>OX421979.1:0-2400000 GCA_949128135.1 Parasteatoda lunata | reverse complement strand
TTGTTTCCGGCTCATATGCATAGATCCATGATTAGTCACCTGTGTAGATGTTATACACAGCCTTTGATGTACCTTGAACGTATTTTTCCAACATTTCCTTGCACCAATCGACACGAGCCATTTTTTGAGCGTTTGTCAGATTATGCGGGATCCAACGCGAAAAAAAAATTTTTACGCTCAAATGTTCATGTAATATTTTATTGATGCTAGTCATACTAATGTCCAAAGACGCCTCTATCTCACGGTATGTCACATGACGATCTTGCTTTATCAGTTCACGCACAGCATCGATCTTTTCTGGCACAACAACGGATTTTGGACGACCTGCACAGGATTCGTCCTGGATCGAACATCGACCACGATTAAATTCGTTATACTAATTTTTTACAGTGCTGTAGGATGGCGCTTTATCGCTGAATAAAGAATTAAGTTCATCGAAGCACTCGTCTTGACAATCCACTTCGAAAGTTATGAAAAATAATGGCACGAAAATGTTCACGATTCAATTCCATTTTTTGAAAGAGAAGAACTTTTCAATTTACTGTCAACAACACAAATGAAGCTATAATGATAAATCGTCTGCTGAATTTATGTTTAAAAATATCAAACTTTCGATTAAAATCGTCTGCTGTCGTCTAGCAACACTTACTGTTGCCAAGGCCAGAAATATAAATAGCAACCCTCGTATCGGCCTGCCGATAGTTTGATAAAAAGTCGATAATACGCGGTATATCCATTTAAAAATGTCTAAGAATAGTGCTCGTTAAAATTGCTGCATCATAACAAAAACAAAAGTTCTTAGTTTGTTTTTTTTTAATGGGAAAGCCAAACAGAGCTAAAAACAAAAAACCGTTTTCAATTAAGAAAAATTTAACATTGAAAATGACGAAAAAGAAGGCTCTTTAAAATATGCTATCAAAATAATAATAAAAATAAATAAATAAATAAATAAAAATAAAAAAACACAATTAATCAAAAAAGCAAAAGAGAAACAGAAAATTTTCCAAAATTCTAAAACAAAACTTGCAACGGAGAAAATAAATTTTCAATTTTACCGGTTATCTAATTATCTGTATAACTTTAAAAGAAAAAGTGGAGATAAAATATATCAGGAACATTGTTAAAATGCCACGCTATAAAAAAAATAATAAAAAAAACTGCAAACATTTCACTCTTTTTAAAACAAAAAGTGTCAATGATAAAACGACGAAAGTGACTTTCCTGATTAAAATTATACTTCGCCGAATATTCATAATATCCCTAATATTAAAAAATAGAGTAATATATAAAATTCAATTTCAGAAGAAAATATAATACAATGAAAAAATTTTGACAATCACTAGATGCTGTTAGCCATTCCTTATATTAAGTGCCCATAAATTTTTAAAACACACTTTCCTGGCATTGCTAACAATTGAAGTATCAAAGCCACCATGTGTGCTATCAGAAGAATTGAATTTCTTGAATCCTATGGATGTAAAAGGTGATAGAGTACCTAAGTACAGTCTAAACATAAGTAAGACCTCTACCCACCTGTAGTATCACGCTCCCCTCTCCCCATACAAATTTTTTTTCTTTAAAAATGATCCAGAAAGAAGGAACATTTTAATGAAAAAAATTTATAATAAAATAAACAAAAAATAAATAATGGCGTGTTTTCTTCCACTCGCTTGTAACCCCTACTCTCACATGCATTCAAAATGTTCTACCCTCAATGCAGGGTCTCATTCTAGGCGACAGACGTAATTTTCAACAGTGGATATTTTCCTAAGATTAAAAAATTGTTCCAACCAACTAGCAATACTAGAAATTAAGGACTTTCAAGAACCTTGAATCAAAATTAAGTACTTTTAAGGGCCCTTAATTTTCAAAATAAAAACTAAGCAGTTTTTAAGGACCGTGGGAACCCTGGATCATTTTGCAATAATAATTAAAAACAATGTTTTCATAAATAGTAATAATTTATTTATTTTAACAGAAAATATTACATTCTTAAAGAAAAAGTTAAATTTATAAATAAAAATTTAATTTTAAAATAAATATTTATTGAAGGCCTCAAGACTGATTTCAGTGGCACCCGTTATTACATTTTTAAAGAAGGAACAATTACCCTTTTTTATAGAAGAAACATTTACCCTTTTTTTGGATGATTAATCTAAGAAGAGGCCACGCAGAGTTAATAGCTCGAGCTAAATTATCATCATTATTGATAGGTAAAAGATCTCCATGGATTGGATCAGTGTAACATATAGTGAATGGTATTTCGTGAAGCTTGTGGAATTTTTCAACTAAACTTGAAAAATCTTCAAACGTTGAAAGTTGAGATCGATCCAACACAAAACGTCTAAACTCAGCATCTAGCTACAATGAAGAAGGAAGACAAATTATTAGACAATCAAAGACAATTTACATTTGAACTAAGAAATGATTTGGTATTTCCTTTTGGAAGGAATTGAAGGAGAATTAAAAAAGTTTCTTTTTAACCAGTAATATTTATATTCATCATTTATTTAGTATTTCAGTTCAGTACTACATTAAAATGTTTATGCCAATGAACAAAAAGTAGAAAATTAAATTGGAAAATTAATTTTAATTTTCTAGTTTTTGCTCATTTAATTTGAAAATTAAGAATTAAAAAAAAAAAAAAAAAAAAACTTAACATCAATATACTGAACACATTATGGAAAGGACATGGGTCATTTTCTCAATTGAACTTATATGCATCCTTAAACAATATTCTTAGAATAATTTGTATATTTTATTCTACATATTTTGTATGTGTCCCTTAACTTTTCTGTAATTAACATGCCAAGAACAAAAAGTGTCAATAAAACACTGCAGGTGGCTCTAGCTGAATGAAAAATAACGGACACTCTTCTCCACAGAACAATTAAATTTAATTGCAATTTTTAAAATTCAATTTGGATTCAAATTTTGTATTGTTTCCTATAAAATTACATGCTTTAAAATGGCGTAGAAAATTGTTAACCTGCTTTAAAATGGTGTAGAAAATTGTTAACCTCACAATTCAAAGTGTTTTTAACTCATAAAAAATATTTAATAAAATTGATATTTTGGATGGACAGGGGTGATTGTGAGCCAGACTCAAAAATCCTGAAAACTTCAAATCATTAGTGAGGCATTTCAAAAAATTAATGTCTTCAATCATCAATTTAAATTATTGATATTTTAAAAACACAAAATTCTAAATAAATTATATGCAGCATAATTTAAATGAATAAGTTTACTTTGGTGACTAATCACATATATTATTCGAAAAGAAAAAATATTTACAAATGAAAGAGATGCCAAGAATAAATTCTAGTTTTAATACTTCTAAATGAAATATACAAGAATTTTTAGACATAAATGTGATCGATGATTTCTTGATCACGGTTAGCGAAATATCCGGATATTTTTTGGAGCACTGTGTGGAATTCTCTTTGGATAAGCGACTTTTTTAATTGTGTTCAAAAATTTTTCAATTCATTTAAAAAGTTCTTGTGGTATGGTAAAATATGCAAAAATAAAATTAAAGAGTTTAAACTTTGAACCACTATTCTAATCAAACTAATGGGGGCATGTATCCCAGATTCCATTCATTACTAGCATTTATTTACTACCATTTAGCGTTACTTTCCAAATTCAACTTTAGAAAAAATTATAGTTTCACAAAATACTTTTTAAAAAGCAAATTCTAAGATTCTCTTCTCTGCCTCTTTAAAAAAAAAAATTGTATCCTCGCAAAAAACGATAGATCCTGGGTGAATTTCACATTTTAACATGCAATGAAACCCTCTGGTGGATTATGACATAGAAGAATTCGCTTCCCACCCAGTTAGTAAGAAAAGGTTCCTTAATGGAGGTGGAAGAAAAGCCGCCATGCAAGCCCTGTTCACGTTGCAATCTACGGAAAAGAGGAGCTCTTCTGCCAGCTGTCTCATACGAATGGGTAGCACGTGTTTGGTGAGATAGTGCAGTATAGTAGGCCTAACCAGTCCCTTACGCCATATCAAAGTAAGCTTTATTTTTGCTGAGTTTTTTAAAATGAAACAATGACGCTCTCCCTCTATAAACTTTACAGGAAGTCGAAATTTAAACATTATCTAAAACATTATGGTAAATTTATTCTAGGTCAAGCAGCCAACTCATTCTCTCGTTCTGCTGGAATAGTTTCCACATGGGTAACTTTTGCTGGATTAAATAACTTCATTAAGTGAGAGATTAAACAAGGTATGTCAACAGCTCTGGCAGCAGCTCTCACACTGAAATTTTCCATTTCAATCATTAAAAGAAATTCACTAATTTTGCTTTCTAGAAGCTTATTATCCTATTTAAGCTTATAATTTCGCATCATATTTATATTAAGCTAATTTAATATATAAACTTAAAAATTATTCTAACAATGTACACACATAAAATTAAGATAGAAGCAAAGTAAGACAAACCAGAAATGGTGCAAATCAGAACACATTTGTCTTGTATACAGTTAAACAAATTTTATGAGTACAGTTAAAATATATTTTATAGTTGTTCCACTTAATAAATATGAACTGTTATTAAAGGAAAGGCAATTAGCTATTTTTAATACTATTTATAAAAAGAAATGACAATCAGGAATTACCCCATTAAAAAAATGTAATTTTTTTAAAATAAAACTTAGGTGATTATTATTTACCCCAGAAACAGAGTGATCCTGAATTACCCCGGATCACCCTAACAGACCTTTATTTTTTTATGAAACATTTTTTCCAGACGAAATTTTTTTTTTGTATGAGCAAGTCGAAAATGTTATTATGAAAATAGCTTTTAGTGCTGTTAAATGCATGTTTTTATAAAATTAAAGTTACAATTTAACTACAATGATTTTTATGAATCTTTAAATTTGGACACAATTTTTAAGCTTAAAATTTTACAATAGCAAAATTGTTTTGAACTATATGAAAGAAAAAAAATATATAGAAATGTATCAGTTATGATTTTTATTTATAGTAAAAATTTTTGAAAATATTTTTTTTACCATATTTTTGCATTGATTTTTTAACATAATTTTTAATTTTCACAAAATATATCTAAATTATCACAAAATAGATATGACTCAAATAAAGCTTAGACAGACCCCAATATGAACAGAAACAATATGATTATTAAACGGTAAATGTATGTAAATGGAAAGTCGAAACTTTACAAAAACAAACTAGATTTTCCGAGCTACTTTTAACAAAAAGGGCATTTTATATTTATTCACAACGAACAATAAAACATATTGGTAGAACATAAGGGACATCAAATATTATACATAAAATTACATTTACATAGATTGATAACGCAATTATGACACTTGTTTCAAACACTTAGACGGAAAGTGACAGGTGTCATGTGGCATAGCACAACTTCTAACCAAACAGGAGCAAGATCTGATGCTAACCAAAAATTATTTTAGCCCATAAAGTTTGGTGTGAAAAGGGTGGCTGATATCTTCCGAAGCCATTTAATTAGAAAATAATAATTGCATTAAACTCACCTTGCTTTTAATCTCTAAACGACTCTTCTCAGGGCGATGAGTAGGTTTTTCAGTTTTCAACATCTTTTCAAAACAAACCCGATTTTTTAAACATTCAAAAGTAAAAAAAATGAGTTAAGCTGGACAATATAGAAGTCCTAAAAACTTTCCATAAACAAATTAAAAAACATTTTCGCCATAAACCGACATATCAACTATACCTCCTTTTTAACATATATGACGTCATCAAGTTAATAATCAGCCAACCGTAACATCATAACAATGAGGATTTCTATAATGAGTTACAAAATAGTGATTGGCTGCGATTATGCCACACTTCAAGGAAATAATTCAAATTTCATCGAGACAAACTACTTAAAAGCAAAATTTTCCATTTTTTGTAATCATAAAGAAATGTAGTAATGCGGAAACTTGCCGATTTACAATATATTAACATCAACGCAAATACAGACACACCACCGAATGGAAAGGAAATTTTCACTGCTCTGAAATTATGCGGAGATATTTTAGCTGCTTCTGGCGATATTAATAAACTAATGGCAACAAAAAAATAAAATGAAAGGGGAGTAATGGTTTCACTTTTGTTTTGTTTGGACTGAGTATATTTTTAAAATAAGAAAACAGCTGGAAATTTTAACGCTAAAATTTTCACCCATGTCACACGTATTAATTGTGGCATCCATATTCGCAAATCAATTACTTGTCCGCCAAAGATTTGTAATTATTTACATTAATTTTCCTTGCTTTTTAATAAAAGGTTATTCTACTATTTTTTTAATGACGCAAATGCCTAAAAAATGAGTAAATCTTTAAGAAATAGTCAAACTAAGCAAAGATCTTCATCAACAAATTATATTTCATTACATTTCAACAAGGCAGATGAAGAACAATTAGAAATAAGTTATGGTGATAAAGTTGATATCGATGAGAAATCTAATGAACAGGAGATAATTTCAAAAGATGTTTCGAGTCGAGAAAAATTGCCAAATTCTGATGGGTCAAAAGATAGTGGTGATAATGCTTCTTGTGCTACAGCTAATGATGATTTTGAAGAGTTATCATTTCTAAAAAGCAAACTATCTTCTAAAGATTCCAATCGAGATTCAGTTGTTAAAGAATATTGGTCCCGATTAAGTAAAAGAAGTAGTTTAGATTCAGATTTGGCAATTTCAGATAAAAATCCTGATCAAAATGACGGTTGGATGTTTTTTAAAGATATTAAAGGTAAATTAACGAAAACCTTAGAAGATCGTAAACAACTAAAGGATGGTACTAGAGGTAAAATTGTTAGTTCTGAATCTTTAGGCAGTTTTACCAAAGAAGATTATGACCGTATATCAACTGAAGGAGATAAAGAAAGGGATAAAAGCCTTCAGCTTAGCCCTGCTATTGAAGTTTTAGATGGAGATAAAATAGACTCAGAATTTGAAAGTTATGTTGAAGGGGAATTACAAAGGGTGAGAAATGAGATACTTTCTCCTAAAGGAGATAAATTACCATCATCTGACAGTTTAATTGAAAATACTCCTCAAGCTTCGACCAGTCAAGCTGTTAGTGACATTCATCACCTTGTTCTGAAACCTTCAATAGAAGAACCTGCTTCCCAGATATCAGATAAAGTGCTAAATGATGAATATAATAACAGAAATTATCTAATTGAATTTGCCAATGATATTAAGAACTTTTGTAGTTCAGTGAAATTGTATTGGAATAGTTTATTTTCTCGTTTATTAATTGCTGTGTTTGCTCTTTGCCTTGTTCCTGTTCCGTCATGGTTTTCCGGGTTTATTGCTGGTGCATTTTTATCAGGCTATATTGTGTACCAGTTACTGAAAAATAGTAAACCTAAAGAAAAATTAATCATTCCAGAATTTAATCAAACCCCTAATGTTGAAGAAGTTGAAGAAACTATTATTTATAAAGTAAGCTTTACTGTATTTAGGCTAATTTTATTTTTCAGGAAGATTATTTAGTTGCAGGTAATTAAAACTAATCGCATGAGAAAATCATGTTAAATAGTTGCCAATTTTTGTATATTTTTTGTTATTTATTTTTTTTTTGTAGCTAGGCACTAGCGGGCAAGCAAACAAAAACAAGAAGAGATTAAAAATGACACAGAAGGGGACCACAAAAGGTATAATTTGTAACCACATTCGGGCAAACACCACATTTTTTTAAAATGTTCTAAATTTAGACTCTGGAGCAATTCCATGGTACAAATGACATCATAAAATATAAATGTTTAACAGCATTTTGGCATTAACAAATATCCTAGTTTATTTTATTATTTATTTCAGATATATGTTTTTAAGGTTTTTATAATAATAACAAAAAATTGGTTTCTTAAATTTTAATATCGCTTTTATTTGAAACATCAGTCACAAGCTTTTTCTATGTTTTTCACTTCCTTTATGTTATTTCCAGAGTACTTTCCATGTTTCCTGTTAATTTTTAAATAAGTTTAGCAATAACCCCATTATTGCTTATTGAAGAACTAGAATTTTAAAATAATTTTTTTTTTTCTTCCATGTTATGTTTAACAATTTATACAACTGATACAAATGAATGATTCAGGGAGAATTCCATAACGTGATCTGTGGCAGAATAATCGCCAAGCCTTGGCAACTTCCGCGCAGCAGCCCGCGAGAAACTGAAAAAAATATATCACAGAAAGGAACCAACTCAAAAGGTATAACATCTACATGTTTTTTTAAAAATTTATTTAGCATCTTGACGATTGTAGTTGGCTCCACAGATCACGATAGGGGAATATCCCCAATTATTCTCTTTCCGAAAGAAATGTATGAAACTGGTTTGACAGTATTTTTAATGCTGTTAATGTTACTCATATTCCGAAATTATTAAATAGTAGTCCAATTTAGACATTTTTTTTGGAAATAACATGCTAAATTTTAACCTGAAATTATTAGAAAAGTTGTTTATCGGAGAGAATCAGAGAGAAATAAGGGGATATTTCCTTATTGATCTCCCAAGCCAACAGTAACCACCAAGCTGTCAAATGGATTTTAAACTTGAAAAAAAAAATGTTTTTTAATTTTTTGAGTTGAGGTTGGGTAGTTACACACTTCAGTTTGCTCCCTTTTCTTGTTTCTCACGGGCTGTTGCCAAGTAGTTTACTTTGTGATTATTTTACAGTAAGTTCCATCATAGATTTCTTCCTCAAACTAAGATATGGTAAGAAAAAAACATATTAAAGTTGCTAGAATGAAATTACGTATAATATTTTCTTATAACAAGATACCTCTGTCCTATAACTAATCAATCCTTAAAATATTTTCAATTTTCCAAAAAAAAATTTCTGTTAGATATTTATGTTGGGCTTATTTCTTAATTTTATTTTTAAGTAAAATAGGAGCTACTTTTAACCATTTTTCTTTAACTTATGGTTTCTTTATGTATAAACTAATCTAATGGATAAAATTTTAGCTAATGATTTGCTTAAAAAATTTAATAGAAGAATATGAGACATGGTAATGAAGTCTAAAAGTTCATAAAATTCTGTTCTTTGTATATTTTGATAAATCTTCTTTTATACTTTGCTAAAAGAACATTTATCAAATTTTTTTGTTCATATATGCATATTTTTATAATATATTACAGGTATATAAATTACATGAAAAATAAGAGATTTTATGAGAATTAAGATATATAAAGATACAAATTTTTGTTGAATCCACAAAATTAAAAAATTGAGTTTTATATTTTTAAAAATTTAGTGTAAGTTAAGAATTTGTAATGCATTATGTAAATTAATTTTTTAGTTATACATATTTCTTCATATTTAGTTATACATATTATTGAAAGACCTCAATAAATTGAATTTTTATTTTTAGTAATATTTGTTGGTTACTTATCAGTCTTCTTAAAATTGTTTATCGATGATTTAATAGAATTTTAAAATGAGAATTTAAAATAGCCATATGGCTAGTATTATTATTGATAATAGGCAAATTTATAGGATTTTGACACTTTTTTTTTTTTTGTTAGGTAACTTGGGATTGAGTTTATAACAGAAATTTTAATTGCTTAAATCAATCGATCCAAAAGTACAAGAATTCAAAATTATGCCACACCAAATGTTAAACATGGATGTAAGGAAACCTCTCGAAGTATTAAATATTGCGATGTTAGAGTGGCGATACGTCACAATATTAAAATCTTTACACTACCCATTCTTATTTAGAAGTAAAAAATTTAGAAAATAGCCTTTCAAATGAATTTAAGCTTTTTAAATTCCATTTTTAGATCATTCAAAATAACCTTAATACCTTAAAATTATTTTCCTAAGTAATTTTTTGTACGTTTCAGTATTTTTTTAAAAATTGGAAAAATTATTTAAATTTAAATCCTATCACTGAATAGAGATTTTATTATTATTATTATTTATAATTATTAAAAAATAATAATTATAAAATATACAAGCCTGAGTGAAAGAAATATTTTAACAAATTCAAAAATTTTAAAATTTAAATTTTGAGAAATGGGCATTTGATGTGTTGAGTTCACATTTATCTGTGCATTTTTTATAATCTTGTCTTATTACTTATTATTATATTATAATTCATTTTTCAAAAAAAAAAAAAAAAAAAAAAGAGTAAAATTAAAAAATGCATGAACTATTAATATTATGTTTTGTAGGGATGGATGAATGAACTTCCCTGTGACATTGTGTATAATCCAGAGACTTATCATGTGAATTGCACTCGCTCGATCTACGTCCGTCTTGATGGCTCCTATCTAAGAGTTTCCTATCCACAAACCAACATTCCCAAGCGTGCCATGTACAATGAGCCTCGCTATGATAGGCAGTTTATTCATCAGCAACATTATGATATAACTTCAGCTACTGTTGAATTGTTACCTCTGGGACTAGCTAGAAAAAGGTAAGCATAAACATCACCTCTGAAAACTAGGCTTATGAAAGAAAGGTTTTTTTTTTTTTTTTTTTCTAAATCGATAATGGGACCGCTAATCCGGAATCCTGAAATCCGACAGGAACCGAAATTCAATACTACCAATCTAAAAAAAAAAAAAATTTTAAGAAATATTTATTGATAAGAAAAAAAATTCAGTTATATTCTCTTTCTATTTGGACTTTTATTCTGTTGAAGTAAGTATAACTTTATTTTATATTTTAAAAATAAAAGCATAAATCTGTGTCAAAAGAAACATATGTTTCTAAAACAGTTTAAAAGGAAAAGGAAAAACAACTGCATTTCCAATGAACAAAATAAAGAAATGCAAGTGGGAAAAAACTGATCAATCAATCTTGACAGCTGTGCAAGTGCTGTACTGGTTTGTCCCCACATTTCCCTCTCCTGTTTTACTTTTACCATAAATTAGCCACACCCTTTTGACATTGAAACTACCAAGTGGGGTACAAAATTAATTGTATCCCTTATGTGGCTTTTTTTTTATTAGATGTAAATTATACTCTTTTGTTTTGTTTCTTTAATTAGTTAGTTATTTACTGTTAATTTGTTTTTTTTTTGTTAATTGATAGCTTGTTTTTTTAATTGCATTTTGTTGTTAACTTGTTTTTTTTATCGTTATTAGTTGTTAGATTATTTAAAAAAATTTGTTAGCTTATAAAAAATATCTATTGTTATTTCTATTATATAGATTATTATTTTAATTAATGAAATTTCTTAAGATGGCACTATTTTAAATTCACCGCCTCATAATCTACAATCAAAACTTAACTAAAATTATTGGAATGAATTATTTTTCTGAAATTAACAGTATAAATGAATTATCATAATATATGGGCGCCATATTTGAATTTTCGAAGTAGATCCGAAATTAGGCATATTCCAAATTCCGGAATTTCTTCCCGCGAGTGCCAGATTTGGGGTCCTATACTGTATTTAGTAGGGGGGGGGAATGTCTCTCGTCGATTCACACCATTTTCCGATAGTTTTCAGCTATATCCACATATTTGTTTCAAATTTCGATGCTATTACCACACACAAATTTCGAATTTACAGTTATCTTTCTTGTTATGCTCAATTCGTGATGATTTTATTGTAAATACTCATTGTTTGTCGATTTTTGGTTATTTATTGTTTTTCTGCCTTTTCCATATGTTTTATTTATTTTTAAACCAGCACCCATTGTTAATGTAATACGCAAATTTCAAATTTGAGCTACCACTTTTTGACGTGCTTGGTGCGCAATAATTCTATCATGCGTGTATGCCTTTTTTTTTTTCTTTTTGCAATTATCATTTTTTTCCCCGCCATTTCCACAGTATTTTAAATGTTGGTGTTTTTTATTACAGCACACACATTTAGAATATCAAGGTATCGCTTTTTATCATTTGGTTCATAACATTATTGCTCAAATTCACATCGTTTTCTAATAATTGTTTTTCTGCTATTAATTGTTTTGTATTTTTCTCATGATTTTTCAAATTCTGTTATTATTAATACAATATTATTATGACACACAAAATTTGAATTTAAGTTATCGTTCATTGAAAGACTTGAAAAGGAAAAAAAATATGTCACTTCGTTAAGACTTTAGTGACCCCTTTTCAAATTAGTGATTCTCACGATTTGAATGACCTGTATACACCAAAAAATTTTTTATTTAAAGCAGTTGAAAATAAAGTCAAATGTCTGTATAAGGGCTTTTAAACACGGAATTTAAAAAGTGACTAATATGAATTGTATTCAAGTGACTTAAATTATGCATCGGAATACTTAACGCAATTTTAAAATAAAACATAAAGTCTCATAAGCATAGCATGAGATAGGCACGCTTTTTAATTTTAAAAAACTGTTCTTTTATTTAAATTTTATGCATATATAAATGTATGCATTTTTATTTTTTATGTGTAAGTATCTTTATATATAAATTTATTGTAAAACTTTAAATAGATGAACAATTTTCTAAATACAAAAATTTCTCTTACTCACGCTATATCTATGTCGAGATTTGTATTCTCGTGATTTTTAAATCAAACATCAAGATTTGTATTCGTGCAATTTTGAAATTGAATATTGAGATTTGCATTCGTGTGATTTAAAAATCCCGCATTGAGATTCACTTTCACACAATTTAAATAAGTGCAATTTTTATTTAAAACATTGATAACATTCTATGAATAAATGCTTCCTACATAAATTTTTTCTTGCTCAAATTTCAGGTATTTTTTCAATTATTTAAAGAGGGTTTTTGAACATAGCATTTTTCTATTTTCAGCTTCTTTGATATTTTACCAAATTGATCCCTGTGGTACGAATCAATAAGAATTCAACCATTTTGAAAAGATTTGTGATTTTCAAACAAATTTCGCCAAAATGAGATGGTGATGAAAGGCTTGAAACTAGTTACAAGAATTAATAAATTGCTTGCAGAAAGTTTCTTAATTTTAATTTTCTGTCCACAGATTTTCATTTTATCTAAGTCTGCCTGCAATTTCGGAAATCTGGACCGAGCAAATCCTTGAGCTTTTTTAATTTTCAGGATCATATTGTATTATAAATTTCAATAACATAAATTTAATTTTATGTGTTATTATTTTAGAACTGCTCTGCACCTTTTTTGGAAGGGGAGAAGGATTTTTTACCTCTCCAACATTAGCAATAATAGCTTCCGAGGTGACTTTGGGGTTGGATTTGTGTTTACACAGATAATAACTGTGATGTAACGACCGGAAACAAAGGTGTTTCTTGATAATACCTCCACTGATGTTTTTTTAAGTGTGTTTGCTCAGTATAAGTGTGTTCAAAATTCATTGCACTGATGTTTTTTTTCTTTTAAAAAGAAAATAAATAAAAAGCTAAAGAGTTCCCTTCTTGTTTTGATTGTGATCATTTACGCAACATTCATATGCAAAATCTTTTTAAAATTTACTATCAATTCATGTGATTTTGTTGATCCTTTTCTTGCTGTATTGCTACAAGTTTCCACAAAAATTATGAAATACTTTCTTTTTTTTTCAAATATAATAAATTGAAGAATGTGTAAATATTTCAAGCAACAGATTTGCTGTCTATATAGGTGATAGTGCTGACATTTGACAATCCTACACTGGAGTGGACTTTAAAGATATGTATATTTAAATAAATATTTGGGAAGAATTTATGTAGAAGAATAGAAACTACTGACGAGGAATGAGTTTTCGTGGAGAAGTATGTGATGATTGATGAAAAGATTAAGAATGATCAAAAAGATAACAGCGTTTAAAGATACATCAGGCAAAGAACAAAACTGAAGAATTTCAGCAAAGCGTAATTTTGAAAAAAGACTTAGATAGTAGTATAATGTTTTTCGTTTGTTGAAGTAAATACAAGCTTGATATTTTTAAAATACAAACATGGTTATTGTTTTGAACTAAATGTTAAAGAAATTATCGATATCACGAAACTTTTAGCATTTGAGTTAATGCACTATATCAAAGTTTGACTACATTTTTTTTTAATTCTGGCAAATTTGTCTCCTATTCTACGACTCTTAAGTAATGAACTTAGGTTTTTTTAGAAATATTTTTAATTTTTATTTCTGAGACTTTAATGAGTTTTATCACCATTGTTAAATATCCAACCCAATATTGATTTTACAACTACCAATGTTCAACTGTGTAGTCTTGTAATTTTGAACCTAATCCAGAAGACAAGAAAATTTTTTGATCAAGTCTGGGGAGAAATTTGTCTTCGTGGAGGTCTTTTTGAGGTAATTAACCCTCATTTACTTTGCATGGAGAGGGCGAAAAAATCAAATTAGAATAATGGTATAGAATAATATTAAGAAAGGATGATAAATAAATATTAGAAGTTATCGCTTTGTTTGCTCTAGTTTAGTATTACAAACTGTAATGTTGGTTAATAGTTGTTGTTGATACATAATAAAATAAACCATTTTCCATTTTAAATTGCAAGATTGTAATCTTTATTTAATTATAATATGAGTTTCCTTTTTTATATAGATTGTGGAGTAAGAAATATCCTATTTGCTTGACTGTATCAAATCCAAAACAATCCATTCCATCAAGTGGTACAAAAGATGCAAATGACTCTAACTCAACTCCCAAAGCTTCTTCTAAAAAAGATTCACCCGTGAAAAAACTGACACCACGTACCAACGAAAACAATGAAGTCATATTAATCCTCTTTTCTCGCACTGACAGAGATAAGGATCTGTGGTACTACAGATTTAAAAAAGCATCGAGAATAAAACTATTAAAAAACCATTCCCCATTATCATCCCCAGACCTTACTCATAGTGTAATTCATAATTTAGAAAATAAGAGAACAATATCTGCAGAGTTAGATTCTTTACAAATAGACTCATTAGAAAATGAAGATTTTGTGGATCTGTCCATGTCAAAGCAACAAAAGTTTGAGTTGTACATGTCACGCTTATTAGCTCCTCTACGCTCAGACCCGTTTTTGGTGAACCTCAAAGATAAAAAGAGCGGAAGTGCAAAATCCCTGAATAGTATGTCATGGCTAAATGTATTGATTGGACGTTTATTTTTTGATTTTTTAACAGAAGATATGTGGGCGCAGTGTGTAGCTGAGAAGATTCGAAAAAAGTTGAGTAAACTGAAGGTAAGATTTTCTTTCTTATTTTATTTAATTGTAAACATTACACTAAGAGGATATTGTTTCCAAATAGTTATAGCAATCCTTAGCAGTAAATAACTGATCTCAGATTGTTCTTTTTTTTAATATTTCTGTAATTAAAAAAATCAGTTTATGAATGAAAATTTAAGCGAAAAGTTTTTTTTGATGAAATGTCAAAACATATTTATATTGCATTATTTTTTATTTACATTCATTTTAGCTGGCAAACAACTTTAAAAAGATTTTAAATGTATCCTCCTATTTGTATATATGATGGCAGACTTTTCTTCTGTTTTCTCTGACTATTAAAACTTTTGAAGAATAGATAATTGAAATAATAAAATCTATACTTAATTGATTTTCGTTTTTATTCTTTAACAGAAAGTAAAAATTATTTGAAATTTTATATAGATTTATATTTGTGTCATATATTTGCCAAACAAAAAGATTAACTTTTTTTCTTAGCAGAGTTAAGCAAAAAGGATATTATTTTTCAATGATCTGTTTCCTTTTATTTGATTTAAGTATAAAAGACTACCTGTTTTCTTAAGAAAATTAAGCAAGAAACATATAAATGATCATTATATCATATATATATTAATACTCTTTCAGCTGCCTGTTTTCTTAACGGAGTTAAGCATAAAAGACATCAATCTGGGAACTGCACTGCCCAAAATTCATAGAGCATCTGAACCCACTATTGATCATAGAGGCATCTGGATTGATATTGATGTCTCATACAATGGCTCATTCCAAATGACCTTAGAAACAAAACTCAATCTGCTGAGGTACAGGTGTGATCCAGGTGACCTTTCCTTATCTGAAGTGTCCAGAGAAAGTATTAATCAAGATCTTAGGTATGCTTTTCACGACATCCCAGATCATTTGACCATTCAAAATCTTATCATAATTAATTTAATAAGGAATACATTAGAGGTACAAAATTTTATGATATTTTATCGATTTGGTTAAATGAAACACTGACTTTTCAGTTGTACTTATGTACACCCTTTCATGGTGCGTAGCGTTTTTAAAAAGTGTTTATTTTTGTATTTTAAAAGCTCTTAAAGGTGCTTTTCTTAACCGGTGTTTTTAACCCACTGGCGGTTAAGGAAATGGGCGAAATTGGGAGAAAGTTTCTCCCCTACACACAGTTCCCCTATCTATTAACATTGGAAAACCGGTTTTGCTATGCAGTGAAGACTGCAGGTTAAAATACGACTTTCTACGTGCAGAACCGTCAGTGGGTTAAAAAGTGATTTATTTCCCCTTTTCGAAAATGAGATTTATGAAAGGCAATGTCGATTTTCGCCACGTATTATGTAAAAACGTGCTTTTCGCATTTTTCTATTCCACGTTTTCAGAATTCATTCAACCACAATCCATTTCCGCCTATTGTCGGTCAATAGCGTATGAAATCGGCAATCATTTTACAGGTTTGATGAAATACTTGCCAGTGCGTATAGTGAGCTGGGTTCTGTGAGATTATTACATTCTCATGTGCAACTCTGCTGCATTTTTCAAGATATTCTCAATTTCAAGCTACATTTTCCTCCCTCTGAAATCGAACCGAAAAATCTCTTGATCAATTTTTAATGGCTAATATAATCAAGAAAAGAATTCTTGTCAAAAACTAGTTATTTTATCATGATCGTGTAAAGTCTTTGAAAATTATTTTGCATTTTGTTAATGTATATAGTGCTTAAAAATATTTTTTTAATTCTTAAAAGATGCTTATTTTTTGTTGAAAGATTTGGCTATGCACCCTGTCATTAGTATATAAACCAACACAGCATTTGTAAATTATTTTCCACACATTTTAAATTGAAGTAAATTAAAATGGTACTTGCACAATCAACCATTTTTACCATCATCAATGCCAGAGTATCTTTCAAATTTATTTTAATATAATAATTGATTATAAAAAATTGACGAAATACAAATATAACTTTTTGCAAAAAATGTGATAATTTTTCAATTTAAGCCATTTCCAAATTTATTTTTCAACTTAGGTAAAAATGGCTGCCAGGATAATTTGTAAGTACCATTAAAATTAAAGATAAAAAAAAAAGAAAAAATTATGCTTAAGAAAAATAAAGAATAGTTTTTTTTTTTTAAATTATACTGAAAAAAAAAACATGTTCAATTTTCTAGGTATTGCTTTTGTCTACAAAGCATTTATAATTGTATGGTATTACAGAAATTTTAAATATGCGCAAATCAGAACACCCTAAACTACAGTTCTGTTAACTGCTTCTTTCAAAATGATAAGATTTTATTTTGTCATTTACAATTCATGCGTTTTTATCTTATTTCTTTATTGGGCTTAGTATAAGCTTACGTTTTTTCTTCTTTTGGGTAAAGCCAAAGTATCATTGTATAGAATTTTTATGTATTTCTTTATTTAATTTTTGCAAATTCTTCTAAATTCAGTACTAAGTCCAATATCCGGAAAGGTCTCTTTTCTGTACACTTTTTAACAATCAAAGTAAACAAAATTCTTTACACTCATCGAAAAAAAAAAAACTTTTTTTTTTACCCTTGCTTTTAATATACAAAAAAAATAGGCAGGATATGTTTTTAAAAAAGTATGCAGGGATGAGATTTCTCCACTATATAATTTTTAGAGAATTCCAATTTTTGTTCAATTTTAAAAAAAATTGGACATCACAAAAACAAAGTCTGGCATGTCCCTACAGCCCAAAAAAATCGTATAATTTTTCTAACGTCTGGCATAAAAGGATTATACTAAACTCAGCGGCGCGACAGCCCAAAGAGGGCCAAGACCTACTGTGCCCTTCTCAGTTTTCTTGACCTTGGGATAAAAGGATTATAACCACCAAAAATCTTGCACTTAATTTAAGAGTGTGCAAAAATTTCACATTTTGAAAAAAATTTGAGATGAAATTGTCATGGCTAAATCAGATCATTAAGTGATAATTCAAAAGCCCGATTTGGAATTCGCAGATTGTAATAATATTACATTAAATATGAAATCGAAATTTGAAAAATTATGTGTAAATCCCAACGTGTTAAAAATGCAATTGACAAAAGAATCGTCACAAATCGAGTGCATCAAAAGTAATTTTACAAATGTGTGATTTAAAATGTCCCGTATATGATAGTTTAGCATTAAAAAAACTATGAAAATCCGTAGCAATAGCTGACAAAAATGGGATTATAAATTCAAATGAGATTGCAGGTAAATCGTCAAGAATTGAATACGAAATGGGTGATTTAAAGTTTACTGAACAAAATAATATTGTATTAAAACATAGAAATTTTAAAAACCAAGTGAAAATCCGATTTAATAACTAGCAAAAAAGCTATAATCAAAACCATGCGGATTCACTGTGGAATCACCACTAATAAAGTGGATAGAGATTTTATTACTAACTGAAATACGTGATTTGGAATATGCAGTATCTTAAAATGGAATATTAAAATATCAAGATTTAAAAAAACACTTGGATGTCTGTAACAAAAGCTGCGAAAAGTAATGCAACCGCATGGATTTCTTTATTGTTGATTGGAATTGACGTTAATTATCAACTATTCGTTATTTTTTTATTGAATAAGGATCTTTTAATGTCTGTTTACTTTAAAGACCTATTATCCGGCAAAATCTATTTTCCAGACTTGCTGAATTCCAGATATGGAATTTTCCACTGAATAAGTTGGATCAAGCTGAATTTTTACAATCATAATCTCTGTCATTGCCTTGAAACCACAGGCAATTTTGAATATGTGTAGATAGTGCTGCTGCAGATAAACTCTGTAAATTTCGCTACTAGGCTTATTCATAATTTTTTTAGATAATTGAATTTCTTTTTCTCTATAAATAATAGTTATAGATATAATGGAATACTCCTGTGAAACTGCGGTACTTCTTAAATACCAAAGGGTACCTTATACCCAAACTTACCTGGGGTTATGGGATGGGGTACCTGCCAAAATACTTTAGTAGCCACTGGAGCCCCTCTCATTATTTTAGTATAAGTTTTTATTAATATGGGCCCATAAGGTTAAAACATGAATTATTTAATAAGCACTAACAGTGGATTAGATTTTGAAAAGTCAAATGCTCAATATTTTTTTAGTAAGTTATTTTTTGAATTACAGAGCAACTAAGTATGTTTTTGTGCCTGATTTCATAACATAAAATATCGTCTGCACTAGTTAATTAACATATTTAAAATCGCCCTCTTAAAACATTAAGAATGAATCCTAGAATGTAAAAATCTGATAATTAAACTAAAAGTTGTTCTAAGTGGTCCTTTTTATTTCTTCCCTGCACTGAACACTTATGAAAAAATTTTATTATTTCAATGGAAAGGAACGTATTTTCTCAGTAATTTTTTATGTACTTTATTTCTTAGAGGAAGAATAAAAGCATTAAACAATTTACAAAATGGCAAATATTTGTATAATTTCCTGGCAATTCTTAAATATTCCCTGTCCAGAAAGGTATAAAAAGTTAAGGGTTAAAAAAACAAATTTGTAAAAAATGGTTTAGAATAACAAACTGTTTCATGTAAACTTTAATAAATATTTTTTTAATAATTCTTCATGTTTAAAAATTGTCTATTCAAAACCGTTTTGAACATGGGTGTAGTTAAATTTCTCCCCTGTAAAAATAGTGAAGTAGTGACTACATTTCAGAAGTAGCTGTAGTTATATTTAGCTACAAAAATAATGTCAAGCATGTGATTTCTGATGAGAAAAATTTTAATGGATTTAAAAAAAATTCTCTCTTTAAATTTCATAAATTTTATTTTTGTTCATAAAAATGGCAGCCTTTTATTTATCTTCTATGTAGAAAAATAAAAAAATTAAGTACTACAAATAATAAAAAACTACACATTGAGAAAAAAAATTTCAGATAACATAAGATCTTTCCTGCAATCATGTGTCTGTAATATAGTTTTTCCTTTCACTGTATATATAGAGAGATGTATATGAATTATGTTTTCAATATAAATGTAAGCAAAAGCAACTCTTGACCTGCTGTACTTCCAGTTATTAAATATAGAACTGCCTGCTACAGCTTATTCTGTGAGGCAATATTTTCAAACAAAAGATTTTGTTTTGAATAAAAGAATTTTGTTTTTGATAAAAGAAATAAAATATATAATTTCTAAGCTCAAATCTGCTGTATTTCATAAGATATTAATGATAGTAAATAATTGCGGTGAGTTTGAAGTGAAAATTTGTTTCAGTTATTGATAGATATATTGTTAAAAAAGGGGACATGGTTTCTAGATTTAGAATGAACTCTCTTTTTTGGCAGGCCTGATATGACCTCTTTTACTTGTTTGTTACTGTTTGTTCTCGGTGCAAAGCCATGCACCATCATGCGTTAGTGTTAGCCTATTGTTCGAGCACTGAGATTAAGTTCATACAAATTATCATTTAGTTTTAAATTTCAAAATTGGTATGTTGTTGGCAAGGTATGAAGTGTTTAATAATAATTCTTTTTTTTTTTTTTTTTTAATGACGATTCTTACATCTTAAAATGACAGATCTTCAACTGATATTTCTTATAACGATTATTTTTTTTAACACAAATAATAGGTCAGGTAACAAATACAGGTGTACAAGAAATAATATTCAAGAGGGTATCAAAACACAATGATCACGTTGTGAGGCAAATGGCTTCAAAATATACACGAAACAATAACCCGGAAGTATAGGCAGTAAGGGGCATGCAGTGCACCCTAGTGTAGAAAACACCATCCATATATAGAGATATGATTTGAATTGTTATGCATATTACTATTTTTATTCATCTACTTTATTTATTCATGTCTTATTTATCTGAGTTTATATATCTGTTTTAAATCAGTTAATTGAAATAAACGTATTGATTCTTCGTTCATTAATTTCTTTCTGACAACAAAAGTTTTGTCGTTTGACATCATACAACCAGTTTAATAGCAGCTTGTTTTTTGTTAATTTTAAATGCATTTTTCTGACTCTTGTATTTTTGTAAAAATAATTTCTTACAAATGAACTCATTAGATGAATATGATTCAGGTCTCCAGTTTACAACAACAGTGATGAAGAGGATAGTGCTGAATCATCAAGTGATGAAGATTTTCCTCCTCCAGAACCCCAGGATGTTACTGAAGAAAGGTTGTTATTGTTCAAGTCTCATCATCTTATTGTTAAAGAACTTTTTTCTGTAAAAAAAAGCATACAAGTTTCTCTTTTGTTGTTGTTGTCATCAGCCATTAAGGCTGAGGGGATGCGATATATGGCCAAGAATTCGACTTATGCCACACTCGTTTATAGGGCAGAACCCATTCGTACATCCATTCATTCATCCACGGATCCTAATTTTGACCTGAACCAGAGTACCATCAATATCCAATTCAGTACCCCAAAGGTATTGATTTGTTATTTGAACATGAAGGGCTTTGTGACCTGACAGATTTAACGTACACTAGTCACCATTTACTACTGGGGTTGTCTTCAGCTGGTCTGATTCGAACTACCGTTCTCGCAACAGTTAGTCCAGCGTCCTGCCAACCGAGCTATCCGGGCCACAAGTTTCTCTGACAAACAAATTAAACAATATTTTGAAGTGAAGTGTAAAAAAGTTTTTTTTTTAATTTTATACTATTTAATTTTTTTGCTTTTATTTATATTTTAGTGAATATTGCCAAAAAATTATTTCAAATTGAACATAAGAATTATAATTGAATTATAATTAAAAATAATGTGGGTTTTTTTTTTTTTTTTTTAAGAAGAAGGAAAAAAACGATTGTTTACTGATAAAATTAGTTTAATATCTTTTATGTTAAGGAAACAGGTAGCATTTAAATTTAAAGGAAAAAACATTTCTTTCATTTTGTAGTCTCTACCATCCTCAGTGTATTTTATTTTTTAACTATTAAGTATTCTCACATTTCATTTTTAAACAATTGTTTTTTAAGTATATATTTTTTTTAAATTTCTTGACTGTTTTGTTTCTCACTCTTGCTGTGTTTAAGGACACTAAAATATGGTAAATTGGATTGGGACCTTTGCAGGGGTCTGTCCAGGGTATATTTAGTACTGTTTAGCGATACCTTCACAAATTCAACTTCAGAAAAAACAGTAGCTTCGCAAAATACTTTTAAAAAGGCTCATCCAAACCCCATTCTTGTTGCAATCTATGGAAAAGAGGAAGTCGAAATTAAAACATTATTCTAAACATTCGAACATTATCTTAAACACTATTATAAATTTATTCTAATAGACCTTTGTTTTTTATGAAACATTTTTTACTTTGTGGAATTTTTCTTTTGTATGACCTAGTTGAAAATGTTCTCGTAATGAAAATAACTCTTAGTGCTAGTACTGTTAAATGCATGTTTTTTTAAAAATTAAAGTTGAAATTTAACTATGGACAATGATTTTTATGGATTTTTAAATTTGGATACAATTTTAAGCCCAAAATTTTACAATAGAAAAATTATTTTTGAATATATGAGGGGAAATATATAGAAATTTTCCAGTCATAAATGATTTTTATTTGTAGTGAAAATTTTTGAAAATATTGTCTTACTTTACCATATTTTAGTGTTATTTTTTTAATGTAATTTTTAATATTTTCCAAAATTATGCCTAAATTTTCACCAAATAGGTACCTCTCAAAAAAACCTAGACAGACCCCTGCTTAGATTATTAGTTATTTTTTGCTACTCTCTTATGTTAATTTTTGATACCAATACAAAAGCACACACATAATATAATTATTTGAGCAACACAAATAATATTGAAACAAAAAAAGGGAAAACATTGAATTTATAACTTTTTTTGCATACTGGATTTTTCCAGTGTATCCAGTCTATCTAATAATTAAAGTCCTGTTTTTAATTTCAAAATTATCGATGTCTATTCATTGTTTAATTTCATCCTTAAATTCACACTAGTTTTAAAAAAATTAAAATGTAGTTTGAAATGGATTTTTAAAGATAACAATATGCTATAGAATTATTTTTTTAATAATTTAAACAAAATACTCTTTTTTTTTTTTTTTTTTACCCCAACTTTTATTTTAAAATATAATTTATTTATTATAGAATAATAGGGATCATAATTCAATTTTTGCCTTTACTATGAATCACTAATTGATCTTCTAATGTTCTGATGAATTCTTGATATTCTGCTTGTTTAATAAGAAAAATTAATATGAAATCCAAATGAGGATAGGGCATATGTTGTGCTATGTATGGATGAAGTTAAACATCATGAATAAAACATGTAGAAAGATGCAGTTCTATCAATGAGAACCTTCATCAGGGCCCTAACACAATAAAAGAAAGAAAAAATTAAATGTGTGTCTTGTTAATTTTCTACTGCTGTTTAGTGTTGACATTTGTCATACTTTGAGGAAGGTTTTTATCTGAGGACTGAAATTATATTATGCCCATTTCTATACTTTTATACTTGCTTGTTCATGCGCCATATTTTGGTATGAAAAAATCTCTGTGTTCAATTCTGTTGCCAGTGTTTAAGTGTACATCCCTCCTCAATTTTCATTGCTAATTATATGATCATTAATTCACAATATAAGATATGGTGAATCTTTTTTTTTTTTTTCATTTTTAAGTCTTTTGTATTAAATTAACAATTCGTTTTAAACCAAGAAAATCCATCTATATTTTCCTCAATACGAAGAAAAACATCATTGGTTTTGTTTTCTAACTTATCTATTCACATTTTTGAATTGAATCATTTTTCAGTTCAAATCAAGCAGTAGGCGGGAGTGCAGGGAAAAAGTTCCTGAGACTTGTTGACAGATTTGCTCAATCAACATACTTCCAACATGCTGCCAAAAACAAGTATATAAAACGAGCTATGGAAGATATTTCTAATACGCCATTAGTCTTAACAGTAGAAGTCCAGTGGCTTGCAGGAACTCTTGCTATAAACATACCTCCAATGCCAACAGATAGATTATGGTGAGTGAAATTGAGATGTTTATATCTAGTATCCAAATATTGTTGTCCTAAACTTTCAAAATCTGTTTTTAAGCATAAATATGACCATTCACAGTTTTTATTATGCACCGGCCAAACTCACGATTTGTAATGATAATAAAAACGCCTTTTTGAGAAAAAAAAATAGTAACACATTTTTATAATTTTAATTAATTGGTTATTTTATTCACTTTAGTCACTGATGTGGCTTAAAAATATAATGAGTAAATGATTTCAGAAATGAATATAATACATTTTTGGCCAGTTTTGAATGTCTTACTTATTCAAACAATATAATAAAATAAAAAAGTTTTTTTTTCGGTTGAGGGCGAAAGAAAGTGTTCCCAAAATAGAACATTCGTTAGATCATTGATTTTAAACAGTTGAAAAAACTCAAATTAAAATTTTATTCTGGCTATATGCTTTGCCTCTTAAAACCCAATCATACTACTCTTGTAATATTATATACCTGAATTAAATCAGTATTAAAAGCAAATTGTTGAATGAGAAAATCAACTGTGAATTGATGAATGTGAAAATTATGGAAAGAGTTAATATATGAGTTAATTAAGCAACAACAAATAACTGAATAAACTAATCAGTAACTGAATAAACTAATGGATTAATCTGTTAGTCATATATGACTGAATCGATGAATCAGTGAAACAATAAAAATGAGATTAAAACATTAATAAGATATAATATTTTAAAAATATACATTCAATGATAACAATCTTTACTCTACAACCTCATCCCACTTATGGGTGAGATGTAAGCCACTTTAAAATCATAGATCTCATTTTTAATTGTTGATTCTAGGTTACAAAAAAAAATCTCTCCAATGTGACTTTCAGGTCTTTTTATTTTCATTTACAGATAGCTGTAATCACAAAATAAAACTTTTTTAAAATATAAATATTTTGAAAAAATGAATTACCATATATCTTAATATATAAGTAGAACTCTCAAAACTTAATCGAAGCGGGTGATGAAAGACTAAATCTTGACAGTTTTCTTGAGATAAACAGTTTTCCAAAATAGATTCTGCATGTTAAAAATTAAGGACCAGTCTTTAAACAAAATCATTAAATTTTCATTTAATGGCCTGAAAATGCTACCACATGATCAAGTTGATAAAATTATCACACTATTTGAAAATTTTACAAATTGCAGAATAACCATTAAGAAATTTTTTAAACCATTTTCTACCTACGTGAACCATTTTATATAATTTATGATTATATGCTAGGAAATGATTTGTATAACATTAAATTATATCTGTAAAAATAAATAATCAAGAAAAGTATCATAAAGTAATTATAAATAAATATATGTTGCATACGCCATGCAGCGCCACCTGTAAGTAAGCAGACTCCCTCTACATTCACTCACGGAACGGCTACTGGGAGAGAGCTCATTAAGATGTTCCAGCTCTAATTATTTTGTATTGTCATTTAAGTGTTTTTTGACATAATAAAAGCTATAAAACGCAACGCTAGACTGCCTTGAAGCTTCAACGACGCTCCCCGTCCGTAACATGGGGGCACGGCCCAGTCATCGTAGAAACTGATGCTTGAAAGCGAAAGTCGCCCAAACCAAAGGCGCAATAACTCTACTTCATGAGTCGGCCAATAAGCCCGCCGCATGCTTCAAAATATCTTCGAACAATTATATCTACGCAGGCCAATTCTCCCGCCTGAACTCAAAAGCCAATTTCCCGCTTTGAAAACAACGAACAATTGCTGAAAAATATTCAACTACAAAAGGCCAATTCTCCCGCCTATACTGAAAAGCCAATTTCCCGCTTTGAAAACAACGAACTACTGCTGAAAAACATTCAACTTCAAAAGGCCAATCCCACCGCCTATGGTACATTTCCAGATCTAAATATCTTCTACAGCGAAAAATCAACAACTCAAGCTAGGCCAATTTCCCCGCCTAATTGTCTAAAGAAATATCTTCTACAACAAGGGCCAATTCTACCGCCTGTGTGACCAATTTCCAAGCAGAGATTAGTATTTATATTTGAATTAATATTAAATGATTAAGTAGCTTTTGTATCTAAATTTGTAAAAGAAAAACATTGTATTTAATGCTGTGTTAAATGGTCTTTTGAAATTTCTTGTAAATAAAATTTATTCACAAAATAAATTCTGTACTTTTAGATTAACAGAAATAATTTATATTTGATTGGTTTGATATTAAATAATTTAAGAGCTTTTGTAACTCTGTTTTTTTCTTATGATAATTTGTAATTAATGCTGCGTTAACTGTATTTTCTAAAATTTCTTGTGAATAAAATGTGTCCATGTTTTATCGATTTACATAAAAAACAAATTATGCACATTCAGATAAACTAAAATTTTTTAGTTATCTGTAAGCCTGAAATATAATGATTTGTAATCATCATTATAGGTTAAATAGTTTTCCTGATATTTCTTGAAATGGAAATTTTTTTACCGATTATTAATTACAATGCTAAGCAAATGCTGCACATTGGAATTAGCAGAAATCATTTGTCCGTATAATTTATTATTAAATAAGAAGTTTTTGTAGTGTAATTAATTTGTAAAGATAAGACAAAAGATATGTATTTGAATTTTTTTACAATTTCTTGTCATAGATTTTTGTTTTCAAGATATATGTTTCATTTGTATTAAATAATTAGGAAGTTGTTAGACATTTGTGTGTTGTTTTGTAAATCTGTGGATAATATTAGATAATGTGTTAAATTCAATGCTTAATTTAATGCTTACTGCTGAAATCACTTAAATATTGTTTCTTTGTTTTTTATTAATGATTTGTTAGTAATTTTTACTTATTAAGTATTTTTTTATTTATGATGACATAAAGGAATTTTCATTTTTTAAAATTTAGTCTTTTTATGCATGAGTCAATAAAGACAAAAAATGGGCCTCTTTTGCTACTTCTTCTCAAAATTCAAATTCATAAAAAGGGCCCTAGTTCAAATTCATGGAAAGGGCCTCTTTACAAAATTTATTTTCATAAAAAAGTCCCCTTTACAAAATTTAAATTTCTAAGAAAGGCCCCTTCACAAAATAAAAAAAAATAAAAAAAGTCTTCTAAAAAATTACAATTCATAAAAACAACCCTCTCCCTGTTAGAACGCATAATAAAAGCATATTACAGATATTATTTTATCAAATTACTACATTGATTTGAAAAAATTTTGATGCTAAAGCGAAACATCGACTGCTGTTAACGAAACGTTTCTAAAACAAAAACATTCACTCCTCAGTTTATTTAGTTGCAGTGCATTGGTAACGCTTACAAATGCGCAATCGACGAACAGGTTTAAGCTATGGGAAGTGATCTGCATAATTTCTAAGCGTAAGTGATTCTGCTATTTCGATGTAGTTCCTAATTATTAAGCTTACTCTATAATTATGTGCAGGTGTAGGTAAATATTAATGAATTTTTGAAATAACTAAGTTTCGAAGCCAGAAGCATTATAAATATGTAGTTATTAGGTTTGGTAAACGAAAGTTGATTTTTAAAGGCTTTCTGAGTTTCGGCTCACCGTCTACTTGAAATCTTATTTTGAGCTGAGAGGGTTTTGTTTTGATTTTAATCATTTTTAACCCTATAAATTTTCTTTAAATCAAGATATTTAATTACTGCTTTTATTCATAATCAAAGAAACCTGTAGAAAAACAAATATTAACTGGAATATTTATTTTTTAAATTTAATTCTATGAACAAATTTTTTAATGTTAAAATTTATGTTTGAATGGACTTTTGTATTATGTAATGTGATAAAAAAAAAACATGAATAAAAAACATGAAAAAAACATAGTTTTTACATATTTCAATTTATCAGAATTTTTTTTTCTAACAAATTAGTTCTGATTTTATTTTAGAAGTAATCAGTTTTGCAGTTTCTAATTTTAAGCATTTAAAAGTATTTAATTTTCTGCAAACATATTACAATGTTAACGTATAGAATTAATTCAGTGCCTAGAACAATGATGTTTATATAACAATTACTGTCAACATGTCTTTTGTTTCCCTTTTGTTCAAGTTACTTTTATTTACAGGTATGGATTTCGCACTAACCCTTATTTATCTATCGTGGCTCGTCCAAAGCTTGGCCATCACGCTGTCACTTTAACGCATATTACAGAATGGATAGAAAGAAAGCTAGTATTAGAGTTTCAGGTAAAATATATTTTTGATTATAAAGTACTTTACAACTTAAAGAAAATAGTTTATATTGAAACAGTCTTATTGCAAAGAGCCACAGCATAATGAATTAATCTGTTTTACCTTTGTATTTTTCAAAATTTTTGATTATGTAAAAACTATTACAATTCTAATGGTTTATACTTTTGTCAAAAATAGAGAAGGAATTTTTTCACAGCTGTGGAGTTGGTAAACTCCAGAGAGCTCGGCTCAACTTACTTTCGATAAATTTTTTATAGAATACTAGTAAATAAATATTAATATAAACTATAGATATTTATTTTTTACGTACAATTAGAAGGATATTTAATTAAAATTACATTTTATATTATTAGAAAAAAATTTTTAGGAAAACTATGTTTGTACAAAATGCCAAATTTGTACAAAAACCATTTATAAGAAAAGAGCTAGATATCTCCCACCTCACTCAATAAATCTCTGATCTGACACATAAATGGCGACACTGTTGTCAGTCATGTGATTTTTAAATAGTAGCATCTTTCAAACGATATATGTCAAAATTTCTTTACATTCTGATTAAGCAATCTAAATTTTGTGAAAATGGATGAAAAAATTTTTTTTTATTTTTTACGAGAAAATATACTGAATCCAAACAGTGTCTTAGCATTCAATATGGACATTTTTCACCAGACAAATCTACTATTATTGACATAAAAACGCTGATGATTCTCAAATTAATTCTGATGTTTCTGTGAAAGTCTTTCAAACTTGGAAGTTGTTCTAGAGAAAATAAAATAAAAAGTTCACAAAATTGTTTTATAAGACTGTTTTGTTAAGTTGGTAGAGATCACTGATACCTTAAAAGATACCAGAAAGTTGTGTAGGTACAATTTTATAAGAATTGAGCATCACCGTGTTTGCTTATATTGACCCAAAACAGCAATGTGTTGGCAATTCAGAATGCTGTTCAAGAGATAAAAATAATGTTACAATAGATGGACCATAGCGGTGATGGCTCAGGGGATAGAGCATTCTCCTTCCAACAAGGTGAGTTGGGTACGAATCCCAGCAATGGCTGGTTGATACAAATTCCGCACCCGGTTTGCACCCACCAATGGCATGAAATATTCTCAGTGGTAGACAGATAATGAGTTGAGTCCCCTTGCCATCAGACTTACTGTTAAAGGTTCTCGTGGTCTTCCTCTCCATGTAACGCAAATGTAGGTTAGTTCCATCAAAAAGTTGTCCTCGAAGGCAAATTTTTCCCAATACTTGATCTAGGAGTTCCCTGGTCTTTTCGATCGGGTTCAAAATTACAAGGTTGAACATTAGTAGTCTTAAACCCAAATTTGAGTTGACTGTTTAAAGACAATTATATATATTTTTTAAAATGGACGAACCTACTACTACACACTGGAATCAAAAAGATTATCAGCTGAGTGGACACGGGTCAAAAGCAATTAAGAACTCAAAGTTATTCATATTTTGGAGGGATAAAAAATAACGTTATTGAACCAATTAACAGGGTTCCCACAATACTTGAAAGTCCTTGAATTTGGTTGAAAAAAATCAGGACCCTGAAAAATCCTTGAATTCTGCCATAGGGTACTTGAAAAGTACTTGATTTTTTTAGGAATTAAAATGCTACTAAATTTTAGGAATTAAAATACTACTTCCTACAAAAAAGTACCGTAATTTATGGAAGAAACGTTGCACCTATCGTAAACGCCACACTCGCGATAATGAGATTTAAAAGAAAAAAATCATGGTAAACACCGCACATGTTGTAAACGTCGCACTCATAATAACGATTTAGCAGCAAAAGTTAATATATAACATTAATTCCTTATAAATACTTGCTAATGTTTTAAATTTATAAATGTATAATTATAATAAAATCAAGAATGTAATCTGTTATTGTATATTTTGGACAAACTGCTCAGAACAGCATGTTACAATCGGCTGTTGGCGCCATCTTTAGGTAAAAAATTCAAATAACTACATTTATATTAATTTAATATAAATGATTTTTTTACATTACTACATACAGTGGAAAGTCGCGTATCCAGATCGGTGGGACTTTTGGAAGTCCGGATATTAGATTTTTCCGTATAATTGACCCTCAAGGTAAAGAAAGCTAAAAACGATCTGACTCTAATAAGCAAAAAATCAATAAACATTATTTTTTGGGCAATAATGTTTTAGTATTAGAATGATATCTAATCAATCAAAAACAAAATATTAGAAAAAAAAATTGACAGTTATGAAAATATTAATTGCTCTCTCTCCTCCATTTTGAACTAGAATGCAGCATCATCATTATTTTCATCTGTCGGATCACATTTTTCTTCGATAGAAACACTCGGGATTATTTCCACCTGCGAAAAACCTAATTTTATAGTGTCCGGAGAAATTGCTTTCCAAGCTTCTGAAACCCATTGAGCTACTTCTCCATATGAAGCTCTTCTCAAATTTCTGTTTTTTGTGTACGAGTGATTTTCGCCAGCCATCCATGCCTCCCAAAGTTTTCTCATGTGGCTTTTGAAACGTCTATCTATTGTTAGCCCACCTGGGATAACAGCTAAAGAAGCTGAAGCTTTTTTTGCTGCCTTTTTCACCGAGTCCAGCAAATGTGCCCGCATCGAATCCATCACAAGAATGCCACTTGGCTGGAAAAATGACTCTTTTCTTTTACGACAGACTTCATTAATCCAGTCAAGCATTATTTTCTCGCACATCCAGCCCTTCTCGTTGCATTTTATGACGACGTCACTTGGTAAAATTTTTTTAGGCAACGTTTTCCGCTTGAAAATCCGCATCAGTTTTAATTTTTCGCCATTAGCAGCACAGGCAAGCACACAAGTGAAGGATGTTTTTTCGTGGCCAGATGTAGCAATTGAAACGGTTTTATCACCGATTTTATTTACCGTTCTGTTGGGTGGGCAATTGAACGTCAACGGAACTTCGTCCATATTGACGATTTGGCATTCTTTAATTCCTTTCTGAGCTCTTAAATCCTTCATATAATTCAAAAAGGATTCTTTTTTTTCTTTCCAGTCATCTTGAAGACTTTGACCGATCGTTGTTTTACTTCGCACTGATAATTTCTTTTTTGTCATGAACCGATGACACCAATTTGGATTGCCGTTAAAATTGGAAATTCCCATGTTTGCAAATATCTTTTTGGCTTGTAGACGAATTTTAATGGTGGATACAGGGAGTCCTTTCTCACGCTGTTCAAATATCCACTTTTCTAAAACATCTTCTAGCTCAGGCCAGCTCACAGTTTCACTTCTTCTTGCCCTTTTCATTTCCTGCATGTTTTCTAGGCTTTCTTTTTCCAACCGCCATCAGCGAATGCAACTCTCATCTACTTCAAATTCTCGCGCTGCTGCATGATTTCCTATACTTTCAGCTCGTTCAATAACTTGCAGTTTGAAAGCAGCTGTATAACTCATATGTCTTTTAGGAGGCATATTGTAATATGAAAAAATATTAGAAATACTAAAAAGAAAACTTTCCGCAATTTAATTTCTCTACACTATGCAAAGCACGTTGTAACAAAGTGAGAAAAATGTGAGAGAGCTATCAAAAACGCGGTTTGACTGAAACTAGATCGAGATCTACCCACATTCTTTAAGGGGTGGGGGTTAGCAATAATGGCGCCATCTTTTGCCATAATTCACAACTATTTTTATTTTCTCTTTGTAAAATGTAAAATTTATTTTTAAAATATCGTAAACGACGCGACCGGCATAAACGCCGCACTTAAAATCGTAAAACTTTTAAAACTTGTAAACGCTGTGGCGTTTCTTCCACAAATTATGGTAGTAAAAAAAATAATAAATTCAAAGGAAAATTATTGAAATTCTGATTGATGCAATTTTTAATGCTTGAAGTGAAAGGAAGATTCAAAACTTTTCTCTCCTAGATTTTTCAGACCAGATTATTTTTCATCTCTCTGATGTTTTGAAAGCTGAAATTTCTAGCAAATTTTAGGTATTGTAGTCATAGTTTTCGAATGATATATAGTGCTTAATTGATTTAAAAATATGTTCAATGTGTTAACTCCATTATTACGACAAGTTGATATTCTTATCCTATTTGTTCTTTTAATTTATGTACGAAGAATAGTTAATTTTTAATCATTTATAATCAAATTTACATATAATTTTTACTGCTAATAAATAAAATTTATATCTACAGGTTTCTTTGATTATGAATAAACATTGTGATTCATATTAAACTGATTCTTGATTTACCAATCAGAATTCATATCAAACGTTCTACGAATTGCGATTTAACTGAAAGTGATTAATGAATTACATATTGAATATTACATTAAAGTGATTTGCAAATTACTAATCAGAATTCATATTAAAGTATTTTATAAATCACTCATCATGATTCACATTAAGTGATTTATCAATCACACATCATGATTTCAATTGAAGTTATTTTAAATCATATAACGTATTCAAGTAATTTCAGAATCATGCCTCACAATTCTCATTCTAGTTGTTTACAAATCACGCATTGCGATTCACAAAAGAGAGATTTAAGAATTACCCTAACACTTCTCATCAAAATGATTTAAGAATCACACATAGCTGTTCTATATTAAGCACCTTTCGAATCGCAAATTGTAATTTGCATCATAATCAACCCTATTCACATGAAAACAATTAACTTTATCACCCAACGGAATTCACATTTAAGTGATTTTTGTATCTCACATTGTTATGTCTTGTTAGTTTTTGCGTTTTGTATCATTTGCTGTTCATATTATTCCGGTTTAAGAAACATACACCGCAATTCAATTTACAAATCACACATTGTGATACATGATTTAGGCAATCTTCGGGACTTTCATCACCTTTCTTATAATTTTGATTTACATATAGTATATCTAGATACGTATAAATGCGATTTAAAAATTACGCTTAGTGAAAATTACGCATATTCACAACATTTTAAAAATCTTGCTTTACATTTTATGGATATATTTTAAAGAAAATAAAGCTCGGTAAGTCTTATATGAGTTCTCTGTGAAATATTGTTCTACAATAGATTTTATTATGTTTAAAATACATAACTGATATTCTGATGTAACAAAATAGAAAATTTAATATTAAAATTGAAGCAGATATATTTTGATAATTTATCTATATTATAGATAATTATAGATTCTATAATTATATACATTTCCTGTAACCTAAAATTTGACCTAACATATTAAAAATAAGTATTTATATTTTAATAACTGTGCAATTACACAAACTTTATCAATTATTTACTATGCTTGTTTAATGTTATATGCATCATACATTCATTCAGTTTCATTAATTCTAATTCACTTCATTAAATTTTTCATGAAAAGTTTCCCTGGTGCTAGTTTTTAAATGTTGGCTAGTATCCTATGTTAATTAGAGTTTTTTTTATGTTAATTGGAATTTTTCTAAGTGATTTGAAACAGCAATGTAATTATTAACCATTTGTATTATTAGCAGATGAATTTAATAAATAATTTTTTTTTTTTTTCTGTCAAATAAGCATTATGATTTAAAAAATAGACAATTTCTGCTTCTGCGTAATTGTAAAATTTGATTGACATGTATTTTAGCATATAACAATAATACTGAATAGGTCCTTGAAAAATTTGGTTTTAGGTCCTTGAAAGTCATTGAATTTTTTTAAAAAAATTGAGTGGGAACCCTGTAAGTGTAGAAATCAAAAGAAAAATGTGCTGATAATAATGTTTAAAACGATGGTTAAATTGTAGATAATACTTTTTGCTAGTTTCAGTAAATAACTTCTATGAAATAGCCTCTTACCTGATAGAGTGACATAGTATTTAAAGTAATTTATTTTACTCTTTTTCTAGAAATTACTTGTCATGCCAAATATGGATGATTTGATCATACCCATCTTGCAGCCTGATTTAGACCTTCCAAAATCGTAAAATGTTTTGGACTGTATGTTTTCTAGTCTTTGTAAGGTGATTTTTACAAGGAAGAGTGTTTTTATATCCATTTATTTCTGTTGTTATGATAAAGAAGATTTAAATTTGTGATAAAAAAATGAATACTTTAATCCACCCCACTGCAACGAGTGGTAGCTTTAAATTATATATATATATTTGGTACTTAAAGGCATATTTGATAAGTTTGCTATTCATAGACGACTCTACTCTAAAATATTTGGGGAAGTAAATTATGAGCTTAGTAATAAACATATATACGCTATTAATGTGTTGAACGGAAAACTCTAAATAAATGATATATTGACGAGTGGTGCAAAATGTTTTAATGGTTGGTGTGTTGAAATCTTGTTTCCTATTGCTAGTTAAAATTAATACAAATGTAAATGTCAAAATTTATTTGATAATTGAAGATGAAGGGAGAAGATCCCTTTTTTTCCCAGAAATTTTATTCATCATCTATTGCATTTTGAGGAGGATGACTAAGTTTTGACAAATCAATAAAAATCGATTCCTTCCAAGAGTTATTACACAGTGAAGATGGTCCATGCTGAAATAGCTCCTAATGATATTAAGAAATCATTTTTCTCAGCTTTCACATAACCAATCCTAGACATAAACCAATCCCTTTATCTTCAATTTTTTTTCTCTTTTTTGTTTAAATGTATTATTTTTAGTATTTACTGATAATTGTTGGACTACTTAATTAGCAGATGAAAAATGCTGCTTATATTTTTTAATTTTTTATATAGCAATATATGTAAGATTTTTATTAATTACTGGAATTTACATTTGTTTTTAAAATTTTCACTACAGTAACAAAGACTATACACATTAGAATTTTGAAATTAACATAAAAAAATTGTTGCCGAAATTTAATGAATCTCTACGAAGAAAAGGTGAGAATGAAATCATCAAAATCTGTTTGATTGCTGAAAGAAAAGGAAATTAATTTAAAGGTGAATATTAAGTTCAAGTTACAGCAGGCAATTAAATTAGTTTTAATATTTTTCTTCCCTTTTGCCTAATTCCAAATGATTCGACAATTTCAATTTACAATCCTACTTTTTTGAAGTAGAGTTTTGAATCCCTAACGTATATTTTTTCTCTCAAGGATTTAAAAAAATATACACTAAGGGTGCTCATTACAAAACATCCTGGAAAAAAGTATTTTTTTAAATATACCAAAAACCAATTATGATTTTTGTCTTTTTTCTCCTGATAACTAAATTAATGGCTTGATTTTTAAGACATATAATTATTCCTATTTAACATTACGTTTACAAACATGCATAAGTACACAAAATAAAAACACGCATTCAGAAAAAATATTTTTTAATGATTAAAAGATAAGTTTTAATGATTTCTCAAATTTTTCTTTATTATGACTTTAATTAATGTACTAATACCTTAATTTATAAAAGATATATTTCTCTGATGTATCATTATTTTGCATTTTAGATACTTCGAAAAATATTTTAAAATAAAGCACACAAAGTTTGCATTAAAGTTTGATGATTACAAAAAATTTTGAAAATATTCTTTTATTCTTAAGCATGTGAAATTCTTTTTTTTTTTAATCAGAAATATTTAAAGTTTAAAAAATCCTTATAGTGTACAAATATTAATCTTTACTTTATCTATTAAATATATCTGAAATAAAAGAGGGTGTGTTATTACTTATACAATTGAAACTATTTTGTTTGCAATTGTTCAGAATTTAAACAATGAAGTATTTTTTAACTTTTGTGTAATGATAATTATCATGTTGTCTATTAGAAGATACAAAATAACTTTGAGAAAGCATTTATATTCAGGTGAATTAGCATTGGAATGTAGAACAAATTTTTTTATATTTCTTATGGAAAAGTTTTTTAATCATAAATTTTTGAAGAAAAACTTGTCTTTTATGAAGGTAGAATGATAAATGTATTTCATTGGTAATCGATAAATGAATGATGTGGATTTTATTTTTTGTCGTCCTTAAAGCTACTGATAATGCTTTTGCCGAAATAGTTATCAAATTTTTCTCTGCTAAAGTATTTTTTATAATTAAAGAACTAACAAAAATTTATTTATTTTATAAAAATATAAAATGTTGGTTTCACTTTATCTATTAAAGCAAATTGCATAGTTTAGATTGCGTGATATTTTCATTTATTGTTTTAAATAAAAAATATTTATATATTTTTAAAAAATACGATCGTATTTTGAACAATTAAAGATTAAACAATACATCAGCCAATGTGTTGTTCAAATGTTTATTTTTAATAGTTTATAATAATTAAAGTGTACCCTCCAACTGTTATGGAATTTCATTATCACCTACAAAAGAATTTTTCCCTTGTAGCACAAAAACTACATGTAAAATATTTTTATTTTTGCTTTAATAAATTATTAATTTAGAAAACATTTTAGCCATGTAAATTTGGTTGTGGCAAAAAAAAGTTATTATGACAAAATTTAGATATAAATATTTTCCTTGCAACATATTACAAACTTATTTTGGAAGTTGTCTTGCTTTCTCTGTACGAAAAAAAAAAAAAAAAAAATTAAAATAAAAAAGAAAAGATTTTCCATCAAGATTCTGTTTTGGCCCATATATTGAAAGGCACTTGAGAAGGGTGCAAAACACTTTCTTGCAGCACAAGAATGGCCACCACATTCCCCTGATTAGAATGGATTTTTCCATTCAAACCATCTTAGAGCAAATATTTGTCATAAAATGCAAGATATCATTTAGTGGTGTTTTGTTTTAATATTTCTGCTTTGGTTCATTACCACTGAGAATCCAAATAAAATAAATGTTGGAAGGTGTTTCTGAAATATATTTTTAGTTGTCTTAATTTAAAAATTTCTCATTAAAGTTGCAATGATTTTATTTTGTATTTCAAAGATGTTGAAATCACAATTTTCAATGATACTGCTTAAAATAAAAATGCTAAATGCTAAACAAGTTTTTCCTAAAAACTTTTTAATTTTTAAAATTCAGTTTTAAAATTCGCAACAGTTTGGAAAGCTATGAAAATGTCAGAAAAATATTAATCTACAAGTGTGTGATTTTAAGGAATACAATTGAGCATATGAAAGTGACATTTTAGTGTGAATTCTAGTAAATTAGCTTAAAGGTACATTGACAATCAAAAATAAAGGTTAAGCCTCGCTTTTAATTCTTGCATGTAAATCTCAATTGGTAAAACTTATCAATCTCCTAAACTTATCATAATTTTCCCTCTCATAAGTGTTTTAATTTGCTGAAAAAAACCTTCAAAGATATTTTGATGACTGTTTGTTACCAAATACACTTGGAATCTTCTTCCACTCTGAGCGCAACCAAAAATTTTCACCTAGTTCCGTCATCCACTGTGAGATTTGGGAAATTTCTAGGACTTAGCAAAAATGTTATATAACTTAATAGGATATTTTCATAACAAATCATAATTATTTCCAAAATGTCACGTAAAACCTTCTTCCTCTATTGTATTTATTGAAATATTAGCGGAATGAAGTATAATTTGGAAGAGGAAATTTTTTTATTTCTTTTGAATCTTGTGAACATTTGAACCGTGCTATAATTCTTTTTATATGCTATATATATCCAACCCTGTGAAAAGGAGCTCACTATCAACATATTTTATGTAATTTTGCTCGCCAATGGATTCTATAGAATATTTTCTATTTTTCCCCTCTTTATAAAAACAGTCTGATCTCTCACTTTTATCATTATATTATTTTTATTTTTCTTATTATTAGAGTTCTTTCTGTTTCTCTTGTTAAGAAAATTTGAAAGAATTTGAGTGCTTTTATGAAAGAAAAAAATTAGTTTAGATTAGCCAAGAGTAAACTATGAAATTATTTTTTCAAAGCATACATAAACAAAATAGCCATCCAAAACATCCAAAGAGAATTCGCCATAAAGAGTTAATCTTGTGGTATAGTGTCCTCTTAATGTGTTGTGTCCATAATGTTTTTCACTTTTAAATTTATTTGGAATTTTTTATGCATTGAAATTACCAGTAAGAAATTATTTGCTTTTCAACTACAGCATTTCAAAACCAATTAACATCAACTTGGCACAGTTTGTTAGTACATATAATTAAATAGAGGGTATATATATGCCCTTAATATGCATTTCCGAAGACCTTTTAAAGAATGACCTCAAAATTACAATTAGTTTCTTATTCACAAAAAAAAAAAAAAAAACATTAAAAAAAATTTAAGATTTAAAAGAGAAATGAACGGATCAAAAACCATATTATTTGCATAGGGGGACAGAAATATGTTTGCCTTTGCTTTGGATCCACCTGAATTAAGATGATTTAAATCCCTCCCTCTATTGTTTTTTAATATTTTAACAGTAATTAGTCAGAATAGATAATATGAAAATATAATGCAATATGAATGAATGCAATATTGGTCTCTATCAGGAGCTTTCTCTGAGAATAACTGATTTTCTGTGTTGTCAAATTTGTAGCGCTTTCTGGAATTTGACTTTGTTTTACAGTTTTTTCTGTTACATTTTCATTTTTACAAGTTTTTTATTTAAGAATATAATTGGAGTTAGCTCATTTTCTAGTATGTTGGACTACCATTTAATGACATTTACCTTGTTTTGTTTCTGTGTATATTTTTCTTCGTTCTACGGGTTTAATATTTATTTGGTGATCAGTGTTGGTCTATTATTGCAATAAAACTAAATTGTTGTGTTCAATAAACATTCTGGGTGTTGGTGAACCTATGTTTCATGAATGTTCTTCAGATTTTTAAAAATTGTTTTGTACTTCAGTTGTTCCAATGAAAGTTGAATTATTGAACTCCCTGTTATTGAAGGTATCCCATTGCAGATAAAATAAGGACTTTTTGACATTAAATATTTATTATAAAGTTTTGAGCATATCTGACATTTCATACAAATTTAATATTGAAGTGCCATTAAAGTTTAAATATTCTTTGCATTTTTTACCCTTTCATGTGTTTATGCAAGTTTAAAATATAGATTTTTATAAATATATGCATCATAACGTTGCTTTTACAGATAATCATTTTCATATATTTATTTTGAGAGAGATCTCCCATGAATAAATAAAATCTCTTTAAAATATTCTTTTCTCAGAAACCAAAAAAAATTTTACATTTAAGTACATTATAATAATTAGGGAACTACTGTAATAATAATAATAAATTAAAAATAGCCCATTTAAGTTCAAAAAAATTCTATTAATGTTTATATGAGTAAAAGATTTTTAGTTTTTTTTAAGTTTGCACATTTATGCCTAAAAATAAAGTACTTAAATAAGCAAATCAATTGATTTTTCACATTTAGTAACAGCCTAGCCTAAATTGATAGACCACAAGAAAAAATATATATATAAAATTTCAAATAACTGATTGAGGAGTTATGGCACACTAATGAAAAGAATTCTTGTAAATTAAAAAATATTTAAATTTTTCTATGTGTCTGTCAAGTGTTTGCTTTTGCTGAATAAAATGTATCATGAAAGATAATCAGTTACTTTTAAACATTTAAAACACAATTTTGTATTTTGAAGATTCTTCTTACTTCAAAAACAATAAAAAATATCATTGTTTGTTTTTGTTCATAAAATTTTTTTCAAACGTATATCATATTACATAATTTAGATTAAAACCAAAACAGATTCATCATTAATAGCTGACTGCACATTCCTTATTTGATGTGTATTTATACTCCAATATTAAAAAAAAAATATCAAATGCTTATCTCAAAACTTTATTCATTTGTATTTTTTGATTTGTTTCTTTTTCTTTTAACTCTGCTTTAAAGAATTATCTTTATTTATGATTCACTCTATAAAAAAAAAAGAAAAAAAAAGTTCTACTTTAAAATACCCTTGAGTAATTGGGATTTGATGGTCCTTTATTGGAAATTTACATCTAATTTTTTGTTTTTCTTTCAAATTTTATTATGTCTATTTTGAATGTCAACTAATAATTTTTAGTGTTAGGGGCAATAAAGGTGTAATATCTTCTTTAGAGGTTGTATATTACTTGATTATTATTATTACTATTAGAGTTTATTTTATACAATTATTATCTTATTTAATCTGAAGTTGTTAACTAAATGTGAGTGTATCCTATGTATTTACTGTGATACTTTTCTTAAATGTGTGAAATAATTTTATGGTTGTCACATTTTGAATCAACTTGTGTTAAAACACCATTCAGTTACTTTGCAATTAATTGTATATGTGCAATTACAGTTTATACTATTAAACAACATGACTTCTTTATTCAAAAGAAAAAAAAATTTTGTGTTACTTTTATTTTTCTTCATAGTCTGTCTGCTGTTTAAAATTTAAAGCAGGTTCTTATTGTTTTTAATGGTATTTTGATTAGAAAAAAAAATCTTTTTAAAGTAGTAGTGTAAAATCCTTTTGGATAAGAGGTTCACTGGACAAAGCAAATTGAGCCCCTGTATATCCATGAACAAGCAGAACTAGCTGCATATTTATTTTTGCTTTTCTGCCTAAAACTAATCTAGCATTAGCCCTTCCATGTGCATAAGACACCAGTGTCCTTTTTAATATTGGCGATCGAAATGGACTGCAGGTGGCGTAGAGCAGAACTCTACCTATGGCAACACTTCACATGCTTTCCCCATTAGCGCGTGGAAAGTCATAGAGGAAGGAAGTACGTTAGTTTCTTTCTTGATTTTCTTATAGATTGAAATCTTTTAAGTTGGAAAATTATATGGAACTGAAAACTACATTAAACATCCCAGGTAGCAAAAAGATATGATCTAATACTGGCAAGATGCAATATAATACTGCCGTGCTAGAAAACGCAATACTCTTGAATCCTATCTTCTAGTGTTAGAACTAATTTGATATAAGATTGTATAGTATTCGATCTAACATCCAAAATTTCAAAATAATCATCTATTTCATTACTTTTGGTACAGCGCCACATTTTTGCGAAAGGTTATCCTATATTATTAATAAATAAACATTTATTTATGAAAGAAAACAATAAATTAAGTATTACTTAAAATATCATTTTTGGCCACTTCAAACTTATGCCAGAAAACATAACGATAATATTAGCAGAAATAAGCTGTTTCCGCCAGTGCAATTGTTGAGTTGTAACTTCCTTTGGAATGGGAATGTTTACATCGCCGCCGCAATTGATCGTTGTAATCAGCTAGAATGACATTTTTAACTTCAAAGGTATTTATAATTTAGTAATTTTTTAGTAAACTTTATAAGTTTAAATGATAGATACATAAAACTTTAAAGTAGTATCGTAGGTAGTGTTTTTCCTGTAGAAACATTCAGTGTACTTAATAATCTTGACCGCTTCTTCAAAACATTCAAGAATTAATTTAATGATTTAATAAATCTCTTATTAAATATTATGATTGTGCTCATTTTTAATAATGTTTGCTTGTAGTAGTTGACTACTCTTGAAGTACTTTGTACAACTAAAAATTCTTTTCACAACAATTTAAAAATATGTAATTTATTTTCTTCGTATATACAGGGAAACAGCATTAACAACATTACAGCTAAACAACATTACAAGTTAAAAGAAACATTTTTCAAAGAAAAAAACGAATTCTAAAAGAAACAAAATAAACAACTTAAAGAATAAAAAAATGCTGTTGCCAGTCATAAAAATTTTAGAAAGTTAACTTATCAAAATAAATCAAAAGGGCAACTAGATCATACAAGAGGAGCTAGATCAAAAAGTGCAACTAGATCAAAAATTATGATGCCTGAACGCTTGACGTAACACTCCCACCTTTTGATTAACTATAACATCAAAAATATTAATCAAAACAATCAGTCAAGCTTACTATATGCACTACTAACAAATTAGAGTTATGAAAATTAAAGTTATAAGAGTTCTGAAAGAGACTATTCAGTCAAAAAATCTAGTCGGAATCTTTACAGTTCTGCCACTCCTTGTTATGACTTTTCGAGTTGAGGAATCAGTAACTGAAACGTTTCCTTCAGGAGATTCCGCTATATCATTTGTTTCAGCAGCCTCCACCGGACAAGATATCTCAAGAGGAAAAATTCTTTGAACGGGTCGAACCATCTCTCCGGTAGTGGTTTTAATGCGAGCTAACTCTGATGTGCCCATCTTTTCCTACTTAGGTTTCTGTTATTCTTCCCATTGGCCAGATGACCTTCTTTTTACCTTCGGTTTCAATTAGGACGATATCTCCCACAGATATTCGTTGATTGCCTTTAATTTTGGACGAGCGCATTACTAATTTTCCGAGGTATTCGACCCTGAATCGCTTTCTTAAAGCTTCCCTTAGATTTTGTTGATAACGAAATCTTCTCTTTAGGCTTACTCTGTCGATATTATCCAGGTCTGGAACACCCATCTCTGTTAACTCACCTAAGAACAACGCAGGTGTTAATGGAATCAGGTCATTGGAGTCTTCGGAAACATACGTTAGTGGTCTTGAGTTCACAGTACTTTCACAATCGATAAGAACACTTTGCAGTTCTTCGTAATTCAATGAAGATCTACCTAAAACTTTTCTCAAAAGGGTCTTGATCAGCTTCACCATGATTTCCCAAAAACCTCCCCACCATGGAGCAGCAGGAGGACTGAAGTACCACTGAATTCGATTTATCGAAGATTCTATCTCGATAGCGTTCCAATCTATAAATTTGAATAAGTTGTCGGCTCCCACGAAGTTTGTTCCATTGTCACTATAGATGACCTTTGGTCTTCCCCTTCGGGCTATGAATCTTCGAAGAGCCAAGAAAAAACCATGTGTGGAAAGTGACTGTATCAGTTCTAGATGGGTGGCGCGGTACACAGCACATGTGAAGAGGACGACCCACGCTTTCGATTGGTCATTAAGAATTAGGGGGCCACATAGGTCGACTCCGCTGATTTCAAAAGGAGACGCATCTCTGACTCTATTTTCTGGTAAGACCACAGGAACAGTTTGGATTGGTCTGGCTTCGTGTCTCTTGCATCTTATACATCGGTTCAGTACCTTTCTAATTGCTTTTTTGCTCTTGATTATCCAAAACCTTTCTCTTAATTTAGACATCAATACATTTAAACCAGCATGGCACATTTTCAGATGCAAATCCAAAATTATGCAGTCAACAAGGTCATGTTTGCTAGGTAGTAGAATAGGAGCTATAAAATCAGCGTCGTCTTTCCTTTCTGTCAACTTGGTTTTGACGCGTAGTAGGCCTCCCTCATCTTTAAACACAGATATTGTTTTGAGCCTGTCAATGTCTCCTGGGGCAAAAACCATTTGCTGAACTAGTTTTGCCAACCTTGTCTCAGCTATCAGCAATTCAGACACTTTCAGTTCCCCAATTTTTCTCTCTTCTTTCTTGATCTGTGAATTTTTTGTGAACCTCAGCATCCACGCTATCATTCGTAGAATCTTTGAATATTTAGAAAAGTAAGAGAAAATCCATGAAAGATCTACATTAATGTCGCAAATTGCTACTGTTAAATATTGCCGTTGGTCAGATATTATTTCTTCTCTGTCGAAGTTATGATTCAATTGAGACCAGTCTTCTATTGTCAATTGGTTGCAAAAGGTCAGAAAACTACCAGACTTTGACCGTTCTTTTACAACTTCCTCGTCATTGTGGACATCAATCTCTGTGGTACTATTCCAAGTTGAGATAGGTTCTTTCAACCAGGCTGGACCCTCCCACCATTTCATAGCTTTCAATGTTTTAGAAGAACATCCTCTGGAAGGAAGGTCTGCCGGGTTCAATTTTCCTGCAACATGGCGCCAGGAGGAGAAGTCGCTCAATTTTCTTATTTCATCTGTGCGATTCCTAACAAAAACTGACCAATTTTCTGCTTTGGTTATCCAAGCGAGAACTGTTGTGGAATCGCTCCAAAAATATTGCTTGATGTTCTTCCAGTCGAGAGCTTGTACAACTGATTGTGAGAGTCTAGCTCCCTCCAAGGCAGCAGTTAACTCTAGCCTTGGTATGGTCCCTCCTTTGAGTGACGTAATACGAGACTTCGCTGACACAAAACTGATTTTAACGCCATCTTTTTCTTCAATCCTTAAGAAAACCACAGCTGCATAAGCCTCTTTACTGGCATCGCAAAATGTATGTAAGGAATAGTTCTCTAGATTTTCCGAATTAACTTGAATCCACCTGGGTATCTCAATTTCTTCCAATATTTTCAATTCTGCATACCACTGAAGAAACTCTTTTTTCAGATCTTCTCTAATCTCTTCATCCCAAGCAACACCCATCACCCATGCCTTTTGTAGTATTAACTTTGGGCACAGCATGACTGGAGTGGTAAATCCAATAAGATCGAAAATGCGGTGAGCGATAGACAGAATAGATCGTTTAGTGACTTTTTCCATATTGATTTCTTTTAGCCAACTCATATTTACCTTGAGGGTGTCTTCCACTTTATTCCACTTCAAACCTAATACAGTTGATTCTGTGGGCAAGTCTTGGCAGTATGAGTTTTCCCAACTTCTCAACTCGAAACTCCCTTTTTTCATCAATTCAATAGATTTTTGCTTAAATTCTTCCATTTCAAGTGGAGTATCTACACTGGTTAAAGAATTGTCGACATAGAAACTCTGCAAGAGCCTTTTCTTGAAATCTTCATCGTTATCTTGGTCATTTTGAATATGATACCTGATGACAGATGCCAAAAGAAAAGGACTACTCGTTACTCCGAAGACAACTCTTGCATGTCGAAATATTTTACACTTTTTGTCCTCCTCATTTTGCCACCATAAGAACCTTAAAAAGTCTCTATCTTCTTTGGCGACACTTAATTGTAAAAACGCTCTTCTCACATCTGAAGAAATACCAATACTTCTTTCTCTAAAACGCAATAAGACATCCGGAATAAGTTCGATTAAGTTAGGGCCGCTGTGTAAACAGTCGTTAAGGGAAGGTCCTTTCATACGGGCAGAAGCATCGAATACCGGACTTATTGGGGTGGTACTGCTTTCTTTTATTACAGCTCTATGTGGCAAGTAATTTCCTGGTAAGTCTGTTTCATTAGAGGGTACTTCTTCGATGATTTTTTCGTCAAGCCAGCTTTTGAAGACATTTTCATAAACATCATAAATATTCTTTGTTTTCAATTGAACTGTGGTCCGCTCTAATCTCCTCTTTGCCAAGTTAAAGTTATTGGGTAAGAAAGTATCATTTTCCTGCCATGGTAAACGGACTTCGTACCTTTCTTGACCATTGACCCTTAGCGTCTTAAGAAAATGTTCCTGTGCTTCAAAATCTTTTTCCCTTTTCAATTTCTTCTCGATGGGATCTTTGATTCCTATTAAATCTAATCTCCATAGATCGGCCATCTCAGCTTCTTTAACGAAAAGTGATATCACCGACATGGCGATACTTTCGGTACCAGGCTTATGATGAGGTACTTTTCCCATTAAGGTCCATCCAAGATTTGTTTCGGTTGCAACCATGCCATTTGACAAAAACTTTTGCTGTCCAGTCATTAACTTGCCTATCATGTCTGCTCCTATGAGTATTTGTACTTGTTCATAAGTCTGGCTAACATCATTTAAACAAATTTTTAAACTCTTAAGTTCCTTCAGCCATGGACCTCTGTTTACAGGTAATATCTTCTCGCAAATAACATCTTGGCCCAGTACCTCCAAATTGCAAGAGAATTTTCCTTTCAGCGATGTAACTCTTATTTCATATTTCTTGTGTTTTCTAACATCAGTAGTTACACCTCCAAAAAGGGAATGAGCCACATTCATTTCTTCTAAAGGAGTATACATCATCTTCTGGGCAACGGTATTAAGGATGTAGGATCTCTGCGATGCTGTATCAATTAGCAGACGAACATTTATTTCTTTACCATTGGCGACCAAAGTTTGCAGAAAAACTTCTGGCGTCTGATTTAAATTCGCCATATTAAGTTCATTTACAGATGTTTCCGTCTGCGTCTTTTCTCCCTCTTTCGAAGCTGATTTTCTCATTTGTTCTAGGTTTTCACACATGAGTGTCACATGTTTTCGACCACAAACCAGGCATTTTACAAAATTCCTGCAGTACTTAGCTACGTGATAGGGAGCCAAACAAGCAAAACACCCTTTTTTACTTCTTACAATTCCCTGCCTTTCAACTAAAGGCTTTTTCTGGGCGGAAAAACATTCAAAACTATTATGTTTGCCTTCACAAAATAAGCAACCTCTTCTTTGTTCTTTTACGTAAGAAGCTGCGTGTAAAACAGCGGCTGTTGATGGTGCACGAGATTTATTCTTTTCATATTCAACTTTTTTCTTCTTAGCTACCTTGTTATCTTCAACTTTGAGCAGGCCAAACCCATCCATAGCTAAATTAATTCGGGCTTCACCCTCCACTTCTGCCTTTAAAAACACCATCAGTTTGTTTAACCTTTCTTTGGCTTCTAATTTTGGAGTTAAAGAATTACTCCGATGGTAGGCCTTCAAAAATTCTTCCGGAAAATAGGATTCTACCATCGGGTAGAGAATCGATGCACACTTGTCTGTAGTAACCCCGAGAGTGTCTAATGCTCTTAAATATGTTTCCAGCTTATCATATAAGGAGGTAAGTGGAAAATATCTATTCACCTGAACATTAATAATTAATTTGAGAAGTTCCCTTACGTATATCTGCACCAAAAGATCCTCGTTTCCAAATCTCGATTTCAGACTATCGATGGCTTTAGTATAATTTGCCCCAGTTGGCGGGAAACTTTCTACAATCTCTTTTGCTCTGGAACCCATCACTAGCTTGTATCAGATACTGAAATTTGTCTTCAAGGGCAATATCCGCATCCTTATCTATGTGCTGAAATTGGCTTCAAAACGGAAGCCATTCCTTGACATCGTCGCCAAATTGCCTAAATTCCAGCTTTGGCAACGTAAACTTTCTCCTGGCATTAACAGCTTCGGCATTAATTGAACTTGAATTGGCGGCATTTTGAATTGTCGATTCTCGATTTTGCGCCTGTAATCTGGCCATTTCCAATTCATGAGCCATTCGGGCTTTTTCCAATTCTATGGCTTCTTTTTCTTGAAGTATAGCCATTAGGGCCTTTTCCAATTCTTCTTGTTTCTTTCTCTCTTTAACAGTATCTTCAAATACCTGTTTTGCGAATTCTGGATCCTTTTTATATTCATCGCTAGCCAAAATCAAGTCTTTTAATTTTGCTAAAGTAGATCCAACCGGTACTGTCTCTCCAATTTCTTCTATAGAACCACTAACAAATCTGCTTTCTTAAATCCGCTTTTGAAGAAGCTTGCCATTTTTTTTTTTTATCTGCTGTGGTCCCTGTTTGGGCGCCAAATGAAGTACTTTGTACAACTAAAAATTCTTTTCACAACAATTTAAAAATATGTAATTTATTTTCTTCGTATATACAGGGAAACAGCCGGCAAAGAATTCTGCTAAACAACATTACAAGTTAAAAGAAAAATTTTTCAAAGAAAAAAACGAATTCTAAAAGAAACAAAATAAACAACTTAAAGAATAAAAAAATGCTGTTGCCAGTCATAAAAATTTTGGAAAGTTAACTTATCAAAATAAATCAAAAGGGCAACTAGATCAAAAATTATGATGCCTGAACGCTTGACGTAACAACTCTATTAAAACGTATTGTCCGACTATAAATTACAAGTATTGTAGTTAGTTTAGAATAGGCTCGTAAAAAATGTTTACATGGTAATTCGCATCTGACAGAATTTCACTGCAACAATGATAAAGATAAAAAATAATATTTAGTAAAGAAGTTTGCCATGTTGAAATAATTATTAATTAATCGGCTACTTTTTAGTTAAAACCATTAGGTACATTTTAGAATGTTTGAAATTTTATTCACAAGAAGAACACTATTGTTACATTAATTAAAGATTCCTGTTTAATATATTGTAAAATAATGAGTTAAACATTTTGATTTTCATTTCTTGAGTATAGACAGATTTGCATGTTTTTGATACATGATTAATTATATGAATTTATAAATGATAGCAAATGGTTAAAAAATTAGCAACAATATGGTTTATTCAAAGTTGTGTTTACGTTAAATGAAGAGCAGTGCTGAAAAGGTGTTAAAATTTTTATTTAGGAAGTTCTTAATAAAAGTGTGAATATTTCCTATTGGCTCTATCAGCTTATACAATGTACAAAAATATTTTGATAGTTAAGTATCATTGTACTTTATCTTTAAAAAAAAAAAAAAAAAAAAAAAAACGAATTTGATATATTTTTGTATCTGTATATATACTTGAATATTCACTTCAATTAAAAAGGGCTCAAGGGTTTTGAACTAAAATTTCTTCTTTTTTTTAAAAATAAAAAATAATTAAGAATGAATAAAATTATTACTTGAGAGCGGTTATAAATGAAATGTTTTTCGATTCTTGCGCAGTGATACTAAGATTTTTGGTGCAGGTATTGTTACTGAAATCTACCTATTAAATTTTAGATCTATTAAAATTTATTTTAAATGATTCAAGTTTTAAAGAAATATTCAATGCTTAATAGTTTTAAATTTACTAATTTAATGTTTTCAAAGTAGTAAAGTAATGTAGAGTTTTAAATTTAGTGTTTTCAATGTAAAGTTTAACTCTTCTTCTCTTATAATTTTAGCTTCATCTGAGGCTGCTGGATAATGCAAATGGAGAATGACATACTGGTAGAAGACGAGGGCCCGTAAGTTCGATCCTGACAGAAAACAAAACAACTGCTGTGTATATGCTGTTCGATTCTCTTTAAATCTGCCGGAGCTGAAATTCCTCTTGTTGTTGTGTAGAAGTTTGACGAAAGGTGTATCTCTCTGTGATTCATCCCTGCTGTGTATTTTACACGTTGTTTACTGTTGCTGACAATTTTATAAAATCTTTCACTAAAGCTACGATTCATCAGTTTATTGCTCTGAAATATAGTTGCACATAAGCAAAAAATTGCAAGTGAAGGGAAAAAAACTTTGAACTGCATGAAATAAAGGACTGTAAAGTTTTGGAATACTTTCTATTTAAAAATAATAATTAAAATGATAACACATAGTCCAACTGTTGCTTTTCGCATTAAAAAAAATTATTTTATTTAATGACAAATATGTGTTCTTAAGGATTATGTTTATATTAAACAATGACGGTAAGAATATATTGCTTTTATAGTTGAGTAAAGTTTATATTGTGTTTTGTTTTAAAATAATATAATTAAATTGTGAAATAATGTTTGTCATGATTTGGTTTGATTAATTTTTTTATTTTTTATTCTTAACTACTGCATTGTGTAATTTATACTGCATCTTTGTAATAAATCTTCGAAATTTTAGAAAATGGGATAGGCAGATATGTGTTCATCAATAAAACTTAATAAGATATAATGTTGGAAATTTTTTTATAGTCATGATAGTAATGTTTAAGCATTTTGAAATTAGAGGTAGATAAAATTTTGTTTCTTTTAAATTTTCAAAACATCGGAGACAATTTTATTTTAACAACATTGTTAAACAGTAACTCTAGCTTATGGGCATTTATACTACTAGCATTGTATTTTTACTTTAATTTTGAATTATTTAGTTCAAATTTGAGATAAGAAGTGTATATATATATTTTTATGATGTTTAAAATAATGATAATAGTAAAAATTTCTTTGGCTTAATATTAAAAATTTAGCTGGACATTTATTTACATTATTGTTAAAGCAAAAAATTTAAACCAACGTAGAGTAGAATCTTGTTTAAGTTTTCATCAGTAAGGTTCTTTGCAAAGCAGGTTTTTAAATACATAATATTTTTATTATTTATGGCTAATTGATCAATACCAAAAAATTTCTAGCGTCTGCTTAATTTTTTAAAATTTATTTTCTGAAAAGCTCTGTTTAAAATGTTTACATATTACACCTGCTTTTTTCTAAACCTATTTATGTCATAACGCATAATCTATAATCAGCGAAATGAAAGAAATGGAATTGTTTTTAACAAAAATCGTTATTTTTATAGCAACGTTCTCAAAAGAGTAATAGATTGTAGTAAAATTTTAATCATTCATACCAAAGGCAACTTTTAAAAGATACTGTTAAAAATGTTATTATTTTTTCGTCTCGTTCTTGATTGCTATTATATGTTTGTGCAAATTTAATTTAAATTAAACATAATATTTACTGACAGTTTTGAAATTAAAATTTTATGTAAATTGTTTGCAAAGATTGTTTTTTTAGTATATAACACCTTTAAATAATTATCGAATTGATGATAATTTATGATGTGCCCCTAAAAGTAGTTTTTACATTACAAACAATAATAGCAATTTTCATAATATTAGTTACTTTCCTGGTTTCACTCTCTGGAAAAATTTCCACTTTGTGTTTGGGTTTTGTTCAATAAAATTTCAAATACTTAAAGAATAAAGCTACGTAAGTATTTCTCCATTTAATTTCTGTGATGATATCAGAAGCAATTTTTTTTTAATGCTGATTTTAAAGTATAACTCAAACTCTTGAGGATTTTCATTATCAACATTGTGTTTATTATTTTAATTTTGGGAACTTTCACATAATTATTCATTTAAAATTTGAGACAAAAATTTCTGCTTTTTTTATTTTTATCATGTTTTAAATAATATAATTGTAAAATAATTATAATCGTAAAAAGTTCTTTTGACTGAATAACATTTATATTATGATAAAAATTCCTGATCAATTTAGAAAAGAATATTGCTTATATTATAAAGAATATTTTGTGATAGCAAGGTTTTTCAAAAGTAACTGATGGTGGTAGTCAAATTTGGATCAATATAAAAGCAACTTATAGTAAAAAAGTATTATGTTTTTTCGTCTCATTCTTGTATGCATTTAAATGTTTGTGCAAATTTAATTCTGATAAAATATAATATTTAAAAATTTTTTTTGGTTTTGACATTTAAATGTTATCTAAACTTTAAGTAAATAAAAGAACATAGTACTTTAACTAATTATTGAATCGCTAAAAATTTCTGATGTCCCAATGTAAAATTATTTTTACATTACAAAAAATAATTGCACATTTTTTTAAAAGAAATTCATAAAGGCTTTCTTTGTTTCCACTACCTGAAAATATTTCTACAGGTGCCTTTAGGTTTTGTTTCAAGTGTTTTGTAAGTAAAATTTCAGATTCTAAAAGGATAAAGTTACATAAGTAGTTCTCTCTTTAATTTCAGTGATAGAAGTGAAATAATTTATGCAAGTAAGTAATTTGAATTTTTTTTTTCTTTATTGTTTCAGTTATTACAAAAAATAACAGTTTAAAAATTCGAGATATAATTTTATTGTAATATTTTTGGAAATTAATGACTTAGTTATATAGTAGAAAAAAACGTTAAGCTAAATTTTCGACTCAATTCAAATGTAAATTTAACTTAGCAATTATGTGTTGTTTTCTTAATTTACAATTTCAGAATATAAATAATGAATGATAATTGTGAAATTGCAAATGGCTTAAGTTACACATTTAAAAAAATATATATTTATATATATTACAAACTAACAAATTCAATTGAGATTTTGTTAAAATAAGCTCATTAAAAAAAATATATAAAAAAAAAAATTAAGAGTACATTTTAAAATTAAAAACTTGAAAATTATTAATGGTATAAAATTTGTCAGAAAACCCATTGCATGAAAAAAGGAAAAAAATATCAATAAAAGTTGTGATATAGTATTATTTCTTAAATAAATTTGAAATATTCAGAAAAATCAGCAGAACATAAGATATACTTTGGAGTAAGAGGAAGGAAAATGGATGGTAGCAGAGTTCGCTAAAATAATTTTATTTAGTATTTCTGCATTGCTGTGTAATAATGCATGGAATGACATTATAAAACTATTGTTCTATGTTTTACTGCTTCACAGCAATACAGAAAATTAAATAAAATTATATCGCCGAATTATTCTACTACCACCCAAATCCTCCTCTTGCTTACTCCAAAAATAAAGAGCAAAGCAAGATAATATCAGAAAATACAAAACCTAATATTATAAAGCGTTAAAACTAATGCAAAATAATACTATGGCGAACGCTAGATAATCTTAGTTTGCATTGAATCTAATATTATACGATGCTGAGCAAACAGCGACCTCTTGTATTTTTCTAATCTTAGAAGTTGTGCAGAATAACGTTAGATTTTGCCGCTTTTCTGGTAATATCTAATATCAGGTGCTACTTGGGATAGTTCTACAGAAAAGTATCACGGAAATTTTAAAAAATATTTTTATTAAATAAAAAGGAAAAATATTGTAGTGCATTCCTATTCGCGATCGCAACGAACTATAGGGGGCGTTGTTGTATGTGCCGAATCCCTGCGATTTCCATATGAACAGTCATTCAGTTACACTGGAGACGTCTTTAATGTAGCATTGTAACGTTCCTTCTTTATTGCGGCTGATTAAATTTAAAAAAGAAAAATGTTTGTTTTCTTTCTTATGCAAACGAAAACAAAATGGTATCTCTTTTTTTTTTAGAGACGAAACATCCAGAACATATCGGAAAAATATTTGCAAATAAAGAGAAAAAAATAGGTATATTCTTATAAGAGTTCAAACCTAATGCCTGAGAAATAGTATTACTAAATTTAATGGTATAACATGAAAGGCCCATTAAAATTTTAACGTAAAATAAAGAATGCTTACGAAACAAAACAAAAAAAAAGAACCGTTCTTTTTTTGTCGCCATTTTTTAGCGTTACGAAATTGCGTCTTTGGGACTTGCCCAAAACGAAACAAGATGCAATTTTATTTTTTTAGGAGCGAAATATTTTATGGAGTGAAATATAACGAAAATGTACCAATGTCCATAACATGAAACTTTATCTTAGTAAACGTTCGTTTTGGAAATGTTATTTCATTTTGAATCTTATTTATTAGAGTTCATAATGGCTATAGAATCAGGTGAGAGAAAAGTTTGTTTTGAATCTATGCCCATTTCCACCGAAATCCGATTGACTACTTTGATTTTAAACAAAGTGTTTCATTTTAAGATATTTTCCAAAAATTTTAAGTGTAGATTGGCGGCACTTAAAAATCTGCCAAATCTGTAGCTGTGGTTAATACGTAAGTACCTAATTTTTCTTCCATATTTTTCTGAATCATATTACTTCAAATATTAGAATATGCAAGAAGTATACATAAACACATAATTTAATACCATTTAATTTTTCAAAAAAAGTATTTTGACAACAATTTTATCAAAAAATTATAAACTAAAAAACGTAAAATAAAGAATTCTTAGGATTAAAAACTATTTTAAAAATTCCTCATTTTTCAATAAAAACTTTTGTATTGTTTCTTTTTTTTAATTCTTATAATATTTAATCAGACGTAAAAAAACCATTTTGTAGAGAACGATCATCAAGTAAGAAAAAAAATTATTTACAAGCAAATTTTTTATTTTAAAAATCATTACACTTACCTGATTTATAAGTCCGGAGAATTCCAAAATGATATGTTCTTTGTTTAAAAACTTTATTCTCAAATAATATATACATAGTTTATCCCTTCATTACTTTTAGGTAACATACCACACATCAAAATTTTATAATTGTAAGATCTCGATATGAATTTTAATATGTAGCTTAAAAACAGAATAGCTGAATCCTAGTTGAAATTCTTTCAGAACTAAAAAACACTTACCAAGAAAACGATAAAAAATTTATTTATAATCAGCACAAAAGATACTTTTTCAAGTAATTCGGATTATTCTTTATTGTTGTTTTCTGAATTATGTAGATACAGAAATATATACTATTCTATGAAGAAGAAGAATATTCTATAACTATTACAGTTCTGTATGGAATTCATTGGAACACATTTATTCATTGGAATGACGAAAGCAATGTTGACTTCATTTTAACTTGTAATGAATTGAAGACAGAAAAATTATTTTACCGCAATACACAGATCTGTAACAGCAAGTGATCATGAAATCTTGTTATGTTGTTGGTAATAGAAAGGTAAAAATTATTGAGAAGTTGTTCTTCAAATGCTTGGCGTGTCTGCTTCAATGTTTGGCATGTTCTGATTAGTTTTTCAAGAAGTTTTACCTTTTCTTTAGGGAAATTTTGGTTCTTTTTTTATTCTAAGAAAATGGCGTCCGTCATTGCCAATGGTTATGTGGGAACTAATGCCCGATATTTACTGTCTCCCGCTAGATGGCGTATGGAGTGTTGCGATCGCAAATACAACTGAAAAGAGGAGGAGAGGGAAGGGCTAAATGCATGAAACCGTTTTCTCCCCAGATGGCTTATTCGAGTGTTGCGATCGCCAATATATTTTTTCTGACTCTCTAATGACAAGCAAGTAATTTTTTGGTATTTTCTAATTATAAACTACAATCTAAGAGTTACTTAAAAAAATAGTTAAATTATATTGAAATTTTCTTTCGGATAATGTATCCGATATATCGGGGTTATATTTGTACTAAAATATAAAATTCAAAAAAAATAATAATAATAGTTTGAAAGAAAAAAATTTATTCATATTCGAATCTTTTTCCATAATTGATTTTTGTAAATTTCAATGATTCATAACTGTCAACAGTTACTCTGAGATCTAAATAACTGAAATTTGAAAAATTATTGTTTGAAAGTTTGTCGACATTTAACGCAAAAAAACTGTATTTCATAACCGTAAATTATTAAAATGCTAAGACCCATATCCGGATGTCCGTTTACGCTTACCGGAAGGGTCATATTTCTAGACACTTTTTAACAATCAAAATAAAATAAAAAAAATTTATAACATTTGCGCCTTGTTGATAAGAATTCTCCGTTTTACGCTTTTTATTTTTACCCAAATTCCGATTTTTGTTCGATTTTGATCCGCTTTCCTCTACAATACGAAAAAAAATGGATGTCACGGGAACGAAGGTCGGCTTTTCAATTACAGCAGGGGAAAAAATCGCTTCTTTTGATCATGCTATTGTATAAAAAGGATTTTTACCTCCAAGAATCGGGCCTTTCATTTCTGAATGCGCAAAAATGTCACATTTAAAAAAAAAAATTGAGGATTTGCGATGAAATTGTCTAGCGGGTCATTCATTGATTATTCAAAGAGCGCGATTCGGAATTTGCGGATCGCAATAATATTCTATTGAAAATGAAATCGACATTGTTGAAAACTATGGGGAAATACCAAACAGTTGAAATGGCGAGTGACTAAAAAATCGTCACAAATCGAGTTCATCAAAAAGTAATTCTACAAATGCGCGATTCGAAGTTTAGCGATCAAAATAAAATCGTACATTGAGATTTGAAAAACGAAATGAAAATCCGTTTTAATAGCTACCGAAAAAAAAATCGTAAAAATCACACGGATTCACTGTAGAATCGTCGCTAATATAGTAATCGAGATTTTAAAAATCATGTAGAAATATGTAACAAAATAACGCAAACCACGTGGATTTATTCGTTGTTTATTGAAATGGACGTTAATTATAGTCTTTTTGTTACTTTTTATTGATTTAGGATGTTTTGATATTTATTTATCTTAAGGACCTGTTATCCGGAAATAATCTATTTTCCGGATAACAGGTGGCGTAGAGCAGAACTCTCTACCTATGGCAACACTTCGCATGCTTCCCCCATTTGCTTGTGGAGAGTCATAGAGGAAGGTAAACGTTAGTTTCTCTCTTGATTTTCATATAGATTAAAATCTTTTAAGATGGAAAACTATATGGAACGGATAACTACATTTAACATAGTTTTAAAGAAAAGCATCACGGAAATTTTAAAAAATATTTTTATTAAATAAAAAGGGAAAATATTAAGAAAAGGAAAAATAACGTAGTACATTCCTATACAACTGAAACGAGGAGGAGAGGGAAGAGAGAAGGGCCAAAGGCATGAAACCGGTCTCTCCCCAGATGGCGTATTCGAGCGTTGCGATCGCCAATATTTTTCGTATTTACTTGTGAAAAATATTTTTTTTAATTTCTACGGCATTTTTTTAGATGTTCAATATAGTTTTCTGTCCCTATAGTTTCCTAACGTAAAAGTTTTAATCTATTTGAAAATCAAGACAGAAACTAACGTACTTTCTTATCCTATGATTCTCGACACGCTAATAGTGAAAGCATGCAAAGTGTTGCCATAGACAAAGAGCTCTGCTCTACGCACCTGTAGCCCATTTCGATCGCCAATGGCCAGTCGTCTAGTCTAGACGATGTCACAAGATGGCGGATAGTTGGAAGGCTTGAGGCGAGCCAATCACATGCTACCTGTCGCTGACCTGGTGAAGGCCGCAAAAAGATTACACCGCCGTCTCAAGACCATTATTTTCGACTTCTAGCCAAAAGGGATAGTGATACTACGGTTTCACAACCTGTATGCAGGAAAAATCATTTCACGGATAACAATCGCCCAGAGACTACACAAATGATGACCTGCATGCCAGAGGAGCCCTGCAGACCTTTTGACTGTGAACCACAAAAAACACCTGTCTTGAACGAAGGATTGGGGACGGGCTCTCATCAGTGATGAGTCGCGATTCAGTCTGGAAAGCGACTCGAGACTAGTTCTAATCTGGAATGAACCCGGAGTCGAAAACGGACCTCTAACATTGCCGAAAAAGACCACTATGGCCGAGGTTGTCTGGGCAAACTTCTTGGCAGATGAGTATATCGACCTTCATATGTTCTGTAGAGGTACTTTGCAGACCTTCAGATCCGTTGTACAGGGGCGAGAGCCTTGCACCCTAAGCGAGACTTTTCCTCGGATAACGCTCGTCCCCACAGGGCTCAGTTGATGCCTCTCATCGGTGGATATTCAACGATTGGAGCGATGTCCCTTGATATGTATGGGACTCCTTCAGAAACTCAATTGCTGCAGGAAGTGTGTGCGTTTGCCACAGGTATTAATAGGGTGACTATTTTTGGAGTCTTGTCGAGGCAGCCATGGATAGAGATAGAAAAAAAATGAAGTCATTAAAAACAGTTTCCGTTGATGGAAATTGAAAGAAAACATTAAAGTAGGTTCTGGGGTTGAATAAACTGTCTTTTAAAACTTTAATTTCACTTTTCTGGTTCGATGCTGACATCCCCCCCCCCAATTAAATAGAAAGCTGTTGTAGAGGAGTTGGGAAAGCTTTATATCAGAGGTGTCAAAATCAATTTTGCAGAGGGCCATATATTAAATTTAGAGTGTGTAGGCGGGCCAGATTCAAATAAAAAATATACTTAATTATTATAACATTTAATTTTTTTAATTATATAGCAGATAATATACGGTTGTTAAAAATCATATCAAAGTTATAAAAGAGGGTAATTATTTTGAGCTCGAGGATCCAGATACCTGACTTCTCTTGTTTTTGACAAGTTCATTGATGTCAGGTTTCATATTTGTTGTAATTATTTTAAGAATTGATTGGAGATGTTCATTCGTAAGTCTTGTGCGATGCTTGTTCTTATTTATTTTCATGACGGAAAACATCTGCTCACATAAATAGGTGCTACCAAACATGCACAGAATGCGTGCTGCATGCTTTTTCAATTCCGGGTAGTTATCCAAACTCGTGAAATATTGTGTATAAAATGTAAGAGGGTTAACCTCTTTAAATTTTTCTTTCAAAATACTGTCCGATTGAAGATCTATCAACTCCATTTGCAAATGAACTGGTGCCTGTGAAGCTTCAAAATTGAATGGATTGTTGAAAATTGGGAATTCTATTTCATTCATTTTGTAGAAGTCTTCAAAACGATTGTTGAATTCCGTGATCAGATTTTGCAGAAGTTGAGAATATTGATACAATTTTTTTGGGTTCACTGTGCCAAATGATTTTAAATGAGGGAAATGATCCAAAGTTTGATTTTTTACCTGATTTTCCCACAGCCTCAACTTTGTTTCAAAGGCTTGAATACATGAATACATTTGAGTGACAATAAGATTTTTACCCTGTAACTTTACATTCAGTTCAGTCAAGTGTTATTCAAGTGTTATTATCTACCAAAAAGGCACAATCAATCCACCAGTCATTGTCATAATCAATTGGGTTGCCTTTTTCTAACATGAAAGCTTGAATAGGGTCACGTAATGCAAAAAATCTTTCTAAAACTACTCCTCGACTGAGCCAACGAACTTCGGTGAAATAAGGGACATCAGAAAAATTTTCGTCCAAATCTTGTAAAAACTGCCTGAACTGTCGGTGATTTAGTCCTCTGCTCCTTATAAAATTTCCTGATGAATTATACAGTGAAATCCCACAGAATTCCCTGATGTTTTCTGTTTTAATTTAGTTACAACGCCCGAATGTTTGCCAGTCATGGTAGGAGCGCCATCTGTAGTTGTGCTGCTAAGTAGATTCCAGTCGAGTTCATACTCTGCTATCAAATGCTCAATTGCAGAATAAATATCATTTGCTGTTGTCAATGGAACGCACTTTAATAGTTCTTCAGTTATTTCAAAGTTACTGTTAATACCTCGTATAAAAACAGCAAGTTGAGCTGTATCAACAGTATCAGTGCTCTCGTCAACAGCCAGTGAAAAGTTTGTAAATTCCTTAATTTTCTCCTTCAATTGAAGAACCAAATTTTGAGATAAATCATTTATTCTTGAAGCAATAGTGTTTCTTGACAGCGAAATATTTTGAATTATTGACTTTTGAAATGGAAATGAAACATCGGCAACTTTCAACATAATAAAATCACCATCAGTGAAAGGTTTTGATCTCTTCGCGATTTCTAATGCAATAATTTCAGGGCATCTTCGCTCTCAGTATTAGCTTTCATCGATTGTTGACCTTGAAGTTTAGATTTTAAAGATGACAATGCGTCCATTCTTAATTTTCAGTGTAACAATCGAATTTTGATTTATGTTTCGTATCATAGTGTCTCTTCAAGTTAAACTCCTTACAAACAGCATCTGTTTGATTGCAAATCAAACACAGTGGTTTACCTTTCCATTCTATGAAAAAATAGGCAATTTCCCATTTAGACTGAAAAACTCTGCACTCACTATCAACTTTACGTTTTTGTGCCGTTATGCCAAAATCGTAACAATTATGGAACTCGACACAACAATTATGGTTATCGCACGTGCACGACACAAACAAATGCACAATACCTTCACAATCACTACTTCGCAGTACAACTAAAATCCTTCTCCGACCGTATCGCTTCGATTACTCGACTCAACTGACTCACGTCTCGCCGACGCACCCCTTTCATCTGGTCTAGACTCGAAGCGCGTGGAAGATTCCGCTTGTTGCTAAGAAATGGACTGTATCTCTCTCGCTTGTCTAGGCACGCGCTGCCCTTGAAATTACTCATATATGTAATGTGCGCATTTTAAAACTTCCATAGAGGAATCGAAAGAAGTCTAAAAGCTCTAAAAAAACATGATTCTTCTTTCTGTGACACATTGCTATCCCCAAGTAGCACAGAAACATCGATCTATACCATGGCCGTTCCTATCAATATTTTGAAAGCGGAGGAATATAGATACTGTGAGCAAGTTATTGAATGAATTCCGTCAATAAAACTTTAAAAGTACTTTTCTTAAAACACTCTATATTAAATATATTTTAGTTTCATAGTTCAACATATTTGCTAGAAAGATGAAAATGAGTAAAATTTCTTTATACTTGCTCATATTAGTGAAAGTAAAAAATAGAATGCCGTGATAACTATATGGAACGGGATTGGAAGGTGAAGCGATCTCAGTATTGCTATCAACAAAGTTTATCCGCTTGTCACGTGATCTTCAGCTCTGACGTCGCGCTTTACGATCCATGTTTTTACCATGATCCATGAATTTTTAGCGTGTTATATCTCCTAATATTGTCGTCAAAAGTCACCTTACTGATTTAATTTAGGTAAGCAAAGTTTATTCATCTTCTATTTACTTATAAACTCTATTAATATCGTGTCAGGTCTTCATTTCTAATTGCAATGTTTCACTTTTATATTTAGTTAAGCCTACATTACCGAAAGAACATTCCATTATAAAAGATCATATGTAGCTGGTTTTGAATTATAATTAAGTAAGTAGTTTTTAACTTTTCGCTAATTTTAAATATTATTATCGGAATAATTTCTAATTAATGACGTAAATTTATTGTCAAAGTTGTTTGTTCTGAATTGTTTACTTCTTGTTTGCTGGGATGTTAAATGTTATGTTTTACAATCTATCTAATTTTTATTAAATAAATTCACTAGGTTCGTAAATAATTTTATGTAAGATGAAATGTTTCTAATGTCATTTGTTGTGTGAACAAGGTTCATAGCATTGTAGTTATGAGTGTATAAATACTTTTCATAAAAATTAAGTCTGTCAACGTTAATTCTGTAGCTTATTAACAGTTAATTCGTTTTAAAACATTAAAAATTGTGCTCGAAATGATATAAGTATACATAATTTATCAAAATATTAATGTAAGCGAATTGTAAAAGGTTATATAGATTTTAAAATTACATCTAAAAGTAAAATAAGCAGTATGAAAATATTAAACAATTTTAAAAAAAGAAATAAGTTTAACTTTTCAATTTCTGAAAACAATGATATTCTATTTACCTAAATTTAATCCAGTCTTGTAATATAATTCTCTATATAAAAGTTATTAATATAAGATTTAGTTTATGGTACAGGAATGATTGTTATTCGTTACTACTAAAAAATTTTTTTTTAAATGTGTCAGATATCAAGTAAGGTATGTGTTATGTATAAAGTATGATATGTGTTTGTTATGTAACAAGAGTATACTAAAGGAAAATTAAAATAGACACTAAAGGCTCAAAATCAAAATAGAGATTTATATGTTTATTAAAACTTCTTTAAAGAATTTTTTGTTTGCTGAAAATTATTAAAAAAATTTATAGATAAAAAGGAAAATTTAATTGTCAAAAATAATATCAAAATGTGTTAATCTTTGAAATAACTTTAAAAACTGAAGTATAATTTGGATAAGAGCACAACAACTAAAACGTATAAGTTTCTAAGATAATGATTAGAAAATATTGATCAAAGCTTTTCTAATTAAATATTTTATTGTTTTTCAGGCTTTGAAAAAACCCGGGGGAAATTGGGTTTTTTCATTTTGTGGTCATAAACTTTAAGTTTTACTGTATAAATATTTTTATTTATTAAAAAGTGTTGTATAAGCTTAAAAATAAAAATAAATCTGAAAAGTTATTTTAATTTCATTATATGTATTTTTTATTATGTTTGAATAACACATTATCACTAATACATAGGTTGAATCTTCTTTACTGTTAAATACATAACGTTTCACAATTTTTAACCCAAGCATTATAAAATATAAATACAGTATTATAAAAGGAACAAGTTTATTAATTTTTTCGTTTTCACGCACATATATTTACTAAACATATATATATATATATATATATATATATATATATATATATATATATATATCTTACCTATTGTAAAGTTATAACCAGTAAATATTTATAATCAGTAAAAACTAAAATTTCATTTGACTTTAATAAAAAACTGAAATAAATACTCAATGGTCTTCCATGTTTTTATAATAAAATTAATAGAAAGTGAAATTAAAATTACATATAATTGAATAAAATTAGATATAGTTTCAGCAAATACTTTTTCTTAAAATTTTATTTTTGTGTCTCGTAAGAAATGATAAATCCATATTTTTGTGTTGATTTTTTAATTTTTACAAATTATGTCTAAATTTTTCACGAAAGGGGTACCTCTCAGAAAAACCTAGACAGACCAGGTATATATATATATATATATATATATATATATATAAATATACATGGTATAAGTATATATATAACACAACAGGTCTATGTGTGATTCTTATTAAATAAGATTATAACTTAGCTGTGATTCATTCTAAAATTAATGTGTAGAAATTAATTTTGTAATGTCTAATCTTATATTGATATCTATTTACAATATATATCAAGTAGAAATTTTATATTTTGATGTGATAATTTGTTACTGTTTTATCTTTCAGTTTGTTACTGTTGTATCTTATTCTCAATGCCTTCTCGTAAATGATTAGAATTTATTTAAAAAATGAGTGCACTTGTTTATTTATACCACTATCAGTAATTTAATGAATAAATGTCAGACAGTTCTTTCATTGTGTTGCAATTTCACCAACATAGGTGTATATTTTGCTCTACTCAGCCTTTTAGCTTTTAAATAAGTAAATAAATTATGGCGTCAGACTATTTTATTTTGTTGTCACTGCACAGAGCAATTGCAAGATGAGAAAACTAGTATAAATTTAGGAGCCTCGAGTAACATTTTATATTTTCAATTTTTTTTTCCTAATTTATTTTTCATGAAAAATTTGCATGTTATAATATTTACAAAAATGTATTTATTTTATGTATTAGTAAGTATAATCATTCCCTAAATTTTTTCTCCATAGAAAACATTTTATTAAAAATTGAGCTATTATTATTATGATAAAAAAAATTACAATTGCTCTTTGGATCCTTTGGCAAAGGAACCTTTGCTCTAAAGTATAGACCAGTAAATCTTAACCTTTTCAAACCTTGCTGTCCCATTAAAAAGCGAAAAAGACTTTCACCATCTTATTTGTTCTGTACTTAAGGGTGTATGGAGAGAGTTTAAATGATTATTCTATATAGGACTGGGCAATAAATCTATGTATCTCAAAATATCTACGTAACACATATATCGGCAGGCCGATATAATGACTTTTGTTTTAGATGATGCATCAGAAATCTGATTTAAGCAACTGATAGTGACTTTCATTTTAAGCGATGTATCAGCTGCGGAGTTGTTTATAGCATCGATTTTTCTTATTATTAACAAGTGTACATATAAATAATACTTGAAAGTGGGCTAGCTAATATAAATATTTTAATACATTTTTAGATTAAATTTTTACTTAATTTGTATTGTCTTGTAGCTGTTTGAATAAATTAACAAACTTTTGTTTTCAGATTCGGTATTTTGACAGCATCTGCCGGTATTTTGACTGAGGCGGAAAGAAAAAAGGTCATTTGAAAGAGTGCCTGCCATCACTAATGTCATTTGGGTAAAATTGTTGATTAAAATATTATTTATTTTTATTAATATATATATGTGATATTTTTTTCCTTCCAGTTTTTAAATGCTTTAAGAAAAATAAATAATTGATTTATTTAACTAATTTGAAAAATTAACAGAATTGTTAATGATCTTTTTAGCGTTCGTTAGTCAAGTTTTTTAGAGACAGTATGACTTAATACTTGCTCACATTAATTTATTTTAGATATATATTTTTTCAAAAACGCTATGACGCGTAAATATTTAAAAATTACATACTTAAATTTGTTTATAATAATGCTGATATATTTTATAAAACACGGGTTGTTTAACTGTATTTACAAAGTTTTGTTTCGATAATATTACATAATATTAAAAAAGTTACATTTCGATAATATTAAATAAGTTACATTAAATTAAATTTTATGTCACCCTGTATTCATTCAACCAACGTGAGCAATTAAAATAAAAGTACAAAAAATATTTACTATTCTAAAGCAGTATTTATAATTTACTTATGAGCCTATTAACACACACACACACACACACACACACACACACACACACACACAGATATATATATATATATATATATATATATATATATATATATATATATATATATATATATATATATATATATATATATATATATACACACTATAAAAAATGCAAATGTGTCGATCTGCGAAAAATGTAGTTTTCTTCTCAGCCTTACCAGTTAATGACATAAAATTATAATTATTAAAAGTCTAAACAAATAATAAAGTGTTAGAATGTATAAAAAAATCACAGAACGAAAACGCTAAAGAAAATTAAAATTACTGTTTTTTTTTTTCTTTCTTCAAAATTTATGCTTAAAGAATGGTGAGAATGTTCTTTTAACTTAAAATCTTGTTAACGATTTGAAGACATGCCTTGCCAATCAACGTCTCCTTTTCTTTAAACGTCTTCAGGGAATGAACATCAATTTCGCTGTAAAGCAAAAATTCCTTATCGAAATCCTATACCATAATGGTCTTTTTTTAAACTTGCAAACGGGTATAGAATGGGTGAAGTTCTACAAGATAATCCTTCTACAAGAAAGCAATGGTTTGGAGACAGGAAGCTAGCATAACGAAGTTCTTTTCAATTTGTTACGCTATCATATAAATAGCCTCTTGGACTAGTAAAATAAATGGGTTTGTTCCTCCAATTACTCGCCAAAAGTGTCCCCTAGAAGCGAGGACAATGTTTGAAAGGACAGGGACAAACTGAAAAGGAAATGCAAGTTGATCACCTAAAAATTTCATGGAAATGTAGAACTTCAGGCATCTTTTTAAGTTGTCATGATTATAAGCTATTCCAACTGATGGTGTTTTCACTGAAATCAATCACTATTTGTAGAAAGAAAAGCAAAGTATGGCCTTTAAAGTGTGTAATGAAGGAATTCTTTCATAATGTATGTTTTTTTTTCATATTTATATTTTTAAAATTATTTATCATGAGTTTTTTTTTTTTTTTAATATAATCTATAAAGAATAAAATTTTCAAGGGCCCCCGGGCACTGCCCGGTTGTGCCCATACGTAAAGACGGTACTGCTTCCATATTACAAAGCACGTTCATATCAGAAGTGTAAATTTTATTGAACCCATAAAATTATAATATTTTTTGAGTTTTTAGTGCTATTGTGCAATATATTAAATTATTAATTTTCAGTGACTGAATCCTGTCTGAAGATCAAATGTACCTTGCAAATGCTAAAAAATAAGAAAACTAATTTACATACATGTTAAATGTGGTAATTTTTAAACAAGCAAATTGTCTTTGATTTATAAATCATAGTTGAGCTGAAAATAATTATCATGCCTTAAATTAATATTCACTTCTTACATTCCATCTACAGTGCTCACACTTATTCCTTTTCACCTATTTTACACTTAATTAATTTTTAAGCTTATTACAGCTCAAATCCTAATTATATATATATTTTTATTGTTTGGAAACTGATTAAAAATATTTTTGGGTGCTTATTATTATTATTATTATTTTTTTGAAAAATCTGGCTACACACCTTGAACTTTGAAAGTATGACTTAAATACTTGCATATATTTTATTCTAAGGCAATATTAAATCTTTGCTCACTAGTTTGCAGAATGCTTATTGTCTAGCATGCAAGGAAATGATTAATTTTCTGCTAAATAGGCATAGACTGAGCAGAGCATGTAGCTCTTTTCAAGTTATCCTTGACAAAAAATGAAGGATTTTTTTTACTCATTATAAATCAAATTAATTAAATCTGCAACTGTACAGCCTGGAGTATAATTAGCGAAATGAAATCTGAAGTGCAAAACTATATAAAATAATTAACAGACATGTACCTATATCCAGTGAAAAAAATTTCTTGAATAACGTATTAAAATTATCGATCGGCGTTCTGCCGCATCTTTAAATGCTTATTAATATTTGTTGTACGAATAACGTGATAAAAATATTCATCGACATTCTACTGTATCTGTAAACGCCGTGGAATATGGTTTTTTCAAACTCGACATTCTACGGCGTTAGTGAGATATCGATCTATATCAATTTTACAATGTCGTACAATATAAAGAAAATCTGACGTTTTTACATAGATCGATGTTTCGGAAAAACATCGATCGACGTCGTAAGCGAAGTTTTTTTGAGATCAATCGATATTGAGTGCTACTTGGGTCGCGGGCCGTATTAATTCAGCCCGGGGGCCGGATGCGGCCCGTGGGCCGTATATTTGACATGACTGCTTTATATAGTAATCGCCACACCTTCCAATGAACGGTCTGACTCGTTGTCTGTCATAATCGTTTCAGGAGATTAAGTTGGCCATAAATGAAGTCGTGACCGCGTATTTAACAATGTGAGAGGGTGAGGTATTCGTTGGGTGTGAACAGGTCTCGAACTAAACACTTCTGTAGTGAGATGCTGTAACCAACATAAAGAAGAAGGCTATTATACTTCGACCAGAATGAGTTAGGAAGCGTTATATCGAAACTGCCGCACCTTCAGTCAACGAAAAAATTTGACTTATCAGTCGTTTCACAAGATAAAGTGGGTGCCCCAAAAGTGAAGTTACCACATGATAGAGAAAGAAATGGTTCGTTGGCTGTAAGCAGAGCTTTTGTAGCCCTTTAACCACCACGGATAAGGGTATACGCACCCGATTAAGATGAGTTAGGAAACTTTATGTAATAATCGCCATTCTCTAAAGTGTAAGTCATACCGACTTAATTTTTTGTAAGGATTCCAAAAGAGTGTAACAAAGGAAGAAATTATAAATACCCTTTCTTTGTTTCCCCTAGAAGAATTGATACACACAAAAAGCTACAAAATAAGAAATACAGAAATTTAATAAAATAAATTTTTCCCCTAATGGAAAAAGGAAGAGAATCTGCAGCTAGGTAAATGAATTTTAGACAAAATAATACTTAAGTGAACTTCAAACTGACTTAAATAAACAAATCCTAGAATCTAAAAAACAATGCTGCTTATAAATATTCGAAATAAGAGGTTGAAAGGGGTATAAGTAAAATCAGGAATATTTCAATGCACTATGCAACGCAGATTATTTATTACTCTGGTGGTGCAGAACTGATATTTTTGTAGAATTATTATGAGTTCTATATCACCGCTTAATTCAGGGATGGGCAAACTTTTTAGGTCGAGGGCCAAAAATCGAAAAAGAAAAGTTAGGTGGGCCAAGTAAAAATGTCTAAAATAAAGAAACAATATACAAGTTTTAATTTAAATATTTAATGAGATGAATAAAATTGCGATTTCATTTTTAAAAGTTCCTTATATTAAGGTTCGAAGTGAGGTGTACTTATTTTAAGGAACGAGGCTATATGCTTATCTGTTAGTCTACTTCTGAAATTATTTTTTCTAAGGTTCATAGTTGAAAACACTTGTTCACATATATAAGATGGCACACATGGCACTGATTTACTGTGCTTGAGTTATTAAATTTGGGAAACAAGCTTTTGGTAATGATTTTTAAAACTCTAACTTTGACACGGTTAGAAACAACTATACTTCAGATGATTGTAGATGATGATTCAGATTCAAGCTGCAAATCTGACCTCACTGTTTTACAACACAATTTATGTTAAAAGGCATGATAAAAATATCTTATTCTGTTTGAATGGCACTGAAATATTGATACCTGAAACTAAAAATAAAGTTTTTTCAAGCCATCCTCATAATTCTTAAGTTTTTCCTTATTTATTAATAATTATTAATTTAACCTCGAGAAATGAGACAAGTCTTTCTTATCGGCAAATAAATTAAGCTTCAGTTTAAAAGCTTTGAGATGGGCCCAGATATCATCAATGAAATGATTTTCCCATTGCATCTTAACATTCAAGTTGTTCATATGAAAAAGAAGATCAGTGAGAAATGCCATTCTGTATTTTCTAATGTAAAATGGATTTATATTGTTTATATTCGCAACGCATCGGCAAGTTAAAAATTCTATCCGTGGGCCGGATAAAACCTTCCGGCGGGCCGTAGTTTGCTCATCCCTGGCTTAACTCATAGTCATCACCGTAAGTTTTTCAGTTGATGATTTCAATTCTATGGTGCATCTGCTTTTTTCAACCTGTTGCGAAAAGGCAACATTTTGTAATGATTATGCTCAGCTAATTTGATATTTTTTAGTTTTGACTATCACTGGGGTAACTATCACAGTGATCTGATTTCAGATTCAGAGGATGTTTATAGTATTGATATATTATGAAGAATATCTCGTGTTTCCTTAAGAAAGCTTAAAGTTATTTGTGGAGTTGTAAGGATTAAACAAAGTATAAAACCCTTTTTTTTTCCCTCTATGATACTTACTATTCCTGATTTCTACTATAAACTTTGTTTTCACTTGCCTTGATCTAAATCTCTTTATTTATTTTTTATTTGTTTTTCACGTTTTGCGTTGCTATCTATGGGCAAAATTGTTTGCCTTCATTTCCACTCGTTTTTTTTTTATCTTTTTTTTTTTATTATTTGTGAATTGCGCTGATGAAGAGTGTGTAGCAAGCTGAAAACGTTTGTCATTTGCATTTTAAATGATTACGAAATATTGAAGTTCTATTCATAAAATTATTTTATTGGAACAATTTATCCTCTTTTCATTTTCTGACGCACACCGATTTTGAAATATGCTTTTTCTTCTAAGCAGGGCTTGCAGAACTGGTTAAAAATCTCTTTCCTGGCTACGAATAACAACAAAAATTGAGGCAAATATTAACAGAGAAAAAAAAAAAGCTCCTCGCATCACATGTTTGCAAATCAAATATAACAAAGCTTTATGGCCGTGTTTCGAATGTTGTTGAAAGAGCCCTCGTATTGAACATCTGAGTGGAGGACACTGCTTGCCTGTCCTTGGCCATTTTTCTTTCCAGTTTCTTCTTCTTTTGAGCTTCTTTGAACCTTCTACGCAAAATCGGGAAATAAATCACGAGGTAGACGCATCCAAGAAAATCGATGCCATCCACCAAGGATATGCCGATCCACATGCCTAGGTAGCCACCCACGTTGCTGAAGAACTCAATATCCTGAAATCAAACGCATGTTGTTTATTATTATTTGAAATGTTATTAAGTAGAAGTATATTTACATGAAGGTAAATATGATCTTAGCACGACAGCTAAATAAAAGAGTGTTAGGACTCGTTTCCGTTCACATTTACTCATTTAAAATGACCTACTAGTTTAAAATTATGATACCTGACAATTCAAAATATATTTTGATCATTATGAAATTAAATAAATAAAACCACTAAAGTAGTGGCTATTCATAAGAAATATCCGTTTTATTTTATTCTTTATTTATCAAATGATTCGGTTTCAAGTAATCAGATCATTGCTTCCATGGAAGAAGTTTTATTCTAATTCAGTGGCGTATCTAGGGTATGGCAAGCAGGGCGAGCGCCATGGGCGCATTAGTTGAAAAAGGCGCAAAATCAACCAACACCAACGTTTCTTTTTTTTTTTTTTTCAATTTTTCAAAATATTTTGATATTTTGTTTGTTTTAAAAAAATTAATTTTACATACATACAAATACAAATTTTAAAAACAATACAAATTTTAAAAAAATTAATGAAACATTGAAAAGAATCATTTAGAAAACTCTCCAGAATGCAGAATAAAAACTTCCAATGATCCTCAGATAAATCTTTATTTTTCCAGTACCACAAGCAAAAAGACAAGATAAACATCTCTTCATATCACATTACCAGGACGTAAAAGGGCAATTATCTGGGGGTGAATAGAACACCTGCAGGCAGAGATAGCCCTTTGGTGGTGACAGAGGGCAAAGAAATGTGAAAACCATGGGGTGTCCCTGTCTAGTTTACCCAATTATCATACCCTAAAATGCTTGTAGATCTTAAATTTTATCAGGGGTGAAAATCACTTTGAAAAGCAGCGTTCGAATTGAATATACAAATAGAACCCTTGTTGTAAATTGGTGTAAATCCTTACAAAAAGGGAGGTTTTGCCACATATGGTGGGAATCACTGTCACAAAACATTTAAATACTAAAAATAGTAGGTGCCTCTGCCTTGCTTAAACCAATGGTAATACTTAACAATGAATACTATTATTTTTTTATGAAAAAAAAAGACAGTCATAAGTGTAATTTAAAAAGTGCTAGTATTTTCTCATAATCAAGGATTAAATTGTAAGTAATCATTTCTTATTTATTGAAATCAATGCATCATGCTCACTTTATTATTTCACGTTATATTTTGTAGCGATCGATATACTTTTTAGCAATTCCACTTTCTTTAAAATATTTTATTGAGTGGTAGTTAAAAACGAAACTTTGCAGAATTTAAGATAATTCTGGTAAAATTTAGAATTCTCACCTGGAACAAAATTATGTTTCACATGATTTTTTTCAATTATTTATTATTTATACGTAGAAAGGGAAAATGGTTTTACATTAAATAAACAAAGAATCATACAATAAATTAAATATAACTTTTGCACTCAATAAAAATTATTTACACGGAGCAGAGCAAGTTTGCATCTCTCTATATGTAGATTGAGAGGGGTGTTTACTACATTATAATATTTTGTTTTTGTATATAATTATTTTTATAAAAAAAATTATTTCATATACACAATGATATTTTGGTAACAAAAAGTTAACTTTGTGTAATTAAATGCTCGTTATTGTATTATTATTATTAAAAACAATGTCTTAATGGAAAGAAAAAAAAAATTTTACAATTTGAAATGTTGGAAACATAATTTTTCAAATTTCCTGAAAAATTATCGCAATAAGTAAATATTTTTGTGTAAATTACATAGCATTGGCTCAGTTAAGAGTGCCAACTACCGAGAAATAGATTTCTTTTCATTCATTAAAAGATAGATTTTAGGTTCAAACACTCATAAAAGTTCAATTTATTTATTTTTAATTAATTATTTTATTTTTTAATGTATTTATTTATTGAATGAATGGATTAAGGAACGCATCTGTTAATTGTTCAAACTGATTTTTTTTTTTTTTTTTGCTCTTAAGTCACAGAAATATTATTCACACACAATTTTAATTTTAAATTTATAACTTAAGCTCAAGTTTATTCGGATAATGGCTTTGTCTAAACGAATATCGATGGTTAAATCCTTTATTTTATATATTAATTATTTGTTGCTTGTAAACTGAAGTTGCATTTTAATGTAAAGGTTCTCGATTTGGTAAATTTTTAACCGCTTAAAATTTTAAACTTACTTATCACCCCAGACAATATTTAAATTTAAAAATCATTAAAAGTTAATCATTAAATGTGCATCATTAAATCTTTAAAAGAATAACCGCTAAGGCGAAAATTTACTTTATTAATAATTATGTATTTGTCGATCTATGTGTTTGGATCAAATTTGATCATATGAATTTTAAATAATTTTTTCGGTAAACGTGCATTTTGTCTCCATCTTTTTTTTTTATTTTCACCGAATTGCCGCTTGAGTGCAAAATTTAAGAAACGACATTTTTATTAACTAAGGTTTAACGTAGTAATTTGGTTTTAATAAACCGTAATTATAGAAACTTCTCAGAACTGTTCAACATATTTAATAATAATATTACATTACCTTCTTTTAAAAAAACATTTTATGCCCGCTCAAAATAATATATTTTTTTTAGGTGATTCTTTTAGCAAATTTTTTATCATATCTTTTATGGATTTTTTTAACAATACCCTTAGTACAGTAGCCATGGCTTTGGCCATATTTGGAAAAATAAGATTATTGTAAAACAGTTTTTATTTATTGTATTAATTCAGAATATTTCTTCTTAGAAATTAAGTTTTTATCCTTCATTTTATTTATTTTGTGAAATATGCGAAAATTGTGTGACAAATATGAACAAGAGAAATTAATGTGTGTTTTTAACATTTTAATATTAGTGCAGATTTTCTAAATGTGTTTTCAGTTATTATTGTACTTTTGTTTCTTTACATAAAGATAATATTCTATTTAGTTCAAATTTAAGGGAAATATATTAGGGGTTGGAGGAGCATCATTATGATGCACAGAATTTCGAACTGTTTTCTAGTCTAAGCTTCTGGGGAAGATCAAAAACCTAAATTTGAGTGTGTTTATTAAGGGGAAGCATGTTTACGTTTTCATATTTGATTTTATTGCTCATGTTACTAAATGCACTAATTTTTTAGCTTATTTCTATGGGTTTAAAGAAAAATAAAGTAACTTACAATTTTATCGTAATATTTTGTAATTTAAAATAAAAGATTTAACGTTTCCCTATCGAACCATTAAAATTGTAATAATACATGATTATCTGATACTAATAATTAGGATTATCAAAGGTAATTCTTTTTCTAATTTACTTGATGGGTTCCAACCACCTTCGGACTTATGTGTTTAAAATGAACAAACAAGAATTAAAGATAAGAATTTTTAATTTAAATATACAAACTTTTAATTAAATATATAATTCTTTCGAATAGTTCCAAGTCTACAATACGATTTTAAAAAAAAGTTTTATTATCCTAAAAAAGAAGAAAAAGAGCGAAACGAAACTAAAATGTCTAAACTTTAACTGTCTTCACTTTCCTTTTAAAAATTTCAAGCACAATGCCAGAAAAATATGTACATAGTGGTTTCCATTTTCTCTAACTACTTTAATATTAATTATTAACAATATTATTAAAGAAGGTTTTTCCTGAATTATCACTAATGATCATCCGAGTTTAGAATATATTAGAGATAATGAAATTAATTCTATTGCGGCTTTTGATTTCCAGGATCTTTTCAATAGCATTCCCCTTTCTAAACTAAAGGATGTCTTTTTGAATTATTACTATGATTTTAAAAATATCTTTAATTGCGATTTGATCATTGAGAAATTCTAATTAATTTTTAACTTTTTAATAACTACCTTTACAATGGAAAAGAATTTTTATTCAAATCGATGGAATACCACAAGGATTTAATTTTCCATCTCTCTTAGCTAAATTATTCTTGCACTATTATGAAAAAAAAATCATGCTCTTAAATATTAAATTTTTTTTAAAGATTTATTGATGATTTAATTATCTTCAATTTTCAAGGTTACACAATTTTATTAAATAATATTTACCCCGAAGGATTAATCTTGCTTCGTAATCATGATGATAATATTAATTTTAATTTTTTAGATTTGGGTATTATAAAAGAAGAAAATATCTGCTTTGTTGATTTGAACGATACCAGAAATGACTTCAATTTTAATATAAATAAACTAATTACTTAGAATTCTAATATTTCTAAAAATATTTATTTAAATGCCATTTTTAATCAAGTGAATAGAATTAAAAGAACATGTAGTAATGTTTAGTTATCCAAAAAAACAAAAAACAAATTGGCAAACTCTTTAAAAATTTGATAAAAAACAATAACCCAACTAAAGTAATAATATTCTATGTGAAATCATTGAATTAATTGTATGTCATTATAAATAAGTTTATTAAGAACTTCTTGGTTAATTTATATAATTTTATAATTTATATAATGTGCAAATCCATTTCGGGCAATTCCATAGCCAAAAATATGTGCGAAACGGCAATTCATGTTCCTTTCCCTCTTTTTTTTTCTCTTAAATAAATGTTATTTTCCTAAAATCATTAAAATTGTATGTTTAAATATCAACCTTAATTATTATAAACTTCTTTAAATTATCCAGTATAATATCACCTTGCGCACATCCATTTTCAAACCAATCCTTGGTAACTAACAAATCAAACGCTCTTCAGTAAGAACGCGCTTTAAAACAAATCCCTCTATTTACGCTTCTGTTTTCATATTTTGCAATCTGACAATTTTATTACGGAAATATTTTAAATCATTGTTTCAAAATTTTCCCGTACATGTAAGTTCATTTGAATTAGCTACTCGCTTAATAGATTTCGTTTTGTGTTTTGTTCAGTTTTTTCTTTACATTTTATTTTCTGCTTTTTACTTGATATTCATTACTTAATGTGTTCTATTTTGTTTCAAAATTTTTTTTGAGTGCTCCTCACACTATTGTATTGATATATTTTGCTTTGGCTATATTGATACAATATTAAAAAGCACTCCTTTTTGTGGATATAATAGTGTGAGCTGATAAATAGATTATATCTTATTTTCCCGAATTTTTATTAAAAAAAATTTTTATTAAGCTTTTTTTTTAAATTTTTGTTTTCTTATTTTATTTTAATAATTTTCTTCTTCTCTTTTCATTATTTTGTAATTTTTTCCCTGTTTTCTCTCTCTCTCTCTGTATATATATATATATATATATATATATATATATATATATATATATATATATATATATAATGTATGTATGTATATATATATATCTTAAGAAGGGCTCCGAAAGAAGAATTGCCATAGGCGCCATTTTCTCTAGATACGCCTCTGTTCTAATTCCGTTGAAACTGAAATTGATAACTTTTTTTTTTCTCTGATAGCCACCTTAAAATTACAATCAAACTAAAGGTTTTGCTTTAAATATATATCATACATCTTTACTCTAAAATATAGCTATAGAATTCTACATTGTAATTTATAAGAGCACGAAAAATATTAAAACCACGTTCTCCTAAACTTGGAGGCGTCTCTTCTAAACATTTGTCAACTGCGGCAATTAAACAAGTTATGGATGTTTCCTATCCCACCTTCTTCAGTAGTCATTCGCTTTTTCTTCCTTGCTTGCTCAATTTACTACCTCTGCTGTTTTTTGTTGTTGTTTTTTTTGTCTTTTTTTTTTTTGTCTGTGACTCATAAAAACGGATGTTTAGAACGGTATACTGAAGGACGGATAATGTTTAGATATCACTTTTTACCTTTAGAATATATTTAACACTACATTTGATCTAAATTGAACCTTTAATGAAAAAAGAATTTTGTTTTTTGTTTCTTACAATGTGATATAAAACATAATTTTATGATATAAATCTCAGCATCGCAGTAAAAACAGTAAAACCTTTTTTTGTGCAGTGGATAGGGACCGCATAAAAGAAATCGCACAAAAAAAAATTCGAAAATTTTATAAGTTCTTACATGTAATAAACAAGTTTGTACAATATACTACCTAAAACTTTTTTTATGCGGTTGACAGGGACCGCATAAAAAAAGTCGGACTTAGAAAATACATCAATGATTTATGAAATAGATGAGAGAATGCTTTCAATTGAATGAAATAATTAAATTACACCTAAAGAAATTGTAAAAATATTTAATTCTTCATTTTACATATACCTGGAGAAGTTTTCAAATTATACATTAAATAGTGAAATTGTCTGACTTTTTACTTTCTTATGTCTATAATTATTCATTTTAAGGGAGTACTTATGTCTAAAAATAAAATAAAAATCATTAAAACTACATATAAATAGAAACAAAAGTAACTAATTCATTTATCTTTAATCTCACTATAAAATGAATCCTTATTCACGTGAATCGTGTATAAAACTCCGAATACGAAGCGTATACTGTTCTTGCGTCGAGCGACAATATGTACGTAACTGACTCTGCCTTGTCAGGAGATTGCTTAAAAATAAATGAACAGAGCATTGCGAAGTCCAGATACATCGTACGTTGTCAAGGAGGCCACGTAATCAGAGTTAGTCCACAACATGTATATGTACAGTCCGCAAAAAAAAAAAAAAACGAATCACCCTGAATAACTTTCGTTCTAATGATCGGATTTTCACAAACTAAATGTCAATCTTAATGGTTCCTGGGGGTGACCTCAAATATGCTAATTAATTAGTGCTAACTATTAATTAAGTTACGAAATCAGACACAAAAACGTACTTTCTCTGAATAAACATATATTTTTTTTAAACATATTTGGATTCTTAACCTTCAAAATATAGGGGGTAGCCGCAATCTGGAAAATATGGTCCCCATAGTTTGGTCAAGAGAGTGATCCAAAGTTCGTACCCCTTAATGTTAATTTCTTTTTATACGTTTTTAGTCATATATTTAAAACTAATAAAGCAATTCAAAGAAAATTGCACCCACTCATAAAACTCATTTACCCAAAGATAATTTCAGGAAAAAAATAATTTTTAATAATTATTAATTATTTTTTATTATTTAATTAAATTGAGGATGAAAAAATTTTGAATTATAAGCTATGAATTTTTTTATACCATATTAATCTACATATTTTTCAATTGAAAAATCTAAAGTTTCAACTGTTTTTATTTATTAGAAGCTGAGAAAAATTAAAATTAATTATTTTTAAAAAAATAATTTGGCGACAATAAAGAAATAATTAAATTGGGCGATTAATATTAAAATGTGATTAACTTGCGAGGAACTTGACTTCACGCGCGTAGCGTAAAATTTCATTCATATTTTTTCCGCTAATAATCGTTTGCTAATCTTTTTATTTTTATTTTTTTAAAACTATATAATACGATGTTTCTTTTTTAGTCGTTTTAGTTCAACTTTAAAATTTCAAATATAAAATATAAAAATTACAAGAATGCTGGCTTTAATTAATAATAAAAAACTGACAAAATCGTCGGCAAAAGAATCTCATGAAAAGAATGTCAGAGTTAAAAACTTTACTCTTGTTTAATTTGGGGTATTATAAATCTGAATTTTCTTTTCTTTTAATTTCTTAAATTATATTTTTAATAAACTAACGAAATGAGTATGTAAATAATATCCATTCGTTTTACTAGAAACCAAGTCTATTTAGTATCATTCGGAAATCATATGAAGTGCAAATTCTTGACCTCAGGGTAGTAGGATATTTCATGCATGATCAGTAGTTTCAGGAGTAAACTCTTATATTAGAAGGCACCTAACTTCTTTAAAAATTCTAATACGGAAAAATACTTGCTATTTTACAAATGTTATAAAGCATGTGTATTTTTTAAATGGTTATTTACGTTGGCCATTAGTTTTCCGTTGATGAAGCAAAAACGAAGACCCTAGTAAGCAGCCAAAAACTAAATCATTATGAATTATTATCTTTCAAATTCTTTTTTTTAATTCTCTAATCTTGCTATTTAAACTCTATGATCCGCTGTAATATTTTTTGTTTGAGTCCAAATATTGGCATTTTTTATATTTTTTACAATTTACATACATCAACATAATTCAAGAAATTAAAATTTTTAAAAATTTGAACTCTTTTTTTCAGAGAGCGAATCTCTAACAATACTTCAGCGAATCATAAAAAAATAATTTATCACAATTTCTGAGTTAGTTTATCCTCTAAATACTCCCCCCCCCCTCAATGATAAAATTGATTAGTTTTTGTAAAAAGAAACTGCTGCAAAGCAACTGAAATAAAAGAACTGATAGGAAAGAATACATAAAAGTTTGCTATACTACACGAAATAAATTATTTATATTAAATAATCAAAATATAAATTTACAAAATATTTATTTGTTTTATATAATTTTTACATTTGAAAAGGAGAAACTTTATGGCATTCAGCTAATTTATGCTTTACAATATTTGCAATGTTCAAAATGCTTAAAAGGTATCCACTTAAATCCTATAGGAAGGAATTCAAACATTTTGATTCTATTTATGGTTTTCTATTTATTAAGCCACAGATTATTTAACCAAAGAATGTCACTGACTTATTGATTAAAAAGTTAAATTATTAATTTAACTCAGTAAAACTTAAAAGAGTTATCTACCACATATGCATTTAACTTTCAGATAATTTTTTTTATTAAACATTTTTACCTTATATAAAGCGGTGGGTTGAATAGTTCCTACCAACAGCTTTATTTTTTAAGTATTGTTGCTAAGCTATTTTTTCACCTATAATTTCTGCATCCATCTTCTAATAATTCCAGAAAATAAAAAAATACCAATAAAAGGATTTGTTTGCATAAATGCTGGAAATAGTTAAGAGTAGAGGGATCTCATTATTTTCTCTAATTCAACAATTAAAACCAGTAAAATTCTAATTAAAATTAGCAAATCTCTAAATAATCTACAACTGCAAAATACAACTATAAACTCTAAGTAAATTTGACTCCAATTTCTGATGAATTTCAATTCTTTCAAAGATTTGAAACTCTTTTTCTTTTTTTTTGATTTGACCTTTCATTTAAAAAGTCAAGAATCTAGTCCTTAATAAATTAAGAACATTGTGGTATCAGTATCGATCGTAATTATAAAGTTATCATTAAATTTAAAATTAAATTTTTTAAATATAAATATTGAATGTTGTGGTGAATATAAACATAATAAAATACATCTTTTTAGTTTGGCCCCCACATTTTTAACTTCTTAAGGACCTTACGAACTCTACTTAAAATGACGCTGTCGTATAAGATGTCGGTAGGGATAATGAGATTAGTAAAATAAGTCTTTAAATATAGAAATAAAACAAAGAAACTTTAGTAACCATATTTGGTGATAAATAAGTAACTAATCGCAATCGAAGAGCTTAGGGAAAAAACATGTTTGCAAAAGTCAGTTTCGGAATTTATACATAAGGATGCTATTTGCAAATCCTACTTATTTAAGAAAAACATGTAACCAAAATATTTGTCAGAATGAAATGACCTTTAAAAATAAAATAAAAATGCAAGTAAAATTTACTATTATATATATATATATATATATATATATATATATATATATATATATATATATATATATATATATATATATATATATATATATATATATATATATATATATATATATATATATATATATATATATACACAAAAGACACGAAGGAAATTAGAAAAACAATAAGTTTTATATTTTGCGCATAAGCTGCAAGTAAATAGAACTCATAAAATAAGTTTAAAAGGTAGACAAAAAAAGGAAAAAATTACAGAACAATGAAAAAAGGGGAAAAAAGGAAAAATAATAAAAAAAGAAAAATAACAAAAACCAGGAGGGAAAAAAAAGACAAAAAAATTTTTTTTACAAAAATTCGGAAAATAAAAGATAATCTTTTCATCAGCCCACGCGATTATATCCGCAAAAAAGAGTGCTTCTAATATAGCGGATATAATCGTGTGGGCAGATGAAAAGATTATATCTTTATTTTACGGATTTTTAAAAAAAAAATTGTCCTTTTTTCAAACGTTTTTTTTCTTTTTTTCTTTTTTTTTCTTTTCATTCTTCCCCAATTTTCCTTGTTCTGTAATTTTTCCATTATATATATATATATATATATATATATATATATATATATATATATATATATATATATATGTTACGGCCAATGTCCGATATTTTCTTGATTTCATTTGAGACAAAGTAAATAATTAAATTTTTTAAATTTTAATTTAAAAACTTGTCTATTTTTTTTTAAATATTTTTAAGTTAGAAGATTTATATTTTTAAATTAAAAATGAAAACAAAAGGGGCAATATTAGCAAATAAACTTTTTAATAAAACAAATATTAAAAAATTGTGTCCACCATACCACCCGGTATGTGGATACCTTTAGGATACCTGGCGATCGATTACATTTATTCTATATTTTAATACTTACTGACGATAGATTCGAAGATAAATACCGGGCAAATGCATACCGGGCAGTGGCACTGAACCTTAAAAAACATCAGTGTAGGATATACCGGGCAAATGTATACCGGTAAGTGTTACTGAACCCTAAAAAAACATCAGTGTAGGATATACCGGGCAAATGTATACTGGGCAGTATCACTGAACCTTAATAAAACATCAGTGTAGGATATACCGGGCAAATGTATACTGGGCAGTGTCACTGATGAACCTTAAAAAAATATCAGTGTAGGATATACCGGGCAAATGTATACCGGGCAGTGTCACTGATGAACCTTAAAAAAATATCAGTGTAGGATATACCGGGCAAATGTATACCGGTAAGTGTCACTGAACCCTAAAAAAACATCAGTGTAGGATATACCGGGCAAATGTATACCGGGCAGTATCACTGAACCTTAATAAAACATCAGTGTAGGATATACCGGGCAAATGTATACCGGGCAGTGTCACTGATGAACCCTAAAAAAATATCAGTGTAGGATATACCGGGCAAATGTATACCGGGCAGTGTCACTGAACCTTAAAAAAATATCAGTGTAGGATATACCGGGCAAATGTATACCGGTAAGTGTCACTGAACCCTAAAAAAATATCATTGTAGGTATGACTAGACAATTAAATATACAATTTAATAATGATTATTAAATTAATGATTATTAAATTAATGATTATTAAATTAATGATTATTTAATAGACAATTTAAAAACTTCTATTTTTTATATTTTTAAATTAGAAGATTTATAAGAATTATTTATATAATTATTGAAGGCCGCGAAAGTAAAATATTCACTGATCGTTTCAATTATTTCGCACTCTGGCCGGAACATCGTGGCTACTTCGCGATCTGGCCAGCCAATTCCCGAAATCAAAAAAAATTTCAGACTTTGGCCAAAAGTCCGGCCAATTCGCGATTTGGCCGGACTTCGGGCTTTTGCCGTGACATATATATATTTAAATTTTATCGAAAAGAAATACCGTGAATTTTATAAAACCTTCTGATAGCGCATCAGAATCATGTCCCAAATTTTTTGCAGGATCTCTTTTTTCTCTTCCTTACCTGAAAGACTTGTACTGAGGTGTAAAAGCAATTAGCCCTACAACTCTTCATAAATCATAAATTTATAATAACTTAAGTAAATTTGGTTTTAGTGCAACATTTTTATTCAAATAACATCTTTAAAAAAATAAAAAAATTCAGATAATAAGTTCAATGTTTAAATTTTGAAATATTGGAAAATCAAAAATAATTTCATTTCTTCATTTTAAATTCAAATTTTATTTTCAAAGTATTAAAACGAACACTATTTTCCATGTCCAGAAATCAGATCCAAAATTTCTCTTCTTGGTTGCCTATAGCAACAGAGACACACAATATTATGACGTCTCGTCATTCATTGAGTTTCTTTATGGTTGTTTTAAATTGTTTCAGTTTATATGGCGAGGTAATTTGGCATTATTTTAAACTTTCGCCATATATATAAATCTTTATTGCGACCCAATTTACGACCAAATTTTTTCGAAATTTTGTCTACCCCCCCTATTTCAAGGGTCAGGATTCCAAATATGTAAAAAAAATATATGTTTATTCAGAGAAAGTACGTTTTTGTGTCTGATTTCGTAACTTAATTAATAGTTAGCACTAATTAATTAGCATATTTGAGGTCACCCCCAAGAACCATTAAGATTGACACTTAGTTCGTGAAAATCCGACCATTAGAACGAAAGTTATTCAGGGTGATTCGTTTTTTTTTTTTTTTTTTTTTTTTTGCGGACTGTACATTGATAGTAAACATAAACTGGTGCTAACGCCGCTGAGATTCATATTCGTATAAAAAAATAGCACAAAATCGCACCAGGTTTTACTGTAATCAATTATAATCATGCAATTATATTCGTGATTAGCGATTACTTAAAATCTCAGATCATATGATTGTTTGTAATCGTGATTTCTTGTTAGCAGAATTACACAGTATTCGATAACTAAAATAGTTCGTTAACTGTTATCACAATTACAAGTACTACTGGATTACCAAATGATCATTATTTGTTACCAACTCAATGGGCGCGAACATTCCCCTATGTTAGATTTAACAAAATTTGAAACTAACCTGCATTCTTGGATCGTTGCTCGTCTTAAGCAACCGAAACTTGGTGAATGAAACAGTCAAGTTGATTCGAGATCGACTGGAAAAAGAATCATCCAAAAGTTTTACAATTGTATACATTTATTATTTTAAATTTTCTTTATAATCATTTGGCTTAAAAAAGTTATACTCAAGTAGCAGTCAATCTTAATCTTTTAAAATCTTGACTGCCACAATTTCATGAATAAAAATGAATATATGTCCTTTACTATTCATTTGATTACTATGAAATTTAGCACACTGATAGTTGAAAACACGAGGAATATCACTATCGATATATTAGAATATTCTACTCGAAAGTGGAATTATTTTATAGGTTTACGCATTGTTTCAATTCAAGCTGCAAAAAGCATTTCCGCTGTGGGCCAGAAGCGTCATTGTGGTTAAATCTTCACAATTTCGTGACCAACGATATGATTGTAGTGTTATGTTGGTATGTCCTTTTAATGTATTTTATTTCTTAAGGTTGTATTATTTCTGTTAATAATTAGTTTTGGGCACCGCGTTTTTTAATTTTAATATCTCATTCATTATTTTAATCCATCAAACCATCCAATATTTTTCCCTTCACTACTCTTCAACACCACCCAAATAATTTTCCTTCACCCCTACTTGAAAATGGATTGCATCACAGGTGTGAACAGTTGAACGATGGTAGCGCCGCCTATGGCGCGGATGAATACATGAGCGGGAAAGGAGATGCAATTCGTTTTTTTAGGCATTCCCTTTTCTGACGAGCTGGTTGAAGGAAGTGGAGAATTTTGATGCAGGGTGGCCGGCCACACACGCTCTAGCTATGCGTGTATCTCCAGCTAAGTTTTAGTTTTTCCAAACTGTGCCCATAGAGTAAATTTTTTTTGTTGAATAGTTATATTAAAAATGGAAATATTTAAATAATTCTCAGATCTGAAATGTTAAGTTGTAACTGCCATCTTGTCAACCTAATTTGATTTATGATGAATTCTTTAAAATAAAATATTTAGCCTAGAATAGAAATGTTGTTGGATTTGAATCCTTAATTTACTTTTACCTTACAGCTAATCAAGATTAATATTGTAGTAATAATAATTGTGCTGGTGATCCTAATTTAGCTTAAGTCATTCCTTCTTGTTGTTATCTATGTTAAATGCAGGAAAAATTATCACAACGCAATTCTTTCACCTTTTTGAATTCTAAATTACAATTTATTATTATTTCAAAAAAGAAAGGATATAAAAGCACTTCGCACAGGTTGATTCCGCTGACGCTGGATGAAGCCGCCTCCTCTCTGGATCGAACACCCAGTTCTTCACAGTTCAGTGCCATAACCACTGAGCCATCACGGCTGCAGCTGTTTTTTTTTTCTTCAATAATTTAAAAAAGATGAATTTACCCTGCAATTGCCAATTCTTTTTCTTGAGGGATTCGATAGCCCTGGGTGGGCCCTGGTCTTCTCCAGGCATCTTTACACTTGGCTACAGTTCTTGCACAGTCTCAACAAAGTCGATCCATCTTAGGGAGGGCCCTTAGGGGAAGACCCTTCCCCGAGAATCTTTAGCCAAAATGACTTTATTACTTCATCGATCTTCATGCATCTTTGATTGACGAACAGCTGATTTAGCAGGTGATTAGATTTCGATGAATTTTACAATAACAGCTTTTTTAAAAATTTTGGAAGCCCCATATATTATGCCTTTATCTACATGAACTCGCCAACGTTTAAAAGTTCCCAGAGCATCCATAACGAGGGGGGGGGGAAGCAATTCACCACCGGGAAAAATCTCATAAACGAGGTGAAATCTTGATTTTTAAAGATTAGTCAAAATTGAATAGCATCATTTTCGAAACTGAATAACTTTTCTTTTAGTAAACTGAATTTACAAAAAGTGTTTTTATGAATTTAATGAAAAGTCAACTAAAGAAAGGACTAAAAAAGAATTCAAATCGGAGAAAATTTCTCCAGATAATTTGTTGCAGGGCTATAAGAAAGGAATAGCCTTAAATATAATATGCAATCATGTTTACCCTTAAAATATTATTTATGTATAAAAATGTTAGCATTCTAAAATTATCACTGATTTCGAAGCTAAAAAAGTGCATGGGTGGTTGCGACGACCGGCTGATTGCTACTCACATCTGTTTCTCGAGTTAACTCTAATTTTCGGTTCATCGCCGAGTAAGAATCCTAGACTATAACAGGGCTATAACCCATATTACATTAGTATAGCTCTTTCTTTCTTAAAATGTAACAAATTTTGAGAAATACTTTACCTGCACCATTTACTTGGGTTCAAAGAAAAATGCGTGCACTGAAAGAAAAGAAGATTTTTAACTTATGGAATATAAAAACGTTTTTTCCAACGATATTTATTTAATAAATTAAACAATTTGGATTTATTCGGTACAAAAATTTTACATGTATATAAATTTAAATAGCAAAAAGGAAAAATGAATAAAAACTCTCGTCGTTGGATTATAGAGTTATTTTTATAAAATAGAAATAACTCTATAACCTAAAAATATATTTTGAAGTAATACACAGGATGATTTAGCACAGCAGTTAGAAACTTGGAGGGAAAAGAATTGCCCAGCTACCCATGGCCAGAAATAGGCAGCCGTTGGGGGGTCCCTCCTTGTTGCTCATTTGAAACGATACTCTTAGCGGAGTATGCATGCACAGTTAACTCATATGAGGATACTTTTTATACAGAAAACAACTGAAAATAATTGCTTAGAATACAGGTTAACAAAACATAAGTGAAGTGAACGTGTTCTTAATGATATGCACGATTGGTGTATTGAAACACCCTGTGTTCTAAATGACTCGTTTTTACAACGAGATCATTTTTTCTTTGAATGAACTGAATAAAAGCAAGTTGCTGCAAATGCTTCTGTTTCATGAATATAAGTTTATTTAAATAATAAATATTAGAAAATAAATATTAGAATAATATTTTTAAAAAAACATCACTTTTTTCCAGTAAGTACCCATCACAAAACTAACAGATAAAAATAACTTTTTTTGGTTATCTCACGACCTTCTTGAATTAAGAAAAACAATTTGAATTAAAAAATTAAGAAAAACAATGATTTAAAAAAAAAATCAATGTCAAAAATATATTAATAAAATACGATAATTTTTTTTACATAATAATAATAAATTTAAAATTTTTTCAATAAATTTACAATTTTTTCAATAAATTTCAAATTTTTTCAAAATTTTATGATTATTTTTTACTTCTAATTTAACAAAATAAAATTTAATTTATTATTTATTTTAATTTTTAATATGCTTTCTTAAATGAAAAGATATATATATATATACTTTTATATTTGAATAAAAAAAATATACGAGAAAGAAATTTAATCTAAAGGCCCCAAAAATTTGAATGGCCTAGGGCCCCGCGTACGCTTAATCCGCCCCTGCCTGACCGTGGTGGTTTTCCTTCATATAACGCAAAATGCGGGTTAGTTCCATCAAAAAGTCTTCCACGAAGGCAACAAAACTCGATCCAGGGGTTCCCTTGTCTTCTGAATGGAATTCAAAATGACAAGGCTACGTAAATGAACATTGGTAATCGTAAACTAAAAATGGAGTCGGTTGTTCAATGACGATTATAAAATAAAATTGTTATAAAAAAAGCGTGACTCACTTAGTATTTTCTGTTACTATGATGACCGGAACTAATACAAATTCAGAGACTTCCTCAGACTCAAGCTTTAAATAATGTGATTTTTTTTTTCCTCACTCATTTGCTTAGATTAGAAGAAAGAAAATTCATGTATGCGATAAAAAAAAAAAAATTACAAAAATTCATTTAGGGAAAATTCAATTCAACTCTTCCTCACTTTTTTCTGTTATATATAATTATAAGAAAATGATACATTTTAGTATTATCATTTTAACTTTCACATTGTGAATGAAAACTCATAAGTACTCATAAATAATGAAGAAGACTCATAAATAATGAAGTACGTCATAAACTAAATTGAATAGAACTTCTTAAAATTTTTCACTATTATTAAAAACTCCGACCGACGAAAATGAGTCCAATTATATTTTTATAATGCCAGTCCGTTTATGTCAAAACAAAAGGAATCTTAATGATAAAATTGTATGACATGTTGACCCGTAGGATGGACCCAGCGGTTTCCAATTTTTTTACAATACCGCAAACAGGTTAATTAAATGTATTAGACAGAAAGGCTACCCATTATTTTCATAATGTGAAAAATGAAATCGTTTTATCCTCTCTGTTCTAATAATAGGTTTTTATGTTCTCAGGCCTGGAATGATTTCTCAATTTGTTTTCGGTCCTTACATTAGATATGAATAAAATATTATGCTGAATCATGGTTTTTCGAAAAAAGAACTCTTATGAATCAGGGGAGTATAATTCTCGAATTGGGTTGTTTATTTCGAGTTGAAAAGTTCGACAAGAAATACTTTTTTTTTTTAAAATAAATTGTATCATTTCTTTTCTGACATTTTACTTCAATCATTTCATTAAAATAGCAAAACTATCAAAGAAATGATGATTCATTGTTTTGATATAAATATATAATGACGCGAGTTTCAACCTTCGTGACTGATTTAAAAAATTCATGGAATCCCAGGGTTCCGCGGTACACCCCTTTGAAAACTGCTGCTTTCGATAACTTCTTAGCTGCTTTCTAGTTTCGACACATTTTTTTCCATCGTCAGAAATAATGTAAAAAAATTACCCAAATTGGATTATCCTTCACATAATTCACTTCGTATGAACGAGAACTAAAATAAACAATTATTTTTTTTAGTACAATGAAAGAGATATATTATTTAGCAAAGAAATTGTGAAAAAAACTTTATAATGGGTAAGTCGAATGAAGGGCATCTACTCACAGAGGATTATCCATTCATGTATATTTTTTTAGAATCTTTATCAAAAACGATAGCGTTTAATAGAAATTTTTTTAGCAGAGAAAAATAATAACCGAAATCAAATCAATCTTTATAGAAGAACTGAAAAGTTTGATTTGTTGTTTGAATCGAATTAGCTCCGATGTTTTCAGTTCTTCACAAGTGATTTTGTTTATTCTTGAATAGTATGACACCCCTCATGCAAACACTCCAAATAACTTATGATTTAATTTTGAAGGCTGAACCACCTAATGAATGACAACGAAAAGTGCCTGCCTCCTTCTCTTTTTCCCCCGACGGATTCCTGACCTTTAAAATGTAGTCTGAAAAATATGAACCTGAAATTTTTGTAGAACAGCAGTCATCCCTTAATGTTCATTTCACTTTTTTTTTTTTTTTGCGTATTTCGCTCTACCATGGAAACTTTTAAAGCGGAATAATTTAGTTTTTGCATAAAATTATAAAATTTGTTTGTCCAAAAATAATTCCTTGTAAAAGATCTTTAACTATTATTTTATTTAATAATAGTCGAAAGCATTTTTGAGACCATAACAAATTTCACATAATTTTAAATGACAAAATACAAATAGTGAACGAAATTCGAAGTTATAAAAATACGACTTTCTAAAAATTGGATAACTCAGATACTTTTCGACCCAATGATGTCATTCAAAATGAAATGCTTTAAAAGAACATTTCGGATTCAAATATATTTCGACTATTATTTAATAAAATAATTATGAAGCACATTTCTTCAAACTATTCAACGAATTTTATAATTGTATGCAGAACTATTATTAATTCGCTTAAAAATGTTCTCGAGGCATAGCGAATCACGTCAATTGTGCCAAAATGTATAAGTTTTGTGTTGAAAATATAAATATCGAGTCAGTTTATACTTCATAATAAAATAAGATAATATATATATATATATATATATATATATATATATATATATATATATATATATATATATATATATATATTATATATATATATATATATATATATATATATATATATATATATATATATATATATATATATACATATATATATATATATATACACTGAGTGGCCAAATTATTATGACCACCTCAGAGCTCGCTGTTGGCCTATACCCTATACGGCGCAAAGTGCGTCGAACAGTCCGTTCAGAGACGTTCACAGTTGCTCCTTGATTAAGATCACTTGCAATTTGTCGCACTGTTGCTCTCCCGTTGCGCTGCACAACCCTGGCCAGCCTTCTCTCTGATCGAGCATTCAGTACCCTGTGAAGATCTCAAGTCTGACGTTCAGACCCGGTTTTTTGCTTGATTGTCCATTCTTTGTACACATTAACAACTGCTGCTCTAGAACACTTCACAAGTGCAGCCGTTTTGCTGATATTCGTTCCGACACATCTCGCACCCACAATCATTCAACGTTGAAATTCAGTTAAATCACTTTTCTTTCCCATATCTGGGCAAGCAACACAGTATAACTGATGACTCACTTCTCCAGCATTCCCGTGTTATAGCTATCTTGCCCTCTAGCGGCAGCGCTGTGACGTGACGCAATAACTCATTTGCATAAAACTCTGAGGTGGTCATAATAATTTGGTCACTCAGTGTATATATATATATATATATATATATATATATATATATATATATATATATATATATATATATATATATATATATATATATATATATATATATATATATATATATATATATATATATATATATATATATATATATATATATATACATACACAGGGTGATTCTCAAAAGATGGGCAAAATTTTATGAAGTGATAGTACACACCCAAGCAAACAATTTTTATCAAAGAATGCATGGTCGAAAACAAAACGCAAAGGTGCTGGCGCATTTGAAAAGTTGTTTGATGCAAACGTGAAAGCTGCTTTCCTGTTGCGAGTTACTGCGCTGTGTTACTTTTTTATTTTATTTTATAACCGTCGTTGAACAGCCGACCCAATTTCATGGGTTTACGACTACTAATGTTCAACTCCGTAGCCTTGTAATTTTGAACCAATCCAGAAGACAAGGAAACTCCTGGATCAGTACCCCCAGAGGTATTGATTTGTTGTGGGAACATGGAGAACTTTGAGACTCGACAGATTTAACGTGCATCAGTCACCATTTACTACACGGGGAGTCTTCGGCCGGCGAGGATCGAACTCACGACCTCTTGGACATGGGCCCAGTGCCCTACCGACCAGGCTATCCCGGCCCCCGCGCTGTGTTACTTGTCGGGTCGCCAAGCTTTCGGCCGCTGCAGGGAAAGTTCGTGATATACCTGGTGTGTTTCAGAATGTTCGCCCATATTTTCTTCGCCGTTGTACTGCGTGCATAGCCGCTGTCGGCCACTGTTTTGAACACTTATTACAATCACATGCCATTAAATTTGCTTTTATAACTTAACTTCATCGTTCTTTGTGTGTTTTTGCCTTATACAAGAATATAAACTTTGACTCCCTCATATATATATATATATATATATATATATATATATATATATATATATATATATATATATATATATATATATATATATATATATATATATATATATATATATATATATATATATATATATGTATATATAATATATATATATATATATATATATATGTATATGTATATATATATATATATGTATATATATATATATATATATATATATATATATATGTATATGTATATATATATATATGTATATGTATATAACTATCTTAAAAAAATAAAAATTAGAATGAATCACGTTCTAAATTGTTCTTAATGACTTCTGTTATTTATTATATGACAGTTAGGCAAACTTCCTCTTCGTTTTAGAAAAGTATCTTATTGTTAAAAATGCACATCATTTAAGGTTTGTAAAAAATATTCTTTTCCACGGTGATGCTAAACTAAAATTGGCATTTTTAAGCAAATAGAATTTTCATAAAATTTGAATTGAACTGAAGATGTTCTAACAGGTCTCATTCAATATCTATTTAAGTTATTTCTATGCAGTAATGGACCAAGTTCCTTAAAATACTTATACGTAAAATCTGTTACCACTATATATATATATATATATTATCTGATCTATCTATCTTATAGAATATATATTATCTGAAATTTCGTAGTAGTTGGAAGGTATGAAAAGAGTGTTAAAAAATGTTAAAGATTTCAAGAAAATGCTTACAAACATGGATTGTTGCAAGTTTCGGAGCAATTGCTCTCGATGCCAAACGGAATTCTTTCATTTTCTGAAATTAAAAAATTAACTACTTTTAAATAATCGAAAAATAATTGCTATTTCACATCAATAAAGTTTTCAGAGGTTTGAGAGACCCGCAATAAATGACGAACGAAAAATAATGCGTTTGAACACCTGAAAAATAAAGCAATGATCAAATACTTCATAGGCATCAATAGCAGTGGAAAAATTTTGTAAATTTAGCTTAAATATGAATGCGGATATTAAACATTTTTATATAAAAATGTTTTTAGCCTTACGTTTTCTGTAAAACTGTTCAGTAAAATGTATGGAATTAATAACGTAATATTTTGAAATTTGAAAGAAAAAAAATCTTTAAGAATTGAGCACGATTGGAGATCTTGCCTACTGCGCGTGCGCGAAAAATATTTCAAAAGTTTTTTCATAATTTTGTTGCGAATCGTACCTGAGCAATACATTTTTAAAGAAAGCTTTGAATAAGGAGTTTTGCACAAATGTCACTTTGTATCATAAATCAAATTTTAATAACAAACAATAGCACCTAACAATAAGTTTTATAGTACAAAATAACATTTATGGAAAATTTCTTACCATTCAAAGACTTTTTTCTAATTTAACAAAAGCTACTAAGAAAATTGCAAGAAGTTTTTTTTTAAATTTTCAAGATATTCAAATTGGTTTTCTTTTTTTTTTTTTTTTTTTAATTTTCAAGATATTTAAATTAGGTCTTCTATTTATGTTTTTGTTTTTTTTTCTCGTAAATTACTAAATACGATTTACAACAACAATATGAAGAAAAAAGTAAATATTTTCCACTCACGCTGAAAGGACTATTTTAAATGTGCAATTTTTAGCGAATATTTTTCAAGTTTTAAAATGATATTAATTATATCGTCAAATCTATATTGAAAAAATATAGGAATTTTTTGACAAGGCATCGAGATAGTAAAATTCTGCACTCATTAGTTGTAGGGACTAATATTCTTTCTGTCAACAATGCGGAAAAGCTATCATGAACACAAATGATCCCCATAATTGACCTATGGATATTTTCAATCTATGTGTATTAGTTTTACACGGTTGGTAAAAAAAATCCTTATTTTTTTTCATGTTGTCAACAAAAAATTGGAATATCAATCGAGTGAGCAGTCATAAACGTGAACGCTTAAACATACATACAGGATTAGAAATTTCTGAATGAAAATTCTTTTCTCGCGTGGACAGCGAGAGAAGCTCAAACAAACTGAGCAATAATTTGGAAAGAACTGAAAGGTTAAAAGCGGACAATTTATTTCCAGCAAATTTTTGGCATTTTTGTTTTGATTATACTTCTGAATTAAAGCATGTTCAATAATAATTTAGAGATATGTTTTAATTTTAACGTAGAACTTTTCCATAGAGGTGGTCTGGCGTTAAGTGTAAGTATTAATATATTTTAGAAATTTCTAATATTTTATAAATTTTTACAACATTATTTAAATTTTGGCATCACTTCATTCCTCTCTCTCTTTGCTTTTTTTTTTTTTTTTTTTTTTACATTAACTTAAGCGCAAGCTTATGTAATAAATAATATGAAGGAAAATTTATTTATCTTACTCGAGATCTTGAGTAAGCTAAATAAATTTTCCTTTAACAATGGATACATAGTCAATATTTAAAGCAAAAATATTCATAAAATTAATTTGAATTAAAATTGTTCGAAAGTTATTGCAATTTAAATAACAAAATTTACAATAACTAATAAAATGTTTGCAATTTAAAATAAATGCAATAACTTTGGAATGAATTGGAAAGACATATTATTTATGTTCTAAACATTAAAATATCTTACCATCTTCACAGAGTCGTTCGTTGTGTGAAAAAGTGATGCTATATGGAATGCATTGATTGCGTTTCAGTAAGTATTGAATAATGCAGTAATCGGTGCATTCCTAAAACAGTCACAACATGGGTTAAAATTATTAATTAAAAAATCTATACCATGCAAAAAATTTTATTTTTTGTGGCAAATGCTTCATCAAAAGTATTATGCATTTCTCCTCCATCATCTGCTAAATACATTAAAATTTATGACATTTTTAGAGTAAAGAGCATAACGATAAAATTAATTTCAATATTTGTGGAAAAATTTTACTGGAATTAAACTTTTAAAAATATTTGCAACTTTTGTTAGTGTTTTAACTAAGGCTTATGGTAACTAAAATATTAAAAATAATAAAAATTAAAAATGAGCACCTTTGATTACATACATGTTCAGGCATATGAAATAAAATTTTCAAAACTACTGAGTTTAAACAGTTTATACAAAATTTAAAAATAACAGATATTGGTAATGACATGTTCCGTAAACTTCCAATGGATGGCCATTATGTGGAGCCGATGAATAGAAAAATTCTGTAAAAGTCGATGCTATGAATGGCAGCTATCGTTTCGAGATGAGTAGCGTTAGTTTTGTGAGAGGGGGAGATTTCCGTATCGTGATCTGTGGCAGAATAATCGCAATCTTGGCAACTTTCGGGCAGCGGCCCGCGATAAACTAATAAATACATCACAGAAAGGGACCCATTCGAAAGGTTTAACACGTAGCCACCCCCGAACAAATATCTACATGTTTTTTTTTATTTTTAAAAAGGCCAGTTTGAAATCTATTTGGGATCTTGGCGCGACAGTTCCCCTGATAGGAGGCTATTGTATATACATTATCAAAACTTTCAGAGCTCTATTATAAATGATTTACACTTAAAAGGAAAAAGGAACGGTTGGAAATGGTTGGAAAGAACTCTACAGAAATATATTGTTCTTGAATTTGATAACACGATGATATAGTTATCAGACTGAATGAAGACACCTCCATTAAGGTTGCAGCAAATTTTACCGATATTTGCTGATATTATGGTTCAAAGTTGAACCAATTTTTCTGAGAAGATATTTAATTGAAAACGTTCATAGTAAATAAACTACATTTCAAGTAAGTACACATTAATAATAAAGACTTACTGATATAGATTTTAGCGATAAATGTGGACTTACCTGGGCCGTGAGAGGACCATGTCCTCCGTTTTCCTTCCACGTTTTTAGGTAATCAGTACAATTTGTATCATAAGGTGGGGGCATCAGTCGGTTCTCAGTCTGTAAAATGAATAGCATTCTCAATTGAACTCTGAAGCCAGCTTAATAAAACTTAAATTTCAAATCAATTTCAACGCACATCCGTCTGCACGACGAAAATGTGCCATTTCACAGTCAGCAGTGATGTCCTTGTAATCAAATGACTGCGGAATGGGCTATCAGTACTTGACCAAAAAAGCCAACCACCGAACTCATACAATTTCTGTAGACTAAAACTCCTAAACTAACTTGCATTTAAGTTAATAGGATACATCAAGGCCGGGATAGCCTGGTCGGTAGAGTGCTGGGCCCATGTCCAAGAGGTCGTCGGTTCGATCCTCGCCGGCCGAAGATTCCCCGTGTAGTAAATGGTGACTGATGCACGTTAAATCTGTCGAGTCTCAAAGTCCTCCAAGTTCCCATAACAAATCAATACCTCTGGGAATACTGATCCAGGAGTTTCCTTGTCTTCTGGATTAGTTCAAAATTACAAGGCTACGGAGTTGAACATTAGTAGTCGTAAACCCATGAAATTGGGTCGGCTGTTCAACGACGGTTATAAAATAAAATAAAATAGGATACATCAGTCTTAACGCTTCGAAACTCCAATTTTCCAAAACTATCAATGTGTTGCTATAAGGGTCTCCAAGCCTCCAAAATTATCCCCAAGACGACAAAAATGTCGCCAAGTCAAGTTTTTCTTAAGAAATACATGAAATATTATCTCCAAGTGACGTGAAATTGCGCGACTTACGTGCAAATTTTCTAATTAAACTGCTTATTTATAGTCCGCCTGAGACATTTAGCTTCAAAAAAAAAGGGGGGATCTTAAAGGAATAGGATAAAAAAAGAATATTTACAAAATTATACACATATTTATAATTTTGCAACAATACAAAACATCTCATCATTACAAATGTGGAGCAATTCTTCTGTGGAGCAATTGAGGAACTTCTAATCTTTACATTTATTATAGCCAGCTACCAACTTCTACGGATTCTTTGTAGTAAGAACTGTTTTAATGGTGAAAATTCCTCTTTTTAATAAAGTTCAAATTATAAATCACATGTTTCAAATGACGACTATACTTATCAAGCAATTCAAATTTTTCATGTAATCTTTACCTGAGGTTAAAGGCACATATTATGTTTATGAATCATTTGTTGGTTGAATACAGTGATGTGCCGACTTTCCGGAATTGACCATTAAAAAATTAATTGTTACATTTAATGTACGATAGCAAAATTTTTGTATTCATGCTTGATTCCTGTTGTAACAAATTTGATTTAATATACTTTTAACTACCACTAAATTTTTAAACAAAGAGGACCAGCTAAGTGACAATATCACTTCAATAGTTATTTCACTGGGAAAAAAAGTTTTTGGAAGAGCGTAAACGTTGGAATACCCAAATGGATAATTACTGAATTGGTAACTTGAGAGTGATGAGACACTCAGCAACGAGGGGTATTACCAGGACGACTGGACTGGGTCATCACTGTAACAGACAAGGTAGTTGCCGGACTATCTATCGCTTATATAACCTTTCCTTTGTCGTTTTTTTTTTTTTTTTTTTTTTTTTTTTTTCAATCTCGTGTAAATAAGTAAATAGTTGCATATGTTTTTTTCGATTATTTTCTATTTTATTACACCTGCGTAAATGTTAATATTATACTAACCCCTGAAGTGCCCTCAACCCAGAACACAAATTATTAATTAATTGTGGTTCCAATTGTCGAGTACTACCAGAATTAAAAAGTGATAATCAATTTGCATCGAAATAAATATATATGGCGGTTGTAATCCGATGTGTTCCATGCTTCCGATAATTCAATGTGTTCCATGTATGCTCATATCGTTTCTAAACCAATAGGGTATGTATTATAGGTATGTGGATTGCTTTATAACACGATTGAAATTGTTGCTAAAATTATGATTATTTGAAATATCGACTGCAATTGTAATTCAAGTGATGATCGCCCATTGCATTTTAAGACAATAATGTCCCAAATTGTTTTCATCTTCATTTTAACACGGGCATTATTATCATCTCGCTGCAAGTAATTATTTTGATAGGCTGATAAAAACTATATACCACGTCAGTTATTTGTGCTATGTACTTGGTTCCAGCTATGAGTCTATATCCCCTGAAAAAGGGATTTTCTTCCTTCTTTCTTTCGTGAATAGACACGTAGATAGACGGAGTGACTGCATAATCAGAGTACTCATCGGGTTCTACTTGAATTTCTATCATCGTTGCTGAAAAAAAAAAAAAAGAAAAAAAAACCTCTATAAAAACAATTTCTGAGATAAATAAGTGAGATAACACTTTAAAAAAAAAAAAAAAAATTTCGTAGAAAACGAGGTAAAATAATTAAAACTAAATTTTTTATTTCAGTGATCTTTAGAGACCGATAGTGTATGTTATTTTAGTATTGGCTTTGAACAGTCAACCCAATTTCAATGATTTATAGAAATTTATGAAGTGGTATCGAATTTAGTTTTGAATCTAACATAATATTTCAGTTTTTACTATTCCGGACTCTATGCGTATTAGAAATGTACAAAACATTTTCCCTGTCATTCTGGGGCTCGTCAAATTCGTGACAGAATCTGCAAATAAAGTATAGCTAAAGAAGCTATAGCGGTGGTTTATGTTCGATCAGTTATGCCTCATTTCTCCAAAAAAAAATAATACTAAATCTGTTTTTAAATATGGAGGGGGGGGGGTGAACCTTTAGAATACAGCAAGCCAGACAATCCTACTCTTTTTGGAAAACTTCGTAAATTGAAGAAAATATAAAGAAAATATCACACAGAAACGTTGGATGGTTAGTTGAATAGGGTGTGGGTGGGTCTTGAAGCACAACTATTTTTTAATTCTTACTATTAGTTCACATTCTTCCTATATATATTTGTATATCTTGTTCAAATTTTCAATCGCTAGTAAAATTCTTTTTATTCATCCACTCACGTTCAAGCATTTTTTTAAACTTGTAGTGGATGAGACATGATGTTAAAGCAGTTTTTTGCAAATATTAATTCATTCATTAAATTTAATGAATGAATTTTAGTTTTCGAAGTTGTTGAAATATGCACAATACGCAAAAAGTAAAATTAACAATAAGGGATCCAAACTATGGATAGCTCTTCTGACTAAACTATTGAGACCCAATTTCCATGAATGTTTCCCTATATTTTGAGAGTTAGGCATCCGTTTAAGATTTTTATTCAGAGAAAGTACATCTTATTTCATAACTTCACCTGTACTAACTAATTAGCATATATGTTAGGCTAGGTTGTGTCCTAGTACGTGAAAATCAGATCATTAGATCAAAAGTTGTTATGGGTGTTTAGTTTTATTACTTATTTATTTTCTTTTTTTGCGCAGTGTTCAGTAAAAATCTATAAGAGGTAAGTTAATTAGGTCCCCGACCCCCCCCCCCCTCAAATATGGGAATGCGGGAAAAATTTTCAATTCATCTCCGCGACTGTCTTCCACCCAGTCGGAGGTGGACCGAGAGTATATGGCGTACGCACCAACCGAGAGGCCCGGCGAAGCCCCTCCGTGGCATTTATTTAAAAACAAGAAAAAACATAGTACTATTTTGGCAACAGCCCGGAGGTAATCGGGCTAAAATACAAAAGTTACTTCAAGAATTAAAACGTTTTACATATATAATAGTTGTGATTATTCCGACTATTAACTAACATTTAGAGTGATGTTTGTAATAAAATATATGAAAATTTAAAAAAAAATTAAAGTTTATAAATAGGCTCTGAGGATGAATAAAATTTACCATGTCTACTATGTGAGAATTGAGAGCTGTCAAGGTATAATGGAAATTGATTCAAGTATTTTTTGGTCAAACCTCATGACCGAAAACTAGTGGTTTAAAAATTCACAAATTTAAAGTTTAAAATACAGATAACATAATAAAAAAATTATAAAAGACAACTGATAAAAGGAAAAAAAACATGATTCAGTAAAAATCTATAATTACGACAAGTCATGATAGCAGGTAGCAAAACTGTAAGTAACTACTAACTACACATACGAGTATTTGACTACACATAGTAACTATACATGTTAAAATAGCAATAAAAAAACTGAAGTTTAATAGCGTACTATAGTTTTAAGCCATTAATAACAATGATTGTGGGTTTCAATAGTGAGTCGTCAAGAAGGAAAAAGAGGGGACATGGCAGGATTCTTGAAAATAGCAAAAGATTATTTTCTTTTGTAAGGGGTAATATAACTTGGCCGGAGGTTGCCCACATGTATATTGCTTTATTAGCATAAAGAATTAAGATAGAAAAAAGAAAATGAGTTAAAATAATGTTCACTGTTCTTTTTTTTTTCCTTCTGATTTTTTACGAGACATTTCCCTTTTACCTTTTTTCGGCATAATTTACTTGTTTAAGCAGCAGAAAAACATATTCATTTCGCTATTGCGGTGTAGGCTAGTCATTTTAACTCCTTACAAACATAAAATTTTTTATATCTTTAATATTAGCATGTTGATGAAAAGACCTGCCGTCATAGCGGTTAAACTTGTTATATTGAGCTTCTACTGTAGGTTTTTTTTTTATTTATTTATTTATTTTATTTTTTTTATGCATAAACCATTTTTTGTGGCTGGACATGAATTGGGTATGCGAAAATATTTTTATTTAATGCCGGGCGGGTCTTTCATACCAAATAAGAAGTAATATCAGCACTTACATTCAGTTCTTCCCATTTGCACGGACTTCGCATCAGGCTTACCTACCGCTGAGTTAATCGTGTAGCAAAAGGTAGCTCCATAATCTTGATTCAAATTCGATATAGTTGGAACTTCATGGTAAGGCTCTCTAAAAATTTAAAAAAAAAAAAAAAGATCGCATGATTTTTGTCAACAAAGTTCATTCCAGAACTGCGGAATTTAATTCCAAAAATTGAATGAAATGAATTGAATGAAAAATTTTAATTTTTTAATGCGAATATTTCAATCAAGAATCGACACAGTCATAGTTTAATCTCAAGATTCGAATCAGGTGTTGGCAAAGTTTGTAAAAGTAGAATTGAAATTTCCATCCAAAAATTCGAATTTAAGATAGACACGGTTTGTACCAGAGCTGTGAAGTTGGAATGAGGACCAAATGATTCGAATCTGAAATAGGAATGGTGATGTGAAGTTGAAGTTTTAATCTCAAGTTTCGAATGAAAAATTTAACAAAAAACTTGCAATACAAAAAAATTTTAAGAAATAAAAAAGTGCCTACATAATTTTCTAACTTTCATCATACATTTCTTAAAGAATTCTCCATGCAATTCGATGCGTTTATCTTTTCATTAGAAAAATAGAGTCCTGAGAGCGAAACATATTTAATACAATTTAAAAAATTCCAGCCTATCTTTTGCAAAATTTTTATTTCTGTAGGAGAAGTTTCTTGGTGCCAATAAATCAAAGATGAATTTTGACTTATTCTAAGAAGTGAGCACTTTTGGTCCTTTTTCCGATTCATTTTGAGACATTGTGGTGGAAAGCTGTAATTGGATTACCATTAAAGTGATTATTTTTGCCTTTTACACACATTTAAATTATTTATGTCATGGTGGTCCATTCTTTTCCCGGATAAATCTTAAAATCAAGAATTATTAATTAAAGTATAACTTTTATTCCCACTAGAAAAAACTTCTGTATCAGATATATTTATGGTCAAAACCAAGTAGAGAAACATGAGTATCACTGACCAAACTAACGGAGAAAAACTAATGAATAAAAACTTACTTGCAAGGCTGATCCCCGGAATCCAGACGGTGCACGCAGGAAATAATGATGCTTGTACTGTGTCCCAACTCTTTTGCTATCTTCCATATGTTTCTTCTGCTCCTCAACGCTTTCTCGCCCACCCGGGGCTTACAAATCTACAAAAAACGATAAGCGTTCAGAGGAAGATGATGAATTTGCATTATATACAACCATGGCTAAATATGCTTATCTTGACGCTAAAATACTTTTCCTGGAGAACTTTCTTAGCTCATTTTGTCCATCTCCTGAGCCACCCTCATCATTTCTTTGCATTCATCTTTAATTTTCATTGTGAAACCGAAAATTCATGGATAAATGCAATTTATTTCCACGACGTTAACTTCTTCTTTTTTGGTTTTTTTTTTTTTTTTTTTTTTTTTAATTTAGAAGGTAAATACTGATAGAGAAATAAACTTTCATTCGAGGAGTATTAATGTGGAAAATTAAAGAGCCATCGTAATAAAATAATAATAATCTGTCATATTTTTTATGTCACTTTGAATTCGGCTCTGAAGACAATTATTAAGATTTTGAGTGACTTGTCGGAGAAAATGTTTGGGCAGGTAAGCTGTATCTTTCCGTTACAAGCAGGAGCAAACCCTAAACATTTTTTCACCTTTTCTGACGATAACGGGACTCAAACTTTCGATTGAACAACCATTGAAAAAAAAATTGTACGCAGTATGGTTTTATGCGAACTAAACTTTTTTTCATAGTTAGGTGCACATATTTCTGTCTTATTTTGGTAAGAACAGATACGAATGCAATTATTTGCTATTCGCAAGAAAAGGAGAGGTGACTAGTCGGTTAGTGTGAACAATAATATTTTTATAAATTTGCTAGAAAAACTTACTAATATTTTTTTCTTTAATTACGCATGTTTTTTTATATTTTTATTATTAAACTTTGTTTATGCTGAAGAAAGGCCTCAGCTCATCAGGGTAGTCACATTCTGATAAAATTTAAAAAGTGTTAGAAGAAAATCGACTCTATAAAGTGACTGCAACGAGATTCGGCAATGTTTGAGTAAGCCCCCACTCCCCTACCGGATAGCATACGGAGACGGGTCGCGAGGAAACCAGGATTCCAAAATCTAAATGAATCATGAACAAAATCCAATTATGACACTTAGATCTGTTACTCGACAAATATTTAACTAATAAAATATTAAAGTAAATGATGAAAAATCAAATAAAAGGAAATCATATGCGAGAGTCCATACTAGCGTCCATTTTTCCCTATTGACTGTGCTGATTTACCCAAGCTCGTAGAAAATAACAGCATGATATCAACCATTTATGCTGATATCACAGTCGCCTTAGTAGATCCCAAATATAGCTGTTAGGACGATCAAAAAACATCATTCCCACTGTAGAATATGGGTGAGCAAAATTGAATTCTTCTCTGAATCCGCGATCCGCGTTATTAATTATAAGAAATTTTTAGAGAAGAAAAATCAAAAATCACAACATAACCTTATTTGGAATGGCCATTCCAATGACTGATAAAGCCATGTCGCTGGGTGTAATGTTTACAAATATATTAAATTGGAACTCACATATCTCACCCGACCCATCAAGACTGGCCCTGAGAACAAAAAGGACCTACAGCCACCAACGTTACATATAAGAGAAGACTTAAAAACAAAATTTTACGTAGAATCACCGGGACTATGTGGTTCATACATACGAAAGATTTTTTTAAAAAAAGTACAAACAAATTGACTACATTCAATGAACACATTTCAAGCATTTTCAAACATGCAAAAAATTGCGACACATTCAATTATAAAGATAAATTCGACTTTCCTTTCAGGTGAGATTTCTCAAATAAATTTTGTAAATAATTATGTATCGGATTCGAAATTCAATGAATTATTCGGGAACACAATTTGGGGGGGGGGGGAAGCAACCCGTCTGTCCCATTACTTTATCTTTATTCATGTTAAAATCCCACAATTAAACTCCAACACATCCAATTTCTAGTGCCGGCGGAAGACGTTTTCACGCCCCCGGGCTATACTAAAAACAGCACCCTTTACCCAATTTTGGAAAATGAAGCTGAAATAAAAAAATAACTTTTTTTTAGAGCCGTGGTCTCAGGGGATAGAGCGTTTGCCTTCCAATGAGGTGAATCGTTTTCTAATCCCAGCAATGACTGGTCGATACGAATTCCGCCTCCGACTTGCACCGACCGCAGAACTGCCGTAAAATATCCTCAGTGGTTGACGGATCTTAAGTTAGAGTCCCCTTGCCTTCAGGCTAACCGTGGTAGATTTGATTTTCGTGGTTTTCCTCTTCCTGTTCAGCAAACACGGGTTAGTTCCATTAAAAAAGTACTCCACGAAGGCAAATTTCTCCCTATACATGATCCAGGAGTTCCCTTGTCTTCTGGATTGGGTTCAAAATAACGAGGCTACGGTGTTGAAAAATGAATAGTCGTAAACCCAAAAAGCTGTGCCAGCTGTTCAACGACGGTTTTAGAATTCAATAAAAATAACTTTTTTTTTTCTTTGAATTATTTCGCTGGTGTAGTCATAACGCTGTAGAAAATTGCTTTTTATATTTTAAATTACACTATTTCTACCACAAAATTATAAAATCTATATCAACCCGAAATGTTGATTTAAGAAACATATGAAAAATATAAATAACGCATTCCAAGTTACAGAAGAAAATCGCTAGTTAGAGATTATCACTTCAAGTATTCTATAATAAATATTTAAAATATGTCATATTTTTAATGGCCATAATCTTTTATGACATGCAAATATAAAAGCATAAACATTAAAAGTTATATTTTTTTCGTATTTTAGAAGACGCAAACAGCTTTAGATTCTTCAGAATGAACTGTTTTTGCAGTTTTATTTTCGATAGAAATTATTGCCAAAGAGTTTTATTTCTCTTGTGGAATTTTAGAATTCTGAGTTATATATAAAGTAGAGTTGTCGGTTGCTAATTTTGTCACATAGGAATTAGAGCAATAATTCTCAACATATTTTACTCCATGCATATCATCACTTCCCTGCCCCAGTCTAAAATCCAAAAAGGCAAATACTATACATTTATTTAGTTTTAGAATATTTTCTAAATATTTAAAAGAAATTAATGCGAAATGCTATTAAAACGCGAATAAAAGTATTGTTGTAAGCTTTCATCAACTGAAACTTAAGAGGATGCAATACCGACCCTCTCAATGCCAGCAGCTAATGCTTTTTCTATGGTTGCTAACTTTGTCACATAGGAATTAGAGCAATAATTCTCAACATATTTTACTCCATGCATATCATCACTTCCCTGCCCCGGTCTAAAATCCAAAAAGGCAAATACTATACATTTATTTAGTTTTAGAATATTTTCTAAAAATTTAAAAGAAATTAATGCGAAATGCTATTAAAACGCGAATAAAAGTATTGTTGTAAGCTTTCATCAACTGAAACTTAAGAGGACGCAATACCGACCCTCTCAATGCCAGCAGCTAATGCTTTTTCTATGGTAGCTAACTTTGTCACATAGGAATTAGAGCAATAATTCTCAACATATTTTACTCCATGCATATCATCACTTCCCTGCCCCGGTCTAAAATCCAAAAAGGCAAATACTATACATTTATTTAGTTTTAGAATATTTTCTAAAAATTTAAAAGAAATTAATGCGAAATGCTATTAAAACGCGAATAAAAGTATTGTTGTAAGCTTTCATCAACTGAAACTTAAGAGGACGCAATACCGACCCTCTCAATGCCAGCAGCTAATGCTTTTTCTATGGATGCTTACTTTGTCACATAGGAATTAGAGCAATAATTCTCAACATATTTTACTCCATGCATATCATCACTTCCCTGCCCCGGTCTAAAATCCAAAAAGGCAAATACTATACATTTATTTAGTTTTAGAATATTTTCTAAAAATTTAAAAGAAATTAATGCGAAATGCTATTAAAACGCGAATAAAAGTATTGTTGTAAGCTTTCATCAACTGAAACTTAAGAGGACGCAATACCGACCCTCTCAATGCCAGCAGCTAATGCTTTTTCTATGGTTGCTAACTTTGTCACATAGGAATTAGAGCAATAATTCTCAACATATTTTACTCCATGCATATCATCACTTCCCTGCCCCAGTCTAAAATCCAAAAAGGCAAATACTATACATTTATTTAGTTTTAGAATATTTTCTAAAAATTTAAAAGAAATTAATGCGAAATGCTATTAAAACGCGAATAAAAGTATTGTTGTAAGCTTTCATCGACTGAAACTTAAGAGGACGCAATACCGACCCTCTCAATGCCAGCAGCTAATGCTTTTTCTATGGGAGCTTCATTTAGTAATAACTTTTTTGCATTTTGATATTTTTTTAAAATTCTTTCAGCATTTGAAACTTCACAGTTTACTCTAAGTTTTTGTGAAATTTTTTTTTGCTGTACTATAAATTTTAAATTATTAATGGAGTTGAAACATCGGTTATAGAGTTATCTTCTAGAAATCCGTTTTTTATCAAAATTCATTCAGTAAATCTTTATTTTTGAGTTCATATACACGAACTATACATTTCAAGCTTCCAAAAGAAATAATTCGCAATTATTTTCTTCAATTATGAAATGTGTTATAATGAAAGAAAGAAGAAAAAATTCTTAAAAAATTTGCGAAAAGAGCCTAAACCACGGCTCCCATCTGTCCTCTCTTCATTTACCAATTAGAGTATAAGTTCTTGAAGGGGGGATCTTTTGGGGGGTTAGGAGAAAAAAATCTCTTTACTTTCTTTGAGGGGTTAAATAGCCTTGGGGTCTTCTATTGTGGTTGAAAATTGTAGTTTTTATTTCATTCACTTTCTTTAAAATGAGTTAGGATGGAAGACTTTCTTTCGAATTTTCTTATGTTTTTTATTATTATTTTTTCTTCTTAATTTTGGCAATAAAAACTTATCAAAACATTTTAGGATAAATATATTTAATTAGTTAATAATCATAATAATAATAATAATAATATATATATATATATATTAAGCAACTACAAAAAAATTTTGTAATTACCCCCATAGACAGAGCTAACAATCATGATGCAATCTTCTGTAAAAAATTCTTTGTAAAACTTTTAAATACGGAGTTGAAAAATAGTAAAAATTTTAAACTTCGTAATTTAAATAATAATATGAACATTCAAAATATTATGGCTTTATATAAGAGATTACAATTAGCAATATACAAATTTCTTACTTAATTATCAGTCCAAAATTTCATACAATTGCTCTTGTAAAATAAATTTAAAATAAAGTAGCCTGTAATTGTTTAATACTTTCACAATCATTTTGGCATACTTTATTTATAAAAGCCGAAAGAATGATTTAGCTTTGTATAAGAGGTTAAAAATTAAAATTAATTATTAAAATTATAATTAAATTAAATTACATCCTAAATAAAAAGAGTTAAGTAACTTAGTATTTACGTTAAAAAGTAAAAATGAGTCTTTATATTTATGCGGTATTTAAATGACATTATTTATTGAATTAGTATTTAAAATGGACTTTAATTTTTTTATTCCTATACGAAAGATTTTAACTATAAAAAACGTTTCTTAAAATTTAGTTGGGCTTTAATGGATCTAAATTTTAAATGTGTGTACTATCATTTATGTACAGTGCGTGGCCATAACTTTTGATGGAATCTTGTGAGACTCAATCTTAATGACATCAAAAATGCCAATAAATTATTACAGACGATATTTAAAATCAAATTACTTTCTGACCTCCCAATGGCCGCAATCTGGGAAATATTGTTCTAATAATAGGGTCGAGACAACAGTTTTTGACCTTTTAATAATTTTATTTTTGATCATCTCAGCATGTCTCGAGAACTTTTTGAGAGAATTTAAAAATTTTTACACACAGTTATAGTTTTCAAGAAATCAAAATTTTAAATACACGACTTTTTTAAATTCTCAGAAACCATTCGACCGATTTCGCTCAAATTTTGTATTTCGCCATGTAAAATTACATTCTTTAAAATGATGTCAAAAAATTTTATACCTTGCAATTCAATTTCTTTTTACAATTATTAATCTTTTCGGGACGGGTCATTCATAAATACGGAATCAGAATCAGGATAGAAGAAGAAAAAAAAAGTGGTTGCTTAAATGTGGCTTCTTTTTTATAATTTGACAGTCTTATTTTTTTGCTTTCACTGTAATTGTAACATATCTAATGAATGATAATTCAAAGTGTAACTATATAATTTTTATTTTGAATTAAGTAGGGATGTAAAGTAAGTCCAATTATTATTACTCCTCCCCCCCCCCTCCCCAAATGAACTGCTATAGAAATATTTTGCTTACCAGTTTTATTCTTTTTCAGATGGATTATCGCCAACCTGAGAATGCATAGATGACTCTCCCGTCTCGAAAAGGTTAAATAACATAATAAAAAAGTAATAAATGTTGACTAAAAGATATTTTTTGCATAAAATAATTTTTATAATTGCGTGAAAAAGTTTTCGCTTAATAAGTTCTCGAGATATGGCAAAATATGCAAAAAAAAAAAAAAAAAAAAAAAAAATTTTATTTCACCAGAGTGTTGTTTAGTTTGACAAATTAATATTAAATTTCAGCTCCAGATTCTTATTATTCAACTGCTATAAAAATTCCAAATGTAATCAATACTTTGAATTAAAAAAGAAAAAACTCTAAAATATATTAAAGCATTAGTTTTACCTAAATTTGCAATTTTTCATAAAATAATTAAAGCTAATAAATACGAAATTGAAAAAAACTGTATTTAAATTAAATATTTTATAAAAATAACCTAATTTAGCAAGTAAACGCCCTGACATCTTAGTGAATGTGAAATAAACCACAACCATTATTTGCAACAATCACTATATTTATTGTATGAAAAGTCTACATATCGTATGAAAAGTATTTATATGTTATTATAAAAGAATTATACTATGATTCGCATATTTATATGCGAAATATGTCTTACCAGACCTTCAATACTAGCAATAACGTGAATTTATTAAAACTATTAAACTTTACCTTTTTTTTCAACCTTTAAATAAATCTTTTCAATGAATCCTATCTTTAGTTACTTACTAGTAAAATTTTAAAAAAACATCCAATTTTTTAGAGAATTTCCAGAAATAAAAACTGGTAGATAGCTATAAATTATTCATTTGAGATTATTCCTCTTTAGGTAGTATGTTTTTATCGTTATTCATTTATTTTTTAAAAAATATTTTTAGAAACGGCTCCGTTACTAACCTAGTTATAAATTCATTAAAACAATTTTTATGTACGGAATAACTTTACAGGGATCTGTTTTCACGAACCTAAGATGAGAAAAAAGGATAAATTAAAAAAAAAAAGGAAGCAAATATCTTTCTAGCAATAAAATTTTTATGAATTCTTAATTTTTTAAAAATTACTTAGAAAATACTTACAACCATAACATTTAAAATATCGTCCAGTCGAGCCGCCCCTATCTCATTAAATGAAACTATTTAAAAATATTAAAGGATGTTTTGCAATCTCATTTCAGACTGTAGGGAAAAACATAAGAAAAACACTCTGATTAAACATAAAAAAGAATTGTTACTTGTGGATAGGGTCTGCCTTGATCGGGACAAAAATGATCATATTTCTGACAGAACTCCGTTTCATTTTCAAAATCAGTTGTTTCCATCCACGCTTCTTTGCAGTACACACTTCGTCGATAGCTAAAAACAAAACTCTTGTCTTCATAAATACACAAAATTTATGCTTGGAAATTTTGATATAAATGAAATACTTATTGTTATATGGCCGGGGTAGCCTGGTTCGTGAGAACGGATTCTCGAATCAAGACTCTCCGTAAAGTAAATGGTGACTGTTAGGTTTACTCTAATCTGTAGGGTTACGAAATCCTCCATGTTTCTATAACAAATTGATACCTCTGGGGGTACTGGATTGGAGATGGATCGTCCTCTGGTTCGGGTCAAAATGACAATCTGTGGATGAATGTATGAATGGATCCGCTCTATAAACGGGTGTGGCGTATGGCTGTGATAGTAGTCGAATTCTTGGCCATGGATGGCGCCTTTGGAAAACAGGAACAATCACACCCCGTCTGCCTTAACAGCCGACGACAACAACAACTTATTGTTATAGGATTCTTGATTGAAAACTTCCAGGCTACAAAAACATTAAGAGGGTAATAAGTGCCGATCAATTTCAAGGACACAAAAATAGGTAGCCATTCTCAAGACTTGCCAGACGTGAATGAGGAAATCAGAAATGATTTGAAACATAAAATGTAAAGTTGTCAAAGAAAAATGAAAAATTAACGGTGTAAAACAAAACTAGAAAACTGTGGTGAAACAGAAAAATGAAGTTGAAAAACTAAATTAGAAAAACCGCTATGGCCAAGAGTTGCAAGTCAGGGCAAAATGCATTTCCACGTATGAAGGTCGGTGAGGAACTCATATCGTTCATAAAGGAATCGGCATTCATATGAATGAAAGAAGATTCCAGGGCATCAAGATAGATCAGATGTGACAGGGGTTGAACTATTTTGTCTTTGTCAAAATTAAATTTTTGTCCAAGATTCTAACAATGTAAAGGATGACTCATCATATGCTTGATAACGAATATATTTATAATGTTCTTTTATTTTTAAGCATGCCTGGTTTGTTCGACGCACCCAAGATCGCTCTGGCAAAGCTGCTGTTATTGCCAGTGAGAGCTTTGTTAAAGCTGTCTTTAGACTTAAAAAAAGTATAAATCTCACCGGTTGGCGTTGCAAATTGTGATGGCTGGTTGCTCGACGTAAAATGGATTGAGGTAGAGCTCGTTCTTGAGAGTGGGATAGGTCATGTAGAACTCTGTGAAATCTCTGGCCTGATAGATCAGACCGAATACACTGAAGAAGAAGACGGCCATCACAAATACCTTCTTTTTGATGGACGTTGATTCGGCGACATCCGCAAAACTGGCGATGTAAGATCGAGCGAATACAGTTTTCACGTATTCCTTGTATTCCTCGCTTTCTGTTAAGTTCTTCTTCAATTCCACTTCGTCATCTCGCTGAAAAAAGTTTATATCTTATTGTACGGTAAAGCTCATAAGGATTGAAGAAACTCTAAATGAGCATCATTCTTTCGGCTTTTATAAATAAAGTATGCCAAAATGATTGTGAAAGTATTAAACAATTACAGGCTACTTTATTTATTTTACAAGAGCAATTGTATGAAATTTTGGACTGATAATTAAGTAAGAAATTTGTATATTGCTAATTGTAATCTCTTATATAAAGCCATAATATTGTGAATGTTCATATTATTATTTAAATTACGAAGTTTAAAATTTTTACTAACTCCGTATTTAAAAGTTTAACATAGAATTTTTTACAGAAGATTTCATAATTATTGTTATAACAAAATTATTTTTTTATGTATAGTAAATGGGTCTAAATTTTGTGCCTTTTATCATTAAATTCCTAAGTTTTCTATAATATTTAAATTACCCGTAATAATATGTCTATCAATAAAATCAAAATATTTCTCTTCCTCACAGTGACATTCATAATCGGATTTATTAATTTTCCTTAAATTTTTGCTAATGTCATTATAATTAAATATAGGTCTACAAAGCAAGGATGGCGCCAGACTTTGCCCAACAAGGGGTCAAGTCTCCCCTGACAGGGGGGCTCAAACAAATTAATTCAAAATATTTCAAATAAAACGAATTTTATACTTTAAATTTTTTTTTCACATCATTTTTTTTCAAGTGTGTTTCTAAGAATCTAAAATCACTAATATTGATATCATAATGTACAGATTCATTTTAATGTAAATTTAAATCACATTTTTTTCTGTTATCGATGTATTTTGTATTGTATGGTGCAATTTATCACACATTGTAAGTTTAAAAATTACTCCTGTAATAAAGAAAAATAGTTGTAGCGGTCAAAAATTGTCTACGCTTCTTACTCTCATAACGCAAAAATTATTCGATAGTAAAAATTTGAAATTTCTGCACATTTATAATGCACAAGAAAATGTTATTTTTATATGAATCGATTGGCTTTTGAATACATTTAAATGTTTTGCAAATAAAGTTATAAGTACATTTTTTGCATCCACATATTCTACCTAAAAATATCATGTCCCGTTTTGAATGAACTTCGAAATAGTTATGCCTATTAAATTATAAAATTGATTTTTTTTTTTAAATTGTTACATAGCATAATTATACTGGCAGAAAAGAAAGGCTATTTTAGTCACGGGACTTGTTTTTAATATGTATTATAAATAAATACAAAGATACTTTTAAAATTTCTCTTTATGATTCCCTTTTCTTTTCAAAGATGCTTTTAAAGTGAACATCTATGTTCGGCAAAATGCTAATTTCTCCATTTGAGGAAAAGAGTGAGTCCATTGGCTTAAAATGTAAATTTTAAACAATATTTCTAAAATTTGTAATGATTTTTAAATTTACTAATTTTAAACTTGCGTCCAAGAAACGAATATTTACTAACTTACTTTATAGAGAAGGAAAAAAATGCCACATATGGCTGCTGTTAGTTTGCCTATGTTTTCGTTTCTCTGTTGAGCTGAAAACAGACTTCCCATCAAGATTTATGCTTCGCTCTGCAAAAGCTTTTTATATATTGGCATACGCCTGCAACGAATAACCTTTCACGCAGTTAATTAATTATTGTTCACCGCATATTAACGTGAAACATTCTTCCCTCTACGATTTAAATTTGCTCTTGCTTTTATGGTAACGAATTTTAATTCACAAAAAATTAAAGGGTTAGGAGACCAAATTTAGAAAAATACGAGTATTTTTTTTTTATTTCTCAGGATTTATTTGACCGATTTTTCATAAATTTTGTATTTAGACATTTAAAATTGCGTTCTTTCATGTAATGAAAAAATTTTATACCTTACATATCTTAAGTTTTTCGACTTTCATTAAATAAAATAATAATAAATTTTTACTAAAAGTTATATTATGCATGAAATTATCTTTAGAAAAGCGAATTGGAATTTATTGGATTAATTGATATGATTTGAATTGTATGCAAAACTTTTTCAATTCGCTTAAGAAAAGAAAAATAATAGAACATAGTGAAATACGCAAAAACTAAACTTTACAATAAAGGGTCCAAACTTTCAAACGCACTCCTGAAAAACTGTTAAAACAATATTTCCAGATTAAAGCTACTATATTTTGGGGGTCAGAAATCCGAATCAGTCGAAAAAAGCTATGTTTAATCAAAGAAAGTACGTTTTTATGTCTAATTTCCCATCTTAAAATATCGTTTCTACTAATTAATTAGTATATTTGAGTCATTCTCTCAAACCATTAGAAATGAGTCCTAGAACAAGAAGGTCCGAACTTTAGGTGAAAAGTTATTCCGGTGGGTTCATTTATTTATTTATTATTATTATTTTTTTTTTTTTTTTTTTTTTTTTTTTTTTTTTTTTTAGCACTGTACATTTGTTTGAAGTATATGTCAATATTGCTGATAATAGAAAAATATTTTTTCACTTTTATATAGAAAGGTAATTTAACTGGCGGTTATCGATATATATATATATGCTTTGATAACTTAAAGGATTATGATTGGAAGAGAAAAATAAGGTAAAATGATGTTCACTTTCAATATTAATATCAGACGTGAAATATCCTCAGTGGTAGACGGATCATGGGTTAGAGTCCCCTTGCCGTCAGGCTAACCGTGGGAGGTTCTCGTGGTCTTCCTCTCCATGTAACGCAAATGCGGGTTAGCTCCATCAAAAAGTCCTCCACGAAGGCAAATTTCTCCCAATACTCGATCCAGGAGTTCCCTTGTCTTCTGGATTGGGTTCAAAATTACAAGGCTACGGAGTTGAACATTAGTAGCCGTAAACCCATTAAGTTAGGTCGGCTGTTCAACTACGGTTATAAAATAAAATATTAATATCAGAGCCGCGATGGCTCAGGGGATAGAGCGTTCGCCTTCCATTGAGGCGAACCGGGTTCGAATCCCAGTCGATACGAATTCCGCATCCGGCTTGCACTGACCACAGTGCTGACGTGAAATATCCTCAGTGGTAGACGGATCATGGGTTAGAGTCCCCTTGCCGTCAGGCTAACCGTGGGAGGTTCTCGTGGTCTTCCTCTCCATGTAACGCAAATGCGGGTTAGCTCCATCAAAAAGTCCTCCACGAAGGCAAATTTCTCCCAATACTCGATCCAGGAGTTCCCTTGTCTTCTGGATTGGGTTCAAAATTACAAGGCTACGGAGTTGAACATTAGTAGCCGTAAACCCATTAAGTTGGGTCGGCTGTTCAACGACGGTTATAAAATAAAAAATATTAATATCAGAGCCGCGATGGCTCAGGGGATAGAGCGTTCGCCTTCCAATGAGGCGAACCGGGTTCGAATCCCAGTCGATACGAATTCCGCATCCGGCTTGCACTGACCACAGTGCTGACGTGAAATATCCTCAGTGGTAGACGGATCATGGGTTAGAGTCCCCTTGCCGTCAGGCTAACCGTGGGAGTTTCTCGTGGTCTTCCTCTCCATGTAACGCAAATGCGGGTTAGCTCCATCAAAATGTCCTCCACGAAGGCAAATTTCTCCCAATACTCGATCCAGGAGTTCCCTTGTCTTCTGGATTGGGTTCAAAATTACAAGACTACGGAGTTGAACATTAGTAGCCGTAAACCCATTAAGTTGGGTCGGCTGTTCAACGACGGTTATAAAATAAAAATATTAATATCAGGAGCCGCGATGGCTCAGGGAATAGAGCGTTCGCCTTCCAATGAGGCGAACCGGGTTCGAATCCCAGTCGATACGAATTCCGCATCCGGCTTGCACTGACCACAGTGCTGACGTGAAATATCCTCAGTGGTAGACGGATCATGGGTTAGAGTCCCCTTGCCGTCAGGCTAACCGTGGGAGGTTCTCGTGGTCTTCCTCTCCATGTAACGCAAATGCGGGTTAGCTCCATCAAAAAGTCCTCCACGAAGGCAAATTTCTCCCAATACTCGATCCAGGAGTTCCCTTGTCTTCTAGATTGGGTTCAAAATTACAAGGCTACGGAGTTGAACATTAGTAGCCGTAAACCCATTAAGTTGGGTCGGCTGTTCAACGACGGTTATAAAATAAAAATATTAATATCAGAAAGGCCAGGATAGCCTGGTCGGTAGGGCGCTGGACCCATATCCAAGAGGTCGTGGGTTCGATCCTCGCCGGCCGAAGACTCCCCGTGTAGTAAATGGTGACTGATGCACGTTAAATCCGTCGAGTCTCAAAGTCCTCCATGTTCCCATAACAAATCAAACCTCTGGGGGTACTGATCCAGGAGTTTCCTTGTCTTCTGGATTGGTTCAAAATTACAAGGCTACGGAGTTGAACATTAGTAGTCGTAAACCCATGAAATTGGGTCGGCTGTTCAACGACGGTTATAAAATAAAATATTAATATCAGATATAAATAAATAAAAACGTCTTCCATTTTGTCAATTTTCGTTAATTTTAATAATAGAAAAATGCATTTTCCTTTAACGAATTTTTGCCGCTATTTCGGAAAGCTAATATATATATTTATGTTACGGCCAAAGTCCGAAGTCGGCCAATTCGCGATCTGGCCGGCCAGATCGCGAATTGGCCAAGAACGCTGTAAATTAGCTGACCAAAGTCCGAAATTTTTCTTGATTTCGGAAATCGGCCGCCCAAATCGCGAATTGGCATGGGAAGATCAGCCAAAGTTGAAAGAAAAAATCATTATACCGGTCAAATGTATACCGAGCAGGGGCACTTGACCTTAAAAAAACATTAGTGTAGGATATACCGGGCAGTGGCACTGAACCTTAAGAAAACATCAGTGTAGGGTATACCGGGCAGTGGCACTTAACTAGACCTAGTATGACTAGACCTTTGGTGTATGTATGACTAGACAATTAAACAGACAATTTAATAATGATTATTAAATTAATGATTATTTAATAGCCAATTTAAAAACTTCTATTTTTTATATTTTTAAATTAGAAGATTTATAAGAATTATTTATATAATTATAGAAGGCCGCGAAAGGAAAATATTCACTGATCGTTTCAATTATTTCGGACTTTGGCCAGCCATCCTCGGCCACTTCGCGATCTGGCCGACCAATTCCCGAAATCAAAATAATTTCGGTTTTTGGCCGGACTTCGGGCTTTGGCCGTAACATATATATATATTCACTCATTATAAACAAAGAATTTTTGTATCCTAAATATTTATGTTGTGTAGGTATCGTAATATCGGACATCTCGATATATCAAGCTTTCACTGTATTTTAGTTTGCAAAAATACGGAAAGAAATTTTGGTTTAAAGAATAAATATTTGCGCCTATGGAAGGTGTATTAAAATTATACTAAATTAGTTTGGATATATATTGCAAAATTTTCGAAGAAACATATTAAGTTTTGCCATTCCCCCATCTCACAATTTTGGAGAAAGCGGTGTCTATAATACAAAAAACAAACAAATAAGTAAATAAAATTCGGCGTAATAGAATAAATTCTTATTTTTGTCGTGTTTTTTTTTTTTTTTTTTAAATTTTTTTTTTTTTTAAATCTTTTCTCGACAAGAAGATGAACTTTTCCGACCAGAGCAGAGATAACAATTCTAATTTGTATGTCCATTTTATTAATCCTAATTTTTTTATTATATTAAAAATAAATAAAAAATATTGTGTCTTTTCATGATTAGAAAAACTATTTCTGATAGAACAGCACGTGCATTTTAACTACAGAATGATTCAGGTCTCTTTATTGTAGTTTGTAAGACAACTTGGTAGTCTATTTTAATATTTTAACTCATATATGAGCAATTATAATTGAGTTTATTAGCATATACTGTAAATATTTACACTATTTAAGAGAAAATTTTTAAAAAAAATAAATTGACAGAACAAACTAAGTTTTTCACTACTTCCAAATAATTTAAAAATCGAGAATTCTTTACATTAAGCGGTGTGACATTTAACAAAATATGTACTTTTCTTTATTGAATGCTGAGAATGTGTACATGCATTAGTCAGTCTCAAAGAGTGTGGTAACGTGAGTATGATGGGGTAGGAGATAGGGCAGTCATCTTCTCTTCCCTTATCCCTCAGGCATGCCCTCAGGGGTTTAGAATAACTTTCCATATGGAGGCAAACGAAAGACTTGTCCCCCAGAGTTTTCTGAGAAAAATTGGACAGGAAGTTGGTGGTAAAGTGCAAGTAAAAAGAACACATTTTCGTCTTTAAGTTTTTAATTTATTCTCATTAACAAAAACAAAAAATTAAATAAAAAGCTAGATTTATTCAGAATGTAATTATATTTCTTTTCAAGACGGTAGTGTTTTCCCGACGACATTTAAGTTCGTCCCGATAGAGGGGCAGACGATGCCCGACAGAGGGGCAATGGCCCCCTCCCCCCCTGACCCCCTACTGGCGCCGCCCTTGCTGCATAGAGATTTATTATATTTAAAGCTTTTGATTATATTAAAATTTTTAAATGGAAACAATTTTTTTTAATTTTTAACAATATTAAATTTGATCTTATCGAAAGTAGGGTTTTGAAAGTTAATAACGAAATATATATGATCTAAATGTTTCTTTTTATTTGTGGAAATGTTACTCATTTTGGCTTTTACAAGATCGAAACAAAGATTTTTGAAGTGTAAATAAATGAAAGAAAAGTTAATAATAAGATCTTGACGGATCATTGTTATTAAGGGAGAAAACAAAATCTTTAATATTATAATGTTTATTAAAAATCTTTCTTTATATTAGAAATAAAATTTACATTTAATTTGTCACTAGAACGAGAGTTATTAATAATATATTAAAATTTTTCATTGCATAATAATTTTATAAAAGTAACCAAAATATCAAATAAAAAGGATTATTGATTGGATTTAAATATAAATTAAAAGTTTCAAAAACCATTATTGGTTTTTTTTTTTTTTTTTTAAGTTGTAATTCTCGGAATCCCATTTAACTATTGCACCACGAGAACAGAATTTAATGACCGGATAGAATAAAACTGACTGTTCGTAACAGTACTTTTATTTGCTAAAATTATCAAAGATTTTCATCCAATATACCTGCAAAGGAGGGCAACTAAAAAAACGTACAATTCAGTGCTTTTATACGCCAAATTGGCTGAAGTAAGCAAACAAATGTAAAATCTGCTTTTTTTATGTTTTGATGGGATTACTTTGCTGTTATTTTGTTTAATGCTTATTGATGTCTCTACAAAGATGATTTATGTTTAAGTTGGAGGTTTTGTTATTCATAAATATTGTTCATGAATTGTTCACATGTTGGATTCATCACTCTCAAGCGAGCTGCTGTAAACAATTTGGATGAATTGAAGTTCAATTCCGGGGGCAGTTTTATGTTAATTTCGGGTTTTCTAGCAGTATTGTCAAAAATAACATTTAAATAGCCTCAGAGTTTCGGTCTCAATTCAATGTTTTGACTGAGTGCGCAAAGTGGATCACCAAATCATAATTATTAAATTACGACAAGAGCAGTTTTTTCCCCTCCTTTTACGAACACAATTATCATTAAAAAAAAAAACTTTAAATGAACAAAAATTAAGATAATGTATGTATATAAAATTTCCAGTTTAAATGAGCACGAACAGCCAGTCCATACTGGTGAGGTGTTTCTGGCAGTAGTGTAAGATGAGATTTCCAGTCACGGATTGCAGTGCAATTCTTATGATGCTCTTTAACACCTCTTACTGCTGTGATTATTATATTATAGTTTTTACTTTTAAGTTATATACCATATATACTACGATCTTATGGTTATTAAAGTTGTTACACTCTGTGTAATAGTCCCTTTAATGACTTGTTTACAGTTCATGACATTAAAGGGACTATTGTCACGCGAAAAAATCGCGGATGCAGAAATGTGAACAAGAGTTTAATTGGCGTGTTTTTAGGGCGTAAATATATTTTCATTCGCAATAGCAAATTTTTCGCATGCAGTGAGAACGGTTCCTAATGCGTAAGAATATACAAATGAGTTATTTCCTTACTTTTCTCAATCTTCGAAACTGGGATCCTTTGAGGGCTTCAAACAGATTTCGACTCACTTCATTAGAGTCACTATCCATGGTTGTCATTTCTGAAACAAACAGCATAAAAACTACGAAAAAGGAAATTGTAGTATTGCCGTATGGATGGTGTTTTCTACACTAGGGAACGCTGCAAGCTCCATACTGCCTATACTTCCGGGTTACTGTTTCCGGTGTATTTTAAAGCCATTTGTCTCACAACATGATTATTGTGTTTTGAGATTCTTGCAAACGTGGTATTTGATTACTTATTACTTGTGTTTACTATGCTAAAGGCATTAACACTAACGTAAGATGGTGCACAGCTTGCAACAAGAACAAACAGTAATAAACAAATGGAAAGAGACAAAATCAAGACTGCTAAAAAAGCGAGTTATTCAAAATCTAGCAACCATGTCACCTTTTTTAACAATGTATCTATAAATAATTAAAACAAATTTTCATTTTCAAACTCACCAGAATTACTTAATAACATTAATATCTTATAAAATACGGCAGATTTGAGCACAGAAATGATCTAATTTACTTCTTTTAACGAAAACAAAATTATCCGTTTGAAAATATCGCCTCGCAGAGATTAAGCTGTGGTAAGCAGTTGCAAATTTTCGAACCGGAACTAGAGCAGGTATTGAGCTCGAGATTGTTATTGTTTACATTTATATTGAAAACATCATCCATTATGTATTTAAAAAAATAATCAAGGAAGTGGGCAGAAAAATTACATAAAATAGTCACTGAAAAACAGAAAAAAGATCTAAATATCTTGAACAGACACATTAAATTCAAAAAGATATAACTGTATTTGTCACTAAATAATTTATGTATTCCTCATTTAACGGTATTTAACAGTAATATTTATGAATCATCCTTTTTATTATTATTCTCTATTAATATTACGAATTTTGTCATTATTCTAAATAAAATGCTTAAAATTAAAATTGTTGCTTCTTTATTATATTATGAATAATCTGCGTGATATTACATTAGTATGCAATATTTTACGATAACGATGTGTAGTCATTTTACTATTATTAAACACTTAATAAGCTACACTGGTGAAATAAATGAAGAGAATTTGCATATTTTATAGAATTTCATGAAAAGAACTGAACTGAACGTAAAACCACTGCTTCTAGACAAAAATGCAAATCTTGTACATAAAGTACGTAAGCGTAAATGTGTGTGTATGCGGAGCCAGTAGAGAAACAGGCTATATAAGTGCGCGTAAGTTAAGACTCATTTTGTTCTCTAGCACACCTCAGCAAATTGTATGATGTAATTTTGCAGCGATGGGATAATTTCAAACTGTAAAAATGAATGACCACCAACGCTTAGATGATGGATCGAATTGTGGGAAGGCTAGAAGCAGGCCAATCTCAGGTCCAGATACGTAGAGACGCCCAGCGTCCTGTGTAACTTATGGAAAGAGTTCCACCCATAGAAAGAAAGCATGGACAAGAGCCACGACGGCTCGAGAAGATCACCATTTATCTTAACAGTGAATGCTGATTTATATTTGACAGCTATTCTGTATTGTATTCTAATTAAGTATACTCAACCTGAATTATTATTAAACTACAGTATACTCTCGATATCTCAAAGCTGAAAAAATTTCAAGATAGTGAGTTTTCGAGATAACTAATTCAGAACTTAATACGTTCTGAAAAGTAAAAGAATATATTCGAAGATAGAACTCTAAAAAGTTTAGTCATGAAACATAAGAGTAACTACTATTAAATATGTATGTAATGATAGTTCACTGTAAGTACAACAATGATCATTTTATTTCTAGAAGTAAGACAAAAATAATTATACATTGAATAGAAAAAAATAGGTTTATTTTGTAAACTTACATTGCTATTTTTCCGAAAAAATTGCTTTTCTACTTCAAAAAAAATTTGACATAACAAGATTTTGAAAAGAGACATAGGAATTCCAACTGACATTATATGGATATGTAATGCCAAGAAAAAAAAAATATGTTTTGGCATTACAAGATGTTCCGTCACTAATATTCCTCTCAATTTAAATTAACGCCAACAAATGGCGCTAAAACTCGTATAAAACCATTGTGTGTAATCTATACCTTTACCCTTTCTCAATAAAATTTCATAAAGACAACACGTTCTGTTTTGCTGGTGTACTTTGAGTCTTTCCATTATGGTCCGTCTTCGTCAGGAGTATTTACAACCAGCATTCGATAACTAAGGATTACAGCAGCAAAATAGATTTGTTCAAACAACGCAATCAAAGCTCAAATTCATTAACAACAAAAAAGGCTAAGCATCATCGCAAATCAAAAGCGAAACCATTGCGCCCGTTAATTAAGAAAGACACAATGGATCAATTATTACAACAAAAAAAGGATCCTAAAAGGTAAGCTAACTAGATTAACTAATCAAATTGACTTACTTAACAATCAAACAATTTCTACTTCAATAATTGAAGCCTATGAAAATAACGTAAGCGCATTAAACATCGAAATTGATTAATTGAATACTGACATATTCAGTACTTGTCTAGTGCAGATTATGAAGAGGAAATGCATGATATCTTTTCAAAACTAGATAAATTAAAAATAACCTTAAAAGAAGAAATGATAAAATTAAATGTAAATAATAGTACAACTATTAACAATACTGCATCTAACAATGACATATCTTTAAATACTTCAAACTGTCAAAACAATGTAAAATTGCCGCGAGTAGAGTTACCTATTTTACATCAAATTTCATAGATTGGATTTCATTTAGAGATTTATTTTTAGCTGGTGTAGGAGACAAAAGTCAAAAATTACTCAAACTTTCAGTCAAAAGCGAAGCATTTGGTTTGTTGCAATCTCTGCAAATTTCTAAAAATATAACTATGATACAGCGTGGCAAATTCTAAAAGACGAAAACGAATCGGAATGCACCTTTAAACAAATTAGTTTCGCAGCCTAATTTAAAGCATGAATCTGCAACTGGTTTGCGAACACAACACAACAATGGATCGATACATTAAAAATTCTCAAACAACCTGTTGAGCATTGGGATACAATAATTATGTTTTTATTGCGCAACAAATTAGATCATGAAACACTTAAAAATTGGTCCTTAGAATAATCGAAATAAATTAAACCTTCTTTTCAATATTTTAAAGATTCTATATTAAAAAGAGCGAATGTGCTCGCATCCTTGGCTAATTCGCGATCGCAAAGCTCGAGTACGCCCTCTAGCGGGAGCCTGAAAATATCGGGCATTAAATTATTATTATTTCATTTAGTTCCATCAGAATCATTGACAGAATCAGACGTCATTTTCTCAGCAGCAAATAAGAAGCAAAATTTACCTAAGAAAAAGGCCGAAGAACTTGAAAAAACTCACCAGAATATTGGTGAATCTTTCAGAAACAGAACACGCCAAACATTTGAAGAAAAATTCCTCAATAATTTTTTACTTCTATTATCAACAAACTTGCAACTGATAACTTCCGATTTCGGATTCGCATACTGTTACAGATGTGTGTATTACGGTAAAATACATTTCTTCCGTCTTCAATTCATTACAAATTAAAGTGAAGTCAGCATTGCTTTCTTCATTCCAATGAATAAATGTGAATTCAGAACGTACAGAACTGTAATAGTTATAGAATATTCTTATTCTTCATAGAATAGTATATATTTCTGTATCCATATAATTCGGAAAACAACAATAAAGAATAATCCGAATTACCTGAGAAAGTATCTTTTGTGTTGATTATAAATTAATTTTTATCGTTTTCTTGGTAAGTGTTTTTTAGTTTTGAAAGAATTTCAACTAGATTTCAGCTATTCTGTTTTTAAGCTACATATTAAAATTCATATCGAGATCTTACAATTATAAAATTTTGATGTGTGGTATGTTACCTAAAAGTAGTGAAGGGATAAACTGTGTGTGTATATTATTTGAGAATAAAGTTTTCAAACGAAGAACATATCATTTTGGAATTCTCCGGATTTATAAATCAGGTAAGTGTTATGATTTTTATAATAAAAAATTTGCTCGTAAATAATTTTTTTTCTTATTTGATGATAGTTCTCTACAGAATGGTTTTTTATGTCTGATTAAGAACTATAAGAATAAAAAAAGAGTCAATATGGAAGTTTCTATTTCAATATGAGGAATTTTTAAAATCGTTTTTTTTTTTTTTTTTTTTTTTTTTTTATCTTAAGAATTTTTCATTTAACGTTTTTAAGTTTATAATTTTTTGATAAAAATTGTTGTCAAAATGCATTTTTTGAAAAATTAAATGGTGTGACATTATGTGTTTATGTATACTTCTTGCATATTCTAATGTTTAAAGTAATATGATTCTGAAAAGTATGGAATAAAAATTCGGTACTTACGTATAACGCCACCGCAACTACAGATTTGGCGGTTTTTAAGTGCCACCAATCTACACCTAAAATTTTTGCGACAAATCATAAAATAAAACACTTTATTTAAAATCAAAACATTTTCAAAAATTCAAAACATTGTCAGAGTTAAAACACTTTATTTAAATTCAAAGTGGTTAATCGAAATTTCGGTGGAAAATGGGCCGATATAGAGTTTAACATTGATTCAAAACAATCTCCATTTTCTTTCGTCGCCATATGAACTCTAATAAATAAGATTCCAAATGAAATTACATTTCCAAAACGTACGTTTACCATAAAAAAGTTTCATGTCATGAGAATTGGTACATTTTCGTTTTTTCAGTAAAATATTTCGCCCCTGAAAAAATAAAATTGCATCTTGTTTTGTTTTTGGCAAATCCCAAAGACGAATTTTCGTAGCACTAAGAAATGGCGTCAAAAAAGAATTTTTTTTTTCTTTCTTTTTTTTTTTTCTTTTGCTACTTAAGCATTCTTTATTTTACGTTTTTTAATTTCTAAATAATGATTCTTATTGAAACTTAAAATGTTTTGATAAAAATTGTTGTTAAAAGACTTTTTTTTTACAAAATTGAATTTTATAAAATTATGAGGCTTATATACACTTTTTGTTCATTTTAATTTTTGAAGTAATATGACTCTTAAAACTATGGGAAGTTTAAATAGGCTTTTCATGTTATATCATTAAATTTAGTAAAACTATTTCTCGGGCAGTAGGTTTTAACTCTTATAAGAATATACATATTTTTTTTTTCTGTTTATGAACAAATATTTTTCTGATGTGTTTTGGATGTTCCTTCTTTAAAAAAAAGAGAAACCATTTTGTTTTCGCTTGCATAAGAAAAAATATCAAACACTTTTCTTTTTTAAATTTAATAAGCGCCACAATACAGAAGGAACGTTGCAATGCTACATTAAAGACGTCTCTAGAGTAACTGAAAGACTGTTCATATAGAAATCGCAGGTATTCGTCTCATACAACAACGACCCCTATAGTTCGTTGCGATCGCGAATTGCCAGAAAGAAAAAGTAGGTCAAAGTTCGTTTTGCGGTTATAGGCAGAATAAAGTTTCTCATCCGACTGTCACAAATTTATGCGTGTTTTGCAAAGGAGATAATCATAAACTATTTAATTGCGATAGCTTTAAAAGTTTATCGATTAAAGAGAAATGGGAAACAACTAAAAATAACCGTTTTTGTTCTAATTGTTTAAAAGATAATAGAAGTCACCCGCTCTCTAAATGTAAAGCTGTCATGATAATTCTGTACATTATAAGTCACTGGTGTTGGCAACAGCACCCACATTGATTGATTGTTGTTGTTGCAATGGCTGTGAAGTTCAAGAGTTGTTATTTTTAAAAGATGTACTATATTAATCTAGAAATAATGTCATTGTAAATACTATAAATAAAGATGAATATGAAAGAACTATTTGTGTTCCATTCGAATTATATAAACAACATGGCAAAATGTTCCTTTACAATTCTACATTGTTGATGTTAAGTCTAAACCAATATTAGGATTAAATGCATGCTCTAGGTTAAAATTAATTGAAAGAATTGATTCTGTAAAATGTATAAACCTAAATAAAAATGAGCTGATCAATCGTTACAAAGATATATTTACTGGTACAGGTGAATTTCCTGATGAACCTTAACATTAAAAGAAAATTCAATACTAGTAATTCACCCTCCAAGGCGTGTTCCTCAGGCGTTGCAGCCTTAACTAAAAAACACACTTGAAAAGTTAGAAAAAGAGGAGATTGCGTCAAAAGTAAACAAGCCAACAGATTGGGTTCAAAGTCTAGTAATAGTTGAAAAACCTAATTGGAGTTTAAGATTGTGCTTAGACGCAAGGGATTTAAATAAGGTTAAAGAGGGAGCATTATCAAATTCCTTCTGCTGATGATATAATCAGTAGATTAGAAGGTAAAAAGATATTTTCTGTCGTAGATTTGAAAGACGGATTCTGGCATGTTCCACTTGACGAAGGTAGTTCTGAAATTTGTACTTTCAATACACCATTTGGGAGGTATAAATTCAATAAAATGCCTTTTGGAATATCCTCTGCCCCTGAAATATTTCAGAAAAGAAACCAAAAGTTGTTTGGTGATATTGAAGGTGTAGAGGTTTATTTTGATGACATAATTGTGGCGGGATCTGATGAGGCCACACATGATATAGTTATGTCTAAAGTTCTAGAAAGAGCTATATCTCTAAATATAAAATTTAATCCTGATAAATTGCAGTATAGAGTACCCGAGGTAAAGTATGTAAGCCAAATAATTTCTGAATTGGGTCTGATCCTAGTCATATTAAGGCAATTACTAACATGCCAACGCCAAAATCAAAAACTGAAATTCGAAGGTTGTTAGGCATGATACATTTTCTATCAAAATTTATACCGAATGTTTGTAAAGTAACTGCCCCATTAAGAGAAGTCATTCATGAAAATGCAGAATTTATTTGGGGAGGACTCAAGAAGAGTCATTTAAACAATTCCTTAATATTATTAATTAATAATATTAAGGAATTGTTAACTAAGGCTCCAGTTTTAAAGGTTTTTAGTGCAAATGATAAAATAGTGATACAGTGTGATAGTTCAAAAGATGGCTTGGGTTCATGTTTAATCCAAAATGGTCAACCTGTGTCATTTGTCTCACGCAGCTTAACAACTAGTGAAAAGAACTATGCACAAATTGAAAAAGAGTTGTTGGCAATAGTTTTCTCATTTGAAAAGTATCACAATTTTGTATATGGACATAAAGTCATTATACAAAGTAATCATAAGCCTTTATTGGTAATTGTAAAAAAAACTATGCATAAGATATCCTCTAGAATGCAAAGAATGGTGTTAAAATGGCTAAAATATAATTATGAAATAAACTATGTACCAGGTAAGCAAATGTTTTTAGCTGGCACACTTTCACGTGCATTTCCTAAAAATGAAACCATTAGTGATGATCCCGAAATGTTAAACATTGTTCATACAATTTCAAAATATCTACCTATGAGTGAAAAGAGAATTGCACAATTTAAAAATTAAAAAAACTGCATTAGATTCAGAATTACAAATAGTTCAGAGACATATCAAAGAGGGTTGACCCAACTCTTACAAAAATGCAGATAACAGTGTAAAGACATATTACAAAGTTAAAAATGATCTTCATATTAATGATGGTATATTATTTATTAATGAAAAAGCAATTGTTCCTTTTAATTTAAGAAAAGATGTGTTGCAATCAATTCATGAAGCTCATTTTGGGATAGAAAAGTGTAAAAAAAGAGCTAGGGATATAATGTATTGGCCTATGATAAATTCTGATATAGAGAAATTAGTATCTAAATGTGAAATTTGTGAAAAATTTAAAAGAGCTAATAGTAAAGAGCCCTCAATGCCCCACACAGTTCCAAATAGACCTTTTGAAAAAGTAGGAGTAGACATAATGGATTTTTGTAATATAAGTTATCTGATTGTAATGGACTATTATTCAAAATAGGATTGAAGTTAGTGAAATTGTAAATAAATCAGCAGATGATGTAATTATTAAACTTAAATCTATTTTTTTCTAGGTTTGGTGTTCAAAATACTGTTATCTCAGATAATGTTTCATTTAATAGTTATGTTTACAAGAAATTTGCAAATGATTGGGATTTTAACTATTCATTCATTAGTCCCCACTTTTCCCCAAGTAATGGAATGGTTGAGAGAGGGGTAGGAATTGTTAAATGCATTATGAGAAAGGCAAGGAAAGATTATTTTGTAGGATTAATAAAAATAGAAATAAAAGTAGCAAAGGAAATAAAACAAAATTAAAAATATGACCACTGAAGCCGACGTCATCAGGGGGTACCGGCCCCAGTGGCCAAAAAGCAAAACCTTTTCTATTGAGGAAGATGGCAAAAGCCTTAAAACCTTCCTTAGTACCCCGAAGGTTTTGTTTAAAAGTCCAGGAGAAAATAAACATGCAAGACATAAAACTAATACAGAAAAGAAACTCATACAAATTCATCAGAAAATAAAAATCAACAGAAAATAAAAACTCACATAAACAAGGTCAGACAGCGAACTCTAAAGCAAACCAAATGAAATGGAATCACTTAAACCAAAGGAAAACAACGCCCTCTTTTAAAATGCGCAGATTGAGAAAATGATAGTAAAAAGTCGTCAAAGAAATATTACGTCACATATTAATAGAATGCTTAACTGGGGCTGCTCAGTTAAGTCTTGAATTGCGCCCTGTTAAAAGAAATAAAAAAACTAATATTCTTCAATCATTTTCTTAATTAAAAAATTAACATTACAAAAATTATAAGGAAAATCATTATTACTCAAATTATTCAAAAAATTATTCACAGCTTCTTGAAAACTTTCAACATTATTGCAAATATTTTTAATCCTAACCAATTGTGAAAAAACTAAATTTTTAAAAATTTTATTACACAAATTAGTATAAAAGTTGCAGAAAAATATAACTTTAAATTTAAAAGCTGGATAATTTAGATAATAGACTTGATTTAGAAAATATTTACATTAGTTGTCTTAAAACTCTTTTTCCATATGGATTAAATAGTAAGTTTAATGGGGAAGGTATTGTTAATGCTGGAGATTATTGTATATATGGCAGATTTAAAGTTTTTGATTTTCCTGGGGTTTTTATTTCAAAATATAAGAATAAAAGAGGTGGTGGGAAAGGTAAAGTTATTGCTTTTGATGAATTTTCGAATTTTTGCAGTTTATCTGTTAATTTGAATAATATTTTCAATATTAGGAAATATATTTTTGGTTTTAAAAATAAAGTTCTTAAAAATTTTCTTATTAATTTTGGTTCTAAAATTAAATATGTTACTGAACTTGTTAAATTTATTGTTTTGGATTTAATTAAATCAAAACTTGGTGTTAGTAAGACAGATTTGCTTTTTAATAAGGTTTATAATTTTGAAAAGGTTTTTTGTTCGATTAATTTTCATGAAAAAATATTTGAAAATGCTAAATTGTCACAGATTATACATGAACTTTCTGATTTTTTTCCTTTAAAGCAAATTAAAGTTCCTGCTGCTTTTAAGTATTCTTCTACACTTAGGAAAAAGGTATGCAATTATAATTTTTTAAGTCAAAATTTAAAATGTATTTCTAAATTGGATTGTTATTGTAATGAATTGCGTTTAGTAAAAAATTAAAATTTAGGTTAAATAGAATTAAATTTCCATATTTATTTCCTATTGTTAAATTTCATAAAAATCCTGTTAAATTTAGGTTTATAGCGTGTGGTACTAATTGTTACAATTCTGATATATTAGTAAAAAGTTTTTTAGTTTTCTAAAAATTATTTTGCTTAAAATTAAAAAAAAAAATATATTGTTATTAATAGTAATGTTGATGTTTTGGATTATATTAATAATAATGAAATATCCAACATTAATACTTTTGATTTTGAAAATTTGTATACAAGTATACCACACGAAAAGATTATTGATATTTGTAGTGGCATTTTTGATAAATATTTATTTAATGAGAAAATTGATAAGTCTAATTGGTTGGATTTATGTAGGTTTAATCTTTTTGAGGATGTTCTTTTTAATGGTTTAGATTTTTATAAACAAATTATTGGAATTCCACAAGGTAATTCCTTTTCTGGTGCTTTTGCTAATATTTTTTTGCAGGTTTTTGAAGCTAAATTTCTTGAGTATAATGATTTTAAAGCTTTTAGATATATTGATGATTTGATTTTGTTTAATTGTGATAATTATAATTTTATTTATAATATTTATCCTAAAGATTTGGTTTTGAAGAAAACTAATGAGGATTGTTTTAATGTTGAGTATTTAGATTTTAAAACTGTTATTGTGGACAAAATTATTAAAATTGGTGTTTTTGATAAAAGAAAAGCTTTTAAATTTAAAGTTATATTTTTCTGCAACTTTTATACTAATTTGTGTAATAAAATTTTTAAAAATTTAGTTTTTTCACAATTGGTTAGGATTAAAAATATTTGCAATAATGTTGAAAGTTTTCAAAAAGCTGTGAATAATTTTTTGAATAATTTGAGTAATAATGATTTTCCTTATAATTTTTGTAATGTTAATTTTTTAATTAAGAAAATGATTGAAGAATATTAGTTTTTTTATTTCTTTTAACAGGGCGCATTTCAAGACTTAACTGAGCAGCCCCAGTTAAGCATTCTATTAATATGTGACGTAATTTTTCTTTGACAACTTTTTCCTATCATTTTCTCAATCTGCGCATTTTAAAAGAGGGCGTTGTTTTCCTTTGGTTTAAGTGATTCCATTTCATTTGGTTTGTTTTAGAGTTCGCTGTCTGACCTTGTTTATGTGAGTTTTTATTTTCTGTTGATTTTTATTTTCTGATGAATTTGTATGAGTTTCTTTTCTGTATTAGTTTTATGTCTTGCATGTTTATTTTCTCCTGGACTTCTAAACAAAACCTTCGGGGTACTGAGGAAGGTTTTCAGGCTTTTGCCATCTTCCTCAATAGAAAAGGTTTTGTTTTTTGGCCACTGGGGCCGGTACCCCCTGTTGACGTCGGCTTCAGTGGTCATATTTTTAATTTTGTTTTATTTCCTTTGCTACTTTTATTTCTATTTTTATTCCCTCTTTTTTTGAAAATTCTGCTGCTTCTTAGCGCATTTTTTTTAAAAGAAGTTTTGTCCATTTTGTTTAGATATTAATTGTATTCTTTTAGTAGTTTTGTAGGATTAATGGAGTATAGAAATACCCCAATTTCAGGCCTTCTCTTGCTCAAATGATGTTTAATCGCAGATTAAAAACTAAACTACCAATATCTAACAAACTGTTAAATGCTAAATTGTTTAATAACATTAGAGAAAAATTAATTGTAAGGCAAAATATTTAAAAATCTCATTACGACAAAACTGCTCATACGCTATCAGAGCTTCAGCCAAAAGAAAATGTTAGAATACTAAATTTCAAAAACAAGAGCCTGCTGAAGTAATTTCTATCCTTGTTCATATTATGTTAGAAATAATTCTGGTAAAGTTTTCAGGCGTAACAAAAAACACATAAGACAGTCAAGCTTTAAATTTGAAATAGATCCTAATGATGATAAAATAAGCAATTCCCAAGCTGATTTAAACGGACCTTCAAATTCTCAAACCTCACAAAATTGTCATAAATCAAATAGTAATGTGCAAGGAAAAAGTAATCGTGTTCGTAAATCACCATCTTATTTAAATGATTACGTTGTATAATTGTGTAACGTATCATTCTGTACATTATAAGTCACTGGTGTTGACAACAGCACCCACATTGATTGATTGCTGTTGTTGATACAAGGTTGTTGTTGCAATGGCTGTGAAGTTAAAGAGTTGTTATTTGTAAAAGATGTACTATATTAATCTAGAAATAATGTTATTGTAAATACTATAAATAAAGATGAATATAAAAGAACTATTTGTGTTCCATTCGAATTATATAAACAACATGACAAAAGCTAGCATGTGCAAAAAATTTTCGAAACCACATAATTTAATATTATGTTCAAAAATTAGGAGCGATAACAAATCAAACTCGCAAACTGAGGGCAATGAACTCTCAGCAATAGTGCAATTGCATCTCATGGCGTATTATTGCCTACTGCGATTGTTTATGTTAAAGATATTAATGGTACGCTAAATAATTGCAGGGTTTTAATTGATTCAGCTAGTCAAAACACATTTATTAGAGAAAATTGCGTAAATTTATTACAATTAAAACGTTCTAAAGCAAATGTTAACGTAGATGGTTTGAGTTCCCAAAAAATAGGTAAGGCTGCAGGTTCCGTTCAATTAGAAATATCATCACAATTTTATAAAAACGCGTGTATTTCTGTTGAGGCATTAATCATTCCTAAAATTACTCGTGACCTTCCTCAATTTCGAGTAGATGCGACAGCTTTAACTACTTTTAAACATCCTCCACTAGCAGATATAAATTTAATTCAACCAGGACCAAATAGACATCCTCTTGGGAGCAGACGTATTTGGAGAAATCATGCTAAATGGACATTCTTTAACAACTCTAGAATCTATTTTTGGAGGGATTATCCTAGGCAAAACAAAGACTATATCTAATACAATTGTATCAAACCACGCTAGTTTCAACTCAGTCTAGTATCAATTAGATAAATTTTGGAAATTAGAGGAAATTTCAGAAACTAAAACTCATACTCCTGAAGAAATTTCATGTGAACATTTATTTCAAAATACATTTTCTCGAGATTCTACTGGGAGATTTATAGTCAAATTTCTGTTTCGTGAGTCCAGTGATGTACTCCAGAGACATTGCACTGTACCGTTTGCAACAAATTGAACGTCGATTTACAAAAAATCAGCCTCTTTCACAACAGTATCACAAGTTCATGAATGATTATCTGAAACTAGATCACATGGAACTAATTCCAGAAAATGAAATTGATGTCCCAGCTAAATTTAGTTTTTATTTACCTCATCACCCAGTGCCTAACAAAAGTGGCGACAAATTCCGTGTGGTGTTTGACGGTTCAGTCAAATCATCTAGTGGTATATGTCTCAACGATAAGTTGATGGTAGGTCCTCAACTTCAATTAGACATTACCTTATTGCTTCTCAAACTTAGAATGCACATAGTAGCAGTTACAGCCGACATAGAAAAGATGTACTTTAACGGGCGTGTTGATTTATGCTGAAGAATGATAATACATGCAGACACTGATATTATGCATATTAATAGATTTAATGAATATAAGTAAAACTAACTACAATATTGTAAAACATAATCGTGATACAGCTCTTGAGGTGACGCGAAGGATACGGGAAGAGTCTCTAGCGTGAGAGTTGAGGTCTGCCCTCGTCAAGTGTTCGAGACCGGGATGCCCGTGGCGTTCCCACTGGTAGGGGAAAGGAATGACATCAGCAATCCTCTTTGGTATCGCCTTTGTTGATGGTGGTTGATACTACAGTCAATGAGGTAAGGGATGACATCAGCGATGCTTGTTAGTATCGCCATCTGTGGATGTCAGTTGATACTAGTCACTACAGGAGCCACCCTCTAAACGAAGGAGTCGCTATAGTCTCTGTGGGCTTTTCACTATTCGGCCTGCACGTGACTTCCGGATGGGATTTGCAGGAGGTGCAAATGTGACACGTTTGGTTACAGGCTTGGGAATAGTCAGGTCTAGGTTCTCCTCGGGTAGTGGAAAGGTCTCGTTGTCCAAAAAGTCCTGGTTGAGGAGGTAAGCAGGCTTCACTCTATCGATGCTGACAGTCTTTGTTTTACCTTTCACGGAAATGGTGAGGAATTTATCTAATCTTTTTAGAACCAGGAAAGGACCATACACCGGTTACAAAGGCTTCCGCTGGGCATCGTGCCGGAGGAAAATGTGGCTCCAGGTGCAAAATGACCATTTAAATGAAATTTTAAATGAACCATTTAAAATTTCTGATTTTTGCAAAAAAAAAAAAAAAAAAAGCATTGACAATATATTTTAGGTTCAGGTCCTGCCGCGGATCGCAGGGTTGTGCACCCCTATAAGTGTATTATTTCTAAATCGTGCGCCTTCAAACCTCATGCTCGAACATCCCCACCCCTTCCCACTCCGTTATTTAAGACACTGGTCATAGCTCACGCAGACCCTTATATGTATGTTCAATTCCTGATTCAAGGATATTTACTTGAAATATATATATTTATCATCCTTTTTAATGTTTTGATTATTACTTCAAACATAAGGTTTAACACTGAGAACGGCATTTCTTTATTATAAAGTAATTCTGTGCCATTTAATGATAAACAGAAATGAATCCATATCGAAACTTATTAACGATTATTAAACAATAAATAATAAGTTTTACTATATTTAACTTATATAAGATTTGAATAAAACTGTGTTCAATAAACATAAGCAATTAAAACAAAGAAGATAAAATGGTAAAACATTATTAAAAATAAACTTTTCACACCATTACTATCTAATCTATTCGGAAAAAAACATTTTATGAACTTTTTTAATACCAAAAATATATATATCAATTAATAAAAAAAATGTAGATGAAGTTGACAGGATAAAATGATTAGGATTAAATTTTATCCCAATAGATTTGGAAGCAAAGTTTGTAAAACCAAATTTAGGTTAATGCAATAAAACATTTAGGGATCTTTCAATTGATCTTTTTTTTAAATTTTAAAGTATGTGTCTATTTAACTATTTTTTTAAAAATAAATAAATAAATAAAAAACTATTGCTTTGCAATTTTGTGCGTGTGGGTGAGCGAAGTACACATTTTAGGTTTTATACCTATTAAACATTTTTAAAGATTCAGTCAGCTAAATATAAAACATAAATGAAAGAACATTTAATTTTGAATACTTATTAAAGAGTCAGTAATTAATGAAATGTGGATTTTGAACGTGTTGATTTTTACATCTATATTAGGATTAGTTCTTCATAAAAGTTACCATTTAATTGAATTTTCAATTATCTGGAGCTGAACATAGTAATTGGTTATAATCATAATTACAAGGGATCGTTAGTTAGAAGCAAAAAAATAAAAAATAAGAAATAAAAAAAATAGTAAGTATCATGACTTTTAATTTTGATTATCATTATAATCTGCCCAACTCTTCTCACGTGTAAATAATCTGTGTTAAGAGGAGTTGAGATTCTGCATATGATAATGACACCCATAATCGTATTTATAGTAATCATTATATTTGATTGCAACTAATGACGTTTGCATATAACGAGTAATGATTACAAGTAATGATGGCAGCTAATCTTGATTACCTCTATAATCGTAAATATAAAAGCTTGTTATCAGTCATATGTTGCCCAACTTTGCTAACCACTCATATAACACGTAATCCTGATTTTAAAATATTATATTATGATTGCAATTTTAATCACAATTTTTAATGAATATCAGTTACGATTGCGTGCAATAACAACGAATGATTCATAAAAATAACGACTAACGATTGCAAATAATTATGATTACATCTAATCTTCATAACCTCAATCATCTTGAGTACAAACGTTTTAAATCATTTTCATTTTGCCCATCTCAGCTAACCGCTCACATAACACGTAATCATGATAATAAATAATCATGTATTTAGATTACAATAATAATTATTATCAGTGATCAGTAGGACTCAGGATTTCATTATTCATTACTGATCATTCATTAGTATGATCATTCATAATGATATCAAAATCATTATTATATTCATCATAAGCACTTCTCATTCATCATATTTTCCCCAACTTTCTTTACTTGGTATAATTTCTATTACTCTTAATTGTGATTCTAAGCAATCGTACATTATGATTACACGTACAGTCCGCAAGAAGAAGAAAAAGATATCACCCTGAATAACTTTCGTTCTAATGATCGGATTTTCACGAACTAAGTGTCAATCTTAATAGTTCCTGGGGGTGACCTCAAATATGCTAATTAATTAGTGCTAACTATTAATTAAGTTACGAAATCAGACACAAAAACGTACTTTCTCTGAATAAACATATATATATATATATATGTATGTATGTATATATATATATGTATATATATATATATATATATATGTATGTATATATATATATGTATATATATATATATATATATATATGTATGTATATATATATATATATATGTATATATATATATATATATATATATATATATATATATATATATATATATATATATATATATATATATATATATATATATATATATATATATATATATATATATATATATATATATATATATTTCCACATATTTGGAAATCCAAACACTTGGATTAGGGGGGGGGGGTAGACAAAATTTTGAAAAAATTGGGTGGTAAATAGCAGGGCTAAAGAGAATAGAAGGGCTGGTTGACTTCTTTGAAGAAACTCTCGCCGCGCCAATCCTCCGATTTTCTCTAGTGACGTAACTTTGGCGCTAAGCTCGCACTTTTACTTCAAGAACAGAGCGTTCGGCCTTAGTAGCTCTAACTAATATTGGAGCATTTCTTTTTGTGACATATTCTAAGACATTTGTTATTTTCTATAATGACTTTCCTCAGTTTTTGCAGTGAATTTACAAAAACTTAAAACTATTAACGAAATGCCAGTTTTCGTGATTGCAACTTGCAAAAACTCTGATAGAAAAACAAAAGGAAAAAAATAATTTTCCGCGTATTCCCTAAAGTAAATGAACAACTATGTAACGAATGGATTCCGAAATGACACAGTTAATATAAAACAGTAACACGAATTTTCTATCGTTAAGAACTTTTATAAAAATTCGTTATCTAAATAGAAACCGTCGTTACTTCAAAAAGAAAGCAGGTGAAAAAAATTAAAAAATGGATAAAGTCAAAGAAAATTAAAACGTAAATAAAAAGTATAAATAAAATATATAGTGTATAGTTGAAATTCTCCTAATTTCATAACATATTTTTTAATGTAGTTATTCTAAATATTTATGGTTTTTTTTAAAAATTATATTTTCTTAAATTTAAATATCTATAAATTATATCATCTTAAATTTAAATATCTATAAACAATTGTAAAATTTCTAATGTCATTATGAACCTAAATTATTATTTTGTTTCAGTAATTAGCGTTTAAGGTTGATGTTTCCTAATGATTAAGTCTGAACAAATTACTATTAACGGCATATTTTAAAATCAGGGATTCTAAATTTAACTCAACTTATTGTTATAAAAGAATATATAGATAAAAAAGTGTCGATATATGCTTTCATTTTTCTTAATAATTAAAGTTAAAACTGAACTTTTTAAAATAAAGTATTTATAGTGTCCTTTTCGCCAACGAGTAAAATATTTTTATAAGTTTGAAATGGTATTTTTTTAATATAATGGCCAAGAAAGTTTTTTTGAACTATGTTTATGAACGGAAATAATGTGTTAATTACGTAAAGTTTGGAAGCTAATAACCAGAAAAAGTCTAACTTATTTTTACAAAGAGAAAGATGCTAAGTTATTATAATATCTTTGCTTGCAATCTCCGAGATCTGTGGACACAGTGACGTCATGAGGAGGGAAATCGTAGCTTCAGCTCTAAGAGCGGAGTGAACTAGCCCTTCTATTCTCTTTAGCCCTGGGTAAATAGGGTCGCAATAAAGGTTTATATATTTGGCGATAGTCCAGAAAACAGCCAAAAAAAAGTTCTCCAGCGCAAATGAATATTTTAAGATAACCCATTGACTAATTCAAAAGAAGAAAGCTTAATTTTACTAGGTTGCTAAGCAACCAAGCTCGGACAGTAAAAAAAAATTGAAATAATGTTTTGTGATTGCTCGGAAAGGTTTAATTCATAGTTAATAGAAAATATCTCGAAATTTCTAAGCAGTATATACAATTTTTAAGCTGATTTCTGTCCAAAAAGCAAAATTTTTTTCTATTTTCATCTCCTTTGAAAAGAAAATTTGAATCGATTTATAAATTATATGATTTTCTAAGTTTTTAGAATTTAAATACATGAACCTTTTATCTGACATTATTTAGATTATGTTGTTTTTGCTATATTTCTTCGAGGATTTCATACCAAAATCAAATTAACATAACTTATTATGGCTATATGCGAAATTTTAGGGATAATCATTTTTACAGCTTTAATCGAGTCTCCTAGACAAGAAAGTTTGAAGGAAAAAAAATGCTTGAAAAATAAAATGTATATTGTACAGTAATTCTGATGCACATTCACAAGTTTTTCTATAATTTACGATATTTCTTTTTTCTATAACTCAAGGAATTGCTGAATTTTTAGTGATATTTTAAAAACATTGAAATATGTTATGTTTAAGAAAAAGATATTGAAATAATATGTTGCATATTGTATGATTCATTGTTTAAAAAATCGCTTCATTCTGCGAGATATTTAGATTACAAGGTTTTCTTTGGATAAAGATGATTAGCAAATAGCATCCTCATGCTTCGATACATTCAGAAACTTACGTTCGCAAATTCCCCATAAAATATCGCACAGCATATTCTTCAATTACGATAAGCTACATTTACCACCAAATACTTCTACTATTATTATTTTTGTTTTCTTATATATATCTGATACACTCTTTTTAAACAGAACTTGTAAGGTTCTTAGAATACTGAAATGGGGTCACGAAAACTTTAAAGATAAAGTATTTAATTTCATCAACTCAAAATATCTGGTCTCAAAATTTTAATTTTAAAGTTAAATATAACTTTAACAATATTGATGCTCTTACGTTTTTAAAGACCACATAAATCCTGTTAAAATATGAAAATGCATATGTTTACTTTAACGAGTGTAAAAACCTTATCAAAATAATGATCAAGACCCTATTGTAAAACAGTATAATTGATGATAAAAACTCAACTGGCTTCAAAAAATATGAAGAGGGAAATAAAAGTCGACATGTTTCGAGCGTTCAAATATAATCGCCCATTCTCAAAACTTGTCAAGCTTGAATAACTTGTGACTTTTATTATTGGACGCTCAAAACATGTCTATTTTTATTATCATTTATTATTTTTTAAATCAATGAAGTTTTTATATTTTTGATTCAGTTTTTTGGGATTATCTATTTAGTTTTTTTTTTTTTTTTTTGTCGTATGCCTGTTTAGGCAAAGGGGTGCGATTGTACTTGCTTTTCAGTGGCGCCATCTATGGCCAAGAATGTGATTTTTTCCACACCATGCTGATACTAACCCGTTCATAGGGTGGGCCACATTCACACACATTCACGCGATCACACAAAGGAGAAAGGACATAGAACACAGATAGAGAAAGAAACATCCATGCCTTGCCCGGGATTCGAACCCAGAACCTTTCTGATGCAAGGACAGTTCCCTGCCCCCTACACAGGCCGGCCGGTATCTCTATTTAGTTACACAACATATTAAATTATTTCACTCGATATTAAAAAGTTATAGGCACAGGTTCTTAGATTGAAAAAATAATAATTCACTACTTAGTAGAAAAATCAATGCAATACAAGTTTTTTTTTTTCTTTTTTTGCTGCAAGCCTTAACATTTTAATTTAAGGACATAAAAAAATTCCGTTTACAATTGAAATTTCAAAAGTCGAATGTGAAAATGGAATGTCCCCTAGCACCAGGAATCGAAATTAAATAGTTACAAGGACAACTATTTAAAACAAGTTAGCGTTTCCGTCCTACTCGAAGTTGTTTGAAAAAGTATTTTTTATATATCGATTCCAAAGTTTATTTTACATATATTTTAGGGTATACTTTCGGAGTATTTTGATCGAGTTTATTTTTGCACCCTTATTTGCTTAAAAGTATTGAATAATATGCTTAAAATAAATTATTTAAGCTATATGATTTTGCAGTATCCTCACTACTGAGTCAAAACTCCCAAACAGTAACTGCCCCCTGACGCAGTTGCGAAATAAGACTATAATACTTCAACTTCTACTAACCGAACTTTGAACTGAAGTGAACTGTAGTTGGTTAGGAGATAAACATTCACGCACAAGTTTGGTTCACGAGATGTTGTTCATCGGTTAAACATTTTCCCCACTCGCAATCCTCGGCGAGATATAATTTTTTATTTCTATGTAACCTTTTAACTATAATGTAATTTATTGGAATTAAATTTGAAACAATTATTATCCCATCTTTTACTGCATAAAAGACAGGATTTGGACTTGACAATTGGGTCTGAACCTGTAATTTAATGCATTTATAGTATAATAGTAAACGGGGCTTCCATCGCATATCTTTAATCTTGATACCGCAATCATTAAATAAATGGAATAAGCTTGGATAAATAATAAAAGTTAATTTTTTCTTCGTTTTAATTTTTAAGGAAATATGTTTCGATCAAACAGATTTCATTCTGGAAATAGCGAAATTATTGAGTAGGTCCCTTGGAGCAATATCATTCTTATCCTCTTTTGACGAAATATAGGAAAAATTGGTTTTCACAGTTTCTGTAAAAAGTATAAAAGTATATTAGCCTTCTTGCCAAGTTTTTTTAAATTTTTATTTTTAATCAAAATAAGTTCGGAAATTGCGTATTTTTTATTGAATTTTTTTTAAATCAGATGATTCTAAAATTCGCACGGCTTCGAAATCTTCTTACAAATTTCAATTTCTAGTATTTCCTGCTTAACAAATAAGGCATTTTTCCTGATAACAAATTATACTACAATAATATTTTGGGAATCGTGCTAAAGTAAAAAATTAAACAAAATAGTTTAGTATATTATCCGGAAAAAAATCTACATGGAATCATAAAGAAAGAGTAAAAGATATAATGAAATAATTAGTGAATCACACGTGGTCAGATAATTAAAAATTTAATTTCGCAACTAAGATGTTAGGACGGCATTTAAGATACTGATATATATTTTAAGACGCTTAAAAATTTTGGCTACGTATTCGACAGCTTTTTATGTTCGGTATCTTTATACTCTTTGTAGTAACTTATAAAAACATCAACACTATTTTAGATAATCTATGTTGAAGTCACAAGAAAAAAAAAAAGACAATTCTTTTATTCTTTAATTTATAGTCTTTTTCCGTAAAAAATAGTATGCTTAGTAAATAATCAGCTATTTTGCATTAAATAATTTTAAACAGCGGAATGTTTTTAATTTCTTAACAAGGTTTTATTCTTAGCTAGCAGACAATAATTCTTTTTAAAAAAACTTGACTATAATTTGAAAAGGAACTTTACTTTAAAGAAAACCTAAATTAAGGTACTAAAAAATTTAGATTAGTACATTAATCAAGAAATAATATACGTAGTAGCGTAAAGAATAAGATTTTTATAAATGTTAAAATTTAATGAAATAGTTGATAAAATCGTTCTGCGAAACTCTCCCGTACAGGTAATTAAAAATTTTGTTTTAAGATTAGGACGATATATAAGATGTTCAAAAATTTGTGATGATGTGAGATATGCTTAAATATGTTTACTTACGTATTTTTATTCATATTTATAAAAAATATATTCAAGAAACTGATAAATATTTTATTCCAAATCTATTCATACGTATGTATATTATTATAATTGTATCAGTTATTGAGAAAAAAAAAATCACATTAAATAAGCACAATCTGGTGTATAATCATATTCTATCAGAACATGCTTTTATAAAACTCAACATTCCTTGAATAAAATGTTTTATTCAAATTTCTTTACTAAATTTCAAATAGATTTTTAAAGGAATAAAAAAGAAACATTGTATTTTATAGTTTAAAAAAAATAAAAATAAAAAGATCAGCAAACGATTATTAGTAGCGAAAAAAATAGGAATGAAATTTTACGCCACGCGCTACGTCAAGCTCCTCGTAAGTTTATCACATTTTAATATTAATCGCCCCATTTAATTATTTCTTCATTGTCACCAAATTATTTTTTTTAAGTAATTAATTTTAATTTTTCTCATCTTTTAATAAATAAAAAACAGTTGAAACTTTATATTTTTCAATTGAAAAATATGTAGATTAATATGGTATAAAAAATTCATACCTTATAATTTAACATTTTTTTATCCTCACTTTAAATAAATAATAAAAAATAATAAATAAATATTAAAAATTAATTTTTTCATGAAATTATCTTTGGGTAAATGAGTTTTATGAGTGGGTGCAATTTTTCTTTAAATTGCTTCATTAGTTTTAAAAATAGGACTAAAAACGCAAAAAGCGAAATTAACATTAAGGGGTTCAAACTTTGAATCGCTCTCCTGACCAAACTATGAGGACCACATTTCTCAGATTGCGGCTACCCCCTATATTTTGAAAATAAGGAATCGAAATATGTAAAAAAAAAAAATATTTGTTTATTCAGAGAAAGTACGTTTTTGTGTCTTATTTCGTAACTTAATTGATAGTTAGCAATAATTAATTAGCATATTTGAGGTCACCCCCAGGAACCATTAAGATTGACACTTAGTTCGTGAAAATCCGATCATTAGAACGAAAGTTATTCAGGGTGATATCTTTTTTTTTTGCGAACTATCAATCATAACTACAAATAATCATTATTTACGAGTACAATAGTTAGAGACTAAAGATTATTTTATAATTATATGATTAAATTTATTAATGATTACTTGAGTAATATTAATCGCTAGTAATTAGATACATTTTGATCATCTCTACTAATCATTAATATTTTCTTATCCAATAAATCAAAATAAACTTACTTTTAAGCAGTCTTACCAACAAAACGATTCTGCATTAAAATCAGCAAAAACCATTTATATTTTTTTTTAAAAAAAAAAAAATTATTTCTGAAGATAAAAATCCAACAAACGAAATTCGTTCTTTTCATTTAAAACATATTTCATTACTTTTATACGAAAAATAAATAATAATAATAAAGCATGTTCCTTTCCTTTTGATTAAAAAAGTCACATTTTGTTATTTGTCTTTTGCTTATACAAAGGAAAAAATGATAATCCTATTCAACACTTCAATTGGAAGTTTTTAAAACTTTAGGTAAAAGGAAATAGTTTTTATAAAAGTACCTGTTACTGCATGATATCACACTCTACGGTCTTTTTGTTACCCTTTTGTTTGTTAATGCGTTATTTCCATTTATCGAATCGCTTTAACAAGAGAGAGAAATTAGAACACGATCTTTTTAAAAATGGTATATGTTCTTATTACATATGTGTATTCCTGTAATATTAAAATAGAGGAAAATCTTTTCTACTTGTTATCTCTTTATTGTTAGAATATTTATGTTTTAAGGTTTTTGTCTTCTTAGTGTTAAAATATAGGAAAACTCAGCATTCACATTTTAGACAGTTAATCTCTTGAAGCACTGGAACTACCAAGATGGACGGTCTTAGCAATTACGAAGATTAAAATAATATCTAACGACGCTATATTATTAAATATTGACGATCTGTACAAAACATGTCCACACGCATTTAAATTTATTGGTATTCAAATAGTATCGAAGGAAAGTATATTTTATAAATAAAACTCTATTGAATGAACTATGGGGTCCATCCTCTCCAAATGGGATCAGTTTAGAATAATCAGCTCTTATTATCAGGCTTGAAAGTAAGACGGGTAAAAACTGAACCATAAGGAATAAAATAATTCTTAATGAGTCACCATCATTTACTTTTTCTAAGGGTATGTTATGATTGATAAAAAAATCTAGGCAGTCGTCAATATTTTTCTCATGCCTCGAATGTACGAGTAGTTTTTGCTCTGATATATAAAAATTTTCAGCCCCGCTAACAATAATCAGATTCAATCATTATTTCAAGCGCAATAAATTTTTGGTGATTTTAAAAAGTAAAAAAATATCTTTGAAAAGAATATATTTTTGGTTAAAACTTTTTGATAGAATTTTGTTATTAACTATTGAATAGTTATATTAAGCCTTGTTTTTGTAAAAGGAACATATTTTAATGACACTTATTAATCCAATAGTTACAATGATAAAAAAATCTGTCAGTTTGACGGGTGAGGTAGAACTAGATATAATATTAAATGTCGTTAATTATAATGTTAAGCAAAAGAAAATTCTGCCTTCGAATAAAAACAAATAAATCGCCAAATTTTTATCTCGTTGGCGAGTTTTTTATTCTGGACGCAGCTCGAAATGCGTATTTAAAAAAATGGGTACGGAAATAAAAATGCGCCTTTACAATGTTCAATCTAAATTTAACAACTTAACGAAGAATTTTGTATTTACTTTTCCTTACTTTTTAAAACACTAAACGTAATCATTACGGGCCTAAGTTCTTGACTTCGGGGTAAGGGATGGCTGAGTAAAATTACAGATGTCACTTCGTATTCAGAACGCTAAGCGATAAAGTGGTTTTAAAAAATAAAAAAAAAAGTTCGTACAACGTCGGTTTAATACCACTATTATAAATCTTTAGAACCCGTGATAATATAAAAAAAAAGTTGACTGAAGACAATTAATATCGTTTGAAAAAGACTAATTTGAAAGAAGAAAAAAAATGTGTTCAGTGATGCAGGCAAACGAATGACGTGACATAGCGAGTTTAATTGATTCCATTAGTTTATTTTATTTATTAAAGAAAGAAAAAAAAACAATTCTTATAAGAGAAGTTAGAGAAACGAAGGCCATTTTTTTTAAACCCGCGTTTCGGACTGTGACCAGAATGAGAAAAAAAATCGCCAACAATCTGCTTTCTTTAAAACTTTTATAAGACATTCGAGCACCGTATTTTAAGATAAAATTTTTTGAAATGAAAGTAATATTTGGAAAACTAAACTGAGACTGTGTTATGTCGATTCTGTAAATTATATATAATATTTTATTTCTTAATTTTTAGTACAAAACCATAAAAGAATGTCTCTTATTTGTGGATTGCTATTTTATAACAAATCCTTATATTAAAATGAGATGTAGTAACTTACATCACTTTGAATCGAACGCGTTAGTTTTTCAACTTTGTGCCACATTTGTTTATTTCGTGATCTATGACAGAATATCCATGAATTGACTCAAACTAAATATTCCACAATAAAAAATGTCATTTAAAAAAATGTTACTTTTCTCAAGCTAAATTAAAATCTGCGATTTTATACTTAGCACGCAATATTATTCGATTTTATTTTCAAATCGATAGTTTCCAATAAATTGGAATTCATTTTTGTTATTTCCCTCTTCTTTTTTGCTTGCATGTTTGACTTTACGTAAATTTATTCTTAATCGATTATAGATAGTAGATTACAGGTGAATAATAATTAATATTATAATCATTTGCTATTTCATCAGAGGACAATGCTATCAAAATGAAGTGCATTTAAAAACGTAAGTTTTCTTCGGAATTTCCATTTAAATTGTCACGCATGCAACATGCTCATATGATATTCAGAGTCGGATATAAAGTCATCAGGGACATTCGAGGTTTCCGATTCAAGCGTCTCTGGATCAAATCCCAGAGACATTGAACACAGACACTGCCGCAAAATATCAATTGTTGTAGATGTAGATCGAGCAGTGTTACCCAAAGTGGTCCACATGGACCCCCAGGGATCCGTGGTACTATTCAGAGGGTCCGTGAAAAATTAAAACTGATTTAGGGTTCTCTAAACAACGTCAGGGGGTTCGCGTAAGGTTTAATATAAAATAATAAAATTGTGATTGGTTTTTATTATTATGGAAATTAATATAAATAAAATAATATAGATTTTTACGTCGTAAGTAAACTATAAATAAAGGTGGGGGCTTATAACTATTAACAGTGGTTTGTTACAAATTAAACAGTTGATTTAAAAATTTTCTTATATCTTTTGTTCCCTTTTTAAGAGATAACTGTATGAATGAGTCGAAGAAAAAACGCCGAAAATACAGTGTTGAATATTTGAAGTATGTCCTTATTTCTTCACCAGAAAATAGTGCTTTACCAATGTGTCTTCTCTGTAATAAAACTATAACAAGTGATTCAATGAAACATTCCAAGCTTAACGAACAGTTAATAAAAATCCATAGTGACAAAAAAGACAAAGATATAACTAATTTTTCAAACAGTCAAAGGAAAATATCAGAAAACACCGTCACTGCAACAACTTATAGGGGCAACATCTAAGCGAGGTGACGATCGATTGCATGTTTCTCATAGTTTCGCATGTTTTTATATATTACATGATTGCAAAGTCCGGAAAGCCTCACGCTAATGAAGAACTTATTTTACTAGCTGTAAGTGAGATAATACTCATCGGGTTGCACAAGCCAGCTTTTAACATTGTAAAAAGATTTCCACAGAGTAATAATAATGTACAAAGAAGGATTGACAAAATATCTCAGTGCGTAGAAAATTCTTTATGTGAGTACTTAAAAATATCTGAATTTTCTATTCTTTATGTGAGTAATTAAAAATATCTGAATTTTCTATTCTTTATGCGAGTACTTAAAAATATCTGAATTTTCTATACAGCTTGACGAGTCCACTTATCTAGGAAACGAAGCTTTTACTTTTAGCTTATGTAAGATTTGTAAAAGAAAAATTTTAACCAAGAATTGTTATTTGCTAAATGTTTGGAAAGCGATATGAAAGGTGAAACGCTATTAACTGAATTAAAAGCTATACCCTTGATATTTCATTCTGTAGCTACTATCATTTCTGTAGCTACTGACGGTGCTCCGGCAATGGTAGGAAGATACCGAGGCTTTCTCGCTAACTTTAAACAAGCTGCAACGAATGTATTTTCAGTACATTTGCCAAACTTAACGAAACTCATTTGAAACTACAAGATGAACAATTAAATTTAATCAAAACTAAAATCGTAAAACTGCGTTTGTTGCAAAACTTTTTCTGTATAAACAAAACTTTTGAAGAGAATATTGTTCTCTCAGTTTCTGGCCGTAATGAACCTCATCACAAAAAAATAAATAAATAAATAAATAAATGATTAGAAAGTAGTGGATTCAAAGTAATTAATTTTTTTATTTTATTTTAAACAAAAGATATAATTTTAATAAATGGATTCAACAATTTTTTTTTTTTTTTTAAATTTGTTATTTTTATACCGTGCATATAGGCAGTTTTTCACTTGGGGGTCCGTAGGCTAGTTTTGACAATAAAAAGGGGTCCATGGGTCAAAAAAGTTTGGGAACCACTGATGTAGAGGAATCATTAGTTAGGGTTCTAATTTTTCATTCTTTGCGCTAAGTTTGAGAATCAACACTATTACTTCCTAAGAATTAATCAACAATCCAAGTGTGGGAATCTCAATATGAATAAAAAACATAAGCATCCATGTGAAAAGGTTACCCTGCATGTTCATTACATTACACAATTATAACCTTTTTTTTTATTATCAAAAGTGATATGCATTCTTTCTTAATTACGACATACACAGATAAACTATTCAAAAAATGCTGACAGTGTGTAACAAGCCCTCATCCCAGAAAACTATCCCCAGATGGCGTGGCAAGCGCCGAAGAAATATTAACTCTTTATTTTTCAAAACTTAAAAACAGTAGATGTAATACAATTGGAGAAGCGGCTTGTTCCGCTAATTACTTACTTACTCTTTTTCATCAATTTATAATTACCACGTTTCATTAAATGTAAATTCATCATCATTTGTCATAAATATAATGAAATCCAATAAATATTTTTATGGATAATCAAATTGGCGGTCTAGAGGTAAGTGGAGCATTTTCCACTATTCATATAGAAAGCAAGAATTCATTTTAGATTTAAGAACAACATTTTATTTTTAAAATGGAGAAACATTTGTTAGCAATAGTATAAATTAGTAACTCTTACAATAATATTCATATTATTTGTCCGATTGATTATCATAATATAAAATTATTGCATAAATAAACGAATGTCAAATTTTTGAATACTGTCTATATTCAATGTACTCAACTGTTATTTCAGAAACTTACAACTGGTACACGGATCATTCATTGAAATTGAGTAACCATTTTACTTGTCAAATTTATATCTCGGAGGTCTTCTCAAACTGGATTATTATCAAATTCTTTACGCAAACTTTATAAACAGTTTTTGTATACACCATTAAAGCGATTCGAGTTTATACATAAAAACAAAGGGTTCAACATAAAACGATAGTTCTAGTGAGTACAGGGGATGATTATCATAAAGGATCTCACCTGTGGTAGGGCACTTAACATCAGCTCTGACTTTTTTTCTCGGTGAATATTACTTTTAGGAATGTATTTAAGTTATTCATCCTTGTTGAATTTACACTAAAGTCAAACTAATGATAGAGCTAGGGGTCTCACGAAGATTTTCGCTATTCGGTAAATTCTATCTGGCCATTCGGCATATTTACGAAATTTCCTTTTCTTCAGAAAACAAATGAAATTAGTCAATATTGTACATTTGAGCCGCGGTGGTTCAGGGAATAGAGCGCTCGTCTCTCTATGGGGTTGCCCAGGTTCGAACCCCAGTGGTGGCTAGTCGATGCGAATTTTTCTCCCGGCAAGCACCGACTGCAGTGCTGACGTAAAACTTCCTCGGTAGTAGACGGATTATGAGTTTAGAATCCCGTTCGGCTAATCGTAGATTTTCCTCTCCGAGTCACGCAAATGCAGGTTAGTTCCATTACCGAGTTGAGGTCATACACTGTCAGAATTGGGTCAACGACGGTTATAAAATAAAAAGCTTCATTTTCTTCTCCGACCTTAGTACATTCTCTTCAAGGATTTATAACATGGTTAAACTTTTCTGAAATAGAATTTCTTTACGGTTCATTTCTTAACTGACAATAAACTAAAGGGACCTCCCCTGTAACTTACTATATAGATAGCTAACATATGTTAGTAAATGCTACTCTTCCCTCCCCCTGAACCACTAAAGCCATAAGTCTCAGTTGCCCAAGGGCCAGTTAACAGATGAAGTAGTGAGGTGCCCGCTACTACAGAAAACCTCATATCCAGTCCAGTCCAGTCTTAACTGACAAGTAGCCATTATGGTCCCCGGGAATAAAGACTTATTGCAAGACAGCATGATGCCACAAAATGAACTTGCATCATAAAATGTTGCTTTCATCTTCATTTTTTTAAGACTATCATTTCCGCCGTTATCCATAATTGAAATAGAAACTTAGAATGATCAATAAATTTGCTCGTTTGAAGTTTTCTGCAGATCCTTCATTGTTAGTCAATTCGAAAAAAACATCATGTCGTACTCTGCAAACATTTGTTATTCACTTCAGGCAAATTATAGGGAAAGACTTGGTAAAATATCACTAATTGAAATCGCTGTTTTTCAGGTGATATGTTCATCATTAAATCAAGAGAGAGAACTATGAAAATTGAATCACTGGCCATTTTATCTGACACATTTGTTTTAATTTTTGCCATGAAATTTCTAATTGGAGGAATCCCTTGGAATTATGCTCGGTAAATAAAACGCATTCATTTTCATTGCATATTTTACTTTAAATAATTTTACAAAGGCAACGAAAATATTAAATAAAAAGGATTATTGATGGAATATAAATGGAAAGTTTCAAAAATCATTACTAGTTCTTTATTCTCTATGCCCACACAAAAGAAATCCTGGTATAGATGAATTTCAGAAAATCGAAATGATAAAAACATCTGGCTTTTGCGATTTTTATGATGGGGGCAGACCCTGACTAAGGCAGGGGCATACGGGGCAGTTGCCCCGGGCCCCCAAATCGAATAAAAAGTTTATTTTACGTTTCTTTTTTTAAAACAAAATATGAGTACGGTTCAACGTTAGTTTCTTCATTAATCTAATCTATATTTCGTAAATCCATGGCATTTTGGGGCGAAATTCAGCTAAATTTTCGCAAATACGATGATCAAATTTGACCTATCAAAATCTTGTATTTTTAAACATCATCTATGGATGTGTTTACAAAAATACAGGCTTCTGGCGGGCTTACTTGAGACATCGTAATTGTGAAAATTTTGCTGAATTTCGCCATAATGTCAGCAAGGATTTGATTTTTTCACAGCTAGATGACAAAAATAACAATCAGAAAACTGCATTTGGCATGATGGACATAGAATTGTCAGAAAATTAATGAAATCGACAGAACGATATTTCGTCTGACCATTGGAGGTGAGGAGGGGGACTTTACAGCTATTCAATTCTAGTCAATTTTCATGCTATCTATAATGAGGTGAAAAATTTAAATACCTCTGTAAAGTTCGGTTCTGCATTACTGTAGTAGTTAAGGTATAGGGGGGCCCCAAAGAAGCTTTTGCCCCAAGCCCCAATTAGGCTAAGTAGAGACGGCCCTGGATCAACACCTCCTAGAAGAAGGAAGGCCTCAGCACGGATCAATTTAGTAGTCCGATCTAACGAAATTAACTGCGCAGTAGATGAAAAATACGAAAGATGTCATTTCGTTAGGGGTACTAAGCTGCGCAGTGGTTGAAAATACGAAATATGTCATTACGTTTGGACAACTAAAGGATATTTATGGTAACCCGTGCTGAGGCCTGCTCTTATTTAGGAGGTGTTGCCTGGTTGGGGGGGGGGGGACTTAATCTATTCGTAACACTGAGAATTAAAGTTCTTTTAACAGAAAATTAAATGATTCACTTGGCCACACACATGCATGACGATAAGAGCTACTTCTTCGAATTTGTTTTCACTATTTTTAGAGGGAAATTTTTTTTTTGTCATATTTAAAATCAAGATACAAAACTTTGAAATAAAAAAAATAAAGTTATAACAGTGGTGATCAATTGGGATATAAACAATATCAATCTGATAGTTACAAATACTTTAGGTTAGAATTCTAAAAAAAAAATAATTCAATTTTCTTTCATTTTTAATTTCAAGATACAAAACATCGAAGAAAAATATAGTTTATTTTAGTACTGCCGCACAATTAAAAAAAAACAACACACAAATGCCTCACGATATGGGCTTGGGAATTATTATCTTTCGATTGCTAATGTTGAACGCTAAAATGAAATTTAAATTCAAAACTGATGAAACAAAATTTAAATTTGAAAAAAAAAAAATTCTTTAGCAAAAAGTAGCTTATTATATAAACATGCCAAAAATATAAAAAACTAAATTGTGTCCCTCTATGGAACGGCAAATTAGTGATCAATTAAGACACCCACACTCAGTGGCGTAGCAAGCTTAACTCGCGCCCGGGGCACAATACCTTTTTAGCGCCCCTTCCCTATTCGAAAACCACATAATATTATATGTAAAATATACTCTCAAATTAATAAATAAATAAAGTAAAATAAATAAAGTCATAGGCTCAAGCTAGGCCTTAAATTTGAGACAAAAAATGCAGTTGAGAAAACAAGACTAGATTTTGAAATGTATACGATCCTCTAGAATTAGTTCAAAAGATACCTATTATTTATTTAACATATTTATAAAGAAATATTTTGAAAACGCGTAATTTTAAAACAATAAAAAAGTAAATATTTATTATCTCTAAGGAGATACATATATTTAATAATAATATGATTATAATACATTAATAAAACTAATTACTATTTATAAATTTTTCTTGCTTTTGAGGAAGCAAATTTATCAATAATATCAAAGTTGGTCATTTCAAATTTTTCTCTTTCCACGCTTAAAAATGCTAGGTGACTTAGGTGATCTTGTCCCATCGTAGATATGTCAAAATTTATTTTAATTTGCTGAATGAGCGATCGCAGCTAGCAATTGATACTGAGATAGTCAGGAGCATTTGAAGTGCCACTCTCAGGTTTGGAAAAAAATTTTCTCCATACGAGATTATAAAAGTAAGAAATTCTAATGGAGTTTTAGGTTCAATTTCTTTTCTACTGCGGAGTAACATTTTGCAGTCACATATTTCGATAAAGAGTTCTATTCTATTGAAATCTGTATTATAAAATTCATTCAAATTTTTACAATTTCTTTCAAGGGGCCGGGATAGCCTGGTCGGTAGGGCGCTGGGCCCGTGTCCAAGAGGTCGTGGGTTCGATCCTCGCCGGCCGAAGACTCCCCGTGTAGTAAATGGTGACTGATGCACGTTAAATCTGTCGAGTCTCAAAGTCCTCCATGTTCCCATAACAAATCAATACCTCTGGGGTTACTGATCCAGGAGTTTCCTTGTCTTCTGGATTGGTTCAAAATTACAAGGCTACGGAGTTGAACATTAGTAGTCGTTAACCCATGAAATTGGGTCGGCTGTTCAACGACGGTTATAAAATAAAATAAAATTTCTTTCAAGGTCGTTATCAACATTATCCTCGTTCAATAAATTTTCAATGTCTAGTAGAAATCCAAATTTTAAATTAAGGTCACTTAATCGTGTACATATTTTTCTTGTTGGAGACTATCAAGAACGCTTTTCATAACGCGAGAAATTACACTTTCTGTGGAAAGACCAACATCTCTAGCCAATTCTCCAGGCATTTTGCGGCCGTCTTCTTACATGTATTGTTGTATCAATATCTCATTTTCGCAAAGAGACTTCGCTTTTTTCTATTGCCTCTTCACAGAGCTTGTGTCGAATTTCGGCTAGTTAAGTCGCTAATGATTCAAGATCATGGAGCGCTTCTCTAAAATTCATTCTATGATCTTGTAATCTGAGCTGCACACGATCAATCCTCCTTTAGATTTCATACCAGAAATGAACTAAAGTTATGAAACTAAAAGTTAGTATATTTTGCAACGGAATTGTAGCTTCACTTCTGGTGTCACTTGTAGTGGTAGTGTGCTCTGCTAATTTTTCCAATAGTTCTACTATATTCTCTAGCCCGTCGACGATAACCGCTTGTATTCCGGCGCTCCATCGTGTTTCAGATTCACGTTTGACAGTTTTTGTTAAAGCATTTTTAATAATTCCCGTCGTAACGTTGAACGTGAGAAGAGATATATGTTTTCAATTATTCCAAAACATGTAACAATAATTGGATCTTGTTTAGCTGCAGTAACTCCTACTAAATTCAATAAATGGTTATCACAATTTACAAATAATGCTTAATGATTTTTCCCCCCATTATTCTTTGTTCAACGCCAGATGTGGAACCTGCAATCACGGCAGCATTATCGTAACATTGTGATCTGCAGTTTGTTAATAAAATTTCATCGGAATTTAATTTCTCTAAAATTATATTTTCGATCGAGGCTGCATTTTTAGCATGTATTTCAATAAAACCCAAAGAAGATTTTTTGATGGAAACTTTTTTATTCATAAAATCAACATCTACATACCCAACGTTGATATCGTTTATTAGTTGATTTCGAACTGTAGATGCCAGAAGATGAATGAATTCATTTTGAATCTGTGTTGACAAATATGAGACAGTTTTTGGAGTTTCTGTGGCATGTTTAAGATTATTTGCTAGTAGCGAATCAAACTAAGCTATAAGTCCAAGTAAAGATAATAGGTTTCCTACATTTGTACCATCTTGAAGTGCTAGTTTTTTTAACATGGCTTCATTATTTGTTTTATTACTTACCAAGAATGCCTTGAACTTGAAAGGTAGTAACACAGTGAAATATACACTATAATTTATGCTAACATTAAACTTTTAATATATAGCATTTAATAACATTTCATTTTTATTCTAAGCAGAGCGCGATGACAAGGACGCAAAACTGAAAAATACACTCACAAAATAACTTAAACGTTAATATTTCGGGTATTTCCCTAATTTGTTGCGGACTTCCACAACCTGTTGCAAGTGTCACGGATATGTACAGTCACGGAAAAAAGTATCCGGAAAGTAACAAATAAAGAATCATTTATTTTTTAATAAAGATAATTCTCAGGAACACAACAAATACGGCGTTTTTGTCCTTTCCTAGAAACGGCAAAACGCTGTATTTGTTGTGTGTCTGAGAAGTATCTATATTAAAAAATAGACGATCTTTAGTTGCTATTTTCGGGATATTTTTCACCGTGACTGTACATATAAGTACATTAGAGTGTTATTGTTATCGTTTTAAAATAACAAGCGTAAGCTACATTGCGTTTATAGAAATAAAAATATATAGAGTTCTGAAAGAAAGAATGTTTGTACTTTGTACACTGCAAATATTTATTATAACATATCATTTTATCAGACAAATCAAGAAAGGAGATAATTCATGTAACCACACAGCGTAGATGCCATAAGGAAGTGCTGACAGACACAGGTCGCGTCAGCCCTGCCAGTAGAAAAGACGTGCCATTTCTATTATGAATATATTATTACAGTTTGATTTAGACTATTAATGTTCCATTTTTTCCTTTTTATTTACAAAATAACTATTTATCATATTACACTGGCACTAAATTTAAAATATATTTTCCAGAAATCAATTATAATAAAAATAAAAATTATCCAGCAATTTTTTATTTTGCGGACCATTTGGCGCCCCTTTGTGAGTAGCGCCCGGGACATGATGCCCCCCCCCCTGGCCCACCCCTCGCTACGCCACTGCCCACACTATCCATTAATCTTTGTCAAAGAGAATGAAATTTCTAAGTTAATAAAAACAAAATTATTTTTCAAATGGCATCCCAAATGCTTTGATCAAATTATCCCACAGAGTTATTTGAATTGATCTCGAGCATAGGGATTCAATCAAATCTTCGTTTTAATTATCTCCTATCCAGAAGACATAAGCGAGTCTTCTCACATAAAAGTCAACTCATGAAGGAATCAAAGACCTTTGCTTTTCACTGAGCAGTCACACTGAAAATCCACTCATTAAAGACGGAACATTTTAAAACAAAGGAGAATTATAGGTAATGCAAATTTCTTTCTGGCGAAAATCAGGTTTCTTCTTAGATTTGAAATGAAAACACCTGAATTTCATGTTGCAGTTTTCACTTACTCCATTAGTAAACTAAATTGAAACTGATTGATATAATGGAAGGCAAATCATGTTAAATTCTGAAAATAAATTCCAAATGAAGTTAATTTAGTTACAAAATTTTACAGAGACAGCCCACTCCAATTCACAGAAATAACCAATACATACATTTTACTATTAATTGTTCAATGATGCCTTATTTTGTTTCATAAAATATATATTACAAAACACACTTTATTTTCGATTTGAAAATAAATATTTATTTTAAAAAATATGAATAAGAAAAAATTTTGGAAAAAAAATACAGTAAGACCTCGATTATCCGAGCTAATTGGAACCGCTAGTACCTCGGATATCGGAAATCTCGGTTAATAGAAACCATGTATAAAAACCTTCCGTGCTTGCGAATTTAACTACTTTTAAAGTAAAAAACAATAGAACGTTTTTTAAATGGTAAAAATAAGCATATATGAACTTATGTTTCGCAGCTAAAAAGATTTAAAAAGGAAATAAACTCTATCAAAACAACTCTAATCATCTGTTAACAAAGCATTCATGGATGTTGTCTTCTCAGGGTGTAATATTTCTTGGAAGTTGAGTGCTTTTATGGGGAAGAAGTGCCTGTAACACGGACAATGAACTAAAATGAGTATAATTTTTTCCAAGCTCATTTTGGAAAAGAGAAAAAAAAAAGTTTGGACTTCGTTATTGCCTCGGTTAACAGAAACCTCGGTTAATCGAAGTTCTACTGTATTGGGCCTTTAGACATTTTAAACTAAATATCAGTCATTTTCCCTGACTTTTTGGGTATTTTAATTTGACTCCCTGACATTTCCCAGATGGGTAAAACCTCCTGGCTTTCACTGATCATAAAATTTAGACTCTGAAGCAGGCATACCGAGTCATCAGCACACGTTTTTCTTTTTAAAGTCTCGGGGAAAAACTTGAAACTTTTTTATATGTATTTTATTTATGTTAAATTCAGAAAACTATAATAAAACATCTTACTTCTTTAAGTTAAACAGAAATGATCATAAACTAGTATAGATGGTTTGAGCTTAAAAATCATGAAAACACTATCAAAAGAGCTAAAGACATTTATTATGACAATCTTGCATTACACTATGATAGAAGATGTAAAAAAAGGAAACATCAGAACAGTCCACATATACTTTTAAGAAACAGTCATTAATATTAGAAAAGCTAGTTCAGGGACAACATAAGTCTCTACATTAATCACAATGAATGTTACTATAACAATCTCATTTAGACAGGAGAATCATCTGACACTGATATTACAGCATATTCCTGATTATCTAATAAAAAATGGGGTTATAAGAAGGTAAAAAAGAAAGGAAAAAAAAGTTTTTTTTTTTTTTTTCATGTTCAGTCATCACAATATCCTTTCAGAAGACAACATACATCCTTTAATCATCCAAACAAAATTGCAGGGAAATTATTTTTTCAGCCGTAAGCTAAACAGTCATTCTTAAAAAATAAAATATAAACATTTACTATAGAGGATTTTATTTAGTATATATTTCTAATGAAATCTGCTTTTGAATAACTACAAATTATATGTCATTTGAAATAGGGAGAAATCGCTACAATTTTAAAATCCAGTGATCATACAATAGAAATTCCAACAGTGTGTGACATAAAAATTAACAAGTCATTAATACACATTTTAAGTTTTAATTTAATTATCATATTTGTTTATCTATCACATTAAAGAAATTTCTGTATTTTATAGTAAAATGAAAGATTCTGTTTATTAACAAAAGTGTTAGTATCAGATCATTTGTGATTAACTCATTGGCCCCACAGCCTGTCCTCAATCATATAACGTATACTCTCGATATCTCGAAAATCTTATGTCGTAAAAACATTTTTCTCCTTGGTATAACATATCCACCTAATGTTAATTTGAAGGCCTATGTAGAAGAGTTTCTTCTGAAAACCTTGCTATGTCAATTTTTTTTTCGCAATAGAAAAGGAATTTTTGATCAAAATGTAAGTTTATTGTTATTAATTCTTTTCTACTTAATGCTTAATTATTTTTGTCTTCATTTTAAAAATAAAATTATCAATGTTGCATTTAGTCTTATAGTCAGCTATCATTATATGCATATTTAATAGAAGTCATTCTTATGTTAAATGACTCTACTTTTAAGTCATATTTTAAAATATTTTTTTCCACTTTTCAGAACATATTTAGTTCTGAACTTGTTATCTCGAAAACTCACTATTTCAAAATTTTTTAGCATCCCTTCTTTGAGATATCGAGAGTATACTGTATTAATACTTGCAACTTTTTTTAAAAAAACTTTAAGTGATGATGTTAGGAAGTAACAATTTTAAATGTAATATTAACAAAGCACAAATTAAAAAGCTACTATCACTTTATAAAAAATATTTCTTAGAATGCAGTTAAAAAGCGAATCAACGTCTGAGTAGCAGAATTGCTAAATATAATTCAAATAACTAGATTATGGTTATTTAATTTGAAGACTTAAAAGACAAAATTATATAGCATTCTTATGTGACAAAGAATATGTGATTAAAATAGCAAAAATTTTAATGTAAATATCTGTCTTTTTTATATACATCTTTATAAATAAAGACATATTTTTGACATTTAGATATAAAATAAGACTAATAACTGAAACTAGAATGAAAGCCTGTTGTTAAATATTTTAACAAGGTCAATCTTAACTGAAATTTGTAAAGCTATTTCATAATGTTTGTAATGCTTGTCAATCTTTTTAAGACTACACACAAAGGATGTCCTAAAATCAAAATAGTCAATTCCAGTTTTTTAAATTGTGATAGTTAATTATCTGACTTTGATCAAGTAGTACCTACTGCCACAATATCTATAATCCAATGAATAGGTGTCAATAACAGTTATACTACCCCAGATATTGAATAATACTAATCTTTATAATTGTGAGCATTCTAACAGAAATTTCATTCATTATTAATATTTATTTAACGCAAAGGTTTAAATGCATAAGCATACAGAGGATTCTTATGGAACTGTAAGAGACTGCTACCCTTAATGTAGTTAAATCAATCAAAAAAAGTTTTTACAATATATTATTAGCTTAAAATATGAGAAATTTTTAGAATGGCTTCAAAAATTTATAAAATAGTTTGAAAATTATTTTTACTTAACCTTTTCAAGTCTATTCTTGAATGTTTTTAATTAATCAATGTTTTAGAATTCATAAGTCAACAAACTGGTTCAAGACAAATTAATATAAAGGTTATTAATAGGTAAAAAATTTTAAATACACATAAAAACATAAACTTTAAAAATGCAGAGAAATATAAAAATGCCTTTATCTTTTCAAAACCAATACTTTGAAAATTAACTATTTTTTTAACAATGCCGCAATAAATGCAATGATAGCATTCAATAACAATAAATATATTTAAATAAATAAAATATGAATAACAAAACAATATTATTTTCTAACTATACAAGTGAATAAAATAAGTTCATTTCTTAACACAAAATAACAAAACAATGTCATTCATTAAATATGGGACTACAAAACAAGCTGAAACAATTTGGTTTTAACAAACAGTGAGAGCTGTCAAAGAAGTATAAAAAGATTTCAGATTAACTATATTCCAAGTGCTGAATTTGCAGATATGGACTTTTCACAACTTGACAAATTAAATAAAGTTTTAAATTAAAAAGTTCTTTCTAGTGAATTTACATGGAACATTTTGGCAATAAAAACCTTTTAAGTAAAAGTAAAGCAATTCTGTATGTCAGTTGTGAGCAAGGGGATCAGGAAAGTTCCACAATTTTGTTAACAATGTTGTCAGCATTGAATTTTTTTTTAAAAAAACTATATTCAGGTGGGGAAAAAAATATCTACTTTACCATATTATGATTTTAGAAAATGTTATATGCACTCAAAAGTAATTCTGAAACTTGGTCTTTGAATTGATATTCATAATACATATATAGTTAAAATAGGAGTCTTAACAGTAAACTTCAATCTAGAGCTTTACAAAAAAGCATGTATTTAATATTTTGCATAAATCCTTTCATAATGTCTTGAATTCGGGCATAGGTGTAGAATTAAGTTTTGAAGCCCTCAAAGCCAAGATACAAGCCTTCAAAAGATACAAGAAAAAAAAAAATGTTTTAACTTGGATGCAAGTTTTTACTCTCAATAATTTTATTTTTAGAAATCATTTAATGATCCTTTTTAGTTTCATACAGGCTTTTAAAAATTAGAAAATGCCATTTGCTTAAAAAAACTAACAATCTACATTTTAGAATTTATATGAAAAATCGCTCTTTCAGAGAGAATACAATTTTGAAGTATCAATCAATCTGTAGGTGTAGGAATAAATTATAATAAATCAGAGTCAAGTCAATAAAAAAATTTACCCTAAATCAAAGTATTTCAATGAAGTTATGAGGAAAGTGGGGGTTTTTTTTTTTGTGTGTGTGATTTAATAGGTATATGTATACGTATGGTTTTTCGTAATAACTACCCTTAATGTAAATTTTTAGAATCCTCGTCAAAAATTAAGTAAAAGAAGTATAGGCATTAGGGGTGGCAAATTAATATTTAAAGGAGAAAGGATTAAAAATGTTATTAAGATCAGCCATCAAATCACTTGTGTGAAAAACGGGGGATGAAAAATCAGTTTGTCTGTTGAAACTTTAAATAGTTTCTAACAATTGCCTTTCAAATTTTCTCCCTGTCTTCCAGCAAACGAAAAGGTTTTGATATTTTTAGTCATTTCTTCCTCAGTAGTGATTAGTTAGATTTTCATAGCATTATGGTTCATTTCCCGCATAAATATTAATATGCAACTTAATGTGTATGAATATATATATTTTTCTTTTTATTTGACAAAGATTCTAAATATTTATCACATGTTAAGAGCCTATTATGATAAAAATATTGACAATTTACATACAATTAAGACCGCCAAAAAATTTGAGAGTAAATTGGAGACTTTATCAAGTGATAAAAGAAAAATATTATGAATTTCCTTTTAAAAAAGAAAAGTATGGAAAGTAACTTTTTTCTCACCTAATATTCTGAAATCAATTGCACTCTCTGATACTAAGACTGAATTACAGACCATTATACTCTCCTCTTAAGATTGAAACACACTTGGAAATAAACCTTACAGGCAGTTTTATTCATATGTAGAGTCACACCATTTTATCATGTTTTGTGTTGTCGTTGTTCCATCAAACACCTCTACTAGTTTATATAAATCATTTTAACTGTACACTAACTGAAACAATAGTAAAATCAAGAACTACAAAATACATCCAAAAGAAAAACGTTCAACGTTTCATCTTGCAGTAGTTGTCCCCTATGAATAAATAAATACAAACTATACTTGATGAGAAATCACAACCAGAGTAAAGCTGCCCAATATGAGAAATTGAAGCTCACTAGAGTACATTTCATAATTTTGCTGTCGGTAAAGATAACCGGTCATTAATGCTAAACTGTTTTTTATGTGGTGGTACAAACACATCTAAAAGAAAAATAAATGTAAATTGATTTACTTTCAAAAATTATGTTTTCCAGAAATCAATAACAGAAACAAATAAGGGTGATTAGATTAAAGAAAAATAAATGGCACAAAGTATAATAATTTACTTCAAAAGTTTATGTTAATATATTTGCCAGATACCAGACATTAACATGCATAAAAATACTTTTAAAAACTAACGAGTAAAAGTAGAAGTACTTTAAGCAAGAGTAACAAGTCAAATTTTAGATTTTAAAAAGTAGCCATTTTATAGTACCTTTCAAAAATTCAAAGTAACCGTAAAGAAAGATTAAATAGTAGGAAAAATTTAGTTAAAATGCAGGAAAATGTTACAAAATTAATTTAAATAAGGAACGGGAAAAATATATAGAAACAAAACAAGAAATCAATATTCAATGTTTGCATATAAAACTAGTTTTAAATAACATAATTAAACTAATTGTGAATTTAATTATAACTATTAATTCTTTAGAATTTTCTTTATACTTTCAGAATTTGTAAGAAGTAAATTAATTTGCTGAACAAATTTGATAGCATTATAACTTTTATTTAGGAAAATGAATTTAAAAAAATTTCTTCATATACAAGTAACCCCGTGAAATCCATTAAAGTAAAAATTATATTTAATTTTTACTAAAGTCAAAAGAAATTAATTTTAGAATTTTAACTAATTAAATTTTTTTAATTTGTTATTATTTTTTTTAATAATTAAAAATTGAGCATAAAAGTTTTAATATTATGGTGAACTAAATGTTTATATGGTAAAATTTAAAAAAAAAGAAAAAAAGTTATTTTTATTTAAAATTAGAGAAATAATAAAACTCTAGAATTTTTTCTGCTAACTCATTCTATCATCATTTTAAAGTATTCAATTTAAAATAAAAATATGAGATTCGAACGTAATCGGACAAGTTGTTCTCTAAAAACCAAATTTTGAATATACGATTTTAAGGTATAAGATAAACATATTTTGAAGAGAAGTTTTGAGACTTAATGTAAGAGAAACCAATATCAAAGATTTATTATGCGCTTTCTCTTAAGATTTTTTAGAAAAAAATTATTTCATTAGCTAAAAAGTTTGAAATCTATATATTTTTTATGAATGGAACGAAAATAACTTCTTCTTAGCACTATTAACAATTACATGTAATAAACTCTAAACTACTTTATTATATTTTCTCAAGAAATATCAATGCTTGGATAGAAACATTTGAAATTTTAACATCAGTTGTTTTCACAGCTGCGTATTTAATTTCAATAACAATACAATAAACAATGACACTATTTAATGACAACATTTATTTTTAATTTATCAATGCTCATATTTAAAAATGATTTGTCATAAAGATAATTCCTTGAAGTGATACAATTTTAAAGCCAAATGAATTATTAAAATCCCAACATTTATGATTTAGGAGTAACCAAGAATACCCACAGAAATTTTTTCAGGCGGAGATAGCAAATGGAAAAAAAGCACATCAAAATAATACAAAAATCATGTCATTTTTTATCTAATTTAAAAAAATATTTTCATTTGTACCATTGGAAATGTTCGAATACAATTTCGATAATTTGTTCATTTCTACCAGACCAAAGGGTTTTAGTGTGGAGTTCAGTATTTTTAATATTATTTCAACTTAATGGTAAAGAAATAAATAAAAATTATACTTCAAACTACATATAGTATAAGTAATAGAAAAAAAGTGTTAGACTCTTATAAAAATATTTTGCGAAACGCAAGTTGTTTATTACGAGATTTTTATTGTGAAAATTTTAAAAAAAATTTATGAAATAAATATAAAAAATTATTATGAAACAATTTAGCCAATTAACATTTAAAAATTACAAAACATAATTTTTAATTTATGTGATTTTGAAAGAGGAGGGATGTGAAAGAATTTGATCAATCTGAGGAATGTAAACAAATTGGGTGTGACTCACTGCATTATTTAACTATTTAGAAAATGATTACTTACAGTCATTGTTGCTTTCCATCATCAAATAGAAAATCAAGACTCATTTTCAAAATGTAAGGACAGAAACTAAAGACATTTGTTTTCATTTTTCAGAACATTGGATATTAAATTGTTTGATTCCTTCTAACAAGGAATTCTATTCTCCTAGTCAAACAAGGTAGAGAAGTCTTTTTTTTTTTTTTTTTTTTTTTGTTTACTTTCACCTTCTACTTTACTTTCTTTTTTTTTCACGCCAATTTTCGATAAGTGTGAAATCTATTGTACAGATTTGGAAAACATTTTTTCAGAGAGATTTTCACAACTGATTATTATGAAGTTAATCAAGTATATCTAAAGATAAATCTTTAGACCAGCTGGACGCTGGGAGTTTCTCACCAAAATTACTTTCTTATCCAATCAGTGAAGAGCCCCCCAGCCACATTTTCTTTTTTATTAAATTGCAATCCTTAAAAATATTTGGATAAAGAAATTAACTGTAAATGAATATATAATGCATTAAATTTATAAAAAAAAATTAATTTTGAAATATAAATTTTGAAAGGGAAAGATTTTGAAATAGCATAGAAAAAAGTAACAATAACAAAAAGGAACAAATACTTGTACTTTTTCCTAAAAAAGGTAACGAAAAATCAAGTAAAAGTGCATACTATTTACTTTTGTTACAAGTAACAAACATAAAAGGTATTACTATGTTTGGAAATTAAATAAGGGTAACAATAAGGGTAGTAATTGTTAGAACTGTTAAGAGAAAAAAAAATCTGTTTGAAAAGTAGGAACTAAAAATAAACAAGATAAAAATAGTTTGTGGAGTGAAAACTATAAAATAAAGGTTTAAAGTCAATGCCATGTCATCTTAATAATTAAAAGGTATTTACTTTTTCAATAAATCTTGAAATCTTATAATTTACTCTGAAAAATTACATTTATTTTTCATTTTAAATTACTAAAATGAAACAAAATTCAACAGAAATTATTAAAACCATACAGGAATTGATAAAATAAAATTCAGAATCATTAACAATCAAAATGAGAAGTTCTCATTGTTAAAACAAATTGAACCATACATAAGACATATTAAACAAAAAGGTATAAAGACAAAATATGTACACAATACAAAATCTTATATGAACAAAATACCAACAGTATTGAGATAATAAAGTATCATTTTTGAGTTATAAGTATTTGTGCATGGACAAAAGTTAAATAATATGTCTGTTATACTTAAAGTTTCGATATCCTTCCAGCATATTGCGAGTAAATATGTTACCTAAAAAAACTAAATATAAATTTTTATATCAAAATCAATCTTCAACTGACTATGAGGTTTGAATCATGGCAAACAAAAAAATCAATGCTAGCTACCCAATTCTTTAGAGCATAGATGTAAAAAATATAATACTTAAATGAACATATATAAAAAATAGAAATATAGCATAACAATTTAAGGTGTTGGTATTATATAAGTAACTAATGAAAATGTAAATTTTTTCAAAACTATAATTATTCAAATAATTAGCAAAATTATTTTTGACTTTTAGTGCCTATATAAAAGTAAAATTATGATATTAAAAAATTATAGAAAACATAACTCTTATAATACACATTAAATTAAATAACATTTATTATTTACATGAAGCTCCTTCGAAGAAACCACTTCACATTTTAAAAAGTAAATGTTTACACATAAAATCGAAAAATAATGTATGTTCAAATTAGGTGAAAACAAAACATTTCACTATTTCAGCGGAGTTGACCTACCTATGAAAATCACACTTCGAACCTTTATTGGTCATCAATGTAGACTAAATAGGAGAGCATGAAAATACAAAATGAATGGCAAATAAAAAGTTCTTTGTATTGGAAACCTGTATTTTAAGGAGAGCTCATTCTGACCCTTACTTTGGAAAAGTTTTTCAAACAAATTACACAAGTGAATGCTTTGTCTACCAAGGACAATGTTTTCACCCTGAGGCCTTTATTTTAAGGATTTATACAAGACTAATGAAAGAAATTATAAGTGACGAAGATTGATTTTTAAATAACATATAAAATACTGATTTCACATTTATTGCAGATAACATTCATTCATTAAAACTTATAAAACATACAAATTTTAGGACAAATATATACAAACTCTGCATATACAGTTTTTTGATGCAGTTCTCTGTGTAATACAGTAACTAAAATTGAAAAAAAGAAAATGTAATAAACATTAACCAACTCATTTTATTCCTTCAAATGTTAGAATCGACACCCATTATTTGATCAAACAACGATGATACAACTAATATCCAAATCAATCTACCATACAATTTCACTAAACTATATAAAAAATTTTAAAATGCTAAATATTACATTCTTGCTGTGATACTAAGAACTATTCATACTAGAGTTAAAAAAAATCAAAATTAATGATTCATATTTTTTTTAAAAATTTATTAAGTATGAAACAGCTTACCTAAATCCATTAAGATGTTTGCAATGGTGGAATGGCAAGAAACCATGATGACTTTGTTGTTTCTGTTGCAAAACAAAAAGGATTCATTTAAAATATTATGAAACTCTTATTAATTCTAGCAAAATATTAGTAAAGTGTGTTGAATTATGCAAACAAACGATGTTTAATCATTTAAAAATATCATATGTCAATTTCTCTGAAAGGGTCAGTCATTGAAATATACTATACATGAACACGAATTTTATTAAACCTGAATAATAATGTACAGTCCGCAAAAAAAAAAGAAGAAGAAACGAATCACCCTGAATAACTTTCGTTCTAATGGTCGGATTTTCACGAACTAAGTGTCAATCTTAATAGTTCTTGGGGGTGACCTCAAATATGCTAATTAATTAGTGCTAACTATTAATTAAGTTACGAAATCAGACACAAAAACGTACTTTATCTGAATAAACATATAATATTTTTTACATATTTGGAATCCTGATCTTTGAAATAGGGGGAGGGGGTAGACAAAATTTCGAAAAAAATTTGGTCGTAAATTGGGTCGCAATAAAGATTTATATATATGGCGAAAGTTTAAAAAAATGCTAAATTATCTCGCCATATAAACTCAAACAATTTAAATCTACCATAAAGAAACTGACGAGACGTCATAATAGTTTGCGTCTCTGTTGCTATAAGCAACCAAGAAAAGAATTTTTGGATCTGCTTTCTGGGCATAGAAAATAGTATTCGTTTTAATACTTTGAAAATAAAATTTGAATTTAAAATGAAGATGAAATTATTTTTGACTTTCCAATATTTCAAAATTTAAACGTTGAACTTAATTATCTGACATTTTTTATTTTTTTAAAGATGTTTTAAAAAAACCAAATTTACTTAAGTTATTATAAATTTATGATTTATGAAGAGTTGTAAGGCTAATTGCTTTTACACCTCAGTTCAAGTCTTTCAGGTAAGAAAAAGAAAAAAAATTTGGGGCATGATTCTGATGCGCAATCAGAAGGTTTTATAAAATTCACAGTATTTCTTTTCGATAAAATTTAAATATATATATATATATATATATATATATATATATATATATATATATAAACAAGAGAAAAATTACAGAACAATGAAAGTAAGGAAAAAAAAATAAAAATAATAAATAAAAAGTAACAAAAAACCAAGAGGAAAAAGGAAATTTTTTTTTTAAAACCCGGAAAATAAAGATATAATCTTTTCATCAGCCCACACGATTATGTCGGCAATATTAGAAAGCACTCTTTTTTGTGGATATAACCGTGTGGGCTGATGAAAAGATTATATCCTTTAATTCCCGGATTTTTGTAAAAAAAAAAATTTTGTCCTTTTTTTCCCCCTCCCAATCTTTGTTATTTTCCTTTTTTTCCCCTTTTTTCATTGTTTTGTAATTTTTTCCTTGTTTTATCTACATTTTGAACTTATTTTATGAGTTCTATTTACTTGCAGCTTATGCGCAATAAATAAAACTTATTGTTTTTAATGTTCTTCGTGTTTTTTGTATTTATTATGCTATATATATATATATATATATATACAGTGAACTCTCGCTACTGCGATATCCGATACAACAATAACTCCCTCTATTACGATAATGTTCCGTGGTCCCGCCAAACTTGCATATGGATTAATGTTATCTTCCTCTCAATATAACGATATTCTCTGAAGCAGTAAACCTCTGTAAAACGATTTTTTTTCAAATTTCAACATTATTTTCCATTTTTTTTTTACTGGTTTTCAAATAATGTAAAATGCCTTTCTGTCATCTTTTACCATTTTTTTCATCTTTTCTGATAAAAGGGTCACTGCTGGTTATGATCTTTCACCCCACTGTTATTTCTTTGCACATCAGAGAATGGCTTTTGTATTCAAATTTCATTCCCCCACTGTTGAGGTACTTAGACCACCCTAAGAGCTTCATGTTTTAGAATTGCCTCCTTCAGTTCTTAAGAAATCACCATTGTAACATCATGAGTCATAAATGACCACACACATCACAGTAACACCTGCGACCCTGAGAAGGTACTGTTTCTGTAGAAGGTGGGTGGAGCACAAATTGAGGAGGAGAAAAAAATGTATACTGACCATTGGTCATCGTTCATCACTGTCACTTAATCCCTGATTTAAACTACACCTGGTGTTTTCATGAGCTAGCGCAAATTCTACGATCAGAACTTTTCGCATTTAGTGCTGCTAACATTTTCAGCTTGGTGAGTCTTCAGTGTATTGGATATTTTTTACTAGTGTAATGGCAGGGAGAAAGCAACTTTCATTTCAAGATAAACTTAACGTTATTAAAGATATTGATGATGGAATGAAACAGATTGATGCAGCTAGAAAATACGGATTATCTCAATCTACAGTTGCAACGTTTCTAAAGAAAAGAAAACAGATCGAAGATACTGTAAGTTCAAATTTAATTAATCCAAAGCGTAAACGACTAAAAGTCGCAACTAATGAAAACATTGATGCTGCCGTCTTAAAATGGTTTCAAGAGATGAGAGCAACAAATATCCCGATAAATGGTCCCTTGTTATGCACACAAGCACGTAAATTCGCAGTAATGCTAGGGAACGAAACTTTTAAAGCTAGCAATGGTTGGCTAATGCGTTTTCGGGATCGACATGGAATAACTTTCCAGGAAGTTCACGGAGAGAAAAAATCTGCTCCGATTAACGAAGCAAATTAATGGAAGCAAGAGAAGATGACAGATATTCTTCAAAAGTATAAACCAGAGAAAGTTTATAACGCAGATGAAGCTGGGCTGTTTTTTCAACTCCTTCCCGATCGAACATTGGCATTTAAGGGTGAAAAATGTTACGGCGGAAAAAAATCAAAGCAGAGATTGACTGTTCTTCTGTGTGCCAATAGCACAGGGACACACAAGATTCAACCTCTTGTTATCGGCAAATCATTGAAGCCGAGGTGTTTCAAGAATGTGAGAAGTCTTCAAGTGGAATATAAAGCCAATAAAAAAGCTTGGATGACTTCTAAGTTTTTTTCTGAATGGTTGTTGATGTTAGATAAAGAAATGAAAAAGAGGAAGAGAAAAATTGCTTTATTAATTGATAACTGCACCGCTCACACCTCGATTCCAAAACAACACAACGTCGAAATTGTTTATTTCCCGGCCAACTGCACTTCGATTTTGCAGCCACTCGACATGGGCATAATCAAGTGTTTCAAAGGATACTACAGGAAGCGTTTGGTTGAATCGATACTTGTCAACATCGAAAATAAAGTAGAAGATCCTTTTAAAACTGTGAATGTCAAGGAAGCATGTGATATTATTGCTGGTAGTTGGTGGGAGGTAACAGAAAAAACTATTCAAAATTGTTGGAAAAAGGCCGGTTTGTGTGTCTTGGAAGATGAAATTGTTTCTAATAGTGAAGAAAATTCCACAGACAGTGATCCTTCAGATAATCAAGAATTAGTTTTGAATCTTCAAAAATCTTTATCCCAACTTGAGGAAAAAAATGGGTAAAACATATGGTGTTAACGTGGAGGACTATTTAACTGCGGATGACGATCTCACAATTTTCGCAGGAGTTAGTGATGAAGAGATTCTCTCTGAAATTACGGATGAAATGGAAAATAATGATGAGGAAGAAGATGGTGATGATGATCCATGTGTATCACAGTCCGTATTGTCACCCCATGAAGCTCTTCAATCCGTAAAATCTCTAAAGACATTTTTCTCAAGTCTTCCATTTACAAATGAAAATCATTTTCGGGCATTGGACTCTATGCATACTTTTTTGGTTGACTTAACAGTCAGAAAAATGAATAAACAAACAAAAATATCTGATTTTTTTCAATAAAAATGTTTTTTTAAGGTAAGTTTACAATCTTATGTTCTGTATTTATATCCATTGTTTTTAATGCTTAACCGTAATAAACACTATGCAAATAAATTTTTTCGATAATATATAAATATATTTATAGTTAATGAATATATAACATTAAATTTCAAAAAATCTCATTGCGTCCCAGAATTATGTGAGCCCTCGATATAACAATATATCCCTCTACAACAATATTCTTATTTGGTCCGCAAAATATTGTTGTAGCGAGGTTTTACTGTATATAATAAGAGTAAATTTTACTTGCATTTTTATTTTATTGTTAAAGGTCATTTCATTCTGACAAATATTTAGGTTACATGTTTTTCTTAAATAAGTAGGATTTGCAAATAGAATCCTTATGTATAAATTCCGAAACTGACTTTTGAAAACATGTTTTTTCCCTAAGCTCTTCGATTGCGATCAGTTACTTATTTATCGCCAAATATGGATACTAAAGTTTCTTTGTTTCATTCCTATATTTAAAAACTTATTTTACTATTCTCACCACCACTACCGACATCTGATTTAACGTTTTGATCAATAAATCAGTGACATTCTTTGGTTAAATAATCTGTGGCTTAATTAATAGAAAACTATAAATAGAATCAAAATGTTTGAATTCCTTCCTATAGGATTTAAGTGAATACTTTTTAAGCATTTTGAACATTGCAAATATTGTAAAGCATAAATTAGCTGAATGACATAAAGTTTCTGCTTTTTAAATGTAAAAATTATATAAAACAAATAAATATTTCGTAAATTTATATTTTGATTATTTAATATAAATAATTTATTTAGTGTAGTATAGCAAACTTATGTATTCTTTCCTGCCAGTTTCTTTTTACAAAAACTAATCAATCTTATCATCGAATTTTAAATTGAGGGGGGGGGGGAGTATTTATAGTATAAACTAACTCAGAAATTGTGCTAAATTATTTTTTTATGGATATTATTTACATACTGGATATTATTTAAATAATGGATATTATTTACATACTCTTTTCGTTAGTTTATTAAAAATATAATTTAAGAAATTAAAAGAAAAGAAAATTTAGATTTATAATACCCCAAATTAAACAAGAGTAACACTTGTTACAGTTTTTAACTCTGACATTCTTTTCGTGAGATAACTTCTTTTGCTGACGATTTCGTCAGTTTTTTATTATTAATTAAAGCCAGCTTACGCATTCTTGTAATTTTTGCATTTTATATTTGAAATTTTAAAGTCGAATGACATGCATGAAATTACCCCTATTTCAAAGAGTCAAAGTTAAATAGTTGCAAGGCCGATTTTTTTAAAAAGAATTAACTACTTCGGTGCAATGAAACAATTATTAATATTCTTGTTTCCTTATTACAAAATATTAGATTCAAATTTGCATTCATTATTTCTTCAAAACGTGTATTAAAACTATTATTATAGGTTATTTAAGTAGAAAAAATCCTAATGTTAAAAAAAGAACAATTTTTGAGATGATGATTCTAAAAATAGCACGTTTTTCGAATCCTTTTACAATTTTTTATTTCAGTAGTTGTTTAACGAAACAAGGCATATAAAACATTTTCCTGATATAGCAATATTTTTCTGAACTGTGCAAAAGTTGAGAAATAATATAAACAACTTTTTAAGCAGATATTTTCAACTTTTTAACAGAAAAGGGAAACTTTCTTTAAGTAAGCGGACAAGAATAACTTTGAACGTCAAAATAAAATTTTATGTCCGTAGTTTTTTGTTCATTTAAAAAAAACAAAAAAACAATCCGTTGTATGTTTTTGCTGTGCTCACATACGCTTTTACTTTTCATTACCCAAATAAATAATAAACAATAAAAAAAAGAAAATTAATAATTTATCTTCATTTTTTGTAAACAATAGTATTATTAGTAAATAGTCAGCTGTTCTGCATCGAATTATATTGTGTGTGATCAGTAGAATATTTTTAATTTCTTAACAAGAATTAATTCTCAGATAGCTGGCAATAATTCTAAGTTTTCTTTCAAAAAGAACTTAGCAATAATTTGAAAAGTAATTTTATTTTAAAGGAAAACATAAATTAAAATAATAAAACGATGAATTAGTATATTATTGGAAAATAGTATAGATGGTAGCATAAATAATAAGATTTTGAGTTAAAATTTAATTAAAAAGTTGGAAAAATAATTCTGCGAAACAAGCGCAGACAGATAATTTACAAATTTATTTTGAGATTAAGGCGATTTATAAGATATAAAGAAGTTTTAAGATCATTAAAATTGCTGACTACGTATTTTTATTAATATTTATAAAATATATATTCAAGAAATTGATAAATATATTATTCCAAATCTATGCATACGTATGTATATTATTGACAATGTTTCAGTTATTGAAAAACAAGATAAAAAAATAATCACATTAAATAAGCACAATCTCGTGTATAATCATATTCTATCAGAAGCATGCTTTTATAAAACTCGACATTCGTTGAATAAAGTGTTTTTTATTTAATAAAATGTTTTATTCAAATTTCCTTACTAAATTTCAAATAGATTTTTAGGGGACTAAAAAAGAAACATCATATTTTATAGTTTAAAAAAAATAAAAACAAAAATATTAGCAAACGATTATTAGCGAAAAAAATATGAATGAAATTTTACGCTGTGCATGGCGAAGTCAAGTTCCTCGCAAGTTTATCACATTTTAATATTGATCGCTCCATTTAATTATTTCTTTATTGTTGCCTAATTGTTTTTTTTAAATAATTAAATTTAATTTTTCTCAGCTTCTAATAAATAAAAACAGTTGAAACTTTAGAGTTTTCAATTGAAAAATATGTAGATTAATATGGTATAAAAAAATTCATACCTTATAATTCAAAATTTTTTCATCCTCAATTTAATTAAAATATAAAAAATAATTAATAATTATTAAAAATTATTTTTTCCTGAAATTATCTTTGGGTAAATGAGTTTTATGAGTGGGTGCAATTTTCTTTGAATTGCTTTATTAATTTTAAAAATACGACTAAAAACGTAAAAAGTGAAATTAACATTAAGGGGTACGAACTTTAGATCGCTCTCCTGACCTAACTATGGGGACCATATTTCCCAGATTGCGGCTACCACCTATATTTTGAAGGTTAAGAATTCTAAATATGTAAAAAAAAATATATGTTTATTCAGAGAAAATACGTTTTTGAGTCTAATTTCGTAACTTAATTAATAGTTAGCACTAATTAATTAGCATATTTGAGGTCACCCCCAGGAACCATTAAGATTGGCACTTAGTTCGTAACAATCCGATCATTAGAACGAAAGTTATTCAGGGTGATTCTTTTTTTTTTTTTTTTCTTTTTTTTTGCGGACTGTACAGGGTAGTTATAAAATAATTCTACAGAAATAAGATACTCTAGAAAGCGAACAGTGAACAGAATAAAATTATGTATGTCTATATAATGTTTGCAGCTCTTACAGTTACAGTGAAAAAATTACAGACATATAAGGGTGGACATTCCAAAAAATTTTAAAACGTAAAATGCTTTTTTTTTTATTTTTTTTTTTATAGTTTTGTTTTGCTATTTCTAAAGATTTTTATTACATTTTCTCTAGTGGGCATGAAAAAGGGTAATGTTTGAAAAAAGTCTAGCATCATAATTTCTTGTTCTAAAAATAATGTCCCAAATCCATTTATGAGTTGTTTTTTTTTATTATTATTATAGAGTATACTACAATTAAAAAGAATGCGTGATGCGATTTGAAAATTTCATACTTTTGCCTCTTTAACTATAAACGTGAGTGCAACACAGTCATAATATGTACAAAATTTTATTCTGATCATTCAAACAGTATAACTCTTTAGAAGGTAATGCATCAGTAAAGATATTTTGCAATGACTGAGTATTTTCAAACTATAAATATTATATACTATAAATATAAATAGAGAGACTGACTAGATGTTCACTAATAATTAAGAATAGGGGCATTCATTGTTTTTCTGTAGTTTAAAAACTTTGAGGGAGATTTATCAATTTTAACCAACCTTCTGCACAGCATCATTTGTGCCTGCTTTCTAAAAATTTAAAATTTATTGTTCAAATGCACATATTTAAATTACTGTGCTGATTGGCTTACTATAAAAATATTTTTTTAAAAAAACCGAGCGACAGATTTTGGTGATAGAAATTTAACTGAATAGTTATTTAAAGGACTGGGTGGCGAATTTTTAGCGAATAAATTATATGCAAATTCCAACAAACTAAAAATTGGGAAAACTTTAAAAAAATTATATTTATAAGCTAATTATGGAATTTTTAAGTAAATAGCATATTTTTTGCCATGTAAATATGAGTAGTGGAGATATAAAAAGATAACAAGTTCTAATGTTAATAAAAAAATTTAAGGTTTTGAAGAAAATAATAGCAAAATAAGATGTTTCAGTTGCATATCTGCAAATCTTGACTATTTTGATTTCATTCCACAATTTTATTTTAATTTCTTTCACTATATTCATAATTAGATTAACATTTGATTTCAAAAGCACGTTAATACAAACCTAAATTTAGTATATTTAATAGCTTAATTGTGAAAATATGGAAAACTGTTGTGGGTATGAATTTGTCTGTTGAAATGCTGTGAAGCTGTAAAATTCTTTGGCACCTTCAGACTATATTCAGTTTTTACGAATTTTGAGAGTTCTCAAAGATGATATTATTTTTCAAAAAAGTCTTTGTTTTCTTCCAAGAATAGGCCCTCAATACATAACACATTGATGTCATTTGCTTATAATCAAAATGAAACAATTGTTAATGATGGTTAATCTAATAGAGATTAATTACTGAAGAAAGAAGCGAGTGACTTACTCAGAAATTTTGGACAATGCTCCTTCATTAATAAGAAAAGTGATGCAGTTATTTACAATATCTAATGAGAGACATCTATAATCAGTGAGAGAGCCATGAATGATCGCATTTTCAATCTCACTCTGACACTCCAGGGAAAGTTTCTTAAGGTCGGAATTTATTTTATTCTCAATTTGGAATAAATGTTGAGTAACAACCTGAAAGATTCAACAAAGATCAATTGAACTGCATTCTACAAATCAAAGATTAAAAAAAGTATCAAATTTAACCATTTTTAATATTATTCCTTATTTGAACAAACCATTTAACAATAATTTCTAACACGAGAGATGGAGAGAGAGAAAAATTTAGGCAATAAAAAATTACATAAACTTTTTTTAAGCAATTGAAAATTTATATAAAATGTATATAGAAGCATTATAAATCTTAAATCCACTAACATTTTTCTAATATGTAGTACAAAGCTTCAAACAAAACCCTTACATGATAATATGGTTCATAATAATTTTTATGGTATAGGGATTTTTTTAAAAATTGAATAGTGATTTTTCAGAATAATAATATTTAATTCATAAAAATATGTAATCAATACAAAAAAAAATTGATAAAAATCTAAAAATATGTTTATGGATTAAAAATTGTAAAAGATAATAATAAAAACTAAATCTGGAATTATAGTATGTTCCGGTGTGAACAAACATTCAGTTCGAACGACAATGTTTTTTTTTTTTTTCTAGCAATGAATAAAATATTAATCTTCACACTTTTTGTAAGAGCACTAGATTCGTGTTTACTGGACTGTGAATGCACAACCATATCACCACCTCCACCATGGGATAGGTTAGTATTTGTAGAACAATCAGTGCAAAAAGATAAAGTGCCTTTTTTAGATTTAATAATATGAGGAAACATCTTTAGCATTGTTTGAGGTAATTTTAAGGCTTAATCATTTCTTTAAGTATCATAAAGAGCAAACAAAAAAAATCTCCCATTCATTCAGAGAAAAATAAAAACAACGATCTGTGTGGGGATAAAAGGTATCATAACTATTCATTTTAGAACGAACTCAGTTTAAACTGGTTCCATGTGTGACATATTGCTCTCCTTGGCTAAAGTTTCCTTCTCTCCCTCCCACTTTGGACTTGTACTGACTCAGTTGAAGCAGGACTGGTTCACATTTTAGTTTTTTTTCTCTTCGAATAAAAGCTGACGACGCAGGATCGCAACATGTATAAATGTTTTCACAAAGCACTTGGTTTGAAGCAATTTTTATACTTCATTGTGATGACTTTAATTTTTTGTAGGGTTTTTATTATTAAAAACTTATTTTGTAAAATCTTTTTTAGGGAATTTCCAGATATTTGAATGGAATTCGGAAGTGAATCGGTAGAGTTGGCAGCTATGGAAGGATGTTTACTCTGCGTTATGAAAAGAAGAAGAAAAATAAAACGGGTAACATGGAGAAGACCAAATAAAAGCTCCGATTTCATCAAAAGAATAAAATGGGTTGATAACAAAGAATTATCAATTTCTGGACTAGCAACAATTTGGACAGGTGGCCTTGTAAAAACAAAAGCATGAAGAGAACCTGTGTAAATAAGGAACAATTGAACAAAAGTTTTGCATGCATGCATCCATGTCAGGGGTCATTCAGATGTGTGGGAGTGGAATCTTGACAAACTTCAAAATTTCTCAAAATAAAATCATTTTTAAAATTAGGTTTTACAAAAAAATTCTATATTTATCAGATTCAAATACTTTAGTTGAGTTAATTTTTCACTTCAATGTAAAAAACATAATTTTAATATAACTACATATAAACTCCCTGACTTAGGGTCCTGCATGTGAATACAAGATTTTTAAATTGCAAAGACATTATTAAGGTCTCCAATAGAAAAAAATACATGATGAATTGGGAGTTTACTTGAATTTTTAGTATTTATCACTGAAAATCGTGTCCCATTTTAATCAAGGTCAGAATCCATAACTGCACATGATTTCCACTGATTTTCCAAGAACACTGTACTTTTAGCAGCTGTGGATTGACTATACAAATAGCAAGTGATGATGTGAATAATTTAGAAGCTATTTGGACTATTCAATAAAGCTATTTGGATTACTTCAATAATATCTCATAGAATCAGAAAGAAAAAAGAAATCAAATAAAAGATAAAATTTGAGAAACACACTTACATGATAGCTTTGAAGGAAATGGACTATTAAAGAACTCAAAAATTGAATTTTGTGAACATTAGACTCCACTGGTATTAGTTTCAAAGCGTCGATTGAAATGATGTTTTCTTTTTCGAGTGAATCGAGAGCGTTTAAAAAATCCTAGAAATAGAGACTCAAAATTAGACACAACTAATCAGTAAATTCATTAGTAAAAACATCAAACAAAATTTAAAGTTAGTATTCAAAAAACGTTTCAAAAAATATTTATTAACTTCTATTATTACTGCTATAAAATATATTAGAACATGATATCAAATTTGAATTCATTTAAAAAACTTTTCTAAGTCAATAGTGTGAGGAAGGTGTTGAGTTATTCAAATTTAACTTACAAAAGAATAATTAACTGACCGAAAAGATTAAAAAAGGCTAGCATTTTAAAATCACAATCAGTAATGGTAGTAATTTCAAAACCCAAGTCTTCGCTGAAAAACAAATATATTCTCATTTTAAAAAAAAGGTCTTTACTCACCCATAGCAAATATCTAACAAAAACATTAAATAACAGTGATCACAACTCTAAAAAAAAGTTATCAATTTTATTTCTTAATAATAGGATTTACACAACACAAATATTTTATAGCCACAAAACATCATTTCTGAAGCACAGCAACTATGTTGTCACATAAGTTCTTGCAAAGAATATATAGCATCACCAAAAAAACAAATGAAATAGTTAAAAAATTACAGTGTGACAAGATTGTAGGAAAATAATTGCCTCTTAAAATTGGCAAGGAATACAACACTGCTTGGCAAAGGAGCAACGAAATCAGGTTAAAAAAAAAAAGGTCAAAAAGGGGTTAGAAGATTAGGTGACATCAACCACAAATTGAATGCTTTAGAGATTTTCGGGTTATACTGACAAAAGGATTAAGTTAACTGAACGTAACAGCGTTGCAGGTGTTGACAGTGAGTTTAAAGACTTAAGGAGGTAAGGAATTTCAAATACAAAAGATTAGTGAAGGTCCTTCCCATGGAATTTCAAGTAGAGCAAGAACGGTGCGAAAGCAGCTTCAAAGGGTAACTGCTTACATAACGAATAAAATAGTAAAACACTAAATAATTAAATTAATAATTAATCCAGGTTAATATCAATCATTCAAAAAATATATAATTATTCTAATGAACAATTGTTTAAAAAAATTATTGAATAATGTATTGTAAAAACAAGATATTTAAATATAGTCAAGTTCAGAACATAATTACTCAAAATTGATCACATGAATTACATAAAGAGGAAGTAATTAAATTAACATTATTTTACTCAACTAATTAACGATTAAACCTTAATTTAAAAATAATACTAATTAAAACTGATAAAATTATTCAAAAATAATACCATATTAAAAGCAACAAGATTAAATCAATGCAATTCATAACAAATTAAATAAAACATATTATACTTCATCTATTAAAGCACATTATATCATACTATACAATCATACAATATGGAACAGCAGCATAATTATTTTGGAGCAGAAAAAAGTGTGTTTTAGAGCACATAAGATGGAGCTTGGAAAAATGAACTATTAAATAAAAAAAATTTAATGGAAATGCAACAAAGAACTACTTTTCAAAATTTATTTCTACTGGCTTATACTATATTTAAATAAATATGCATTTTAAATAATTCTAAAAAGCGACTATTAAGTGTTCAGACCTCTTGGTTGCTTTTTGTTCATTTCCTTTTTTAATTACGATATCTTTAATACGATGGGGTTACAATACACAAATTTTGAATTTTAATTATCACTTCTTGAACAGCTGGATTAACCCATATCATAAATCCCCATCATTTTCATATTTTTTTTAATATTTTTATTTACGACACATAATGTTAAGACACTCGAGCTTCATAGAAGTAATGACTGTTAACAATTTATTCGAAAATCAATTTTTGACCCACCTGTCTCCATAGTAACTTTACGTCTTAAGATTATTTTTTTATCGCCCATTTGATATTTTAAATACAATATTATTACAGCACAGGTATGTTAAATATTAAGATATTACTTTTAGACTCGATATATTTGTGCCGATTCTATAGTAAATTTTAGACATTTAAAGGTTTTTTGTAAGCCCTTTTCACATAGCATTTTCAATTTCAATATTTCTAATACAATGTTATACTATAACAACAGTGATTCTGCTTAACTTTGAAAACTACAGGTTTTAAGACCAGGGATTTTCTTATTTCTGGGTCCTTTTTTCCAAAAACTGAGTCCCTATTAAAAATATTAACTCTCCACCTTTGTTAGGGTGCATAGCCAAATTTATCAACCAAAAAAAAAAAAAACACCTTTTGAGCATTTCGAAATTGCAACTGGTTAAAGTTGAATTTTTAAAAGTTTTGGGCCAAAATTTTTAAATTTGAATAAAAACTATCTATAAATGTATATTAAACAAAATTATTTACTCAATTAATATTATTGAGCACATGGAAGTGATAAAGATGTGTTGAGAATTAAACTAACAAAACCCTAAGAAATTCACAGTACAAAAATCCTTCCCAACAAATCTAGCTCAATGTACGCATATACGGATGTGTGCCAGTTGTTAATTCCTCGTGTAATATGATTGGCCCTTTCATATGTATGACGATATACAGGGTCAGATTATGGCTAAATGAGTAGTGAATATATTTAACAGAACATTGTGAAAAGCACGCTTAATACCTATTTATGGCGTCAATCAACATGACAAAAAAAATCTCTTTGGCGAAAGGAAAACTAAGTACTTCTTAGAAACACCCTATGTAAAAAGCACATTTCAGAGCTTTTAAAAAACGAAAATCAAAAATAACCACTTTTTAAATTGTTACGCACCCTGTCTTTATCCATCAATCAATATGCACATTCAAGAGTCTTCTATTGGTAGAAATAAATTCCAAAACAAATGCTGGTGAGCTTTATTTAGTTTCTGTCTTGGGGAATTACATCTCCCAAAGGATGCATCATAACTTATTTTTAGAGATCCCTCTACAATTTTTTGGCAGACTTGTTGCGTTACACTTAATTTGTTATTTTATTAATGGCTCCTTGACACACTCTATTCGATGGGATAAGAAAACATCTAACTATACACAGGAATGGAACAGCAGCATTATCATTAGAAGCAAATAAAATTTTAATTTTGGAACAGAGTAGAGAAATAGTCTTAACATGCAGAGCAGCATAATGCTCTTAATAGTAAATTTTTGAACACATAAATTAACATTTTTATCATACTAGCTGAATACCTGTTCCTCTAAAGGAGAAGGGGGAAAAAAATCAATAAATCAGTACTTTAAGAAATTATGCACAAATCTGAAACTTATATACCAACAGAATTAATAAAGCTTAGTTATTATTTGTCTTCCTTGATGTGACTTTTCATTACAAGAAACCCATTTTTTTCTTAAGTTTATCACATCAAAATAAAGATTCAGTATTCGGCTACTGATACAGGCCAACTCAAGATCAACATGTTCCTGCACTTATTCAGTGATAAAAAGAAGAAATATTTTTCTTTTAAAAGTTATGCAATTGTTTCTAAACATGGAAAATAGCAAAATACTGGGATTCTCTTGTGAAAAACAGTAGAGTATAATATAGTGATGAGGAGGGAGTAATGATAAAAGCTTTTCATATATTTCACATACATCCTAAATCAATTAGTAGCATTTCTCCATTAAGTACATAAATTATTTTATTTCAATTAGTACCTATCACCAAGACTTCTTGCGCAGGTTATCTGGCTACCAGAGGATTACTATTAAATTAATCATCATTGGTGTCAATAATAGTTTTTACGAATTAATACCATTGATTTTGCTTTACCATACATAATTTATTTTCTTAAATTCAATTTATGTTGATTTTAAGTTATTTAGTTATATAAAAACGCATTTTTAAGGTATAAATGCATTCAAAATAAACATGCTGTTACAAATGAATTATTTTACTGTTGTGGTGACATAGTCTGCCTTTGCTATCACGTTCAAATTGATAATTTAGTTTACCTGATGTAACAACTAAAAATGATTAAATATTAAAGAAAGCAATAAACTCCCTTTTACACAAAATAGAGCTATAAGCTAGCAAACACCACTGATGTTAATTTCAAATTACTAAAAAAAAAACTCTATAATTTAATTAAAATGATAACTAACGTTTCACCTATGGGGAAATTCTGAAACTGAAAAATTTACTTTATTTGTTTCCTTCAGAAATAGTCTTCCTAGAACAGTGGTGGGGAAACTTTTTTTAAGACGGGCCATTTGTAATAACTAGACAATCGTAGCGGGCCAAAGAATAATGCTTAATCGTTAAAAAATTTATGTGTTCTATATACATATATTATTACATACACTTATTATTTTAATAGTAAAAAAGCAAAAGGTAAGAAAATTATAAGCACAAAATATAAAATGAATTTAGTGTAGTTCTTGATGTGAAGTATTATCACTTTATTTTCTGGTGTCATTACTGGTTGATGGTGCATGAGAAAAATGAAATTGAAACTGTTTCTTCAAAATTTCATCCTAGTCCGGTTCCATTTGCGAAGCAGAAATTCTTAAAACTGATGAAAGGTGCTCATCTGTAATTCTGTTTCTTAAAGAAGTTTTCCTAAGCTTCATTGTTGAAAAGATTTGTTCGCATATATAAGATGAGCCGAACATTGTCATTATCTTCATTGCATGAGTAATTAGATTTGGGAAATTATCTGGACTTAAATTTTTATAAAATTCTAGTAATGGTACGGTATGAAAAGTTTGTTTCAGGAGAGTATTACAGTTCAGTTCTATTAACTCAAGTTGAAATTTTGCATCAACTTCTTCGTAATTAACATTGAATGGGGTCGCAAAAATACTAAACTCTGGTTCCATTTTTCTAAAGTCCTGAAATCTCCTTTCAAATTCTGAAGATAGTTTTCTCAAATTAATTTCGTATTTTTTAATCTTATTGTTTGATATAGTGAATTTTAAAGATTGTATTCTTGGAAAATGAGAAAAATCAGATTTAAATATCTGATTAGCAAATAATAATAACTGTAATTTGAAATCAGGTATTGCCAAATATCGTGAAGAAACTGATTTTTCCCTTGCAATTTGAGATTAAGTATATTCATCTGTACGAGGAGGTCTGTAAAAAAAGCGAAATCAAAAAGCCACGTTTCGTTTTCTAAGACGTCAAATTGATTATAAATGTCTTTATCAAGAAGAAAATTCACAATATCGTCTTTTAAATCCCAAATTCTTTCAAATACTTTTCCAGCACTTAACCAACGAACTTTTGAATAATACAGGATATCGGAATGCTCAGACTCCAAAAACTGTTGAAACTGGCGATGGAACGAATCATATTTACTAGTTTTACAACAATATTAAGTATATGGTCAATATCTAAAGCCGATTTACAGAGAGCATCCTGATGTATGCGAAAAAACATCATTTTCCGGATACTTAGAATTAAATTTCCCAAAAAATCCTTGATTGATTCCAACCATATTAGGAGCACCATCGGTAGTTACATTACATAACTTATCAATAGGTAAACGAAGTTTATCGATGAAATTTTCAAATTCACAAAATATATCGGCACCAGTCGTTGTTCCTTTCATTGACTGCAGCCCTGCAAGTTCTTCTGTAATTTCAAAGTGAGCGTTGATTCCTCTTACAAATATGAGTAACTGTGCAGTATCGCTGATATCTGTACTTTCATCCATGGTAATTGAATAAAAAATAAATTTTTGTAGTCAGTTGTGAAATTAGATTTTTATCAATATTTTCAATTCTCTCCGTGATTGTTCTTCTTGAGAGAGACAGTGACTGAAAATCATTTTTCTTTTCAGGGCACATAATATCGCACACATCTATCATGCACTGCTTTATAAATTCACCATCTGAAAATGCTTTATTAGATTTAGCAATATTATAAGCCAACACATAACTGGCTTTCGTAACGCATCTTTGAGAATGATTAGCTCTCTGAAATAATTGTTGTTGACTTGATAAATTTATTAAATCTTTCGATTTAATTTTTTTCTCCTCTTCACTTAACGATGAGTAGGAGTGGTTTTCATGTTTGCTCTTGAAATGGCCTTGAATGTTATATTCTTTTAAAACTGCAACAGTTGTATTGCAAAGTAAGCACACAGGTGTTTCTTTAAATAAAGTAAAGAAATATTTCCACGTCCATTCTTCTTTAAAAACTCGACATTCTGAATCCACTTTTCTTTTTTTAACATCCATTTTAGACGTTACCTACTACGGAGAACAACACACAGAAACGCAATTGACGAAAGCTTACTGCTAACTAATGCTCTTGCGCGTGTCCTCTTAAAATGAAATTATAATTTTATTAAACTTTTATAACGCTTATACAAAAATTGTAAAGCAGTTTGACGCAAAGGAAACAAGAACTAGAGCAGACGCAAATCGCGAAGCTTTTTGGTTGTGATTGTTCAATTCATTTTCATGTGACGTCACAGTACCCTCCTCTTTGGATATTCATGGGCAAAATTCTGTATTTATGAAATTAAAATAGTTCTTCAATATTTTGATAACTGTCAATCAATGGCCTATTATATTTTGGAGGCCATACGCAATAAATAATTCACGCTGGCAGAAAAATGAAAAATCCGCTCGTTGGAGCTTAAAATGCGCAGTCTGCCACATGTGAAGCACAATTCACCTACATTAGATTCCGTATTGTCTGCTCCCCGAGAAAGACAAACGCTTCTTGACGCCATTCTACAGCTATTCTATGAAGAACTTCTGCTTTCAAAATTTTACCAATTGAAAAGCTGTCTGAAGCTATTTCCATCAATTTATGTTTTGTAGAACAAAAATAGAGAAAGTAAAAAGGTCACCAGTACTTTATTAAAAAAGAGAAAAAAAAACTAGCTTTAAACAAAGTATACAAATACTACGTATATTGTTTATATTTGCGACGGATCGGCAAGTTAAAATTCTATCCGCGGGCCGGATAAAACCTTCCGGCGGGCCACAGTTGGCCCGCGGGCCGTAGTTTCCCCATCACTGTCCTAGAATTTATTCTCACAGGCTTTTATTATACAGTGAAACCTTTTGGGAGCAACCACTTTGTTTCACAGTAAAAGGGTCGTTAATGGGGGTTGGTCATTATTAAGGGTTACCTCCATTCACTTTAAAACGTTATCAAAAGTGCATGACTTTTCGCAAAGGATTTTAATTTCAGTCAGTTTCATTGTGTGGTGTGCAAATTGTTTTGGTGTCATGAAAACTGGATCGATGAATCAATGTGTGTAAGAACGAATTTACCAGTTATGAACCATAGAAGTATTTTAAATAAATAATTATGTTTTTCTGTTTGCATTTAATTTTTTATCATAAAAATCCGTTAGCGTTAAAAAATGAGAAAAAGGTTTGTTTGTTTCAGATGCTTAGTTTTTCTCTAAAAGAACTTTTTTTCTAATTTAGTCTTAATTCAAAAATAGAATCAATGAATAACATCGCGTTTAGTTACAAAACGTCTACGTCTTTAGTTTAGTTATGTCTTTAGTACGAAAATTGCTTGCTGTTTTGGAGTAACAAAACTGATTTTTGCGCACAAATTTGGCACCAAATGGAATCAAAGTCGCACCTTTTGCTCAACAAATGTTATTAGAGTTTGGAGCAGTTTAGGGGGAAAAAAAGATATTTTGGAGCAGGCTGGAGTAGAAATATCATTTATGACATCCGAGATTGGAATATCGTCTTTGTATGTTAATAAGACAAATAAGAGAAAAACGAAGTTTCTGAAGAAACAAGTTTATTTAAAAACATAAATAAATTGTCACAAACAGAGTGACGAAAAGAAAGAATACACAAATGATCTGCTTCAACAGAAGCTTAAATACTGACAACGGGTGACGTCATGATCCACGCAAGAACGACCAACAGCAAATGAAAATAAACTAGCCGATCCCCGCAGACCATGACCTCACCGACACAAGTTGAATGCATGAGATCGAACCTCATACCTTTATTTGTCTAACATGCGGCCCCCTCTCATGCCTTCAACTTTTACAAAAAAAAATACAGTTTATCAAAATCTTCAATAAACTAAAGAAATATTTAATTTCCTTTAAACTAACACTTAAGTTCTTTCATTCCTGTAACCATCCAAAAGATTAAACTTTCACAAATACTTTTGAACAAAAATTTTCAACTTCTAACTTAGTTAAAGGTTTTGTAAAAATGTCCGCTAAGTTAAACTTACTCCTAACGTGTTTAACAGCAAAAAATTTATCATAAATTAAATTTCTTAAAAAATGATACCTTACGTCGATGTGTTTCGTTCGACTATTTTCAATAGGTGAATGAGAAAAATCAATTGCAGATTGATTGTCACTAAATATAATACAATCACTTAAATTTATGTCTTTTAAATTTAATTCTCCACACTCATCTATTATACGCTTAATCCACATTACCTCTTTGGCAGCGTCAGTTAAAGTCACATACTCTGATTCCATTGTAGATAGACTCACACATCTTTGTTTGAAGGTTTTCCAGAATATCGGAGTTTTATCTAAAAACAATATTATACCACCTACTGATATTCTGTCATCCCTGTTAGCAGCAAAATCTGAGTCACAGTAACAATTAACATTTAATTCTCCAATATTTGACAATTTTAAGAAATAATCTTGAGTATTTTGAACATAACCTAATAATCTTAATAAAGTATTCCAGTGCTTTAAACCTGGATTTTCTTGAAATTGTGATAATATATTTACCGCATAGGAAATATCCGGTCTTGTGCGATTAGCTATATAAGCCAAACAACCCAAAATGTTCCGAAACGGCAATTTCGCCATTTCATCCACTTCGCTTTTAGAAGATGGACAATCAGCTTTTGATAATAAGTTACCCTTAGTAATCGGCAACGATGACAAAGGATATTTAAAGCTAGAAAACATTTTACAAACTTTTTGGATGTAACTCTTTTGATGTATAAACATCTCACCATCTTTTTGAACAAATTCAACACCTAACAACTTACGCGTTTTACCCAAAATTTTTAAATCAAAATTATCACTTAAAAGTTTAATAACACTGTCTACTTCATATTTTGTTTTAGCAAAAATAATTATATCATCTACATAAATTATAAGAATTACATTTTTATATACATATGTACAATTACACCATTTCAATCTTACAAACTTTAAATCTTCAAGTGTATTATCTAGTTCAAAAAACCACTCTCGACCACTTTGTTTGAGTCCATAAATAGCTTTCTTTAAATGACAAACGTGGTCTTGCTTATTTAAATCAACAAAACCTTGAGGTTGATACATAAATACATCATCATTCAAATTTGCGTAAAGGTAAGCACACTTAATATCTAATTGGGTATGATACCACCCTAGCATACAAACTAAGATTGTGAAAAACATTCTTACAAGAACAAAATTAACCACAGGACTAAATACTTCATCATAACTTTCACCTCGTATTTGTTTAAATCCCTGAGCAACTAAACGTGCTTTGTATCTTACAATTTCCTCCTTTTCATTTACTTTAGTTGTATAAACCCAACGGCTTCCCAAAATTCTTTTATTTTTAGGAGTTGGAACCAAATCCCAAACTTTTCTTTCTCTCATAGTTTTTATCTCATCTGACATGGCTAATTCCCAATTTTTAACTTGGGGAGATCTTAAACAGTCTTTATAATTTCTAGGAATTTTTATTTCAATATGATTAACTTCGTGTTTTATGTTATGATTAACCTGAAAATTTGAAACTTTACCAGAAAAAGCATTTTTCCCACTGAAATCAAATAAATCCCTATCATACTTTATCTTGTTACTATTGCAGTAATTTTCTACATCGTTATAGGATCTTAATCTCATATTTACCCCTTCAATATTATAATAAATATCAGTTCGACTATTATCTGGACGGGATACAGCTTTTCTAATCCACGAAATGTTTTTACACGGAATTAAATCTGGTTTTACGCTTGAACTACCTGTATCTTCATCTGAAGAACTTTCGTCCAAATCGGGACGTTCCGGTTCAAAACTAGCAAAATTACGTTTAATGGGTTTGGTGCCCAGTACGGCTTCCACCCCAACTACATTTTCGTCAAAACGAACATTTATTGTTTCAACAAGTTTCCTTTCGTTTTTAAGCCAAATTCTATAACCTTTCGTTTGTATTGCATATCCTAACATAATACCTTCTTTAGCTCTCATTTGAAGTTTATTGCGTAACTGTTTTGGTTGACCCACAAATGCTAAACAACCAAATACTTTCAAATGAGTGACTGATGGTTTTCTACCACTATACAGTTCAAAGGGAGTTTTAATTTGGTTTTTGTGACAAACTCTATTAAAAGTGTAAGTAAAGCATAGTAAAGCTTCAGCCCAAAAAGCATTTCCTAATTTACTAGATTTTAACATTGCTTTAATATTGTCTAAGGCAGTTAAATTATAGCGTTCACTAACACCGTTTTGCTCTGGCGTATAAGCATTAGTACGTTCAGCTTTTATGCCTTCATTTTCAAGAAAATCACTAAACTCTTTATGGCAAAATTCCATGCCATTATCAGTTCTAACATTTACAATTTTACAGTTTAAAAATCTCTCAGCTCGCTTTTGATATCTTATGAAACTATTAAAAACATCCGATTTCCTTTTAATGGGAAAAGTAGTAACTTTCCTTGAAAAATCGTCAGTAATAGAAAGAAAGTACCGACTTCCACCATGTGAAACGACAGGCATTGGACCACATACGTCCATATGTAAAAGTTCCAAAGGTTTCTTAGATCTTATACTTAAATTTGGTTTAAACGAAATTCTTTTAGATTTAGCTAATTTACATTCTATACAATTACTATCTGAAAAATTGAGATTAGGTAATCCTTTCACGCTAGAATTTTTACTAGTTTGAATTATATAATCACAATTTATGTGGCAGTATCTTAAATGCCAGACATCTAGATCATTTATCTGAACAGATACATTAAACAATTGCTCATTCGAGTCATTAACATTTTTATCAATAATTAAATCTTTATCAGGCTTAGTATAAGCATTAGGTTTAAAATAATACAAGCCATTAATTCTTTTACAATAGAAAATCTTCTCATTTACTCGATTATACACAGAAATACAATTTTTAGCACCTACAAAATATCCTCCAGCTTTCTCTATTACAGAACCAGAAATAAGATTTCTTCTAAGTTTAGGAGAATACATGACATTTTGTAAAGTTACTCTGTGCATTTTACCATTTAACTTATTAAAAAATTGCACTTTTCCAATACCTAAGATTGGGCTTTCAATGTCACCTATAGCTAACGACATAGAAGCATTTTCTACAGTTTCATATTCAAAGAATAAATCCAAATTATTACAAAAATGTGTTGAAGCGGCAGTGTCAAAAAGCCAACTTTCTTTCTTAATTTCATGACACACATTGCCAACATTTGCATCAACGATATAAAGACTATTATCTAAAACATTTGTAGTTACATTACAGTAAGAATTATCACTTGCATTTTGTTTAAATTTACTCTTTATATTCTTTGAATTATACTTTAATTTTTGCTTACAATCGGATATTAAATGACCATATTTATTACAACGATAACAAGGCCCTATCTTAGATTTATCATAACTAGTTTTGAATTTAGACTTAATATTAGCAGATTCTAAATTTCCCTTGCTATTAGAAGAACCAGATTTAAACTTATTAGTTACACTTAACTTTTCATTAAAACTTGAATTAACATTATAAGCAATATCACTAACATTATTTAAATCAAAATTTAGTTGCTTAAGTCTACTTTCCTCCAAAAGTAATTCGTCTAAAATGTTCTTAAATTTAAATTTAGTGTCCTCCCATCTATAAATAATTTGAACAATACCTTGAAAGTCCTTGGGTAAGTATCTTATAAGTTGGAATCCTTGGTATAGGTCATCCACCGGATGTCCTGCTTCTTTCAGCTTAGAAACCAGGTTTTTCAATCTCGCTGCAAATATTCCAACTTCTTCTCCTGGAGTGTATTTCAGGTCGAAGAATTGGTCTAGGAGTTGAACAACTCTCGCTCTCGTAGTTGGCTCAAAATGTTGTTTTAGGATTTCCCAGGCTTCAGCACCATCAGTTGTCGCTGAGATCAGACTTCGGTATTCGGGTTCAATACTAAGAAATATCGACGTGTACGCTTTGTCACGTCTCCAGAGGTATTCTTGACTTTCTTTTCGACTTGCTTCTGTAGGTAGGGCAGGCTCAGTTTTGGAGATAAAACTCCACACTCCTCGGTCCATGAGGATTACTTTGATATTTTCTTTCCATGTACTCCAATTTGACGAATTCAGGAAATCTATATGCGAATTCGATTCCATGATGAAACAGTTAAAATTCAAAGATTCTTAAAGGGAATATCGTTCTAGACTAGATACCAAACTTCGTAATCCTTAGAAGTAGCCATCAAATTCGGATGTGCAGACTTATACTCCGAACAAAAGTTCTTTTAAAAACTCTTACTACTAGTTTTGTCAACTGGAGAAAAATTCTTTAGAAGAGTCATATTTTGATAATGTTCTATTGTTTTTTTTTTCTTCGAATCCTCAGCATCTTTAAGTACACCATAACCAACTTGAGATTTTACTGATGATTCACTTTGCAAAAATGGCGTTTGGGAACGGCCCCCATCTTAAAGATTCTCCATTTGAAGTTGACAATGACTTTGCTGAGTCCAGGCTAAGGAAAATTCAATATTCAAGACGATAGAAAATAAATCCCGGTTATGCCTAAAACTTGGCCCATAACCATGACATCCGAGATTGGAATATCGTCTTTGTATGTTAATAAGACAAATAAGAGAAAAACGAAGTTTCTGAAGAAACAAGTTTATTTAAAAACATAAATAAATTGTCACAAACAGAGTGACGAAAAGAAAGAATACACAAATGATCTGCTTCAACAGAAGCTTAAATACTGACAACGGGTGACGTCATGATCCACGCAAGAACGACCAACAGCAAATGAAAATAAACTAGCCGATCCCCGCAGACCATGACCTCACCGACACAAGTTGAATGCATGAGATCGAACCTCATACCTTTATTTGTCTAACAGATAGAGCAATTCGTGCAGAGTTCCAACCCTGTAAACACATTAATTAACAAATAAGGGAAAAACAAAAATCAGTTACTGATTCAGGGGTGATTAAGGCCCAAGTCAAAATCCCGGAAAATTTCTTATGTTTAAAAAAAAAAAAAAAAAAAAATTAAACAAGTTTTTTTTCTTCCTTTTTCTCAATATTTCTTAGTTTGCTTAAAATATATTTAAAATTTTACACATACCTATACCATTTACACATACTTATGATGACCTGGAGAAGTAATTAAAATCTACAAACACGTCTTTCTTTCTTGAGTTTATGATTATAATAACTATTTACTGTTAAAAAATCAGCTCATAAATAATCCTGTATATAAGCTTATAAAGTATCTGACTCTCCCTTACAAACAAATAAAATAAACTGTGTTTTTAAGTTCCACTTTTGAAAATTTGATTTCCGAAAACTTCTGCGATCAATGATTTTTTTAAACGTCTGGCCCTTCGATCTCCGGAAACTTCCGGATCACCGTTAGCGAAAAGTCTGGAGATCCAGATTTTTTACGGAGCACAATCAGCCCTGCTGATTTTTGCGCACAAATTTAACACACAATCGGGCCAAATTTGAATTTTATGCTCAATGAATAATATTAGAGTTTTGGAGCAGGTTGGAGCAATTTTGGGGAAAAAATGGAATTTTGGAACAGATTGGAGCAATTTGACCAGCTGTTACAACCCTGCAATGTTCTGACATGTTAAAAGTTCTGATTGCAATCTTTATTAATTATTGAAAGACTTTAAGATGTTGAAATATTGATTCTTTTTAGTGAAACAGAAAGAGAACTTACCAAAAATTCACTGAAAAAGCAACATGAAATATTTAATTGATATTTCAGAAATTAATATTTTTCAAAAAATAAAATTAGCTTCAATATAGCTTATTGAGTAATGATTAATAATAAGAATTTAAGAAATTAGTAGAATGATTGCTATGAATTTAATAACCAAATAAATAAGTGTGTACCAAAGAAAATAGTCATTTTCACTTTGAACAGCAAAAAAATTGTCAAAAAAAAAAAAAGGTTATTAGTAAATTTAAATGAAAATTTATCATAAAATAAACAACACATTTTTAAATTAAGAAATCAAGATATGACTAAAAAAATACTGATGAAAAATATAAACACTTAGATTAGAAAAATACCTCTTCTGATGACATTCTACTAAACACAAATTCACGACGAAGTAATTTTCTTAACATTTCATATTTCAAGAAGACATCACCTGTGAAAATTGCATTCATTGAAACTCAAAATTATAAATATAAAAAGTAAGAAACACTTCATTGATTAATTTTTAAACCATAAATTTAAAATACAAAACTGTGGTTTTATCTTAATGTTTATATTAAAATAATTTTTTTTAAATTATAAAAGAGTTATATTCTTTTTATTTTTACTTTTTCACTAAACTGATAGTATAAACACTTCAAATTAATTATGTGAAAAAATATGATGAACGCATAAACATATTATACTATAATATAAATATTTTTTTTTTTTACGCACTTATGCTTGAAACAAGATTCTACAGAAAAGTAGCTTTAATTTATCTTGATATTTTCTTTTTAGATTCATCCAAGTTTTTTAAGGCTGCGAGAAATTTTTTATAGAAAATACAGCTTTTTAGTACTTTTTGATTTACAAATGTAATTTTTTGGGCCTATATGTAATCCTTCAATTAAATAGTTATAAATGAAAATAAAAAATATCACAAATAACGAAAATCCAAATCCCTCCCCTTAAAACTGTTTATATGTCTATTTTAACAAACTGAAGAATCCTTAGAGACATTGGTTTAAAAAAAGAATATTAAAATGTCTTGTTGGTTCAATGGGCAAGATAGAATAAAATATACTGAAAGTGCAAATAATAAGTTATGTTGCTCGTGGTTATTACAATTCTTGCTCTTGTTGTTACCGCTAACAAATAAACATGATTTAAAAATATAATTAAAACTTATAAAAATGTTGACAAATAATAAGATTAAAAAATTAAACTAGGCATTTACAGTTAAAAGAATTAACTAAGATCTTAAAAAAGTGAAACCAAATATGTTGTAAGAACCAGAAGTCATGTCAAATTAATTTCATTTATGTTCAAATGTAATTTAAGTTTTTTAAAGTAACTAGGGAACTAAGCTTATAGTTCGCTTCTCACCAACCCTGATGATAGCTCTGCTATAATAGTTGCTTCTAAGCACAAAAATAGTTTTTTTTTATTTTTTTTTTTATTTAAATTATTCACTTAAAGTATATGCACCTAAATATGCACCTAAAATTCTGCTTGTTGACGTTTATGGCCCACTTTCCACAAATAAATTAATTTTTTTTTAAAAAATCATGCATATTTTGAGTCAAATTTGCTTGAAGTATGAAATGTCTCATTTGACTATTTTCCTTATGATACTATTAAGATCAATTAATGAACATTAATAGTTTAGCTTAATAATCATTTTTTTAAAAAATAACATTTAAAATTAAAGGTTGATTGTTATAGCAAATTTGGTGAGTTTACAATTGTAATTTAATATTTTTGTTACTAGACAGGCTAATATATTGAATAAAACTTGGGCATACACATCATTAAGTCCTAAATTATGAAATAAATCTCTTTAACAGCAATTGATAATAGCATATTAATAGAATTTACACCAAAAAATAATAATTATAAATTTAGTTTAGACACCTATTCAACCATGTTAATCATAAAATGTAGCATAATAAGGTAATATCATAGAATTATGTTATTATAAAGAAACAAATCTTTTAGTTTAAATCTCAGTTAACAATAAACTTAAATAGTTAACAACAAAATGTAATAGTATTAGAAAAATAAATATTGCCTTTAAATTAGGGATACAAAAATCAGGGTGCGTAGCCAAATTATTCAACAAAAAATAAGCACCTTTTAAGCACTTTTCAAGCACTCGAAAAATATTTTTAAGCACTTAAAAAAAATATCATAACTAGCCAAGGTTGGAAAGTTTTTGACAATTGAAGGTTTTATCTTGTTTTAACCATCATGTCGAAAAGAAAAAAACTTTTGGCATTGTTTTTGAAAATTGTCAAAAATCATGAAATTTTGAATCATGTAAAACAAATGGCGTTTTCATAGGCTACGAACTGACAATACGCCGAAGTAGATTGATTGGCTTTGAATTAATTGTGAAAACGTTGAATAGAACAATATGAACTGTGTCTTTTTGCACAATTCGTAGAGAAAATAAACATGGTAAAGGAAAAATCTCATTTTGAAAAAAAGAAAATTAAGCACTTTTTAAAAACACCCAATGAAAAAAGCCCCTTTAAGGGCTTTTAAAAAACAAAAATAAGCACCTTTAAGCACTTTTTAAAAACGCTACGCACCCTGGAAATATTTTACTGTAAAATAACGATAAAACGCCCCAACTCCAGAAAGCGCCCCCTTGTATTTTCACATAAATATAAGATTGCCAATCAGTACCAAAAAACGCCCCCCTCCTTCACTACAACACAATTCAAAAAAAGTTCATATTTTAAGAATAAATTCATAAAATTTATTTCTAGAAAATAGTTATCCCGATGTTTAGGGTAGAAGATTAGTGTTAGACTGTACATGAACAATGAGTGGAAGGAAAAGGAAGATAATCAATCACAGTCACTGAATTGAAGATTGCTAACGAAAGTGCAGATGTTTGTTAAGTGTGGTGGGAAGAGAAGGGGGAGGCAATCCTTTGCTTCCCCTTGTCTTCCTCAGCTAGGAGGAAAGGTGTGGTCAACAACAGCTGCATGCAGGTCAAGGCTGCCTTGAATGGTATGTACACTCCCTGGGGCCCTACCATGAGCTACCGGGAATGAAGTTCCAATGACGTCACGTAAAGAGGCAATTTCTTTTTCCTCATCATGAGCCTCCTGGAAACTGTTTCTTGGCAAGAAACTCAACCGGTTTTCTTTCCAGCCGGTGTCTACTGCCCAGAATCCCCATTCTTGGAGGGAATTATGAATTTTTGAGGACTAAATACGATATTTCGCCGATGAATGCCTTAATTTTTTTCTATTTCATAAAAGAAGATAACAAAATTTCTAAAAGATAAACGTGCCCGAGCCATTTTCAGGACGATAATTAAAAGAGAAATGTTTTGTTTCATTAGCAGTATGTATGAACAAAAGATACTTTCAGAATTAACTAAGAAATTACGGCAAATTAAATATAATTATGCTCTCATTGTATGATAATTGTTACTATTTTTATGTTATATTACCTGGGATATATTACTTAACCAATACCTTTTTTTGAAGTTCCAATCATTTCTTTTTTTAATTTCTTTCGATGAACTTTTAATACAACAGTATTTAACTTCATTCCGAAAGATGGTTCTTTATACTGTATGCAGATGGCAGCAAATTTAAAAGAATTTGTTACAGGCATCATGTATTATAAAGTAAGCAATTTATTTATAATAAGAAATGTGAATAAGATTAATGTTAAAAGTAAATAGAATAAAAATGTTTCGAAAAATATTTATGAAATATGTACTTATTTCTTCTTTTACTCATTTTAAAATTTTTTATTCTCATTCTTCCATTGAACTATATACTATAAAAGTTATACAGTTTTTAATTAATGATAAATATGACAGGTTTTAATTATTAAAATTATATGTATAATAAATTGAAGAATATTTCAAAATATTCACAGTTCATGTTTATTTAGTCTAATGAAAACAAAAAAGCATTATAAAATGAAAACAATAAATCGTCAAAAATATTATCTAAATAGCAGAAGCTCGTAAATAGCAGAAGCTCGTAATAGCTACTCATGCTAATGCTGCCAAACTTAAAAAGAAAATCTTAAAGAAATTGTGTGATGGTTTAAATTTTAGCCACGCCCTGAGAGAGAGTTATCCTGGAATGTCTGATTCCAAGGGAGTGTTCATGGTACAGAATTGAACGTTCATGGAACCAAACTTTCCCTGTTTCACTTTCCAGCGAGGAATCTTCATTCTACTCCTGGTAGCTCATGATAGGGCCCCTGGTAAGAATGGGGAGAGTTTTAAGGTTTGGTGGGAGAGTTCAATTTGACAGATTGAGTAGAAAAGAATGGGCATTACTTTCCTACAGGGGAAGAAAAATGTAAATTGAAAGGGAGTTGAATTGAATGGAAGAGATAAGGAGTAAAAGGGAATTACCCTTTCTTAGAATTGTTCCATAGGGGCAAGAAAAATCTGAATACTTTGGGGGTAGAGATTCTTTGTTACTTAGACATTCTTTGCTTGTTCACAGATATTAAAGAAATCTTTCTTTTCTGAAATATTTCATCATATATTTTTTAAAATTTTTTTTTACCTATTTGCATGCGCAGCAATCACACTAATATTTAAAAATAAAGGACCGTTGCAAAGGTATGTTTTTAATGATTAAAGTTTATATTTACTTCCTTTTGCAATGATTATTTTTACTGTATATTTTGTGATTCACACTAAATAATGCTCAATGAAATATAGTTGATTTTTTTTAAAACAGTGCTTTGCACTTTCACCATTACCGATTATTTGCCTCCCTCGACATCACGGGATTTTCGTCAAAATTAAGGGGGCGCTTTATCAGTATTTTGCGGTAGAGGAAAACAACTATGTGTTTTTTTTTAATTTCCTTCTGATAACAACAAAAAGTATATGAAAACTAATGTGGAAAATCTAGATCCTATCGTGATTTTCGGCCACTAAAAATGTATGGATACTGCAACACCACCATTACATTTTTATATATAATTAGAAACATACTAGTTTTAATAATTCTTGTAATGTACAAATACGATTTTTGTTCTAATCACGACACAATTTTCCCCTCTAATACTTAACAGTTTTTTAGACCAAATATTTCTTTTTTTTTTTTTTAAAAAAAGAGAGAGAGAGAATCCCTAAGGGCATGCATCATTATCCTCTCTTAACCTGAAAAAAAGCAAACTCTATGAAGGGATAACTAAAGCCTGATAAATTATTAAAGGTTTTTTTTAAGTAAAATCATTGTGTACTTTAGATAAGAAAAACAAATATTTCTGTTTTCACACATTTACTACAACATAAAAGAACGCATCTGGAACTTTCAATTGTAATGGTATCAAAGAAATTTAAACACACATTCATTCATAAGAAAAAGAAAGAACATTTCATGCTTTTCTAAGAATGTGAAATTCAATGAGGACCGATCGGCAGTATAAAAATGGGTAAAAAAAATTCTGTAGAAGTAACTTCTAAATAGGGGCAGTACATACAACAGTATCAATAAAATTCTACCTTTTAAATGAACATTCTGTTCATCACACATCACGGCTAGGCAAACCATGCAAATATTGACCAATAGCTGTAGGGCTTGGTTGCCATAATGATAGGTGAACATTGCCGGAATAGCAGACCTGATGCTGGCGTCAGTGAGTCGTGATATACTGGATGTAGGTGAGGGACATTGGACAACACCCTCTTTGAGTGAAATAAATGAATTGGTCACTTGAAGAATGTTAGAATGAAGTTCAAGCTGATCAGACACAGAATGGTATAAACTTTTTTCCCCTACAAAGGAAATCATGATTAAAAGAAATCTAATGAAGCATTTTAAAATATGCAGTAAATATAAAATTAGTTATTTGGAACCTTCATAATAAACAGATTAAATAAGACATCAAATAACTTTGACGGCAAGCCTAAGCTTTTTCTAAACTTTTGAATTTAAATTAAAAAATTTCAATTTCAAAAATATTTCCCGTACTAAACATAACAAGGGGAATTTGATTTTGATATTAAGAAAAGATGGATCGTAATAAAAAGTAATTTATGACTTTTGAATGAAATAAACTAGACTTCTAAACTTTAAGCAATTTTCGCAATTTTCAATAAAAATAAATATTTATGTGGGAATCTTGACATACAGAGAATGACTAGATGGTTAGTTCTTAAGTTTTGTAGCCTGCACCCTGTATAAAAAAAAGTTAAGAAAAATTTCAGAAATAAAAATGAAATGCTATTTAAAAAGAAAACATGAAAAAGAAAGAAGAATCTTAAAGAAAAAGCCTGGAAATTAAATTCAACATGACAAGATTTAAACTAAAAAGATTAAAACTAGCAATTTAAATAATCTGATTTTCTAAAAAAAATGAAATAATTGATTTAAAACATAAATGTAAACATCAATGATTAAGATGATTTAGATAGAAGCGAGACCTTTAAAACAATTATAATAATAAAAGAGGGGGAAACTGTAAAATTTTACACTTAATTTATTAAAAGAAAAAAAAAAGAATAAAATTGCAGAGAGAACTGATTTTTTTTTTCAATTCTTAACTTATCTTTAATGCTAAACATCTGTTTTTAATATTATTTAACTCTAATTTATAAGAAAGAAATTTTGTGAACAAAGCAGAAAAGAATCAGTTACATAAAATCATATTACATAAGTAAATTAGTGAGTGGCCACCTGTTAAATGTTCATTTATTATTGAATTGTTAATCAAGACAACCATTAGATAGACTTAAATATGCAAAAAATACAAAACTTGGTTATAAAAAAAAGTGCAAAAAAACCTTGGATTAAAACAATATTACTCCAATTTAAAAATTAAATATTTTATTAAAATTAGCAATTGGGATCAATATTTCAAATAGTTAAACTATGGGCTTTGCACAGATCAAGTTTCTAATACAGTCGAACTCGTTTATAATGAGCACAAAGGGACCGTAACATGCACTCGTTAAATCCGAGTGCTCGTAATAAATGGGTCCTTAAGGCACGCGTGCAACCAGAAGAGGGGGGGGGGGCTTGGTAGATCAAATGATTGAGTTTACTTAAAATTGAATTAATACTTACATACTTTAACTACATTAATTAATTTAATTAAATACTTTTCTTAATTTAATGACAACTAACCCCCTCCCCCAACCAGCCGATAAGGCGCGAAAATGATAAGTCACCGCCTACTCTCACGTGACTTTTCCCATGCTTTAGATTAGAGCGATAAGGGCAATTAAGTTTAAGTTCGCGTTTTTTTTTTTTTTTTTTGTTTTTTTATTTCCCGCGCATTTCTTATCATTTTGAAAAAAAGATAAGACAGAAAGACTAGAAAGATGAGAAAAAAGAATGCAAGACAGAAAAATATTGCTTGCTAAAACCAGGTTTTGCTCCTTAAAAGCGACTTCTGTTCCATAAACTTAACATTGATCCAACCAAATATTCTCGTTTCCCTCGGTAAATCCGAGTTCTCGTAAAATCCGAGCTCGTTATAAACGAGTTCGACTGTATACTCAAATTGCTTGTTCAAAGGCCATTTGAATGATAAATGAATAAAACATCCCTATGTGTAAACAGTTCAGTCTCAATAGAGCCAACATTACCAATAACAGACCCGATTAGTTGCAGAGCCAATGTTTTTCGCTACTTTTATAAAGAAATTTAAAATTTAAATAGTTCATATGCAGAACCGGATTATACCTTTCGTAGGCCCTAGGCATAGCCGATTCATAGGCCCTAGGCATAGCACAAAAATTTGCCAGAATCTGAGATTAAACTAAAAGCGCAAAATTTGGTGAAAATTTACTCATCCGATTTAGAGGAAAACTTTGTAGATGAATTTTTACTATTTTCCAATTTGTATGAACATAAATCTGCACAAGAAATGTTGAAGGCTCAAATTAAAGATAAACTTGTGAATACTTTTCCTAACGTTCATATTGCATTAAGAATATATTTGTCGATTCTTGGATCAAATGCAGAAGGAGAAAGATCTTTCTCCAGATTAAAATTGATAAAAAATTATTTGCGTTCAACAATGAATCAAGATCGTTTGGCATCGCTCGCACTTATGTCTATTGAATACGACATTTTGCGTAGTTTGGAATTCGACAGCATAATACAAGATTTCGTTGAATCCAAAATCGCACAAAAGTAATATATTAGATCATAAGATTCTGCAAAATAATTTATTACCGAATATATTTTTATTTGTATCTTCATAATTTTGTGCAAAATACACTTGTTGTTTTTAAAGTCGAGTTTGTTGTAAAAATTATTTTTGACTTGTTTGACTTGTCGAGTTTGTTGTAAAAATTATTTTTGTCAAAAAATTTTTTTCTCCCAAGTTTTTCGTAGGCCCCTGAATTTCGTAGGCCCTAGGCACGTGCCTAGTGTGCCTATAGGTTAATCCGGCCCTGTTCATATGTAATAGGAAAATCAAAGATGTTTGTAACAAAATACAATAATAGCCTGTCATAAAAACACTTACCCGTGTGAATATAGGTACCACTTCTTTTTAAAAGATCTTGCATCCAAAGGGTATAACCTAGAAGGGTATCAAAGTGAATCCCACCATATTTGGTCACCTCAGGTTGGCCTATAACGAGGCATATAATGGGAAAAGGTGAAATAATTAAGTTAGATTGATGCGAATGTATGATGACATTTGCTAAATCTCCACACAGTGTTTGTTCTTTTTTAACTGGTACAGATAAACTCCTATTTAAAATAAAATATACATAAGTATATACTAAGAATGACAGTCAACACAAGCAAATCCTGGTATTTTTAGTAAAATGACTGCAGATAGATAAAACATCAATCATTTACAGTACTTAACATTACGATGAACGATGTGGGGGAAAATAAACTATTTGAGGTTTTTTTTCCTCCTCATTTACTACAATTTCAGTACTGCAATGCATTTTATTAGTTTAAATTATACAACATTTTAACACATCATTCATCAGGGCCCATGCTTAGGTTTTTTAAATTATTAGCCAGTAAATTACTCAAAAGTCTTCCCCAAATGCAAATCTTAAAAATATTTTTATGATAATTTTTTTTTTCCCATAGAAAATTATTTTACGGCAGTTTGCTTCAGGCTTATATTATTTGGACCCAATTCTCATTGATTATGCGGCGCATCTGTCAAAAATGACAGTAACTGCATAAAAAATTCAGATTTTTTTAGAAAAATTTCTTTTGACACAATTTTAATTTCTTTCCACTGGAAAAATTCATTCCCAGATACTTTCTCCAAAACACAATTACTCATTTCTCCAAGCACGTCAAATTTCCGATTATATCGCATTCGGCGAGGTAGCAGATGCCAGATGAATAACGAGTAGTAAATTGAAGTATTAAATTTCTACTTTATAAGAAACTCAAATATTTCAGCTATATTTTATAACAAATATCAAAATTTAGTGAACATTTTATAGAAAACAAATACAGGGTGATTCAGTACATCAGTTGCAAACTTTGAAGGGAAGTAGAGCACATCATAAGGATGGAAAAATGCCAATCTTTTTGTATACATTTGAAACTGTACTTTTGTTTATTTTATGTTTTCTTGTACTTATTTGTGTGGAAAATTGCATTCCAATGAACCCTGGAATATCTACGTTATTGTAATTTCATTATTTGGCAACCAGCTATGACAAAGCAGATGTTTCTGGGTCAGTTTGAATGTCATTATTGCAAAAAATAAAATGAGCTTTAAAAGATAATTTTGATAAATAAATGTGCACACCTAATGCAGTTCCATATGATGTGGTTACAAGATTGCAACTGCTCTTCTGTGTAACTAATAAGAAGACCTACCTTGGATGGAGGTTATGAATACTTCTGTCATAGAGAGAAAAGTGCTCTCTGAGGGATAGAGGATCCCCAAACTTCACATAAACATTTCCAAAATAATCAGACATCACTTTTCTGGCTTTAATTAAACCCTACAAAAAAACCACACAAAAAAAACCCCTTCAGCTTCATGATTCAGATGGATTTTTTAAAACATTTTGAAATTCAATTTTGCTTTACAGTTGAAAGATTCTAATTAACAAATTCACTACCCTATATCCCAATGAAACAATACAGACTGAAAACATTGTTTTCTTTGGATAGGATACATTTGCCCTCAAATAAAGACACACTGCAGTGAGGTGACTAGTTAAGCAGGTTAAATTAGTACCTTTAATGTATGTTTAAGAAAGCTTTCATTGTGTTATATATTTTGAAATTCACTAAGTAAATTATCTTCACTTTTCTTATTCTTAATTATTTTTAAATAAAATATAAAGTATATCTAATTAAGATGCAAAACTACTGCTATAAAAACATATGTTAAAAGTAGTTTTGAAAGGGGTAAATTAATACAGAATTATTCTCAATGTATCAATATTTCACAAACAACAAATATCCAACTGTGTGAAAGTCTTAATTTTCATAAAATATTCGGGTCTGAAAAGTCTACTTATACTCCAGGATAATTTTGCAACACTTATGGATGCTTTAACTTATGGATGCTTTTAAAGAACACTGCACTTTTTAATATAAAAATGCACACTAAAGGTTTTATTGGTTGCCAAGCATTTCTACTTTAAGATTAGATAAAAATAATTTTTATTAAAACAATTTTAGGAGTCCATATATAGTACAATCTTTTTTGAAGAAAAACAGCTAGAAAAATAATGTATTACAATTTATAACAGAAAAAATAAACATAAATTTACAAAGTATGCACATAACATTTCCAAAGTTAAAAAAAATTAGCAGTTTTCTCATCTCGTCTAGATATAATAAAACAAAGAGTTTGCCTTTGAAATATTTTATGGTAAGTTTTCTGCATTTTTTAGAATTGTATTTTAATTATTTCTATGTTAATATATAACATAATTAATATATACATGTAGTAGTTTTAATTCACCATCATCAGTCATCCTCAAAACCACCATCTTCCATGTTGAAAGGTGCCAGACAGTCCTGAATATGACATTAACTTATTCTTTTCCTTAGAAATATCTAATTATAGCAGTCAGTCTTTGTCCTGCAACGCTGCATGTAGGCAGCTCTCTGCTGTCGATGTTATAATTATTTTCCTTCCTTATTAAATTTGTTAAGTTTAATTCTTAAACTAATTATTGTTTTTTTTCCTCCCTTGCTCCACAAATTACTTGCCCATTACAATATTGAATTATTATATTTTCTTTAAACCAATATCCAAAGTTACATGTTTAAATAATGCTGTTTTATTTGAATTATCACTAGTATTTATAGAAATATTCAGTACTCAAGTACAAAATTGTTGAATTTCAATGAACAAATAAGCAATAACAATTTCTATACACAATTTCAACTTAAATGTTAAGTAATGTATAAGCTGCAAACAAAAATTTAATACTAAAATGTTATAGTAATGCATGTTTTATATTAGTGCATGTAATTATTCTTGTTTCTCAGTATGCATAAAAAATTTTATACTTAAGCCTTTTTTAATGTCATTACTTAGCAGCATTCAATTTGCAACTGTACCTATTAATCAACTTAAAATTATGATTTCTTTCTTTTTCTTTATTTTTAAATTGAACGAATTCAAAATTTAACTTAAAGGAGCATAAAAAATAAAAGACATTAATCAAAAAATATTTCAAAATAATGGGATTATCAGGTCTAAAAACCTGCTACATATGAAATAGTGAAGTAGAGCTTTGTTTTAACACTAATGATTTAATCCATATAAAATTTATAATATTTTAAATGAATTTTAAATATTTATTAATGCTTCTTTCATATAAGCATTGTATTTTGAAATCATCACCGAATACAACGAAAATTTGTTTACGCTGACAACAGAAAAAAATAAATAAATTGAAAAATAATATTAAATTAAAAAAGCACTTCATTCCTGTTTATGCTTTTGACTGTAGTATGCATAATGTATTATTTAACAAGATTAAAAAACATGGAAATTTTTACTTATAATTTGTTCTATAATTGCATTTTTTAAATATTTTTAAAAACTAGCAAAACATAGAATACACGATTGCCTGTAATATTTTAATTTTTAAAGACCATATAACCTTTAAATTTATTCACAATAATTTACTTTATAAATTTACAAAAGAGCATTATGTAAACATTAAAAATTACACATCACATAGATTTATTTAAAGAAAGCAGACTCATATTAGCAATTAAACTCAAGATTCTAAAAAATTTTATGGAAAAATTTGCTATTTATTTTTTATTTAGTTACACTCAAATTAAAATTATTTGAATAAATACGGTGAACTCTCAGTTCACCCATCTAAGAGAACAAAGGAGGGGGGGGGGAGAGACAAACCAGTGAAAAGCCATTCAAAGTTCTAAAATGTTACATTAATTGCAATGAGAATATGAATAAAATTATTTTTAAAGAATAAATGTTATCATTTTTTATCTATCTGACTGCAAGCAAGTGACCACTGTCTTTTTCATCTTTCCTATTCTAAGTGCCCTTTTGCTAGATAAGAGCATGGGAGTAAAGTTAACAGCTCAGCTTGAGCAAAGATTCTTTCTTAAAGATGAATGGGTTTTCAATGTGGGGGTTGTAACAGATAAAACACCCTATACTAAATAGTAGAAAAAATGTTTTCTGAGTAACAACAAAGGTGAAAAAATTGCAAGAGCAAAAAAAATTAACTATTCCATTGGATACAGCAATATATTTCATCTCATCTTTAACAAAGACTGTTTATTTGTGGAAAATTTTAATTTAAAAACTTTTTTCTAAAACAAAATGTGATTTTTTTTTTCTATTTAAGGAAAAGAAATCTTTTTGCAACAAAGACTGTTTTTTTTGTGGAAAATTTTAATTTAAAAACTTTTTTCTAAAACAAAATGTGATTTTTTTTTTTCTATTTAAGGAAAAGAAATCTTTTTGCAACAAAGACTGTTTTTTTGTGGAAAATTTTAATTTAAAAACTTTTTTCTAAAACAAAATGTGATTTTTTTTTTCTATTTAAAGAAAAGAAAATTTTTTGTAGCTATTCTAAGAAAAATTTAGATGCTTAATTGAACTATTTATTTTCAGAGCGAAGCAAAAACGAATGATAATTATTATTATTATTATCCTATATAATGAGGAGGGGCCTTTGAAAACTGTTGTATAAATGAAAAAGGTGCATAAAAGGGGTGGTGCATAAGCGAGGTCACTGTAATAGAAAATTAAATCATTTAAAGAATTTTTTCCATTAAAAACCAAAATTTAAGTTAAACTATGATTTCGACCACATTGGTTCAAACCAGACAACCTTGGTTTGATATTTGATTAGGTGATGTAATGTAACATAATTTATAATACTTTTTATTAATACAATTTATATCTCAAAAATTTATGTAAGTAGGACTATAGATTTTTTCAGAATGTTTTTTCGGTTAAATTTGATTTCCTTTCCTCAATTTGAAACTAAAAGAAATAAATTTGAATTTAGATACCTTAGTAGATTCTTTTGGTTTTGGAACTCCAAGTAACTCATACGCGTAAAGATTTTCTTCCAATGTTCTATCATATGTGATGCTGATGGGTACAATAGTGATGTCAGGTACTTTAGAGGAAAAATAAAGCTCTAAAATAGTTTGCAGCATTCCTTAAAAAAAAGCAAAAATTCATTAGTCAAGGATTTCAATCTTTTAACAGAAAGTTTTAGGGCAGATTCAAAAACAATTTAGTTCTGAATTAATTTGTTCAACCAAACATAAAATACAAAATGATTTTATTATTGCATAGCAGTTTTGGAAAAAGGCTGAATTTTGAAAGGTATCAAAACTTCAGAAACAGGTCTGCAAAATTATGAATCAAACTGTAATAAAAACTACAATTTAAAGGATTCGTTATATTAAATAAAATATTCATTGAATACCCTTTTAGAATAGAAATAGTCTTTATTAAACATTTACAGTTAATCCACTTTAAATTGTCACATTCTTCTCTTAGTTGTTTAAAAATCTTATTTGGAATAATTTCTTACTAATAGCTAATCCCAAGATTTATTATTATTTTGGAAACTGGAACTTGGTTTAATATTTTAATTAAAGTATTTCACTAGTTTTGAATGAAACTAAACATTAAAAAAAACAGTTTATTGTTTATTAATTTTCAAATTTTTATGCAAATTGAACTGTCAGATGGATTGAAATCATTAAAAAAAAACTGAATAAAAAGAACAATTTAAACTTTCCAAGATACCAGATTTGACTTCTTCTTCTTAAAAATAGTTAATGACCCCCAAATCCCATTATAAAGTTTCATAAGAAAATTTCAGTGTTTTATTTTATACAATATTATTTGAGAGTCATAAAATTTCAAAAACATATACAGAAGAATAGACAAGATACTTCAATCACTTTAGTACAATTTGCGGCTGGCTCTTCAGTTCAACATGACAAATTTTGGCAATCTGCAGTTATTGTTACAGGAACCGAAACGAGCAACCCAATAGTGAATAAGAGCTTTGCAAGTTGTTTCTGCAGTTGGGATAACTTCTGGCCATCTGATGAAACAAACAATTATTGTCATGCAATAATTATGAACTTCAGATCAGACTAAAAGGCTGATTAAATCATTATGAATGTATACAAACCTTGTACCTGGTAGAGCAAAAGTTCCTATGAAAGATTTGGTATCTCTTTGAACTTTGGAATGTTGACCATTAATTTATATACGATGGAACAGATCCTTTTATAAACTTCTTCACATTTGGCCAAAAATATTGTTTTGTCATTAATTTAGACGTTAATAAAACTCCTATATGAGAATTGTAAATATGTTTGGGGATAAATCACAACATATTGTTACGTATTCCAGGGAAAAATAGTGTTTTTAAATAATGTTCACTATTAGGAATTAGTTGCAATTCAGTTGAGCATGAGATATTTGTTTAAAATCTAATATAACTTTAGAAACATTATCTATTTCAAGTCAGCTGGATAAGAAGTCAGCTAAATATGTTTTCTTTACCATCAATGTGGTGAAAATCAGTTGAAAATTGGGGAATAAAAAAAAGGTGAAACACTTGTTTAGAAAATTTTTCAGGCACTAGCTTGAAAGGATAGATAAGAGATTTTTGATCAGTTAAAAATAAAAAAAGTCTATTTCAAGCTTGTGCTTACAGCATTTGACATATGTGTATATTGCTAAAAGTTTGCTGTCACAAGTAGACTAATATTTTTTTTTCTTCAGTTTTATTTGATTTTGTTGAAAAGAAAACAATTGGTTCCCAATTATCACCAGTGAATTGCAGTAAAGAACTGTCAATTGTAACATCAAATATATAAGTTCAAAAACTAAGTTATGAAATTTTAATAGTGTTGCATCAGCAAGAGCTTGTTTTGCAGCAGAAGATGATTTATCATCATCACTCCAATCTAAAAGTTTTTCTGGCTTTTGATATGGCTTATTTAATTTCCCTCTAAAAATTTGCTTTATGGTGATAAATTTTGAGCTGTTTTAGGAATAAAATGTCTGTAAAAATTTAACATTTCTAAAAATTAGTGCAACTGAGTAATTATGTTAGGTTTAAGAAATTTTAAAATTGCATTCATGTGATCAATTAAAGGTTCTTAACCTTTTTTAGAAATTTTGAAACCTAAAAAATTAAATTAAAAGAAAAATATTTTTTCTCAAATATTATTTTGACAGTAATACTTGGAGTTTCTATAAATTTTACCATTATCAAATTAAAACGAGAAAACTGAAATTTAAATACCAAAATCCGAAACAAACGTTGAAATGAACATAAGATAGATCATCCTTACCTAATTTTGGCACTAAGGACTTGGCAGTCCTACTGCGAGTTCCTTCAATAAAGAACTCTAAAGGAAATTCGGCTCCTTCAATATGGGTTTGAACATAGGAGGTAAAAATTTCTCGATACAGCCTGTCTCCTACAAATGAGCGACGGATGAAAAATGCACCAGCTCCTCTTAGTAAAAAACTCAGATACTTGAGACCAAGAAAATCTAGATAAAAGACATTAGAAATGCAATAAATGCTAAAAATCTTAACCTTATGATGCTTTTGGGAATTGGCAAATACTTGAGAATGATTTTTCTTTCTAATAACCATTTTTCTACAACAATAGGGTAACTCTACAGAAAAACATGAAAAAATTAATTGAAAGACAATTCTTCTATGAATAAATCAGTTTACATGCCAATGCTAAAGACATAGAGCAGTATATAAAATCACATCATTTACAATATCGATAATTCAATACTCATTAAAACGTAATCAACAGTTACTTTAGAATACCATAATTTATGAGGGCCGCTTAAATAAAAAGAGAGCGTGTGATAGCGTCATAAATACAGCAAGGTTGCCATGATGCAGTGTTATGAAGAGTATAATGCAGAATAACTGATTAACCAGTTTGCATGTGTTCAATTTTCAAAAGATAACCAAATTACAAGCAAAATAATATAAAGTAGCAAATGTTAAGCACAAAATTTTTTTTTTTTTAATTATTAACCTTCCAAACACATTTTAAAAAAAACTGTCTTCTTCCTATGAGAATCATTCTGGTTATGCAGCGGTAGAAAAATAAGAAAATTTAGTCACTGAGTAACACAACTATTACTATACCATACACATTTTCCCTCTTCCGATGACATTTCTCGATTAATTTTAAAAAAAAGAAAAGTTGATAAAATGAATTTAAATAAAAAAATTAAAATACTAGAAAAGTGTAAAGTTACAATCATGATAAAATGTATGATATTTTATAACCAAAACATAAAACTGAAAATTAAAAAACTAAAGTAGCATAACATCCTTTAACATAGATTGCTGGTCCAGGGGACCCATGATAACTGCTTCATGGTTGTCTAAGTCAATTGTAAGTGGTCGTGGACAAACAGGCAACCCTTTCATTTTGAGCCCTGTCATTAGGTTTTAGCGAGATGCTTTTCATGTTTCTATAAACAATGGAACTACATTGATATATCTACTAGGTTTTTAATGGAACTACCTGGTTTTTTAATAGAAAAATAATGTATGGAGGAGAAAATATCATGTCCAAACTCTTATCACTCAAAGGATCAATAAATCTTGAATCCCTATAAAATATTAATCATTCTGATCATCCCGGTAGTAGAACAGCAGCGACATTGTCGCACAACGTTACAGAGTTCTTGCAGAAATATTTTTAATTTGAAGAGCAAAACATTTTACTTTTCTTTTCTACATAAATTTACACCTAATATTTGAATCATGCATTTAGATCAGTGTTTCCTAAACTTATGACTTTTGTGTACCCTTTCTAAATTTTTCGTAATGCTGTGTACCACTAATAAAAAAATGAATGTATTTTTTAGTATAAAAAATTGCACAAAAGTTAAAAATCACAAATGGCTGTTGACACCACTAATTATTAACTGTTAACTCTGCAAAAAATAGCCAATAGAAAAATACGTTATCGTAAATTTTCATGGCTATAGCTTTGATTTTAAATATATTTTTTTGAAATGTTCTTTTCTTGCAAGATATTTAGCATAAGAACGTGTACCCCAGCTAAACTGTTCCTGTACCCCAGGGAGTACGCGTACCACACTTTGGGAAACACTGATTTAGATAATCACTTTTCGACACGCTCAATTTAAGCGGATAGTATTGTAAATCAATGTAATGTTTTGATTGTATTTTCGGCAGTTACTGATATTGATTTTCCCCTGGTTCTTTTATATTCCTGATATATTTCGAACATTATGAAAAACTCGTATTGTGCATTTGGGTATTTACTTCTTAAGGCAATGTTTCTATCGAATTTTTCGCAGTTATTGCTATCGATTTCTCCACAGTTTTTAAATCAGATATTTTTTATACGATATTATTTATTACAACAACCTAATCTCGAAACAAAACACGTATTTGAGGAGTGTGATTCGCGTGATTTCGTCAATCGTTTTTTTGACAATTACTACTACGGGTTTCATGAGTTTTAATAATTTTTTTTATTGGTATGATTATTTACAAAATGCAAAAAAGGAAATAATTTGTGAGTCTTCCTCCCCAAACAAACTGCAAGAATATCACCCATAATATTAGAATAAAAAATTATTACATTTTCAACTAAAAAAAATATATTATAGTTTTTTTTTTTAAACACACTGCTTTTGTTATTTTAAATTAGCTACATATATGTTTGTTATTATTAAAAATATCTTAGAGAAGTGCTAAAGAGTTTTGTCGCAGATAACTCGAAAAATTTCTTCCACGGGGCTGATCATGATTTAAAATATTAAATCTGTAATTACCTAAACCAGCAGCTATGACAGGCACAGGAAGGTTGAAGTAGAAACAGATGTAGCTGACCAATAGAAAGTCAGAATAACTTCGATGAGTGGGCAAGTAAATTACAGGATACTGAGACGACACAGAAGATAACTAAAAAATTCAGAATTCCAAATGTTTCAATAAAAAAAATTTTAAATAATCTAACTAAAAATTTAAATCACAAAGTTTCTAAAAACTTTCAATAATTCTAATCCAGAAATTACAGAAGATATACAATTGGCATTTTTGTACAACTGTAGTGATGTTCTGTGCTCAAGATTACAGAACAGATCATCACTATTTAACTAATAATTAAAATAATTTAAAAATAAATATTTACTTTGTTGATGCCTTGTTTATCTACTAATATCTTTCCGTAAACACTTTTCATAAATTTTGAGAGTACAAATCCAAAAAATCTTATGATTCGAAACTGAAAGTTATGTGACATCTCATCAAGAATTTCTTCAGCTTTTTCTTGCAATTCTTTTTCTGTATCTTCTCCATCTTTACTTATCTAAAATTATTTGAAACAATTTCAGATGAAACAATCATTTAATTTATAGTAAAACAAATCAAGTGATAATAAAACACATTTGAACAGTAAATGAGTCTTCTGAGACTTCATTATCAGAGTTATCTTAAGTGCATCTAATCACATTGAGACAATCTTATTTTTAAATTGCTGCAATGAAGAAAGATCTTTGAAACAAAAGAAAAATTAAAATAGCTTCAAAATAAGGGGAAAAAAAACCTGGTAGCAATTAAGGTCATTTCACAACCTACTTGTAAAATTCACAAATTTATAAAACTGACTCTTTCTGAAAATTTAATCGAGGGGGGTTACAATAACAAAACAACTGTCTGTTGAAGGAATAAGTTTATTTATGAGGAGTGCAAAAGAAATGGTTCTGTGTCAAAAAAGATGTAATGAACGTCAAATAATTAGAATATTGATGATATTTTAAAATACTTACATGTCATTTCTATTATCTTTAACTATAAGGAAAATCAATGATTAGTTACATCAGATTAAGAAAAAAAATTAAATAAGGTGTTAACAACAGGCAACAGAAAAAACTAAAACGTATCATATAGTCTGGGAAAATGTAATGGCAAGTTTGAAAATTTAGAATGAAGAATAAAACCAAACGAAAACATACACAATCTAAAGAAACTAGACATTTTAATTATTAAAAGATAATCTAATCTATATAAAAAAAAAATTTTTTTAGTGATCTAGTGAAGTTTTAAAACCTAGTGAATTTTATCTTTTAATAAGCTTTATCAATAAAATTTTTAGTGATCTTGTAAAATTTGCGACTAATATTTTAAATATCTGATCATTAAATCTAGAAAATTTTTTCATTGATCTTAGAAAATCTTGCCCAGTTTTTCATTTTAGAAGAGTTCACAGACTAATATCAATATATATGGGAAACCAGCAAGGAATATTGTCAAATGTTTATAAGAACTTTTTATTCTGGAAAAAAAGTTAATACACTATTGTCTCAACATTTTAAATCAAAAATTCTCAACAGTCTTACGATCTCATAAGGTAAATCATCTATATTTTCATAAAAACAAAATTTATTTCCCAAAACATGCAAGTTGTAATCGAGAAATTTATCTTTCCATAAGATCACTGGAATACTACATTACTCTAGAGATTTTATAGAACGTGTACTACGGTTACATTTCGGATATCTTTTATAGCATCGCTAAAACCTTGCCAACTAATCAATTCTCCAAGTAGAAATCACATATCATTTTCATAGCCTTTATTGCATAAACTTAACAAAAAAAAAAAAAGCCTTTCCAAACTACTATATAAATGTTTAGAAAAAAGTAAAATGTTGACAACAAATTTATAATACAAATGGGGGAAAAACAAATAGTTTTCTATTGGTAATATTTAAGAAACTAATAGCTATTATAAAAAAAACAAAGTTGTTAAGTTGAGAAAAAGAAATAGAAAAATCTCCTAATTTCAAAAATAAAACTTTAATACTAAAAATATTTTCAAAGGGCCGAATACTGAACAGTATTCGAATATATAGTTACATCCCTAACATAAACTTATTTACATACGTTATGCACTCTCATCACAAACCATCTGTATTTAAAAATTTGTATGGATGTCATTAAATAAGTTGATCATCCTTTCTTTAAAAAGTTTTTTAAAAAAAGATTTTAGTATAAAGTTCAGATAATATAATCATTAAAACAAATTTGTAAATGTCTCGAGTCCTCTTCAAGTTACAAGAGAAACCATATTTTAAATTCACCATTCGAAAAAACTATTATAATTTATCATGTTCTTCATGCATAAATAAAAGTCTTTGTTCTTCTGAATAAAATTTAAAATAAATTGCTGAATTTAAAATAAAAAGCTCATACATAAAATCAAGTCAATGAACAACACTGTAATCTATGTAAGGAGTAACCATGGAATTCTTCTAAGTAAAAATATAATAGGTATACTCTAAAAACTGAATAGAATGAATACTATAGAAATTATTTTTAATTAACAACTATAATACAAATTCATCTTTAAAAAATAACAAATCCCAATACTACAATTATATTTAAAATATATCTTGGTATTTGAACACACAATTTCAAATCTAAAAATTGTCATTTTCCGTAGCTTTTATGACACAAATGTAATAAAAAACAGGTAGGGCTTGCTACCTACATAATTACCTAAGAAATTGTATAGAACGTGTAGATGTAGAAATTATTTTTACTTAAAACAATAGTACATATTGATCTATAAGAAAAACATGCATAACGCAAACATCATACTTTTTTAATTAAGCATTTGAAAAGTCTAGTTAATTTCATGTGTGGAAATCTGATGTCTCTCTCCATAACTTCTATTCCACAAGTATAATAACGAAGAAAAACCAATTTTTTTCACATAAGCAAATATCAGTAATAACTGGACAGCTCGTTTAATAGACAAATGTGGAAAATTTAAAAATACATATTTTCCAAAGATTTAGTACACCAAGTCGTTATTTTTAGGATCTTTTCTATGGATTTCTGAATTTCTTTTAAATTAAAAATACAGTACAAACTTACCTCAGAAATTACATTTCTTAGTCTATCACAGGAGAGTACATATTGTTTAATTTCTTGAGGAGTCCTTTTAAGGGAATACCGGCATCCTGAAACATTCCATGGTTTTAATGCCCATCCAATATCGGTCGTTTTGTGTCGTCGGTCACTTAATATGTCCACAAACGAATCGTTGTTCATTTTTAATGAATTTACGTTAATAAACTGAATTAAAATTAAATGAAGAGGTAACCACAGAAATATCACTGTACAAACAAAACCATCATCACAGAAAATGTTTCTATGCGGTATATGTTAACACATTTTATTCCATAATATAATTGATTTTAATAGCTTGAGGTATAATAAATAACTAATTAACAGGAGAGTAACACTCGATTGTTCACAAGAATCAGCATTTAATACACAAATTGTAAAAGAAATATTCACAACAGCCACTCATCTCATCAGCCGGCAACTTTATGATATTTTTAATTCAATTTTGTTGACATTACTAGAGTTCAAGCTGGATGCTCTGTCATGCGAGGACGAGAAATCGCCAAATGTAGTTCCCAGCTTTCTGTCACGCCACTGGAGAGAAAAAGATCCGTATCCTTAATTAAGATAAACTAAGAAAATGTACGGCATTTTTCAAATCCGGATGAAATTTCAAATGTTATTTTTTCTCTAATTATAGTTTAAAACTTAGCGAAAAAAATACATAACATTCATAATTTTATTCTACTCCGAATTCATGCTAATGAATTCGAAACAAATACTGTCGCCAATAAATGCTTTTGGCGTATTTATAAGTAAAATTCTAATTGGCTACAAGATATCCTTTTGACAATTGATCTTTCACCTGATTCTTTCATGCATGACATTTTCATCATTTCGTCAACCCTAAACAAGAATTTTTAAGAATGACTTTTGACTTTACATTTGAAAGTTGTATTTAAAATTGTATTCCCTTTAGAAATGCGTAGGATTCTTTCATTTTAATTTATTACAAAGTTTTCTGTAAACATTATTAGGGGTGATTTAGAATGAAATAAAATCGAATGCGTAGGCCGTAGGCGTTTTTTTTTTTTTTTTTTTTTTTTTTTCGGAAAATCGGAACATTAAAAACATCTTTTATAACTTGCAATAAAGTGTACAAATAATAATGATTTGAAGAGACTAAACATTTAAAAAAAAAAGTTTGCATGTTGTGAAATGTATGTAATGTTTAATTTTTTTTTTTTTATTGTTTAGCAAATTAAATTAAATTTAAACGAAATGTTTAAAATTCATCTAGGCAAACCGATAATATTTAAATCTACATATTGTAAGGATAAAAACTTTTTTTTTACAAATTTTGATAGATTTAAAAAAATGTAATTTGAAATCTGTTAATAAAAACATCAACAAAGAAAAACTCGTTGCAAACTTCCAATATTGTTTTTAGATAAACGCATTTAAGGGGTACGCCTTTCTGAGATTTTGGAAAAATCTATTCTATTGATTTATTTTTCGTTAAAAGATCATTTGAGACCTTAAATGATATACAAAGTGTTTAGTAACCGTAAATCTTTAAGTACTAAATATTCGAATTTTGAATTTTTTTTGTTTTTGTTTTTTTGTTTGGCTCAACCCCTACCTCCGCTTTCAGAAAACTTCCTCTGCGTTTTGCTCAAAAAACTACATTTTTTAAGATGATAGGATTCATGATTCTTTACAGACTAACTTCAAGTTTTAACTCTATATTTATTATTATATATTTTACTAGAAAGCGAGATGATCGATGTTATTTCATTGTATTTATCTTTAAAAAATTTCAAACAATCAATTAAATTACGATTTTTGTTAAAAAAAATTATAAAATAAAGAGGGAAATTAAAGATGAAAATGAAGACATTATACCATAATATATTTTAAATGCAAGACATATTGTATTAATTTAAAATCCTACAACGGTGATTTAATATAATAAAAAAAAATTGATTGCTAAAAAAGAAAATATCCATTAAGTCTAAACGTTAATCTTTATTATGATCCCAGCAGAATCATGATATTTGAAAGAACTGAGGAAAAAAAACTTACATGAAAATTTTATGATTATTTATTTTCGTTCCTCTTCATTTCAATAATCTATAGTATAATTAAAATAATAAAAAGAAAGGAAGAAAAGCAAGGGAGAGAAAAAGAAATATGAATAAAATAAAAGCAGAAAATACGATTATTACTTAGTTATAGGTAGCTTAGAAGAAAGTGCTCTAATGACGATAAAATATTCAAAAATAAATATTCATTAAACTTAATAAACATTTGGTTATTTTTACATAAAATGAAACGTTTGTTTATTTATTTTTTTCATACTATAGGATATTTTTATAATGTTCTCATTTCGATCATGAAACGAAATCCACTAGATTCAAAATAAATATTTACATACTGTCAAAAATGATTCTCGTGGTCGTCGTATATTTTTGACGAATTGCACAATCACAATAGTTCTCTGAATTTCACACAATTTTTCTTAAATGCGCTAAATTCCGGCATAAAGATAAATTTTTTTTATATCAAAATGAATTAAAATCGATAATAATTTACGAAAATTCTCGCTAGTTTTCGTAAATATCGGGGGGGGGGACTTTTTGAGATTTTTAATTATTGAGGGACAGGGGACATAACAACGGAGATGAGGTTACTTGAAACGAGCTTCTTATAATAATCTGTCATTAAAAACTCTGTTAAACGGAAGAAAATTCAATTATATTTTACTAGCTTTGTAAAGGCATGCAAGAAAAAATAATAATAATAATAATAAAATATTATTAACTGATAAAATTGTACCAAATGTTGGTCAATGCAATGGACGCATTTTTTAAGAGGTTGATGAATATAGAAGCTAAAGATTAATTACAAATCAAAGTTTTAAAAAGCGTTTAAATCAGAACCGTTGGATAAACTTTACTTTTATTTCTTTCAAATCATTCAAACTTTTGACCATCAAAATGTATAGGTGGAGGATAGTCGATATTTTATTATTCTCTAGGAAGATCGAATGTTTTTCCCTTTTTCATAGTCCCGAATCAAAAATCTTTAGAATACATTTAAAGAGCTCCTTTTATTCAATAATAATAATTACATGCAAAATAATAATAATTTTTTATATTTATATCTATTATTTCATTTAAATTTTTTTTTTAATTTTGAATCTTTTGTTCAACATTTTGCGCGAAATGAATGTTCAAAAATGTTTTCAAAATATTACTTTTGTAATAACTTGAATTTTTATAATAGTGCATGAAAACGCAGATCCAAAAGTGACTAACCTTAGTTTTTTTTCTTAATTTTTTTTATCCCATTTGATAATTATTATAGTTAAAATTATTGTTTTAACTGATAGAGTAGGGCTATTATTAATGAATTGTGAAAATAACTGATTAATATTATACCATGAAAGCGACAAAATGATTATTAATTTCGTTATGAACAGATGTTTTTTATTACTGTAAAGTTGTTTTAGCGTTTTTACAAAACTAGCTCGCCATCACTCGTAATTGTTTCGCATTCACGATTGCTTTTTTTTTTTTTTTAAACATTAATATTTACCACAAAAATTTAGAAAAGTTCTTCTTTTTTTTAAAAATATATACGCAATTATTGTAGCTTTATGCAAGAACATTTTGTTAATATGTTTTTGTCGTAACGAAATAAATGATTACCTAGATTTGAAAAATAATCCTATATATTTGAAGAAAAAAAATTATCTGAGGAATACCAGATTGTGTGACTCAACAAAAAATAAAATTAATGAATAAAAAATGTGAAGTCATTTTTTTGACGAGACTTATAACAATTTTATAAGGGAACAGTTTTTATCGCACTAAATTAAGTTTTTTTATTTTTAAAATTTCAATATAACTGTTAAGATTTATATCAGACAGCATGCAATCTCTCTCTCGCTTTTTTATTTTATTTATTTTTTTGTTGTTGCTATTTTAAATTGCTTTTTTGTTCATTTTTTACTTTTGATTGATTTGATTATTTTGAAATTGATTCGAGTACGAGCTAGTAAAATAAAGATCTTGTGAAAAAAAATGTTTTCTTCTACAATAGATAAATAGTCAATATCTTATATAGCATAATACATTAATACAAAAAGAACAAAGAGAAAAAGAAGAAAAAAATTAAGAAAAACAATAAGTTTTATTTACTGCGCATAAGCTGCAAGTAAATAGAACTCATAAAATAAGTTCAAAATGTAGAGAAAACATGGAAAAAATTACAGAACAATGAAAAAAAGTAAAAAGAAAAAAAATTATAATAAAAATAAGGAGGAAAAAAAAGTCCTAAAAAAAAGGGGGAATAAAAATCCGGAAAATAAAAGATATAATCTTTTCATTAGCTCAGACGATTATATCCGCAAAAAGGAGTGCTCTACATTTTGAACTTATTATTATCATACTATATTATTACTGACGCCAATGATGCTTAATCAATTTAGGTAATACAATGTGCATATAGAAATAAAAGAAAAAAGCTGTGTACTAGAAAGCAAAATAAAGGACTATATTAATTTGTCTAGATAGAAGAACCATAAGAAATCGTCATACTATCCATGACGACAATGATGCTTAATTAATGTTGGTAATATGTTAATTGATATTAAAAAAAACTTATGAGTTAAAAGCAAAAATAATGGAGAAAAGATATTCATTTTGGGGAGCCGTAAAAAATCGCCATATTATTATTGATACTAATGCTTTATTAATATGGATATTATGTATTAATTGAAATAAAATAAAATAAATTATGTGCTAAAAAGCATAGTGAAAGGAGAAAAGGTTAATAAAAAATTCGTTTAGAAAAAGCATTGAAAATCGCCATTTACAGATGACGCTTAAGTATTGTGTACTATTTACGGTAGTATATGTATTACTGTGGCGCAGTTTTGATAAGAATTCTACAATGGGTTTTCCATCGTTTCAGAAAATATTTCTTCCAGTGGTAGCAAAGATAATTTATTAATATTTTAATGAATGAGAATTAAAAAGAATTTTGTTCTTTCACGAATAAATATTTTAATAATAAATTAAAAGCTCAATAGATAAAAGGCTACACTCCCAAATCCTTATGAAGTTCTAATAAGAATTCTATTTAAAAATTCGGCTTTAGTCGGCTGTCACTGACAAATATATTTTTCACAACACTTAAAGTTGAAGGGTTATGTAAAAAGTACAAAATATATTAATATATGTATTCTAATGATGTATTTGGCGATGCAGAACTATTACGAAGTAGTTTGAATACTTCGGAAATAAATATATTACGGTACCTCGAAAGGGATATGTACCTGAGAAAATTATTTGATAGAGGTAAATTTTGACTATCATGGATTGGCCGAGATGCCAAGTGATGCTAAATACATTTTATCTTTATTCAAACTACAAAAGTTTTACTTACTTCGATAACGTAAAAGCCACGGAAAAGGGCGATAAATAATAGAGAAAGTGAAATTATGTTAGCTGTATTAATTGAAAAATTTGGTGGAAGAAGCAGGTAAGTGACATTTTCAGAATGAATAAAAAATTTTTATCCGAACTATTTTATGACCCATTTAGTAGAAGGCGGGACTAATAATTCTTGCTTTATTGTTCCTAATTTTAAATAAAACCTAATTACCTAAAAAAAAAAAAACCTTATTGCCTAATTTGAAATAAAAATCATGCTAACACATTAAAAAAAATTTGTGATTACTTATATTAAAATTTAAAAGAAGATAAAAGCAGTGATTCATTAATTCCCCTAAAAATTTCACTTACCTGGTTCTTCTGTCAAGGTATTTTAACTGTGCCAGTATATGCTTTTCAGTTATGGGCATTATTTCGTAGTGTTTCTCAGTACTGATTTATTGATTCTTTAATTATTTTTTATTCTCCTCGTGCGAAGAACTGGTATTCAGCTAGTTTAAAATAAAAAGAAAGAAAAAACTGGAAAAAGCATATAAAATTGCAATAACTTTAGAATAAATTCGAATTTCGAAACAAAATCGGTGTTAAGTTTATAGATAAAAGTGGTTTTTTCAGCACGTCAGATTGATAATTCAGCAGTTGCATTTCAGCGGACAACAGATGGACCAAGCATAGTATTTTTTTCCTAACTGTTAATAATTCTCGAACTAACTATTAAATGTTAAATTTTTTATTCTGTCGTTTTATTCTGCAGTCAGTTTTAGCAAAAACTATTTATTACGATTAAATTAAATGATTTCTTTTATAAAAAAATAGGCATGTTTCAATTCAATTGTTTATAAGAAAAAGTTACTGCATTTTTATATCTGCCTCGCATAAGGACGAAATATATATGAAAGGAAAACAATTTTAAACTTGCAGGAAATGATTTAGGTCGGGTGGGGTTAAGGTTATTTTACACTTACTGCTTTTTTAACTTTGAATAACGTCAATTTCGGCCGAATTTGTTTTTTTCTCTCTTTTTATTTCTTATTTTTCAACTCAAATGCTTTAAATCTTTTCAACGTCTTCATTAGAATTAAGACATAATTTGGCAGCCTGTCAATCAAAATAACAGCGTGATTCTGCTTCAAGGGACAAGCATCAGGGTGGACCAAAAAACCTTTTTATTTATTTCCTTTTCCGCTACAGAGCAGAAAAAATTGTTTTAAGTAGGGGAAAAAATCTTTTTCTAAGTTTAATAAATTTTTTCCACGATTTTTCTCAAAAAATTATTATAATACGATGCTGCTTGCAGAACTGTAGTTCTGTAAGCAGCATTTTTATAAAGATAAATTAATTTGGATTATTATGTTTCCATTCATTCGCTTTCTTGTCTGTGAGGAAGGAATGTTAAAAACCTCTTTCTGACCTTTCTCTTTCCTCTTTCTGTCTACCTCTTTCTGACCATCTAGAGCTCTGAAATTTCAACTGGAGCACGTATTGAGTAATACAAGTTTTAATTATTCTAACCAGAATTTATCTCAATACCAGCCACTTTTCTAACTAGAGTTTTCAAATCTCGTCTGGAGCACTTTGTCGGATAACAGAATAAGTTTTTTAATCGTTTTCCTACCTCTATAAACAGAATATATTGACAGCTTATCGTCGCGAGGAATTTAGTGTCAATCAAAACCGAAAGTCTAACTACTTTCCGACTAGTTAGAGCACTCAAATCTTTACTGAAGCCCCATGCCTAAAATGATAAGTTCCCGTCGCTTACTGACCACTACCACCATAATTTATCGTCTTTTTGTTTATCATCAAGTAGAATTCATAGTAAATTAAAAGAATTAAAAGAAACATAGAGAATTTATTGTTTATTGTTCGAAATTTTTTCGGTTTTCCAACTACAGTTGATAATTACTGTTGTTAATGTAAGTTACAATTGTTTCCTGAACGGTGTGAGCAAAATGTATCGCCCTTCAAAGTTTCGATCATTTTTCGAAATGAACAGATGGACAGTCACAAAATTAAAAAGAAAAAAATATGTGCTAAAACTAAAATAAAAAAAAGTAAAAACTGTGTTTTTAGAGTAGCCTAAAAAAGAGAATTTTCAAGCTATGCGTCAATACTAACGTACGTCACGACCAAAGAAATAGAAGCGACATATGCGGTCTAAATTAATATTTCATTTTGATTGATTTATAATTATAATCGTATCGAATTTGTGGCCTCTAATGTTCAACCCAGCGCACTACAAGAAGCAGTGAAACTACTTCGCGTTTTGCAGCGTAGTGCTCAGGAACAAACTTGAAGAAACAAATAATATGCGTGCTATAGTATTATAGCTGATCTTCTTTAAATATTCTATAGATTGCACTTTGAGAGGCCGATCTTTTTTTAAATAAGAATTCTCTACATTTTCCCTCTTAATTTAGATGATTTTTTTTAAATTCCGTGTTCTTAACGAGGAGTGACAACTCTCGTTTTGTAATAATGAGAAAAAGAGTCTTAAAAGTCCAGGGCTGGATTACCCATTAGGCCATGGTCTGGGGCCCCCAATGATTAGGGGCCCCCTTAAAATGGATTTTTTGAAAATAAATTTTAAAAAAATTAAGAAATACAATGATTTTTTAAATTTTTTCAAAGTGTTATGATTATTTTTTAGTTCTCATTTAATAAAATAAAGTAAAATTTATTTTAATTTTAAATATTCTTTCTTAAATGAAAAGATACATAAATACTTTTATATTTGAATAAATAAAAAATATACGAGAAAAAAAATTTAATGTAAGGGTCCCAAACATTTGAATGGCCTAGGGCCCCGCGTACGCTTGGCCCTGTAAAAGGCGGAACACATTTGTGTTTAAATTAAGTGGACATTTCATTTTGTCAGCTACCCATATGATTTAAAAGCATGTGAATTGCCTCATTAAAGCATGTGAATTGCCTTATTTTATATTTTATTTTATAGCCGTCATTGAACAGCCGACCCAATTTTGGGTTTACGACTACTCTTCTTCAACTCCGTAGCCTTGTCATTTTGAACCCAATCCAGAAGACAAGGGAACTCCTGGATCATGAATTGAGAGAAATTTGCTTTCGTGGAGGAATTTTTGATGGAAGTAACCCGCATTTGCTTTACATGATGAGAAAACCCACGAAAACCTCCCACGGTTAGCTTGACGGCGAGAGGACTCTAATCCATAATTCGTCTACCATTGATGATATTTTCGTCAGCACTGTGGTCGCTGCGAGCCGGGAGAAGAATTAGTATCGACCAGCCATCACTGGGATTCGAACCCGGTTCATCTCATTGGAATGCTCTATCCCCCGAATTCGGCCCTGTCTTATTTTATAATCAAATTTAGATTCTCACATTGTTTGAAACGAATCTTATTTTATCCATAATAAATGCTTAACGATTCAATAACTTAGCTCATCGGGTAAGCAAAATGTACATACAGGGTGTTCTGTAGTGTAGTGTAGTTTTTGATTTCATACAATCAAAAAAAGTTGCACATTTTGGGTCGCAATTAAATTAATATTCAAGCGAGGAAAAACGCTATCGAAATTTGACGAGTCTCCGCCGAATTTCGAAATGTGTTTGATTTCCTGTTGAAAGGTGATTATTTAAGTTCCAATCAAAAAGGTTTTTATGTTTTAACAGTAATTCCTTTAACAGTCAAATTTAGGGTCTATTAATTTGCGAATGTGTTTATTTTTATAGTGCGTGCCCAAAAATATATATTTGGAGAGGTTTTTAGTGACCAGTGCGCGACAGTTAAGGGGTTCTTCATTCGCATAAAAATCTTGCTGTGCATTAAAGCTAAACATTTTAAAATGTTTTAAAGATGATGACCTTTACTTAAAATAAATTTTGCGAAGAAAAAAAATACGTAAACGCTCTTCATTAAAATGCAGAATTATGATAATTTCCCATTTTATGCAATGTATATATAAATTTTTATGCGTTTCTTTATTTCAATTATTTGTCTGGTTTCGAACTTAAGCCACGTGTACGATTATTCATACGAACACTTTGAATTGATAAGATAAATAAAACAACTCCAATAAAATAATTTAATGAAAGGGAAAATGCAACCACTATGTCAAGTGCGTATTGTGATTTCGACCGACCTTTAACTTGTCAAATAAGTTACAGCTCTACAAAGCCTACTAAAAAAAGAAGGTAAGAATAATAAAAATAAAGAGTTTCCGCAAACGATAATTACTTTATTGCAATCATTTCACTTCATATTTTCCTCACTTCATTTTTTATTCAGGAGACTAAAGGAAACATTCTTTTTTATTTTATTTCATTCTTTAAATTTTATTTTAACGATGAAGTTAAAGTATTTTGAAATCACGTTCCAGTTACTTAAAACAAGGAAAGTAATATTAATTATCTTTTTAAAGGTTTTATTCAAAGTAAGGAATTTATGATGCACAACTATTCGCACGTAACTTCGTTGTTTACTCCTAAGCGTTGTTTAAGTGAGGGGGAATTCTGTATTCTTATACAATATAATGAAATAAACTTTCATATTTTGAATAATTTTATAATTTTTTTTAACAAATATAATTACAAAAAATATATACAAAACACTGGGAATTTTAAGTCTGAATCATTATTAAACATATATTTTTCTCAAAAAAGACTTAAAAAATAAAAAACTGTATTCTGTAAAACAATTGGAAATTTCTCTTTTGCCAAATGTTAGATTTATTTTTTGCTTTTAGCTGGTATTATCCCCAGTAGAGAAATTTGTATATCTGCTGGTGGACAGTAATTATCATAGACATCCATAGATCGCTGGTTCGACTCCTGCTCGGCGGAGAATCTTTGGCTGATCGATACGAATTCCGCTTCCGACTTGCGCTGACGTAAAATATCCTCAGTGGTAGGCGGATCATGGGTTAGAGTCCCCTAGCCGCCAAGCTAACCATGAGAGGCTTTCATAGTTTTCCTCTCCATGTAACGCAAATGCGGGTTAGTTCCATCGGAAAGTCTTCAAAGACGGCAAATTTCTCCCAACACTTGATTCGGGAATTCCCTCGTCTTCTGGATTAGGTTCAAAATGACAAGGCTACGGAGATAAACATTGGTAGTTGTAAACCCAAAAAGTGGGGTCGGCTGTTCAACGACGGGTATAGAATAAAATACGGACACGGATTCGCAGATACACGATTGATGATAGTTTTAATGGTACTCGCACTGAAGGAAAAAAAAGTAAGCATTTTTTTTTTTTCTTAAAAAAGTTTTATTTTTTTTTTGAAAAGTTACACAAAAATTTCTGTTTTAAAAAAGGGAGAAGAAAATAGTCCGGAAAATTGTCTTTCCGATAGCAAAATACGACGATTTTCCCTTTAAAAACAATAGCGTAGGGATGAAGGGCAAAAGAAAGATTTCTGCAATGTCATCAAATCAAGAGTCGCCAACCAATTAAGTTAATAACCACGATATGAAAGACTCATTTTGTTATAATAATAAATTTTGAGATTTTTTGCTAGTCTTTCTTAGAAATTTGTTCTCCTTGATAATTTTAACAAAATATTGAGAACTCGCAAAAATTTCAGAACATTTATTGAAAATTATGGACTTTTAAAGACAGTTGAAGTGACGGTGCACATTGTAAGCTGATGTTTCTTTATTTAAGAGTTACCTAACAATATTTTGATAAAATTACAAATAAACAATGTAATTTAGAAACCTTAGTAATTTAATTCAGTATGATAAATTTAAAAACAAGGGTCGACACTCTTCCTTTCAACTGCACTTGTTTTTTCATACCGATTTTTAAACCGAAGGACAATATGTCTTGACTTACAAAACTTTTAGAGTTAATAATCTTAATATAAATCATTAGAAATATTAGCCAGTGGCAGTTGGGACCGGTAATCAAACGGTTACACACAGGCCTGCTAAATACGGCGCTCCTACACACAGGGAATCGCTCGGATACTGACAGTGACGTATAGAGTGGCCTTCGTTGCAAGATTTATTAATACGCTCTATCTTAAATGTTTAAAAATTATAATATGAAACCAAAATGCTAAGAAGATAATAAACACATTCGGGTATTTATAATCATTCATTTTATTTAATAATTGTGATGAAAAAGTGGATTTTAGAAAAGTGCTAAATTGGATAATTGTATGCATTTATATGAAATTCATCTTACAAATGACTCGCTATGTTACAATAATTATATTTAAAGTTTAGTTAAAAGTTATTATTATTTGTAAAATGAGTTAAAAAAGTATTATTTATTTTTATTAATCGTAGTTCATATAGTAAGGATGTACAGTGCCATAAATAAAAAACGGACCATCCTGAATAACTTTTATTCTGATGATCAGATCTTGACGCTCTAGGACTCACTCTTCGTGAGGAGGGCGACCTCAAACAAATATGCTAATTAATTAGTGCAGATGATGCTACAAAATCAAACACAAAAAACATAACTTTCTCTGAATGAACATTTTTCGGCGGATTTGGATTTTTAACTCCCCCCCCCCCCAAATATACCCTCATCTGGCCTCCTACTTCTCGGGGGTCACGGCAGGAGTGGTTCAAAGTTTGAATCCCTCCGCGATATTAATTTTACTTTTTGTGTATCTCGAGAACTTTTAAAGCGAAGTGAAAAATTTTTGCTTATAAATATCGTTTATCCAAAAATAATCTAAGCAAAAAATAAATCTTGGAATACATTTTTTTTATTTAATTATAGTTGAAAAAATTTTGAATTGTAAGGTATATATAACTTTTTTTACAATATTTTAAAGTATGTAATTTTCCATGACAAAATTGGTTGAATAGTTCCCGAGAAATAAAATTTTTAAGAATATTGTATATTTAAATTTCCCAGGTCAGATTCAACCGATTTCGCTCAAACTTGAGTAAAGTTACATACTTTAAAATGATGTTAAATACCTTAAAATTCAAATTTTTGTTAAATAAAATAATAATATATTCTAAAATTTATTTATTGCATAGTATTTAAATTGGATAAATAAATTTTATGAGTGTGCGCAAAAGTTTTTCAATTTGTTACAAAAGTTCTCGAATGAGCAAAAAGTAAACTGAACATAGAACCGCTCTTCAGACCAAACTATGGGGACCCTATTTCCTGAAGCGTTTGAAAAAAAGGTATGTTCATTCAGACAAAATACGTTTTTGTTTCTGATTTTATAACTTGAAATATCGTTTGCACTAATTAATTAATATATTTGAGGTCTGCTCTTTGAGCCACTAACAATGAGTCAATTCAAAACTAAAGAATACCAAACTAATTCTTTTCAAAAAACAGATTTGTAAAGAAAAAATAATATTTATAAATATGGCGGAAGAGTAATGTTTATTTTAAGATAAATTCACTCTAATGTTCTTGAATGAAACTAAAAAATAGATCAATATTTTATAGAGTTACATAAATGCAAATTAAATATTTTAATTAAAGAAATTGTATAAAGTCTAAAATGATTTAAAATAAAACTAACGCGTTATAGCTCTAAATAAGATTCAACACTTAGTTCAGTATATTTTTAGCTATGAGACATTTATATTTCGTGAATTATAGGAGATTTTATGAATGTTAAACTTTAAAATGGATTCAAATCTGAAAGTTAAAAACTAAGCTCAAAAACAGAAAAAAAAAAAAAAAAAAATTAATTTTGTGTGTTATAATATTAAATTAAAAATATCGAAGATAATTTGTAGTAACTGAAAAAATAGATTGAAAAAAAAAATTAACTTGGATTGACGATGAAATTGGCACAATACTGCGCGTCAAAGAGGCTGATTAAAATGGCCGATTCGAAAGTTATAATACCGGATTAAACATATCAAGGCGTAGTAATAACTGCTGAAAGAACAACAAAATAAAACTCTTAGATTTGTGATGAAATGAACACAAATAAAATGCGCGATTCGAGTGCTGCAGTAATGAAACTAACGGGATTTACAAAATCACGCGGAAGCGCTGAAAAACGAGAATAAGTCAAAACTTATTTAAAAGATATATTATCTAGAGAAAGAGAGTATTGACACAAATAAAGCACGTCAGAAGTGATTACTCATAAATAGGGCGGGACATATAAAGAGCTTCATAAGTAATTAATGAAATTCACGCATTATTTTGTCGGATTAAAAAATTGGAATTTTGGTAAATCGTATCGATAAAGAACCGAAAAAATATTGATTCAGATTTGACGCGCCAAAAGTTAAATGCGCAATTAAAAATTTCCGATTTTTATTAAAATAATTATTTTTAGCCCCCTTCGCACCGCCTGTGTGTTATTTATGCCGTTGGCAAAATACAGTGCTTATAGGCATGTTTATTTCAGAACTTTGTCATATCTTGAGGACGTTTTCGGAGAATGGAAGCACACACACCTATAAAATTCGTCTATTCAAAGATAAACCCACGTAAAAAAATTTTTAGATTTTGGCTCAAAAATATGAAGGGAAAAAAAACATGTTTATTCGGAGATTATCTGATCTAAAATATTTGTGTAGCTTAAATAGTGTTCACTTATTTGCCTTTTGAACTATTAAGATAGGGTCCCAGTACGTGAAAATCTGATCATGAGATTTAAAGTTATTCAAGGTGTACACTAAACAGTTTTTAACTGGTGCTGCTATACCTTAGCTTAAAATCATTCTTTTACCGTCAATTTTTGACTGTATGTTAAACTCCTTGGTCGGATATCATGATCTCAGCCATTTATTGTACTCGTGAAACACATTAACGCGTATAGGGTTTTAATAAAAGAACGAATTTTAATTTCTTCACAGATTATTCATGTCGTTTAACTCGTATTATTAATAAAGAATGGGTGAGATAAAAATTTTCATGCCATAATGTTATGTGTTACATGCATGTCGTGCACATACCTAGACATTTTAGATTAGCGAATGATTATTATATGAAAAACATCCAAATTTCACGGGTTTGTCTTTGATATACATTTTGCAACTGGGTTTTCCAAAATAACGAGCCGTTCTTTTAAAAGTTCCGAAAACACACCAAATTGTTGCCATTCAACAGTTCATAAATTGGACGAATTTAGTAATAGTTATCTGTTGTATGAATAGCGGTGTTGTCATTGTAAAGTACCTTTTTCTCGACTAATGAACGTTCTTCCAGCATAAAGGGCATTTTCCCACCACAATTTTTCTCTAAGCACTAAGGAACGTAATTCCTAAAAATTGCTTAAATTCGTCAGCTTTTAGATGAAATTCTTGATTATTATTTATTTTTTGAGCCTAGCATACTTGTGACTTTCGTGCGCTATTTTTGCAATAATAGTTTTAGCTATGAATCCTGAAATCACGTCCACTAGTTTTTGACGATGCTCACCATGAAATAACCCAGGAGCTGACGAAAATTTTGATTAGGCTATTGTGGTGATAAGATATTTATTTCTTCAGTAAATTTTTCCCACATAACTTCCATAGTTCCTTTGTAGTTTTTCATCAAATATAGCATATCAATATTGAATGGTAATGCAGGCATCATGAATGTCTTCATCATTAGTGACTACGTCTAGATGAGGTGGTAAAATTACCATTTTAGGATCAAAATAGATACGCATTCAATACAAAACTCACCTCTAAGTTCATTCTTTTCCTTCCAAAAGGTAGCGACACCAAGTGACTAAACCTTATATCCAATGAGGAGTAACTCTAAAAGCAAACTACGGACTTATGTACAGAGAAACCCTGATGTAATTGAGTTTCTCAGGTGGAAGCTTATAGTAGGGGATTTTACCATTGTCCTCTATATAGGACAGCATCTAATTCACTTGTAAAACCAGTTTAAATATACATTTTTTGATTCAGTTTATACTCAAATGTAATATTAAAAGCTAGGGGTTAATAAATTTCAAAGCAAATTTATAATTTTCTTCTTGCAATTATTTAAAATTAAATTTTAATTCGCGTCAAATAAAATAATAGCTATTTTCAAAAGTCTACAAAAAAATATGACAAACTTAAAATGAGTTTAATTAATGTTAATCTATCTAAAATTTTCTTTTAGAAGTGAAAAATAATTAAATATAGCAATACCGTCTGTAAAAATGCAACAAATTGTAGCTACCCAATATATAGGACGATGGTAAAATACGGGTTAATTTATAAAAGACAACAGCAGTATTAGTAATTAAAACAGCTTTTCACCTAACTTAACAATAACTTTTAAAAAACTTATTTTTTTTATTGCCAAGACACAGAAAATGATTACAAAAATGAATAATAACTAATCAGACAGAACTATAAAAAATAATTTAATTTGGTGATACAGTTTTGAACATGAATGATTATTGATCTATTTACATCCTGAAATAAAATCATGATGATGATGATGCTAAATACAAATGATGATATGGAAATCACACTAAAATATACACTATATGATTGCGTACTGTTCGTATAATAATTCTCGGACTCTGAAATAATCTTCCGTTAGGACTCCCTCAAAATCTATATGCCCAGATTCATTCTGAAAAAAAAAAAAAAAAAAAAAAGACACGTAAATAAAAGAAAGTAAATGAATAATAATATAAATTATAAGTAACATTTTTACAAATGAAAACAAATATAACACAGCAATCAAAATATGCTGTGAAAAACAGTGTTATTTTTGGTTCGATTCTCATGAATCAATTTAAATATAATCTTATGTAAACAAGCACAAAAACATCTTTCTAAAAATCGACTCAACCGAGACAGTCAATATTTTTTGAAAATACATTTATTAATAAGTGACAATATACTTAACAGCTCATTGGATTAAAAAAAAAATAAAAATATTATCATTTAATTTACATAAAACACACAAAAGGTAATCTTACCATTGAAATGTTTTATTTCACAGAGTATCTGCTACATTTTCATATCCATGACTTCTCATGAATAATTCTAAGAATTTTTCATGACTAACCGAAGTTACTATTTTCTCCAGAAAAACTCAACAATAAATTTAAAAAAGCATTATAATAACATTAATTGAAATAATAGGTATAACGAAAATGTTATACTCTGCATCTTCATATTTATTGATTTTAAACTTAAAAAACAGAATAAAGAAAGAATTGAAGCAATAAAATAGTTGAAAAAAAAAAAAAAAAATACAAAAGCAAATAACTGAATACTGTCAGATATAGGTAGTTATATAAAGCTGTCTTATTTCTTTTTTAAAGTGTAAAATAAAAAGCCTTAATTAGAATTTTAAATTGATAAAATAAGAAAATAAAGAAATAAAAAAATTCTGAAATCACAGAAGTTTAAAACATAATTCATTCTAGAAATGATGTTCCTTCATTTTTTGAAAGAACACCATAATTTTTAATAAAAAAATAATTTCTGATAAAAACATTTCATATTTTAATAGAATATGAATAGACTATGAGTGGAGATTTTGCTACAAATTTAGATATTTGGAGCATCAGAACACTGAAATTAGAAGGGGGGATAAATTACATTTTATAAATTAGATTTTTTGGCGACCATAACCCATGACTTTCCATGATTTTTATGAAAAAAATAGTTAAAATCATGATAAATTTTGTTCAATGACTTTCCAGGTGCGCATATGCCATGATTTTATCACCAGAACTAAATAAACTATTAATATCACACTTGCTTTATATTAATTTCTGCAACTTTGAACAAGATTTAGAACATTGGAGAATAACACTTAGGGCAATCCTGCCTCAGTAAAGGACTTTTTAGTACTTTCCTTTTTTAAACTTCGATATTTTGTTTTTCTCTCTCCTTCCCTTCTGATTTAAAGAATTCATGAAATGTTAAAAGAAAAATGGATGAAAATAATGAATACCCTTTTTAAAGCAACAACATCATTACAGTACAGTACTCCACCAGCAAATTCAGCATTTATACCGTTTCTCATCAAAACTTGCTTAAAATCAGAAAGCAGTACTTCATTGACGAATAGGGTTGGGTGACCCGATATCTGAAATAAAAATTGAAGTCATTAAAACAGAAGTGACACATTATTTCAGCCATTGTTTTAAATTTAAATCTAGTCACTACACTCTTTGAGATATACAGAACTCATTTAACAAAGTAAAAACTTTCAATTATTTACCTTAAAAGAAAATCAACAAATAAAAAACAATTTTATTATAATCGCCAAAGTAGACCAGGCAATTCTTGTAAACCGGGCTGGTTCTTTTAAAAAATATTTTCAGATTGTAAAGGGTTAATGACATCTACAACACTAATCCATATTTAATGATTTTATTGAAATTGAATTGTTAAATTAAGTGTAAAAATTAAGATTTGCAATTTTTTTCATATGTTTTCTTTTTTAAAAGTAAATAAAGAAATTAATACAACAAGTTTTAATATTTCCCTAGCAGACATGCATCACATATTCAGCTATGGGCCAAACTTTTTTAAATATTCAGTTACGCCAAAAAAATTCTTTCTTTTCTATCAATAAAATGTTTCATTTATAAGGGTAGTTAATAAAAGAATTAATACTAAAAAGTTGAATTTTATGTATGGGAGCAGTTTTCTTAACTATGTCATGTTAAATTAAGTCCTATTTCAAGTAAAAACAGGCCATACTAATAGCAACTTAAATCATTCTACTTTTTTTCCCCTTAGGCTTAACTTAATATTTTTTATTATTTTTTTTAAAAATTAAACGCAATAAATATTTTTATGAAATTTTTTATAGAATTAAAATACGTTTAATACGTAAAATAATCATGTTTGAGAAGATTTATAATTTTTGAACCAATATGTTTTTTATTAGTTCTCGGTGAAACATACAAATAAAAGGGTCCAAAACGACTTTTCAAAGGTATCAAGGCATTCCTATGGCTAGAAAATTGATAAGGTTCCTTAACTAATAAATTATTTATTTTTTCATCATTTATAAATATTTACTTGTAAAATTTCTGTATCATCCTTTATCTTTCTTTATATTATTCCATACTATTATTATAATTTGATATTTTACTTTTATCGCAAATTAACAGTTTAAAACTGAAAATGGTATTCTTTTATTATAAAGTAATCCTGTAATATCACCTTATGCTGGTAAAGTTTTGTAAAAAAATATTGAAAAATTTTATGTAAAACATATTGAAAATGGCATGCACCCTACCATTTTGAAATTACAGTCAGTCCCGCCTATATGGTCAATTTTCTAAAGTCCTGTCTAACTTAATAGGAAACACGTGTTAAAGCTCACCGCTTATATGGTCAGTTTCCTTTTTTTTCTTTCTTTTGAAAAAAGATACATTTTAAGACATTTCTTTAGACAGGAAGCCAAGAAAAATAACCAGAAGGTAAACACATTCCTTCGACCCCCGGAGAGAACTGAAATTTCCCCCTCTATTTCGTCACCCTACCCTCTTTTCTCTTTTGCATTCATTGTTGACCTTACCCTCTCCTTATTTGACCACTCGCATTCTTTTCCCCGCCCAAGGGCAAAAGGTCTTTTGATCGTTTTTTTATTTTATTTTATAAACGGCGTTGAACAGCCGACCCAACTTAATGGGTTTACGGCTACTAATGTTCAACTCCGTAGCCTTGTAATTTTGAACCCAATCCAGAAGACAAGGGAACTCCTGGATCGAGTATTGGGAGAAAGTTGCCTTCGTGGAGGACTTTTTGATGGAGCTAACCCGCATTTGCGTTACATGGAGAGGAAGACCACGAGAACCTCCCACGGTTAGCCTGACGGCAAGGGGACTCTAACCCATGATCCGTCTACCACTGAGGATATTTCACGTCTGCACTGTGGTCAGTGCAAGCCGGATGCGGAATTCGTATCGACTGGGATTCGAACCCGGTTCGCCTCATTGGAAGGCGAACGCTCTATCCCCTGAGCCATCGCGGCTCTCTTTTGATCGTTTGAAGTTATCTCTCAGAGCTTGAAAAGGAGTTGAAGTTGAGAAAAAAGAACATTTTCATAAAGTGAACAATGGGATATGATCACCGCCATAGACAGAAAAGAAGAATTTCACGTTTCAGTTTTGAACGCACTGTTCTATATCGACCAAAGGTGGAACACGGTGTCGTCGAAAACTATTGAAAATTGTTTCCGTCACGCGGGGTTCCACAGTTCTCCAGACTCTTCGGTATCATTAGAGGACCCCCGAGGAAAATCTTCCATTAGCAGAAAATCTTCGAAACTGAGGCTATGCAATGCCGGACGTAAATTTGTATTCCCAAATAGACGTTGATGTTCTCACTAATTGTGAAGCAACTGTGGAAGGCATTGTATCTAATGTCTTAAATCTGAATGCTGAAGGAAGTGATGATGAGGATGATACCGAATGCAATAAAAAGTCTGTATCAACAGCTGATGCTCTTAAGGCTATAGATGACTTAAGGTGTTTTTTTGCAAATTTAGATGTAGCAGATGAACATTTAAAAACTATCAGAGACTTACAAAAAGTTGTTTTAACAACCAAGAAGAAGAAACAGACAAGCTTATAGGAATATTTTTTTTGAACATGTATATATGCTAAGGTAAAGAATTAAATTTTTCTAAAAGTATAAAAATTATTTTTGCATTCTTTCTTATTATGCACCTTAATAATTAATTTTTAAAAGTTGAATTATTTGTTTAAAAAATACATTCCGATTCCAGAATATATTCACGCCATATTAACTATACCATATATTTGGTTATCGCATATATGGTCATAATATTCTGGACCCATGAGCTGACCATTTAACTGATACTGACTGTATTACTAAACAGCAAATGTGTTAAATATACTTTTATGATGAGCTTTACATAAAATTATTTCCAACCGAAACTTTTTTAAAAAAAGTGTATTAAGTTGCAATGTGAATTGAATAAAATGATTATTAAAATCTAAGTTTGAATTTTATTCTAATAGACATTAATAACAAAAAGCTCGGGATCTTTTAATTGAGAATATTAAAATTTTTAAGTAACAATCGAAAAAATTCACATTACAACAAAACAAGTGGTTGGTTCTAATGCCACTTGCCACACGGGCAAGCCTGCTTGGCGAAACCGAGCAAATTTAAGACAGAGTGTGCGATTCTTGTTTTTTTAGTGGCGCCACCTATGGGGAGGAATTTGACTTCTGCCACATCATACGTCACACCTGTTTATAAGACGGACCCATTCATTCTCCCACAGATCGTAATTTTGATCTTAATCAGAGAACGATCAGTCTTCAATCCAGTATCCCCAGAGGTATTGATTTGTTACGGAAACATGGAGGACTTTGCGACTCGACAGAATTTTAACGTGCATCATTCACGAACTACACGGGGAGTCTTCGGCCGGCGGGGTTTGAACCCACGAACTCTCGGACATGGGCCCAGCGCCCTACCGACCAGGCTATCCCAGCCTTCACAACCAAAGAAGAAAGTAAAATATTTAGTAACTATTTAAAACACGTTATAAATAGTTACTAAATATTTTACTTTCTTGTTAGAAGCAAATCATTCATTGTTATTTAATACTCAGGAATAAAAATTTAAGTATTTTTCTAAAAACTTCATCAAAAACCCATTAATCCCCAGTGGGCTGGGATTTTTCAAACCCTGTTTAATTTTTAACACAATCATGAATTTTTAAAAATGTTACAACTTTTTATAAAATTACAGTTACTTATTACTGCGAAAATCATCCAAATTGATTTAACTATTCAAGAGTTTTGGAAATAGTTTTCGTTATGGATTCTAGTTCAAAATTTTTATTTTGTTGATACTTCTTTTCTTAGGATTTTACTTCGTTCCTATAAGCAGATGCGTCACCAGTAGAACTAAATTCCTTGAATTTTGAAGGTCAGCGTGGGTCTTCTACTTAGGTACCTTAGAACTGCCCTACCCCAAAAAAAGAACTATCTCTTCCCCTTTCCACACTTTATTCTTTTCTTTTAGAATGCTTTACTCTCCTCATAGAGTATCATTCTAGACAAAAGGCAGAATATATTAATGAAAGGACACGCTTTATTTTCCTTGCCTGTAGTCTCTGCACACACATCCCTTCTTGTCTCTCTAAAATGCTTTACCCTCGATACATGGTTTAATTCTAGGTGATAAAAGAATGACTTTTTGTTTTAAAAACTTGGTATCAAAATTAAGTACTTTTAAGGGCCCTCATTTTCCAAAATAAAAATTAAGCAGTTTTTAAGGACAGTGGGAACGCTGATATATTGCTTTAAATAAGTTGTTTTGCATTTGAAATTTTGATTAGGACTCTCTTGCAACCAAATCAAGTATCAGTTCACCTTTGAAATTTCTAGAAAACTAACATTTTAATGCAAAACTTCAGATGTGAGATGAGACTGAAGGATCACATTTTTATACCACAAATTAATTTTATATAGACTCTAATTGCTAGAAGCACAGATAGCTTGAGAGAGCCACTTTCTCACAAACAACCTAGATAGGTTAGTAAGATGTCTAGTGGTTTCCATACCAAATTTAATACAGTCGAACCCCGCTATAGTGAACACTCGGATGTAGTGAACTTTTTTAGCAGTCCCGTCTGTACTCTTATTTAAATAATGTTATTTTTAACGCTTATAGTGAACAGCTTAGAACTTGGAAACTTGGTTATAGTGGACTCCAATTTCATTTCTTTAAATATCTTTTTCAGTTCTCCAACTAAACTTGCAGGTGTTTAAACTGAAAATGAATGCCTTCCTATAAAATGTGTCATATTTCACTCCTTTATGTTTATCACTTTTAACTATACTGTAATAAATGTCAAACAGAACATTTATCTTATACTCCCCCCTCCCTGAGAAGCCTCTCTTTGTCTCTTTTCCCCAAGCTTGCTTTACAACTAGTTAACTTGGCCACCTGCTGAATTTTTGGAATTTTCTTATCTGTTCAAACCATATTCTTTACAAATCACCCTTTGACAATCAAGAAGGGGAACAATTTAACTCATTCTACAGCTGCTCTCTTCATATTCTTACATTATCTATTTGAGACAAGATTTTTATTTCAAAAGCAGTGAAAATGGCAAATTCTCTAAAGAGAAAAGCGTTTTCGATTGAGGACAAAGCTAGAATTGTAAAGCGTATTGAAGATGGAACAAATCAATCGGCACTGTGTCAGGAATTTTCCTTGTCTAAATCTACAGTTTCAAACATTTGGAAAAATCGAAGTGCAATTCTTGCCACATACGACAAAAATATGGTTTCATCCAAAAAACTGTGTAGAGCTGAAAGAGAAAACGTAGAAGAAGCTTTGTTAAAATGGATAAGGAAATATATGAACTCTATTTAAAATCAAATTGTGTTCAATCAAAAATGTTTTTTTCATAAAAAGTGAAATTAAAACTAATATTTAGCGACGTAAGTACTTTTTTCATTAATTTTTGCTTTATTATTTGTTAATAATTTTTTAAATGACTTATCTAAAATTGCAAACCCAATTTTCAATCATTCAACTGTCTTATGCAAAAAATATTCTTCAAAAAATTTGGATATAGTGAACCATCGGTATAGTGGACACATCACTGAGTCCGCAGACGGTTCATTATAGCGGGGTTCGACTGTAAATACATGTCTTCAAACACTGCAGAAACACGAACTATATTGTAGTTGCTTGCATTTAACGCTATTTTAACGTAGTTGAAATACTTTCTTTGAATTCACCCAAAAGAAAACCAATACATTAAAAAAAAGACGGGGGAAAAAAAAAGAACTAAAAACAGACTTAACTCTAAAACACAAACTATGGAGAAAAAAAAACCCTTTTATAAGCCCTGAAATTTCTTTTTTTATTTTACATCTTTATAGGTGATGGCTATTTTTTTAAAAAAATAAAAAATATGAATTTATTTGTAGCAGCAAAATGGAAAATTATCATTTAAGAAAAGAAAAAAAAATCGCATTTAAGTTTTATATCATACCTGACTTGTAGGTAAAGGCTGCAGAACTGGTATTTTTTCTATTTCACTTTCACCTAAAGAAATACATTGAAACAAATATTATATTTGAAAAAATAAGCATGTATTGAAATAAGTATCCGTTTTCTAAAAAAAAAAATACACGAAAAGGAAGGAAATAAGGTTTAGCATGAAAAGTTTCGTTAAAATTTCATTTTTCTCCCAAAAAATCGAAAATTGTCATACACTTTATGTAAAATAGATATAAAATTTTTACACACTACAGACGTGCCTACCTGACAGAATTAACATTCCTCAACAAGAATTCAGGAAGGGTAAAAAGGTAAGACATGCAACATATTTGACACTTCTAATGAAATATTTTGAATTAAAAATTATATAAATATAGGAATGAAAGAAATTTTACACAAGTCAAGTCTCCTTCGAAATTTGGCACGGACATCATCTCATTTACTTACCAGGGGTCTGTCCAGACATTTTGTAAAAGGTTCGTTTTTGTAAAATTGTGAAAAAATTACTCGTAATTTGTGAATATAAAATAAACGTTAAGTCATATTTTTTTAACCAGGGTCCGCTTTTGAGAATTTGTATGAATAGAGTCCGTTATTGCAAAACAACTTTTTCAAGGAGTTTTTAAATTGTAAAGACATACAAGATTATGCTCAACACTGTAAAATTAAAAAAATTAAATTTTAAAAAATAAACAGCAATTGCTGCTACTAAATTAGAGATGTAACATACAAATATTTGGTATTTAGCCTATACTGCAGAACACAGAATATTCATTTCGGACGAATAAAGGAAGAAACTTCTGCCGAAGACAAAACTTAGTTAATTTACAATTGTCTTCCCCCCCCCTCCCCGAGAAGGGTTTATTCGATTAACAAAACAATAATGAAGATAAACAAATTTGTGAAGGTTCCGATTAAAAGATAAATTACTTTGTGAAGGGACCGTTTTTAAGATAAATTACTTTGTGAAGGGACCGTTTTTAAGTTAAATATTTTGTGAAGGGTCCGTTTTTATGAAAAGATATTTTGTGAAGGGTCCGTTAACGGACCCAAATTTCTTCTAAACAGTAATTTCCCCAGCTTACACACACAAAAGGAAAGGGAGAAGATTCTGATGAGTCTTATACGTAAGGGTCAAATAGGATTGAGAAAGAGGGGTAATGTTGAAGAGTGAAAAAAAAAAAAAAAAAAAAAGGACATGCAGCTATGCTTCAGCCAGTTGGTTGTTTGGCAACAAGGGATGAAATGCTGCATGGGGTATGGCGCAGAAAGAAAAACAAAACCTCTGTCGGAAATATGAATAATAATAATGTCAAATCTATGCTCTTTGTTTACCTCTAGTTGATGGTCTAGTTTAGTGTACAGGATGACGTAGTAAATTTTGATGTTTATCGAAAGTGCTAACTAACGATGCTTGTTAGAGAATGTTTTCCTTACGGGAGAAGCCAGTTACTATTCAACTCTTCACTTACTTGTAAGATAATTTATGCAAGATGCTCGGTAGCTCGTAATGGGTCAATGCTGCTGAACCTCAATGTTCAAAAGACTGAGTCTTCATCGAGCTCTCTCAACCCTTTTGCTTTGATAAGTTGCAATGCAAGTTTTTAAGAAAAGGAGTTAGTGCTCTGGCATGGGACTTGATGTGTAGCTGTTAGTATGTTATTCATCTTCCATCAAATCATTTTTACTTTATATATATGACAAATAAATATATGTTTATGAAGGAGCTGTATTTTCCTAAGTTCTTCCATTGTGTTAAAATTTACTCTACTATCTACTTATCTAATGATGTTGTCGCGTAAAAGAGGTTCATACTCGCACATCAACTTTGGCTTTTTAGCAGAAAAATCTCCAGCAAAACGCGGAAGAGTTTGTACGTCTTTATGTAAAATATGCTTGCCCCAACAATGCAGGACATAAAGCAAGCCTATCTCATCAATAGTTTGTTAACAATAAGGTACCCGCAAATTACAACGGAGTTTCTTTGATTCCAGGGAATTTTTTTTTCCAGTGGTAGAAAAGGTGATATTTTAATAAGTCAAAAAAAAAAAAAAAAAAAAAAAAAAAAAAAAACAAATTTCACCATTACATATACATAATTTAAACAGGTAGTAGGACTGGGCAATAAATAGATGAATGGGAAAATATCAATTCTATGCAATCATCGCCGATTGGATGTTTGGATTAGCAATTTTTTGGAGCATCAGAAATTATGATCTACTGAGATGTGCACCATATTTCCTGATGTATCGTTGACACCGCTGTCAACAGGCACGATGTTGAGCATTGTTCCCAATAGTGCATCGACGACTGCAAGCTCACGCGAAACTAATTTTTCTCTGTAAGTGTGCAGTGATCATTAACTTCCCCCTCTTTTTTATACCGTAACTCATCACTTTGCTGACATAATCTGAATGTGACTGAAAATCGAAGTGTTGTTGAATTTCTTAGTTATGGAATGGTTTACTTTTAATTGTGTGTGTGCAAATACTGTCGATTTTTTTACAATTAATGCAGCCGTTTAAAACTTTTTAACCGCTATTTTGCAGACATCCATGTCTGTAAATATTGAGAAATAAAAAAAGGCAATGTTTATTGAAAAAAAAATTACAACTTACTAGTTGCAAGTTTATGCAGCACTAACATTAATGTACTGAAACATCATGATGCATCAAAATATTGCGATGTTGGTGTGGCGATACACTGTGATGCCAAAACCTTAACATCTTCCAGTAGTAACAAGTAGATAAGGTCAGATAGTAAAATGGTCATGTTTTTAAGTTCTGATAAAATTTATATTAAATCTATATTATATTTATTAAAAAAACCCTGCTTTGATTGAAAAATCACACGAAAAAATACTTTTCACAATCTCAAATATTGGAGGGTATATAATAGTTTATTTACAAATCGTTACACTCTATGCATGGAGACGATTTCATTAAAATAGTGTTCGTAGGCTGAGACAATCAATAATCAATTTTGGTTCATTACCTTAAGTCAATAACTAGTATTTAAAATGAAAAACAAAGAAATAATTTACTTGTTTTTGTATCTTCTGTTTCTTCATCATCTTCTGGATTCTCAGTGTTATTCATAACTATTTTGTCAGCCTCCTCCTCCATTATGATTTCTCCATCCACCCAAGCAAGTTCAACATCGTCTTTGGACTTAACAAAATCTAACGAACTGACCAAAGAATCTTTCAGTTTGACCTACAAATAAATAAATTTTAAATAGCCTGAAATTTTTTTGAGAAGGCCCAACCAGGGCAGTGAAACAAATAACAATTTCAAAAAGTGACAGTAATTTCTTTAGGGACATAATTATTACTGATTTCTGAACAACTGAAGGTAGCAATTTAAGCAGGTTTCATATTTTACATTTGAAGCTAATAAGAAAAAATTTATTCAATCCAAATTTGGAATTGATAAATTCAAATAAAAATAAATAAATTGAAGCATTAGTATTTTTTCAATGTTAACTAAACTTGAGTATATAACATTGAAAAATCAGGAAAAATGATCAATGGAGATGAAAATATAAAATATATTTTAACTTTCAACATTAAAAGAGGCAAAGTAATGCAAGTAATTTTTCCTTTTAAATTTTAAAGGAGCTCCAAGTATGACAGCTATATCCTTACACATCTTTAATGAGTTTAGGCATAACACAGACAGTTAAACTTTTAAGAACTTTCTTTCTTTTCCACAAAGTTAAAACTAAGTAAAGTAGGAGAGCACAACCAGCGGATCGCGTTAGTTTCTGAACACAATGAAAAAATAAATAAAAAATGTCAAAAATTTTGAGCCAAAATTTTTTGACGTGCTTAATTTATTCAAATACTATTGTAGATCTACGTTGTTTCTCGATTATGTTTCAGCGGTTATTGCTACAGAATTCCAGATGGATTTAAAAAACCCTACACTACGATATGTGAATTTTGGATATGAGTTATCACTTTTTGGCTCATTTTTCATAAATTCTAGATATGTTTAACTTTTCCCCCGAGCTATAATTACCAATTTCTATGTGGATTTTAAAATCCTAATACATTTAATAAGACATTATGACTTGTGAGTGCCTTTAATTCATAACCTTTTGATCTTCTTACATGGCAGGCATTGCTACACTTCAACACGTAGTTTTGAAAATTCTGTATTTTTACAATATGTTATTACGTTTATTGGTGATGATTTAATTGTAAATTGCAATTATTGTGATACGTTCACACACGATCCAATTATTTTAATTATGATACTTTATTACAGCGTGTGAGTTTCTAATGGCATTTTATGATACAGAGCCTATTTCATTGTATGTATTTTTTATACTTTCATTTTGTAAGCATTAACAGGAGATAAACAACTTTTAATAAACAGGAAAAAATCTAAAAAGAAAAATCAGTTTTTTTAAAAAAACCATTTATTATGATTAAAAGTACTTAATTTTCGGCAAATATATTATTAAGCTTACTGATGAAAAATAGTGCTTCGAACATCAATGCTTATATGAAAACGATGGTATTTGCCGTCAACATGACGAAATAACTTGCTGTTCTAGAGGCCATTCATTCAAGATGGTTGCGTATCTAGTACACTGTTTCAGTTACTTGATTTTATGTTTTAGTCAGTGTTTTCCATCTCCCCCACAAAATAGCATATTTCACAATAATTGTGACAAAACACTCTTCTTTATATGATAACTTTTATTTAAATTCACTTTATGAAATAAATAAAAATCTAAAAAGTAAATGTTTACGGATTAGTAATATAAACAGGGTGTTTATAAAATAACTTTGTTCACATGAACCCCTCGGAAGCATATTGCTTGAATCAACAAATTTTGTATAAGAATGAATGTATCAAGAATGGATCTATCAAGTATGATGCTAAAAACAATTATGTAGATCTCATGGTTACAGTTATAATGACAAAGGTTACAGTTATAATGACAAAATTTTCCAATGGCAATACCACCTCTTTATGATCGAAACTTAATTCCTAAAGTAGAAAAGTTAAAATGGATTTGGAATGGTATTTTTAGTAAAAGAAATGGCAACTCTAGGCATTAGTAAAGGGTCACCGTCTCTCCTGACTACTCATTAGAAGAGAAAACAATAAAAACTTGTAAAAACAGAAAAAAAATGACAAAGAAAAATACTTCTTATTTTAAAAAACCGTCATGTCATACATGTTTAAAGTTTTATCTTAGTCCTAAGAAAACTGGAAAACAAATTCTACATTCAACAAAGTATTAATGTTTATTTAAAACTCATAAAATATGGACTCACCTGATAAATATGACTTTCTGTGGTTGCATCAACAATCTCTAGCAGATGGGGCGTGAACACTTTTCCGGGCACAGCTCCAGAAACGCAATAATTGACCAAGGCTTCGGTAGACTCGGGAGTCCCTCTGACGATGATCAGCCTTCTAGGTTTTATCATACTGAGAATTTTTTTAATGGACTCGCTGTCTGATCGACCCTCAAAATCTATATACTGTACTGATGATTTGATATCCAGTGTCTGCATAAGGGCAACACACTTTGTTGGGACTTCTGTAATATCTGGAAAAAAGAGATTCCAAACAAAAGATATATTTGAATTTTGTGATAAAATAACAGCTGAAAAATCAGGGTTATTAAAGAGAGAAGAAAGAACGTTTATTGTTGAGTATTGGTTGTGCCTTTCCCCATTTAGATAAGCATATCTGATTGCTGGGGAGATGAGATTTAATGACATTGTCTCTAAGGTCTAATGTTGATGTAAATAACCCTAAGACCATCCATGCTTTGAGGGATAACATTGAGAGCTTTATTAATGAATATAAAAGCCATATTTATGTGCAAAAGTACTTATAGAATGCAATTTATTGTTTCACAAGGATAAAATTTTTTTTAAAAATTCCTAATTTTATAGGAAAAACTTAAAACCTCTAATTCGAATAAATTAATACTAAATGAGTGGATTAGCTCTAGAAATTCTAGCTGACTAATTCTTGGTTACAAAAATAATCTGGATTTTCAACTGCTGCTATTTATCCACGAAAAATACATTTATTACATAAAAGAAATACCTTGTACTAAGTCATCATTTTCTATTTTATTTTCTTTGTTTTCTTCCTCAAGATTTGAAGGTTCTAAAATCATATAGTCCTCAAGTCTGAAATTCAAGAATATAGACAATAATAATAATATGTGTATAATAATACAGCACATATTGTATATTGCTATATATACATACACACACACATATATATACAGCAAAATAAATAAAAACAAGAAAATCAGAAGAAAATTAAGAAAAACTATAAGTATCATTTATTGCGCATAAGCTGCAAGTAAATAGGACTCATAAGATAAGTTCAAAATGAAGATAAAACAAAGGTAAATTACAGACAAATGAGAAAAAAAGGGGGGGGGGGAATAATAATAACAAACAACTGGGGAAAGAAAAAGAATAAAATAAAAAAATAAAAAAAGTTTTTTTAAAAAACCGGAAAATAAAAGATATAATCTTTTCATCAGCCCACACGATTATATCCGAAAAATAGTGCTTTCTAATATTGTATCAATATAGCCAAAGCAAAATACAATCAATACAATAGTATGAGGAGCACTAAAAAAAAAATTTTTTTTTTTTTTTTTTTTTTACAAAAATTACGACAAATAAAATTAAACACAATAAGTAAAAATAACACGTAAGAACAGAAAATAAAATATAAAGGAAGAGCAGAATAAAACAAAATTTATAAAGCGAGTAGTGAAATGTAATGAACTTACATGAACGGGAAATTTTTCAAGAATGATTTAAAATGTTTACGCAACAAGATTGCAAAATATGAAAACAAAAGCGCAAATTGAGCGTAACTAGAGGAGTTTAAGTGCATTCTTGCTGCATTACTGAAGTGCGTTTGATTTGTTAGTTACCAAGGATGGGCCAGAAAACGGATGTGCGCGAGGTAATATTATACTGGATAATTTAAAGAAGTTGACTATAAATAATTTTAGAAAATAAATATTTATTTAAGAAAAAAAATAAATAGAAAAGAAAAAGAAACATGAATTGCCAGTTTTGCACATAATTTTAGCCACGGATTTGCCCGAAATGGATTTGCACATGGAAAAATTGTATAATTTTACAAAGAAATTTATTAGTAAATAATTTTACCCACGGATTTGCCCGAAATGGATTTGCACATGGAAAAATTCTATAAATTAACAAAGAAAAAAAAAAAAAAAAAAACTTTTTTAATAAATAATTTTAGCCACGGATTTGCCCGAAATGGATTCGCACAAGGAAAAATTATACAAATTAACGAAGAAATTTTTAGTAAAGAATATTTTGGCCACGGATTTACCTGAAATGGATTTGCACATGGGAAAATTGTATAAATTAACAAAGAAAATTTTTAGTAAATATATTTACAAAATATGCGATTAACTCAATGATTTTATATAGAATTTTATTACTTTAGTTGGGTATCAATTGTTTTTTTATCAAATTTTGAAAGAGTTTATCGATTTGTTTTTTGGATAAATAATAAATATTACTACATATTCTTTTAATTCTATTAATTTCATTAAAAGTAGTATTTAAATAGATGCTCCTAGAAATATTAGAATTCCAAGTAATTAGTTTATTTATATTAAAATGGAAATCATTTCTTTTATCGCATAAATCAACAAAGCAGATATTTTCTTCTTTTATAATACCCAAATCCAAAAAATTTAAATGAATATTATCATCATGATTACGAAGCAAGATTATTTCCTCGGGGTAAATATCATTCAATAAAATAGTATAGTCTTGAAAATTAAAGATAATTAAGTCATCAATATATCTAAAAACAAATTTAATACTAAGAGTGTAATTTTTTTCATAATAATGCAAAAATAAGTTAGCTAAGAGAGATGAATAATTAGAACCTTGTGGTATTCCATCAATTTGAAGAAAAATATCCCTTCCATTGTAAAGATAATTATTAAAAAGACAAAAATTAATCAGAATTTCCCAATAATCAAAACCGCAACAAAGGATATTTTTGAAATCATAGTAATAATTCAGAAGGACATCTTTTAGTTTAGAAAGGGGAATGCTATTGAAAAGATCCTGGAAATCAAAAGTTGCAATAGAATAAATTTTATTATGTTTAATGAAATCTAAAATCGGTTGATTATTAGTGATAATCCAAAAGAAACCTTCTTTAGAAATACTGTTAATAATTTTATTTAAGTAGTTAGAGAAAATGGTGCCAGGTTTAGTTAGATAAGTATTAGATCCACATGTGATAGTTTTAAATTTAACAGGAATTTTATGAAATTTCGGACTGATAATTAAGTAAGAAAATTGTATATTGCTAATTTTAATTTTTAATCTCTTATATAAAGCTAAAAATTTTTTAATGACAATATTATTATGCAAATTACTAAGTTTAAAATCTTTCCATGTGCAAAACTGGCAATTCATGTTTCTTTCTCTTTTCTATGAATTTTTTTCTTAAATAAATATTTATTTTCTAAAATTTTTAGCCAACTTCTTTAAATTATCCAGTATAATACTACCTCGCGCACATCCGTTTTCTGGCCCATCCTTGGTAACTAACAAATCAAACGCACTTCAGTAATGCAGCAAGAATGCACTTTAAACTCCTCTAGTTACGCTCAATCTGCGCTTTTGTTTTCATATTTTGTAATCTTGTTACGTAAACATTTTAAATCATTCTTGAAAAATTTCCCGTTCATGTAAGTTCATTATATTTCACTACTCGCTTTATAGATTTTGTTTTATTCTGCTCTTCCTTTATATTTTATTTTTACTTATTGTGTTTAATTTTATTTGTCATAATTTTTGTAAAAAAAAAAAAAATTTTTAGTGCTCCTCACACTATTGTATTGGTATATTTTGCTTTGGCTATATTGATACAATATTAGAAAGCACTCTTTTTCGGATATAATCGTGTGGGCTGATGAAAAGATTATATCTTTTATTTTCTGGTTTTTTAAAAAACTTCATCCTTTTTTTTTTTTTAAAATTAATTCTTTTTCTTTCCCCAGTTGTTTGTTATTATTATTATTCATTCATGTTATTATTATTATTCATTATTATTATTATTCCTTTTTCATTTGTCGGTAATTTACCTTTGTTTTATCTTAATTTTGAACTTATCTTATGAGTCCTATTTACTTGCAGCTTGAATATCTTTTAAGCACTCAAAATTTTTTTACGATCGTTTGAAATTCTTCATATATAATAATACAGGGTGTTTATAAAGTCCCGGAACCATTTTGATGTTTAATAACTCATAAAATAATGAAGATATAAACAAACTTATAGCATTAATTGATGGAATGACTCATATATTTTCCTTTTCAGGTTTGAATATCTTTACTTTTGTAAATTTAGTCTGCGCGTGTGGTTAATTTCATTTTCCAGTCTAAATATCTGTACTTTTCTAAATATCGTCTGCTTATTAATTGCATTTTTCTCTCTTTTGGTTTTGGCAACTATTGCAATGTTATGTTTACTTTTGATGTGTTTCTTCTATGTAGTACTTTTCTATGTGATGTTTTATTCGAGCGGATATTAAGGAGAATGCATACACCAATGCTGTTTTCTGAAGCGCATACTGTTCTCCGACGAAGCATCCTTTCACGTTTCTGGCATTGTTAATCGCCATAATGTGCACATATGGGGATCTGAAAACCCGCATGAATACCGTTTGGCACAAAGGGATTCCCCAAAGGTTAATGTGTGGTGTGGACTAATGCACGACCGAGTCATTGGGCCTTTCTTTTTTACAGAAAAGATGGTCTAATCAGTCGTATACTTAGGCATGTTGGAAAACTTCGTATTTCCACAACTAGAAGAGCTTCAGCCACATGTCTTTTTGCAACAAGATGGTGCAGCACCTCACTGGGGTATCATCGTTCGTAGTTCTTTGAATGACCATTTTCCAGGAAGATGGATTGGGCAAGGAAGTCCAATTCCTTGGCCACCCAGATCACCTGATATAACACCTCTGAACTGTTTTCTTTGGGGATTTACAAAGGACAATGTTTACAGGAGGATCGTGTCGAACATTGATGACCTAAAAACCAGAATTACAACCACAATAGCCTCTGTGGACGCCGACATGCTTGCCGCTACCTGGCGTGAAATGGACTATCGACTTGATATTCTCCTTCCGATGAAAGGGGCACACGTGGAAGTTCATTGACAAGGGTCATGAAACTTTTTGAGTCTATCTAACCATTTATGTTATTAATTTTAATCTGTCTTTATTATTTTATGAGTTATTAAACATCAAAATGGGTCCAGGACTTTATAAACACCCTGTATAATTATGTTATTAAATTATGTAAAAAAAAGTTAATTTTAATACAAAATTAAAATTGGTTTAACTTGAACTTAACCCTTTGCTTACGGGGTACAACATTGTACCATCACATGTGGTCCAAATGTTGTACCAGCCGTAAGCAAAAGGTTAAAAAAGTATAGGGCAAATATTTTAGAGTTCAACAAAAATTATTTATAAATGTATACTTAACAAAACATTACAAGAATAATAATATTGATCATATTGAACTCATAGAGATGTGTAGAGAATTCAAGTAAAAACACCATCATAAATTCATATAACAAATGTACAAATGAAAACTAGTGAATGGCTTCTGTTAAAGTCTTATTAAAATTTGTAATTTGGTTCAGTATTAGTTTAAAGAAATAATTTAAAAAAATCATTAATTTTAAAATAAAAAGAGAATGATGCTAAACATTTTTGTCAGAAGTAAATTTTCATGTTTCATTTATTCATTTTATTTAACAAATTTGTGATTATTCAATTTTTAAATTCAATTATTTTAAATCAAATGATAAAAGAATTACTGAATTTTGAATTGACAAATCTGTAACACAGGATTTTTTACGGTACTTGAAAATGCTTTTTAGAATCTTGCCTTGCCATGCTTTGATCATGCTTTTCAAATTCTTGCCTTTAAAAAATTTTGAGTTTTCTTTTCCATAAAATAACTTAAGAATACAGAAAATTTTCTCAAGAAATCTGATAAAATGAGAAAAATTTTGAGCAGAAAAATAAATGAGAAAAACAGAGCAGTCAACAATCATCATTTCAAAAATTTTGAAATGATGATTGTTGACTGCTCTGTGAGTGCAAGAATCTTCCCCAGTCATGTGCGCATACAGACTCTAGAGTAATTCAACCTTCATGTAAAATGATCGGCACTTTTGAACGGTATCTATGACAGAAGGCAGGAACAGATTATGGCTCAACAGGGGTCTGTTCAGGCGGAATTTACTACCGTTTAGCGGTACCTAACAAATTCAATTTCAATTTTGTATCCCTTAAGAAACGATAAATCCATATTTTTGTGTTGATTTTTTAATATAATTTTAAATTTTTCACAAATTATGTCTAAATTTTCACAATATAGGTCTCTCAGAAAAATATAGACAGACCCCTGGCTCAATGAGTTGTAAAAACATGCTTTTTACACAATTTATGGTTGCAATCAACATAGCAAAGAGAAAAAAATTCTTTTGGTTTAGAGAAGAGAATATTAACATGTTCGCTGCCGGTCACGTGAGGATGTGATGATAAATATTACCCCACTGTAGATGAGTGTTTTTCCCAGAAGCTGATTTACTTTTTATAACAAATATATTGAAAAGTTGTAAGAAAACATAATTATGTGCCTTATACTGATCACTAAGTAATATGCAGGCCTTTCCTGATAGAATATTTTGACCACACGCCAGCACAGGATAGGCACTGCATGTAAAATTATTTCCTAAATGCCACATTACGCACTAGCGCGTGAAAATCAAACAAAAGAATGAAAATAAGTTTCAAAATGCATTATTTTTGTATGATACTTTATTAATAACAAATATTTAATATAAATGAATTGGTTAGAATGATATTATTACTGAAAATATCTTTTTTTTATCATTTTATTTGTGGGTAATCTTTGCATAATCCAAGCAATAACCGGGAGATCCGTCACAAACTTTGCTGATATAAATGGTATCTTTACGTTTCCCTTGGGAACAGCAACTTTTGCATTGCTTCCTTAGAATCATTTCGGCTTTTTTCTCTTCCCGTGTACTTAGCACATGTTCAGATTCAGACTGATCACACACAGGAGCAGGAAGAACAGATGGCTGTTTTAGTAAACTTCGTATCACGGATAAACGAAAGTCATACAGCAATATATTTTCATTGGAATACTTATTATAGATAAAGTGGGAATTGTTCATCATTATTTGCAAAATATGCACAAATATTTTCGTGGGCCACCTAATTGTTTTTCTCTCACAAGGATAATAAGCAAGCATCTGATCTTGCTTATCAATACCTGCCATAAATTTATTATATTGAATTATAGGTAGAGGTTTCGTTAAAATTTCACCTCTTTTGTTCGTTTTTTCCACCATATCATTTTTATATTCATTGGAAATGTAAGTGATGTCCCTCTTATCTTTCCACTTTGCAATCATCACACCATTAGCATACTTTGCTACAGTTTGCCCTTTCTTCAGTTTTTTTTTCGTTTACCTTTTTCGGAAATGTCTTCCTGTTCTTTCTGATCGTCCCAGTGCAATGAGTTTTTTTTATCTGCAAGACATTTTGCCAAATCATAGCTGTTATAATAATTATCCATAAATACGCTATGTCCTACATCCAGCATTCCCTCAAGTAAACTCATAACGACTTTTTGTGTATGTCCTGTTCTACCTGAATCATCCAACATAACTGTGTATAACATAAATTTCAGAACCATAGCATGAGGGGTTGTTATCATGTACAATTTGATGCCATATTTGTGACGTTTATTTGGTATATACTGTCTGAATATAAGCTGCCCACGCCACAATACCATTGATTCATCTAACTAATCTCACGCCCTGGATAGTATATTTCAGATACTCGCACGTTGAACAAATTCACCATATTTCTTATTTTATACAGTCGATCCTTTGGAGGTTCTGTATTCTGCTCCGGGTTTTTGCGAAGTGCAATACTCTCAGTAACAACAAAAACCGATTCCTGCTCATATTTTCTGAAAATGCAAGTAAACCAAACAATGAATCTGTTTTCCAATAATCTTGTAGTATATGGTTCATTCGTATAGTTCCCATATGTAAAATCAATCCCAAATATACCAAGAGTTCCTCATTTGTGGTGTCCTTCCAGGCATTGATTCGAGAATGTTTCTTTTTTTCATGATAAAAAAGTACATTATGAGCATAATCATTAGTTTCAGCAACTATTTCCTCCAAGATATCGTCGGTGAAAAAATGGCGAAAGAAATCTATACAGGGTATCTGCTACATTTTAGATTTTTAAATTCATGACTTTCCATGAATAATTCCAAGAATTTTTCATGACTAAACCAAGTTACTATTTTCTCCCACAAAAACACAACAATAAATTTAAAAAAGCAAATTTCTGTGTTTTCTACATCCAATGATTTTAAGTCCTTTCCTGACAAACTAAAAAAAGCAGAACTCTTTAAAAAACGCCCTAAACAAGCTTTAACTAGAGACATAATTTAATCATACAGCAAGTGAATCAATGGTGTCTCAGTTTGGAAAAGACCTAAAAATTTATTTAATATAGTCGAAATATTTCTTAAAAAAAAAAAGAGCTTTTGGCAAAAGCAATTTAAATAAATTCAATAATGAATGGCTCATACTATTTTCTAAATTAATAATTTATTTAATTCTGTAAAACTCTAATTAAACTATTATTTAAGGTTATTGAGTGTATTTTTCTTAAAATTTAAATAAATTTTATTTGAATAAGTATATTCAACAAAACATTAACATTAATATTGATCATACCGAATTTACAAAAATATGTTAAGAATTAAGCAAATTAAGAAAACTTTAATAAATTTATATTACAAATTAGTGAATGGCCCCTAAATTTTTTTTTTAAAAATTGGTTACCTAGTACAGTATTTTATTTATGAAATGATTAAATTTAACAAATCTGTGATTTAAGTTTTTACCTAAAACAAAATAAGAGCACTTAAAATTTTGAAAGTAATAATACAATAATAAAATGCAGAAAGTAAAACAGCTACGTTTAAGAAGCTCAATTAATTCTTATCTTTTTTAAATTAAATGAATAAAAGAGAGATGGAGATTTTGAGGTTATGAAGCTTTGTGATTCTTGACGGCTCTGAGGATCAACATGAAAATATGTACTTAGTGAATGGTCCTCAAGTTAATTCCAAGATCATAGTACTAATCTATAAATAGAATAGCGTAAGAAGGCCATTAGCTTGCCATTGATGAAGACGATGGCACTTCAATAGCGATGAAATTAACAAGAGAAATAAAATGTTCTTTTGCTATTAATACTTGGCAACGTTTAGTCGGTCCCCGAAAATACGAGAGAAGTTTTGGTTGTATTTCAGAGACTGGAAAATGAAGCCTGAAATTGAGAATATTGTGCAATATGAAGCAGAGTTGCACATGATAGTGCAAGAATCCTTCCCACTAAATCCAGAGCAACCACCCAAATGGCAGTAGCTTGGTTGCCACAAAATTGTGACTTGGCGATACTCGGGGGAAAATATACTTTTTGGCGCAGATCGGCGCAATTTAAGCCAACTACTTCAATTTGGAGCATGTAAACGCAGGTTTCCACAATTGGCGTGGATCGGCGCAGCACTTGCACCACTGCAAAGATCTAAATCCATGACTTTTCATGATTTTTTTTAAAAAAAAACCCAGTTAAAATCATGACATTTCATAACAAATTTTGTTCAATATCGAAATTCATGATTTTCTATGAATGTCCAGGTGTGCGGATACCCTGTCTATAAGATTGTTACCTGAAACAGGTTGGAGCAAACACTCGGATTTTATGAAAGGAAATTTCTTCATTGATGCTGAATCGTTTTTTCAAATTACCTTTGTCACCATAAGCTGAATCATTCTGCTAGCATGCAGCCTCTTGCACGATTTGTTCTTCATCGTCATCATCAGAATCCGAAATACTATGGGCATTAGTGGGAGGAACAAATTTGTCGCCACTGTTATCACTAAAATCACTTGGATACTCATCCGATAGTTCAGCCAACAAATTTGCTATTTCTTCATCCGTTAGAACCTTTTTGTTTTGAACTTTTCGAGCAGTGTCATCTATATAACTCACATCACAAGATTATTTTTTCAATAAAAAATAAAATATTAATTTCGAAACCACAATTATATATATATATATACGTAGTTTATAATCATCACTCCATGCCAATACCAGCAGAAATACTCTGAATGCAATGCCAAATGAACAGGAGAATGAATAATCAGTGAAAGATTTCCCCGCGCCAGCGAACATGTTAAGTACTTTTTACAAACACCCAATAAAAACTTTGAGGACCTATAAGAACTAAAATAAACAAATAAGTACTTTCTAAAAAGACTATGCACTCTGTTAAAATAACTGTAATATGTTTCACATGCGCACAAAACAACTAAATTTTTTATTATTTTTACTTTGAAAGAAAAACAGGAAAAAGAAATATAGTTACAAAATTGCAAAGCAAATTTTCACAACCAAATTTTAGACATAGAAAAGATAAAAAAAAAAAAAAAAAAAAAAAAAAAAAAAAAAAACAATCCCAAATGTTTATATTTTAGCTTTTATTATTAACCAGGAAAAATGGTCAGAAAAACATTCAACATCGTAGAATGTTTCGCATGAGAAACACAAATAAAACTATATATAATTATCTTACTTTATAATTTCTCCATAGTCATCCCATTTTATTTTTTCTTCCTTCAGAGGATACATGGGATAAGACTTTCTGGCTTGTTTGAAAAAACCTCCACCCCTTTGCTTCCCTTCTACTTTCATCATGAGGTCATGTCTGGCACCTCTATCTACCTCCAGTTCGTCTTCATCTTCCTCGCTCGAATCGGAACCTCCGAATTCGGCATCTCTCTCACTTCGCTGTCTGGCGGCTTCTAACTCTTTTTCCTTTTCTTTTTTTAAATATTCTTCTAACTCAGGACCTTCTAGGCGGACTCGTTTTCTGATCTAAAATTTTTTTCACAGAGCATGAGTTACGAAGTTTGGGAATTTTATTATTAAGTAGATAAAACAAATTTATTGAATAAATTAGATTCCAGAAAAATTAAGACTTTTTTGTCAAAAAGAATTGTACACCAAAAAAGCTCATACCAGGTGATTTTTTGAAAAACTTATGAAATTAAATCGCTGTAACAAGAAAACCAATAATCCAAAAGAACTGAAAGTTGAACAGGATGGGAATTTTTTTTTAAGGTGAAGTTAAAAAAAAAAAAAAAAAAAATCAAATTGCACAGATAATTTAAGAATATCAACAATGGAGAACAAGAGAAAGAGAGAGAGAGAAAAGCAAAATATAGAGTAATGCATCTGTAATGAACTACTCAATTAATGAAAGAGATTTTAAATGTGCTGAGTTCAGAAACGTGAAACTCCATGTTTCACAACAGCGTGAAGAGTATACCGCTAGATATTGTGAATCTGTCGAACGTGCATGTCGTCGAGTAAGATAGGTTAATAAAACCACCAAAATATACAGTATTCTTTATATTGCTCTCATTATTCTGATAATAGAGTTTCACTACACAGTACATCAATAGCATAGTTATTGCGAGGACATTCACAGAATAAATTAACACAAGGTGCCTGTTGTTCCACATTTTTATCACCATTATGCGCACGTCATACACACTCATTCAAATCTAAATTCATATGTTTAAACATAAGTCAGCAAATTTTTTAACAACAGCTTAAAAAATTCCTTTGCTATGAGAGAATACTATTAAAATTTTAGTTCTTTTGTGTCAGGGTTTTCATCACCACTGCATGAATGCCATACACAAGCTTTACTTCACATAAATCAGTAAGTGTTTTAATCACAGCTTTAAAAAAAAACAACGTCCAATTGTTTTGGGAGAATGCTGTTGAAATTTCAATTCTTTTGGGGCAATGGTTCTTTTGTCTCAGGATTTTAACTTCACAACTTTCAAATTCACTGTGTTTTCACACTTTTTTTAAAAATGTAAGTTATTAAATGACACAGTAAATCAGAAATAGTACCTTACCTGGAGTTCTACAGTTCTTTGTTCTGGAAAGTCAATAAGAGTCCTGGCCAACGTATTTGGCAAACTCCTGGAGGTGAGAATGATACTATTTTTAGGATTTCCACACCACTGGATAAATAATTCTCGGGAAAAACCACATTCCATTCCAGGCATGCTTGCCAAAACAACCTACAATGGGTGACAGAATTAAGACAAAATAAAGAAGCTAACTAATGGTGTTACATTATTGAGCATAAAGTTTTCTCAGCATCCTATAAAAAGGTTATAGACACAGGTAATTTATGACATCATCAGTTAGAAATATGTTAAGTGCTAGTTTTCATTTTCCCATTTAGAAATTTCACAGTTTTTAACCACTTATGTCTTGGAGATTAAAATATTTTATTTCACCTCATTCTTTGACTACTTTTCAACTCTGAATAGGATATGATCACAGTAAATTATAAAGTAAAGAAAATGGAGATAATATTGCTATCACGAAATGTTAACCGCACATAGATTTGAAATTCTATCGAATTCTTTGAACAAAAAATTTTACTAAATTAAGTACAAGTTTAAACTAATCAAGCATCTCCTGAAGTAGCTCATGCAATATTATAGACCAGTGGTTTCCAACTGGCAGCCTTTTTTTGTGGCCCACGAACTAAAACATATTAGTTGTCATTTTTTTGCGGAAAATTTTCGTAAAAAATCTATATGGGTTTAAAATACTTTTCTCGTTAATAAAAACCTAATATCTTCGTTTCTGTGAAATTTATCATACCAACGGTGCAAAAAAATTTATTTCTCAGGTTTTGCATTCAAAAAAATATTTATCCAAATACAAAAATAATCGTGTTTGTTGCTTTTTCTGTGAATATAACTTAGCATGTGTGTATCAAAAATTTTTCTCGAAGAAATTCTCCGATTTAACTTTTTGAATCCACTCATTTTGGACAAAAATATTTACACACACATTTGTAAATTTTAAATGTAAATATCTATTCGCTGGTGGTGCAGCAGACAAACCTCAATTTTGTCATTGAACATTTTGTGTGCTACTATGTAAGTTTTAATAACAACCTTTTTAAAGTTTTATATCTTAACAATTAGATATCTGCTGCACATTAATTGTTTAATACATAAGTACACCTTAAAGTTATTGCAGCCCGAATTTTTTAATATGCAATTAAATATTTTTAAAAATCTACTTATTTTAATTTGTAATTCAATACTTTTGTTTTGTACAACTTGATAAAAATCTTACAGTAATATTTAATATTCCTTCAAACATAAAAGAGTCCTACATGAAATTGTGATAAAGTTGCGGTCCGCCATTTGATTTGTGTTTTTAATTGTGGCCCCCCGACCTCATGTAAATTGGAAACCCCTGTTATAGATGACAAGCCTTAATTCCTTCATAAATTTTAGAAAAGAGAGTCCTCACGAAATGATACAATAAATTATGGATCTCGATTTAGGAAAACATTATAAGTAAGCTAGATGAGAATATAAGAAAAAAAATTAAGAATACGAATCAGGATGTTAAGCAACTTTGAACTACAAAAAAAGGGACCCAATCAACAGAAAATAAATATTGCTGGTCTTAAAAAGTTATTTTATTAAGGACAGAAATTTTTTTTTTTTTTCTCTTGCACATTTCTGTTAATTCTTCCATCCCCTTTGTTTCAGCCTTACTTCCATCCGTGGCTATTTTTGAAAGACGGAAGACTTGCACCCATGTCTCTCTTTTCCACTGTTCACATGAACACATTTTTATATTTTGAAAACTATCATTCATGTGAGTCAGTCATCTAAATAGGAATGCATTTTATATTCTTCTTTCCTAATTAGCAAAAATTACTTCCGTCTTGCTAACCAACTGTCAAATAAAAAAAAAAAAAATAACATTGCTGTAATTTTGTCCTTTCTGTTGGATCAATACCAAATTATACTGGAAAACAGTTTTGTAAGAATTCACTCAATCAACACTAATTCCTCTAATCTGGAAAATGTGGAAGAAATCTTTTTTTTTTTTGTTTGACAAAAGAATGAAAATAAAATATTTACCAGAGTACATTTCGGCTATTTGATATTAATTAAACTGATATTAGGGACCAAATGTTAAAAAAAATGGGGAGAAAATGGACAAAAAAAGGTACTTAAGGGATCAACTATAAAGATACTGAGAAAGAAAACAGAAACACTGCAGAAAAAGTAAAATGACACGAAGTATTGAAAATAACCTTTGGTTCAGGTACTTTATTTAGCTCTCCAAGACTATGACATAGCTGTAGATGTTTAAACTGGAAAGGGTTGCTTTTCTGTCCACCCTCAAATGAACGTAAAATTTTATCACTCATCCATTCAACCTGAAACACAATATAAAACATTAAAAAAAAAAAAAGGTTAGTGATTACTTTATATACAAAGTTTTCTACTGTTTGAAACTTTTACTGAAAGTTAATCTAACTAATATGGAATTTATATCAGTAGATTTTTTAATAATGTAACACAAATATTAATTATTAAATAATTTTTCCGAATAAACATTAAAAAACAGGGTTCCCACTCTTTTATCAAAGCAAAAATTAAGCACTTTTAAGGACTTTTATCAAAAAAATTAAGGACTTTTTTTCTAGAAATTAAGGACCTTAAAAATGGCATAATGATCAATAATTTATCATCAAATAAAACATCATAGATTAATAATAATAGAATAAAAAAATAGAATAGCTTTTCTTCAACTCAGTAATCCTTTAAAAAAAAGAAACTAAATAAAGAAATGTTTAATAATCTGTATTTAATTAAAATTAAATTGCATTTAATCACCTCAAGTAAGCTTTTAAGAACATAAAGAAAAAATAAAGAAAAACTCAAAGAATGCAGATTAAACATTAAGATTTTCAATTTAAAAATAGAAAAAAAAAACTAAGTAAACAGATAGAAATATATAAATTAAGATGATAAATTAATTAAAATAATAAAAATATTATTTTGAGTGACTAATACTAAACCAAGGCAAAAAGAAACTAACAAATATAAGTATATTGAGGTTAAGGCAATTATTTTAAACTAAGTAAAACCTAATTTTAATAAGCTAAAGATTTATTAAAATCACAAAATATAAAAAAATTAATGATTAAAATCAGAATATATTGAGTACCTAACAATCAAGAAAAAAGAAATAAATAAAGTACAAGGAAAACTTATTAATTAAAATTAAGAAGTGAGAAACAGAAACGATAGTTAAAATAAGTGCTAACATAAATATTGATACACAGGACAAGGCAGGATATAATGATCAATGGAAATAAAAATGAAAAAATTCCATATCTAAAAATTTTAAATATAATGAAATAATTCATTAAGTACAAAATTTATTGTGAATGAAGGGGAAAAAACAACAAAACGCAGTGGAATCAGAAACATCATTTATAAAAAGGGATAAAAATCTTTATAAAATAGTCTGCTTTTAGTTCTAAAAAATTTTATGCTTACACTGATAAGCAATACTGCACCTCTGAGAAATTAGAATTTATTCAATTAAAAAGCATTGTGTCTTGTATAGGAACTAAAATAATCTATGATAAAAAAAAAATTACGAATTAAAGTGAAAAAAAATTTCACTTTAATTCGTAATAATTTAAGTATTGTCTGAAATTATAAAACAATGTCAAATAAATCAAAGGAAATGAAAATTGGATGCAAATATGAATTATAAATATATAATACTATTATTATAAAATAGGGAATAATGAATAGTGATTTGGTCGAATAGTCAAATATCCGGCCAAATAAATCGGCCGCGTACCTAGTGATCAAACAAAATTTTTTTAAAAAAAATCCTCAAGAATTATTATTGTTTATGTAAAAATAGGCCTGGGCGCTATAAGAAATTTTAACTCAATTTAACATATGTTTGAAATTTATCAATCAGAAATCTTTAAATCAATGAAAAAGAAATAAAAGAAATAAATCTATAACAAAAGAAAATGCTAATTCTAAAAAACTTTTATTTAATTTTAAAAAAATTTAGTCATTTTAACTAACAGCCAAATTAAATATAAAAAAAAGAAAGAAAGAAAGAATGCAAACTCTGTTTTAATTTCCTCAAAAATAAAAGCAAATTAATTAAATGTAGGCTTTGTTTTAATTTTTTTTAAAACTAAAAGCGACTGAAGATTTATTGGTTTAACAGGGTTCCCACTCTTTTATGAAAGAAAAAATTCAGCACTTTTAAGGACTTTTATCAAAAAATTAAGGACTTTTTTTTTTCTAGAAATTAAGGACCTTAAAAATGGCATAATGATGATTTATCATCAAATAAAACATCATAGATTAATAATAATAGATTAAAAAAATTGAAAAATAGTTTTTCTTCAAATCAGTCATCCTTTAAAAAAAAAAAAAAAAAAAAAAAAAAAAAAAAAAAAAACTAAATAAAGAAATGCTTAATACAAATAATATGTATTTAATTAAACTTAAATTGCATTTAATCACCTCACATAAGCTTTTAAGAATATAAAGAAAAAAAGAAAAACTCAAAGAATGCAGATTAAACATTAAGATTTTCTATTTTAAAATTAGAAAAAAACTGAGTAAACAGATAGAAATGTATAAATTAAGAAGGTAAATTCATTAAATTAATAAAAATATTATTTTGAGTGACTAACACTAAACCAAGAGAAAAAGAAACTAACAAAATAAACTAACAATAAAAAATATAACAAAAATAAAATAAAGTTAAGACAATTATTTTAGACTAAGTAAAACCTAATTACAATAAACTAAAGATTTATTAAAATCACAAAATATAAAAAATTTAATGACTAAAATCGGAATATACTTAGTACCTAACAATCAGGAAAAAAGAAATAAATAAACTACAAAGGAAACTTATTAATTAAAATTAAGAATTGAGAAACAGAATTGATAGTTAAAATAAGTGCTAACATAAATATTGAAACACAGGACAAGGCAGGATGAAATGATCCATTGAAATAAAAATGAAAAAATTCCATATCTAAAAATTGAAAACGAAATGAAATAATTAATTAAGTACAAAATTTATTGTGAATGAAGGGAAAAAAACAACAAAACGTAGTGAAATCAGAAACATATCATTTATAAAAAGAGATAAAAATCTTTATAAAATAGTCTGCTTTTAGTTATAAAAAATTGTATGCTTACATTGATGGGTAATACTGCACCTCTGAGGAATTAGAATTTATTCTATTAAAAAGTATTGTGTCTCGTATAGATACTAAAGGAATTAAAATAATAGACCATAAAAAATTTTGTTCATAATAATTTAAGTATTGCCTGAAATTATAAAACAATAATTTGTCATATAAATCAAAGGTAATGAAAATTGGATGCAAATATGGATTTATATATATATTACTATTATTATAAAATAGGGAATAATGAATAGTGATTTTGTCGAATAGTCAAATATCCGGAAAAATAAATCGGCCGCCTACCCAGTGATCAAACAACATTTAAAAAAAAAAATTCCTCGAGAATTATTGCTGTTTATGTAAAAATAGGCCTGGGCGTTGTAAGAAATTTTATATCGTAATAAATCATCAGTCAGACATCGCGATTTAACATATGCTTGAAATTTATCAATCATAAATCTTTAAATCAATCAAAAATAAATAAGCATTGCTTAATTTTTTGAATTAAAATAAAGATGGATTGACTTAAGACTGTCTTAAAGATTGACTTGTCTTAAAGTAAAAACAAACACAAGCTTTATTTTAACTTTTTTTAAAAATTAAAAATGACTTAGATTTTTTAAAAATAATTATAAAACTGTTACATAATATTTTACATACATTAAAAATTAAAAAAAAAAAAAGAAATGCCCACTTAAATAAAACATTTTCTAAATTATTTGTTGAAAAAAAAAATGTGCTTTTGAAACACCGTTAGGCTTTTGTTAATTACTTATTTAAAATAATAAAGTTGTATTGACTAATGGTCAAATGGTTTTAATGTAAAAATAAATGTAAATTTATTTATTTATTTATTATTATTTTCCTTTTTGAAAATGAAATACACTAAAGATTTAAATGTTTAAAAATAATACTGACTATCTAACAAATTATTAAACGAACACATATTGAAGGAATTTTTAAAAAAATATTCTATATTTAAGAGCATTAGTGTTAAATTATTGAAAAGCGTTAAAATATTGCTTAACTTTTTATTTAACTTTAAAAAATTTAGTCATTTTAACTAACAGCCAAATTGTTTTTTAAAAAAAAGAAAGAAGGAAAGAACGCAAACTTTGTTTTAATTTCCTCAAAAATAAAAGCAAATCATTTAAATGTAGGCTTTGTTTTAATTTTTTTAAAACTAAAAGCGAGTGAAAATTTATTGGTTTAAAAACTAATCAAATTCTATCAAATTATTATATTTACGTGAATTAAACAAATTTAAAAAAAAAAAAAAACTAAGTTTTTATGACAAAGTATAAATTACTTAAATACAAAATATATAAAATATTAAATTGTATCCCTTTTTAAAAAAATCAATAAAGAATCTTTTTTTTAATTCATGATTTCTTTTCATTAATATATTAACGAAAATTTAAGATAACAGCGATTGCACAGCGATTGCCAAGTAACGGTAGGTCTGCTGAAAATAATTCACAACGTTATATCTTGACAAAAAAAAAAAAATAGTGACGAAATAATGTGCAACGATCGCTAAGTAGCAAAAGTCTCACTGAAAATAATTTACTTGAAACGTTATATCCCGTAGAAATAAAACGCACAGCATTCACAAAATAGTCCTGTTGAAAATAATCTTCAAAAATCGTAAAAATCTCAAGGTCAAAAATGGCACATAAAGAAACTAGGCATCGCATTGTATATTTCATAGCTAAAAATGTAATCAACATCTTCGCAGCTAGACGAAATCAAAATAGTCTTCTTCAGCGCGGTGATAGTGTTAGCATAGGCAAGAATCCTCACACGTTAAACTGCGAGCATCGTCTTAGATCAGATTCCTGATACATAGCCTAAAATAAAAGTAATTATATGGGCCTGCCGATAGTTTGATAAAAAGTCGATAATATGCGATATATCCATTTAAAATTGTCTAAGAATAGTGCTCGTTAAAATTGCTGCATCATAACAAAAACAAAAGTTCTTGGTTTTTTTTTTTTTTTTTTAAATGGGAAAGCCAAACAGAGCTAAAAACAAAAAACCGTTTTCAATTAAGAAAAACTTAACGTTTAAAATGACGAAAAAGAAGGCTCTTTAAAATATGCTATCAAAATAATAATAATAATAAAAAAAAAAAATTAATCAAAAAAGTAAAAGAGAAACAGAAAATTTTCCTAAATTCTAAAACAAAACTTGCAACGTAGAAAATAAATTTTCAATTTTACCGGTTATCTAATTATCTGTATAACTTTAAAAGAAAAAGTGGAGATAAAATATATCAGGAACACTGTTAAAATGCCACGCTATAAAAAAAAACTGCAAACATTTCACTCTTTTTAAAACAAAAAGTGTCAATGATAAAACGACGAAAGTGACTTTCCTGATTAAAATTATACTTCGCCGAATATTCGTAATATCCCTAATATTAAAAAATAGAGTAATTTATAAAATTCAATTTCAGAAGAAAATATAATACAATGAAAAAATCCACTTTGCCTTGTGACGATCACTAGATGCTGTTAGCCATTCCTTATATTAAGTGTCCATAAATTATTAAAAACACACTTTCCTGGCATTTCTAACAATTGAAGTATCAAAGCTACCACGTGTGCTATCAGAAGAATTGAATTTCTTGAATCCTATGGATGTAAAAGGTGATAGAGTACCTTAGTACTGTCTAAAAATAAGTAACACCTCTACCCACCTGTAGTATCACGCTCCCCTCTCCCCACACAAATTTTTTTTCTTCAAGAATGATCCAGAAAGAAAGAATATTTTAATGAAAAAAAAATTATAATAAAAAAAATAAAAAATCAATAATGGCGCGTTTTCTTCCACTTGTTTGTAACCCCTACTCTCACACGCATTCAAAATGTTCTACCCTCAATGCAGGGTCTCGTTCTAGGCGACAGACGTACTTTTCAACAGTGGATATTTTCCTATGATAAAAAATTGTTCCAACCAACTAGCAATACTAGAAATTAAGGACTTTTAAGAACCTTGAATCAAAATTAAATACTTTTAAGGGCCCTTAATTTTCAAAATAAAAACTAAGCAGTTTTTAAAGACTTTTAAGGACCGTGGGAACCCTGTTTAAAAACTAATCAAATTCTAACAAATTATTATACTAAAGTGAATTAAATTAAAAAAAAAATTATTTTATATGACAAGGGATAAATTACTTTACAAAATATATAAAATATTAAATTGTATCACTCTTAAAAAAATCAATAAATAATCTTTTTTTTTTTTAATTCATGATTTCTTTGCATTAATATGTTAAGTTCAGAACGAAAATTTAAGATAACAGGGATTGCGCAACGATCGCCAAGTAACAATAGGTCTGCTGATAATAATTGAGAATGTTAAATCCAGACAGAAAAAAAAAAGTGACGAAATAATGAGCAACGATCGCGAAGTAGCAAAAGTTTCACTGGAAATAATTTACTTGAAATGTTATACCCAGTCGAAATAAAATGCAGTGATCGCAAAATAAGTCCCGCTGAAAATGATCTTCAAGAAACATAAAATCCCAAGGTTAAAAATGGCGCATAAAGAAACTATGCCTCGCGTTCTATATTTCAAAGCTGATCCTCGGTTTTGGTTATTGAATATCATGAAACGAACATCATTTTTGTAGCTAAAAATGTAATCAACATCTTCGCAGCAAGACGAAATCAAAATAGTCTTCGTCAGCGAGGTGTTAGGGTTAGTATAGGCAAGAATCCTCGCAGGTTAAACCAGATACCTGATGCATCACCTGAAATAAAAGTAATTATATCGGCCTGCCGATATGTGCGTTAAGTCGTTAACTGGCGATACATCGATTTAAAAATGTCTAAGATGCTCGTTAAAATTGTCGCGTCATAACAAAAATAAGAGTTTTTGTTGGATTTTTTTTTTTTTTTTTTTTTTTTAAATGGGAAAGGCAAACAGAAATAAAAACAAAAAATTGTTCTAAATTTTTATAAGAAAAATTTAACGTTGAAAGTTACACTTTAAGTGTTTCCCATCACCGGATTTTTAGAAAAAATGACGAAAAAGAAGGCTCTCTAAAATATGCTATCAAAAAAAAAAAAAAAAAAAAAAACACACAATCAAACACAAGAGAAACAGAAAATTTTTCTAAATTCTTAAAACAAAACTTGCAACGTAGAAAATCAATTTTCTATTTTAATGGTTTTCTAATTATCTGTATAACTTTAAAAGAAAAAGCGAAGATAAAATATATCAGCTGTTAAAATGCCACTATAAAAAAAACCCCAGCAAAAGTGAAAAAAGAAAACAAACATTTCACTCTTTTTAAAACAAAAAGTGTGGATGATAAACCGACAAAAATGACTTTCCTTATTAAAATTATAATTCGCCGAATATTCGTAATATCCCTTATATTAAAAAATGGCATTATAATGGTCATTTATAAAATTCAACTTCAGGTGAAAATATGATACAATGAAAAAATCCACTTTGCCTTGTGACGATCACTAGATGCTGTTAACCATTCCTTATATTTTTCATCAAGTGTCCATAAATTATTAAAAACACATTTTCCTGGCATTTCTAACAATTTCACATTTGAATAAAGTATCAAAGCTATCATGTGTGCTATCAGAAGAATTGAATTTCTGAAACCCTATGGATGTAGAAGGTCAATGCAGGTCTTCAGCTGATAAAGTACCTAAGTATTGTCAAAAAATAAGTCAAATAAAAACTGGGCATGTTTTCTTCCACTTGCTTGTAGCCCCTACCCTCACAGGCATTCAAAATGTTCTACCCTCGATGCAGGGTCTCATTCTAGGCGAAAGACATACTTTTTAATTGTGGATATTTTCCTAAGATAAAAAAATTGTTCCAACCAACAAGTGATACTAAAAATTAAGGACTTTTAAGAACCTTGAATCAAAATTAAGTACTTTTAAGGGCCCTTAATTTTCAAAAAAAAAAAAAAACCAAGCAGTTTTTAAGGACTTTTAAGGACCGTGGGAACCCAGAAAAAAGAACAAATAATATAAATTGTAACGTTCTGTGGATTGACAGCATCAGGTACGTTAATTTAGTGACATTACTTACCAAATTACATATCGTTTTAATTGGGTAAAATTTTAGAACTTCAAGTGAAACATGCCCCAGCAAAAGTGAAAACAAAGAAAGTCAGTAACCTAATAAAATATTAATTCTATTGAGATATGTACCTGAGATTTTGCAAATTCAACAACATTGTAGCTGACATTATTTAATAGTGCTAATGAGTATGCCATCAACCCAGAATCTTGGCTTCTCCACAACTGATCCTAAATACAAAACATTGCAGCTAAATACAAACATAAATTTTATATTTTACACATTTCTCCTTAAATTACGCAATAATAAACATTCTATTAAATATATATAATTAAAAGACATACTGAAGTATAAATATTAAATTCAAATTTAAGTAAATCAGAACTATTTCATTTAATGCCCCAAAGGACAATTTTTTGAAATCATATATGATAATAAAATTTATGCCATAATATAGTTTTTAAATTTCATTATTTTTGTTTCCTAACCATACTATTTAAGGAAAGAGTTGTAATATTTTAGAAAGGAAAACTTTTAAGTTCAAAATTCAATAATCAAAAATAAAAATTCTGGAACAAAATATTGTTATGTATTATATGTATGTATTTCATGTGTGTACAACAATTTATTTTTATAAAAGAAGATGACACGGAAAAGTTTAAAGAAAAAGTTAGTTCTTTAAAAATGTACAAGCTAAATGAAATATATTTTCTATCAGTTAATTCACATAAAAAATCAATTACTAAATTTCTATAATATTAACTACTATTACTATTATAAAAGTTTAAAAAAGTTCTAAAACTTTCACTAAAAAATATAACAAATTAATTGGATATCAAAATATTTGAAAGTGCTAGAAGGTTAGTTTTAAAACTAAAATTTTAAATTCAATTTTTATTGAAATTTGTAATAAGAACAATAACATATTAATAAAAATAAGAACAATAACTTTTCTTCACTTCAAAAACATTTGAATGTTAACATTTACCATCATGTGAGCTAACTCCAGAACTCTTCCAGCTGTATCTACTGATATCATAACATTACCATCATTTCTTAAAGTTTGGAGAACATTCGCTATAAAAAAATTATATATGAATATAAATAATTTAAGCAACATAGCAAAAAAATGCATAGGCTAGAATATTTTTATATTGACATTCCAATAATATCACTTATTAATGAGCGTGCAGATCACAAGGAAAGTTGCCCCTATACCTTTTTTTTTCTTCTCCGCATAACCAACTGTTCATAAAATTAAATTAGGAAAGAGAATTAAAGTAAAATATTCCTAATATCAGAGAGTTAAAGCTAGGTTTAGAGTACCCAATGTTTGGTTTAAAATGTAAAATAAAACTGTTAATACAACTAAAAACTATGCATTGATACCAACTTTAATTATTATTTTTTGGCTTTTTAATTAACCCATTGCAACTTTCAATATTTTGCAGATTGATATTTGTGACTTCAGTTGATGAGATACTAAACAAATATTCTGTCTGAAAATCTTTAGTACTATTTGAAACAATCGAAAAATCTATAATATTTAGAGATGTAGGGGAGAGTTGGGTAGCCCCGCCCACTTGAGAAGTATTGCTTATATTTCTGTATAATATTGAGTAATAATCAATATTTTTTGTATGTTTCTATTGTTTTATCATCTAATTAAATAATGCAAAAAGAATAAACCCCCCCTTCCCAAAAAAAAATAATAATAATAGTTTGACTTAAAAAAATAGAAGTTTAAAAAATTTGACTACTGTATTCAACATATTTTCAAAACTATTGTTTACCATGTTACCAGCTGCATAAATACTTGAAACTTTGAAAATAATCTTTTTTTAATATAACAATTAATGTCCAATGGCCCATTGACTTGAAAAAATATTCTATACATATGAAATTGACAGTGGGCGGGGGAACCAGACACTCCCCTAATACAAAATGCTAAAAAAATACTGAAAGGTAAAATTTTTTGAAATTCTAGGAGGGGAAATTAAAACCCTTCAATGAAACAGTAACTACTGAACTATTTTGGAATGCAAATAAATAATCAAAGAATTAATCTAACATTTCCCCATTAAACTTTATGAAAAATGTCTTTCGAGTCGAAAATAATACAATATAAACAAATACTTAATATGTGCCTTTAACAATAAATTTTTAAAGAAATGAATGTTCCTAAATAACTCTTTTAAATTTAAAAATAGTCTCCAAAACAAGAATGTGCACTAACGAGTTAAAATTTTTTTCCCAGGATAAGCCTTCAATGAACTACTACAATAAAAAACAGATGTTGATATGAAACAGTTCAAACGTACTCATGAGTTGTTCATCTCTAAACCTCCTGCGTGGCTGAATGTAGGTAGAGTTGTAAGAATCTGTAATGAGTAAAGATGGTCGAGTGATGGATTCTAACACACAGCCATTCAGATGCCTTTCTTTTTTGTGATTAAAATCAACAGCATATACAATGTCTTCTTCACCGTCTTTGACTATTCGCCAGATGGCGCCACCTATCATGTGTCCACCAGGTAGAGGAGTTATTGCAATGCCTTGTCCCTTACCTGTAAATTTAAAGTATACTAGTCTTTAGAAATAAAATGTTTTGAGAAACCTGGGGAAAGATTTGTATAGGTATTATAGGAAAATTTCACACCATTCTTTTTTGCTGTCAATAACAACTTTTCATAATTTTTTTTTTTCATTTACAAGAAATTAAACATCACCCAAGAAAGGCTTGACTTTGGAATTTAAAATATGAAGGTGAATAGTGTTATTTTGCACAAGAATAATAAAAACATTCCTGCCTATCCTTTCTGTGAAGAAATTATTTAAAATTGCTTCAAAAAATAACAATGCAATGTTAATTATATCATATTGTGATGATAAGATAATTTATATTACGACAAAAGCAACACTACACCATCATTTTCTACAATTTAGATGGACTTGGATAATTACGAGTCCTCAGGACCTCCATATTTCCGGGTCCATTTTTACCAAAAGCAGGTCCCAATCTAAAATCTCATCACCTATCTAACAACATTCGCACTCATAATATTATTTCATCTATTGATAAGCAAATCAATGAATTTTAAATCAATAAGAGTTTAAATCTATCACAGCTTTTAATTAATACAGATCAAACACCCAGATAGAGGAAAAGGAATAATGTTAACATCCAAAATTATTCAATTTTCTGTTTCAGGATTAATATATCATTATTTACAATAATTTATTACTATATCAGGGAAGATCGTGTAACACAATAAAAAAAAATTTCAAGCGAGCAAAAACAAAGCAAAAATAACCTCTTTTTATATACCATCAAGCAGACTGCGAACTACATGCTCAATATAATTTTCTGAGTTAAGATTTACATTTTGATTATCTAACGATGAAGAATATCACACCTTTAAGGCAACTCATTCAAGAAAAAACTTAAAATTATTAAATCTTACTAGAATCTTCTACAGGAAAATAATGGGCTGTTAATATAATAAGTGGGCATAAAATATAGGGATGAGATTGGCCGAAAGGCAAAAAAGCTGAATTTTCACGCGAGTGTTATCTTTTAATAATGCATTCCAGGCAACTTAAGATAAGAAATAATTATGTGTTGATATAAATTAATTGCATACTAATTTATTAATACATGAATAATTGCATTGACTCTTGAGATTTAATAAAAAGTAAAATAACCAATTGAAAAAATAGCACTAGAACTTATATTTTTCTTTAGTTCACACAAAGGAGACAATTATTACTTGAGAATCCTGCCTTGTTCAGCACATTAAATTACTGTAAACATACATAAACATTCAATTTCTTTTAATAAATACTATTATGTGATTTATAGAAAAATTTCAGTAACATGATTTTTTAAATTATTTAGAAAAGAAAATAAACTTTTACAATTGGAATCACTATGTTCATATTAAAATTTAATCTAGTTAAGGCCCAGTGTAACACATCAATAATTGTTAAGTAAAAACATTTAGTAACTCTTTAACATAATGGACGGTACCTCAATTCAATATGGAACTTTCAAAATATTTTTAAAATTGTTAAATCATTACTAAGAGACACTAAAAGTAACGATACAGAGAACAAAAAAAAATTTTTTTTTTTTACAAAATAAATATTTCTTAAAAATAGTTAAGTAAATGACCCCTCAATTTTTATGTTTAAATTTTAGTAATTTTAATTAAGAAATTGATAAATAGTTTACATAAAAAAAAAGGCTTATAAACCACAAAAATTCTGTAACAAACAAAATCCATAAGTTTGATCAAACAGTTTTGAAGAATTAGTGGACGGTCCCTGAATTCGACACAGAACCTTCACGATTTTTTAAAATTGTTAAAACAAAAAGCAGCATAAATATGAGTAGATGATGATTTATAAAATTAGGCTCTTTTGTTTTAATTAAAAAAAAAAAAAGACAAACAAAATCTATTAAAATGCACTTTACAAATACTATTCTATTTAACTTTGTTTAAAAATTCAAACTGATTACCGTACAATCAAGTGTTTCTTTAAAGAGAAATAAAATAAATTGATAAAATAAACTTTGAATATTAAGTGTTGAAAGAATTGGACCAGGATGTGAATTAAAATAAAGGTCTATGTTTCACTTTAAGCGTTGTTTTCAACATAAAAGTTTTATTTTATTTTTCAATCTTGCATTTAAATCCTAATCGAATTTGATAACATACCGAAGTTACTGAGGAAGGAAAATGCCGCAAAATTCTCTAGAGCCATGAGATATCTCATTACAGTAAACGACGTAATAAGCTTTACCACTTAAGTATAATTTTCTGATAACTTCTTGGACAAAAACACCATCCACTTTCTTTTCTAACCAATCCTCGCCACAGATTTTTTATATTTTGATAAATTCTGCGCACATTTATTTTATCAGAACGAGAAATTATGTCCAGTGTTTTCACTACAGCGCGAGAATCTCGCATATTTTTTTCTTTCCTCGCATTAAAAAATCATTAACGATAGAAGCTCGAGCACCCTATTATTGAATTTCCAAATGGGTGAATCTCACAAATTTTGGAAAAAATTTCGTCTTCCGCATTTCTAATGAAATCCGCTTCGTTTTTCTTCTTTGATCTTTCATTATTTTCAATATCGGTTCTTGTTATCTAGCTTCTCTATTTACCAGTATTGTTCAGAACCAGAACACATTCACCCCTTTCAGAACACATTTTTCTGCAACCACGTGTTCACTGTAGGTAAGGTTTCTTCATGTAAAATGTTTAAATTTTTTGTGCCTGACTGTAAGATGGACAAATACATTGTTAAGACAAATGTAGAAACTGTAAAAATGAAACAAATACGGATATTTAATGGATATGGGTCAAATACTAGCATGAAGTATGAACTTGGAAATAACTTCAAGGTACTTCGCGATTTTATAGCAGAAATAATTTAAAAGCCTATGCTGGCTGATATAGAGGATAGGAAAGTGTGTACACAATGCTACAAATTTAATTAGTGTTTTCGAATAATTCAGCATCTCTTGCAAGGTAATTTATTACCCAAAACTGGATTAAGACAAAATATCATAACAGATTGACTGATGAGCATTTGAGCAATCTAATGAGAATAGCTGATGAAAAAGTAGATATAGAACATTTTCCATATGATGATGCAGCAAAAATATTTTATAATTAAAGAAATATTTTTTTTTTCCAAGTCTATTCGTGTTTTTTTAAATATATTTTTTTAAATTTAATTTTTAGAAATCTCACGGCATTATTTGAAATCTCACCCTGTTTTTGAGAAAGGGTGAGAAATTCTCACCCATTTTTTTTCTGTAATGAAAACACTGATGCCCGTTCTAATAGTCACCATAGTGACTATTTTAATATATTAAAAATTCATTTTAAATATTTGATTAACATATATGTACATTAAAAATTCTTTAAAAAGTAAATAATAAGTATGGCTTATAAATCCTTTTCTAAATATCTTAATTCCTTTCTAAAAGCTAGCTAAAACTAAAGTAGTATTAGAGTATAGTAGTAGTAAAGTTTAGTAGTTAAAGTAATTTGAATTTTCTATTTATCTTGGAAAATCGGAAATAAATAAGATTATTTTATTTCAACGGCTGAATTTTCAGAAAAAGCGGAATATTTTTAAAAGAAAGTGAAACTTTTAGAGAAAAATCGGAGTTTTCGATAAAAAGGCTGAAATTTGAGAAACAAAAGTGAAAGAAAAAGCGGGAAAATCTCATCCCTGAAAATAGCAAAATACGTTTACAAAAAGGGGAAGAGCAATGACCCTTAAATAAGTAGCTGTGAATAATAACAGACAAGTTTTAAGATTCATTTAAATTTATTTTTGCTCCATACACATAAAAGAAAAGTTATTTTTTCATAATCAACAGCATATTTTAATGTGTCCTGAACTAACGATGCCATAAAACATGACTTTAAGGTAAGGAAGGTACCTTTCACCTATTGAAAAAAATCAATTGTACTTAACTTTACCCGTTGGTAGGCATCTAATAGCATTCAAACTAATAATAAATAGATTTTAATCAGATAATTCTGATCTCCGTAAAAAGCAAAAATTAGAATTTATCTAAAAATAAATAAATAAAATAAAACATAAATAAAGCAACTAGGTAAACAAATATATAATCAAGCCTGAGGGTTTATAGACATTTTTACAAACCTTTTAAATTGATAGACTGATTATATTTCAGTTGTATTATCTTATCAAAAGCTGCATCAACATCATCCAGGGTAAAAAGGGTGAACTCTTCAGTATTATGACGAGACTGAAAAAAAGAAAACACTATATAATAGACAGATATTTATTAACTCTGATAGTAGCATATATTTTATAACTGCATTTAAAGTTAAAAGCATCAATTGAATATTTTAATCAAATTAATAAATAATAATTAAATCAAAATAAGATTATACCTTTGCGAGAAAAACGGTTTTACCCCCTTTTTCACAATAAATAATGTAAATCATTTGTATAATCTTTCATTAGCATAGATTTAATATTTTATCATATAATATAGTAACATTAAACTAAAAGACATATAGCAATAGAGTGATTAACTACTTTTTCCTAAGGTCAGGGGCGTTGAACCCGGAACAGATGTCAGAAAGGGTTTCTTACATTTTATAAATAAAGGGCACAGCCCTTTCTAACATTTTTCAATAAATATATTTTTGTATAGTTAAAAATATAATCTTTTCTGTCTGAGTTCTAAAGAAAAAAAAAAGTATTTCAAGAAAGCTTTAGCTGTCCCTTGGCAAAAACTGCTACACAATAGAACTCTGATGAAAAGGTCAATAAATAAGTAAATTATAATTATGAATACCTGAAATAAGTCATACATAAACATCTGTCCCATTTTATAAACAGGAACAGTAGCATAAATAGGACAATCCAAATTACACTTTCCAACAACATAAGGTAGGGCACCCAGATGCAAAATATCTGGGTAGGATAACAACACTGCATCTATTTGGTGAATGTGTCTGTAAGAAAATAAACACAAATCATATATTTAAAAAACATTTTTAAAGTAATTTTTCATTATATTAATGTGCATCTTTTGCAGATTCAGTGTCATTGTTATTTTAATAACTTTCTAGCATCTTTATATTAGAGGAAAACATTTTAGATAATTCCCTAATGAACAGTAAAGATTTATTTCATGTTCATAACTAAAATGATAAATTCCACCACATTAAATTTAAAAAAAAAAAAGAAGAAAAAAGTATTAATAACTTTTAACACTATGATATCAAAAATTCAAAATTCTTATAAATTTTCTTCGTTTTACATTTCTTATGAACATATTAATATATAATCTATGAAATAATGAATTAAAATCACATCCAAAAACTATTCATAACTAATTAAATAAAAAATCTGAAGAAACTGAAACGGTGAGATATTACTTAACTAAAAAAACTTCACTCGCTTAAAATATGCAGATTGGAAATAACAGTCAACATGTTATAAGATTTGCTAGACATGAATGTGAAGAAACAAAGGCGATTTGAAATATAAAACGTTAAGTTGCTAACAAACTATAAAAATAAAGGTGAGACACTGTAGTGTGTCTATCACTACAAAAATACAATTCCAATTCACTCGATTCTATGTTGGGATAACTTTTCGTAGATGAAGGTTGACATTGTCGATAAACAAGATCTCCACATTGGTCACTTTTGGATGTGATGTGAGCACATCTAGCTTGACAGAAATTCCCATTATGATTTGAACACGAATTCAATGAATGGTCTCCATTAAACAGTTGACTTGCTAATCGTGACATTATCCACCCCCTCACACTGTTGCTACTCAGTCTCGATAACACGCAACGTCGGCCAGAATACACTCGACTGCTAATGGCAATACGCACGACCACGAACTTAATATAGCTCTCACGATCAACATTTAAAAGTATGGTGATCTAAATACAGCTCTCCCAGCTTCTCACAACACAGCAATGAATCAACTAGTGGTATCCGTTCATCAAATTCTATCACAGATATAATTCTGGTCTGGGAGCGTGCTGTAGTGTGTCTTCAACTACAAAAATACAATTCCAATTCCCCAGTATATAAAACATGTTAACTCGATTCTATGTCGAGGTACCTTTTCATAGATGACGGTCGACATTGTCGATAACCACTTTCAACAAGACTGTGACTTAGAGGGAGGAAGAAAAACAAGACTGTGACTGAGAGGGACAAATCAGAGTAGAAGGCATTTCCACACACTATAGTGAGGAATCAGGGTTGGGGTTTTGGACAGGACACATGGGTTTTACTGTCTTGAAGTGTCCAAAACCTTGAACTTTGGTAAAAGGTAAAAATTCTATAGGTGTAACCATCGTACACATAATAATTACATGTATCAATAAATATTTGACATTTTTTATACAATTTACTTTAATTCATTAAAGGAAAATATTATATAGAAAAAGGTTTATAATTTTTGAAGCTTTACAATTCATTGAACGAAAAAAGTGAATGCCTTATCCTTTAAATATAAATTTGCTTTTTAAAAATACTGATAATTTATGTTTTTGAATAAGGTTAAATAATGCAATATTAAAAAAAATAACTTTTTTTTTAAATGTTATAATTTCTGCATTACAGGATGATAAAAAAGACGTCTATTCCAAAAAAAAAAAAAAAAAATTTCTAAATATAAATATATTAGTTTAAATTGGAAATACAAAATACAGTACACTTTCGATTATCCGGTTTGCGGATTATCCGTGCTCATTCTGGAGTCACACAAAAAATTTAAAGAGAAACATTTTCAAAATTAAAAAAATTTGATTTATGAAGTTATAACACTACCAAATTTTTGGAAAGCAATATTTGTTATTGGATTGCAGTATATGGAATATCAGCTGCATGGTCAAAGGTAAAATCGTCTATGTTATCACGATCATGGAGAAAGATCATACGGCTTGTTCAGATATTCAAGAAGAATATGATAACAGTATTCTCGAACAAGCAAAAGAAATCTAAGGTTTCGAAATTCTTGATGAAGAAAATTTAGAAGATTGGTTTCAAAGTGATGCACGTGAGCCTGGCTTCTAGTATTTGACAGATGAAGACATCATAATGTTGTTAAATCAAATAGTGATAATAGTAACTGATGCAGAAGATGTAATAAATGAGGGAAATACAATTTCTGCTGCTCTACAATCTGTGGAAACTTTATTAGATTGTATAGGAGGATTTGATTATGTTGACATTACTACGATTCATAAAATATGTGTGGCACATTACACATTTGTTTAAAAGGAAAATTCCTAGTTTGATGTTATACAGGATGCAAATGTCAGTAATTTTTATATTTTTTCAGGGTGGCCACTCAAATTAGAGTTAAAATTTCCCTGATTTTTCCAGGTAAAATTCTTAAAATTTCCAGGTCCGTGTTTTGTTTTTTTCTTATAAAGTGTAGGATGTGTACAAGAAAAGTGTCTATATTATAAAATATTATTTTGACAAGATTTTGTTTTTTTTTATTTTTTAATGTTTTGGTACAATATTAATTTTTAAAAAATTAAGCTCATTGTACAGTTAAATGTTTTCGGATCTCAGAATAAAAATTATTGTCAATTGCTTTAACTTTTTTATTTAATTATTTTTTCATTTAATTTTTTTTTCATTTATTTGCAATTTAGTATCAAACTTATGATAGCAAAATTATATTTTAATTTTTGCTTGCTAATTTCGTAATATTTTATTTTATCATTTAAAAACGGCTTGTGGTCGTAATAAAACAATAGACCAAATTTGATTATTTTTCATCATAAGAGATAAATCAGTAATAAATATGATAAATTAGTTTATTGTATCCTATTGCACTGTGCAATATGTGATAAAATGCTCAAATGAAGGATTTCATATCAGAGATTAAAATTATAAAATTTGTGGAAAAATTCACAATTGAGTGTTGTAAAAGTTTCTGCAAAATTTTAAAAAAAATATTCTGCACGAATTTCCCCTGACAAATAAAAACTAGTTACATGTATTTAAAATATTATAAAAGCTATTGTAGATGTGAAAGGAGACTCTACTAAATGTTAATTTAATGAAAAATTAGAATATTTACTAATAGATAGTTTTATTTATTTTATTTTTTGAAAATGTACGATGACTTTTGTGGTATAAAGTTTTTGTCACTTTTTGATGATTGATTTCTTAAAAATAAACTTTTCCTTTGTTTTTAAGATATTTTATACAGTTTTGTTAAGATTAGAATAAATTTTTTATAATTAAATATCCATTCTGAAATATTCATTTTAATTGATGGATAGTCAGTCTTATTTCATTGAATGTCATAAGTGTACCAAAAATTTTGTGAGTAACTGTAATTATATTTCAATATAAAGCTGTACTGTATACTGTATTTTTTCTTACCAGTGCTTTTTATAAAATTTATTGATCATATTTTCTTTTTAAACCAATATCTCAAGTCAAATTTTTAAATAATGTTGTTTTGAATTGCAATATTATTTTAAGAGATTCAGTATACAAAAATTAATGTTACAAATGTAAAATTGTCTAATTTTTTGTTCTATACTCTATAGAAACAAAATAGAAAAAATTCCTTAAATTTTATACTTTTTTGATTTTTTTCTTATTCGAAATTAAAACATTTAAAGAATTCTAATCTAAACACTCAGTATTTTAGTTTTGCATAGTTAATTGTTTTTGTTTTAACAACTAGAATCTTGAACAGCGCATAACTAAAACACAAAGTTTCATTTTCCTTCTTCCGACTAAACACATATGAATTTAAAAAATTTATATTTTATGTTTATACATCATTTAATATGTTTCCTATATATTCCTTAGTCCTTGTCAGCTTTTTAGGGTAAAAAGAGGGATAGTTTTGGAAATATCATCTCTGGAATGCAAGCAACATTTACGAACTTTCAATATAGTGATAACTATACAATTGGAATATTGAATTGAAAATCATATATTTACCACCAAAACAGTAAAATTAAATATTAATATATAGATAGTTCTAAAAAAAGTCTTTTTTTAAAATTAAAATATGTTATAAAAGGTTAAAATGAAATAGAAAAAATTAGCATTAATGCAACAATTGTAACAATTTGTCGACAAACATTGCTGTTCAGCGATTGTAAAGAAATGTGTAATTGGTTAGTTTGCTGAGAAAAAATAATTTACAGATTTCTTTGAATGGCAACACAAAAGCTTTCAGAAAAAGAGTGCAATATAAAATCTATTATTATTAAATTATAACCAACTAATCTTTGGCGAATTTTATTAAGCTAAAATTACAAAAACATTTTGACTCATTTTGTCAAAATAGAAAAAAATTACCACCAAAGCATCGGAACAAACTTGAGCCATAAATGGATTCGGCCCACGGACAGAATTTTAAATCAGAAGCAAATATCCTAACCCCTTCTTCCACGTCTAGCACTATCTTTGCCTTTCTTAAATTACAGCCCCATAGTCTCCATAGAGATCAAAGGTTTCTACATTTGTTTAGCAACCCTCGACAGAGATACATTTCCGTCTAAAAAATGTGGGTATAATGGATGAAATAATTTAAATTAAGAAAATTAGTAAAAAATTTAAATTAGTGAAATAAAATATCTAAGGAAAAATTTCCAGCTTTTCTTTATAATTCCCTGATTTTTCCAGTGTAAAAAAAATTCCCTGATAATTCCAGGTGGGTGGCCATCCTGTTTTTGTACTGATATGGATTTTTTCTTTAATAAAAAGAAGTTTTCGGATTATCCGTGTTTTTCAATTGTCCGTGCGACCTGTCCCGGAGATTAACCGGATAATCGGGAGTGCACTGTAACTGAAAAATGTATTAACAGTTTTGAAGGGCATAACATCAGTTTCAGTTACTGACACCAACAGGGTTGGCAAGATTTTGTCGCATGTGGAAAAAACTGTGGTAAAAACCAGTTTTTGCCAAGCAAAGTGGCAAAAACCTATATTTTCTAAAATGAGAGGACAAAAACACATTTTTGATACAAAATTATTCCTAAAATTGAAATATATACTATAAATATATATAATAAATAAAAATTAACAAAATTATTATTTCATAATTAAATCATAATGTATTAATATATCATTTTAGTAGTTTAAAACATTATTGATCGGAAAATTAGTGATTATTCTCTTTTTTCCAGTGAAATGAACTTATTTTAAATTAATATAACTATAATTTAAAACATAAAATATCTATCAACATGTGTAGTTAATTAAAATATACAAGTATCAATGCAATTTTTTAAATTTGCCCAAATTCAATACTTGATTAATCATCACAATACAATTTGTGCTGTCTTAACATAGTATAACAGAACACTAGTTTGGAAACATTATTTAGAGTCAACTTATTCTGAATTTTAGAATGTACAAATGAAAAATTCAAAAACACTCTTTCCATGGCAGTACTACTAGAAGGACATGAGTGTAAATGAGACATTAATTCCCAAAATTCACTGGAAATTTCACAAGAATTCAAATTGTGTGGTTTTGTTTGCATTTTGAAGTAATATTGAGAAATGAGGTGATTATCAAAATCTATCTAATAAAACATCCATCTTAGCTTTCTTATGTCTCTCTTTAAATATAGTGTAAGAGTGATATGTAAAATAATACATACCAAAAGTTATTATGAAGAAGTAAAAAAAAATACTATTTGTTGAAAAAACATTTATTTAAGGATTCTAAAATGAAAAGAGGTCAAAAACTTCAATCCTTTAAAAATTATTACCCTTATATTAATTATTAATATTTTAAAAATAATTTTTTCATGTAATGTATCAAAATTATTATTCCTTATGATTGATTTAAATTTGCTTCAAGTATTTTGTAATAATATTTAATCAGCAATTTAAATAGTTTGGTTTTTGCCACTGTCCTTGCAAAAACTCCAACCCTGGACACCACTATGCTAAAAGAATCAAACATGAGTGAAATAAAAGTATTCTTGAATAGTACTATAGATAAATAAACCTGTTTATGACTAACCAAGCACTTAAGTCCCTAACAGCTTAACCTGTATGGCAAGGTCAAACTTCAGTTATGTTCTATTGAATGAGAGGACCAATTGAACTTGATTACTGATTAATCTTCCTTTGTTTAATGTTTAAATTGAAGAGTCAAACAATATTAATAAAACATTATACTTTTAAAAACAAATATTCTCTAGTAAATTTAATTATCAATATGTTATTATTTCTATGTTTATTTTACCTTTTAAATATTGTTCAGATAAAATTGTGACATAATTAGAGTAAAAGGGTTTTTGACAGGACGGTTTAAGCCATGGATTAATCTATACCAGGGGTGGCGAACCTTTATGTATCAACGTGCCATTTTTTCTAGAAAAATGTTTAATGAAGTCATAGACGTGCCATCAAACAATTTTGACTTACGTGATTATTGGGAAAATAATAATACTAAATACTATCAATTCAAAACTCTTTATTTACTTATTATTTATTACGAAATTCTTATTATTTATTAATTCAAAACTTATTATTTATTACGAAAATAATGCAATGTCTCAGTTTTATGCATAATTAAACTTTGAAGTAACATCAGTGTGACTTCTGTTGTTGCAGATTAGATGACAAATAACTTATATTAGGGTTGTAAGATGTTAGTTTAAGCTGAATGCACGCTGAAGTGGAGTCGTCTGTTAAATGGTTTCTAAGCGAGTGTTTAATGTTATTCATCTCTGAAAATAATGACTCGCAAGCATAGGTAGACGAAAATATAGTTAAAATAGCACGAGCCAGCTTCTTCAAACAGTTAAATGTGTCTGGTAACGAATTCCATGCTTCCAAAATTTTGTTATTGGCATTTTTACTTATATTGCTTGTCAATCTTTCTGTTTCGATTAATTCTAACTCTTTTCTTGTTTCAATAAATTTTTGAATCCATATTGAACTGGACTGGAAATCAATCAGCTGCATTTCAAATTCTTCAATTTCCAACCAATCGAATTGGGACAAGTTCAATTTATCAAATGAAGTCACATCAGGGTACATAATAAACTTGAGTGTTTCTGATAATTCTTTGAACTGGGAAAATCTCGCTGAAAATTCCTTGATTGAAGAATCAATAACAGAAATAAATTCTTCAGTTACTGTTTCTTCGACTGGTTTCTCATGTATATCTAAATCCTTGATACTTCTTTTCAAGTTTGGAAAATACTTGTAGTTTCTTGTAATAATATCGTTCCTGAAAACATGCAGTTTAGCGTCAAAAGCGCGAATGAGATCTATCATGACGATAATCGTTTTATTCGTGTCTTGAAGCTTCACATTCAATTCATTGAAATGTTGGCATATGTCTGTAAAAAACATTAATTTTGAAAGCCATATAACATCCAACAACTGTGGGTATTGTTCAATTTTCCCCTCATTTTGCAGGAACAGTCTGATTTCTTCCAAACAATCAACAAATCTTTGAAGTACGTTCCCGCGGCTCAACCAGCGAACATTATTATACATCAGTAAGCCATTATACACCGAGTTGACTTCATCCAACAGAGCATCAAACTTTCGCTTATTTAAAGCTTGCGAGGAAATGAGATTGATTATTTTTGTGACTACCGCCATTACATCATCAAGAGATGTTAAACCACTCTTAGCACACAAGGCTTGTTGGTGAATGAGGCAATGGAATTCAAGAATCGAGTGCCCTACGTATGTTTGAAATAAACGTATGAAACCATTTTTTTTGCCCACCATACTTGGAGCACCATCAGTTGTTACCGAAACAATTTTTTGCAAATCAATCTCTTTCTCAATAAGCGAATTTTGAACAGCCGTACAAATATCTGTGCCCTTTGTAGTTGTTAGCAACGATGTTATCGCAATTAATTCTTCCTTAATGACGTTTCCTACACAATATCGAGCAAAAACAGCTAAGCGTGCAGATTTAGTGATGTCAGTGCTTTCGTCAAGACATAGCGATATAAAAAGAGTGGAGTTAATGTCAATTTTTTGTTGATCTGTTACATTTCCGGCCAATTTTAATATTCTTTCCTTTATTATATTTCTAGATAGAGGGGTATCTTTGATGCGCTGAATTATCTTATCTTTGTTATCGAAATCATCAAAAAGTGAGGGCGCGCATGCTAACCAGGCTTCCTTCAAAAACTCTCCCTCTTGAAAAGGTTTACTATGCCGAGCAATGATATTTGCAGCCGAGTAACTTGCCGCACTCGTATGACAATTTTTGCCGACATATTTAATCATAGAAGTGGACTGTTTATTTCTGTCTTTCATTGCACTTGCAATTAATTCCTTTTGCTCTGGTTCGCTTTTTTGACTAACGAATTTATGATTTGTTTCAAAATGCCGTTTTACAGACGATGTTCTACATACCACTGTTCCAGAACATAAAACGCACACTGCTTTGTCGCCTTTACTAATCATGCCATATTTTTCTGTCCACCAAGTTTGAAATTCTCTGATATGCTTACTATTTTGCACTTTTGTTTTTCTTGCTGAACTAGCCATGTTAAATAACAGTTAATCGCAAATATAACACAAATAAACTTTAAAATACAGTTGTGTCTACTCAAGCTTTCACCACAGGGAAATATAATACTACGCTTTTCAAAAGTATTCGGAATTAATTACAGTTTAAAAGTGCCTATAAATACAAATAAATGTTGTATAATAAGAAAAGTTTATCTTTGAACATGTATTACAAGCTTTATCATGTTTAAATGTACTTAATTTATAAATACCTTACCTTCTCAGGAAAGCGAATGTACAGAGATGTTTTAGTTTGGCGACCAAGGGACGAAAGGACAAATTAGCGCGTTGGCTGTGCTCTGGCGAAAATAACTGTTTCGAGTCTCCTTGCCTTCGCTTAGGCGTCCTGTGCAGCTTTGGTTTCGCTTTCACTCGCATAGCTTAATTGCTCTTTTGTTTTGTTTTCTATTAGTTATTATATGTTAATTTTTTTGCTAGTTATTTATGGTTATTAATTGTTTTCTTTTTGCATTAATTGTTAATTTTTCATAAAATTTTTTTCATTTTTTTTTGTTTTTCGTGAATTTTAATTCAATTGTTAATATGCTTCATAGTGAACTTTGTGATTGGTGGCGTGCCCAAAATATTCTGTCGCGTGCCACCAAAGGCACGCGTGCCATTGGTTCGCCATCCCTGATCTATACTGTCCTAAACCTTGCCAACCCTGTGAGGAACTAATGTCATTAAAAATGAGAATTGGCAGTCATATGAATAAAACAAAATTAAAAGGCTTCCAGGTGAGCTGATGTGAAAATAATCTTGGCATTGGCCAATATGGTTGTATATTGGGTGAATCAGAGAATTCTATATAGGACCAATACCGCAATATTAACGGTTCTTCAAACTCTTATTGAGCCACGATTTATGAATATAGGTTCAATGAGGGCCAGGTTATTTTGCTGCCTGGGTTGACAGTGCGACCTTGGATGTTCTCAACAAGAGCATTGTTCCTGATGGTGGATCAAAGGTTTCAAGAGTGTGTGAAGAGCAATTCTTTCGAGCACACATCGATGAACGTCAAATCTCTCAGTTATCGACACGCTTTCCTTAAATTATGCATTCTCTGAAGTTTATTTCTTTTATATATTCAAATCAGCTGTTTATCAAGTTTTAACTGATTTTTTGGAAATACATCCATGTTTTTAATTATCTAGTAATAATCATCAGTTTTAAAATAAAAAAAACGTGATGTTTGTTTTTAAAAAAAAATGGAATTGACTGTAGACGAATTTTTAATGTTTTCTTTTAATCGTAATTTCCGATGCCTCGAAAAAATGCCAATGCAAACATCGGATCAGCAATAATTGCTATTTTCTCACGCAACTCCGAGTCCTAATTTTATTATATCTAAATGTTTGACATATTATTCAACTTAATAAAACTACATACTTTTTTAATTCCTTAATATGAGCCATATTAAAATTTTCATCCCATCCACAATCAAGCAAAAATTTGAACTCGTCCACTTGCAAGACGTAACAATGTGGATCTTCACTATAAACTCCAGACAAAGGAAGTAATTTGATAATTGAGGTCATCCTGAAGAATATATTTCTGAAAAGAAGAACAGAATTGAAATACATCAATTGAAAATTCTATTATTCAAAAGTAAACAAAACTTAAATAGGACGATAATATTTTATATAGATTACATTTTCTCAAAAGGAAGTTTAACAAGTAGATTAATTAAATAAGCAGTATACATATGGAAGACTGTAAATTAATATTTAAGTGAAGAAATAAGAAAGCTTTTTAGAAAAAGAAACGCTTTTTTTAATCTTAATGAAACCCTACATTGGTACTAGCATGTTATTTTGTTGACCCTTTTCGCCAACTCTGTCGTTTTGGTACTTTCCAAATTAATTTTTACAAAGTAATTGATCATAAAGAAATAGACAAAATATAACTTACTGCATGTCAAGATGAGAAAATATTTCAATTTGAACAACTTCCAAGTTAAAAATATTTAGCGAAAATGGTCAACAAGATAATACCTAAGTATCCCTACATAAATTATGAATAAAAGCAACACTATTTAGCCCAAGAGCCAGAAAAATTAAAAAATAATGGAATTTAGTTCATTCACATATTTGTGTTTCAGAGCCTAATTTAATTTATTTTATGCTGAACTGCTAAAAAGGTTGCATTTAGGAGAAAAAAAAAGAGTGGAAGAAAGATATTTTTTTCTAATATATTCGAAATTCAGGAAAATCTGAGAAAAATTAACAGTGCTATAGAGAAATTTTTACAAGAAATAAAAGTAATAGATGTTACATATTTATCTTGAACCTCATTCACTTCTTAATATATAAATGACAATATTAATAGATATTAAAAAGTGAATGGAAATTATATTAAGTTTTAAATACATTGCCTTTTATTAGAGTAACAAAATTATAGCGGGATTTTAATTTTCTCAAACAAAATATTAATATTTTTTGTAATGTACATAATAAACTTGCATCTCTAATTTCTTAAAAATATCATTCTTTTATAAGCATTTGACTTCTGGGTAGTGAATAACAATAAATTAAACAGAAAAATGTCACTGAAAGGGACATGGGACACTTGCAATCAACCCTGTGCTTATACATATTTTTTAAAACACTTTTTGAAACTCCTTTGGTACTTCTAGTTGTCATGATCAGCAACAAATAAGGAAATATCCCCAATAACAAACTTCTCACAGTAAATTTTTTACAAATCTTAAGCTTTCTAACCAATAATAGTTTTTTGTGCCTTCACCACGAAAATAATCAATTAAGCTAGAGATTAGTAAAAAATGCAGTATTTTTAAGAAAAAAACAAAAAAAAAAAAACTTGTTAACTAGGTGGCAATAGAAACTATAAGCTAAACATATTAGTCACATCCACGCATACATATTTGTCAAGTTTCCTTTTTACATAAAATGTCAAAAATTTTTTTTTTTTTTAAATAGATAAAATCAATTAAAAAGGAGAATGACTAATCAATTAAATTTTCTAGGTAATTATTTAAAAGATCCATAAAGAAAAACTAGTAGATAAAAATATTTTGCTAAAATGCAATTATATTATAATAAAAAATTTTAAAATGCATGCGAAAAAAAGAAAGACTATATTTTTTTCATACAAGTTTATGCAATTTTTTTAATATCTCTATATTAAAGAAAGTTAATGGCGTCGTTACAACATCAAAACTATTTGATAAAACTTTGAAAATTTTTAGAAAAAAATTTGAGAAACATTCTGACAAGAAAATTTTATTGATCTGTTTCCATTGTAAAAATAATGGTAAGCAGCACTTCTAAATGGATATTTCTGATTTAAAAAAATATTTTTAACTTCAGACAAACATTAATAAGTTTTTGGTAACCCTTGCTACATTTCAAAGAACTATTAAATTTACACTTTTTATACCAGTAATACAGTTTTCTTTCATTTTTTTAAAAATATTAACTGAAAATATATACCTATCCATATTATAAAAAGTATTTCGGGTATTGGAAAATCAGCATTGAAATTTTTAAGTTTCTAATATAACTAAATATTTCATAGGCCAAATCAATAAAAATTACAGAGAAATGTGAAAAATTCCAGTTTAGTTTATCTTCTTTTAAATTTAAAAAAAAAAGAAGAAAATGTCGAGGTTTGGGGGGCTATACTCTTTGAGTTGGTCACCTTATGTGATATTTTCTTTTCAAGTGCTTGGTGATTATTCTGCAGCAGATCACGATATGGAAATTTCCCCCAAAGTATCATTAAGTAATTAATTTTATGTGTTGATGGTATAAACTTTCAAGAGGTAAACAAGTCGAAATAGTATATAGGTAATCAAGTAATATGTGTAATCAACACGTGACAGATTTTGTATTTAAGTTCCAACTATTCTTCATTAAACAATTAAAGGAATCGAGATATTTGTAGCCTATAAAGTAGATAGCTTCATTAACTGTTTTTACAGCCACTTTTATAGATACAATGTAACTAATGTTTACCTAAAATACGCTAACACTCAATATTAATAGTTATTTCTTAAGCCTTCCGATTAGGTGATAATAGAATACGAAATGTTATTAACATTTTTAATATAAGTTTAACCCATGAATTTAATAAACATGCTTAGTGAGTTTGAATGAATTATCGAAATATGCAGTTCACCACACAGCGATTCACAAATCACACACGTACGAAAAAATAATTTCGGCTTCTAAACATCAAAAAATTGAAAGTGATGCCCAAAAGAACGTTGCCATATTTTAAAGAAAATAATATATGGATGGTTGACCGTGTAAAGCTAAACACAGATGACGCTAGTGATTAAAATTCGTCGTAAGACCTCTGGGTAACATCTTCCGAGTGATTTTTACGCCTAAGATTCTAATATTATTATACTCCAAGTATTTTCAATATAACACGTTATTTCAATTCTCTTTCAACGAAAAAAATAACAAATAAATTGGGAAGACTCTGCAAACATGCTATGATGCTACCCAAAATTTAACAAACAGAGATATTTTATAGAAATATAGCAAATAAGGGATAATGAAAACATGGCAAACAATACACCTTATTTATGGTGTGATATTAATTTTGTTAAATTGGTTAAGGCTCACGAACTGTTAGAATTTTTAAATTAGAGAAAACTCTTATAAATGGTAAAATTGCGTGCAAATTTAAACACAAATCACAATAATGAAACTTTCTAGAATATTAAGTTTGTTCACACATCACCTCGTCAACATTTCTTCTGGTTTTAGGAAGCTTGTTTATGTTTACGTTAAGTCAAACATCTATGGATGGTGTTTTCAATATAAATGTAAACAATAACAATCTCGAGCTCCATACCTGCTCTAGTTCCGGTTAGAAACTTTGCAACTGCTTACTACAGCTCATTCTGAGAGGCGATATTTTCAAATGGATAATTTTGTTGTCAATAAAAAAAGTAAATTAGATAATTTCTGAGCTCAAATCTGCTGTATTTCATACGATATTAATGTTAGTAAGAAATTCTGGTGAGTTTGAAGAGAAAATTTGTTTTAGTTATTTATAGATATATTGTTAAAAAAGGTGACATGGTTTCTAGATTGAGAATGAATTCTCCTTTTTGGCAGTCCTGATTTGACAGTCCTTTTTACTTGTTTATTTTTGTTGTTCTTGGTGCAAAACCATGCACCATCATACGTTAGTGTTAGCCTATTGTTCGAGCACTGAGATTAAGTTCATACAAATTATCATTTAGTTTTAAATTTCGAAATTGGTATGCTGTTGGCAAAGTATGAAGTGTTTAATAATAATTCTTTTTTCTTTTTTAAATGATGATTCGTACATCTTAAAATGACAGATGTTCAACTGATATTTCTTATAACGATTATTTTTTTTAAAACACAAATAATTGGTCAGGTAGCAAATACAGGTGTACAAGAAATAATACTCAAGAGGGTATCAAAACACAATGATCACGTTGTGAGGCAAATGGCTTCAAAATATACAGGAAACATTAACCCGGAAGTGGAAGTGTGGGCAGTGTGGTGTAACTAGCTACCACTACAAATAATAAATACGAATGCAATAGTATATAAAAGATGTTAACTTGATTCTATCCTGAGGTACCTTTTGATAGATGAAAGTTGACATAGTCGAATATTAAAAAAAAAAAAAAAAAAAAAAAATCCCCCCACATTGGTGACCTCCGTACGTGATTTGAACACGCAGTAACGCCTATTTCGCAGAAATCTCAACAGTAACGCCTACTTCGTTGGATGGTTCACATTAAAACAGTTGATTTGCTGTTAATATAAGATGCTCAAAGAAAAAAAAAAATAATCCGGTGAAGTAATTAAAGTCTCCCGGTCAATAAACAATAATGAAGAAAAAATGAGTGAAATGCTACAAAAATAAATAATGAGCAAAGTGCTATAAAAAAATTGAAGCAAAAATATAATGAGCAAATATTAACTAAATATATATTAATAGCATGAATCAACTATAGTTGTAATCGTTCATCGAATTCTATCCCAGATAAAATTCTGGAAGGGGAGTAATGTGGTGTAACTAACTACCACTACAAATAATAAATACGAATGCAATAGTATATAAGAGATGTTAACTTGATTCTATCCTGAGGTACCCTTTGATAGATGAAAGTTGACATAGTCGAATACCAAAAATCTCCCCACAGCAGTAAAGGGCTTGCAGTGCACCTTAGTGTAGAAAACACCATCCATATATACAGATATGATTTGAATTGTTATGAATATTACTATTTTTATTCATCTATTTTATTTATTCATGTTTTATTTCTCTGTTCTTCATCTATCAGTTTATTCATCTGTTTTAAATCAGTTAATTGAAATAAACGTATTAAAAATTGATTGATTCGTCATTCATTAATTTCTTTCTAACAACAAAAGTTTAGTCGTTTGACATCATACAACCAGCAAAAAAAATTAAATTATATAAAATTATGAGGCTATTATATACTTTTTGCTTATTTTAATGTTTGAAATTCGCGATCACAACGAACTATATGGGGCGTTGTTGTATGAGACGAATACCTGCGATTTTTATATGAACAGTCATTCAGTTCCGCTGGAAACGTCTTTAATGTAGCGTGTGGCATTGTAACGTTCCTTTTTTATTGTGGCTTATTAAATTTAAAAAAGAAAAATTTTTCAAATTCTTTCTTATACAAACGAAAACGAAATGGCATCTCTTTTTTTTTTTTAGAGAAGGAACATCCGAAACACTCTGGAAAAATATTTGTTAATAAACAGAAAAAAAAATATGTATCTTCTTATTAGAGTTAAAACCTAATGCCAGAGAAATAGTTTTACTAAATTTAATGATATAACATGAAAGGCCTACTTAAACTTTGCATTCCATAGCTGTGAGAATCATATTATTCGCGATCACAACGCTCGAGTATGCACTCTAGCGGGAGCCTGAAAATATCAGGCATTAATTTATTTAGTTCCATCAAAATCATTGGCAGAATCAGACGTCATTTTCTTAGCAGCAAATACGAAGCAAAACTTCCCTAAGGAAAAGGCCGAAGAACTTGAAAAAATTCTCCAGAATATTGGTAAATCTTTCAGAAACAGAATACGCCAAACATTTGAAGAAAAATTCATCAATTTTTAACTTCTATTATCAACAAACTTGCAACTAATAACTTCCGACTTCGGGATTGCATACTGTTCAGATGTGTGTATTACGGTAAAATACCTTTCTTCTGTCTTCAATTCATTACAAATTAAAGTGAATTCAACATTGCTTTCTTCATTCCAATGAATAAAAGTGAATTCAGAACGTGTACAGAACTGTAATAGTTATAGAATATTCTTCTTCTTTATAGAATAGTACATATATCTGTATCTACATAATTCAGAAAACAACAATAAAGTATCATCCGTATTACTTGAAATAGTATCATTTGTGCTGATTATTAATAAATTTTTATCGTTCTCTTAGTAAGTGTTTTTTAGTTTTGAAAGAATAATTTCAACTAGAATTCAGGTATTCTGTTTTAAAGCTTCATATTAAAATTCATATCGAGATCTTACAATTATAAAATTTTGCTGTCTGGTATGTTCTCTAAAAGTAATGAAGAGATAATCTATGTATATATTATTTGAAAATAAAATTTTGAAACGAAGAACATTTCATTTTGGAATTCTCCAGATTTATAAATGAGGTAAGTGTTATGATTTTTAAAATAAAAAATGTATTGTAAAAATTTTTTTTTTCTTTTTTGATGATAATTCTCTACAGAATGGTTTTTTACGTCTGATTAAGAACTATAAAAATAAAAAAAGAAACAATATGGAAGTTTTTTATTTCAATATGAGGAATTTTTAAAATCATTTTTTTATCCCAAGAATTCTTTATATTACTTTTTTATTTCATAATTTTTTGATAAAAATTGTAGTTAAAATAGTTGTTTTGAAAAATTATATAGTATAACATTATGTGTTTATGTATACTTCTTTCATATTCAAATGTTTGAAGTAATATGATTCAGAAAAGTATGGAATCAAATTCGGTACTTACGTATTAACGCCACTGCAACTACAGATTTGGTGGTTTTTACGTGCCGCCAATCTAAATCTAAAATTTTTGAAACAAATCATAAAATAAAACACTTTATTTAAAATCAAAACACTTTCAAAATTCAAAACACTTTATTTAAAATCAAAGTAGTTAATAGGATTCCGGTGGAAAATGGGCCGATATAGAGTTAAACATATATTCAAAACAATCTCTATTTTCTTTCACCTGATGAGCTGTCGCCATATGAACACTAATAAAATAAAATTCAAAATTAAATTACATTTCCAGAACGTACGTTTACCATAATAAAGTTTCATGTCATGACAATTGGCACATTTTCGTTTTTTTGGTAAAATATTTCGCTCCTGAAAAAATAAAATTGCATCTTGTCTATTTTTGGAAAATCCCAAAGACGCATTTTCGTAGCACTAAAAAATGGCGTCAAAAATCAGAACACAACAAGGCAAAAAAGAATCCAAAAGATGATATCCAGGATTATTTGACGACAATTTTTTATAGAATGGCTTTCTACTTCCAATTATGAATAAAAACAAAAAAAATGAAAGTTTTTTATTTTAATGTGAGGAATTTTTAAAATTGCTTTTTTTCTTTTCGTAAGCATTCTTTATTTTACGTTTTTTAGTTTCTAAATAATGATTTTTATTGAAACTTAAAATATCTACAATTCCAGTTGTCAAAAAACTTTACTTTACAAAATTAAATTATATAAAATTATGAGACTTACGTATATTTTTTGCTTGTTTTAATATGATTCTTAAAACTATGGAATGTAAAATTTAAATAGGCTTTTTATGTTATGTCATTAAATATACTAAAACAATTTCTCAGGCATTAGGTTTTAACTCTAATAAGAGGATACATATTTTTTTTCTGTTTACTTACAAATATTTTTCCGATATGTTTTGGATGTTCCTTCCCTAAAAAAAAAAAGAGATACCATTTTGTTTTCGCTTGCATAAGAAAGAATATCAAAAATTTTTCTTTTTTAAATTTAATAAGCCACAATAAAGAAGGAACGTTACAGTGCTACATGTTACATTAAAAACGTCCCCTGAGTAACTGAATGACTGTTCATATAGAAATCGCAGGTATTCGTCTCATACAACAACGCCCCCTATAGTTTATTGTGATCGGGAATTTCAAACATTAAAATAAGCAAAAAGTATACATAAGCCTCATAGAAATTCGCCTCGTAATTTTATATAATTTAATTTTGTAAAAAAAGTTTTTTGACAACAATTTTTATCAAAAAATTTTAAGTTTCAATAAAAATCTTTATTTAGAAACTAAAAAACGTAAAATAAAGAATGCTTACGAAACAAAAAAATCGCACTAAAATAAAAAACTTGCTCATGTTTTTTTCTTTTTCATAATTGGACGTAGATAATCATTCTATAGAAAATTATCATCAAATAATCTTGGATATCATATTTTTGATTCCTTGTTGCCTTGTTGTTTGCTGATTTTTGACGCCATTTTTTAGTGCTACGAAAATGCGTCTTTGGGATTTGCCAAAAACAGAGCAAGATGCAATTTTATTTTTCCCAGAGCGAAATATTTTACCAAAAAAACGAAAATGTACCAATTCCCATGACATGAAACTTTATCTTGGTAAACATACGTTTTGGAAATGTTCTATTTGGAATCTTATTTGTTAGAGTTCATATGGCGACAGCATCAGGTGAAAGAATATAGAGATTGTTTTGAATCTATACTAAACTCTATAACAGGGGTGGCGAACCTTTATGTACCAACGTGCCATTTTTTCTAAAAAATTGTTTAATGAAGTCATAGACGTGCCGTCAAACTCGCAACTCTTTATTTACTATGAAAAAAATATACATTTTGCTATGTCTCAGTTATACGCCTAATTCAACTTAAAGTAACATCAGTGTGACTTCTCTTGTTGCAGATTAGATGACAAATAACTTATATAAGTTTGCAAGATGTTAGTTTAAGCAGGACTGTTAATTTTATTTATTTTTTTGCTAGTCCTTTATTGTTAGCTTTTTTATGGTAGTTAATTGTTTTTTGTGTGCATTAATTGTTAATTTTTTTGTTAATAATTGTTTTTCTTTTGTTTGTTTTTGTGAATTTTATTTTAATTGTTAATATGCTTCATAGTGAACTTTCTGATCGATGGCGTGCCCAAAATATTGCGTTGCGTGCCATAAATGGCACGCGTGCCATTGGTTCGCCATCCCTGCTCTATAACAATGTATGTATGCTAACAATGTATGAAATTGTAATAAAAGTGAAATTTAACTTAAAATAGGCCCTTAATAATAATTACTCCGTTATCGAAACCACGTGCGTGATAATTTTTTTTTAAACCCAGACAAAATTTTCATAAGTTGTTAAATGTAAAATATTTTCAATGATATAATTTAAATTGTTAGAACATTCGAAAATTGTTTTAGAAGGAGTTGTACCAAAATTTTTAATATTTAATGTCTTCTGATTATGGTTAATGTAGAATATATTTATGTATGTTGCCAAGATTTTATGTTTTAATGTATTTTTATTTAAAAATGCCTACTAGTCTTTGATTTCGAATATGTCTCATGCTATTTCTTTAGATAGGGTTAATTTTAGTGCACGTGCAGTCCAGTGCCATAATTCTCAAGCTCGCTTAAAATCCTTCCAAATAACTAATTATTTCATTAAATTATGTCTATTAATATAGCTTATAATTAATTCTAATCTAAATATCTGTATTGCAATTCAGATTAATATTGCTATTCCGATCTTGAGGCACGTGGCTGGCCTGCATGAGCACGTCACAGGATGGTAATTGATATTTAAAGTAAAGTATGAAACTATTAATTATTTTAACGTTAAAATCTCAATGTAAATATTTCTATATTTAGTTATATTCATTACTTTTAATTTAATTTTCACACAACGCAAACTTATATTTTACTGATTATTTACTCCAAATGTTATACGATCTGGTATATATCATTATTTGTTATTAAAGAATTAGGGTTATTAATAATGAACCATAAATTAAAGATAAATTATAACACTAATTTTTTTAATTTATAACACTGGTTATTTTAATTTATAACACACTCACCTGCTTTATAAATCCGCAGAATTCCAAATAAAATGTTCTTATTTTAAAAATTTTATTTTTAAATAATATATACATAGATTATTCCTTCATTACTTTCAGATAACATACCACACAGTAAAATTTTATAATTGTATGATCTTGATATGAATTACAATATGTTACTTGAAATCAGACAGCTGAATTCTAGTTGAAATTATTCTTTCAAAACTAGAAAATACTTATCATGGAAACGACAAAAATTTATTAATAATCAGCACAAATGATACTATTTCTATTAATTCGGATGATTCTTTATTGTTGTTTTCTGAATTATATAGATACAGACCGGGCCTGACTTAGCCTAATTGGGGCTCGGGGTAAAAACCTCTTTGGGGGGCCCCCTCTGCTTCACTTTTGCAGTAATGAAGAACCTAACTTTATGGAAGTATTTAAATTTTTCACCTCATTAAAAATAACAAGAAAAATAACTAGAACCTAAAATAGCTATAAAGTCCACCCCCCCCCCTCCAATGGTCAGGTGAAATATCATTCTGTCCTTGTTATTGATTTTCTTACAATTTTATGTCCATCATGCCAAATGCATTTTTCTGATTGTTAACTTTCTCATCTAACTGTAAAAAATTCATATCCTTGCTGACATTAGGGTAGAATTCGGCAAAAATTTCACAATTACGGTGGCTCAATTAAGCCTATCAGAAGCCTGTATTTTTTATGAATATCGCATTTTGCGAAATGTAAAAATACAGGCTTTTGATGGGCCAAATTTGTCCATCATAGTTGTGAAATTTAAGCTGAATTTTGCCCTAGAAAGCTATGGATTTACGAAATATAGTTTGTGTTCATACGATAGATTAATGAAGAAGCTAACATAAAACTGACGGATTTTACTTTGTACTGATATTTTGTTTAAAAAAAAAGTTCATTAAAGAAGGAAATGTAATATAAACTCTTTGATTTGGGGGCCCCCTTAGTTGTGGGGGCCCGGGGCAGCTGCCCCGTATGCCCCTGCCTTAGTCAGGCTCTGGATACAGAAATATATACTATTCTATAAAGAAGAAGAATATTCTATAACTATTACAGTTTTGTACTTTCTGAATTCCCATTTATTCATTGGAATGACGAAAACAATGTTGACTTCACTTTGATTGTAATGAATTGAAGACAGAAAAATTATTTTACCGTAATACACACACCTGTAACAGCAAGCGATCATGAAATCGGAAGTTATGTTGTTGGTAATAGAAAGGTAAAAATTATTGAGAAATTGTTTTTCAAATGTTTGGCGTGTTCTGGTTAGTTTTTCCAAGTTCTTCTGCCTTTTCCTTAGGGAAATTTTGTTTCTTTTTTGCTGCTAAGAAAATGGCATCCGTCTTTGCCAATGGTTATGATAGAACTAATACCCGATATTTTCAGGCTCCCGCTAGAGGGCGTACTCAAACGTTGCGATCGCGAATTGTGTAAGGCGAAGCACAGAGAGCGCTAGGGGTTAAAATTATATTTCTCTCCAGTTAGTGTTGCGTTAAGACGCATCTTCTGTATTCTAAATTTTAAATGTTGTAAATTATTAATAAATAGTGCTTGTATATATCAGAGTGTTTATTCCAAAAACCCCATGCTAAGGGACAGCACACTGGCGACGTGGATGGGACAAAAACACCCTTTTCCTCGAACTGAAGGTATTTTTGTCTCACTCAGTGATGGCAGGGTATTTTCTAAAGCCAAGCTTATTTGCAAATGAAGGTTGAAAATGAAGGTCAGAAACTCCAAACCATTAATACAGAAAAGGTCCAAAAAGATTTATGTCCGGAATTAATGCGGTTACGGCCATTTGGCAAAAATACATCGAAAGTGTATTCCATGGTCTAGAAGGAGTCGAAGTATTTTTTGATGACGCACACATAGCAGCTCCCGATAACGAAACTAATTATTTTAGATTACGAAAATTTTTTGAAATATGTCAAGAACATGGTCTGAAAATTAATGAAGACAAAAGTAAATTTTTTCAAAGTTAAATTGAGTTTTTAAGATATAGGATAAGTTCTAATGGACTTTCAAAAACATCGGAGAAAATAGCTGCAATTAAAAATGTTAAGGCACCACGAATTGTTCAAGACGTTCAGTCATTTATGGGTCTCGTGAATTTTTATTCACGGTTTTCTAAAGACTTAGCAACTTTGGCCTATCCTTTATACAACTTAACCAAGAAAACCGTTACTTGGGAATAGGATCACACTTATCAGGAAGCTTTCGAAAATGTGAAAAACGAAATTTGCTCTGGCAAAATACTAACTCATTAAGACCCAAACCTCCCTATCTTGCTATCTTCTGATGCTTCACCTGTAGGATTGGGAGCAGCACTTTCCCATAAATTTCCAGATGGTTCAGAACGACCCATAGAATTTGCCCCCAGAACTCTATCTCCAACGGAGCAACGTTACTCTCTAATTGACAAGAAAGCTTTGGCAATCGTTTGGAGTGTTAAAAAGTTTTACCTCTACTTAAAGGGAAATAGATTTACTTTGATTACTGACCACAAGCCCCTGGTTTCCATCTTTTCCTCTAAAAAAGGTCTCCCAGTCTTTTCTGCAACAAGACTTTTGCACTATGCTCTTGTTCTGCCAGCTTATAATTTTGATATCGTTTATCGCAATACAAAGGACCACGGCAATGCTGACTGTTTATCACCTCTACCATTGAAATTTGAAGAACTGAAATTAAAAAATGATATTGCAGTATACCAAATTTCCCAATTTGAAACCTTACCTGCCATGCCAAAGATTTAGCAAAGGTCACTCAGTTCGATAAACACTTGAGAAAACTTTTAAAAATATTACAATATGGTGGTCAGTTAGAAGTGAAGGAAAAATATACATTACAGGATGGTTGTATTATGTATGAGCAACGACATTCCAGACTGCTACGAAGTAAAAATATTAGACGAGTTGCATCATGGGCATCTTGGTGTAGTTAAAATGAAAGCAATTGCCAGATCTTACATGTATTGGCAAGACATTGACCAAGACATAGAAAATTCTGCGAGAAATTGTTTGGACTGCGCTAGGGTCAAAACAGACCCAACAAAAGCAAAAGTTCATCATTGGGAATATCCCAGCCATGACATAAAGAAACAAGTCTATGGCTTATTAACTGCTATTTTAGTATAGTAAATTTATTTTTTATAACAACAAATCTTATTTATTAAAACTTAAAATTGTGGCGGCTGAACTTTTTTTTTAATGTACCTTAAATTTGTCTGGGAAAATTCCGATATTTTCCAATACTCTTGCTTGCTATCACTGTTATTTGTGTATATCAGATGGTCTTTAATTTTATCATATATTTTGCTATATACTTATCCATTCATGCTATGCTTCATTAATTTCATAACTTATCCATCTCGTAACTTTTTATTCATAATTTTATAACAACTTTAGCTTATTCGATTCCTTAACTCAGCAATTGGTCTATTTAATTAAAAATTTTTTTATTCAATTTATACGTTTCTAAATAAGATATGAAAAAAATACTATGAAAATTATTAAATTTATTATCACTTTAAAATTATGCCTTTTTTTTCCTTAGTACAAAATCACATTTACTAGCTTAAGGTAACGTAATTTAACACGATTCATCTATTTTGATAAAAACGATTTAGAGAAAAGCAGGATGAAAAAAAGTGAGATGTGTATTTTAACTTATATTCTGCTTCAAAAATGAGACACAGAAAACTTTTTCGTTATTAATTTTGAAGTATTCATTAGTTTTTAAAATTTTAAAAGAATTTTTAAGTTGCTCGAATCATATAATTGTCTCATTTGCAACAACTTGTTTTTTTAAAATTTTTGTTTATTTATTTTAATTTACACAATAGCTTTTATTGTTTGTAATTTACTTCAAAAAAATCAAACATTTATTATTAGATTGTTATGTTATGCATTCTGTGTGTCTGAAAACTGTTTGACCTATTTTATTTTATCTGTCCCTTGCAGAATGGTAATAATTGTTTCTTATTTGATAATGAAAATCTTACTTTTGTTGTGACAACTGATCGTAAGAGTTTTGTTTTATCATCATAACATCGATTAATTGTTTTAGAAAAAAGTTTAAGTTACCTTTCAACCCAATTGCTTTAAAACTACTTTCTTTATTTAAAGTAAATTGCTAAATATAAAAATTGTTTAGATTCTCTTATTTGACTCAACATCTTGTCATATATAAAGTCCTTGTTGAATCGAGAATAAATAAACAGATGGTCTTTAAATTGTTATATAGTTATGATATGAGAATGTCAAAAGAAAATGCTTAAAACTCATAAATCGTGCAGTTACTTAAATTAAAGGATTTAAAAACTAAACAATCAGGTATAAAAGCCTGCTGAATTATTAAATATTTAGTCCTCATACTAAAAGTCATAAAGACACTATAAATTATTTGAAATAAATTTATAAAAATAAATAAAAAGTTATATCCTAATCATAGAAGGAAAAAAAATCAGATATAAAACAAACTAAATTTTTTCGGAAACATAATAAATATTATAAAACAAGTTTAAAACTAAAAAGGAAACAAAAACTAAGAAATAAAAAGGTGTTTCAGAAAGTCCGATAATGAAAAGACTGATAATACACCAAAACTTATAAAGCAACTAAATTTATTCACACCTCATATTCACTAAGGCGTTTTTTAAATCGTATGTTGTAAGCGAAACATGCACGAATTAGTGTTCGAAGATTTTCGCGAGAAAATATGAGACCCGACTTGGTGAATGCAACATTGGCGAATATCAAAATGTCGGGAGGAGATGTCGTGTATTTAGCCGTTCGAGGTTATGTTTACGAACTATCACGCCTACGCAATCGAATCGGGACTTTCCCTCTTTTAAGTTTCAGTTTAGATTCCTCTCCTGTTAGTGTTGCGTTAAGACGCATCTTCTGTATTCTAAATTTTAAATGTTATAAATTATTAATAAATAGTGCTTGTATATATAAGAATGTTTATTCCAAAAACCTCACGCTAAGGGACAGCACATCTTAAGACTTCCGGGTTACCATTTTCAATTGATTTTTACGTCTAAGAAATCTTAAAAAAGCACGCTATCCAATATTATTATACGTGTATAGTTTACAATAAAGCGCGTTGTTTTAATTTAAATTTCAACGAATCAAACTACATATGAATTTGGAATACTCCGCTAGCATGCTATGATGCTAAAAAATAACAATCGTTAATACTTTAACATAGCCAATAAGGGATAAAGCTCAAAAAAACATGGCCAATCTTACACTTAACTTATGTTGTGATATTAATTTTGTTAAATTTGTTTTCGGCTAACGACCCGGTGAAATTTATAAATTATGGAGAATTCTTATGAATTGTAAAAATCCGCGTAAATTTAAACTCAAATCACAATAATAAAATTTCCTAGAATATTAGCCAGATCACGCATCGCCACGTAAGCATAACATAAGCGAAGGGATACACCGTAAGTTTTCTAAATTTCTGCCGGTAGGAATCTTGTTATTATTTACATTTTCAGTCAACCACCCAAAGGCGAGTCTTTTGCGGGTAACTGATCTATAGGTGATCGAAATTTTCTACAGAAGACGTAGAGTAGAACTCTCTACCTATGGTTGTCTCTGTCTTGATTTTCAATAAGATTAAAAAAATTTCAAGTTAGGAAACTGTATGGAACTGAAAACTACGTTGAACATAGTTCTAAAAGAAAGCATCTTGGAAATTAAAAAAAATATTTCTGACAATTAAATACAGAAAATGTTAAGAAAGGGGAAAATATCGTATTAAATTGCTATGAAACTAAGAATAAAAGGGAGGCGATGACTTTTACCCAGATGGCGTATTCGAGCATTGCTAGTCTAGATCTGTAGAGTGAGCCAAGATAATCTTATTTCCAACATAACCTCCCACCGTGGATGGACAACGTCGAATTATCAGTGTTAACTAAGGTGACTAGCTTTATAAAGTATGATGTGAGGACAAATCAGTGGAGCATCCTTGACATATTTTACGATGTGAGAGCATTGGACAATTCAACACATTTACGAAAAATATTAATTTTTATGTGCCTCAAAGATTTTTTTTTTATAAAATTGATAACTAGTATCATGTGCAGAACTATCTTTATCAACTTTGATTTCATCACTGAGCAGTTTTGAAACATCACTTTTTGTTTATGTTCTCTGTAAGACAAAAATCTAAGCATTTTATATTCACAGCAATGTTTTCGGTGAAATTTGAGAACACATGTTAAAATTTGGGAGCATTTTCAGCCATCAAAGAGTTTGGAAATTTTTGAGGATAATTAGTGAAATTCGAGAACTGTTCTGAATATTAAAGAACGTCAGGCCACCTTGGTGTTAACAGACAAGTAAAATTACTTGAAATAACCGTAAGCATCCATGTGGTTTGTGAAATGGATGTATCCGTTTAGACAATGTGGCGAAATATAGGATATGGCAGCAGAAGATTGACTCGAATGCCTTTACTAAGAACACGACACCACGTCCAACGCCCTTCTAGAGTTCCAGACGTACATGGGTTGAGCCCTAGACCACAGGTAAACTGTATTTGGTTAAATTAGTCATGATTTTTGCTAGTCAACAGCAGTTTTGATTGGAGAGTTCGAGTGTGGAGTAAATCCCACAAAGCCATGGACCCAAGTTGTCAGGAAGGCATTGTGCAATCATGTAGTGGCTACATAATGGTGTAGGTTCATTTTTCTTAGCATTCACTGGGTCTTATGGTCTTTTTTTTGTTCTTTCTTTCTTAAAATATAACTATTTGTCATTATTTATATACTACACGTCATTATTGTTGTCATCATGTCATTTTTTAAAAATGAAAAAAAAAAAAAAAAAAAAAAAAGAAACTTTAGTTTTATTTAAAGATTTATTCAAGATTAAAATAAATTTAATGTTTGAATGTCATTTCTTGTAATAATTATAATAAGAAAAGGAAATAATCTAAAAATAATCAATTTACTTGCTTCCACAAATTTTCTTCTCCTTCTCCTCTCACTGAAATTAAAAAAGGCATACTTACGTAACTGTATTTTTTTCAGTATCTGAAATTTTAACTAACGAAAAAGCCTGAAGCAAAACCCAAATTCATAGACAATTTTTCAGGAGGTGAAACAAGAAAAGTGTTTAATATTTTAAAATTTGACAATAATTTTTCATATTGCAGAAAAACAAAACATTTACGTGGGCACATCAGCTATTAAATACTAAAACAAATTTCTTAAACACAAAGAATATATTAATAGAAAAAGAAGATAATTAAGAATATAGATTAAAAGAAGATATTCTCACAATCTGGAGATAGAGTTTGCTTGAAAAAAATTGAGCAAAAGGTCGGAATCAGGTTGCAGATATTGATGAATTAGCCATAAAAAACTACACCATGCAATTACATAACTTGTTTTTGCAAAATATATACAGGGCATTAAAGGGGAAAACATCGAACAAAATCCTTTTCTGCATTTTTTTACAATAACGTAAATGTTCTTTAACTAAAATATAAATATTAAGTTACAAAAGTTGTTACTTTTATCATTAATTCACCATTATATTATATTTTAAACACGATAAAAATAATGCGTGCGTATATACATTTTGTAATATTGGTTATTACATTTTATATTGTATTTATATACCTTCAGTAAGGAATAGAAAGTAGTACTGGCTACGCTCGAATACGCCATCCGGACCGGTTTCATGCCTTCTCTCTTCCCTCTCCTCCTCTTTTCAATTGTACTACGATATTTTCCCTTTTCTTAATATTTTTCCTTTTTATTTAAAAAAAATATTTTTTAAAATTTCCATGATGCTTTTCTTTAGAACTATGTTTAATGTAGTTTTCAGTTACATATAGTTTTGCAACTTAAAAGATTTTAATCTATATGAAGAGAGAAGCTAACGTACTTCCTTCCTCTATGACCAGAGAGTTCTGCTCTCTGCAGAGCCACCTGCAGCCCATTTCGATCGCCAATATACTTCAAACAGCTTGAATCTAAAGTGCCTTGTTAGTGAAAATTGAAATAAACTCGTAATTATATTCTATTGGATAAAGTTCGCATATGAGAGACAGGTCCTCGGGAAAGCCCCCAGAGGGCATGTCACCAGGTGATGAATCGGGGAAAGCCTCAATCAGTTCTGATGGGTGGTAGGAGAGAAATAATATACAAACCAACTTTTCAGAGGCTCTGGTAACCCTTTTCCATGGATAATTCAAAGACTTTCGATGTTCTTTGAAAATCCATGGATAAGAAGACAACAACAGCAAATCAGATAGGCGCATCCTCGGACTCATGATAAAATTTTCATGAACTTTGAAACTTCATAAATTTTTGGTATAGTTATTGAGAATAAAAAATTTAATATTCATATGGTAAAAAAAATTCCAGCTATCAACGACTTCTGTTCGATGTTTTTGTTTTGTGAGCCTAATGCTAATTGTAATTTTTTTTATTTAGTTTAAGAGTTTGAGCTTCTTTTTTAATTTTTGTTTGAGTCATCTTGGAGTTTAAAACTGTTTAGTTTTTCTCTTCGTTTTTTAAAAGGTTTTAATGACTAATTTTCTTGTTTAGACATCTAAGTCCGAGTGGTGAGACCATAAAATTAGGCTTTTATCTGCGGTATGTCTCGGCTTTAATGGGCTTGGATTTAAAATCTTCACAATCGGGCGAAATTCTTCGAAATTGAGCTCGAACTCATCTGTGAATAGTAATCGAAATGGTGATGCAGAGCAGAACCTATGGCAACACTTCGCATGCTTTCACCATTAGCGTAAAAGAGTTAATTTCTGTCTTGATTTTTAAATAAATTAAAATCTTTAAAGTTATGAAACTATATGGAAATGAAAACTACATTGAACATAGTTTTCATAGAAAGCATCGTGGGAATTTTAAAATTTTTTCTTGACAGTTCAATACGAGAAACATTAAGAAAGAGGAAAATATCGTATGCAACTGAGAAGAGGAGGAGAGGGAAGGGTCAAAACATGGAACCGGTCTTTTCCCCAGATGGCGTATACGAGCATGGTGATCTCGATTCCCCTCTTCAGACCTTTCTCTTTTTTTTTCTCTTAACTGTCCCCTTCCGCTATGACATGTGAAATTAAGAATTTTCTCATTGGTCAGCGTAGGGACGTAAATCGCCTCTGTGGGGATGAACAGGGTATGATTTGGTAATAGTTCCCGCCAAGGAAATATTTAAGCTCTCTTGAAATAGTTCTTTTTTTATTTTTTTATAATATAATTAAGACAAAAATATAACCTACTTTTATATACAAAAATTATGTATTTAATTATACGAAAAATATTAATTAAAAAATTGCAATTATAAAAGGGACTGTGATTTTAGAAGGACTTCATCGAAGAAATATCAGGGGTCTAAGGTCCCATTTTCGCTCTTATCCATGGTCCCCGTCATTAACTTTTCTCTGGCATCTCGAACAGTTAAAAAAAAAAAAATAATGTAACAACTTTTCTCTGGAATTTCTTACCGTATACAAGATAATAATAATAGTTTAACATCTAACATCGTATTTAACTTTCCTCTTATATCCATATTTTACATGATAATATGTCTAATTTTTTAATTTTCTCTGATATCTTTACAAAATAATAATTTACAAAACAATAAGTATAGCTTCGTAGTTGACTTTTCTCTGGTATCTCTTTCCATTCATAATTTATTTAGTCTGGTATCATAGTTAACTTTCTTTCTGCTATCTCCTATTGTTTTTATTTTATTTTATTTTATAACCGTCGTTGAACAGCCGACCCAACTTAATGGGTTTACGGCTACTAATGTTCAACTCCGTAGCCTTGTAATTTTGAACTCAATCCAGAAGACAAGGGAACTCCTGGATCGAGTATTGGGAGAAATTTGCCTTCGTGGAGGACTTTTTGATGGAGCTAACCCGCATTTGCGTTACATGGAGAGGAAGACCACGAGAACCTCCCACGGTTAGCCTCACGGCAAGGGGACTCTAACCCATGATCCGTCTACCACTGAGGATATTTCACGTCAGCACTGTGGTCAGTGCAAGCCGGATGCGGAATTCGTATCGACTGGGATTCGAACCCGGTTCGCCTCATTGGAAGGCGAACGCTCTATCCCCTGAGCCATCGCGGCTCTATCTCCTATTGTTAACAAGATCTGGTATCCAATTTAACTTTTCTCTGGTATTTCCGACCATTTATGTATTAATTTCTTTACAAGTTAATTTCTTTAGCGCCGATTTTTTTTTGTAGGTGGCTATAAGAGTGATCTTAGGAAGCTTACGCCAGCTTTAGTATACATAGACGCCATATTTATCACTATTACTTTTAGTTTTAGAAAATTTAAGAGCATAAGTCGAAATCACAGCATAATGAGTTTACTTAAAGCTACTTCAAAGCATCCATCTCACATTAAAAACTCATTGAAAAGGTAAAAGGATTTATTGAAAATATTCTTAAAACATGGAAGCACATAAAAAAAACATCACAACCAAAATATGTACAAATGTTACACCAATAATCAACATAAAAATATTTAATAAAATAACAAACGATAACAACAATAGTGTGTTTGAAGAAATTACAACGTTTCAATTTTATTGAGGTAATGAAAAGTTAATAATTCGAGATTGGCAATAATTCACCAAGATTGCATCATCCAATAAATTAAAATTATATACACTTAAAGTTTTCATGGGTAGAATAAGGACGAAAAAAAAAAGTAATATTTTTTCGCTTCATTACCGCATAAATAGAAATAATAAATTAAGTCTCATCTAGAAAAAAAAGTTATTTACTAGTATTAACACAATAGTATAATTTTGAATGGAAATTTTTTTTCCTTCAAGATTTAAAATATGTGCTAAACACATTTAGTGCAATGCATATTATTACTCATAAATACGAGAAAATATTTAAGAAAAAATTAGTAAAATCTTGTCATTTTTTTTTGTTTTTTTGATTGTTACATAAGAAATGATAAAATTTAATTTTTTGCATTTTGTCATATTGTAGAATATTTTTATAATGTTCTCATTTTGGTAGTGAAATCAAATCCCCTAGACTCAAATAATAAAATATTTATAGGCCATAAAACTGTCCAAAGGAATAGTTGAATATATTTTTTCATTGTCATTTAAAACTTCGGTAAATGTAATTGTATTTTTACATCAACAATCCATTTTTTAATAGAAACAGAATAATAATAAAAAAATCTTATTTTTCAAGTGATTCAATCTATTGGGGGTTTCAAAAGTGTATGAGTAGAATTTGCCTCTAAAGTCAAGCCAATTATTCAATTGTTTAACGATTGATAACAAAAATAAAGCCATAAATTTTGAAATAAATTATAGTTTGCATAGAATCTACAACATTTAGAGAAATTAAAACCAAATCCAAATTTTCGTGTTATAAAAGTTTTGTCTCTCTCCGTTTTTGTTGTTAGGTCTTTGAGAAAGATATGCCTGTGTCATTTAAATTTTTTTAAAAGAATATATGAGGTAATAAAAATATGTATGGAATATAAAAACTACAGAAAATCTAAAAATCAGAAAAAATTGACCACAATGAAGAGTTAATATAAGTGTATTTTTAAATATTTTCATATTAAAGTTTATATTTATAGAAATTCAATTTAGTTTGAAAGAAAAATACATAAAAATATTATATTATTTGTTCTTTATTTTCTATTTATTTATATTTCGATTTAAAGTTTTTTTTTTTTAAAATTTAATATTCTTTTTCCCTGGTATGTTTTTTCTCTCTTTGTTTTTTTGTCTTCTTTCAGAAAATGATATGAATTTTCTCCAAATGGGACTTCGAGACATGAATTACATTTTGTTAATCAGTTATTTAAAGAAACATGAATGCATGTCTCCTGATGAAATCCTGTTTTGAAATCCTGTTTCTCTCTTGATCTATTTTAATTTAATTATAATCCTCTACATATTTTTTAAATTTATTTGATGACGAATTATTTGGGGAGCACATGCTGTTTAGTGCTTTCCCTGATTTGAATTTGTTATTGTTTTTACTCTTACACCTTCAAACAGATTTTTTTCCCAGCTTTTTTTATTTAAAAATATGATTGAATATTTCCTTTGCTTAGTTTTTGTGATAATTAATTCTACTTTAATGCACTAAATAAATGATATATTAAAATGTCTTAATAACACATTTTTAGTCTTTATTTTAATTGAAACTACACTATCTTTCAAAAAAGAATTTTTGTAGACTTTATTATTTTTTTTAACGGTGATTTGCTGGAAACCACTTTCGTAAAGAAAGCAAACTTAGAACAAGAATATCACAATTTAAGTTTGAAACAACATTAGAAAAATAACGTTTGTGGATGAAGTTGCAACTACTATTACCTTGCAAATTTTTATAACAGTATTCAGAGGAAGTTTGTTTGTGTGTTTTATTTCTTTACTTTATTATAGCACTATTATTATATTAGCACTCATCAATTAGCATATTTGAGGGTTAAATTCTTCAAACTACTAAGATTGACAATGAGTCCGTTAAAACAAAATCATTAGAACAAAAGTTATTAAATATTACTTTTTTTCCTTTTTTCTTTTTGTTTAGCTACACGTTACAAGTTGATTAAGGGTATTTAACCAGCAGATTGAACTTTTTCATAAAAGGTACGTTTTTATAGTAATTTTTTAATTTTCCTCGATAATGATCCGTCTCATGTTTTATAATGTCTTTGGGTTTGGATAAAATATGAATCCTACATTTTGTTTGCATTGGTTTTTGAAAAGGATATATTTATTTACTTGGGTCAGTGATCTTAAAAAATAATTTTTTAAAAAAAAAAATAAGAAAAAGCATTTCGGACTGAATGACCTAAGAAACAATGCACTCCGTAATACAGCTTATGAAGCAAGTTTTTACGCACACATGTGCATAGTTTCTGACAATACAACACTATATTTTACATTGTTTGTAAATAAGTGATAAAATATGTAAAATAAAACAATTCAAATATGCAAAGTTCTAAACTCTTGGTATTTGGCATATCAGAAAGTGAAACAAAAGAAGCTAACTATGAGCTGGATTCACCCAGACTGTTCTGAGATCTGACTTTACGCTTTCTACAGTCCACATTGTACCACCAATCACAGATTCTCTTCTTCTGATTGAAGATTGTGCCATTCGGGCATAAGAAGCTATGGCGTGGGGAAAGATTACCACCTGGACACATGTGCCATGCCTGCAAAATATAACACCAGTACTGCACAAAACAAAATGGCAACTATATGGAATAAACTATATGGAATCAAAATTGAGTCGACTGTTTAATGACGGTTTTAAAATAAAATAAAATTTAAAAACTAAGCGTTATTTGTAGATTCAGCGATTAAGAACTAAATGCCATTTAAGATGCAGTGATGAAGAGATTTTTGTTATTTACAGACAGTAGCTAATTGCAGGCAGATTTGTTTTTTGTTTTGTTTGCATCGATCATTCACTTAGACTTAAAACAGTTAATTAATTTCAAATGTTCTTCCACATTTTGTTTGTGTGCAAGTTACTTAAATATTTCTGAGAAAGGAAAGGTATTCCCTCAGCATCCAGTTGTGAGCCAGGAGAGTCATGGAAGTTAGGTTAGGAACACGTAAAATCTGCCATTTTAGTGTCTAAGTGTGTTTGATTGACAGGTACTGTGCTTTAGTAGCTGAATGTTTTTTCTCTTCAAATACTGTGCTTAAGGCCTAATGATCTAGAAATGAAAGGGAAAAAACGAATAATAATTAAATTTGGCAAAATATTTCGGGGATGAATCTTTAAAAAATAATGTTTAAACTCTGAAAAAAAAAAAAAAAAAAACTGCCTGCATTGCTAGAAAATCGTTACGAAACTGAGATTTCATGAATTTTTCTAGTAATTCACGTGGTTGTAAAGAGCACATAGACCTCTTTAGTAATTCTACCAAGAAACTGTTAGTAGCATTACAGGCAAGAAGTACCTAGTAAGTTCACAAAGCTACTTTTAGTAAATATAAAACAAAAACCCCTGCAACGTTGAGAAAGCCTTTGCAGATCTTAACACTCTTTAATGCAAATTTATTTATTTTTTATGGGTACACATACATATGCAGTGTCCTCCTATGCGGCTTATAAACCTATGTCAAATTGAAGAACAGATAGCACAATTCAAAGAAAGACCGGACGAAAATACATTCAGTACTACGGAAGGAATCGAACCTGCTACCTCCACGCTACAGAGTATGTGGGGGCACTGATCGGCCTGGGAAGCCACTACTTTGCAAAATCCTGTAAACACCATGAAAAAAGCTTTTCTTCTTTCGGAAATGAAAGGAAAGAAAAAGTTTTTTCGATGGCGTTGTAAGCATTGTAGCAGTTTTTCTACAATAAAACAAGCAAGAATGGGTAGTAGATCAAATTACGGTAACTGATGAGTTATCTGTAATGCTACTTAGCAATTTGTTGTAAATTTATGCAAAATTTTCTATTGTGATTCACTTAGAAGTTTATTGCTAAAGATGCCCCTTTTGCGAGTTTTTCAGAATTTTAAAAACAATTCATTTCAGAAAATATTAATTAAAAAGAGTCAATACTATTTTGCAATACAAGGTTACATTACTAAAAACCAATTTTTCTTTCATATTCTGAAAACTTGTACATTTCTTTTTCAGATTCCTTAGAAGATTATACTTCATATGTTCTTGATCTCAATAAACTATATTAAAAAAAAAAAAAAAAAAAAAAAAAAAAAAAAAAAAAAAGATTTCTTACTTGGCAGTCGGTGAAGGGGTCAGCATAGAGACCTGGCTGCGGCCCACACGTGAAATCTGTCTGGGGAATGTAATTGTAGACAGGGTAGTCTTCTCCAGGGACGCCTTTCCTTGCAAAGGCCGTGTAACGGCTCACTTGTTTTTTCCTCCGGCCCACATACTCATAGTCATCATCTTCTTTGCTATAGCGGTTCATCTGGAAAGAAAAAAATATTATTTAGCTGACCGATATATTGAAATATATTAATATTTTAAACACTATATTAAAGATATAAAAAAAAAATAACGATGTATCGTGACTTTTACTCCTTACGATACATATTGGAAACATGATAGTTATCGAAAACGGCAAATACCTAATGCGGTAGTGTCTTATCGATGACGATACAATCGTGATCATAATCAATAAAGATAATCAACGTATATGATATCATCGAGAGAATTGATACATTTCATTTGGGAAAAATAAATGTAGAGTGAGTGGTTTAATTAAAAAAAAAAATATTACGATGTATCAAGAAGCACCAATATTTTCAGACGAAAAATCATGATACTAAAATTTAGATATTACTCAGAAAGAATAAAATCAAGTCAAACTTAGGAATGTACATTAAACGAACAATGTTTTTTATATTCGCGGAACTATTTCTTGTGTAATAACGCATATAAGAGCAACTATAATATAATTTACAAAGATAGGGGCAATATTTAAAGATAAAGTTAGATAGCGAGGAAATTTGTTAAAAAACCTCATAAAATATAATTTTTATCTCATAAAGTATTTATAACAATAATTTGAACCTATATTCTGGTTTATGTCTGGACTTAAAAAGTTGTTTAGTTATTCCATAATAGGTTGCTTTTATCCCCACTAAGTGAGCAAACTTCTCATTTATTACAATTTAGAAAAGCTAAAATGTTTCAACCTAAATCTTATTGAAGAATAAATATTAATTTAAGTACTAATGTGTAATGGAGCATTTCACTTTACTAAAAAAACATGTTGAGCACAGAACAAAACATTTGACAATCATTATTAAATTCGCTTTATTTGATGCACATTTTTTTTATAACTAAGCATTTAATCGTTTTTTTCTTTTTTGGAAAAATGAAAGATTTATAATTATAAGAACTATATTCATCTTTTTGTTTTCTTACGAATTGAATATCACAATCTCTCCAAACCTAAAGACAACCTATACTGTATCAGCACAAAGCATCACACTGTTATTTATTTATTTATTTTTTAATAAAACTTGACTAGCCCAAAATTGTTTATTCTCATTGAGAAGTGTTGTCAAAAAATTTTAATTGAATTGTATCGATCTGATATCATCGCTATTTAAAAAAACGAACTAAACCTGCTAACTTTTGATTGAAAAAATCCACCACCTACACTAGCCTCTCCAAGACATATCTTTGCTTATGCTGATCAACAATTGAAAAGGATTGAAACTATACAGAGCAAAAGTTAACATTAAAATAGTTAAAAAGCAGTATCATTTATAACATATTTATATCACTTTTATTTAAATTCTGAAAATTAAAAAACGTTGATAAAATAAATTTTGAAAGTTATTTTTGCACCTAAAAAACCTTCTTTTACAAATTTACCTTAAAGTATTCGCAGCGTGATTAACAACTGCACATCTAAGTGTTGCCAATTTACACAGAGGAGATTCGACCAAGAAATAAAAAAGTTATTCAAGATGTCCCTACTAACATCAGAATCGATTCTGAATTAATAGTACCGGAATAATCATAGAAAAAAAAGACAAGACTGAAAGGAAAAAGTTATTGAGCGTTATGTACATACAAATGTATTTTTCAGCGTTATGTCCGCGTGAACATCCAGTCAGGCATTTGGCATAAGATTTTTCTCTTCGAAAGACGTAGCAACCAGTTGTCTACACTATAAAAAATTCCGGATCAAATTAGAATGTAGGGTGCCGGCACTTTGGGTGCATCATCCGTAATGTCCATTTTACCATTAAATATATTTTTACCATATATAAAATCTATTTTTACCAGTAATATTTATTTCAGTAGAGTGATGCAGGCATTTTACGGTAAAGATTACGGTAGAAATGAAGGTATATCAGATTTTTGGTTCCGTAACATGATACGGTAAGAATGGATTTCGCACGCTATAAAGTATCGGCACCCTGAGTGCCGGTAATTTTTACCGTAATGTGTGCCGGAATCTTATGCAGTGTATACGATAAGATTATAATCAGTGGTCGGAAAAAATACATTATTTTTGTAGTCAACTTAAAAACTTCTTCTGAAATATAGTCAATACCTCGTTACTTTTAGTGCAGGAACTTTACTGGCAAACCTGATCTACACCCGGGTTCAAACTGGTTTTGAATAAAAAACTGACTTCTTTAAACATGAGGAATTATTAAAGAATATTATTCCTATTTACATGATTCAGTTTTTTACTTTTAAATTTTTTTTCTTTTTTTTTTGAGAATTTGCTCTTTTATTTTATGATGCCTTTCTCGATAGTGAATATTCAATTTCAGAAATGCTAGGAACAAATATTCGTAATTTTGTTAATTGTTGAATGCTTTTATATTTCCTCCACGAAATAAGTACATCAAAAATATGTCACTTTTCACTGAAATAATAATAATATTTCATAAGAGTTCAGTGCGAAAAAAAAGAAAATGATTATTCAGAATAACTTTTGATCTAATGGTCAGATCTTCACTTTCTAAGACTCATTCTTAATGGTTCAAGTTTTCTTATAATTTATGTTCATTGCTCTTTTATTTCCTCTAAAAAATTGAGAAGAAGGAAAACTACAGAGAAAATAGGCTTCTTTCCATTCAACGAGCATCAACGTGCCATGAGTGCATTCGCATTGGAAGGTATGATAAATTAGCTATCATTCATAATGGCTAGTTTTCTCAATGCTCCCATTAGCAGATCCGCAAAAATTTGTATCCATCCTATTCGAAAAATGAGTTGCATTTGAACTATGTTTGGCTACTAAACTAACGTTATAAGTAGTTGCCAACACTACTCAGTAAATTGACGGCAAGAGAAGAGGAAAAAACTCTTTTAACCGCGTTATACTGCGTTACAAAAGACCATTGCGGTATAGGATTCAAGTAATGAGCCGCGACTGCTTCGTTTTATGTCGTTATCAAATTATATCAATATGATTTCAAAAACGATATAAAAGATTTTAAAAGCTAAACACGTGAGGCAATGTGTGCTATCTTTTACGGTATATATTATTGAACTGTTAAAAAAAGATTATGGTTTTGCAGTCATACTGGAATCCTTGACTCGGGGACATAGTTGGGATTTGATTGGACCATTAAAAATGGTCCGTCGTATGCTGATATGCCTTTCACAAATCAAGTACGATATAAAGAATTTTTACTTTTGTTTCGCTGTAAAAAAAAATCGTCTGCAAGAAACATCATTTATAATTCTTTCATCAGTTTCTTTAAAGGAAATTTGACGTTGTTGATATAGGTTCACGCTGGGAGCTTGGAATCCATTTACCTATACGCAAATAGGCTCTCTTCTTAGGGATTTTTCTTAACTTATAATAAAGTATAGGTCGGAACTCGGAAGTTAAACATGACGCTGAAGATAACGCTTAGTTATAAATTCCCATTGCTCTCCATTTTTTTTATAATTCATAAGTGGTTAAAAAAGAAAGATTCCCGTAAAAAGAAATTTACCTTTCGTCTTCTGGGTATACTGGACAGAAGTTGAAGATCAGTTTTCTTAAAATTAAGAGGAGGTTCTGTGGAGACTATCCTCTGTATGGATGGCTTAGGCACAAATCCGTCCAAACTGTATATGGCAGGCCTAGTGGGCTTTGGCTGACGGAGTTTCAGAAGCACTTGAGGCGTGGGAGTTGTGGGAGTGGGAATGCGAAATCTCTTGGCGGGTCGAGCTCGCAATGGCCACACAACAGACAGGCTGTTGTCGGATGCGCTTTCAACGTCATTTGACGTATCACTTGTTGTAGTGCTGAAGAAAAAAAAATCAGTTACGTTAAACGTCATTGCAAGATGAAATGTCAACGTTTAATCCAAACTTTCGTTCAGATCTGTAGTAGCGAAAGAGCGGTACCAAGTTGGATTAATTTATTGAGCAAAGACATGGTTGAAAAAAAAAAGGAAAAAAAAAAAACAAACAAACAAAATACCTTACTTAAGCGAACTAACAGGCAGAAAATTAAAAATAATAAAATAAAAGTAAAATTTTAAAATCTACGTTTTTCAATCAGGCTAAAAAGGCTTTCGTAATCAACTTTCGTAATCAAAAGTAGGGCTTTAGTCATCAACTTTCGTAATCAAAAGTAGGGCTTTCGTAATCAACTTCTATCACTACCGAAAATGTCTCCCACGTCTTTCGACAGTGATTGCTCTTTTTAAGTCAAAATTGAAAAACGTAGTTTTTAAGATGGTTATTTTTATTTCATTTTTCTGCATTCTATTTGAAACTGCATTGTAAAATACCTTTCATCTGCGGATGTGTAATCTTCTGTGGTGGTCTCCTCTTCAGTACTCGTTCTGAAGATGAGCAATTTAGGGGGTCGCGGAAGTCGTCTCGGAATACGAATGCTCGATTCTGGTTTCAGCAATCTATCCACCTGTACAATCAAAGGATATAAAGACATGTTGACAGAAAGTATTTTTTGACAAGCACTTTCATTTATCAGAGAGTCGATTGATTAAAAATAGATACTTACTTGCATCATGGTTTGAAGTGAACAAAACTTGCATATTAAATTGTAAGCACATTACCCAATCAGGATCAAGCACCAGAGAGCTTTAACAACAGTGTAATTTTGAATCTGGTCAGATATAAGTACGTATGCACGCCAGTAAAGACCAGCTCTCAACTCACGTAATCATAGTTAGAAAGATTTTTACATATTGATTTACTATTGTAAGTCATTATGTTCTGTGATAAAATGGAATACAAATAAAAATTCTCTGCCATTTTGACTTCAAGTATTTATAATTTACTATAACAAGTTATCATGTAAACATGAAAGTAATCTATCATGTAAATATGAAAGTATCCATGATTGAAAATAAAAATAATTAATGAATACAATTGCGATATTTTCTTGATAAAACCATGATCACGATTAAAACTAATCATAATTTGAAGTAATTGTAATAGATCATTACAAGCAATAACAATAATCATAAATATATGAAATTTTCATTCTATATAATCTTGATTACTACAAGCAATCGTAATCTACTATTAGAAAGTTAAGATGACTGTAAGTAGTCTATAACTTTTAAAGTAATCATGATTTTAGACAATTATAACGAATCATTACAAGTAATAAAAATAATTACAATTACAATGAAACCTTCATTCTATATTATATAGATTACTACTAGCATTCATAATCTACTATTATATGTAAAGATGAGGGCAAGTAGTCAATGAATTTTAATCTTGATAACATCACACCATAATTTACGAATACAATTATAATTCCGATATCAGGCAATGAAAAGTTAGGATTACAACTGTAATTGTGACTATAATCATGATTTACGATTACAAGTAACTGGAAAGTATTAATATAATTAATATTGATTATTTGTACTTACATATAAAAGTAATGAAAATTTATGAATTAAACTTCAGTCATGTTTTAAGGTAATCATGATTAGAAGTAAATATGATCCACGATTCATCGTAGTCATAATTTACTATTAAGAATAATTAAGAATAATTAAGATTGTAAAGAAATCTAAATTACAGATTTATGGTGTTTTATGTAGCATAAAATAAGATTACAATCATTACAATGTTTAGGCACTTATAATGTAATGTATAGGCATGTGTCATGTATTACTTGTCATTACATGTATATAATGTATTATAGTATATAATATATAATGTATTATTTGTCATTATAATGTGTAGGCATGAGCTTTTAAAATAAAGCCCTCGAGAGAGAAAAATTCCACAATAAATAATCAATGCTTAAAGAAAAAAAGAAAAAAAAAGAGATGGAGAGATAGATAGATAGACAGACAGTAGATAGATAGATAGAGATAGATAGATAGATAGAGATAGATAGAGATAGATAGAGATAGATAGAGATAGAGATAGAGATAGAGATAGATAGATAGAGAGAGAGAGAGAGAGAGAGAGGAGAGAGAGAGAGAGAGACTTAAAATTGCATACTTAGTACTTAATTGCATACTTAGCATAAGAGTACTTAAAATTGCATTGCAATTTTTGAGAACAAATTTACAAAGAAATAAAAACTCAATTCTGTAGTTGCATTTCAGCGTTCACAACACATCTTCTCACTATTAAGTTTCTGAGTCTTCTACAAATTGTACCTTAAAATGGTGTTCTTTACAATTTAAAAAAAGCGACATATTTTCCCTTTCACCATATATCTTAAAACAGAAATTAGACGTCATTTAAATCTTTATCAGTTTAAACATAAGATTTTATGAGGTAAAGAAATTGAAACACTAAATTGTGCCTTTTGAAATCAAACTGCAATTATGAAATGAATAGGTAAAATCAGATACGTTTGAAACATTAAAATGGGAAAAAAAAAACGAGTCATTCATTTCGCAAATAGCATAAGGATGACTGTTTTGCTAGAGAGGTGACAGATAAAATTGCGGACGAAAACAGCGACTTTCTCCTATTAATTCCTATTAGTAGAGATGAGGCGATTCAAATCCCAGCCACCAATTATCCCAGTGCTGACGGAAGTAATCCCCAGTGGTCAATTTATTATTGGCTTCAGTCTGTTTGCCCTAATCATTTGTCTTCTTCATGTAACAAAAATGCGGGTTAGTTTCACTCAAACGTTTTCCACGGAGGCGAGTTTGTACAAAAGCTTGATTTAGTTCTTTCATCTTCAGGGAAGCCTTTGAAATCTTAATGGTAGCCACACATTTGATCGTCTCTTCAACAATAAAAAAAAGATGTTTAAGAAAAATTTTGCCGAAACTTTTAAACACCTCTTTTCCATTGCATCGATCTTTGATTTTCCCCAGATGATACCAGATTTTTTACCCACGGCTATTATACAGGGACTTGATCAGGGAGAAATTTCCCTAAACATAGTAGAATTTTCCCTTATAAAACAAATTTTGATTCACAATTTACAGCAAAAAATATTATTAAAGTGAACGTTTTTGATCGCTAATAAATTTGACCTATTTTATCCAAAAAAAAAACAAAAAAAAAAAAAACAAAAAAAAGATTTTAAATAGGAGGCAAATCTTACGAATTCTATTTTGTGAGATGAATGCAGATAATCGTAAATTTAATTGTAGGATCAATTAATGAAAGTAAAAGTTCTCGCTGAAATAAATGGAGAGATGAAGTTGACCAGAAAGGTCAGTGCGTCGGCACTTGCTGCACCCAACGCCTCTGCAAAGCGGTCAGTCTCCACCCTTTGACCTACACTTTGTCCTCAAAGGCTATCGGATTCGATAGCCTTGAATAGATTTCTATTACAGACATTTCTATACTGTGAGACCTCCTTCTTAACAGTGGTTTTGAATCGATTTCCACCAAAATTGGAATGATTGTTTAGGAGTTGGGTGAATTCGGTCTGAGAAAACAGTTTTTATGCCTCCTGGCTTTTCTCAATGCGATATTAATTACTATATTCTGTTTGCTTTGGTATAATTACAAATCTATATTGCGTTAAAGGATTTTTATATTTCAAAAAATATCTTTTCAATTCATGGAACCTTGGAACCGAATGATTTTATCTAATTATTTTATTATTCATGGAACCGAATGATTTTATCTAAATAGATCTATATAGATCTATATAGATCATTCGTTATGTTTCATTTTATTATCAATTATGATTGATATATATATATATATATATATATATATATATATATATATATATATATATATATATATATATATATAAAGAGAGAGAGAGAGAGAGAGAGAGAGAGTTTTATTTAAATAGTCATAACTCAAAAAAAAAAAAAAAAAAAAAAGGAATTGTACTGTGTTAGAATTTTGATAGCAGTCTGTCCAGCCAATTAACTGAAAAGTTTACAGTAAGAAACATTATTCTTACTTTTACGGCTTTGAAATCGTTTACAGCTAGTATGATTAAAACCATGAATACAAAACTATATGTTTTTTTTTTAAAATTGCATTTACAACTAGCATGGAGAAATTTAATTGGACATAGGAGTTGGTTTATGTAATGCAATGAACATAGGATTTAGGTTGAGTTTAAATGAGCCGTGGTATGTGGCTTATATTTTTTATCTGTTTGTGCCATCAATCGTGAGCATTGGGAAAGACCAGAATTTTTTGTTAAGCAGCTTTGTGGTGTCGTTATTTATGCGCGAATGAGAGTATCGTATTCTAATAGTCCTGGTACACAAATTGGAGAGTGCAGAACACTGGAAATTCTTTATGTATGTGAAATGGAGGGGAATGGGAGAAGGAATTAAATATTGCGATAAATTCAAGGGAATGAATTAAATATTGTGATGCTGGGACTCCGTTCTGCCGATCATGAAATTGACAGATTAGTCCTCTAACCTATAATATGTAGCCAGGTGCAAGGAACTAAGTGATTTCATTAATTGATGTGGTAAAATTCTGGTTGTTTATCCGTATCAGGTGAAAGCAGTTAATAAACGGTTTTTCTTAGAGTTAATGGTTTGAATACCATTTTATTTATGGTTATTTGATAGCTTTATTTGAATTTGATAAAATAATAATTAAATAAATTATTATTTAACCATTCCTTCTCGAAATATTTCTAACAGTGTTGATTTGAAATTCTGACGCTACAAACCGTGGATTTATTAAAACTAAGTTTTAAAAATCTGGTTGAAAATCACTTTTCTGTGTCCTCAATTGGCGGCACTTTTATGCGTGTATACATATTGTACATTTAAAAATGTTTTGATTTTTTCACCATTGTTGAGCTAAAGTTCAAAGAAATTTTTAAATACCGAAAATTAGAAATTTGCTATTTTTTATTATCCTTCGCAAGTAAGTTTATTTTTCTTTTTCCAGATAATATTTCAGACTTTCATATATGATGATTTTGGATCTATAAAGTAATTTTTATGCACTAGAGCTTCATACCAATAGATTCCTTTCTGTGTATGAGAGCATCTTACCTATTATTTAATACAAGAGATTCAAACGGATGTATATATTAGAAATTTTGTTTTAAGTTTAAGAGTTGTTGTCTTATTTATTTGCAGAAGGGCTTCAGAACAAAAGATTAATTTTCATGTATTTATAAAGCTATGAATAAGATCTTTCGGTAAAAAGGTTCATTTTTATGCACGAAGCTTTCCAAATTATAGATTTATATCGATCTATAAGATTGTTAGACCTATAGATACATCAATATAGATGAAATTTTGAAATCTTTTGTTTCGTTTCTGTAAAAACCAGATTTTGACCTGTAGATTTACATTTTCGCTTGATATTTTTCGGTCTATAAATTCCTTTCTATGTATAAGGGCTTCTGGCCTAGACACATTTGAATGCATGAGGATTTGTATAGATTTATGTCTTACTATGAGATCGGTTCACCTACAAATTCATTAATATGCACAAAAAAAAGAAAAAATTAAGAAACTTAGGATTCATTTATAGTCGGCTGGTCTGTGTAGGGGTCAGGGAACTGCCCTTGCACCTGAAAGGTTCTGGGTTTGAATCCCGGGTAAGGCATGGATGTTCTTACCTTCTCTGTACTATCTGTCCTTACTGTGGCAGCAAAGTTGGCCCACCTAATAGGGTGTCCCTGAAAGAGTGGTCAAAAAATCTGTCCCTCAGATGCCTGTATGACGAAAGATCATTCTCGAGGTGGGCATTGGAAAAAAAAGAATTCATTTATATGCACGAGCCTTTTAAACTCATAGATTTATCTTTAAGCTTAAAAATTCCTTTCGAATTCACAAAGATCTAATGTAATAATTTCAAACAATATAGGTATAAGGACAAGTCACGTGAGACTATTATAGATAAAAATGATGGTTGTCGCAGTTTTCTTCCATTGTTTTCATTACATTTTTATTGAAAATCAGGAAAATCACGTGATAGGATTTCCTCATTCATTTCCAGATTGTTTTGGTTGTCATAAGCAATAAAATCAATAAAAGTTATTGCTTTTCTAAGAATATTTTTGTATCCCTAATTTAAAGTTATTTTCCTGTACTAGTGTTATTACGCTTTTAATTCACGAGTTTAAAACTAAGAAAATTATTTATTATTATTATTATTATATTGCAATTCTGTGCTACATTTTAAGATAAAGTTATAAAGAAAGTTGGTCCAATATTATTAACCGTTTTATAATTATTATTTTTGAGCAAATAACATTAATATACTGTTATAAATTACAGTTAAAGAGATCTGTTTAATGATTTAGAACTTAACGATCAGCTTCATGCACAATGAGATGCAAGCAAAAATACTATTTAATATATCCGCCCGTTCGGTAAGCGAAAATATTAAATGACTGTTGTGAACTCATCAAAATTGTTTGAACAATATAATGCTATAACACTATAAATTGTATTTTTAAAAATGATTACATAGAAGAAATACCACCTAAATATTTATAATAATAATAATCTGATAGAAAATAATATTTGGACGTGGAGGCACAAGGGTAAGAAAACCAGAATTCCTTTTAGTACATATATGTTAAGTGAATAATAGTAGAAAAACTGTTTTCTGCCAAAGAAACAATAATTATTGTGAAACAATCATCGAGGTTGGTGAGTGCCTTAGTACCTAGTACCTTAGTATCCTAGTATACATAAATGAGCTTGAGATTTAAAGATTCACTTTAATGCCTTCAGTTCAGAAATTAGATTTCTTTATACGAATGTTTCTGACCAATAGATTCATTTTTCTACATAGTTTAACTTCAAATATATGTTGCTTCACGTGAAAAAAAAACAAACTATTTTAGCATGAACATAAATTATAAATTACTTACAGCTGTGAAATTCCTACGGAGTCTGAAAGCTGTTATAGCACCCGCCATAGCTGCAAAAAAATAAATAATAGTTAATTACACAGAACTTCAAAACGTAACAAATGTTTTCCACGATTCAAACCCCAGTACTCTGCTTTGATGGCGATATAATAATTTCAATTTTTGAGGCATAGATCTGAAATTAATTTTAAATATTCATTTTTAAGAGTTTTTAAAATCAATTTTGAGTCATTTATTTAAATTTCGCAAAAAATGAAATTTATGATGAATTTGAATGGAATGAAATTTATTATGATGCATTTAAAATGAAATGAAATGGAATATTTTGGAAAAACAATTTTCAAAGAACGAGGGTTGTTTTTTTTAAAGTAAAGGCCGTTTGAAAATAAAAACTAAACGAAATAAAATTTTCAAAAAGCAAATAAATTTTTAGATTTTACATGCGTTTTTTTCAGCATACTTGCCTAGTTTGTTTAAACACTTATCATACCTTACAACTAAATTTAGAATAGCCTCTTCATACGAACTTGCCACCTGCTCCATTAACCAAGAGGCCGTTATTACGTAGTAGGTAGTGATTATCACCAAAATGATGTTTGAAAAATCGGAAAAGATGAAAATCACTCAGCGCAAGGTCTGGGCTTTAGGGAGGGGTAGTCCAAAACTTCCCCCCCCCCAAAAAAAAGAGTTCAATAAAGCTGGGATCTGAGCTGCGGACAGAATCATTGTTATGGAGTAGCAAAATTCCCTGTCAGCATGGCAGGGGCTACTTCACAAATCGTTTTGTTGATTAAAAACACATCACTGAACGTGCGTGATTTGAACATTTTAAAGACACAGTTTATCAACACAATGCCGATCGAGACACCTTTTTTCTCAAATCATTTTTCTCTTACTTTTCATGGTTTTTAACATCCTATAAGTAAAACTGAGATTCGACTTTATTGTCAAATGGATACTCTACCTGATTATTATAGATACTTTTTGTAAGTTGAGGTACATCTATAGTTTTAAAAGCTTTTACACTTAAATATAATAAGTAAGATTTAAGGTGAAAACATTTTTTTTCTTATTTAAACACTAGTGAAAATTAATTTGAGAGCACAAGTGGATTATTTTACACAAAATATGGAAATATAAATTGGAATTAATATGAGAAGAAAAAAGGTATATTTAGAATCACTTATTAGACAAATTCGAGGGAAAATTTAGAACACACCATTAAATTTTCGAAACATCTTAAAAACAGCTATAAGATTTTATTTTTATCTTTTAAAAATGTATTTTTACCTATTACGAAAAAGTTAAAAAACTGTTTATGCTTCGCTTAAAAAATAACATGAAAAAAAAAAAAAAAAAGCAGACAGAGCTAAGGAGAAAAACAGGATTAATTTGTTGACAGAAAGTATTAAAAAAAAAAAAAAATGACGAGAGAAATCAAATGAAAATCTGATAAACATTTGAAAATACGTGTTAAAATAATACAATTGCTTTTGTAGATACGCAAAAAATAAATAAGTTTTCTATATTTAGGCATATTTTTACATGCATCAAATCACACAAGCATCCACAAAGATCCGTAAGCCATATTTCGGGAGGTCAAGAAGTTAATTACCTAGAAATGTGTACCAAACCTTCTATTTCGAATTCAGCAACAGAAGATACGCACGATTAAAAAAAAAGAGCGAAGCATTACCAAAAAAATTAGAGGAAGAGAAGAATTAATATTCGAGTCAATTTTTTTTTCTTGAAAAAGTGGGTAAAACTTCCAATTTCACGCTCAATTGTCGGAAAAGGTTGATGACTGAAGAGCTTCAATGCTATATATGGGCTGCTCAAAAAAAGGCTCATATATGCATTTAATACATAATATTCTGATTTTAACCTGAATTTAAAATGACAGTTTGGATAAATAATACATTTTAAAAAATGATGTCGCATGATGTTTAAAAAACAGTGATCTTCACGCTACTGTAAGAAATGTCCAAAAGCAAATTTAACACAACTTACAAAATTATTAAAATTACAAGTTAATTTCACCGCAGAATATTGTTTTGTATTGATAATGTGTAATCTAATATATAATGATTGCTGATGTGTTGATTTTAATTGATTTAAGTTAAAAAAAAGTATGCTGATTACAATCACAATAAAAATTAAAGATGATTAGGACTATAATCAACGTTGATTATAGTTATAATGAGGATTAATAACTACTTTAATCAAACTTAATATATAAATATAAAAATGAATGTCTCATCTGTTTGTTTGTGTATCCTTTATAGACTCTTAAGCCATCCGACCGAGAGCGATGAAATTTCGTAGAAATCGTAGAAAATAAGTGACTTCGTATAAGTCCTTTGTAAAGGATAGAGAGGCAAAGTTTGACAATCATAATCTGGCCGCGTGCAATAGCATCATGCTAAGATATGCTAAATACGGTTAAACTCTATATGGGACGAACTTAAAAAAAAAAAAAAAAAAAAAAAAAAAAAAAAAAAAAAACGTGTTTTGCTTAATTTAATAACCTAAAACCATCAGGGAGGGCAACAAATAATAATAAATAAAAAAGTTAATTTATTTTAGCTTTATTAATTGAAAGCTTAGTGGAAGAACCTGGTGAGGGATATTTTCAGGGAACATATAATGAAACTAAGAAGTGGTATCCAAAATATTTTATTATCGATTTATTAGAAGACGAGACTAATAATTCCTTTCCTTATTTTATTTACCACTGCCTGATTTGAAATGAAAATTAAGAAAATATACTCAAAACTAATGTGTTATGTTCAGATTAAAGCGAAACAATTCTGTTACATTTAAATATACCTATGTTGATGCAACCGGATTCCTAAAAATTTCACTTTTCATTTGTGTGCATGATTTCTTCTGATTTATTGATTATTCTCTCCTCACGAAGAACGGGTTTTCAGATAGTTATAATTATAATCAGTAAGGATAGTAAATATAATCAATGTTGATTACAATTAAGATTAGCGCTAATTATTATTGCAATGCTAACCAACACCTGTTTAATTGTAATTATTATAGTTTATAACTATAATTTAAAGTTAGTTATGTATTTTTATATAATTAATACAAATTATAATCATAACCAACGCATAATGATAAAATCGAAGTGTCATAATTTTTCGTTAGCTTACAAACTATCTGTACAAAAATTTTAAGTACATTGCAATAACTAAATTTTTTTTGTAGCACTGCATCTTAAACCTAATGGATATTTTGCGTTCTTGAGTAGAAATTAATATACATCAATTATATAGAAATTTGTGTAAAATTTACGCATAAATATTTGCACATTTTTTGCAGTAACGTGTATAGACCGTATTTTTAACATTAATATGGAATATATTCCTTTCTGCTGAGTCATTCCGGTTAAAATCAAACATTAAACTAAACGACTTGAATGATTGTTTTATGAGTACACTATTTATAGCAATGATTATAATAAGTTGTATGTTCTAATGGATAGACTCATTAAAATATAAAATTTGGTTAAAACTTTAAATACTGGTTGTATTTAAAGTTTGCGTTCATTATATTCTTGGTTCAACATAAACTTAAGTTAGGTTATAGTTAAAATAAACTTCGATTATAATTCTCATATTGTAATCAACGCTAGGTTGATTAATCACACTATCAAAAGTTGCTTTGTTAATAACATGAGTGAAAAAAAAATGTTTTTTTCCCCCCTTCCGTTGAATGATATTTTTTCACAGGTCTGATTATTACTGATTTCAAATCTGCAATCGGTTTTTCTGTCCCAGCTACAGTTTTTTTTAAAATGTTATTTTTAATCTATTTTTTGTCGAAAAGTACAAGTTTAAGAACATTATGCTGATTTTTTTCTGTTCTTTAACTGTTTATTCATGTACTTCATTATACTAGGGTGGCACCCCTAGCCGCGTACGTTGACATTTCCAGGCATGGATTCCTATGCAATTTTAATACCGGTTATATGCTCTCATGTCCCTAGAAATGTGACCTAACCTTCACGTGGCCAACTGTTATATATAACCTTTTTGAACTTTCACATTTCGATCTAATTTAGACAAAAAATGTCTTTTAAAAAGATCCGTAACTTAAGGAGCAAAACCAATTTCAGATTTGAAATCCCCAGACTCGAATTAGGCAAAATCAAGTATTTGTATAAATGCAACAAAATATTTTTCTCCAGTAATTATAGCTAATGCTGATTATAATAAACATTGCTGTTAGTCTTATTATAAAAAAAATGTTGCTGATAACTAAAATATTTACTGATTTAATAAAAAATTTTTTTAGGGTAATTCTCAATTACAACTAAATTTTATGGTTATTATAGTTATAATGTTTATTATAATTGTAACTAATTTTTGTTATAATTTTAATTGAAGTTAATTTTATTTAAATTATGATTACTATGTCAAAATTTTAACTATTTAGTCATCTTGAAAATCCTTAGAAATTGCAAGTTAATTTCTTTTAATTTTTGATTTCATTTTTACTTAATCTGCCATAGTAAAAATTATTTTAAACCTGCAGAATTTCATTCCTTTTGCATTTCTTGAATTATTAAGCATTATCTCAACAAACAATAGAATTATGAGTAAATAATTATTAAGTGACCTTAAAATTTTGTGATTTTTAGAATTATTTGCTCATAAAATATGAGCAAATAATTCTAAAAATCAAAATTTTTTAAGGTCACTTAATAATTAATAATAAATTTATTTTTGAAAATTCATAATCGTTAAAGCTTAAATTAAAAAAAAGTAATTATCTTTGAATAGCTTAAGTAAAAACAGATGAAAGAAACTTATTTATCTTGTTTTTTTAAGAGCTGTTAAATTTCTTCGTTTGTAAATATTTAGCTCAGTTTGTGAGAGACTTTCTTCCTTGTTAAAAGAATGTTTCCTTGTATTGACAAAATGTTTCCTTTTCACTCACTTAAAATGTGAGAATATGTGAGCGGATTAAATCACGAGCTTAACTTAATCTGTTAATTGCTAACTGCAATCTTAATCCTTATTCGTATGTTATTTAAAGCTTTAAAGTGCGTTTGAATGTTATTTAATTCTTTAATTGAATTCCTTAACAATGTTGATCATGTACAGATGGTATAGTGGAAAAAAAAAGATAACTTTTGAAAACTTACAAATCAAGCAAAAACGGAATAGTTGGGGAAATTTTGCCATAAACTTTTCAGGCATTTAAAAATAAAAATAAAAATAATTGAAGAAATTGTTAAAAAATAGTCCGTATTCGCAAAGAAAATATCATTGTTTTGAAACATTATATCTTTTTTTCTAGATTGATCACTATTAACTCATGTTTCTATAATATTTGACAAAAATGAAGGGAAAAAGAATACACATTAAAAAGATTGATATTTTTAATGTTCGTAGTTTTTTTTAAGATGAATTTGTTATCTAAAATTATCTCTTTTGTTATCTTTTTTGGTATCTAAAATTATTTGGTAGTCATCAAGTTTAAAATAAATTTTCTTATGCTTGATGAGAATTAATACTTTAAACAGTTTAAACTAATTATATTTTCAACATCTGCCTGTTTAAAAAGAATTTTGCAGGAAAAATAAATGAAAAAGATATTGTTAATCGTTCATTTTGAATCATTACATACTCATATAAATTTACTATTTAATTATATATTAATAGCTCATCTATTGAAGAAAAAAGTCGGAATCTACTAATAAGCAAACTATTGAAAATTTATCCATTCAATTAAAAAAATGACCAGAAATACTTTTTGTTATTCGCACGCAATTAAATCCAACAATTCTTCACTTTTTAAAAATTAATTTTAATTTTTTGGGGGGTACGTTTATTTCCTTTTGTGCTCAAATAAATAGATTGAAATTGCTAATATACCAACGCCCAACTAATCGAAAATTGTCAAAAATATTTTGATAACTTATCTTTTAAAAATTAAATTTATAAATTATGTTATTAGATCAGCTATTGATTACTTATCTATTAAAAAAATTGGCAGAAATATTTTAAGTGAAAAACGAAAGTATTGCTTTTCTTTAAAGCATTATTATTTAAAACAATCTTAAATTTGAAAATTTGCTATGATTCTCTTAATATATATTTTTAAATTCCTTGTCAAAAATGAATTAATTTTCTTTTTCTTTATGTGAAGAAGAAGTGTAAGAAAATGCTAAAAACGCAACAAAAATGCAACGAATTACGAATGAAAAAGACAGGATAAAAACATAAAATTGATTTGATTGTCTTATGAAACTTGGAGGTGTTTTTAACGGTCGCCTTTTCATGCGGCAATCCAACTGGTTTTCAACCATACCTTTCTCAATAATGATTCGTAAGGCTTTAAAAACAAAATTACATATGCGTCATTTTCAACAGGGATACAAAAAATGATATAGTTAGTGTTGTTAATGAAAAACAAAACTGTATTCAAATATAAATTTTAATCAGTAAGTAAAACTTGAAGTTATTTTAAAATAAGTTAATAAAATTCCCTGTAAACCTTATAAAGAAATGAAGCATTTATTTTATTTCTTTCCTGTTGTTAAAGCAAAAAACTTTGCCTTTCACTTGAGCCTTTTAAGGTTATTGTATCCTCATGTTAAGAACTCATTATTTTCATGTGTGTTACCGTGAATGACCGAAATCAAGAGAATGTCAACAATTACATAGTCGCATTGGTAAATGTCCGAAATATTTGTCATATAAGATTTGATATTAATTTATTCGATATTTTAATATCTGCTGAGGACAGATTAGGACAAACATCAGTGTTCGGAGTACCGGTTAAATGTATACTGGGTAGTGGCACTGAATCTTAAAAAAATATTGATGTAGGGCATACCGGGAAGTGGAACTTAACTAAACCTATTGTATAGTTAACTAGACTAGACAGGCCGCAGTGCTGACGTAAGTTATCTTCAGTGGTAGGCAGGTCATGGATTAGACTCCCCATGCCTTCCGGCTAACCATGGGAGGTTTTCGTGGTTTTCTTCTCCATGTAACGCAATTGTGGGTTAGTTCCGACACAAAGGCAAATTTCTCCCAATGCTTGATTCAGGAGTTCCTTTTGTGTTCTGGATTGGGTTCAAAATTATTACGCTATGGAATTGAGAATTTGTAGCTGTAAACCCAAAACTTTTTTGGCTGTTCAAGGACGGTTATAAAATTACAGTTTGGTTGAGTTACCATACAGTCATAGAGTTTATATCATTCATTTGGTAATTTTAACGTTCACATGGTAGCTGTTCAATGGAAATTTTGGTTTTCAAAATTACACATTTAGAAAATCTGAAAAGTATACTTAGCCGAGTAAATGATTTTTATATCATGATATAAGGTATCATAATAAAATTAAAAAAATTTTCAATTTTTATCGTATATTAAAAATCATATTTTGTTGTTTATTTTTCCAAAATCATTACCTAAGCACTTTAATAAAGAATATCTTGGCTTTTCCATAGAGCCAGAAAAAAACACACTCAGCTGGTTTTGAACTATTCTTTTTTTTTTTCTCAGTGTACTTTTATTTGGCTCTTATATAATAACAACTATTTACAAATCAGAACAGCTAAATTCCCTAGTCATTTAATTCTTTGATTCTTTTCTATAAATAAAATTATTTATTTTCCCTTAAGATTTTTATATTTTTGTAGTTCTTTAATCCTTAGGTTGAAGCATTCAACCCTACTATTATAGATATTGTTTACAAAACCTAATAACAATGACATTTATGTGCAATTTTTAGTGCTCACAGTTTAGTTGCGGATGTATTATTACATTTTCTCTTACATATCTGCGTAATATCACTTCTTATAGGACTCAAAAAAGTTTTCTTTGTTTTATTAAAAAAAGCGTATGCAGTAAATTGGTATTTAAAAATGTATAACAAATAAAATGTATTCAACATTATTCAGGTATAGTTCAACAAAAAAAAAAAAAATGATATTTACATTTTTTCAATTATGCACAAACTTCCTAGTTTTATTTTTTTAGAAATAAGGCATTTAACAGTTCCTGTATTTTAATATTTCTTTTTGAATAATACATTAGTAAACATACTTAATATTTTTCATAAAAATGAAAACTAAAGCGAATTTAAATATATTGATTGAATTGATATCCTTATAAATAGAAACTGATTTCTCTAACTTAAATTAACAAACAAAATGGAGCATTTCATACTTACTTTCATTAATTCTGCTTTTTTTATTAATTTGAAGCTCGTAAATTATTATTAATTTATTTTATTCACTTAGAAGTTTTGATTAATTAAATGATTTTTAATGACTGTTTTTGTTCCTTCATTTCTTATGATACCGCTCCATATAGCGCTTCGTAAATATGCAATGGAAACAGTAGTTTTAATGTACAGTGTGTAAAAATATAATTGAAACAAACAAATAACTAAATAAAACACCTAAATAACATTTGATTTCATGATCTCATACTAAGTCTCAATGATAGGAGGGCCTATCCATAAATATGTTCATTATTCAATGCAGACGGTATGTTAAGTTATTATATTGGAAAAATAAAAAACTCTGAACAAACACATTTTTTTTGATGGAGTTGTATTCTAGACACTAAAAACATGGAGTAAGCCGTAATCTAGAAACAAGATCTCAACAGATTATGCAGGAGAGTGCTCAAAATTTTAGTCTCCTAAATCTTAATTTCCCTTTTTACGCATTTCTCCAAATCTTCGGAATAAATGAAGTCAATCAAAAAATTTTTGCATGAAAAACGTGTTTGTACAAAGATAATCTTATTTAAAAATATTATTATTTTTTTATTCAATAAATTTTGAACTATAAGGAACATAAGGTTTTACACCAATTTAAGCAATGTAATTTTAAGTGAGAAAAATTTGAAGGCAATTGGTTGAATATTTCTTGAGATAAAAAGTTTTTATTACGACTTCTTTGAGACAATGAAGAGAGAAATTAAAATGAAAGGGCTTTTGACCTCACGTCCGACTAAACGAATCAGACTGGTTAAATGATTCAGACTGTAAATAATGAAAAATAGTAAATGATTATGAAAATTCATTTTTTTGTATGGAATATTTGTAATTTATAATTGTATGCAATTTGTTTTTGATTTGCTAAAAATGTTTTAGAGATATGGCAGGAAATGCGTAAAGAGTAAAATCAATATTAAAAGGGATGGTATAAAATTAATATATAAAATTTTATAATAGAAAATATTAAATTAATATATAAAATAGAATAATATAAAATTAATATTAAAATTAATATTAAACATTCTACCAAACTATTGGACCATATTTTCTGGGATGCGAATACCCTTTCCCCCAATGTTTTGAAAGTCAAAAATCAGAATCTGTTGGAAAAAAAAGGAAAATTCCTATGTTTATTCAGATTTTTGAGTCTGATTTCGAAATTTAATATATGACACGCACTAATTGATTAGCAAATTTAAAGTAAGGTGCTCGAATCATTAAGTGTCCGATGATAATCTATCCATCAGATCAAACGTTATTAAAGTGCTATCTTTCTTTATTTTGCTCAACTGCATGCTGTTATAAATACTGTACTTAAATTATCTACTAAATCAAATGTAATCTCACCCACTGTTTGTAGATGTTTTTGGAGCAGAAGTCTGATGTCAATTGTTATCAATTCTATTTCTATTGTGTACAATAAATAATGCTAAAAATGTAATGTAACAATAGAAATTTCAATGAAAAAGTTGGAAAGTTTTTACTTTGTATGCTGTTTTCGCGATATATATATATATAGTTCAAAATGAAGATAAAACAAAGGTAAATTACAGACAAATGAAAAGAAAGGGGGGGGGGGAAAATAACAATAAAAACAAACAACTGGGGAAAGAAAAAGAATTAATAAAAAAAGAAAAAGGATAAAGATTTTTTAAAAAACCGGAAAATAAAAGATATAATCTTTTCATCAGCCCACACGATTATATCCGAAAAAGAGTGCTTTCTAATATTGTATCAATTTTCTAATTTTTTATCTTTAGACTCAACGTCATTTTCAAATACAAATAATTTGCTTTTAGATTATTTTAATGAGTAACGCAAAATCAAAAAACTAGTCAGAAAGTTTACCTCTATGTGAATTATTTTGTGAAAAACAATCATTAGCTTTTAACAAGAGTACAAAAAATATAGAGCTACGTTAACTATACTGAGAAGAAAAGTATGATCAAAACTACCGGAATATGGTAATATTTATAGTGTTTCTGGTTTTATGAAAATAACACGCTCATTTTTAACCGAAGCCCTTTGGTAAATTTAATAAGAAAATATGATTTCTATACCATTCTGTTTGGAAGTAAATGTAGCAAAATTTGGTAATTTTATTATGATACTTTAGAGCACAGCTTAGAAGTCATTTTTACAGTTAAATTTACTTTTGAGTTTTGCATTTTTACCTAATGTGTTATTATAACAGCTATAATTTTGAAAACCAGAATTTCCAGTTAACAGTTACATGCGAACGAAAAAGTTGGTGAATGAATAGTTTAAATGACGTATATTTTGGTTTTACTATCAGAATTATAGTTTTTTTTTTAATTTCAGAAATATCATTACCGTAGAAGGCTGGTAATTTAACCTGATGTAGTAAGGATTGTGTTTAGTTGAAGAGTGTTTTTTATAAAGAAAGGTCGCCGCTCATCACAAAGTCAAGCCAAACTATTAAAATTAATGAGTCAATAAGAAGTTATAGTTATTCCCTTATTCAAAAAGATTCTTTTATTTAAAGCATCAAAAGGGGAAATTCTGTCATTCATAATATCTGTTCTGTCCTTCGACAAAAATACACCTTTGTTCCTCCAGTAACAATATAGTTTTATTTTCAATGAAAAAAATGTTTTAAAATTGAAAAGCATTTTTCAATTAAGAATGTCGGAAGGTCTGGTGACTTAAGAGTGACCCTCAAGTTGCCCTCGTCACGCACATTGTGTCATTTTCTTGTAATCTATGGCTCTAAAAGGACTGCATCACTCGAAGAAAAATTTTAGAATAAATCGTTTTTGTTGTCAAGCGGATTTCTTTTTTTTAATTGTAAAAAAGAACCATCTTTAAATTGAATAGAAAACGTTTTGTTTTTATTTCCACCATCTATTTAAAAAATTTCAATAAATAGTTTTAGAGAATAATGAGTATAGAATTTATTTTTTATTGAAAGTACTAAATAGGGACATTTTAAGGATGAATTAGGGAAAGATTCAATAAAATGTTTAGAAAAAATGTACATGGTATATTAATTAATAAAATCATAAATTAATATAGACTCAGAAATGTTTTTTGAATATTTAGAATAAGTTTAAGTTGTTTTTACAACAAATTTCGGACTATTGTTGTAAAAGAACTTAAACTGATTGATAGTTTAAGAAGCTGTGAAAATGTTTTTTTTTAACAAATGCATGAAAATAATGATATTTAAAGATTCCATTTAGATATCATGTTTTTTCAGAATGAAGTTTGGTTATTTTAATACAAATTTATATTGTTTTTTTTTATTGTAATTTACATATTAAGAATGGAGTGAGCATGATAATTTAGATTCAGTTTCGGCATTTCCACAATAAATTTAGACAATTATAGATTAATAATGTTTAAAAATAACAAACAATGAATATGAGTTTTAATAAACCTGTTAGATTGAGGACATTTCAAGTAAATATAAAGTATGAATAAAAGTTAAGTATGACTAATGAGTCGCTCTGAATAATATCATAGGTTTAGCATTGGCTTAGAACAAATTTAGAATATATTATAAATTGAATTTAAAATGAATCTCGGTTGAATTTAGACTAAATTCACTGTATTATGCATGAATTCTTTTGCAAATAAAGAACAGTGAATAGTAAACAGTGAAAAGTTCGCTAAATACATTAAACTAAGAATATTTTAGAATTAGGATATTTTAGAACAAATTTAAGTTTCTTGGAAGGAATTATTATTTTAAATAGTAGTTGTAATATTTTATTATACAAATTCTCCACGTTATTCAATTGATAGCTAGCTATGATAGATTAAAACAAAAGGATTTAATCAAGTATATTTTAAATTCATAATTTCCAATTTATACAACAATAGCGAATAGATATTACTTAAAATTATCGTGAATGCAAAAAACTGAGGAAAGAAGCTCCATTATGTTTCTTCCTCAAACGATTTTTGTTATCATTTTATTGTTTCGCAGAATTTAAACATTTTAGTACGAGTTGAAAAAGAAGGATGCTTTGAAAGTTCTTCTATGTATCTTCATATACTTTTTATGCACAATTAAAAACATTCTATTACGAAACAACCTTGCGATTCGTTACACATACTTGACAGCATTCAATTTAAGATAATATATACATTTTTTTCTAATTCAGTTGTCCTAGTTACGTTAACTGATGCAATCTGCTAGAACCTGGACATAAAGCATTCTTAAACAATGTCTCTAAATAATTGCTAAATAAGTTTCTTAATCTTTTATTTCCCTACTTAAAAAAATCTTCCTTTCCTCACTCAAGAAATTCTCTTTGTTGCTTAGCCTATTTTAGTCTAAATGAAATAAATGTTTTGTAGGTTTATAATTTTGTGTTATACTACTTATTTGAAACTTTGTTAGAAATTTTGGAGAGCGTTGAACAAAACTATCGAGTAAATTTGCTGCACACAAAATACAGTGCACATTCCATTCCACTATTGCGATACAATACTAAGAAAAAAGTAGGATCAAAACTATCTGAATATGCTAAAACTTACCATGTTTCTGGTTCTTATGGTAACACCAAGGTAATTTTTAACTGAGTGCTTTGGTAAAGGTTTTGATAAAAGGAACAATAAAATATTGTTTTATGTGTGATAAAAATAGGCAAAATTTGATGATTTTATCGATACCTTTGAGAAGGACATGAAAATCATTTATTCGATTAAATTTACTTTTCAGTTTTGCTTGTAAACTATAACTATAATATTAGGAGTGACCGCTTCTACCGAATGAATAAAGGACTACAAAAATGTGAAAATTTTGAAATGAAATAAATAATTTTATTTATAGAAAAAGAATCAAAGAGTTAAATGACTAGTAAATTTAACTGCTATGATTCGTAAATAGTTGCTATTATTTAACATCCAAAGAAAAGTACACTGAAAAAAAAAATGATCAAAACTACCAGAATATAGGGAAATTTACCATGTTTATGGCTCTATGGAAACACCAAGATATTCCTTATTGATGTGCTTAGGAAGTGATTTTGAAAAAATTAACAAAAAAATATGGTTTTTTAATATGTGATAAAAATTTGAAAATTTTGTCATTTTATTATGATACCTTAGAGTATGGCATAAAAATTATTTATTCGGTTAAGTTTACTTTTCAGTTTTGCATGTTTTACTAAATATGTGGTAATAAGAACTGTAATTTTGAAAGGCAGAATTTCCCGTAAACCGTAACGACAGAAACAAAAAAATTTACCAATTGAATGATCCGTATATTTTGGCCAAAATTATGTTATTAAATTTTCAAAATTCTGTTTTTTAAAATTTTTTTAACTAGAGATATTGCTATTATATAGTACGGTAATTTTCCCGATATTTTTCATCCATGTATAGTTCAAATTGAACGGGTTATTAACATTGTAGCCAATTTACATAGTATTACGGTTTGAAGTACTATATTATGGTTCAATACTAAAACGAATCTTTTCAGAATGTATTGAAAATATACATTATATAAACTACAATCGCAGTTAAAACCAGTAGTTTAATCACTATATCAAGTAAAAATATGACCAATAACGCTTTGCATCAAATTAGTGTGAAGGAGTTAAATTAAATTATGTCTTTTAAAATCCTATAATGTCTTATCCCATCCATTAAAGTCTATATCCATAAAGTCGATTAAGATAAGTAAAATACATTAAAAACCTAGTTTCGTGAGAAAAAAAGTCAATAAAAGAATATTTTTTTATTAACAAATTAAAAACTTAGTTAAAATATGTTATTAAAAACCTTTAGTACAATTAACGTCTGTTTCGCTGGAATTAATTGAACTCATATTCATTGTTACATAATTGAGAAAACAAATTGATTATTTCATCTGTCCTGAAGTTTATTTTTTATAATTCTGGATAACTTAAGACATTAAAAAAAGTTGATTTTTCTCCACAAGAAGTTTTTTTTTCCATAACTATCATCTTGTTTATTTATTGAACTCGAGATATTGAGCAAAAAAACGCGTTGATTAAGTCTAATAAAACATGCGTATGAAACATTTTTTCAAAGGGAGAAATAAACTTAATATTTGCCTTAAAAATGCTATTGACATTTAAAATGTATTTCTTGTCGATTTTTATAAATATTTATTCAGCACCGAATGTTGTTTTCACTTATTTCGTTGAATGCATTTAGAAGAGTTTCTTTCTTACTCTATTTTCCATTAGCGGCACGAGATCACATTTCTTAATCTTAAACAAAATACTATATTTAGAATAACAAAACTTCTAAGTACTAAATTTTTCCTAAATAGCGTCATTTGAAGCAATTATTTTATTTCAAAATTAAAAAAAAAATGTATATGAGAACTAATATTAACAATTCTCTTTTTAGCTACCTTCAGTTTGTAATAGTTTATTTCTTATTATAACTATATAATGAATCGAATTAAATGAAGAAATATATGGAGTCACTTAAAAGAAATTTGAATTTTGGATTTTGTTAAATATATTTAAATGGTTTCGGAAATAATTTATTTTTACTTAGATCAAAATTATTAACCATACTGTTATTTATTAGGAATATTGTTCCTTATAAAGTGTATCGATACTTATCAACTTTGGTACTTATCAGCTATATGAATGTGTAACATATCGCTACTTAATCATTTTGTTTCTTATCAAACCGTATTCTTACTTATCAATCATATTCATATTTTCATTTATATTGATATATATCAACCATACTGATATTTTTCAACCCTATTGATACTTATCAACCATATTAATATTTTTAAACCATATTTATACGTATCAATCATATTGATATTTTTCAAATATATTAATACTTATCAACTCTATTGATACTTATCAACCAAATGAATTCTTAAAAGAACACTATTACTATCAAACTCATTGATTCTAACTATACATATCTATATTTATCAATCTATATCGATTATAACTAAACATATTGATAAACTATTTCTTAACATACTAAACACACAGATATTTATCAACTACGTCCTTAATAAATATATGGATTCTTATTAACCACATTCATAGTTACTAACTACGTTCTCACTGACTAGAAAACATATTCCTATCATCCATTTCGATATTTAACAATTAATTTATGACATACTAATTATTAAACACATCGATGCCTACTTGTCATTACTATCATTATTGATGATTACTAATCATTATTAACGCTATTGATATTTAAAAACCGTATAATTATTTATTAACTTTTAGATACTTATGAACATTACTATTTTGAAAAATATCCGTAACAACTTTTTTTTTTAACATTTTACGAACTTTTTTTTAAAAATAACGAGAAATGATCTAACATTTGAACTTTGTTTTGGTATTATAACTAAGTAAAGATTTATTTTTATTGAATTTATTTTCTTACCTTTTAAGTAAGAAAAAAAAGGAGGAACTCAACTCTGATATTTTAAATAATTTTGACATTCGTATCATTTAAAATAAAACTATTTTTCTCGATTACCAAACACACCTGGTTCTAACTAAGTCGAGCAGAACCAGAATAGAAACGATCATCATTTAACAATAGTCAATGAACTCAACAAGGTGTGTTTAAACAACAAGAAAAATATACATTTTTTCGACTGAGAAATAAGATTTATCGAGAAAACGAATCCGCGTTCGTAAATCTTATCTTTGTAGAAGCAGTAAAAAATACGAACGGATCGTTGTATTTTATTTATACACGATGTGACACAGTTTCAATCCTTTCTGTCCATCGTTTTGTACCCCCAAGAGGAAGAAGAGATGACCACTCCCCTTCATCCGACACGTGAGTCGAATTCAGTGAGTGCGTAGGGTTTATTCGTCCCAGATTGAGATCTTTTTGACCGGCCGCCATCGTTATTAGGGAAAGCAAGAAGAAAGCGGGCAATTAGTGACACAAAAGAGAAGTGGATTACATGAGTACCTTTTGTGATCAGTTAATCAGGTCAATCATCGGAACACTCTTTTTAAGTTCTAATAGGGTTTGTATTGTGTCTTAGAAAGCAAACTTTCACTTTGTTGGAATTAGTTTTCGATTTATTTGTTAGTTTTTTTTTAATTTAAACATTTTTACCATCTGGCGACTTATAAGCAATTTTTGATGTTCCCATTGATTTGACAAAAATCATAATTTTTGAATTTATAATGAAAAAACTATTACGAAATTCTACTGAAGGTTGAAATATTTTTCGTACTTTTAAAATATTATTTTTTGATTAGAAGCATATCAGATTTCATGATAACCTATTGTGATGAGTTAACTTATGTTACTCATCAGTAACAGTGATTTTTTAAGTCAATCGTTTATTGTATTCTATAAGAAGAAAGATGGTTATACAGAAACTTTCCCTTTATTTTCTTTACAATTGAGAATTATTTTTTAAATTTTATTTGAAATAAAAATTTTTTGTCGTAAAATTATTTGCGTTTTATAAACGAATCCTAGTCCTGATAGATTTTTTAGTAAAAATAATAATAATAATTACAGCAACAAGTACCATAATTGGTTGCTGTTGGAGTTTATCAGAAAAATAAAATATAATTTTTATTTTCAAACATTGGTTTGGAAATTGGACATATATCCAAAATGTGTTTTATGATGACGTATAATATGGGACAAACTTTTTCATCCTTTTTATTTTTTATATGATGTCTGTAAGAATTAACTTTCACGTAATGCATAATTAAAAATTTTCTTCTTCAAATGTGTTTGCGTATTTTAGTCTACTTTATTTTCAAAAAGTCAAATTAGCACGAAAACACCATTATAAAGATATAACTGTGAAATTTAAGTATTTTTTATCCCTTTCATTAAGTTACATAGTAAAATAATAAGAACTGTATTAAAATTCGTTTCTAGATTACTTTTTAGTGATCTGTATTTGATCATTTTTTCAACAGGCATCATCAGAAGCCACGATTAGAAAAAAATTCGAATTGTAATATATTTGTATTGCACAAAAAAAGGGCGCATGCTAATAAAAACGCTAACTTTCACTTTATTTTCTGCACGGATTATTTTTGATTTTGATTAACAATTTTAAGTAATTTATAAACTTTTCATGCCAAACTATTTAATTCGTACACTCTAGAACTGCGGTGTTAAACTTATTCGAATTTGATGTTGAAAAAAACCCCAAAAGTTGTGCTATTTTAAATGAATACCGAATAGAGCGTTTATACACACACTTCAAAGGGTTGTAGTTAAATCTAAACACCAATAATTGATAAAGCTTACACGTCCGATGCCTCTTCGTGTTTTGCAACAGGACAGAGAATGTGCTGTTGCCGTTTTTCGACGCTACGTAAATTTTAGAAAAATAAATTTAAATTGCGATTTTATTTGTTTTAGAAGTAGGTAAATCGATTACAGAAGACTGCAGCTACACATAATGAGTGAGTTTACTGAATTATCAACGATCTTTCTGAACTTTTTTAATTTTTGATCTATGAAGGCGGGCATCGAAGCTTAAATAGGCTTAGCTATCGACGCATGGACGTATGGAAGAGTTCCAAGATCATAAGTCGATCATTTGAGACGAAATTTCTACCTTCTTGTCGAATTGAGTTAGTGTACTGAACAATAATCTATTTAATACCAAGTGAATTTCAAGTCTTTTAGCTGATTGTGCGAGAATATTGATTGTGGTCGATTATTTGAAAAGTTGTTTCAATTTCTCTTGTCGGATTGATTCGACAAAATAATCATGCAAATTGTTATAAAAAGCAGACATGTATATTTTAGTTGTATAAAAAAGATATTTATGTTCCCATAAGAAGATTTGCATAAATTTGTCAATTGTAAGAAATAATTTGTAAATTGCATAAAACTTCAATTCACTTGGATTTTGTTGAGCCTAGTTCGAATTCATATTAATATTCTTTCTATTAACAAACTAATTTAATTTTAAGAAATGTCATGCATCTTAAGTTCTTACTTTATGTTGCCTCGTAAAAAAAACTTTAATTGACATTTATGAGTAAATAAGTTCTTAAGATCTTAAAGTAATTAAAAATTTTAATATTTTTGAATACCAAAAATGTTGACGGCTACTCTGCAACAATTTGTGCTAAAGAACATTTTTGATGCTTCCAGGAATGGTCTTGATGCAACGAAACGCCACTTTGGTGTAAAGCAGTTCCCACCATTCTTAGTGTTGAAATTCACTGAAATTTTTTTAAAGTGTCTTAACAACAAGTTTGGATGAATCCTAGTCCAAACTTATTTTTTAAAAGTACAAAATATTAGAATTCGAATAAAAAAAACTGCATAATGAAATTTATTTTTTTAATTATTGATTTATAGTTGAAAATATATATCAAAATCCATTTTAGGATTATCATTTGTTATGTGATGACATTTTTAAAATCAGATCACTCATTGAATTCTACTTTTTTTTGAATAATTAGAGGTAAATTAAAAATAAGTTAGTATTATAAAGATGAAAAATGGCAATAAATTGTAATACGTAAACTTTCGCTTCATTTTTTAAAATTAATTTTAGATTATGCATAACTTTTAAATTTTCACTCTAAAACTACGATGTAAAAACTATGTACTATCTCTCGAAGTTCGACGCAAAAAGAACATTTTTTTCTTCTCCAGTTGACCAAATCGAACGTTCATATAAGAATTCAAATCTAAACAATTAAAATGCAAAAAGCTTATCTGTTGCCACTCCTTGCGTTAAATAGTTTCGGAACTATCATTGCTTCAATATTATTTGTAGATACAACTGCTGATTGTTGTCTTTCTATACATTTACTAAAACTAACGTTAAAATATGTATGTTTTTGGTTCTGTATTAAGGATATTCCTATTTTTAGTTTTTGAGTCTCTGTAAACTATATTAAATAATTTAATTTCTATCCCCTTCGATTCTGTTAAACCTTCGTTAGTATTCGTCTTAATGCTCTGCTACGCTTGATTTATGAACATATTTTATTTTAAGATTTAGTGCTGCTGCATCCTAAATGAATGATTCATACTTCATGTTGAATAATTTTACAAACTCTTATCTTATTTTAATTAAAAACCTTTGTGTTAGTGAATGCCAAAAAGGGTTAGCGTAAAGATAATTCTTGTAGTTTCACTACTCCAGCCGTTTTCTCAGCTAAGCTATAGTTTGTCTTCGGTAAGAACTCCTCTCACCACAAAGTCTGAGGCCCTATGGAAACAAGAATAGCGTATTTCAGGAAGACCGAATAAAAATATTTCCTTTCTCTCGCCTGTCCTAAACAGTGACTCCACACCTCTACTTCAAATAGTATACCTCGTTACCATAGTCATCACCACGGATCCAGATGAATGGTTAGGGGATTTCTTACTTTAGGGAAGCTATATGTTCCCAGCTGCACGGCACGAAATTCCTAAGATGGGCCTAGCTGGCACCGATAGAAATCTGGTTGTTTAACCGTATCAAGGATAAAAAAAAAAAAAAAAAAAAAAAAAAAAAAAAAAAAAAAAACCAGTAAACGTTTTTCTCTCACTTAACAATTCGAATATAATTTTTTTTATGGCTATTTGACTGTTTTGGTTGAATGTGGTAAAGTAACACTTAAATAATGTGCTATTTATCTTTCTTTGCCGAGAAGTTTCTAACAGTAAGGTTTAGGGAAAGTCTTCTGATGTGATATAAGCGAGTTAAAGGTATAATTGTTTTATTTGTTACTTTAAGCATAAAGAAATTACTCTAAATCATTATTTATTTTATTTCTCACCGTATCAATTGCTGATGCAAAATAATTATTATTATTTTTTTTTTTTTGTGTTGTGTGGATCAACACCACTTTGTAAAGTAGTTGCTGCTATTTTTAGTGATATTTAATTTTTTTACGATTTATAAACTTAACTTATAAACATGTTTTGATTAATTTTCTTTCCAATTTATTTGGAATAAACCGAATTTAGTATTTATGATACAAAAACTATTATAAAAATTTACCGGAAACTTTCATTATTTTTTATTTTTTATTTTCAAATATTTTTTCTCCATTAAAAATCTATTAAAGTCTACTTCAAGATTATTTATAGGGATCTATAACTGTTGGTGATCAGGAATTCATAAAACGTCAGGATGTCTTTTTGAAAGATTCTAATTGTAAAATTAATTGTTTATATTCTAAAGAAGAAAAATTGGCTCACTCATGTATTACGTAAACTTTCACTTTATTTTCCATCTGGAATATTTCAGAATGAATTTTTTAATTTTATACAAATTTATATATTATTGACTTGAAACAATTTTGATGTACATTTATATTTATACTATACTATGATGAATTTTAGAGCGGATTTGTTTATTATTAGAGATTTGAAAACAAAATTTGATGAATCTCTACATGATTTCATTTCTCAAAAAACTAAATTTTTAAATTTATATTGAAAATAGAACAAAATGATTAAGAAAACTAAAACATTGCTTTTAGTAGAAAAAATATCGAATTCCATTTCAAGATTCTTTGAGGTACAGAACTCAAACCTAACTCAAGAAGAAACTCAGTATTATTTGTAACTATAACTACTAAAAATAAATTCAAATTTTTTTGGTGCGAATTTCAATTAAAAATAACGTCTTTTATCCCTAAATATTATTACAAATAATTGTTATTTATTATTATAATTACCTATTAATAAATTATATTATAATTTATAAGAAGTTTTTGTTTTTATTACACGAGTACTTCTCTTAAAAATATTTAAAGCCAAAATAATATATGCAATGTTTCTTTAAGTTTATCCAAAAATTCATCACAAACTAGAATCCATAAATAAAAACAAAGCAAGACATAAATTATTTTGCATGAATCCGTTCCGAAAAAAGAATGGATTACATGTTTATCTTTCATAATCTAATAAGTGTCCCGGTTAAGAAGAACACTCGAATAGCATACTCACTTTAAGACTTGTTTTCGAAAGTTAAGGTTCTAATTATTGTTTCCATCATAAACACGTACGAAATATCGTTAAATGTTACACATGCTTCACAATTATTACAGCTTTATTGTTATGTTTATAAGCTATTGTTGCATAACTTAAAACATATTTACGCTAATAATGCTTATGATGAAAATATAATTTAAAATTCATAAAAATATAATTAAAAAAGGGGAAAAATATAGAAAAACAATCAACAAAAGAAAACATAAATAGTGAATGAAAAATAAATAAAAAATGAATAACAAAAAAATGAATGAACAATAAATGAAAAATAAGTAAAACAGCTGAGAATATAAAAATATGCATTTATTAACAACGTCTTATTCTTGATTATCACCTCTATGCTCTCTCCGATTTTAAGTGTAGTGACAATAATGTCTCCGGTGATCTAATATCGTTCCCAATAGCACGCATTTTTATAGATGTAGTGTGACGTATAATAAAAAAAACAAGCAATATATATATATATATATATATATATATATATATATATATATATATATATATATATATATATATATATATATATATATATATATATATATATATATATATATAATTTTTATATTTTAAGGCATTTTTACTTTAACTCCTCTTCGGAAAGTTTGTTTTCTGCTTCTTTTATTATTTCTTTATCTCAAACTCATTTTCAACTGCATGCATTTTTATTTTTAGTGACCTAAACGCATTATAAAGATAATTTTTTTTCTTAAGATAATTATTTTTTATTTTGAAATATCGCATTTACTACTGTAAAGGAATGCGTGCGTCCTGTAGAAACCCTTTACGTTTTCCCCCTAAAAAAAGTTTCTATTTTATTTAATTTTATTTTATAATTCTTCTTTGTGTTTATATATATATCAATACATATTTGATGCAACATTATCCCTATTTTCATTCATTTTTTTAAAGAAAATGTAAATTAACTGTATTTTGTTGTGTTTTAGATAAATAAATTGCTATGCAAGAAAGTAAACAAATGAAAAAAATAATGTCGGCTTTTATTAATTGTTCGCACATAATTTATGATACTCTTATTTTTTACTATAAAAATGATATTATTCCCAATGGAACTCTTTCGTGATTAAGTTGTAAAATAAAATGATAATAAAATGAAATTAATTCAAGAGACCGATAAAGTGTTTTTCAAAATTATTCAGGTTTCATTTTTCTGTTGTATTATTCATTTTTGTAAACATATTTCCTAGCACAAGTGGGAACATTGCAGCCTATATTATCAAATAATGTTATGTTGAAGTTAACAATTTACTTTTGATAAATATCACTAATTAAGTTAAAAAATTACAGGAACTAAAGATCTCATTATTACTGTTTACTAGTTGAATATCCATTCTTCGTTGAAAAAGTAAGCAATCAATATATCAGTACTGAACAGCATTACGGAAACTGAAAGAGATCAACGCAATTAACTAAACTGAACAAATTCCATTTTTTAAATTATTATATTTCGTTCGTGTCATCAGACGATTAGAGATGAAGAAAAATACGTTTTTAGTACTTCTCATTAAAATAAAGATAAATTTTTTTTTCATGGCTTGTCTTGTTTCATGTTTAAAATAGTTCTTTAAAAGGTTTTTAAGAGAATCTAAAATAAACACCAGGGGAGTTATCTTAAGTAAGTCCCTGCAAATACTTAAGTAAACGATATTGCCGTAGTGGTTCACACCACACATGCTCTTAAACAAGCTTTTATGGCATTAGAGCAAAATTCATAAGCAATTATTTTGTCAGTAAGTAAACAAAAACCAAATATAAGCCATATCTCAATTCAGTTTCTTAAATAGCCAATTGCAGAGACTTTTGGAAAAATCTTGCATCCAGGACGGTCGAGCCCTTACAAGAAGATTTATTTTATATAGAAGACATTGTTTATGAATCATCTATACTAAACAAGCTGCAAGAGGGCACAACACCCTTCATAATACTCTCTCTTTCAACTACATAAGTAATTTAAAGTTTAGAGAAAAGCAGGTTCGGTTAAACCTAGAGTAAATCATAAACTTTATAAACCAAACATCAGTTTCTTTTCAAAATATCGAAATGTATACAAATTATAGATTCCCCACAGCGTAATCCTTCCATAGTTTGTTTGCATTTTGATATTTTGAAAACATTTCATGGTCTATTTTAAGTTTATCTTAACTCTGTTTTCTCTAGACTTTAAATTACCAATGGAGTTGAAAAGAATGCATCATGCAACATTTGTTCCCCGATATAGCGTCTTCTTAAGGAACGCATCTGTGTAGTATTAAGAACCGATGGCAGCGTGAAAAAAAATAGGCGAAAAGAACTTGTTTACTGATTATAAGTTTGTCATCGAACAAAAGTAACACGCATCGAACATTTGAATAAAGAAGTTAAAAATCTAGTATATTTTAAAAACTTAGTATATTTCATGAACTATTTACTTTAATATGCGAAAAAAATAATTTAGAAACCATAAAAGTCAAAATTCTTAATAGTCCCATAAAATCATTTTGATGGTTTATGTTGGTTTCAGTGCTATTCATGATGGTCCAACAACATTTGATGGCAATCACCACCATCCAACATTTTCCATTTTGCGTTCATGGTTTTTAATATGCCAGCAAACTTTCATCATTCTATGATGGAAAATGATACTTTAGTTCTATGATGGTTCACCATCAGGAGAAGTTTGACTCTCATGCGCCAAGAATCCGTGATGGTCCATGATGGTTTCAACTATACATTTCCATGATGGCTTAATGGGAATTCTTGCTGGTTCCCAGGAATATACCATCAAAACCAATTTGTTTTTTATTTTATTTATGTTTGCTCATCATAAATCAGTCTGAATTCTTACATTGGGATGAGGGCTGTCCATGATCATTCCAACATTTGATTTCTAAGATACGATGATGGAAATTTCTGATGGTTCAACATGAACAAACCATCAAAAACATGTTGCTATTCTTATGTTGGACTATCATAAATCAGTCCGAATTCCTATATTGGGATGATGGTTACTTATGTTGGCTGCCATAAAAAAAATATGTTGGTTCATGATGGAATTATTAATGGTTACCATCAAGATTATGTTAGACCATCCATGGAAAACCATAAAAAATTTTGACCTGGGAAATATTTAAATTTATATGTGCTAATAATCGTCAACAAATCCAATCACTATTAACATACAGGTATTCCATTTTGTATAATCATCCCCTCAGCGTTTTAAATTAATTCCATTTATCAGAGTATAATTAGTACTCACTTGAATGTGTGTAGAGGAGAGCGACGGTGACGACGAGTACCCAGTAGAGCGTCGGGCCAACGTTGCATCCTTTCATCCTTCCCTAACTTTGCTCTCATCAGCCTCTGAAACAACATTATTTAGTTAGTTTAAAAACATTAGTTAGTATATTACATTATTAATTTTATGAGATAGCATAACAAGGATCATTTTCTGACAAGATGATAAAAAATTCAACCTTATTTTGCGCCAGAATAATCTTAAACGTCCAAAACGCTTAAAAAGCGTTTTGAAAATCACGATGAGGTCGTGAAGCGGTGAATGCGTGCAGGTATGTAAAATTAGGACATTTTTCTATTGACCAGTGACAAGGTTTAGCAATCTATAGAGTGGATTTTAAAAACCAGAAACGAAAAAAAAAAAAAAAACATGCGGCTACTTTTGAAAAAAATGAAAATTTTAAGCGATTAAATAGAACGGTTGATAGTAACAATGTCTGGAATTTCTTTCGAAACATTTTACAAAATATGGTAATCATTAAAAGGTTCCTTTTTAAATAGAAAAAAAAGGAACAGACATGACATAAAATAATTTTCAGAACGCTATAAAATATCTATAATAGTTCCATAGATATTAAAAAATATTAATAATTAGAAGCACGAGCTACATTTCCGGCGAAAAAAGTGATGATTGGCTGATAATGTATTTAATCTTCTTTCTTAGTGGTTTGGCAGCTCAAAGTGAGCCCCGGCCTTCCCCAGAAGTTTTCTACAGGCATTTCTGCATTTGGGGTCTATTTTCCAGTCCTTAATTCTAAGAATGTTTAGGTCATTCTTAAAACAGACACTTCATCTTAGCTGGAGTCGACCTCGAGATCCTTTTTTCACGGGCTTTGCCAAACAGACTTTCTTATAAGATCGGTCTTCATGCAAACCCAATTCATTCGCAAGATTTTGACGACTTTGACAATATCAGGTTAATTTTATTCCCCATTTGTATATTTAGTCCCCTTGTGACCGGTGGCGGCCATTCAATTTACACTATGCGAGAAGGCTCTATGGGAAACCGCGAAGAGGTGAGTTCGTATCGGTAGTCCAGCTGGCCACAGACGAGGTGTCTGATTTCTAACCTTCCTCTCAAAATCCTTATTGGAAGCAATTTTACAAGAAAGCATCAGGGGACAGCGAAGTGAGGAATTAATACACACGAAAAACAATGCGGAATATGCGAAGCGAAGGGTTCAGTGAGGCGGACCAGCTGTCGGCAGCAGGGCTGATAATTAATAGTGAAATACTCAAATAACAAGTTTTATTTTCAGCAGAGTGCATCTTAAAAATTTCAAATCAAACTTAAATATTTTTTAAGAAGAATATTCAAAGCATATTTTGTTGATATTCCATTGAAAAATAAAAGAGCTTTAGAATTACCTCCTATGAAACTGAAACAAATAATTTATAAAAAAATTATATTATAAAAATTGAGCGGAGAGTTAAAAAAAAGATTTCCATAATGTAAATTAAACCTTCATGACAAAACTATGCGACATTGAAATGTCGCAACAAATCAGAGGAGCTGTCACCTTTTAGATGTATTTTGAGTTTTTTTTAAAAAATGTTTTTATGAGATTGTTATTTATATTTTTAGTCAGTTTCATACCTGCTTTTTCCCCGATTGATTATCATTTTTATCGTTAACTAATCTCTAAAATGTATTCAGTGTTCCGAGGAACAAATTTATTGGAACTAATCTGATACTCAAGTTGAAATTGTTTTTAAATTTGTATATATTTTCTCACACGCATGATTTTAATTTGTAAAGATTACTACGTACATACTTAGTTTTTGTTCTATACTTGCTAAGATTTTAAACCTCAAATTGTATGAAGGATAACAAAAATTCTTTTTTTATAATTCCCGTTCTATTTTAACATGTGCATTGAAAGCATAGACTTCAAACCAAGAAAGTAAAAAATAAGATTACGACATTTTTTAAAGATAAAATCTTGAAGGCTATATTTAAAAGTTTAATCGTGTGCGGCAATTCCAAATTTTAAGAAGTTGAGGAAAAACCAGATATTATTCACTAAGTCGACTTCATATGAAAGCATTTATTATTATTCTTTTGAACAGATTTTTATAGTTAACCATTTGCAATCCAATATAGAGGCAGGCTATATTCCATATATTTAAAATTAGAGTGTGAAGAACTCTTATGAAGAAGGTCCACACCAAGGAATGATGATGAGGACTTTTAAACTACAGTTATGTTTGGTTTCTAAGAGCGGAACTGTGAGCTACAGTCATGTTTTAAGTTTTACAGTCTTCAATATCGTTAATGTATTTAATTTGACACTTCTTTTATCTTGTTAATTATTGAACACAATGTGGAAGGAGATTTCAAAGTGAATCTTTTTATATAAGGATGAAAGATCAAGCATTAGATTGCATGAAAGTAACGTCACTTCCTGCAGTTTTGTTAATAGATACCATTTCCAATTTTATTGTCTTGATTAACCAAATAAAATAATGGAACCATAAAATCTCAATTCTTTAATAGGCACGGAGTAACATTTTTTAAAAGTGCGTTTAAAATCATTGTGACATTAAATTATTCCAGTTTTTTTTAAATTATCAACAATCGAATAATAATAATAGGAAGAAAGGGAATACGAATGAAAATGAGAAAATAATGATATTGAAAAAGTCGTAGAAACAAAAGAGAAAATAAAAGGAAATGAAATAGAAGATATGGATTAGATGGAGATAGAAGAACAAGTAGAGGAAATAGAAAAAGTGATAGCTGATAAAGAAAAGAAATGGACAAAGAAGAAGTAGAATAAATAGAAGTGAAGAAAATAACAGGACTAGTTAAAGACTGGAAACTCAGTATTCAAATAAAATTTAGAATATTTGCTTTACACAATGTCATTTTTGGAATCCCATTAACATACTCATATAACTTGAATGAACATTTTATTTGGTAGATCAAATAATAAACCTTCAAAATAGCAAATCTTTGTCGGTGTTAAAAACATTTATCAAAAAAAAAAAGAAAAAAAAAAAAAGAGTTATCTCGTTGATTCTTCAAAAAATTATTAAATTTTGACTGAAAAAAACCCCCTTCATCTAGAGCTAACCTTTTTTTTAAAAAATGTTAAAAAAATATTAAATAAATAAAAGCAATATATAACATTTGGGACATTCCATGCCCAGTCCTTGCTTCGAGAAAATTTCGATCAAAATTTGCAAAAGCACGATCGCCTCGGTAGAAAATGCGCTACGATTGTGCATTTGTATGAATTTTGACACATTCTCCTTGAAAAATCTAAAAAAATCTAGTAATGGATGAGTTTGACATTGATTTACATAAAAAAAAATCAAGTTCTTTGAAAAATATTTTTCACTATATTTTCTCTTTTTAAATGATTCATTGGATTCATTTGAGTTTAGATGCGTCAAAATATAATTAAAGAATTAATTATTTGCTAAATTGTAAAAGAAAACTTGATTTGGAGCAAAAGAAATGGGTGGATGTATGACTTTAAATCGATGCTTTAATTTAAATGAAGAGCTTTATTTGCATTCTTTTTTTATCTTGAACCTCAGATTTCAAGGTAAAGGTGTTATAAAAGAAAGTAGAAAACAATTTAATCTTTTGAATGTCATTAATAATGCTTTCTTTTGTATAAAAAATGAATGATTTTCGAGAAGTTTTATTATATCTGTCATATTGGGTTGGAAAAAATTGAATAATTTGACAGTTTTCTTAATCATAGAACACGGAATTCCAATTTTTATTTAAAATTTGCAAAGGAGAGTAACAATATTTTTTTTTAACATTTCATCGAAACTTTAAACAAGTACCCATTTTTAAAATAGATTTTTTTCAAAATATCATTTCTTAAATATAAAAAAAAAAAAAAAAATGGTGAGGTTTATCGTTCTACCGATTACTTCCAAATTTAAGGGCTTATTATGGGGAGGAACTAAACGCTATTTTAAATGACCTTTAAAAGAAATGTTAGAATTAATCTATTATTTCTATTCAACTTAATTTTCTATGCCAGATAATTAAATAGTCAATTGGAAAATGCGTTTCCTATTCAGTTTTCCTATGTTTATATGTTTGGTCCAGGTTTAACTAAAATAGCGTTCGAATTACCTTGCCATGTCAATCATATTAAGCTTGATTATACAATGTTATGGTTCAATATCATGTGGATTATTTTTGCTTTCTATACCAATAGAGGCATAAAGTTTTAGCTATGCATTAATTATAATAACCGGATAATTTTTTACAGTAATAAAGAAAGGTTGTGAGGTTCATTTCCCAGTATTAAGTACACTGTTTTTTAAGAGAAAAGGATATTTCTAGGAATATTCTTGTCCAGAGTTCCTTATACAAATTTTTTTTTTAGGTAAGGGGCCGTATGTTAGGTATGTTTTTTTTTCATTTACAAAGTTATATTTTTTTTAAAAAGGAAATAATACGATTTATTTTCAGTGATTTGCGAAACAATGCTTTCATGGTTTCTTCTAAGAGAGTTTACCATTGGGATACAATACCTAGATAAACTATATAATAATTCCCATACTTCATACTTCGCCGAAAAAAGGAAAACAAAACACGCTAGGCATTTACCACGTTGTCGGCTACCTACGAGGGCAACTCAAATGAAAATGAGCCAATCCACCCCACGAATTATTAATGGTTCGGTCCATAATCTACCACAAGGCCCGAAAGACATAAAAATGGTGAAAGGCGCACATATCGGTCATGATATCATTGGAAGAATAGCCACCCTACTCACCAGGTTTCAATCACATGGATTACAGTATATGGTCAATTATTTTAAGTCTGCACACTTAACCACATAAAAGTTAGGACTCTCAAAAAGCAATCCCTTTGGCGAGAAAGTGATAAATCATTAGAGATAAGCTAGCAGTCAATTGCTGAAAATTGCATTTGCGCCTCTGCATCACTATAAAAAGACACTCTCTTTGAAATTAGATTAATTTATTTATTGTAAAAGTCTACTTTTATAATTATTTGCTATAATCTGCTAATTTATTTATTTTTAATGCTAAAAACTGTATGTCCGGGTTATTTTTTGCCGTTCCCTGTATTGTTTTATAATGTTTTTGGCATCAATTTAAAAACTCCAATAACAATTTATCAATCTATTCAGGGCATTAATCAATATCAAAATAATTTAAGAGTTGTTTGTTTTTTGAAGTTTAGTTGACACTGTGTTTGGTGCCCATTTAAAAAATAGGGTGAAATTTCCACGTTTTTTTTATTCTTAAAAGACGTCAAATAAAAAATAAATTTATAAAATATTATTTACAAACTAATATTTATTTAATTAACAATTATTTATTAAAATTTATTTATTAACAATTATATCATTTTTATTTAATTAAAGTTAAAGGCTTAAATTATACTTAATAATGCATTTGGTTTTGTTTTATTTCATGTAACATCATTCTTCACAAAAAAAAACAAACAAAAAAAAAAGCCATAAAAAGGGTTGTGTTTTGCAGAATTTTATTATTATAATAAAAATTAATTTAAGATTTTTTTTACTTTTCCTGAAAACTGTCTTATAATTCTATGAAGAATTTGGAAATATCTTAAAACAAAGGGGAATAAAAACTAAACAAGTCATTGCTTAAGTAAAATAAAATAAAATAAATTGAACAGAAAGTTTAAATCCTTCATTTTAGATGGAAGAAGTCAAAAACAGCTCAGGCTAAAAATGTTTTTAGACTTTTATTTTATTTATTTAGCTATGAAGGCTACTTATAGATGGGAATTTGATATCAATAAAAATTGAAACTTTTTTTTATTTTTACTTGTACTAAACTTTAGCAAAAAAACACTAAAAGTGTTCCATTTTGAGCCACTGATTATTTTGTTTATAATCTCTTGAATTAAACTAATATAATCAAAAGTAAAAAAAAAAAAAATGAATAATTAGAAGGGCAAAACTATCACTTTCCAATAGCTTTGAATCTTTTTTACAGATAGAAAGGAAATAATGTAGAAAAATAATTTTAACTTATTTAAAACTTTAGTTTTTCTGCTAAAGGGAGTAAGCTTTTAAAAGGCTAAAAAGAGTATTGCTTTTGAAGAGCTAAAACTTGCATAACTTTTTATTTTGACAGTATTTTCATTATAACAGTTTAAAAAAATTTAATTAGAATTTTAACAAGAAATTGAAATTTACATACGAAAATGTTATACAATTATTAAACTTTTAAGTGTCTAAAATAATAGATAATACGTAAGAACATTGTACTGAGCCGTCTTCACAACACACTTTTTAATTTTTTTCGCCCAACGGTGTGCCGTGCCCTCCAGCAATATTTAAAATAAACGTTTAGTCTATGCTCACATTTGAATAGTTAACTCTCCACAGCTTGTAATGTAATATCTCTATCATATTTAATTAACTTTTGCGCGATTATATTTATAGCATGAATGAATGATTCTTCTTTGCAATTTATAGCTGTAAGTCGAGCTCTTTTTCTTTTATTTCAGTTGAAAGTATTGAATAAATATTATATTGTCTGAATTTATGTTACTGTTTTTCATATTGTGCATCTGTGTAGAAACATTAAACTTGAAAAAAAATTTATAATATTTAAATTGCATTTCTAATTAGTGTTTGAAGCACGTTTTTATTTAATCCTGTTAAATTTTCCCCCTTAGTATAAGTTTCACTACGGATAGAGAAAAAGAAAAAAAACACAATCTACATTATTAATTTATCGGAAATTTATGTAGAATTTTGAAGAAGTAACGCTTATCTCTGTATTTTATTTTCAATTGGTTTGAAAAGGTGAATAGTGCATGGGAATATGTATTTTATCAAAGAAGAAATAAATTTAAGAACAAAAGAAATGGAGAGAAGTTACATATATCAATTGTAATTGAGACCATAAGACAAATAGTGCCAAAGTCTGAAGAGAAAACATCCAAGCATTTTATAGAGGTTTGAGTGAGATTGGTTAATTTTGGTAAAAGGTACTAATTGGAATAATAAAAGAATATAAACTAGGTCCCTAAAAGCATAATTAATGGAGAAATGGCACCAAATCGTTTAGGCCAAGAGCAATAACTCGAAATACTATTTTTAGTGCCAATGTTGCTTAATTAATTTAAAAATAAAAATAATTATCCATTAATAAATATAAAAATAATATCCTAAAAAATGAAATAAAAACAAGCAAACTACGCACTGAAAAAAATGAATGAAGAAATGGTATTAATTGGTTCAGGAGAAACATGAATTACCCATCTATTATTGACTGTTTAGTTAATTTTAGTAATGGGCACTATTGGTATTATGATAATTGGGGATATTTTATTCTATACCAAATATACTAATGTCGGTAAAATAAGCATATTTGGATGTCTTTAAAACTTTCTGTACAGTTTTTTTTATAAATAATGTGGAAATAATTGTTTTACGGGATAAGTACGAGAAAAAATCGCTTCATTGTGGTAAATTTTGACCATCATGAGTTAGCCTTGAGTCATAACATCATTCCAAAATACACTGAATGCAGTTATTTTGATGGGCTGAACTACGAAAAACGTATTTTGCTTAATTTAATAACGTAAAGCTACCGGCAAGGACAAAAAAACAATAAAAAGAAAATTAGAAGCTTTATTGATTTTGTTGGTTCCTGTCTTATGAATAATTTCGTAGTGTTGTTTAGTACTGATTTATGGATAGTTAATTTCTTTCACCTCATACGGAGCTAGTTAAAAGTAATAAAAAAAGAAAACAATAAGTTAATCGTCTAATTAATAGTTAATTTTCGTACCATAGTGGAGCACTCAACCTATTTAATGGGAGAGAGTTGCCATTTTGCCTCACTTTAAAAAAATTAAACTGGAAAGAATGGAAATTCTTATACATTTCTTAAAAATGATCTACCCATTGCATTCGTTATGCATTCATTTGGAAAAATTACTACCGCCCATTTCGATCTTTTTTTTCATTTATTTAATCTTATATTTTCACTCATTTATAACTTGGAAACTAAAGTGAAAGGGATGAAAGATGTATAGTTTATATATTTAATTTGTCAATCAAAAAGACAAACTGCTATAATACATTCAACCTGAGGAAACTTTCGTAGAAAGAATTTTTTATCTGAAGAAGATGCAGAAAAGAAAAAGTTTGGATAATTGGGAAAATTAAAATTGCCTAGTTAATTATTGACGTTAACTTAGATCACTTTTTTATAGTAGACAAAGTAATGATTAACTTCATTTATAAAATTATTCTAAAATTAAAAAGAAAATGGCAAAAATTTGGTTCCTCTTACATGTGATTTGCTCATGCATGAAGAACCAAAATTTAAGAAATCATTTCAAAATATCTAAAAACTAAAAATTTTTTTTAAACGAAATAAATGTTATACTATAGATTACAAAAAGAATTATCACTATTTTTCGTATCAAAATATATGTAAAACGAAATTTATATATTATCGAGTAATCCATTCAATTAATTCGTTACTTTTAATTTTTATATTTTGTTCCTAGGCATTCATTCGATATTTATTCGGTGAGAATTATTTCATACGAAGACAATAATAGTTTCAAAGTTTATTGAGGCCATTTATTTCGTATTTCGGCTCAGTAATTTACATTATGTGAACTCTTATTGAACGGCTCATTAAATCTCGAAGGAAATAAAACATAAAAGAAATTTAATATTGACTAGAAAGTCAAGGAGACAACACATTTTCTGTTAATGCTGAAAAATAATTGAGTTGTTTATTATTAGTTACATTTTGAAATTATTTATTACAAATAAAAGATAACATGCATAAAGGATAACATCACTTTGAAAGTTATAGTATTTACAATCTCTAAGAATCTTGTCGCATTAGAAATAGGTATTAAAAATCGTTTTCTAAACATTAAAAACTGTCGCGTCAGATCGCTTCGAATTTGATGTATAACAAACCATAATATTATGTGATATGAAAACACTTTTTAAGTTTACAACAAATCGAGCTTTTAAATACAATACAATATATATATATATATATATATATATATATATATATATATATATATATATATATATATATATATATATATATTTGGCAAAATTTGGGTACTTTCTTTTCGGTTAGCCGAGCATAAGGAAATTCAGCTATTTTTTTTAATTCTTTTTCTATTTTATTTATTTATTTATATTTTATATATTTATTTATATTTTATTTATTTATTTATATTTTATTTACTTATTTATATTGTATTTTATTTTTATGTGTTTAAAATTTTTTTTTTACATGATGCAAAATGTAAATAAAGCTGAAAAATGCTGTTACGATATGTTGTTAGATGCTGTAAAATCAGGGATGCCAACTTTCTATGGAAAATTTTTTTCTAGTGGTAGCGCTATGTTTATGTTATTCTGTATGATTCTTTGTTTTGTAAATTTGATTTCAATTTATATTCTACTCCACTACAGGTAAAAGATCCAGATGAAATGCTTTCTCACGTGGTGGAGACTTTTAAAGTTCTGGCAAAAGTACCAAAGATTTAGCAGTCTACAACTCTATAAAATGTTTTCAAAAAAGCCTAATAATTGCCCCCCTCCCCCGTATAAAATGGATGCTTTAAAACATTTCATATTGCTTAAAGATGTAAATTATAAATTAAGAGATCAATGTACGTAATCAGTGCTGTAAAATGTTATCAATATGTATTACTTTGTGATGAAAGATATTGAAATTATACATTTAGGTAATAAAATGTAAATGTTGCTGTAAAATAATGTTATTATGCATTGTTTCATGACGCAAAACAAAAATTTAAGAACAATCTCAATTTGTTAAAGTTATGAAAACTGAAATTTTTTTGATGTAATATGATTGAAACATATAGTTGATTACGTATTTCCAGTTGTTAGTTGGTCGTTTAATAATAATAAGAAAAATATAAATTTGAATAAAAAAATTCCCATGAATTAAGATTTATACTTTTCCACAAAGTTTGATTGATTCTTATAGCCTCAAGCCCCCACGATTTCATCACGGTCAACTCAAATATAATATCAGAGTTCAAAACATATCAGTACAGTTAAAAAGCATGAAAGCGCTGATTTCATTTTTTATGATAACATATAATAAAAAAAAATTCCATTTCAATTCCAAGGTGATTACAAATCCGTTATGTTTGTGTCAAGGGCATTTTTTGATTTAATTTCTCAAATTAAAACGATGCAATTATGTAAATAAAAATTGGTCGAAAATGAAATTTTCTCTTCGCCCATAACAAGTTCCACTAATAATGCAATTGTTTCATTCTCGAAAGAGATGTTTTTATAATGAGATTTTGTTTTTACTTCATGCTAATGAGCCTCTAACCTAATCATAATCATTCCTTTGGGCCACGGTTAACAGTCAAAACCCAATCAAAGTTGTAAGTTAAAGTAAATGTAATCAGTAAATGAGATTACGATACTCTTAATTGAGGTATTTATAATTATATGCACACGAAAGAAAAAAATTATGGTCAGAAATATGTTTTATAAGTAATATTTTTCGTTCGTAAGTTAGAGAAAGTTAATTTTGTCCTAAAAAGATGCAATTAAAGTTTATATAAAAAACTGATTTTGACGACTAGAGTGGTACTTTTTTAATATTTCAAATTTACTACTTAAAATAAAATATAATTGAAGTAAGTTTTGAGGTATTCATTAAAACACTAATATTTTATGAAAAATATTTGATTAAATTTTGCTTTTTGTAATTAGGGAAAAAATCAGACTTTAAAACAGGATCGGCATATAACATTTACTGAGCTTAATTGAGAAAGAATAATTGTTTGATTTATTATAAGGGAATGAAAAAAGCTGATCATAATCACTCTTTCAGAGCACGGTAAACAGTTAAAAACCATTTAAAAAGTGTTATGTTGAAGAAAATTGCAAATATAATCAGTAAATAAGACTGCGACGCTCTCATTATATAACCTAATAATCATAACCTAATCATATTTATTAAAGAAGAAATTATAAATAAGAGGCCAAATTTATGTTCTATTCTAATTGCAGAAAAATTGAAGATGCAAATTGCTAGAATTTATCTTCTCTCTTTGGTGAGTTAGAACAGGTGAAATTTGTTTTGGAAGAATGTAAGTTAAAGTAAATGTCTTCATATTTTCAGATAAATGATTCGAATGAATGGATGGCCCAGTTTTCAATTCATTTTAAGCTCAAAAGAATAGATAATTTGAGTCAATATTTAAACATTACTTTAAAGATAAAAATAATGATCTATCATAAAATTAATTCGATTAAAATTTACTTTGGTAGTTCCTTAAAATGCGTTTTTATTCGGTTATGCAAATGAAATGAAATGCATTTAATAGGAGTATAAAAATAAATGTCTAAATATGAAATAAAATATAATATTAAAAATTTTTTTTTTATATTCAAATTAAAATACAAAGAAAGATTAAATGTGTATTATTGAAGGACATTTTTTATGAATTTAAATTTCTTAAATTGAAAGTTTTTTTACAAATTCTGAAAATGAGATCTTTGAGAAATAGTTTTGATTAGATTTGTTTAAAAATAAAAATATTTCCATTTAAATGACTTTGACTGTTAGTGTGGTAAGATTTCAGTAGTTTATCAATTGTTACTGAAAATAAAATATCGTTTAAATAATTTTGAAGCATTCATTTAATAAAAGATCTCTCATGAAGTATATTCGATCAAAGTTAAGTAGTTAAGAAAGAGTTACGTAGTTAAAGAATTCAATTTAGTTCGGAAAGTAGCATTTAATTGTGGTATAAAGAGTAATTGTCTGAATATTGGAGAGTTATAAATGCCAAAATAACTTTTTTTTTCTAATTATAAACCAGTCGAAAAGGCGAGTTGTTAGATTAAAAGGTTTTTTTCCATAAATTGAAAAAAATAAGGTCTTAGGAAAAAATTGGCATCAAATATGTTTTAAAAAAGATATGAGTTAAAGATATTTTCAAATAAATGATTTAGTCTATTAATGTTTCAAGGTATCATTTACCGCTTGCCACTGAAAGTGAAATAGTATTTTAGCAAGTTTTGAAGCATTCGTTTAAAAATAGATCTTATTTATTTAACATATTTGATTTAATTTCACATTTGTAGTTTAGAAGATAAAAGAAAACTTTTAATTCGGTTAAGCAAATAATATAAGATATTTGTAGTTAAATGTCACATAAAAAATTATTTTCTGAACATAAGGAAATTATAAGTGGGGAAAAACTTATTGTTATATTCTAATTATAATAAAGAAGTTTTATTATTAATAAGAGCTGGAGTGAGAAAAATGTGATTTAAGCTATTCTACAAAGATTTCAATTAAATTAAATTACTATTTTTGTGAATTTGGAACAATTTATTATTTTTGTGTGCATAACCACTAAAAGATAATCTAAGAGATTTCTAGTTGTTGTTTTAAAAATAAAATTATGAAAGTCCCTTAACCAAATTCGTTCAGCCTCAGTACTAAAAAATAAGGAAATTTTAATTATGTTTTCTAAAATTATATTTGTATGCAATGTAGAATAAATAGTAAGAACTGAGTAAACAAATCAGAAATTTTAAATAATCAATAAAATTTATTTATTTTTATTTCAAATAAAATGAAATAGCAAAGGATTACTAATTTCTTTTCTTGTGAAAAACTAACGGAATCTTTGGAATATATGTGATTGCATTTAAAAATGATATTCGTTAAAGATATTCATGAACTGATTATTTTCTCAATTATAGAAGCAAGTTTTTTTTTTATCACTTATCGTTTATCATCCAAAAAAAAAGTGATTTCAGTGGGTTGATCACTTTTGTAAGTTATCAAGAACCCAATTACCCCAATTGATAAAAGGGGACAAAAAATTTTTAACTTTATCACGAGTCTGTGATGTATGTTGACCACCCAGAGTGTGGGGATGCTATTGAATGTTATTCTAAATCATTCATAAGTTGATCGTAAAAGACAATTTAAGAATATTTTTCATTCTATCAGATTATGAGGTTAACATTTCTCAGAATGAGTGAAATCGTATTCTAAAATCTTTTTACGAGTTCAACGAACAAAAAAATTCTGGTAAAATGACGGTACTGTATTGTAAAGACATTTCTGATAACCCCCCATATCTCTGGTAATCAAACCGAAATATATGGTATTTAAATCTTTCATACAGTGATGGTTTGTTCTTATATGGCAAAGATTTATCGGAAATTCTTGTCTTCAAAATTATAGTGCTTATTACCACATATTTAGAAAAATACAAAACTGAAAAGAAAATTTAACCGAATAAATAGTTTTTATGACATGCTCTAATGTATAAAAATAAAATTATCAAATTTTATCACATACCAAATAACTATATTTTGTAGTTAATTTTACGAAAACCATCACCAAAGTGCATCATTTAAAAATTACCTCGATTTTTGGTGGCCAGAAACACGATAAATTTTTATCATATTTTGGTAGTTTTGAACATACTTTTTTTAAAATGAAATAATATTGGTTGTTCCTGCAACAAAAAAGGTGTTCTTGTCTTTTGATATTTTAAGAAAATGTTATAAATAACTGGCATGCCTAAATTTAACAATTTATACATATCTGCATTTCTTAAACTAACCAGTTTAATATGAATTTTATGTAGTAAATGGTTATTCGATCAATTAATTAATTTCATTTCTAAAGATAATTGGGAATTAATTAAATAAAATTAAAAACAAATTATCACATTTATTTTTAATTCGATTGATAATGTATGAGAAATACGTATGTTACCGTGAAAAATCAAAGTGTCTCAAATGTCGACTTTCACCGGTGAATGTCTACAATCGAACAACAGTCTCTTTGGTAAATGGCCAAAATATTTAAGACCTCTGAGTCCGTTCATTTCCATTTTAATATTTATTCAATATTTTAATATCCGATTGGAGTGAATTGGAAAAACAGAGTTTGGAATACAGTGGGCAAATGTGTACCGAGCAATGGCAGTTAACGTAAAAAAACCATCAGTATAAGGAATATCGGGCAATGGCACTAAACTTTAAAAAAAAATCAATGCAGGGAATACTGGAAAAGTGTTTATCGGGGCAATATCACCTATCTTAAAAATCAGTACTAGTTGAAATAGGTGAATAAAAAGAAGGTTTATTTATAGAAAGTACTTTTTTGTGCAGGATTTTGTCACTCATTAAAACGTTTGGAATAATTAATTAGTATATATACAGTTATGTTATCGAATCATTAAGATCGAAACTTAGAACGTTGAAATTCGACCATTAGATCAAAAGTTATTAAGATGTTTGTGTGACATTTTGTGAATATTTTCTGATTTATCCTTTTCTAGAGGTATTTTGCGAATCGCACATATAACAAAAATATCTCCAACTTAGAAGAAATAAATGCTTTTAATTATTTTTATAATAAAATTTTGTTACAGATGAAAACATGTCGAGTTTTTCCGTGGCAATCGCAACACATAACAATAGCACAATAAAAACATAAATTACATGTAATTATTTTGATTGTTTTTTGTTTGTGTGACGTGAAGAACATAAGTGGTTACGATTAATAAATTGGCATAAATATGTCCTTATTTCAAAATGGATATTGTGTAAACAAATAATAAACACAAGTAATAATATGATAAAAAATGAAACTCTCTTCAGTTACTCGTTCCTTGTTAAGAAAATGTTGTTTAACCTCTGGCAATAACTGACTGACAATCCCTGTCCCCTCAAACAAGGAAAATAAATGATGTTAGTTGAGTGTAAAACAATGCCTTTTTTCATAATTATTAATACGAAATTTCATGAAATTTGAACTTTATAAAAGTTATCTATCATTTCTAATGACATCATAAAAATTCAATTAGGTTTCATTTAATATTATTATGTTTTTTTTATTTTTTATTTTGAGTTCAAGGATTTGCGGTGATTCAATTACAATGGCATGAAAATGTGTTACAGTGTTAAAAATCCTCTAAATATGTATGTATATTCAAATTAATTTTCTAGTGACATTTATTATTAATAGTGAAATGAACTTAATTCAAAATAATTACATTAATTATAATTAATTACATTATATTATATTAATTTCATTATAATTAAGCAAAAATAATTATATTAATAAAATTCAGAAAAAATTAATAATAATTCTCGTTCAGTTTTATAAATTTTTTTTCTTGTCTGAGATGACAAAATTTTGCTATCGAAATTCTCGACTATCACTACTTTAACACGACTGATCATTTTTTCACCACTACAAAGCAAAATTTATCGTCATTTTACCGCTAAATAGAATTTATCATCTTTCTATCGCTAAGTATTAGTTATGGTTCTTTTATTGCTAAATTGAATTTATCGTTGTTTTACCGCTAAATAAAATTTAGCGTGCCTTTATCATTTGATAGGATGAATCGTTCTTTTAATGATAAATATTATTTATTGTCTTTTTGCCGCTAAATAAAGTTTATAGTCATTCAAAGTTTCTATCATTTTTTGACTAACAAGACGCCTTAAATATCATCTAGAGCTATGTTTCTATAGCAATCTTCTGAAGTTTCAACTACTATCGAATTAAATCTCATATTCTTCAAAATTTCAATATTTTTAAGATCTTAGTTAAAGAAGAAGAAGACACCATTTTAGAGAACTAAGTCGTTTTTGTCTTCTAATTGAAAACACAAAATTTGTGCGTACATGCTGAGTGAAATCTTTTAAAAGGCCTATTTTGTTCTGCTTTAGATATTTTATAGGACTATTTGCAATTCAATTGCAAATTACTTAAATTGTTACTTTATTTCAGTGAAATAAAGCTGTGTAAAATATAATGGACTTTTACAAATATGAAATAATATACTTTACTTAATTTTTTGAATATATCTACATGTGCTAGTTTTATGGGATATTTTTGGTGTAAATTTTTTCTAAGTGTAACGAAAAATGCATCAGTATTGCAGATAAACACTCAATTTTCATTAATAATCAATACCCAAATATTTGAAATAAAACATAACTTTTATTAAAAGAAATAAGTAAGTACTTTTTATAAATATTATAAGACTGGAAGTATTGAAATATATTTAGTGGTAAAAAAAGAAAAAAAAAAAAAAAGAAAAAAAAAACAGATTTGCTCTCTCGAAAACATCCTACTTATTTAAACAATGTTTTAAATATGTTTCTACGCATATCGCGGGTTTCAAACAGTAAATTTAGGACAACAATTTACATATCGGGTTTATTGTTGATAGATGTGAAAATAAAATAATACCGATTATTGAAAATTTAACTGAGAAGATCTTCTTAAAAAGAACATAATTTTATTTACAGAACAGGAGTTGACTATAAGTAATGCCACACTTTTTTTCAACATTTTCTCCTTATAGTGACAAAGTGTCACACGTCACTCTATATTATGTCACTTTATATAATGTATTTGCGGTTTAGAAATGAAATACAGCGTTATAGATTATATTTCAAATTTTGTATTTTAACGAAATTTTTAAACACAATAACAATAATAATTTGAGTACGTATTTTGTATAAAATGTTTAGCATTAAGGCTTACATCCGAAACATAATGAACAGTATTAAAATTGATATTAAAGAACAATTGTAAACAGTAGTATTCTGAAATTGTTAAGATTGTTCGAATTTTGTGATAATGACCAGCGTTATTTAATACCAAAAAAATAATTAGTTTTAATTTTAATTTTAAATCTCAATCAAAATGGACTTTTATGGATATAAAATGAAGTCAATAAAAATTCAAGTTGTAAATTTTTTTTAATGTTCACATAAAAAATGCGTAAAACGTGCATGAAAAAGCATAATACTCTAAAATCATTTAATTAGCTGATTTTAAGTGTTTTAATCAAAATGTCATATTTCTTGCTTCTCGGCCTTATCACAAACTATAACATTTATACTAACTCCCCAAAAATCGTGATCGCAGGCAGTGCCCCATTAGTAATGAAAGCTAGATTGAATTTTATGCATGTTTCAAGGTATGAAATAAAAATGAATTACTATTTATACAATAAATCTAAACGAAAGAATACAGTAACGAGAATAATAAAATTAAGGTTTTTTCTGCCAAGGATAAACTAGATCGTGCTTTGAGTTTATCCTTGATTCTGTGGAAGAGTGATTAACTGTTGCCACTTCACAGTTGTTGATTGCAGATATAATAAATCAATAATCGAAAGCAAATACATGAATGCTATTAATATTATTCAAAAAGAATGTGTAATACCTGAAATAATTATATGAAACCTCATATTTCGTTTATTATTTAGGGTGTAATAAAAATCAATTTATTTGTTTTCTTTTGTGGGAATAACCCTGGATAGCGTCATTGATTTCTGAAAATTCTTCTAAATTTATTTGTTGATACCAGTTTAATAATCGCTTGATATTGCAGACCAAAAGGTGTCAACCTACATTTTTGTAGTTAAATAACCCTTTTAAGCATGAAATCGGTGTCTCTCTTATATATATATTTTTTTCTGACGTTCTAACTACAAACAAACAAATATTTTGGTATGTTTTAGTTATAAAAAAACAGTTGTCTAATAGTAACTAAAAAAATCTGTTATATCATCGGAATTATATTTGTACCAAAATATAAAAATAGTCTGAAATTATAGTTTTCATTCATTTTTAAAAATTTATCAATGATTCATTTTGTAAGTAAAATAAATTTCATTGATGTATAACTGTTTATCTTAGATTGTTATATCAGACCAAAAACTTTTATTTACATATTATGTTTCTACGAATATATAATTATAATCACAACGTTATTTTATACGACATATCGTATGTAAAAAAAGAAAAACATCCTGCGACAGTCGTGTTTAGTCCTATTATACAAAAATTTGAGCGAAATCGATTAAATAGTTCCTGAGGAATTGAATTTTAAATATATGACTTTTTTAAAATTCGATTTCTCAGGAGCTATTTAATCCAGCGTTTCTCAACCTTTCAGTATTCGCGGCCCAGTTTTCAATCATAATTTTCATCGCGCCCCCCGCTTACAGTAAAATGTATACAACAATAATGTATATTGAGTATTTTGGATTCTGTCTTTAAATTATTTTTAACTAACTGTAAAAAACAAAAGTAAAGTAAAAGCGAGCAGCAATTGAGACTGTAGAAACTATGTTTGGAGATAATTTTTGAAAACAATTGCAGTACATACCTCTTTCAAATTATACTGTTGCTCGTCGAATTGGTGATTTAGCTGAAGATGTACAGTGTCAGCTTTTCTCGAAGTTGCGTGACAAATTGTTTTCAATACAGCTTTATGAAGCAACAGATAGTAATAAAGATGCTCATTTAATTGCCTATGTTCGATTTTGTGATAATATGTCAGTAGTAGAACTACTTTTCTGCAAATCAATAGAACTCAAAACAACAATGCTCGCATTAGTTGCTATTTTAAATGATTTTATGAAGGCAAACAAAGAATGCAAAAATTGCGCCGGAATATGCACAGATGGTGCTCGTTCAATGTCCGAAAGATTTCACAAAGTATACAAGCAGTTGTAAAACAAAAATCGCCTCAATGCTTCTGGACACATTATATGATCCACAGAGAAGCTTTGGCTTCGAAAGAAATAAGTCCTGGTTTGAATATTGTGTTAACTACGGTTGTTACCGTTGTAAATTATATAAAAAGAACACCCCTGAGATCGAGAATCTTTTCCGCACTTAGTAAAGACATGGGTTCAGTACATTCAGCGTTACTATTTAATTGCGAGGCAAGATGTTTATCACGTGAGGAGACTTTGCAACGTGTTTATGAATTAAGAGAAGAACTCGCCATTTTCCTAGAGGAAGATAACAGACCGGAAGCCGAGTATTTTCGCGATTGTTTATTTGTGATGAAATTGAGTTACTTGGTCGTCATATTCGAGAAATTAAATAACTTGAATCTTCAACTGCAAGGTGCAAATACACATATATTGCATAAGATAGATAAAGTTAATGTTTTTTGTAGAAAATTGGAATTGTGGGGCAGAAATTTAATGCAAAAAAACCTAACAATGTTTGCAAATGTGGATGATTGTTCTAAAACTTATAAGGCTGAAAAAGAACATGTAAAAGTTGTTTTTGTAACTATTGAAAATCATTTAGCCATGCTGGCAAATAATTTTCTTGCTGACGACAAACTGATAGCAAGTTACGTGTGGGTTAGGGATCCATATGATAAAACTCACGAATGACTCTCAATTGATGAGGAAGAAAAATTGATAGACTTCACGACAAGTGGAGAAACCAAAAGACAATTTAGTAAGAAATCACTATTTGGATTTTGGGCAGGAATAGAGGATGATTTTTCTGCACTAAAAACAAGGGCATTTCGCATTCTATTACCATTTACAACATCCTACCTTTGTGAAACTGGATTTTCTGCTGTGGCTTCTTTGAAGACAAAATACAGATCTCGGCTAAATATAGAAACATAACTGAGATTGGCTATTTCTAATATTAAGCCTTACCGCAAAAAACTTTGCTCTGCAAGACAGGCCCAAGGAAGTCACTAATAATTATTGAATTTGTTTTTAATTTAGTATATTTTGATTAAGTCAGGTGGGTGAGTCAAAGGTGGCCAGTGCTCTTAGCGTAGCCCACCCCTCCGAAAGTAGAATTAATTTAATTTTGAATCATAAGATAGCCCTGTTGCATTGTAAATCTTGTATTTGAGGTGCACGTGACTGAATTGGAAGAGATTTCCATGAATGGCCTCCATTGTATGAAGTGATTTTTTTTAATTTTTAGTTGTTCTAATTTCCGGGTAAGAAGATATCGTAATTTATATGTGTTTAAATTCTTAGAACTTTGAGTTATGATATGTTTTCCGAAAGTTTATTTCTTTTTCTTTAACCACTTACTTTATTCAAATAAATCTATCAGATTAATAGTTTTAAGTCGTGCAAATGGTGACCTTATGCATGTTCTCAAGGTGGCCCGACACCGGTGCCACCTTGGGGACACATGGGCCACCATCGGAAACGAACGTAAAATCTATAAAATAGTTTTTATAAATCAGTACGTGGTATATTATTTCTCAAAAAGGAATGATTTAATTAAATACCAATTGATTTATTTCATTTTAAGCAAATGTGGAACTTTGATATTTTTTAAATTTTTATACTATTTTGACGTTCTCTGCACTTTATTAGAGTTTGCGATATTTGTTTCAAGTTTTTTTTATTTTGTATGCATTTTAAAGTAATTTTTCAGGTATTTTTTGGTATTTTTGTGGTTGTTATGAGTGTTTTTGTGGTAGATTTTGGTATTTTCTTGTAAATTTGGGTATTTTTATACTAGTTATGCGTTAGGTTAGTTAACTAACGCAGTATGGTTATTTAGTTCTTACTTATTAGTTAAGGTCAGTTAACCCTTTTGAAAGAATTAACTCAGTAATTCTTGATTTATTCTAATGAGTTAACTCAAAAGAATCGCTAGGGACGTCACACAAGAACTATCAATGTAAATGATACATAAACAAATGATATATAAACAAATAATACACTCGAAAAACAAGTATCTTTTTTAAATTCGGGAAACTTGTCCCTACCAGCGAGACACTTAAAGTACCTTTTTAAAAGACGTTTGCCAGTCCACGTGTCTTTTCTAGAGATAATTTGGGTAAGTGAAAAAGTGATTTCAATATATGTCTCCCTTTTGGAACCTGTGGGAAACCTTAGGCGCAGAAGCTACAATTTTGAAATTGTACTATAAAATAAATTAAATTTTATTTTACAATTACAAGTATACGTGATATGTATAAGAGATAAGTGTAAGAAGTTGCAAATAAATTTCAGCCACACAGACTTAAGCAGAAAATTAGGAAAAATCCTCAAAGCAAAGTCACCTTTGGCTCCCCACCTTAAGTTTTGATTTAATAAGGTGTTTTACTTTAATAAGTTATTAAATATGTCGAAATGTATTTTGTTTTCTATGTGTATGTGCGCCTTCCTTTCATCCAGTTAATCAATTTTTTAAATAATAATTTCTCTTGGATATTCTTGCGTCTGCCCTTTAGTGTGTTCACGCCCCCCCCCCTTGGGGGGCACACCCCACAGGTTGAGAATCACTAATTTAATCAATTTCGTTCAAATTTTGTATTTAGACATGTAATGTCAGATACTTATATTAGATGTAATATCAGATACTTATTTTTAAATAAAATAATAGAAAATAATAAATATTAACCAAAAGCTATTTTTTTCATCTTTAAAAACATGAATTTTATAATTGTAAGCAAAAAGTTTTAAATTTGCTTAAAAAGCTCTCGACATAAGTCGAAATACGTTTATAGTCATTATACGCTTATTCAGAGGAAGTATGTCTTTGCGTCTGATTTCGTGACTTAAAATATCATTTGATTTAATTAATTAGCATATTTGAGATCACCCCCTCAAACCCTTAAGATTGAGTCTTAGAAAGTGAAGATCCGATCATTGGATCAAAAGTTATTTAGGGTGGTCCTTTTCTTGCGCACTGTGCATACAATGAGCACTGTTTTGTTTTTCGTTATTTATATATTTATTACTTATTTATTAATAATTATATTTTTTTACAGAAAAAGAAGTTACGATCTTTCACTAAAACTATGATTTAAAAATGCAGTTTATTTCAGCAAACGATGAAAAACAAAAATCATAATAAATTAATTACTCCGATAACTAAATAATCTCTATTTACCTTAATAAATTTATAACAAATAAATTAAAAAAAAAGATCGTATTCAATGTTTGTATTGGCCAGGTACGATCATAATAACAGAGCCTATTAAGTCTTTCTAAATCAAAATAAATAAGTGATTACCATGTAGAAAAAAAATTAATATCTTTCACTAACATTTTTGATATACAAATATTGCTTACTTCAACAAAAGATAAACAAAAACTTATTAAAAAATTCATTATCCAAATAATTCAATGACACAAATATTTACCTTAATTTTAACCACCGTTAAGAAATCAAGCGTATTACTCCAATATACGATTATATTCAAATTAATTACATACAACACTCACCTTTGACGAAACTGATCAATAAAGATATTTCAACTGTGACTGTTGCCATTTCGAGGAACATTTCTTTGAAATGTAATTAAACTTTATCGAAAAGATCAGTCTATCGAAAACCGGGTATCAAAGTTTATTGAATATTAATGAAAATTGAAATTTTCTTCGTTTAATTGACTTTCACTAAAAGGGGGAAAAGGCTTCTTCCGTTAAGGGAATATAATCCCTGACATTAAAAATCGTCGGAGCGGAACTGGCCCGATCAACAAACGGAAACCGGCCTACTTGGAGAAAAGTAGATTTGTTTATGATTCGTAGGATATGGTTTATGAATATACTTTCCTTATTTACACAGTTTCAATTTTTTTTTTTTTTAGGTTTCTAAATTAGATCGATTCATTTCACATTGGACCTAAAAATATTCTCCGTCAACCATTGGACTCGAAGTAAAAAGTTATAGCGATATAGAAGTAATTCAAATATATATCAGCTAATGCAGATAATTTATTTTTTAATATTCGCTTCCAATTTTTTTTTATATATAAGTAAAGGGAATTAGAATTTAGTTTTAATCTATTGCTATAAATTTATGACCATTATTTAATATTTTCTGTGTGCAAAACACGTTATTATCGTTACCGTTATTGTAAATAATTCTTGATATAGCGAATGAATAAGGGTTCAGGATGTCAGAAAACAAATTCGTGATTCGGTGAATCTGTGGATTATTGCTAATTTTCCAATAATAATGATCGTGATTTAATATTTTTTATCATTGTCATTTAATAAGTGAAGGACAGAAAAAAAGAGAGAAAAAAGGAAGTAAAGGATAAGGTGAATCAATGGATCATTATGTAGTAAAGATCGTAAGTAGTATGACATAATAATGATATCACTAATGAGTAAAGAACAATAAGAAAAAAAATAAGTGGGTCACCATGTAGTAATGTAGCCGCCATGTAGTAATGATCATGAGTACAATAGTGTTTCGGCTTGTTTGTTGAAGTCACACTAGAGCTTCACAAACGAGCTATTGGTCTAGGATTCGTCCTTAATGAGGACTCGAATACACTACTCAACTACAATTTAAGTTGGAAAAGAGATGGTAAAACTCTTACCTCCACACTCCACTCCACAACCGCTTAACCGAGTAGTAATGTATGATAAAATATTAATAGAACGTAGAAAGAAAATAAAAGTGCATGAGCTATTCAGTGAATCGGTAATTCATTATCTATCGCCATGTGATAATTATCTTAAATAGTAATGTTTTGCTTTGATTTTTAAAGTCACTGGAGCAACAGAAAATAAACTATTGGGGATTATTAGTGATCAATGATTATCCGAAGACAATACTGGCACAAGCACTGAACTACTACTATCGAGATTGGAGCACAGAGGGTGACAGTGATACCCAGACCTCCACACCACACTCCCTAACCCTTCGACAGGGTATTAATGTACAATATATTAGCAATATAAATCGTTAGTGAGCATTTCATTCTAGATAACACTCAAAATTCGTGTATAAAAAATCGACGTAACATTTTCTGTTTTTCACGCTTCTCTTTCAAAAATTTTCTATATTTAAAGAATAAACTAAAGAATTCAACTAAATTCGTAATGTAACATCATTCAATTTTCTAAATGACTTCTTAGTACATTTAAAAAAAATTAGTATCCTTTAATACGATATTACAGGTCAATAGTTATTTTTACAACGTTGTCACGGATCCTATAAATTTATAATAACAATATTAAATTGACGTTGTACCCTTTAGATTTTTAAAAACTACTTTATCGTTTAGCGTGCCGTCAGAACAAAGCGATGCCTGCATCTGTAATATACTCCGAAGTGTCCCGTAATGGTTATGGTTTTTGTGTTTAAATAAGTAAGTACGAAATTTCTCGTTTAGTTGTTGAATTTGGGTTGAACATTAAAAAGGCGCCTATTTTCTAAAACATTCTTTTTCATTTGTTTTCTTAAACGGATGTGTCTCGTCGAGTTGTATTAATACAGCTAATGAAAGAAGGAATGGAAACTGGGCATCTCAATGTATTTGTCGAGAGTCATGAAACACTCCATCATATTCTATTAAAAATATTTTCATTTTTGATGTTATGATCGAAAAGTGATTTTGAAAAGAAGAGGTTTCATCGATGAGAATTGTGTAAATTAGTTTGTAGGTATAACAATAAAGTGTTATTAGATGTACAGAAATTTTAATGCTAAGAAAATGAATTTATTGACTTTGTTACTCCTTGAAAATATGGTTTAAATAAGTACAGAGAGCAAAAATAAAGATAAAAGCGAATGGCTTTCGTTCAAATGATAGGATTTTCAAAAATGAATTACCAATTTTAAGGGTTCAATGTGTTAACCACAAATGTGCTAATGAATGAGTGCTAAATAATAACTATTAATAATGTTATGGAATGACACAACAGAGTGTAATTTCTCAGAATAAACATTCCTTATTTCAACCTATTTGTATTTTTGAACATTAAAATAGAGACGCAATCTGGAAAATAGCTCAGTTAGGAGAACGGTGAAAAGATTGAATTCCATTAATGGTCATTTCACAATATTTCACAATATCTATTTCACAATATATAAATTTATTAAGTGTTTAAAATTCGTCTATGCAAGGATAATTCTATGTATATATTTTTTAACAATTATTTATTATTTGTTAATGGTTTATTTAATAATTTTTTTTTCCCCAATGCCCACCTGGATAATGACCTAGATCATATAGGCAAATGAAGGGCAGATTTGTTGGCCACTCTTTCAGACGCACCCTATTAGATGGGCCAACGTTGCAGTAAGGACAGATAGTACAGTAAAGGAAAGAACATCCATGACTTGCCTGGGATTCGAACCCAGAACCTTTCTGATGCAAGGGCAGTTTATTTAATAATAGTTATATTAGTTTTTTTGATTTGTAAGTAATACACATTTTTTACAATTTTAAACTCTGTGATTATTAATAAAAAAAAAAACTTAACAAATACGAAACAACGAAAACTTAACTAAATAACTGGAATAGTTCTCAATAAATGAAGATTAAAATAATATACGACTTATTTGAAATTTTATAGCTCTGAAACTATTCGATCTATTTGGTAAAAAAATGAATAAATGCGTGAAAATCTGGTTATTAAAACAAAAGTTATTTAGTGAAATATTTTATAGGTAATTGTACCCAAATAATAATAATAATAATAATAAACAAATAAATAAATTTCGAGAATTTGTGTGGCCTCTTACTGTCCACTGCGTGCAAACAGAAATTGTTATTTGTTTTTCAATATGTTTATTTCTTTCAAAAATGATCAGTTTTAAGGCATATAAACTTTTACGTAATTTTAAATCATGCCATTTTAAATAACAAAAACATTGTATGAAGGAAATGGGTCGAATAATACTAAAAAAATGGAAGCATGAAAACGTTGCTTTTCTGAAATTCTATTTCTTAGAAACAATCCGACCGACAGAGTTTAAATTTTGTTTTTTGTCATTTAAAATGACATTGTTTCAAATTGTTTAAAGAATTGCATACCTTCCATTTCAAATATTCTTCGACCATTATTAAATATAACAATCAAAACTAATTATTAAACGTTATTTTTTACGCGGAATTATTTTTTTATAAACCACTTTAAAAAATACCCATTTCGATAGTGGATTGTTTACAAGTAAGTGCAAAATGGTCGAGAGTTGGTTACTTATTTGAGCGTGTGCTGCAGCAACAGAATTCTACTTTTACCAAATGCGTGTTGCTTCATAAGGATAATTATATTTTAATTTTTGTACCTTTTGTCAATTTTATTAAATAATTTTATAATATTCAATTCACATTCTTTAGCCTAGTTGGAATTTATCTTAATAATTTTTTCTGTTATATTCTCCATTTAAATACTTAATTTCTATAAAATAATAAATGCATAAAATTGTGTCGTAAAATAGCTTCGTATTTTAATGTTATTTTACATCCGGGAGTTCCAGTTCTGTAGATTATCAGAAGATAACTAAAATATTATTGAGAGGAGAAAACAGATTTTTTAAAATTTTTATTACTAATTTACTGATTCATTTGTTAACGAAGTTTGTTTTTGTCATACTTTAGACAAACAAGCAAATTATAACTTTTCCAAATAATGTTCTTGAATTAACTAGGATTTTGAAAAATAAAGAATTTAAAAGACGAGAAACCTTCATAAAATGCATTTTTAATTTCCGAAAACTCTTTCTGGTTTGTTTACAGATTATATAGGGACTTATTTTAGTTTTTAAAATTTTTAATTTTGCATTATTCCATTCATTTAAAAGTATACAAAATATTTTAATTAAAAAATGAAAACAATTTTAAAGTTTTTCCGGTATAATTTTTATTTATCTTACGTGTGTTAATTTTGTTGTACAGTGCTCAAAAAAATAAATGGACCACCCTCAATAACTTTCGATCTAATGATTGGATCTTCGCGTTTTAAGACTCAATCTTAATATATCGAGAGGATGACCTCAAATATGCTAATTAATCAGTGCAGACAATATTTTAAGTTACGAAATCAGAAACTAAAACGTATTTTTTCTGAATAAACATACATCCCCCCCCCCCGACGAATTCAGATTTCTGACCCCCAATAAATAGGGGGTAGGCTCGATCTGAGAAATAGGGTCTTCATAGTTCGGCCAGGAGAGAGAACCAAAATTTGGACCCCTTAATGCTAACTTCACTTTTTACGGATTTTGGCCATAGCTGGGAATTTTTTTTATGTGGATTGAAAAGATTTTGCCCACAATTATAAAATTTGTTTTTCCGAAGATATTTTCGTGCAAAAAATAAATTTTGTGGGTATTTAATATTTTTTATTATTTTATTTCATACTAGTCTGAAAAATTTGGAATTGTAAAGTATGCAGTTTTTGTATCATTTTAAAGAATGTAATTTTAAATGACAAAATACAAAAAGTTGAGCGAAATCGGTCGAATAGTTTCTGAGAAATTTGATTTTGAAAAAGTCGTATTTTTAAAGCCCTATTTCTCAGGAACTAATAGAACCCATTTTACACAAGTTTTGTACTTTGCCACGTAAAAATACATTCTTTAATAGGAAGTAAAAAATTTTTTACCTTACAACTCAAACTTTTTTTTTTATCTGTATAAAATTAAATAATAAAAAGTAATAAATACTGACTCTATTTATTTTTTTTTGCATGAAATTATCTATGGATAAACAAATTTTATAATTGTGTGCAAAAATTTCTCAATTCACTTAAACATTTCTTGAGATAGGGCAAAATATGCAAAAAGTAAAATCAACATGAAGGGGTTCAAACTTCGGACCACTCTTCTGACCCAATTGAATGGACCCTATTTCCCAGATTGCGGCTACCCCTAACACTTTGGAGGTCAGAAATCAGATTGTGTTGAAAAGAAGGTGTGTTTATTCAGAGAAAGTACATTTTTGTGTCTGATTTTGTAACTTAAAATGTTGTCTGCACTCTTTCATTTGATGTCGACTCCTCAAACCATTAAGATCCAACCATTAGATCAAAGGTTAATCAGGGTGGCCTGTTATTTTGCACACTGTACGTTAGATCTAATAGTCTTACTGTGTCGCAGACTATTTTGAATTTATGAATATTGTGTTGCGTATTGTTTCAGTAAATTTTGCTACTTGTCACTTAACATCGGAAATGTGGGGAATTATTTTGTTTATTTTACGTCAAAAGTAACGAAACATTCCTGCTTTTCATTATCCTAAGGAATTAAACTACAGTTTTTCTCGACACCACTTTTCCTGTAAAGTAGACATTTGGTTTTAAGATGGTGATTATTACACCTTCAAAGTAGATGAGATTCTCTGATCAAAAATCTGTTTTTCCAGACACACACACGCACACATTAAGCCGTCGAATCTTTTATGAATAAAACAACGATACAAATGGCATATAATGTAAAAATTCATAACTTCTGGCAATAAAATTTAGAGCGTTTCAACACATTTATATACTCGTAAGTGACTTTTTAATATCTATTTTAAGCATTTTAAGTGTTTTTTTTTTACTTGCCTTTTAATGATTTTGAATGCCTGATCTTCCGAACTATGTGGAAATAAGGAAGCGCTCTTATAAAAAAGCAGGAAGCATAAGAATTGAGCGCGCATAGGTCAGTTGATGTCCCGTCGAGTCTAATTGGCGTTAAGGGCAAACATTTAATAAATAAACAGATCACTCATTTGAAGATCCATCGTTTTGAATGGTCGCATTTCAACGTATTTAGAACGCTAAGGTTGCAATTTAATACTTTAAGTAATGCTTCTTTTAAAATTTATTAAGAATGGGATTGAATGCTTTGATTAAAAGAAATACACCAGAATAAGCAAATCGAGTTAAATTAGTTTTTTTTTAAAAGAAACATTTCAATGTCGATGGGTGAATGAAAAAAAAAATTAATTTCAAAAGTTTAGGTCCATTTTTTTATCATTATTATTTTTTACACGATATAAATTTTTTGCACTATTAACTACAAGGTGAAAATGACAGTTTTTACAGACCACTATCTCAAAAAAGAGCGTCAAAAAAAAATGACAACTCTACATAACTTTTTATCTAATGATCGGATCTTCACGTTCTAGGATTCATTCTTAATTGTTAAAAGGAGTAACCTCAAATAGGCTAATGAATGAGTGCAGATTCTATTCAAGTTACGAAATCAGAAACGAAAACGTACTTTCTCTAAATAAAAATACCTCTTTTTCGATGGACTCTGATATCGGATTATTTTATAAAATAATAGTCAAAAAAGTTTTGAATTGTAAAGTATACAATTTTTTACATCATTTAAAAGTATGTAATTCTACATGGCAAAATACAAAATTTGAGTAAAGTCAATTGAACAGTTTCTGAGAGGACTCTTTATCGATCAATTTTAGTGATAAATATTTACTAAAATTTATTTTTTGCATGGAATTATATTTGGATAAACGAATGTTATAATTGTGTTCCCAGATTTTTAAATTTGTTAAAATATGGCAAAATAGTTAAAAAGTAAACTCTCCTGATAAGACTATTTTACAGACCATATTTTGAGTGCCAAATATCCAAATTCACCCTAAAAAAAAAGAATGTTTATTCAGTTTTTGGTCTGTTTTCGTAATTTAAAATATCGTATGCACTAATTAATTAGTATATTTGAAATCACCTCCTCGAACTATTAAAATTAAGTCCTTAAACGTAAAGAGCCGATCATTAGATCAAAAGTTGTTCAGGGTGGTCCGTTCTTTTGGCGCACTTATATACATATGTTCCAATCACTACAGAAATTTAAATAGTAATATAAATCTAATAAAAATTATAAATGTTATAGTTTTTTCTTTAAAAAGTAGTCAATTTTTTCATTTAAATGCGAATCTTATTCTAGTATAAAAGTGTAGAAAAACTTTATAATCTGCATCCAAATTTTCTGAATGAAATATGTTAGCCCATCATTGCCAAACTGATAGGGCTAAAAGCGAAAGAGTTATAATTGATTTAGTAAGTATGAAGCAAGCACTATAGTATATAGTATAGTGACATACTCAAAACTGAATGGTCTCAAAACTGACACATTCCAAATTTATTTCCCGAATAAAAAATGTTTTCATATCGGTAATTAGCACTTTTCCATCTGGCCATCATGTTGGTTTACAAATGAAGATAAATTGTTTTTTTTTTCAATTTTTAAGCATGTCACTATACTCAATAATTAGTACATGGGATTTTCAAATTCAACTAAACTTGTTCCGGAGTCATTTTGACATATTTTTGCTCAATTTTGAGCCTTTTCAACAGAATTTTTGATTTTAACCTATTTGGACATCTTAAACTATTATCTACACAAATGAGCATTCATTTCTATGTCCTTTTTTACGCTAAATTAAATGAGATCGAAACAAAATCGTTATGGTAAATATAAATAGTTCAGAACTTCTAAGCCTAAAAATTGCGTTTACAATTGTACCAGCTTATGCACCTGAGAATGTTATTTAGACAAGTGAAGTATTTGCAAGAAACAATTTTTACGGAAACGAGTTTTTATATATTTTGATTTTTAATTTTAGTTATTAAATACAAATAAATGGACAACAAAATATTATGTGTCACTTAAAATTTTGACTGGCTTCTTGACTGAACGTTTGCAACCATATACTAATGGTTTTTCCTAACTTTAGGGAAACCAAAGGACTCAGAAGAAGTTCATGTTTATTTCGAGAAGGTAAGTTATTTTTTTATTCGTACTGATCAATCTGTCTATCCTAATCATTAAATCATCGAGACTGTACATAAGTTCGTAAATTACACTGTAAAATAACATTCGCAAAATGTTTGGTCTTAAACAGGTTGGTTCTGCGAAGCCATAAAAGTCTGTAGGCCCAATAGTTTCAAATTTTTTTTTTTTTTATTATACAGGAACTAGTTTTTAAGCAAAAGTTACAAAGAAATGGTTACATAAACTCGTAATCACAACGTTTTTTTTGTAATACAAAAAAAGTTATATCCATAAAAATTACGAAGAAATTTTTTTTCAGTAATAGCTACTAAGTAATCTGTAGTCACGACGGATGTAAGAATAAATTTATTCTTCGAAAGTTTTCAGATATGGATATTTTTTAGTCAGCATTAGGGTAAGTATGAGTTGGATACAGAATTTGTATCGACTAGGTCCAGCTGGAATTCGAAGCTTTTGCAGAGCCTCTAGTGTTTTATGAAGAATAAGTGTTGTCTTTACCTTAAAAAGTCTTACACACTCGGTAGCAAGTTGCGAAAATACCATTATTCCTGTAGATACTAATCAGGCCGGGACAGCCTGATTAGTAGGGCGTAAGTCTAAGAGGTCGTCGGCTCGATCCCCGACGACCGAAGACTCCCCGTGTATTAAATGGTGACTGATGCATGTTAAATCTGTCGAGTCACAAAGTCCTCCATGTTCCCATAATAAATCAAACCTCTAGGGGTTTGGATCCAGGAGTTTTCTTGTCTTCTGGATTGGTTCAAAATTACAAGGCTACGGAGTTAAACATTAGTTGTCGTAAAACCAAAATTGGGTCGGTTGTTCAACGACGGTTATATTATCCCTGTAGAGAGAGCCCCTGTGTAGGGAGAGACAGAGAATATGCCAAGCTCCCATCGGCGGATGTATATCAACGTCGCCAACTCTTGAAGTGACGTTGCTTAAGCATCTATATATTAAAACAAAATATAAAACAACAAAACGATGTTATGTCAAAATAAAAATAGTTTGGTGACACAAGCAATTAAATTCAGTGATTTTTGCTGAAAGTCAGTAATTAACAGAATTATTTTTTTTATTGTAAACTATAATTACTTTTTTATTTAGTACTTAAACGAACCCAAAGCTAGCCCATCTTTCATTAGACTTCTTACAAATTTTTGAGGCCCCTCAGAAATTGTAAGCCCTAGCCCCCATCCCTAGGGCCCACAGGCGATAATCAGGCCCTGAGTAAGAGCAATTATATAAAAGAGCCGTAAAATGATTGTATAAAAAATAAAATAAATGTATGGTAAAAACTGGAATTTGAATTGACGGTTTCAATTCAAATTCCAGTTTTAGGGTGAACAAAACAGCTTTGAACAGTCAAATATACGTCATATAAACGATTTTTTTTAAAAATAATAGTTAGATGATTTTAACTCATCGTAAAATTTTTTTATTTAATTTATTCATTGTACAACAAACTGCAGATTTAAATTCGATAGAGAATAAATGTAAGTCCATTTTTATCCTTTTAACTCTAAAAATCTTCAAAAACAAAGAAATTTTAAAAAATTATTTTAAGATACGTGTTTATTTAAGTTTCTATTAAATTATATTAGCTTCCTAAAACGACTCATTGCATGATTATATTGTTCTTGCGTTTTGGGGAAATATCTAATGGAACTGTGAAATAAATTAGGCTGCCATTTTGTATGGACGACGTCACTATGTTTTAACCATTTTGAACATTCCAATTTACGAAAATAGAGTTCATTCGCTAAAGTAATCAACCAAAAGTACTACTACTCAAAGTAAATTAATTTTATAAATTATTTTAAACAATTTATTTTTCTTAATTTTTATAATACTAAATGAGGTACCTACATAAACATATTGTTCTCGCGTATTCAAGAAAAATCTAAGCAAACTGCAAAATAAATTAGACTATTTTTGCTGTTTTGAACGGACGAAGTGACTGTATTTTGTAAAATTTGAACAGTATGACAGTATGAATAATTTCTTTTGAAAACAAGAATATCTTATTTTCAACTAACGATTTAATAAGATATTCTTGTTTTCAAAGAAAATTATTTTTTAAAATCATTTCGAAAATAATATTTTTGAAAAGTTTTCTATCATATTAAATTAGTTGCAGGAAATTTCAAGTTATACATATATATTTTATTTCCTATGGGCCTATTTCCTTTCCTATTTATTTCCTATTTTATTTCCTTTTATTTCCTATGCACAATCAGTCTACCCGATGAGCAGACCTAGTGCGTTCTCCAGAAGTGATATCCACTTGTTCAGGACCACCACAATGGGTGAGATACCGTTGGCCATGTTAATTTGGACGTCTAGTTTCTACCACACTAGATGGCAGCACCGAGACTCTATTTGGATGCTAAAGTGCACTAGGAATTTTATTTTGCCGGAAACGCCAAGAGCCAATAAGGCACTCCAGGGATCTTTTACATGCCGCATAATCATACGACATGGCCGCCGAGGATTTTCTGCATCCCGAAAATCCGGTGACTGGGCCGGGGATCGCACCCGCAGACTTGGGCTTAGAAGGCCGACGACACACCAACTGCGCCACCCAGTCACATTTTTCAAGTTATATAATCAAATTGATTTTGCGTATTGAAAAAAAAATCAGCGGAAACTGCAATATTAATTGGGTTATTTTTTCCATTTGAATGAACAACGTCACTATATTTTCTATATTTTTAAAATTTCCGATATAAACAAAGAGAAATGATTTTTTTTCTGAGTTAGATATTCTTGTACTAGATAAAGATATTCTTGTAAGTAAATTAACGTTTTAAAATATTACAAAAAGTGTGTAAGTTCTTGTATTATTAAATGATGCCTGCATATGCTTATTAAATAATTGTAGTATTCTTGCTCTTCGACAAAAATGCTAGTATTTATATTTTTTAACATACTTTAGTAAAGCCTTGCGTGTAGCAAATAATCATAGTTAGTTTACTGATTCATTCGAAATTTCCAGTTTTGCATCGTGGCAAACTTCATTATCGAATAAAGAGGGTTCTTAAGTTCTTAAAAGCTGTAAATCAAATTAGAAACGAATGCAAAGATTTAAATCTTCCAGAAATAAACAAAATTAATTAAAACCGGAGCGTTACTCTAACAATAACGCATTTTAAAGACCAGTTCGAATATTTTTAGATGACAATTGATTCGAATCATTCCACCCCCTCCTACTCCCTCATTTTGATCCAGTTCTCAAACAAAGAAAACGAAAACGATCCATCCAAACGATATTAGATATAACGGAAATAACTTTTCAAACGATTTCATAAAATTCTTTTTCTTATTTTTCGTGCAAGGGCGTGGCCCACCAGATTACATTTCCTTTTTCTGCCATACACTTGGAAGGAAAATAATCACACACGAAACGAGATAAGAAAAATTCTTTAAATTTACTGGATGGTTTATTATGATTACCATATTAATTGAACCACTGGCAAAATATTCTTGATTGCAATCATTAAAAGAACTCGGCGGTCAACTCTTTATTTAAAACATTTTTAGATTTTATTTTTAACAAAAATATATATTTTGAATGAGTTGATGTTGAACATTATATTATTCAATTTTCTTTCTGTAATGTTTGGAAGAGGATGTCATCAAATTCCCTCAAAATTGACTTTCTTTTGGACCTTCGGAGGTTATTCATATCTCTCTCTATATATATATCGATAAACTCTATAAAAATATCGTTATAGAGAATAAACTATAAATGTTTCACGATAAATCGATATTTAACACTTAGTACAGATTCTTCAAAGTGAAATAGCTTTTTCTTCTATTTCGGGATAAGTTTTTTTTCTTCCTACATTGTTGAAATTCCTTGTTTATTGGATTCCATTTCAAACTTTTTTTTGTTTATAAATAATGACTTTAAAAAAGTTAAAAAATAGTTGGAATTAAAATTGGAACACACTGACTGACCTTTTAGAATCTTCTCAATTTTCAGAAAAGGAAAAAATGCAATTACTTTTAAGGAATACAAGTAATACAAGGAATTTTAAGTAATTATTTTTAAAGTATAAACACTAAATGTTTTGATGAGTTAAACTAGTTTATCTACTACCCTCTTCAAATAATCTTTTAAAGATATTTTTATTTTCAGAAATTTCTACAATTTATTCATGTTTACCCTATCGTAGAAACCATCCACACTTTATATATTTTATTTTTCATAAATCGGTCATAAGACTTTTCAATATATGTTTTATATGATTTCGAGCAAATTTTAAGAAAATTTCTTTTATTAAATTTTTTCTATGAAAAGTTATAATTTCATTTAACTTTTATATTAGCTATTTTAAAATGTTCACGAAGAAAATGTTTCTCTTTTTTTTAGTTTTTTTCGTCTTATTCAATTTGTTACTATTGCTCATTATAGCTGCATTCATTTTGAGCCCCAAAACTTCTTAACAAAATTATTTATTATATAAAGCAGCTCCTTGTTGAATATACATAAGAATGCGCATAAATTATTATGCACGCTTGTGTTAAAAAACTGAATGCGCTTTGTCAGTTCTTCGTGTTTTATGAATAAATGGTTACACATGACTCTTCATAGTGTTATAGAAAGCTAGTTTTGAACGACTGTTATACACGTCTTTTCGTCTTGTTTTACGAATACAAGTATTTACGGTTAAGCATAATATCGACACTTGGAAATCCTTTTAAGTCTACTTTAAAAAGTATCTCTAAATATAAAATATAATACCTGTTCATGAAAAATAATTTCGCATCACGAATAATATGTTTTTTTCAATTGCTATCAGTTTGTAACAGTAACTATTACTGTTAGATTATCCGTCTACTTTTAAACTTAGCGACGAGCCAATAAAGATTCCATTGATATTGTTGTGTGTAAATGTAAAATGTAAATTATGCATTGAGAGAGTTTAGAGATTACAAAATTTAGCCAACTGTTTTCCTCAACGGCTGTTTTCTAAATTTAAAATGCGTATCGGTAAAAAAAAAAAAAAAAAAAAAAAGAAAAAAAAAAACAATTGAAAAAAAAAAAAAAATATTTAGTTTTATAAGTTGAATAGAAAATGTTCTGAAACCTCCCTCGCAGTTTGCATTTAAAATGAACGGATGAGTAGCGATCAGATTTCTTCTCTCGTTCTTTTTAAGATTCCGAATTCTGTTCACAAAACACTTCGCAAATTATCGTGCTGTTAAAACTAGACAATACTTGAAGTAAAGCTTAAAGTGGAATAGCCGTAATCTTAATGTTTCCAAAAGGAAAACAAAACTCACAATAACGAATAATAATAAAAGGGCAAACGATCTCGGCGAAAAAAATAAATTAAGAAACGAATGAAGTTTCACAGTTTGCATTTTAAATAAATGGAAAGGACGCGAGAATTCTAGTTCAGATTTCTTCTTTTGCTGCTTTCATAATTCTAAATTCTGTCCATAAGACGCTTTCTAGATTGCAGGACAGTTCAAACTGAACGGAACTTGAAATTGTGCTAAACCTGAAGGAATATTTCCAGAAAAATGCAACGAATATTAAAAGAAAAAAAAAAAAAAAGCAAACGATCCTGAATAAAAAAAAATTAAGAAACTAATACAGTTATAGTAATTTGTGAAGTTCCAAAAAGTGTAACTGTAAACTGCTAAAAGATGCACGTGCTGTTTTCCATATCACTCTCGAGATACGAATTGAATATTTAGTTTTTTTCTTCTAAGTAGTATGAATAATTCATAGGGTTTTGACTTTATTAACGCTCTTCGTTATTCTCATTACTTTCAATAAATTTCCTCCGCTTCTTTTGATTGCAGTGCGTTTGTAATCACTCGAGAATAAGATTTGAATGAAGGAGGTCACTCTGGACTTTTTGTATGCAACGGAAGACACTGCCTGGGGACAAAAAGTGATGCACTCAAAGAGGCCAAATCATATTTCGGAGCGAGTAATTATTGCCACGAGTGCTTTCTGACATGCATGTTAAAAAGGTCTCAAATCGTTCTTCTTTCTGTTGCGTCTGGATTTTTATTTAGAGCTGTTATTTTCTCATATTTTACTGCAGATTACAATAAAATGGATGTGCAAAATGTTGTCACAAATTGCATTAATTGTGTTTATTTAAAACGTGTTTCTAAATAATAGTTTTAATAAAAGGGTTGAAGTTAGGTAGATGATTTGTCTGTTGCTTTATGTTTGTATTGTTTTAAATTGTTATTTCATGACAGCTTTTAATTCTTGAAATATTTACATTGTATAAAATGGGTCATTTTCAGCACATATTTTTTAATGCTTAAACATTAAAAAAAATTTTTTTTAATAAAACTAACAACATTTAATAAGCTTGATAACTGAAAAAAAAACATAAAAGTTTTTATGTTAAAACTTTAATACGTTGTTTTTCAACAAATGTTGCATGTTTTATTTATTTAATTTATTTTGTTGTAATTTTTGATTTTGTGAAGTTATTATTAAATAATCCCGAGACAAATAATCGCATTTCTTAATAAAGTATTAACTTTTATTTTCATACTTTTTCTTCATAATGTCATTTTTTCATAATGAACTTCATAATTGCATAGTTTGTAGTAAATATGTAAAAATTTGTTTTTAAATTTTATAAAAATTTTTGATCGTAATATTTCTTTTGTATATATTAATTATCCATGACTTAAAGTCATTGGTATTTCTGGTTCTATTTGATAATTAGAAAAATGTATATAATTTTATAAAAAATTTTTCTCACAATTGTTTTGTTTAAAAGTAGTCTGTAGTAAAATTATTTAAGGGACAAATAAAATTCAAGCAGGAGTTTTGTAAATTAGGTGTTAACTTGTTACTTAAAACATTTTGCATACGTTGGGAAAATATTCGAGGAAAAAAAACAATTTTTAGAATAATTCAAAAAGCAAACTATAGGAAGCAAGCATACTTTCGTCAGAATAATTCTAAAATATTTCTGCTTTTGCAACATGTTATTATCTCTCAGAAATGTATTTGATCCTCTTTCGTAGAACCTTCCCTGTAATCGTTTTCATTTAAAATAATAATATGTCTTCATAAATATGCTTGAGAATCACGTTATATATGACATTTGTTATATCTTCAATAATATATTTCAATAGCATAAAAATTATTGCAAATGAATCTTTTTTTAAAACCTTTAGCGGTTCAACAAATTTGTAGCTGGTTTTTATGTCATTTGGGAGTAAAACTCGTGAAGCTATTTATTAATCAAAGATTCTAACCAATTTTTGAATATTCGTACATTCTACTTAGAAACCATAATAGTCGTGTATGATTATTTTAGAAACAACAAAATTAAGAAATAAGGAAATAAAACTAAGCTTTTTTCCATTGGTAGACGATTATTACTTTGTATTGTCTTAAGACATTTAATTATCAATTTCTACACCTGAAATATTATTTCAAAGAAAAATTGCATTTTATTGCTGAAATATATCCAATACAAATACTATTTCTTATTTTTAGAAAAAGAAGAAAGTTGTATTCTTTAATGGTTTTTTCTCCAACAGTTATTAGCAAGGAAATAAATCGTCTGCAGAATTCATTACTATTTAAAGTTATAAATAGCAACACATGAGGATTTAAAGTATCGAACAATGAGAATTTGAGGCCAAAAGCTGTAATAACAGAGTTTTTTAAGTTGAAAAAAATACGTATTTTCTTTTAAATGGACTCCAGGTTTAAAAAAGTCTCTGCAGTAGTTATTTTCTCTTCAAATTAGTTTTCTGTGTGGCTAATGGTTATTCTTTACTTTCTATGTTATTTTATTTTGTATACTTAGAAATATAAATACTTCTTGCATTCAAGTTATTTTTGAAGGCGTTATGAGGAGAAATATTCTTTTAAAGTTTTGAAAATAGGAATTTCTTTCTCTAAATTTTGCGCTTGCGTTACTCAAAAATCGGCTATTTTAATATATTTCCTACTTTGAATGTATATTTAAAACTTATATTTTTAACCGTGATGTATTTGAGAGAGAAATCACTGAAGTTAGGAACTTATTTCAATAGATTTGTTTGCGTTTTACACATAAAAAAGCAAAAGTTTGGCTCTTATTGTGGCTACTTTTGTTCTGTCAGGAATGAATTTGAGAATTAAAATTTAAAACTTATGTATATGATTATTTATTTTATTAATATATATGACAGTGAAAACATTAAAGTTTGGAACTTATTTCACTAGATTTGTTTGTATTTTATATATAAAAAGTAAAAGATCTTAATATAGCTACCAGGAATGAATTTGAGAATTAAAATTCAAAAATTTAAAATTCATTTTTGATCTACTTGTTTAACAGTATTTAATAGTTTTCTACCATATTTACACTCGTTTATTAATTCTTTCTTCTACCGTATTTTTGACAGTACTTCCGCTAGTTTTATCGTATTAATTCTTGTTTGACAGTATTTTAATTGGCATGTCTTTAATCTGCCTGTCTAACGGTGGTACTGTGCGCCGAAAACACAGACCACCTTGAATATGATCGGTTCTTAACGTTCTAGTGGTGAATTTTAATGGTTCAAGAGGGTAACCTCAAATATGCTAATTAATAAGTGCACACGATATTTTAAGTTACGTAATCAGACACAAAAGCGTACTTTCTCTGAATAAACATACCTTTTTTTTGACGGATTCGGATTTCCGAACCCCAAAATATAAGGGGTTGTTGCAATCTAGGAAATAGTTCGATCAATAGAGCGCTCCAAAGTATGGACACCTTAATGTCAATTTTATTTTTCGCGTATTTCGCTGTATCTCGAGAAATTTGGAAGAAAATTTAAAAATTATTGCTTACAATTATGAAATTTATTTATACAAAGATTAATCCACGAAAAAAAAAACTCTATTTAAATATTTATTTTTTACATTTTATTTAATAAAGGTCTAAAAAATATGCAAATTTTGCATCATTTCAAAGAAGATAATTTTACAAAGCGAAATAAAAAAAGTGAGCAAATTCGGTTGAATAGTTCCTGAGAAATCGAGCTTTAAACATCGGAGTTTTTCGAAATTTCAATTTTTCAGGAACTATTCAAACCAATGCACTTATTTATTAGCATATTTGACATCACCCTCTCGAGCCATTAAGATTGAATCCTAGAATGCGAACAAAAATTATAAGAAATAAATCCTCCTAAATATTGCTGCATAAAAAATATTTTGAAAACATTTTATAAATATTTCGAAGTAATTTATAATATTCAGAAATTATAATAATACTTTGAAACGGTTAATACCTTTCATATCTTGAATTATTAATACTTTAAAGTTTTAATTATTCAATTTATATTAATTTATAAGTTGATGAGTCTATAGTTATGAATATATTTTTAAAGGGTTTCAAGTCGGTATTTCGAACGATTCCGTTTGCTATTATAAAATAAAAATGAAACTCAATGCGTTTTAAAGTATACTTTGAGTTAACTTGCTAAGATTTATTTATAATAACAGCATTCAGAATAATGCATCGCATATAAGAGATCGACATACAACATGTCTTCTTCTTAATCAGCACTACAGTCTATTGCAGGCCTTCTCCATTCGCTTCCTCCATACAGAGTGGGTCGATCGATGATTTACCTCTACTCCCATCATTCCAAGATGTTCCCCAAATCATATCTTTTTCTCTGTGAATCTTTTTGTTCTCTCTGTTTTTGAAATTGTTAGTTTTTTGAAAGGGCTTCACATCTGCAGAACCATCTAATCCTGCACAATTTAATGACTCTCACCTTCAAAGTTCATCTGTTGATATTTTTTAATATGATTATATATAATACTCCAGATGTTATTTGTTTTGAATGCTCTATAAAAGGATCTGAGTAGTTTTTTTTTTTTTTATAGAATTAAAGTTTTTTTTTTCTCTTATGACTGAATTAACCCAAATTGATTTAACTAAAACGCAGATTAAAATTAACTATTTTTAAAGTCCCACCATTAAATAATTATATAAACCATTGATACATGGCATTCAGATATTGATTTCACTACAAGAGAAATACGCGAAAAAAAATCTCATCCTTAATGAAGTGGAGGAGACTTATCAATTTGGCTGGAAAAAAAAACAAATACTGAAATAACATTTGTATTTTTCAAAACTTATTACGTCCTAATAACGCGTCGTTTACTTTAAATAACTAATAAAATTTTCAACTGATACAATTCAATTTATTTTGAACTTTTTTAAACTCTTAAAATATAAACGTTTATTTATGCTTCCTTTTCTTGCGTGATATATATTTGCTACGAGGAGGAACAGTTATTTAAAGTGGAATATTGCAGTTTCTTAATTTTAATATATTATAGAAAAAATTCTCTTCATTTTTGCATTACATAATTTTCATAGATGTAAATCATTTTTATTAAATGTGTATAGCTAAAACTAAAAGGCAAGTAATGAGCACCTATTCTTTATTTTACAGATTGCTACTTTAGAAGTTTCTTTGTATTAGTATAACATATATTTAAAACAGCAATTCAAAATTAAAAAAGTAGAAATTAATTTCGAAAACTTGGAATTGTTTGGCCAAAAAATTATGATCTCTTTCTCTCTTTAAAATATAAGCTTTCAAAGTGATTCAAAATAATAAGACTTATTTTGGCTTTCAAATTTTATTTTATTTCAGTGACTTGTAAATAATTAAAAATTAGAAGTTTATTTGTAATATATTTTATATGAAATAGCCAACTTTTGATACATTTTATTGACAGAAAAAGTCAAAACTCCACCATTTTAAGAAGCCATGAATTCATATAAATACCAGCTCACTTAACGAATGAACATTGTACAGACAATGTTCATAAGGCAGCATCCATTTATTTCCTAACTCTTTCTCCTAATCTGTTTGACCAACACATTTTTCTTAATTGATAAACGCAGCAACCGAGAGGTCAGCTTGTCCTAGAACGACGATCCAGACTGGTTTTTTAGACAGACGTCGCAAGGACGGCTCTCGTTTCTCTTTCTGCCAAATGGTTTCTGCAATTAGGATATTGCTCTAATCATAATTATCGCTCATATCGGTTCGTAAACTCATTCATGGAATAGATCCTAGCCTTGTTTGCAAAAGAAAAAAAAAAAGCGTAGAATTATACTGATTATGTTTAATGAATGTTATTAAGAATAAATGTAAGTATAACAGAAGATAATATCAGTATTAGGAGTTAAAATTATATTGATTGTAGTTTAACACATTTTGGATGCGATAATTGATGTGCGTACGAAGTTTGATTTCTTTAGTCGACTTGCGGAAAACTCATTTTGAATACATCAAATATAAAATATTCTGACTTGTATACAAACAAACAAAGTTCTCTCTTAGAAAAAATAAATAAATGTAAAGCAAACTGCGATAGAAAAACTTACTTTCTCTGCGTTTAAAAGAAATATATAACTATAATCAAAATAAATAGCATGAATGTTTAAATTTAGTGTAATTTATTCACAATTTTTAACTTTTTCTACACTTTCAGTTATTCTAATTATGCTTTGTGCTTGATTAGAAAAATATTAACTCCTTAGGAAAGCGCGAAAACACATTTAAGGTTTACAATACGTTCGAAAATTCAAGTTCTGCTGTAACTCGAATAAAAGATACAATTGTTTAAACAACCAATAATTTGTAAACAGTTTATATAAAAGTAATTATTGTTGTAATTACTGGTGTAAATTGCAAGCACTTTATATAATGTATACTATACATTATTAAAACTTAGACATAAGAACATTATGTCTACTGTTAACTTCATTTCCGATAATATATGAAATATTTGAAAATTTTCACTTTTAAGCAATATGATTCAAACGTTAAGAAGTAAAAAAAGAACTCTAAGCATAATTAAACTGAAAACTAAATGTTAGTCACCAGCTAGTTTAATTAGAATGTGCAAAAAATAATTTCTAATTAAATTTACCAAGTACTGCATTTTTATTATATTTTAATTGATATTCTTGTATTGCATAGATATAATTTTTAGGTATGCAGATAATGCTTAAGCTCTAAAAATTAAAGTTTGGATAAATGTTTTTTCTTACAGATATGATAAAAAACTGTTCTATTTTTTAAAATGTTATAACTTTATTTTTAAGATACATTTTTTAAATAATTATTGTTTTTCGGTCTAATGACATAGATTCCAAGTATTTGAAAGCGCAGTTTTGAGAAATTGGTCTGTGGTTAAATCGTAATGTAAGTATCCTGAACCATAATACGGTGCAACATCATAACCTGTCTATTAAACTGAATCATGTTTACCATTCAAGTTGAACCATAATATTCTGTAATCGAATTTAAGAAGTGAGAGGGTTAAAATTAGAACTACATAAAAGCTGCATCGAACCCCATTATTACGCTTCAAAACTCACTTAAGAAATGTCTGGCCACTTATTGCATTTTGCAGACGGAAAGATTTTAAGGATGAAAAATGAACCTTTATACATAGATAAAAGTATCCTAAGAACAATGTTGAGCATTTGGTTGATTATAATCTCTTCAAATTAATATGAAAATCAGATTAATAGTTTATTAGATATCAAATGATTGGAATTCCGAGGGTATCTGTATTGACACAGATTTTATTATTATTTGCTCCTAATTTTGAAAGACATTGAATTTTGAAAGTTCTAATTTTGAAAAATAATTTTAAACCAATGTTTGACTCCTCAGCGAAGAAAGATGAGAGGAAAAATTAATTTTTGAAAAAGTTTAAGGTTTTACCGTAGAGTGAAGCGTTGAGAAAAGAATTGAACAATGACCGTAAATTTAGGAACAATTTGTTATCCTCAAGGACATGGATTATAGGGGATATCCATCATAACTGAAAATAAACCCTTTTTCAAGGACTAAGAAATACTGCATATATGTATATATTTTTACCAAGAATAAAAAATATTCTATTGTTTATTATGATCTTTCTTTTTACAAATGGACATTTCGCGATTCATTACAATTCAACAATTAGTTATTAATGATAGGGAAAAAAATGAATGATTTAAATTGCGTGAAGTTAGAGAATCAGAAACAAATGGTATCGCATAAAGGTAATGTTTCTAAAAGCTTATTTGAATCGGCAGCCACAACGATTAAATTTTATTTCAAAAGCTAAGATTATATAGATTAAAAACTTTTCAGGAACATAATTATCCTTTAGTTCAAACGAAAAACAACTGTGTATCATTAAAGATACCGAACAATCATAATTTTAGTAATGAGCGATTATATCAGTTGCTATTATTTCAATTAAAATGAAAATTTATTTAAACCATTGATTTTTGTGAAGAATTATTTCAGTATTAATCGGAAATAAAACCTGTTCCGTGTCATTTAAAGAAAACTTTGTTTAAAACATAAAATAGCAATAAAACACTCTCACTAGCTGTTCCGTTATACAGCATTTCCACAATGGATAAAAATTTATTATATTCTAATTTATTATAAATATCTTTAATAAATTACGTTCACCCATATCCGTACTACGCGTTTGTAAGTTTTTTAAAATTTATAATCCATTTCGCCTGTTGATTAATATAATTAACTCTCTAATTTAGCGATTTAGGATTCCCTGGTTTATTAGTTAAGGAATTTTTGATTTACTGTTCAGTCAATACATCTATTCATTAAATCATAATTTTTTTTTCTTTGACTATTACACCGACTACAGTGCTGATGTAAAATATTCTCAGTTGTAGACGGATTATGGGTCAGAGGCCTCTTGCTGTCACACTAACCGTGCGAGGTTTTCGTGGTTTACTTCTTCAAGTAACGTAAATGCGGGTTGGTTCCATCAAAATGTCCTCCAAGAAAGTACTCCCTATACTTAAACCAGGAGTTCCCTTTTCTTCTGAATTGCTTTCAAAATTGCAGGGAAATGGAGTAGAACGTTGGTAGTCGTGAATTGAAAATTTGGTCGGCTGCTCAACGGCGGTAATAAAATAAAATATTTTTTTTCGATTCACTGATTCATTAATAAACCAATTCGTCGGTTTACTGATTCACGGATTAGTTAACACACTTCTTAGCCAAGTCACTTATACGACACTTGGCTGTTCTTTGATTTGCTTATTTTCTTGCTCTTTCTCTTTTTTTATATACCAATAATTGTGATTGCTGTAGTGACTTTAATAAAGGGCTTTTAATACTTAAAAGAAATGATTTGAAAATCAGTTTTCAAATAAACTAAATAAATAATTAAAAAGTATATATAAATTAACAGAATATATGAAAAAATAAAAACGAAGGGTTGTCAGAGTAAATTGAATTTAAAGGCAAAATATACTTTTTGCTCATTTAATTAAATTGACTTTAAACAATCCTAATTTGTTTTTTTTCTGCATTAAAAAGAACATATTGAAGTTTTGGGTTTAAAATAAATTGCAATTTTTTTATATCTAATTAAGCCATAATGAAATTTCAGTTTCGATATAAGTTTTGTTATTCAACATAAAATCGTAAGCCATAATTTTTATTTCAAATTTCAAATGTATAAGCTAATGATTATATTAAAATTCACATGTATAAGCTAATCATTATTTCAAATTTAAAATAAGCTAACAATTATTTTACACTTTGAATGTATAAGCTAATAACTATTTCAAATTTCAAATGTATAAGCAAATAATTATTTTAAATTACACATGTATGAGCTAATAGTTATCTGAATTTCATATGTATAAACTGATGATTATTTTAAATTTCAAATGTATGAGCTAATAATTACAATAAACTTCAAATGTATAAGCTAAAAATCATTTTAAATTTCAAATGCTAAACAAATGATTATTTAAAATTTTAAGCGTATAATGTATTAAATGTATATATTTTCCTTTTAATTTAAGGATTAAAAATAAAGTGAGGATTATAGAAGAATATTCTTCATCACAATCTGAGAAAAACTGGTACAAATTTGAACTATAATACCGGCACCTTAGTCAATAATAAGGGAAACCTTAAACGGTGTTAAACTGACTCCCATTAAAATTGAATTATAATAGAGAATTTAGATTTGTTGTTTAGTTTTTTTAATGATAGATTAAATTGCATGATATTATGATAGGAGAGATATGATATTAAATTAGTTTTTACATCGTAAAATCAGAGAATTTTTTTAATCATTGTTTATCATAATGCATTCATGGATTGCATCAGTTTAAAAAATACATTTTTAGCGTTAAAAAAGTTTTGTTGCATAAAATAGCTAAACACAGGTTCTAATATCAAATTATTTCAAACTAATAATAAAATTGTTAAAATAAGTGTTGGAATTTTACGCCTCTAGCATGGCGTTGCTAACAAACTATTAACTGAATAAAACGGGTTATGCTACATCGTATCTTATTAAAAAGCTAAAAAATCGGTTGTAATTCTAAAAACTTGTAATTCTAATCGTTATATATCAATTATATCATTATTATAATTCGAAAAAAATAATTTTTAACGAGTACTTGTGCAATTGTCTTAGATTTTATACGTTGAATTTAATGAAGTAAGATATTTTCTAGAATTATTTAGCTTAAATATAACAGTTATGTGTCATTCAAAATTGGAAATTTTTATCGAAATCTTTATATGCTAATAATAAATGTCCTTATGTAAATTATGAAGACTATTACAAAAAATAAGGCATAAATACTTCTTTCACAGAGACGAATAATGTAATTTTTGTAATTCATTTGAAATTCGACTCATTTCTTATGAGGAACGTAAATTTAAGTTTTTGTTTCAGTGCATTTAATTAAGGGCAAAATAACACATTAGAAATAGTATTGATTTTTGTGAATCGTTATTCTTTAAATGTCCTATCCATTATCTTAAAACTCATGAAAAGCTTGCCGTAATGTTTTCTATACGAATTATGGAAAAAACTAACCTTGATACAATCCATTTTATTTAAAAAAAAGTTTAGAATCGAGAGACTAAAAATGAAATCTATCACTGCATAGTTTTTAGAATCGTTTTCTACAAAAAATCTGTTTGAGTTGAGTGGAATTCAATGACTCATTAAAAGAATAAATGTTTAAAATTAAAAAAAAAAAAAAAAAAATGACTCATTAAAATCGTTTGTAAAAACAAACTATTTCGCACTGTAAAGTTACTATTTTTTTAATAAATTTAAAAATATCACAGGATTTTTGTAAGGTTTCATGTTATTTGAAAGAATTAGTTTGTAAGTTGTGCAGCATTTTGAATCTAAATGAGAGATTAAAACTTTAAAATTCAAAAATGATTTAAAATCCGCATCATTTATAAAATCGGTTGCTCAGAAAATTGGGTTTTATTCTGCACTTAAAAATATTTATTTATTTAAAAAATATGAAGACATTTTTTGAGTCCCTAGCAATTACAATTTTTAAGTTGGAGGAAATTAAAACAAACAAACTAATTGAAAGAACAGAAGTTAAAAATTTGAAAACGATTTCTAAAACCCATCGTAATATTAATACGATAACTTTAATAGTATTAAGAGAAAACAGCCTTAAATGAAACGACAGCCAAATGTAATACTCACTTGTATCCATAAAACGAGAGAATGATTTGTTCGATCGTGTAATCCACAGAAGAGGGAAAACAAGTGTCCGGCTGGTTAGAGAACTCGAGATGGAAATGAAACGGACTTAGAAGAGTGGATTGGTCAACCCTTTTATAACTGCGGTGGGGCGTGATGACCTGGACATTCTGTGGAGGAGGAGGATGAAGATCTCTGTGTTCATTTAAAATATATGTATTCAAACCAAATGGAATCAATTTTATTTAAAAATGTTTAAAGCTGTGTTAAAGCATTAACGATTCGAAAGTTTTCAATAATATTTTGTATATTAAAATAATGTCACGAAACTTAAAAACTTCGTAGATATATAACATTCTATGGCTAAGTTTTAAAAATATGTTTACTACCTAATACGAGAAAAAACAATTTTCTAAATCAATATTGTCCCCATATCCTCTTACTTTTATTAAAAAAATTGAATTGATGTTAAAAATATAGTAATAATAATAATAAAAATCATTGTAAATAAAGTAAATTTTTTCGTGTTTAAATTCTATTCTCAAAACACAAATTCTTACTTTTTAGGAAAATTATTTTCAAATACAAAGGGCTAAAATGTTTTTAAATATTTGTAAGCAACCATAGTAACCATAAAATATATCAGATTTCCTTTTTAAATAGTTTAGTTCGACTAAAAGATATTTAGAAAAATAGACAAATTGTGTTTTGTTTTTCAGTCAAAAATAAAGTTTATTTTACAGAACAGATTTATTCCTTTCAAATAAACGTGAATTAAATAATAGAACTCCACAAAATGGATCTTCATCGTCGACTTCAGAAAAGAAGCACAGTTCTAGTTGTTTCTTTCCTATAAAATTTTAATAATTATATTTATACATTATTTATTTGATTTATGTAAAATTACTTCATATTTTAGTTTGTACTTTTGCCAAAAACCCGCTTTAACTAGATAAGATTTTGTGAAGATTTTAGTTGGAATGAGAGTTTTTCATTGCGTTTGCTGTTGTTAAGTGGTAAGTTACCATAAAATTACACAAAATTCGATTAAAAGATATTTTTACAGTTCAAGGGCTTAGAGCAATAGAATAAAAAGTCCCATTTTAAACTGAACAGAATAGAGTATCTTAAGAGGAATAAGATTGTTCTCGGTAGTGTTCTGATATTTTGGAGAAGTTCTTTAAATTTGCAAAGTAACAATACTAAAGGGAAATTTGATGAGAAAAAATTTTATTTTAGGAAAGGAACATTACTTCAATATCTTTACTTCAATAAACTAAGCTTTACATTACTAAATGAAAAAAAAAATAAATGAAACAAAAGTAACACCTTTTTCGGACATGAAGTAAAGCTAGTTTTGATTCAGTCTGGAAAACAAAAACATATTCTTAACCTAACGTTTCATTGTTAGCATTAATGAAATTTAAAAGAAGAGAATACTTATTAAAAAATAATTTATACCAACTATAACTCGAAAAAGATTTTTTAAATGAGCAATTTTTTTTAATTACAATGTACTACAGAGTTTTAAAAGTGATACTCATAAATATGCCGATTTTTTTACACTAAATGATTTCATAAAAAAAATTTAAAATGCTACTAATATTTTGGAGTGATTATCCAAAATATTTCAACTCTTTTATCCAATGAACAGCAGTTTAATATTTATGATTTTGAAATTTTCGTAATAAGGATGGTAATAAATGAATCAATAGTTAATCCAATAATTGGTTTTTAAACAATGATTTATAATACTGAAACTTATTTTTAGTGATAATATCTTTTTTTATAACTTTCATTTCCTTAGATTAATACTTAGTTTATTTTTAACTACTATATACAAGAAATTTTGCGAAGTAATAATCATAAATACATTTTATTTTACCAATTATAAAATAATGTATTTGTAAGTAGCTTTTGCACTCTAGCTGTTAATAAGTTGTTATAACAGAGAAGTAATATTTATAAATATGTCTTACTCCATAGCTAAAATTAGTATTTCAAAACGTTATTTGTGACACTTGATTATTTTAATAATCATTTGATAAGAGCTTTATTATTTTGATTAATAGGATCTAATCATAAAATTTAATCATTAAATGTAGTTCAGTTTCAACGTGAAATCGTCTGAAACTGTATCATTCTTTTAAGCTCATTACTCGCTATTTAAATATGGATGTACTCTCTTTAATCATATATATTATGTCTTTAAATAGAGAAAGAAAATAAATTAAAAGAAGAAATTAAAAGAAGAAATTTTTTTTCTTTGAATAAAAATGGAGGATAAAAGATTCTAATCTCCAACAAAGGTAATAATGTCTTATAAAATTCTTTTTTATATACACATAAGTAATTACTTTAAAGCTTAAAACATACTTACTTTTATTAAACAAGCGAAATTGCCAGCCAAAGGCAAAAAGTTATTAAATTGAGATTTTTCCTTTCTGGAACACGCCATTAAAAAACATTATCTCTAACACTTAAAGATGTATACATTAAACTTTTTATGTGTTCTACAATCCTCTGTCAAAAGGTTTTCTGAATTAGCTTTAATCAGCTCATAGCTAGTTTGCTAGCGTTTATTATTATTTGTAGTATTAGCTTTTAACTGGAGAATAAGAAAGTAAACAAATGTTAAAGTTTATAGCATTCGTAATTGAAGTAGTGCATACAAATAGTAAATTGCTTTTACGAAAAAATAAGAAAACGAATGATTGTATAATGATCATTCTATAAATCTTTGTGAGTCAAATGTTTAATAGTAAAACCCATTTCATTCATGTTTTGAGATATTTTAAATGACTTCAAAATTTAAATTTTGATTTAAATTTATTGCGTGATGGGTAATAGGGTTGCAAAGTGATTTATATTGCGACAATAATCAAGAAAATTATACGTAGGTTATATTTTCTTTGGAAATGACTTTATTTGCTCGTACAATAAATAATAAGGCAAATGTTTAAAAAATCTCTGAATAAAAAATATAAATATATAGTTTACCAAAAAGCAAAGTATTTGTTTATTATAAAAAGATTAAAATATTGCAAAAGAGTTAAAATCTTTCAACAGTATTTTTTGAATTTCTTTCACTAAGGGAAAGTCACAGTCCCAAAGCATTCATTTTAAACACCGTAAAGAATTATCAGGGCTTTAGAGCGTACTTTATTTTAAAAGGGAGTATTTTTTTTAAAACTTTAATTGAAAGAGATTTTTTTTCACCTAGAGGAAAATTATAAAAGTCAATAAATTATTCTTTATTTTTGAAAATTTCCATGAATCAACTATAGCGTTAGAGTAGCTTTTTGAAGCAAAAATTAGATCATAAATTTTTTTTTTTCATCATATCATCTTAACAAAACTTTGGTGTTTCTTTAATTTGAAGTTTTGCAAATTAGCATAGAGGGTGCTGAGTAAAAATAGACCAAACTTGATCTAATAGCACATTATTCACCAAGATAGCATTATTCCATGTGATAACAGAGTCCTTGGATAGATAGGTCACACTGCACAATTTACGTCACACTGGAGCTACACAATGGGCAAAGCATCCCTGAGAAGGATCCCAAGACAAGCCATCATAATTTGGATCCTTTGCAGAGGAGATCGCTGCTTTGGTAACCCAACCGCCTGTACAAGAAGTCGAGCACTTTGCTGTAAAACAGTTTAACAAGGGCCCATACTGCGCTCCCTTAAGCAGGCTGATCAAAGTGGACACCGCAGCCAGCGATGCTTGATTTCGGTGTTCTACCGAGTATCAGTCCACTACGGGAACTTAGCTTTACAGTCACGGGACTCTTCCCAAATTTTCGTTACATAAAATTTTACGGTAAAAAATACTGGCAATCTGAATTTTCCATAAATTTATCAGGTATTTTTTGACAGTTTGAACACAATTATATTTGTCTTCTATCTCTCTTCCTCCTAGAGTATAATCTCCGTTAGTTAAGATTATTATTATTTTTATTATTCTCTATTAGTTACTTGAATTTTCTTGCTAGAATATCGGTTATTCTTTCACGTAATTTTGATTACATGCTGGTTATAATCATGCTAACATTATTTGCAGTCATACCAAGGGGTCATTTAATGACCCAATTGAAAGATTTTTTTTATTGTTAAAATAAATCCTTCACATAACTGGTTCACCCACTTCATCAATTATTTTATCGTAAAAATGGCTTTTACACGTTTTATGTTTCAAAATGAATCTTTTTCAAAATTTTTCTTATGAAAAATAGAATGGATGACGTTTTTTATTCCTAATATTGATGAATTAATTAAATGAACGGTAATTTTAGATTCATAAAATGATGCAGACAAATTCTTCGAAACTGAGCTGTTTACAAATAGGGTCCTACAAATGGACAACTTCTTTATGGATCAATCTGTGAGATATCGTAAAAAGGCAAATAATTCCCACGCTGAGAATACTTTAATAGAAATTTGTAAGAGTTTTAAGGTGCAAAAGTAACTTTCAAATTTTCACTTTTAATAGTTTACTTTATTTTCAAAATTTCAACTGAAGATTTGAATATGTTTTATAAGATACTATGTTTTACCTATTTCAATATTGGCTCTGTATGCTTTATATTAGTCAGCCTTAGGCATGCATAAACAACCCTATGTCCTCGTAGGGTAAGTGTAGACACATAGTGTGGACATATTATGAGTGGATTTTTTCATTCATGAGTTACAAACTTTATTTTCATCTTTTTATCGCGATAATTCATATAAGTAAATTGAAACTTCTTGACAACACTGACTCAGTAAAAGTTAGCGACTTTGTGCTGAACAAAAAATTATTTAAAAAGAAAAATAGGTGCATTATGTTGATAAAATGGAAGTTGTTAATATATTTGGATATAAAGATGTTCAATTCTTATGGGGAAAAATAGACAGTGTTATTCTAATCATGAATATTCCAAAAAAGAAGAAACATTTTTCAAGTTTCAATAAAAAAATATAGTTACATAACTTCCATCGCCAGCGACTGGTAGAACGACCAAAACATTTTACGCATTTAAAGTTGTAAACATTTAATATTCATAATTCAATACACATGTTGACATTAAATTGATAAAATAAAAATACTTAAAATACTTATTAAAATAATTAAAATGAATAATGGTTTTAGAATGTATTGATTTGCTTTCAAAATATCCTTCTTAGTATAGTGAAATGTTCTATTACAAATTAGTGTTTTGATAATATTTAACTTTTCAGTAAGGCTTAGATTGAAATTAATTTCATGTCGGCTTTAAATATATTTTTCCGCAACTTTTACCAAGTTTGTCTACACTAGTACCGTGTAAATGGGCTAGGGTAAGACAAGAAAAACCTATTTTTTAAAAATTAAAAACAACTTACAGAAACACTAAATATTTTTTTAAGTCAGCATATATACAGTTAAACGTCCAAATTAGTTTTTTTAAAAAGGGATTCACGAGTTCAAAATTACATTTAATAAGTTTTTTTTGTGAGAAATTTGTAAAACATTATCCTCACTAGCCCCCCCCCCCCTGTCCTATGAAGTATAAAGGTCACTTTTTTCACAAACTCTTAAAATTGTAAACAGATTTTTCCCAACTTCTCAAAAAGTTTAGAATAATATTATATTTTATTTATGCTCTTGTGTAGTTTATTGTTGTTACATTTCTTTCTTTTAGAGGTTCACATAAATCGAGTTGTACTTTATAATATCCATTGGCAATGAAAGTTTGACTATTTAGTGATGAATCAAAAACCAGATACTCTGTTTCAATGGTGAACATTTTGTATTGTAAGAAAATGATAAAGAAAATGATATATTTGTGCATGGGTAATCCATGACATGCTTTATTTAAGTGATATACCAATGAATAAAATGTCACTAATATCTGTACTTATGAAGAAAAAAAAAGAGAAGTAATTAAAGTAACGTTATGTTAACATGTTGTTGCTTAGATATATATTATGGTTTAACCTTGAACCAATTTTTTTTTTTAAATTTTTAGAATCTTTTAGACAAACTGTCTTCTTTGTGATTAATAGTAAGAACTCATTCAAGATGTCTTTGAACAAATTTCGTAAACTATGATGACAAATTATGACAAATAAACTTTTATGAACATTGAACACATGTTTAACTATAGAAATAATCAGCAACCACAATGCTACAAATTAATCTTTTTCTGAACATGATTAATCATGTTTGAACGGAAACACGGTTCTATTTGGCAGGTTATTAAGGTTGAGCGATACAATCATTGAAGAAACCGATATTATGGTTTAATATTAAACTTGTTTTTCTAGAAACGATCTGTTAATTTCTATGTATACTTTTTTAATTAAAAATTTAAGAAAGACGAAATCACCAGAAAAAAGTTCATGGATATGATATTACATAAATGAAAATCAAAGTATGTAGCTGTTAAGAACCAACAACCACCATTAAAAAAAAGAGAGAAAGAAATTTCGTAAGCTTATTACAAATATCGCTGAATCGTTAATCGGAAATTTAAATGATAACTGTCCGTACCACGCAGTCATTTAAACAATCTTTAATTTAATCTCCAGTTCAAAATGATGTGGTCTACATTTTTTTTAAACAGCTGCGCGCTATGCTAATGTTCAAAAGTGTGTTTACATGGCAGTGTGAACAAGATTGTTAATTTAATTGAATCTTGTGAGATGAGAACTCAAATGAACCATTTTTTTGTAATGGGTTGTAAAAGATGACCCCTCTTTTGTATTTCTTTCCCGACTTAATTTCGAATCATGTAATTTAGTGTTACGTATTCGAACATCACGATTATAACCTCATGCGCAAGGAGACATAGTTTCAACTTAAAGTCACGCATTATCGTTTTGTAGAAGGTAAAAGTTCGAAATGTCGAAGGTTTCTTTTTATTGACAGTCGGTGGTTTACCATTAATTGCTGACTTCTGATTCAAAGAAAATTGTTGCCAGTCACATAAAAGAGATGATTATTATGTTTCTATTATAAACTGTTCATTTCTATACTTCCTCATCTTTATTCTATGGATTGTGAAGTTGAAGTTATTTGAAAAAATTGTAATGACAGTTGTTAAATAATAAAAATGTGACAAAGAAAGCGGAAGTGTTATTTTCATTTTAACCTATTAATGCCAAAAACGCAAATTTTTAATAATATTTTGTATGTTGAAATCAACTAAGGGGGTCATTTCCCGTAGCTTCATCCTTATACTCGTAATGTTAAAAAGTTTCATTTTTAAAAAAAAATAAAAAATAAAATGGGCAATACACAAATGTGATATTTTTTCATTCGAACAAAGATTTCTGAAAAAAAAAAAAAAAGCATTACAATTGTATTGATAAAAACTTTTGAATTTAAACATAGTCTCCCATTAAATTTTCTTAATAATCTAAGGAATATTGACATGCTAACATAGCCAAGCGGTTAGAAGCAAAATCAGAAATCCCGAGTTCTATCCTCCAATTTTATCCGATTTTTATTGAGACGTCAGAGGAATGTAAACATGTATGTATAAAATTTAAATAGGGTAGGAGGTCCCGAGTTCTATCAAGACGTCGAAGGCATGTAAATAGGTACATATAAAATGTACGATTTTATTTAATATTTAAATATAACCTTCAGAAAGTATACTTTTCAGATAATAAAGTATGATTAAAATATAAAATAATATTAATATTGCATAAATTTTAATATTAGGTAGGTTTGATTTTTTTAATAGAGTTAAAATGCCAAAATTTAAAATAATGTAAAAATAAAGTACAGTTATCCGAGGTTATTTTGGCCAGCGGATCTCAAATGGAGGTATCCTGTGGAAGTGTTATAAAAGGGGTCAGAGAAAGAAAACTTTTTTAAGCAGTTAACATTTCTGAAACCTGTAATTATATATATATTTTTTTGAAAAGTATAATATTTTTTCTCCAAAAACTATGAAAAATTATGAAATTGCAATAATATTTCAGGTTTCTCTTTTCAATCAAAATAAGAAATATGTTATAATAAAAAATATGTTTCCGTAATAACCACTTTTAACGCTTATCTTACTTCTTTTTTCATTTAGTTCACTAGATTCAGCTCATTTCATCAGATTCAGCTCGAAGACTGCGAATTCAACTGTCAAAAATAAAACATAATTTATGATCAATAATAAACAAACTATGGAAAAATTTCATTCCTCTTATTAAAGAAATAAAAAAAAAAACTAAAAGTCTAAATAAAGTAGTCTTTAAAAGACGTACTCAATTCGCGAACGCAACAACCTATAGGAGGCGTTGTTATCCCTTTTTTTTTTTTTTTTTTTTTTTTTAAAGAAGCAACATTCAAAACTCATTGGAAAATATTTGTAATTTCTTAGAAATTTTAAACATTTAACATGAATAATTTATTCTGTTTAATGAACGGGCACTTTCTTTTTTAATTGGCTATATGAATGGTCAACTATAGATTTGTTCAGTCTAATAATGTTTGAACTACAGGATAACTTTCTTTGGTCAATAACAACGTATATATAACGTAAAACTAATGAGTTATTTTTTTTGGAAAATATTTGTTATCAATTTTAACTCTTAAAAGTCAAAGCAATGTTAGTCGTCATTTAAATTATTATCAGATAGATTAGATAAAAAAATATTACGACGTGCTTATATTTTCCTTATAGTTAATATCGAAATTTCTTAAAATTTCTTAAAACAAAAAAAAAACAAAAATACTTTTAACATTTTTTCGTTAATAGTTGTTGGGAATAGTATATTCTACATTTATTTTAAACCTTTGTAACCTCTTCACAAACTAACCAAAGCTAAATAAGATATTGAATAAAATGAATTTGAAGATATTGAATTTTCACTGCTCATCCTATATTGCAGACTACCATGTTTTTTTTAAAACTTTAACATACATATAACACATGTAAACTTTAACATACATATGACTTTCACACATGTAAACATCGAGTGTAATTGTAGACTACCGATTTCCAACAACTAATTGATCTCTTAAATGAGTGATTGTCTTAAATTGAAAAGTGACATGAGTAACTCCAAACGAATAACAAAATTAATATAATTTCGTTAATTTAATTGATAAATACGAATAAATAAATAATTAACAAATCCAACACTATTTTTTAACATTGTGAACAATTATTTATGTAGGACAAAAAAGTCTATATTACTAACTAAAGACTTGATACGTTTTGCCGTTGATAAAATTTACAAGAAAATAATAATTAACAATAGTTTAGGCCAAATTTATGTTACATTTCTTGACTCGATTATAAAAGCAAATGCGAGAAACTGTTATTAATAGTTGTCGTTTCAGGGGATTTTGGTATTAAGAAATTCCATTGAGCGTGGGTAAATTTGCATTTTTCTTACTTGTCATTTATTTGTGGGCAATTGTAAAAAGAAATGAAATATTCAATTCTCTGTTTGACACTTTGCATTTTAAGTTTGATTTAAAATCTTCATAATCTTTTTCTTTTCAATGGGAAAAGTTAAATATATAAGAATTTATATTATTTTAGTGTTTCATAAAGACACGTGAATTAAGCTTAAAATGGTTTATTCAGAGAATACACTTTTTGAAAAATTAAAAAGCAAAATTGAATTTTTAATTCCCCATATGTTAATGCGAACTTTCATGGGGCTGGGGAAGAAAATTGAAAACTTTTATTTCACGTAAAAAGTAGCGCCTTTCGTTTTAAAGCATTTATTTAGCATTTAGTTTAAAAACATCTTATCTTAAAATTATTTTTAAAATTAAAGGAACAAATATTTTTTTGCTCAAATTTCGTATTTCATTTAAAGCAATATAAATATATCCAATTTTAAGTGTTTTCTATGTTGTTAATTTTAAAAACGATATAATATTCAGTAGGAAAAATGCATTTCTGTGGTTTTCCGCTTTCCACCTGTTATTACCAGCTTTATGAAGCTTAGAAAGAAATTTTTAATTTCGCGTAACGAACAGTTTTATTCTGCATTTCGCTCAAAAACTGCGTCTTTAAATATTTCGGAAATATAAACAAAAAAAAAAAACTTTATTTAAATTTCCAATTTATTTAAAACTAGATAGTTAAATAAAAACGTTAAACAATCGTAAAATATAAAATTAAAAAAAAGAAAAATGTGTAAAAGTTAAAGAGAAAAAAGTTCGCTTTCCACATAGTATCACCGATTCTTATGAAAGGAAATTCTATCCCAGGTAACGAGTATTTTTTTTTATATATTTCCCGTTTATTCTAAAAAAGCGTATCGCTTACCAGTCTGAAACAGGTTACTAGATTCCAAGGTCACGATTCGTAAAAGAGTAACACTTCCGCACTCTCCGACACAAAACTCTTCCTCGAATTTATTATTCTTTTTACTTTTTTTTTATATTGTGTCCAACCTATTATTCGGCACTAAATAATACCTAAAATGCTTCTTTTTAAATAAAATTTATTAGGTCATCAGCTTACTTTAGGTTCTAAAAAAGTGATTTATTGCATGCCTTTGATTTAATAATTAATCCTTTTTGTAATTTTCCTGTCAAAAATTGAACTTAATTATTGCTTCCAATATCAGTTGTTGATTTATTAGAATTCAGTAAAGATGCTATTTATATACCCATAAGAGCATCAAAGCGAGCAACTGTAGTCTGACTGTCTAATATATTATTTTTGGCGTAAATATAAAACGCAATAAAAAGAGATGGTTTTTTTTTAAAAAAACTATTGCGCCGAAAAGGTTTCTAACGAAATTTATTTGCAATAAATCTTTAAATTGTTTTGCAAAAAATTAAAACAAAATGTTTTTCCAAAGATTTTCAACAAACTTTCATTTTAAAAGATTTATAAAAATCATTTGGGGAAAAATACATTTGAAATTATTTGTTTTGAAAAAGGTCTTTAATTAAAGTGGTTATCAAAATATAAAGCAAACATCAATGAATGTCGATAAAGGGGCATTTCAAGAATCCACATGTGACCTATGACGTCAGCCTTTATCAACAAAATAGCGTATTAACGTTGAGTTAAGTTTCTCTACATAAGTTAGAATGAACGATAAGTTAATTAAATACAGAGCAGTATCGCACATCGAATGAGTTGGAATATAATTCCTTCTCGTCTACTTCTTTTACTTAACTTAGATTTTTTATTTGCTTAGGTATTTTACTGTAACGGTGATATATTTTTGTTTTGTATACCTGGCAACTTCGATGCATTATTAGTTTGTTTATGCTCCACATGGCTTCGTGCTTGTTTCGGTGTTAAGTCTCTGAGTAAATACATGGTGAAAGAATTGAAATCTTTGAAAAAGAATCCTTGGAAAGAATTTAGAATGTGTCACTTAAGAGACTCGGTACTTCTCGGGCTTGGCTTACTCGAAATAGAATGGAAAGAACAGTTGCTACCTTAAACAAATGCCACGTTTCAGCAACCAATCTGGATCGAGATACTCACACTACGTCATTTGCAGGCATCTCATTATTTTGTAAGTATTAGAAATGGGAGAATCATTGAATAATTTTTTTTTAATGAAATATCGAAAGAAGTAATAAAACGCTTAAATAATGAATAACTCAGATATGATGACTTTAAACGTAAGAAAGTTGAATCCAAATTGTTTGAATGACCAACTTGACTATTAACTAAGTATTGCTAAATTCAATTCAATTATTAATCTAAAGCAAAAACTCCCTTTATCAGATTAAACAAGATTTTTGTTTTCCTAAGATTGGGTACATGCAACTGGAGAAGAAGTCTAAAATCAGCTGATTGGGTATAAAAAAAAGACAGCGTTACAACTATTAAGTATGACTTCTCACTGTATCAATTTTCGAACTGTGTTGAGCCAGATTCGCTGTTGAATCATGGCATAAACAAATGCCTCGATTTAGCAGCCAATGAAGTTCAACACCCATGCGTGACGTCGCTTGCAGTTATCTAATTTTCTTTTTTTGTGGAATTTTTATTATCAGAAATGGGAGTTTTTGATAGTTTGCTATGAAATCTAATTGCTTATCCTGAAAAGTGGTCACAGTTTGAGTTTCTTAATGTTATTTTCACCTTTTCTCATAATCCCCAAATATTTGGAATCAATTCGCGTATCTATTGTATGTGTTGTAAAAATATTTCATGAAATATTTTTTCCAAAAACATTTGTTTGCTATCTCAACGCTTGAGTACGCCCTCCAGCGGGGTGGATATTTTCAGGCTACTATTAATTAAGTTTTCATTTAGTTCTATCTGAATCATTTGGAGAGTAAGACACTTTTTTTTCAGCAGTAAATAAGAAGCAAAATTTGACTAAGGAAGAGGCGGAAAAACACGTAAAAACTACCCAGAACATTGGGAAATCAATCGGAAACAAAACGTGCCCAACATTTGAAGAACAATTTCTTCAATATTTTTTCCTTTCTATGAACAACAAACTTGCAATCGATAACTTCCGATTTTCATACCGTTACAGATATGTATATTGTGTATAGATTATACGTGTATTACAGATGTGTATATTACATTGCTTACTTCATTCCAATGAATAAATGTGATTTCAGAATGTGCAGAACTTTAATAGTTATAGAATAGTATATATTTCTGAATCTATATAATTCGGGAAACAACAATAGAGAATCATTCGAATTAATTGAAATAGTATCATTTGTGCTGACTATTAATAAATTTTTATCGTTTTCTTTGTAAGTATTTTTTAATTTTGAATGAATAATTTAAACTAGAATTCAGCTATTCTGCTTGTAAGTTACATATTAAAATTCATATCGAGATCTTACAATTATAAAATTTTGCTGTGTGGTATGTTATCTAAAAATATTGAAGGGATAATATATGTATATATTATTAATTGAAAATAAAATTTTCAAACGAACAACATATCTTTTTGGAATTCTCCGGATTTATAAAACAGGTAAGTGTTATGATTTTTATAATAAAAAAATTATTTGTAAATAGTTTTTCTTCTAATTTGATGGTAATTCTCTACAGAATGGTTTTTTACGCCTGATTAAGAACTTTAATACTAAAAAAATGAAATCTGAAAATTTTTATTTCAATCTGAGAAAATTTTAGAAATTTTTTTTTTGTTTATTGTAAGCATTCTTTATTTTACACTTTTAACTTTATAAATAATTATTTTTTATTGAAACATTAAATTATTTTATTAAAAATTGTAAAAATACTTTTTTTGCGAAACTAAATGATATAACATTATCTGTTTCTGTATACTTTTTGCATATTTTAATGTTTGAAGTAATATGATTCAGAAAATTATGGAATGTTAAGTTTAAATAGACCTTTCATATTAGATCATTAAATTTAGAAAAGCAATTTCGATGGCATTAGGTTTTAATTTTTATAAGAATTTAAGATGCATATGTTTTTCCAGTTTATTTAAAATATATTTCCGGTGTGTTTTGAATATTTCATTTCTAAAAAAAAAAAAAAAGACAGAGAGAGATTCTTTTTTGTTTTCTCGTGCATTAGAAAGAAATATCTAACATCTTTCTTTTTTAAATTTAATAAGCCACAATAAAGAAGAAGCGTCGCCATGCTAATCTGAAGAAATCTCCAGTGCAACTGATGATCCTGTTGTTCTGCTAACTGTCATTCGTCTAAAAAAACAATGCCTTCTCTTGGTCATTGCGTTCTGGAAATGAATAAATTTTGTAAACAATTTCATTTTTCAAACTAATATTATTAAATATCGTTTGCAATAAAATTTTATTAGGTGTCTTTTGCAAGCAATTTTATTAGTTATCTCTACTTACAGGAAAGTTGCCTAAATCGTACCACCTTCGATTTTTAAAGAAGTGCAGATTGCCCTGGTACAGGGATGGGCAAACGACGTTTTTGGTCGAGGGCAAAACATTGAGAAAAAAAAGTTTGGCGGGCTGAGTAAAAACTTCTAAAATAAAAATTTAAAAAAAAAAAAGAAAACGATATCTAAGTTTTAATTTAACTATTTAATGAGATGAATAAAATTGCGATTTCATTTTTAAAAGTTTCTTATATTGAGGTTCGAAGTGAGATGTGCTTATTTTAAGAAACGAGGCTAAATGCATATCTGTTAGTCTACTTCTGAAATGATATTTCTAAGGTTCATAGTTGAAAACACTTGTTCACATATATAAGATGAAGCAAATATAGCACTGATTGTCTGGACATGAGATATTAAATTTTGGAAACTAGCTTTTGGTAATAATTTGTAAAACTCATAATTTTGCAATTTAGAAACAACTGCTTCGGATGGTTGTTAGATTGCAACTCAATCTGCAATTCCGACCTCACAATTTACGTGGAAAAAATATTTAATTCTGTCGAATGCCATTCAACAGAATTATAATTAGATGTTCTGAATGGCACTGAAATCATGAAATCTACGTTCAAACTCAAAATGGAGTTTTTTCAATTCTTAAGCTTTTCCTTAGAATTGAAAGGTACTGAGGGTATTGAATTTAACCTCGAGAAATTAGATAAGTCGTTCTTAGATAGCTGCCCAGCAAACAGATTAAGCTTCAGTTTAAAAGCTTTGAGATGGGCCCAGATATCATCGATGAATTGATTTTTCCCTTGCATCTTCAAGTTGTTCATATGACAAAGAAGATATGTGAAAAATGTTGAAAATTTTTTTGCAAATAACTAAAAAAGCACAAGCGAATTTATTCATTTAATAATTTCACCATTATTTATAATGACGTTATATGTGTGCAATCTTTCCATACGCAATAAATAATGTTAGATTTCACGCTGGCAGAAAAATCCGCTCGTTGAAACTTAAAATGTACAGTCTGCCCCATGTGAAGTACAATTCACGTATATTAGCTCCTCGAAAAAGACAAGCACTCGTTAGAACCAGTCTACGGCTAAAAAGAAATTTTGTTCTCAACATTTTACCAATTGATGCAGTCTGTGCTAACTATTTCCACCAATTTATCAGTACTTTGTTAAAAAATAAAGAACAAAAATATCTTTAAACAAAGTAGACAAGAAAATGGATGTGTAATGTATATTGTTTATATTCACCACGGATCGACAAGTTAAAATTTTTTTCCGCGGGAGGGTAAAACCTTCCAGCGGGCCACAGTTGGCCCGCGGGCCGTAGTTTGTCCATCTCTGTCCTAGTGGATAAATTAGGAAACTTGTGTTTACGTGGAGATCCAATCAGAAAAATCAAGTCTCTGAGTACGCGAATTTTTTTTTATTTAAGTTTTTTGGTTTTTACAAGAATTCACAGTGTAATTTTTGAACATCTTGTGTATAACAGATACAATCTTGTAGGCAAATTATTAAATACATTAGATAATTGTTAAACAACTTATTGTGTTATGTTTTACTAGTTCCTTTGGTAGCTAACTATTGTTTGAGGCTAGGAATTACGCTTTGTGTAAGAAGTTGCCTATATTGCACGTGTTGTGAGTTCTTAAATCGTACCGGTACGATTCAGCAGCGAACTATAGGTCCATATCTGCCATATAAGTTTAATATCTTTCAGTATTTGCAAAGTAAAAAAATTTTATTCAAAAATATTTTTTGTTTTATCAGTTTTCTGAAATTCTGTTTTAACGTTCATAGCATTAGCAATAGAAGGAAAAAAGTTGCCAAGCCAACTTTTTTTGGAATCAATCGTGAAGCACTTACGTTGTATTTTTCAATTGCACTGCAGTATAATGCAAGTTCTACTTCTTTTGGACGGTCATTTGACTCCTTCAAAAAACTCTAAGCATTTTGGAGGAATGCTGGAGTGACAATCTGCAATGAAATTCGAATGAAGTTATCCTGGATTGATTATTAGAGAGTACCAAGATTCGAATCTAGTGAATGAAGCCTATAATAAGGCAGCAATAACTGAAAATTCTGTTCAAGGATTTAATTGTTTTTGAGTATGACCCATTGATCCACCAGTTTGTAATGTCTTCTCGCAAGCTGATGCTATAATTACAGAGACGGATCTCCAAGTGATGATCCTCCTCTTCGTGGTGCATACGTTTGTTAGAGAATCAATGCTTTCATCTGCACTGAAAGTTTCAATAGAATCCGTGATTCCAAAACCTTTAGAGGAAAAAAGTTGTTTCTAAATAACAAGGAGCTGTAGTTTTAATAGGCAACCCTTATAAAAATAAACTGGGACTATCGATTTAACTTAAACCCGCCAAAGAAAAAGTAAAGGAGCTGAAGCCCTCAAATTCAAATCAAAAAATCGAAAACAGTAAACTGAAATGAAAGAAAACAGCTCCATGAATCAAGGATTAAAAACAAGTTAGGTTTATATTAAACTAAAGACCTACTTCATTACAGGATGAATCCAGAAGAATAATGAATCCAGAATGAATCCGCTTAAATGAATCCAGAAGAATAATTTGACGTGTGCGTGACTCATTCAGTTGAATATAGGGTTCAATGTTTGTCATGTGTTTGCTGTGTGAATGGTGTAATGCTTGCTTAAGTTCACGAAAAATGATTCGGCCGAAAGTTAGAAGAAAAAATAAGATATTTGTATGCTATATCGAAAACATGTACCAATCAAACATTGAACCTAATGATTTGTTTATAAGTAATGATTGTTTTTCGAATGAGTTATATTTTTATTTCCTAGTTAAAGTCTTACATGAGCATTCTAGTAACAAACTCTCATGTTTTATGGGAACTTCTTTGCCTTATCATTTATCGAAATCGTAACAGTTTAGAAAATATGGTATTGAATTTAACATTATAAAAGAGTAGTTTTGGATTATATTTTGCTTATTTGGTAAGTCGCTGTTGCTCATATTTTCTGGGTCGTTACAACCTAGGGAGCTGGTGGTACGAATTAGGCAATAAATTTCCTAGATCGTACCACTTTCAGAACTAGTAAAAATAACTAATTTTCAGTGTTTACTTTGTAATTATCAAAAAAAAAAAAAAAACATTATGAGTAGCTTAATAACTGTACTTTATTATTAAAATATTTCAAATTTAATTGTCAGTGATTTTGATTGATAAAAATTAAAATGTTAAAAATGTTTGCTCTGATGACGTAAACAAACATTTTATTAAAAATCTTTTGAGCAAAATTTTATTAAAATTAGTTTTTCACTATTTCGAAATTAGTTTCACACTATTTCAAAACTCGGGAAATTAAGTTTGTTTCTTTATTTCTCAATTGAAAAAAAATTTTAAAACAAACTTTCTCTTTGTAATTGAAATTTTTACCAGTAGCAAGGAACATAAACTTAACTTTCATCTTCCCGATTCTAGAACTTAGCAGGTCAGGAAGATGAAGTGTTGGTAATTTCGGGTCACAGAGTTGGGAAATACTTTAACAAAAAACTAAATGTGATTAACAATTTGGTAGTTCACGTCGAATAAAAAAACTCTAATTAAACATTTTCTTAAATAATGTATTTGTCTCTGTATAACATAATTTTATATTCTAAAATCGGTGATCCATAAACTAAGAAGTGAAAGTTCCGTTGGATAATCAGGTGTTAATACAGAAAACGTTCTCTTATCAGATAAGAGAGTAGGAGGTCACCCGCTGGCCCAGCCCTTATCGTTAACAACCACCCGAACAATGCCTCATTTATAACAGAATGCTTTTTCTAAAAGCTGATTTTTTTTTTTTTTTTTTAAACAAGCACTACTATAAAAGAGAAATGTAATTAGTATGCGGATTTAATCTGCTATGATCACCAATTAAAACAACCCTCGAACAATGGTTATTTCAGAAATATCTAGCTTTTGAATATTTTGAAAATAAAATTCTGCAATGAAGTTATGTTTGTATATAAATGTAAAATAGAAAGTGGTGTCAATGAATTTAAAAAAAAAAAAAAAAAAAAAAAAAAAAAAACAATTTCGTGCCCTAAATTATTTTTGAGTTTATTTTATTGTTCAATGAGAAATGTTACTCGACACTCATCTAGTGTCACCCAGTGTAAACTTTATGTCAAAACTTATAGTTGTGAAGAAATAGCAGCAGAATTTAAGAAAAAACAAAAATTGAATTAAAACAAATTCTTAGAATTGCAATAGAATTTAAAGGAATTTTTAAAGCGGTAATAGAATCTAAATAATTTGAAATGAGTTATCAAAAGTAGTAATAGAATTCAATCAAGTTTCAAAGGTAGAAATAGAATTAATACAAATTTCAAAATTAGTAATGGAATCTAATGGAATTTGAAAAGTGTGAGTAGAATTACAAGAAAATTTCAAAATTAGAAGTAAAATAGAATCTATATTCAAGAAAAGTAAGAGTATTTAGACACATTTCAAAAGTATGAATGAATTATAAAAAAATGAGAAATATTATAAAATTTAAATAAAGAGAAAACATGATGAAATTTAAAAAGTTTCATAAAATTTAATTTATAATGAGAAAAGAAATCTTGTACTTCAGAGTTTATATTGAGCATTCAATTCATTGTTATAAATAACGTTGGTTGTTCTTTTTATAATGTCCTGACGCAGGAAAACTTGGTCAAAACTGATAAATAATGTCAAGTCGGTAACTAAAGGTCAAATTTGATTTATAGTTGTGACTTCATGGAACGAAATTCTTTGACTATTACGCAGCAGACAATATTTGTAATAGAATTCAACTCAACTTCTCATTCATTTTGAATGGATTATAAACTTATATCATGTAGCTTATGAGGATCATTTTCTCCACATAAAAATAGTATCAAAACCGATAATAAAAATTAACAAGAATTATTAAGTAGAATTGATAAATAGTATCTTAAAACTTAATTATAAAAATTATTAAATTATCAAATCGTGTCAAAATTAATAATAACTAAAATTATCCAAGCTGAACTAAAATTATCTACAGAACATTTAAAACTAACAACAACTAAGTATATCAAATGGCATCAAAACTTATTTATAAAAGTTATTAAATTACCAAACAGTGTCAAAACTTATATAAACAAAAATTATCAATAAAACATTCAAGACTAATATTTACTAAAATAAGCAATTAGTGGCAGTTAAATGTTCCAATTTTTAACATGATAATTTGATGGTAATAACTAATTACTTAACAATAAATAAAGAAAACAAATTAACAAGTATAAAAGAAAAATTCTAATACAATAGGAAAGCGGAAAATCTTAAAAAAAGAACAAAGAAAAATTGTAACCCCAATTTATATAAATTTTTAAGGTAGAAAAATCTTATAATTAATTAAAATAATCCATATATCCGAAATTTAAAAAGGAAATCTCATGGCAACATAAGACTAAACGAATTTCCTTTTTCTTTGATCGCAAAGTTTTAGAGTTTACGTGAAGAAGATTCCAAAAGAGTTATTGATTTGCTGCTTTCAGAAAAGTCTCATTTAAAGCAATAAAGTGAATTAAAAGCGTAGAAATAAAAATCACATTAACATCTTAGAGCTTCTCAACTGAGAGGCTTAACTAAAAATAATAAATAAAAAGTTTTCATAAAGAGATATATATTTACTTCTAGTATTATTGGTCAATTACAACTTTAGGGTCCAATTTTGTTCAATGAATAATACTTTATTTCCTTTATCTTATTTCTTTAATATAATCTTATTTTTTCAACATTAGTCTGATAAGTTCAGATAAATAACGGGAAAAGTATTTAGCTATTTAAAAGTAAACATTATTTTTTGTGTTTGTTACCTATATTTTAGGGGTATGAGATTAAAGGTGTTGGAATCTGTGGCTTAAGACTCAATCTTAAATACCTTGAGTTTTTTTTTTTCTGTTTAGAATTTATTACCTAAGCAGAGTATGACATTGATAATATAATATAGGGCTGTTAAGAAATCATTTAAATATTTCTCGGACAATCAAATTTTAAAAATAATTTATAAATTACAAAAAGTGTTCCAGTCAAAGACCACAGAATTAAATGTACTCCCGTAAAGCTATTAAAACAATAAACCCTTCAATTTTCTCTAGTAAAATGCTGAAGTCGTAACTTAACGTTATACGTGTAAAAGTTTCCTTTCGTTTGGGTCCCAATATGGGTTTTTAGTTGTTCGAGACTTCGGTGATTTGCTTGTCAAAAAAGGTGAACCGTAGAAAGAGAGGGAACAGTATAGTGCTGCCATCTTTCGATTCTTAAAAAAGCTGTGTGTTCGAGGGTCCGAGTTCACCAATCTAGAGGAAGTGCCTCTAGACCTGGGATTGAACCATTATCATTGGTGCCTGATGTTTTATTCACTATGGAAAATAGTGTAAACCCTCGATTTCATTAAGAAAATTTATGTAACAACCGCATTAAATAATAAATCAAGCTGAAAGTCATCACCATTACGGTTATTGGAATTTTTTTTTCTGAAGATAGCAACTGTCCGTATAAATTAATGAATAATTCTCCGAATTTTGTAGAAATCTTCAGAGAGTTTTTCTTATTGGAGTTTTGAAGTAAACATTTATAGAAACAACATGAATAGACTTATTCTCAATAAAACTGTAATAATAATAAAACTGAATAAGCCTTCTAAAATCTTTTTAAATTTTTAATGCATGCTGTGCTCGTGAGAACGATATTTTTTTAAACTCTCTCTTTAGTTTTTCTCACGCAACAATAGAAAGTGTTCTAACTGCAAATCAATGCCTAGGTTTCTAGTAGTGATCATTAAGCAAAAAAAATTTCTGAAAACATACAAAAATGAATAAAGTATGAAAGATTTAAAAATTGGGGATTTTTTTATATTAAAAAAAACTGAACAACGTTACGCAAATTTTTATTGACTAATAAATTTGCATATAAAGCAACTAAACTATAATTTGTTTTGCTTACATTGAAAAGAATTTTCCTGAGTGTACTCAATAATGGTTCATAAAACCTTAAAAATAATTTACTTTTCGAAAAATTATTTGTGTCTGAAATATAAATAAAATGTTTGGTTGCCATTTGTTATTGCCAGTGTTATCAGTTCACATGGAGATAATTTTTAATTATTTTTTAACTAGTTTAAAAAAAATAAAATAAAATCAGTTCTTTCCTTGTTAGAGACTCAAGCGATTTGTTTATTGAATGAAGGCGAGCCTTGGAACGAGACGAAATAGTGTAGTTCTGTCGAATATTGAGTGAGTTGCGTTTCCCGCAAACACTAGAAAAGAGAGAGAGTGTGAGTAGTTGGATCGAATCTGAGACGTTTGTGTCTATAATCTGATGCTGTTATCATAATTTGAAAAAAGGGTATGCAATCCCGATTTCATTTAGGATACTTTGTATATAACCGCTTAGTTAATTATACAAAGTTTGGGGAAAAACATTACAATTATGAGCAGACCATGCTTTTCTTAAAAAAGGGACTCAGCTACATAAACTAATTGCAGACTTTTACTGAAACCTTACGGAGTATGCGGAAAAAATGTTTTAAAAGTTCTTATTCTTTATTTTACTTTAGTACTGAAGTTAAACAAAAACTGATCTTAGTTAGATTTAAAATGCTTTTATTCGTCAGTTCATAAAATGAGAAAAAGTTTTGTTGATATTTGAGGTATAAGGGATAAACTTTGTATTTTTCCATTGTTAAATATTTTAACAAAATTTTGAAAGGTTTACCACTATTTCAAAACTAAGCCGAACAATTCATAAGACTTGCCAAGCAATTTCACATCAGTTCATAAAAAAAGTATTTAATATGAATAAAGTAAAATAATGAATAATAGTTAGTTGTGATTTTTAAAATATATATATATATATATATATATATATATATATATATATATATATATATATATATATATATATATATATATATATATATATATATATATATATATATATATATATATATTCTTTTTATTTTGCTTAATAACCTGTGAATATTTAGACATGCAAAGATTTATAAATATCTTAAAAGAGCCGTGTAGTGAATTCACTACCCTTAACTGAATTTAATGATCCACAGAATGTAGTAAAGCTCTCACGCATAAATAAACACCTCATAAATCACAAATTATAGAGAGTGTATTTTTTAGTGATCTACTAGCTTTTGTTTTAACCTTTCTACTTAATGGGCAAAATGAATCATTAGCAGTCTTAATTATTTATATCAATTGATGTTTCAGGCAATGTGGGTATGCAGCAATGACAAATGCTTTTTTAGGCGAAGCACGATGAATGAAAATGAAGGAAAAAGTTGCAAGGCATTATTTTTTTTCACTTTCTTCCGTTAAAAAGAATATTGCTGTGTTGAAAAAACAACATTTTTTAAAATTTGTAACGGAATATTTTATTTAATTATAGAAATTTTACTTTGACTGGCTTATTTGATTATTATTAATACACTGAACTCCAAACATGTTTTATTTGTGTTTAATTTGAAATAAATAAAAGCTGAAATGTAAAATTTATAAAAAAAAAGTCAACGTTCAACAGTTTTTTATCGAATCTGACATAAATATTTACGGAAATTCAAGTACAAATATAATTTATAACAAAGACAAAGCACTCTTGGTAAAAAGTTTCTTCTTGGAAAAAAAAGAAGTTTATTACAGTTTCTTGCAAAAAAATTGTGATTTAAACATTACGGAAACGGGTTCTGGTAAACTTTTAATTGCAATGCCTGGATGGTACTAACAATCCTTTCGGCTGTTCGGACACTGGAATGAGAAAAGAAAACCAAGCAACCCTTGTTCCAGTTTATGTAGCTGCTTTGAGTTCTATAGCTTACGTAGGATTCAAAGCAGCAACTTTTCTACCTAGGTATATTCTTTATCTGATTCAATTCTGGAGATATGGCTGACCAAATGCAACCAGCAAATCTAGTCAGATTAAATCGCCATCAGAAGGACCGCGTGCGGTCGTCCATTAAAATAAAATCTGCACCGACCCAGTAAAAGCAAACCTATGGTCCAAGAACGCATATCTGTACTAGTAAAAGCGCTTTTTCTAATGAAATGAGGTCATTCGGAATGAAGCGCACAACTGCCTGATTTCTCGTTGCTTTTTGCACGCCTGTTCATCGTGCCTCTAAAATTTGCCTCTAAATAGTAATCTCTTCAATAAAAAACTCCTTTTCCTTAAACCTGTCACTCTTGACCAAGGATTTTTTCCGAATACAATTAACTCCATGGAAAGTTAAATCTTACCGATCCAATAAATTCTCTAATTCGAACTTTAGTTAGAGATTGTATTATTATCCCTGAATCAGTCCAAGAATTTCTAAAATTATGAATAAAAAAAAAACTTTGTAATCGTTTTATTCTCCTGTGAACAAACTCAATGTTCCTTGAAGATCCTATAGCTGATGAGGGGCATTTACTAAATTTCTGGTCATTGTGGTCTTGTGTATGTCAGAACACATTAAACCTACCCTTAAACTTCGAATCAAATTTGAAAGATTATGTTCAAAATCAGAATATTAAACGATCTCCCTACATTGTTGGAATTCTTGTCATAGGTCAGAGTTTTTCTTCCGCCAAAAGCATTCAGCAACCTCTCTTTAGCCACTGATCTTGATCCTTGAGAATCATGTCATATTATTGAAAAACATTCTAATTATTTAATTAATGACCTTTCAAACATCATTCGAATGTTCGGAAGTGCAATTTCTTTTACTTTCTACATTTAGTAGGACTATGGCTTTCACTCTAGCAATATCACATCTCCCTTTCTTTGACTATCTCCCTCCACTAGACTAAGCCATTTTTTTTTCTTGTTGCAACATGTTTGTGATTGTGTGTCTTGTTAGAAAGAATCAATATACGTATTATAATATTTTTTTCACTCGACACATATTACACCCATTTTTATGTTTTAATTTTTATTTAATTTTATTCCTGTGTTTCTTTCATTTCTTCATATAAGTACAAATTAAACAAATGCCAAATCAGTTTAAATACTTCAAGTTAAAAGGAAAATACTGAAAACATTCGAAATCATTGCTTTGACATTCTTTCATTAAATGACACTCTAATTAAGAACATCTTTTGAGTTACTGTGATGCTTATCGTCACTCGAAATTAAAATCAAGAGAAAGGGTTAAAATTAGATTTCCAGAACATTTCAAAGTCTTCGATTAAATAAAACTACCGTGGGAAATCTCCATCGGCAAATAGTAACTTAAATACGGATAGAGTAATTCAAATAAAGAATTAGGTTAAAATCCTACAATGTCACCCTATCTTGTGACTAACTCGAAAACAATAACTTTTGGACTTGATATTTCCTCAAATTTGTAACTTTTTATCACTCAAAAAATTCGATATAAAAGTAGCCGAAGGAAAGGAGAACAATAAAAGTAAGTCTACTCTAGGCTGATACCGAAAGTAAATCACCATGAGTAAACTTGGTAAGTCTCTCTCTCCCAGTGGCGTACGCAGAATTTTTTCAAGGTGGGTGTTCATAATTTTCTGAAACTAATAAAAGAAATTCGAGTATGTAAAAAAGCACTATTATTTCCCTAATTTAGACAGCTAGATAATTTTGATTCCTTATTTAGACAACATTGTTTAGTTAAATTTTAATTTGATTTCGTAAGTTTAAAAACATAATTTGTTTTTTTATAATAAGAAGTAAAATATTTTATTTTTATTAAAAAATAGGAATTGATCAAGCCAGAAAAACTACTCATAATGTAACAGCTACCTAAATAATAACCGTATGACTGTGAATATTCTATAGAAAACCAATAAATTTGACCAAAAAATAAGAAAAAATAACTTACCAAAAAATAGGGAATTAAACCAGTATACAAACACGCTAAAAATTTATTGATTTATACAGTAATATCCAAACGACGGATTTTTTTTGCAAGTTCGTTATGTCTTCTACATCTGGGGTAAATTTTCTATGAATGTTTAAGAGCGCCAATCCATTTATTCTATTATTACCCGCTGAATTGCGTGAATAAGTCTTTAAACGGCGTAAAGTCGAAAAGGATCTTTCGTTTGCATTCGTTGAAACAGGTAGAACGACCAATATATCTAGGAGTTTGAAAATGTTTGGTGTTATATCTTTATTGCACATTCCAAGAGCATCCGCAACAGTTTTTGGAACACTACCTCCGTCTTCACTAATCCTTTTCAATCTTTTAAACCAGAGTTTTAGTTCAGACTTATGGCTTTCTTTACAGGTATCCAAATCTTGAGCGTAAAATTCCACTAGTGCTTCAAAAGCCTTTATGTTTGAAGGTTGGCAAATGAAAGGATCGGCAGGAAGAAGGCACTGAAATCCTTTCAAAATATCTCGATGCGAGACAAATCTTAAGTCTAATTGTGTTATAAAATTTTCTATAAATGGAATAAATACACTAACTCTGAAATATGTTTCGGGAGTCGATGAGGGAAAATTAGCGCGATTTTTCTGTCGTCCCGTTATTCTAGGGATTTGTATGGAAGATCCAATGCTTGTTAGCATAAAAGAAGAAGAGCTGAATATTTCAGAGAATGTTTTAGTGGCATTTTCACGCATTAATTTTAGTTTTTTAATAACATCTTCTGCGATACTCACTGCCTCTATCAAATCTATGCTTGTTTTTTGTAGGTATCTACAAAGATGGATTGTTATGGTGAAAAATTTGTAAATGCATAAAAGAGATACTACGAACTGGCAATTAGATACTGTGCACAGTAAAGAATTAGCTTGAGTTGCTGATTCCTTATCCTTCCATTCTGATATTTTTTGAAGAGTTTCAAGGATAGGCTCGGAAAGTTCCACCAGAGCGGTTACTGAGTCGTATCTTTCCATCCAACGGGCTGCACATAGCTGTTTAATTTTCTCCCTCTTAGAGCTGGTTTCCATCTCCTCTATTGCTGAAGATAGGACATACTGTCTTTTTGGCGTATTTAAAAAGTCGTATAATGTTTAAATTGTTCCTAAGCAATTTCTAATGCCAGTTATTTCGCATAAATTTGATACGGCCGAATTGAGGCTATGAGCAGAGCAATGTACATAGAGTGCTGATGGGACAATACTTCTTACGTGGGCCTGTACATCATTAATTTTTCCACTCAATGATGCAACACCATCGTACCCCTGTCTGTCCACGTAACTATTTTATATTAACCTTCATAGACTGTAATTGGTCCAATATTGTTGTTGCTATTGCTTTTCCGGTTAAGTCATGCACTAGAATGAATTGCAAAAACTGTTCGGTGATATTAAAATTTTCTTTATCGACATATCGAACGCATAACGATAATTGCTCTATACCTGCAATATCAGTTGTTTCACCTGCAAGTATGGAAAAGCAAGTTGCATCATTAATCTTGCTGACTAGTTTTTGCAGGATTAAAATATTACAAACCTCAATAACTTCGTTCTGAAATCGAGGGCTGGTATACTGAGCATTTTTTCTGTTTGACTCTAAAATGTTCTTACGAGTCGAATCGTTCTTACTCCGGAAACGAAGCAATGCCCGGAAATTTCCGTCGTTCTCTTCACCTGGTTGTTCAGCAATCATTCCCGAATCCTTATGTCCCCTTAGAGCGAGACCTTGATTTCCACAAAATAGGATGGTTTCAATGATTGGAGTAATGTTTCTTCTATTTTCTTCTGCTTGCTGCAGAGTCAACTTGTTCATCCACAGGTTTCATCTTTCCAAGTAAAATATCGTTTAATGTCCCAGTAGTTTCGATCGATTATTTGTGATAAAGACATTTCTCGTGTTCAGAAAATCACTCTACTGCTTTTTTCCAGTTGTCAAATTTTACACTGCACAGTTGGCCTAAAGGTTGCTTGCCAGAACCGGCACCACTTGGTGTGAAAAGTACACAAAATTTGCAAAAAGCACCCCTCTTTACCTCTGAATATGCAAGCCATTTCCAGCGATAAAGTCATTTGTACTGAAATTTCAATTTTCTTTTACCTTTTTCAGGAAAAACAAATGCTGGATTGGGTTCCCAAACATTTCTTGGTATATCCAGTTTTTTTTATCCTCGCATGTACTATCTTCTGAAAAAAAGTCCAATGTCATATGGGTGGGAAGTAACACTTTGAGGGTCACTTTCACATTCATCAGATTTTGTTATGCTAGAAACGTTTTTTTCAACGGAAGTATCACATCGTGAAGTATCATTCGGCTCAACAGAAAAACTTACATTGGTACTAGACGCTGTCACCTCACTAATTTCAGGTCGTGATTTTTTTTCAAAATAATTAAAAATTGTTAAATTCTTGCGTTTTGATATCCTAAAGATCCAAGAACAACAAACCGAAAGACAAACTGCCGAGATAACTCTTAGTCTGACTAACTAACTCCACTGTACTCTGTTCCCCCTTTTATATAATTTTTCACCCACCGCATCTCCAAAATTCTCGAATTGCCTCAAAGACGACAGAACGTCTAAGATTCCAAAATCATAGCGTAAAGACCTCGCGAATGCCAGCCAGTCTCGAAAACTATCGCGACTGGCAGGACAGAAAGGAACCAGCGATCGGGGCTCTCCCGTACACTATCACGTGAATTTGGTTTCATAAGTACAACCCTATTATAGTAAATGCTTTTTCAGTATTCTGAAAAATACCGTGAGAAAAAAAAAGTAGGCATAAGGCAAATAAAAATATATAGTCTAAGAAAATAATAGCCTGCATAATTTTTTACTAAAATTTTTATTTTTGCCATTTTGTCCGAGCTCAAGGGGGGTGTTTAAACCCCTAACCCCCCCCCCCCTTGCGCACGCCACTGCTCTCTCCATCTATTCTAAAAGAACGTAAGCATAATGTTGTAATGCTAAGCTGGTTCAATTGTAAATGCTAAAATGGTTTAATTATAAATAAAATATTATTTGTTTAAGTTTAAGACGAGTAAGTTTCCTTTATTTAATTTAATAACAATAACTATACGATACGGCCTAAAAGCGGCATTAAAGTTTCGTGTTGTATCAAAAATACCTGTTAAAGTTGTTTCTAGAATAATCCTTTTGACTCTAAAATGAAAACAAATAAATATACTCAAAACCTTTTAAAGTGGTTTTTGTACTGTATCATCACAATTCATAGCAGTTTTAATTCTAAAGTATTTTATGATGGCTCTGTTGTTAAGGCACATTCTGAAAGAGTGAAGTTTCAACCCAGTTTCAGATATATGGACAACAGCTTGTCTGTGAAGTAAAGGCATCACAATCATGCCGTTATCCGTGAAATTGTGGGGAGCGTTTATGACTCCTCTGGATTACAACTGGCTGTTGCGGGAATGTATTTACTTTTTTTTAATGAAATATTTTTGCAAAGGAATGCCATTGACATGGAATTGCGAAATTTTCCAATAAATTAATTTTTTCAAAACTTAAATGAAAAAAGTCATTAGGGTAATATTTTTAAATAAAAAAGTATTTTTCATTAGTACATAATATTTAGTGCACAATACACTTAAAAAAACTTCCGCTCGGAAAGTAGGTCGTTCATTTATACGACCAGTTCTCTTTTACTAGAGAAAAAGCCCACTACCTGTAACTGTAACGAGCTTCAACAAAATTAGTTGATCTGACCGTTAATTTATACGGTTATTATATGAATCGTCCGAACTTATTTTGGGGATTTGTACTCTTATCCATTGTGACAGGTTACGTAGATAATGGTTCCGTGTTCGTTATTGTGGGCTTTCTCTCGTAGTTCCTCTACATTGGTGACCACGAACTTTGAACAAGTAACTCTCCCATTCCTCATTAGATAGCAGTACTTACTACATTACTTCTTCTCGTTCTTCGATTTGCCTAGATTCGACAAACAAGCTGTCTGAGTCTTAAATTGACGATAACTTTTACGAACTTAACATTAATTTACGGTCTGTGGACATGTACTTTACGAGTAAAAATTACGGGTAGACCTATATATATATATATATATATATATATATATATATATATATATATATATATATATATATTTGGTCAGCCACTGGAACTCTTTTTACTAGTCTTGAGTGTAATCTTGTAGAGGAATTTTTTAAAATTTATTCAAACTTATTTATTATTTAAGGCATATAATATTCAAAATTAACTGAACTCATTATTTAGAGAAGTACCTTACAGTAAAATGTCATAAATTATCTTAATAGAATAAGAATAAAATATACTGTACTTGATGACATCTTGAGAATAAAATGTATTTGATGACAATAAATTGTTAGAATATTTTTAAAGTACGTAAAAGAACCAACGGATCAGAAACATACAATGCCGTAGAAAGAAATAAGGAAATAATTATTTACATAGATGAAAAAAAAAAAAAAAAAAAACTCATTTAATATTCTTTTGAACTGTGTGTGGCAAAAACTGATAACTATATTGCCTTTAAACTTTTCTTATTCTTTATTCTATTATTCACTCTTTCATTTCCTATAATGAATTGTCTATTAGCACAATTATTTCGCATTAACACGCCTATTTTTTTTGCAAATAATAAATGAACATTAAAAGAGAATAATCTCTCATTTGCTTTGTTCTGTTTCGTTTCATTCTTATTTCTTTTTACAAAATTTGTTTTTAATTTTATTTAGTGAAAACTGATAATGCAATTTACAACGGAAAATTAAATATTTTATAGCTAGAATAATATATAGTTTAGAATCACATTTCCTAGAAAATAACCGCCTGAAGGGGTGAGTAACACTTTTAATTTTGTGAAAACAATTTAAAAGTACTTATTAACAGTTAGGTTAGTTTATACATATTTAAATTCGAATATATTATAGGGAAAGCTTAAAACTATTTTTTTAAAAATTGCTATTTAGGTCCTATGTAGATATCCCCCCCCCCCAGGAGATTTTTAGCTACCATCTTGAATTTACTGAGGAGAGACAAAAGTGAAGGGGAGAAATTGTTTCCTAAGCATTTTTCACGCTAAATCGAATGAAACCAAGTCGTTTGGACTGAAAGTTCATAAGTTACAGTTGACAAAGAAAGTATTAGAACACTAATCTAATGTGAAATTCTTGAAAGACAAATCAACCTTCCGAACTTTGATTACCTTCATCATAGTAAAAAAGGAAGTAAATGGAAATAAAAAGCACACTTGCTTAAACAAAAAGAAAATTAGTGTTTTTTTGCAAAAAAGTATTAGCACATTTTGAGAAACAAATAACAACATTTCTGTGATTTACTTTTTAATTTCTTGTATAGGCCTTAATGGCTGCTTTTAATTTACATGGCTAACTCTTTGGTGATATTTGGTGTGAATGTTATTCTAGGATCAAACGAATGCAGATCCTAAAGAATTTCTACTCGTTATGGGGTTATTTCTTGCTGGTGCCAAAGATGTTCAATAGGGTTCAGATCGGGAGATTAAGGGGAGTTTCTTGGGGCATTATAAAGCAACCATTCCCTATTGTTATATTCGCGGAATGTTTAGGATAATTATCTTGTTGGAATACATAAGTATCTTTGAGGCCTAATTTTTTAGCACTGCTTTTCAGGTAACTTTGTAACTTAAGACAGAGCTGTCATCCTGTCATTAATAATTTCCAACCCCATTATGTGTCATATCATCCCAAACCATTACATTTCCTCCACCATGTTTAATTGTTGACAAGATATTTTTCTTATCAAGAACAGTTTTCCTCTAAACTGTTAAAAGGCTTTTTTCGGTTGAAATATTTCGCATTTACTCTCATCAGAAAATAATAATTCATTTTCAAAACTCCTATGGCGATAGGTGAGAGAAAAACTCTTCACTAATAAAATTCATTGACTGAACATCAACATTTCGTACAGTTTGCTGTGTCTTGGCTAACGTTAGAGCACTTAAAGTTGGTTTTTTTTCTCTTTTTTTGGGCCATGCATCCTTTCACTGTTTTTTACTTTGACTTGGCGACCAGATCGGGGTTTATTTTTCGTAGATCCTGATCTTTCCATTTTTTAATTATGAAACAAACAGCTCCATTTTAACTGTTTTCCAATATCCTGATAACCTTTTTCTTGAAGAGAGCCTGGAGTTCCACATCTCTTAAGACTCATACTTAATATGAAGACAAAAATTCACGTGACTTGACACTCTAGTCCTAGAAAATTTTTTTGAATCGGTTTCAGTAAATGAATTTAAGGTTTTATACTGCCTTTGTAGTGGTTGTAAAGAAATTCAAATGTGTTAATTTTTTTTTTTTTTTTTTTTTTTTTTTTTGCAAAATAAAATGCTCTTTTTCGGTGTAAATATTTTATTAATAATGCCTGGAATATAAAATTAAGTGATGTAGTTTTCTATTGAAAATTGAGTGCAATACAGTTTAATAAGTAAAAGTAGAACTTTTCGTTACGCAAATACTTAAAATGATATGGGTGTCCCAATACTTTTTTTGCAGGTTCGTTTAAGTTCAGGTTCGTTATTTAGAAGTCATAATGTTTAAAAAAGACATTTTTTGGTTTATACCAGTTGACTTATCTGATATTCCTATTTAGTCAAGTGAGTGACATTTTCCCTTCTGAATCAAATAAAATTAAAACCAAGTCGATAGTGCCAATAGTTCAAAAGTTATAAAAGCAGTTATGCTTGAAAAGTGCAGTTTTTGTACTTTTTTGAGCAAAAGAGAAGTAAGCAACGCGCTTCCTATGCATCACTAGTTTAGATAGCAAGTAAGCATGTACAAGTAAAATGAATTGTATTATTTTAACCTATTATTACGATTGTTTTGTTATTGCTCTTCATGCAATTCAGCGTAAAAAAATAACATCAGACTGTCATGAAGAAAATCAATTTTCCCCTCAAAAGAAAAAAAAAAAAAAAGAGGAAAGCATGCCCAGCAGAGTTTTCATGCGTCATTTATAAAAGCGTAACAAAGCTTTCTATGAAAAAAATCTTTGGTTTTGACTTTTCTGAAGAAAAAGTATAATTTTATAAGGCGATTTGATCTTTTTAGAATCAAAGTAAAATAATGCATACGCAACAATACATCACACTTAAATGTATGAGTACATAATTGCATTATTTGATACATAAAAATTTTATTAACTTTTGAACTACGAATTCCATTCAGTCGATTCACCGTAAAAGACACAATTAAATACATGGATTAGAAGAGTGTTTTCTAAAAACATTTATTTGTGTGTGTGCGTGTGTGCAAAACATATCACTATTTCCATGAAACGGGTTATTTTCATAATTTGATGTTTACCTGAACAATATTTTTTTTCAATGATGTTAAAAACTTTACGTTTTTTTTTTTTTTTTTTTTTTTTTTTTTTTCTTTTTTTGTAAAAAGAATATTTGTGGTCATTTTCAAGTACAAAAAAAATAATAATAAAATTATATCACATAAAATTATATCACATAAAATTATATCACATTATTTGAGAAAAAAAAGTATTTTGAAGAAGCTAGTTGCAAATCTGAAAATAAAGCTGCCCGAAATATAACATTTACGATGCATTTTTTTTTACTTTACAGAAATGAAAAGTTCATATTTTATGTTTTTTATTTACTTTAAAAAAATTAAAAGAGGTTTAAAAACTATTAATAAAAATATATTATTGTATAATTAAATGTCCGCAAATCTGTGTCATGCCTGTTACCGAGCTATTATTTTCATTCATTAGGCAGGAGAATTGGAACACAAAACATGTTTACCAGTAAAGATTGTTTGCATTAAATTTTTTTCTTTTATTAAATTTAAATCAAATTATTTTAAATTAAATTATTTATAAGAAATAATTTTCAAATTTTTATCTGCTTGATAGATGAAGAAGACGCTTTTTAATGATAAGTTAAAATCTTAGGTTAAAACATGTGTGATGCTTGTTACTATAATTAGTTGAAGAGAAAGCATTTATTTGTTCAGTCAACTGTTTAATTTAACTAATTAGGTTTTCAAACTGACACAAGCATACTTTTATTATATTTAGAACTATTTAGCTTCTTGAATTTTTCTTCCTTAACATCGTTTATTTAATGCATGCTAGTTTCATTGCGGTCCATTGAGATGGCCACTACTTTTCGTTTCTATAAGAAATAGCACCCTGATTGTCAACATGTACATTCTGTGGAAAGCTTAGGAACTGTTCATTTACTATTTCTTGCAAGAAATTTTGGAACCACAATACCTCCTTTGCAGCTTAGAGAAATATTTGGCTTCAACAGTTGAAAGAGCAGTTGTCCTCTGTTTCTTGCTGCTCCATGAAACAGTTCCACCTGCAAGCAATACCACATAGCCACTGAATGAACGTCTGTCGATCTTGTCATTAGCCCAGTCTGAATCACAAAATACCTCTAAGTTCTTTCCAGTCTTTTGGAAAGTCAGTTTATAATCTTTCGCCTGCTTCAGGTAACGCAATATATGCTGCACACCAGCCCAGTGTTCTTTACTAGGGCAGCTATTGAATTGGCTCATATATGTTGTGGCAAAAGCTAAATCAGATCTTGTTCCCCCTGCCAAGTATAAGAGGCCTCCAATAGCCTGTCTATACTTTAAAGCTCCTTCTGCATTCAACATATTGTCTTCGGTTGCCTGTCTATATTTCATGCCTGGGTCTAATGGTGTAGAGACTCCCTTAAATTAACATGCCAGTTGTCTCTAACAGTTCATAACTATAAGTAGTTTGGTCTAAAGTCATGGAACCATCTTCATTTCTGATTATTCTGATGGATAGTAGATGGTGTATTTCACCCAAGTCCTTAACTTCAAAAACAGATTTTAAGTCTTCTTTGAACTTTTGAATTGTAGAGTTTCTACTAGATACAATAAGTAAATCGTCCACATAAACTCCAACGATCAATTCTATTTCCTTATTGAAGTAAACACATGGATCTGCTCTTGATCTTGTTAAGTTAACTGATTTCAAGAAACCATCTAGACATAGGTTCCACTCTCTACCAGTTTGGTGGAGACCATACAAACTTTTCTTCAGCAAACAAAATTCTTCATATGATCTTTCATTAAGATTTAGCTGCGGTTGTTCCATGAAAATTGTCTCATCCAATTTTCCATTTAAGTAGGCAGCTGCAACGTCTAGCTGGTGGACTTGCCAATCTTGCTCAACTGAAAATGCTAATAATGTCCTAATAGACTTTGATTTTATTACTGGACAAAAGGTTTCTTTATAGTCTATTCCTTCTACTTGGGTATATCCACGAGCAACTAGTCTTGCTTTGTATCTTTACACTTGTCCATCTTTATCAAATTTTCTTTTGAAGACCCATTTGCATTTTACTATTTTTCTTCCCTTTGGCTTAGGTACTATGTCCCAAGTTTCATTTCTTTTTAAGTTTTCCAGCTCTTCTTTCATAGCTTGCTTCCATTCTTCTGCATCTGGACTAGTTAAAGCTTCTTCCAAGGTTTCTGGATCACTTTGAAGAACTTTCTTGGACACATTCTTTAATTGTCAACTGGATTCTTCTTCACTTGTCACTCTGTTTATTTCTGGAGAATTTTCTTCAAGCATCTCAGAACCTTCCATAACATAATCTTTAGTCCATTTAGGAGCTGTAATTTGTCTTCTAGATCTATTTCCTGTCTGCTCTGTCCTTTCCACCTTATCTTGTGGATTTTCATCTACAAATTTCTTCTCTTCATGTTCAGGTATATCTTCAACTTGCTCAGGAGACAATGTTATTATATTTTCTGTCATGGAGGGTTTTTCTTCAAATACAACATCTCTAGAAAAAATAACTGTTTTCTTTTCTTTGATATAGATGCGGTACCTCTCGTCTCCATCATATCCAACAAGGTAGCCCTTTGTTGCCTTCCTGTCCATTTTTCTTCACTTTTGAGCTGGGATGTGAGCATAGCAAACGGATCCTATGATGCGCATATGTTTTATTCTTGGTTTCTTGTTCATCCACAATTCATAAGGATTTGTATTAGGTACTAAGGATTTTCCTGTTCTGTTCAATATGTAAATTGAAGCCTTATGAACTCTGCCCATAAAGATGCTGGAAATTCTACATCTTCATTTGAATATTTTAAAGTTCTGGCCATCTCAACAATGGTCCGGTTCTCTCGTTCAGCACTGCCATTTTGTTGATGTGTATATGTAGCTGATAATCTTTGAGTTATTCCATATTTCTTCAAAACTTTCCTGACTGCTTCACTATCAAATTCCCCTCCATTATCACTGATTATTTCTTTAATCTCATGGCCTAGATTTTTAGCATGTACTATAAAATCTTCAAGAACATCTTTTATTTCTGACTTTTGCTTCAAGAAAAAACCATACCTAAATTTAGTGTAGCCATCCTTGAAGACAGCAAAGTATCTAAATTTTCGGAATGATTCATCAAATGGACCACATATGTCTGTTGAGATCAATTCTCCTGCTTTTGTAGGTTTCTTCCTCGTGCCAAATTTTAAACGATGAGCTTTTCCATAGACACAAGCTTCGCATAGTTTTGTATCAGCCTTGACTTTGACATTCTCTTTCAATGATTGATTTTATATGTTGTTTATCTTGATGGCCATATCTTTCATGATAAAGTTGAAGAATTGAATCTTCACTTACAGTCATGTTCACATCAACTTGGGTTTCTGGAACTAAACTTTTCATAACTGCCTTGAAAAAACCACCTCCAACATTTCGTATACCATGTAGTACTATTTCACCATTAATCTTTAAATAACAATCTTTGAATGTAGATTCAAATATACTGTTCTGATTTCTATCTTGAGTTGCAAGAACAGAAAATAAGTTTTTGCTAATTTCTGGTACATACCAAACATTTTCTAAGTTTTTTACTTGATTCTTCCCATTCACAGTTGTCATTATTTTAATGGTTCCTTTACCAATGGCTGGTAAATTTTTTCCATTTGCTACTGTAATGCTATGAGGAATTTCAAAGTTTTGAAAATCAATAAAACAGCACTTGTTATTTGTTACATGTCTTGAAGCTCCATTATCAATGAACCAGTCTTCAGTACTTGTTTCAGCAGAAAATACTTCATCATCTACAGCCAAAAATGTCATGTTTACAGCATTGTTATTATTAACTTTACTGATATTTGGATGGCTTGGTTTGGGAGGTCTTCCATCTGCTATCCATTTCTTGCATGATTTTACCCAATGCCCTCTTTGATGACAATAATTGCACTTACTGTTGCTTTTCTTGCTGGAAAATGACTTGTACTTTAGATCTGAGCTGGCTGCTAGAGCTTCTTGATCCTTAATCTCTGTAACTCTTGGATCTTTCTTTAATTCTCTTTCATGTATGCATAGTTGTGTTGTTAATTCATCTAATTTTCGTTTTTCATCACTTAATAGTAACCAACTTGACTTGAAATGGCGATAATTCAGAGGAAGTGTATCCAATATCTTACAAATTAACAACATTTCTGGAAGTCTATTTTCCTTTTTATTCTCGAGTCCACTATTTAAATCGTTCCACAAATTTTTCAATTTCGATAGATGATCTGCCATATCACCTTCAGACCAGCTGAACTTGAAGAACTGTAAACATATGTTGTACAATTGGTTGTCCGATGAATCTTCAAAAATCTTGTGCAATTCGCGCCAAACATCTCTTGCGAAATCAAATCTCATCACTTTTTGTAAAGTATCTTCGGTCATGGAGTTAGTTAGAACCATCATAGCACTGTTATTTGCTTTCTTAAAATCTTTCAAGTCTTTATTATATTTTTCCTTGATAGCTTCAGAATCTGCTACATTTGGCTCTTCTGGCTTCTCCAATCTCCCTTCTACGACATCCAAGGCATCTGTATAATGATTCAATACGAATTTTATTCTGTATTTCCACATAGGCCAGTCATTTTTGCCCGATAATGGCTTAACTTGGATCTTACCCTGTTCCATTTTTTTAAATATATTACACAGTCCTGAAGTATTGAAAAAAAATGATCACTTGTTCCACTTTAGTTAGGCCTATGGATTGCCGTTATCCACTTTTCACATAATATTGGAGCATTGAACGCACTGGTGCCCATAACCTGTTGTTATTTATGATTTAGTGGAATGATGATTCCCAAATGATTCAACTTGGTTAAATAAATAATATATTAAGCAAAGAAATTACATATTACATACTGCGATACATTTCGCCGTTCTATAAAGCAAGCGACAACAAAACAATACTGTTGCCACAGGGAAATGTAATCATACAAAATGATAAATAATTATAACACAATCATTTACTCTGGCGGCAACAGTGCACGAAAGTCAAGTCCTACTAGTTAATTTTATTTCATTACTTTTTGCTGATTTTAAATTATCAAGGTTTAAAAAAACTTTTTTTAAGGCCGTAAACATCAGCAAACAACACCTTTATATTATTCACGTTTATTTTACCTTTTCTAACCTAACATAGAAAAAGAACGATAAATGATTCATGTAAACTTGTGAATGAAACTATTTTTTGATTATATGTAAGGAAACTAACAAATCACTTAAAATATTCGACTTATCAAATATTCTTCGTTTAGACTATATCGAGCAAACGGAAAGTCAGAGCGAGTTTTAAAGTGACCGCTGCGACAATCATACATAAAAGCATTCTGTTTTGTAAATAGATACCTTTGTCGACGAAGAAAATTCTACGCATTTTTGTCTAAAAAGAAGAAAAAAGAAAAATGTTTGAAAATTGAAATATGTTAAATATGTTCGAAACTTGAAATATGTTCGAAAGGAAATATGTTCAAATATCTCACGCTGTACGGGAAAAATTGATTTAAAAAATGTCGCACCTTTTTTTATAACAATTTTTTGATAGAACAGAGGAAGTAAGAAAAAGCAACTCAAAGAAATTTTTCGACCCACAGTTTTTCAGGAGGAAAATTTTTTGTTTCAGATAAAAAAAAATCTATTCCTTGTTCTTTTCAAAATAGTTTATGAATAGAATATGTAATTTCATTAAAATGCAAAGTAATGATAGTTAACGAACCCATTGCTGCACAGACAAAATTCAATGGAAAATCTTTTTTAACTTTCCCACATTTATTGGCAACACGTGTTTACTGTTGTAAGTCACGAACGCCCTCGATTAATTTCTTCCTTCCGATTTGACCCTCATATTTAACAATAGAATGTGTTCTTTTTATTCATCAATAAGGTGTCGAATGCTTTGTTAAAAATTAATGTCTCGAAAGATAATACTTTCAAGAAATATAGATTATCTATTCTCGAAACGGCTTCTGTACTTTTGAGGAATTCCGTGATTCTATGTGAGGTGTCCAAATTTAACGATTTAAATTGGCTTCATCCTCTTTGAAACTGTACGTCAGTACAGAATTGTATGGTTGTTACCGTGAATGACCAAGAGAATAATAACGGTGAATTCCGAAATATCCGATTTGATATTAATTTATTCGTTGATAATATTACATTTATTTGATATTTTAATACCTGCTGACGATATATTAGGAGAAACATCAGTGCTCGCGGAGTACCGATTAAATGCATACTAGGCACTTGACCTTTAAAAAAAAAATGTGGGGCAGACTGGAAAAATGTATACCGGGCAGTTCATTTCGGAAATGCGACCAAAGCGATTATCAACAACCAACCATTTCGGTCATTCGCAGTCACATGACAACGTAAGGTATTCTAATTTCAATTTAAATGACCCATATTTTCTTCATTTCATGAAACGGTACTTTGATGCGTAATAGCAACATATCTGTAAGAATGTGTCAAAATTTAACCGTAGACTGTAAAATATTTTAGTATAAAGTTGCTACCATTTTTGGTGTGGAGGTACACAGTGCAGAACTGTAGTTATTGTGGAAAAAGTACATAAAATGGATAAACTAACAATTGTTTGAACGAATTCAATGCTTGTTTCGTAAACGAAAATTTTGCAATAAAGTCATACATTCATTCTAAAGCGCATGAAAATATCAGTAAACAAGTAAACAAAAAATTAATAGACAAATAAATAAAACTATAACGGAGAAAAAAAAATAAAAGTTCACTGTTAAAAACTCTTGATTATTTTAATACCAAAAATGATGGCAACTGTATGTTAAAGTTTTTCAGTATAGGACTTAAATAAACTTTTTATGTTTATTTAAATTTTAAAAAATAATATATATATATATATATATATATATATATATATATATATATATATATATATATATATATATAATATAAACTTTAAAAAATTTATTTAAATAAAAAGTTTAAATAAACTTTTTATTTAACATTTTATTTAATAAAAATAAATTTTGTCCCTATTTTTTTCTCTGTGTGCAATGCAAGATGTCAATACTTTACCTTAAGAATTAAATAAGCGGTATATTTTTTAAGACTCGTACTTTTATTGTGCACTATGATTTGTCAATCGACCCAGAGGTCTCTAAACGTGACTTCTTGATTTAAATTAGCCATGCCGTTTTTGAAACGGTACTTTGGAGAAAATTTTTGGTGTAATAATAAGACAATACATCAAATACAAACTATGTAAATTTGACTTTATATTTTAAATTAGATGTAATATTTATAGCACTATCTTTTCCAGAGTTTTTATAAATTAACAAACGTAACATTAATCATGGAAATACATTTTGACTTAGAATTTACAAAAAAAAAAAAAAAAAATTATTATAAAACCTGACCAAAATGGATGTTGTTTTGATAAGAGTGTTGAATTCTATGCTTTCATCATCCGATTATTTTCAATGAAAGCGCTAATAATCCTCATACACACACAACTTCGCGTTAACATCACTTAAACAAAATGGGCACCTAAATGTAAAGGGAAAAAAAAGTATCAGCAGTATTTAAATTAATGTAAAGCTGGACAAAATCGGAAAGAAGTTCATAGAGGAAATAAAATGTTTATTTATTGCTCACTAAAAACAAGTTATTTTAAATGATAGAAAAAAAGGTTTTTTATGTCGGTTTTCATAAAGGAAAATAATATTCGTTTAATACTAAAAAATATCAGTTATAGATTGAAGCCAATCTGGGATAATAAATGAAAGAATATAAACGCGGAACAACTATACCTTAAACCCGCTTTTTCATTTTCAAAACCTTTTCCCTTTAACGCTAATTAAGCTTGGCATAAATTTATTAACTTACTTCAAAAGTAGACCTGTAAGTCTTTGCGTGTGTTGTTCGGCTTTTTATATAAGACACTAAAAGTTTAACGTAAATTATTTTCATGAAAAATTTAATTTAACGGCATACGATGTGGGAATAACAATGTTTTTGAAACATAATTCTTTTATATTAACGAACTTAAAAAAGTATTTCATAAAAATACCTTCAAAGAAATATAAAAAGGAAAGTAAGAAAAATCTCAAGCTGCAATATATACCTTATTATTAGAGCCCGGATTTTGATGACCTAAAAAATCTCAACTAATGCCCTTAAAAAGTGTAAAAAATGCCCTTAAAAAGTGCACAAAATGCCCTTAAAAATGCTCTAAAAATGCCTTATGACATAACTTACATAAAGTAAATGTTTTACTCTTTAAAATTATTATGAGTCATTTCAAAAAATATAAAGCAATGCAATACTTGTTCAACGTTCATTAAAGTTTGAAAAATATGTTTTATATCCTAAAATAACAAAAAAAAAGGAAAATTTATTGACTCCAAAACATTTTCATTTTGTATAGAAACTTTAATGAATATAACAACTTCCATCTCATAATATTACTAAATATCAGAATTACATTGGATTATTAAATGATTTTTGATATTTTGAAGTGTAAACGAGCGTCTCTTGTCTGAAAGTAAATTTTTATGCCTGGAAAAGTTTCTCACAACGTCTACTGATGTTATTGGTGCGTACTTGAAAAAGACGGTCTCACTTACTGACAATTCTTCAATTTGAAAAGATGTTGCTTCACCTGTTTATATCCTAGAGATTTTCTTCATTGTTTGGAAGCTAGTGTTCTTCTCCAAAACTTAGTTCAATTTAGCTGCTACACTTTGTGCTATCTTTCCCCTTGCTTTTTGCAACACTTGACTCACTACTTCAATATAATTTATTGCATCGCAAAGTTCCAATTCTTGTTTCTCCAAGCTTGCAATTGTCGAGGATACAATAGCAAAGTTAGACTCGATAAATGATAAGTTTCCTTCTATTTTATCAGAGGCCAACACGTTTTGCGCTATCTTAATTGATGCAGCATCTTCTGAAGCAAGACAAATTATAAGACAAATCTTGCATTTCATGTAATAAAAATGCACCCAAAAATAATAAAAATTGGAAAAAATTAACAAAAAACTTTAAAAATGCTTAAAAATGCAAAATACGCCCCAAAATTTAAAAAAAAATGCCCTATAAATCTAAAAAAATGCTCTAAAGGACAAAAAATGTCCAAAAATGCAAAAAATGCAAAAAAATGCAAAAAATGCAAATAAATGCAAATGTCATCAAAATCCGGGCCTTATTTATTATTATTCATTAAACATTATCTGTTAATTTTTTTATATTAAAAAATTATAATCGTTGCTGCTTTTGGTGCTTAACTTTATGTTACAATGTTAAATTTTTTCGAATAGTTTTTACAGCGCAAAAACTATCAAAACTAGAAACTTAAATCTATGCAATTCCGAAGAAGAATGTATAGTGCTCAAAAAGAAAAAAAAACGGACTACCCTGAATAACTTTTGATCTAATGATCGCATCTCCACGTTTCAGGACTCAATCTTAATGGCTCGAGGGGTTGATCTCAAATATGCTAACTAATTAAGTGCAGACGATATTTTAAGTTACAAAATCAGGCACGAAAATGTCTGAATAAACATATCTTTTCTTCTAGGAAATTAGATGCTTGACTACCAAAATATAACATCTGGGAGATGTGGTCCCAATAGTTTCAAAGACAATTAATTCTATGCAAAAAAATGTTTTTTAGTAAATATAGATTTTTTTTCATTTATTTAATAATGGTCGAAAAAATGTTGAATTGTAAGGTACACAATAATTTAATTTTTGCATAATTTTAAAGAACATAATTTTAAAAGAGTTCATTAAAAATGTATGCATCTAAATTATACTAGTGTGATAAAGAAGTAATCGGAAAGCACCATTTTAAATGTATCAATTGAAAACTTTCTTAAATATTTTACGTTTTTTGAAAAAAAAAATTGAAACAGTCAGAAAGGTGTTTAATTTTATCATCTTAAAATGAGTTTACAATTTTCATTCAATCAATTTTCCTAAATGTAGAAAGCAAAGGACACGTATCTTTTCTATTAATGTCTGAAAGATGGTAGAAAATCCATCAAAGATAACCGATGAATGATCGATCAAGAATCGACTATAAGATACAATTTTGAATAAATTCCTATCCTTTCAAGCAATTTTAAAAGAGCATTTCGAATTTTCAAACAACGGTGGCTCTCATTTACAATCGGTGATGAATTCTTGACATAGAAACACATTGAGAATTTACCAACCTACATGATAACATCATTTTCCATAAATATTAATATCGATATAATATTCGGTATTTATCACTGTCGATAATTGTCATGATATTGCTCTTTTTGTTAACCATCCCGATTCTTATTGTTAGTGATGATTATTATACTAAATTATTTTCGTTATCGATGACAATCGAGACATATTGTTTGATATTTTTTGCTATCGAAAATGACCGAGATATTGTTTTTGTGTTAGAACTGATTGTGTTGTAATTGATATCGATTTTCGTTACTGATCGTGACATTATAAATATTGATAGCGTTTTTACCTGACATCAGTGTTGATTGCACATTCTGTATAATATTGAGTAATAATCAATATTTTTGTATGTTTCTATTGTTTTATCATCTAATTAAATAATGCAAAAAGAATAAACCAAAAAAGAATAGTTTAACTTAATAAAATAGAAATTTAAAAAATTTCACTACTGTATTCAACATATTTTCAAAACTATTGTTTACCATGTTACCAGCTGCATAAATATTTGAAACTTTGAAAATAATCCTTTTTTAATATAAAAATTAATGTCCGATGGCCCATTGACTAGAAAAAATATTCTATACATATGAAATGGACAGTGGGCGGGGGTTCCCGACACTCCCCTAGTTATAGTATATTCAACATTTATGAAAGTTATTTCGCAACATATTATGAGAATTTGTTTTAAAATAGTGTCCTAACAATTTTCAAAAAAAAAAAAAATATCAATATTATACAAAAATTGAGGCATCTCCGAGCTTTAGTAATGTCGTCTTAATTCAAATGCGAATTTAGTAATTCAATAATTTTTTTTCAGATTGGAAGTAATAAACTTATCAAACAGTTTATTTTATTATTAACCTATATTTAAAACTTTTAATTTAGGGAAGGATTAAACTAATTTTTAACAAGAATAACATATTAGCCATAAACTATGTCTCATCGTTCCAAACTCGTCCTTCGAAGGCATCACTTCGATTCATTAGCGATTCCGGAAGCAACTAACAAAACTCTAAACCACCGTTCATCGATCGTAAATCATAATCAACACTAAATTCATTTTACGAAACAGAGATTCTTAAAAAAAAAAAAATTTTTATTTTTATTTTTTAAGCTGTCTTTTACTTTTTGATTCATTACCTCGATAAACCAGTTCTTCTGTTGAATTGAAACATAAGGAATACAAGTTGATGCTTTTGTATAAGTAACCTTTTATTTATTAAGTATTATGTTTTTTCGCTTTTTTGAATAAATGAAATTGATGTCTATGAGAAGGAGATTGACCGATAGCTTACTCGTATTTACTAGTAATAATTTCAGGAAATTTTAACAGTATGAAACGTACAATGCTGCTAAATATCTTTAATGCAATTTTCATCCTGTTCATTTATTTAACACAGCAATTGTACAAAATAGGCACTCTTCTGTATGCTCCAAAATATCTCAAGTTTATCGCAGCATAATAATCCTTTTCTTTAAGTACGAAATTTGAAACGTATTATGCTGTTATTTTCTTCTATGGAATTCTTTTCGGGCTCTGTCCCTGTTTTTTTTATATTAGTATTATTTCAGGAAACTCTATTAACTATAAAATTCAAAGTTAAAACGTATGGGTACTATTTTCTGCATTACTTTAAGATATTTTAATAGTGTAAAGTATGAAACGTTACTACAGCTGGATATAATCAATGCGTAACTTCTTCATGTATATTTAAAATTTTTTTATTACAGTTAATTTTAAAAGTGCAAAATACGAAACGTACTACGGTTGTTAAATACATTCAGTTCCTGCGTTTTTTTTTTCTGGCTATATTTCATTTTCAGAATTTTGAACAGTGTAAAGTAGTTAACGTACTGTACAGTGAGCCCAAAAGAAAAACCCGGAATAACTTTTTATGTAATGATCTGATCTTCCCGCTCGAGGACTCAATCTTAATGGTTCGAGAGGGTGGTCTTACCATGCTAATTACTTAATTCAGACGATATTTTAAGTTACAAAATCAGACACAAAAATGCACTTTCTATGAATAAACATACCTTTTTTCTGATGGATTCGGATTTCTGACCCCCAAAGCATAGGGGGTTGCCGCCATCTAGGAAATATTAGTTATTTTGATCAAAAGTAAAAAGAGTCCAAAGTTCTGACCCCCTAATGCTAATTTTATTTTTCGCGTATTTCGTCATATCTCAAGACCTTTTTTGTTTTTTTCAAAAAAGAAGTTATTTGATAAGTTAAAGAATGACTAAGAATTAAATATCTTTGACACACACTTAATGAATAATAGCGATTTGATAGTAAAGTGTTTTAATAATTTTTAATTTTTCAAAAAACAACCGGAAAAAATTCCTCTAATTAAACTTTAAATGCAACTCGAAAACAGATTTTTTTTTTAATTTCAAAAACTTTGGGGTCATTTTTCTTTTCTCCATATATTCTTTTCTCCATATTTCCCTATATTATAATAACAGCAAAAAAAACAGCTCATCTTTTTTAAAAGACAGCTCAACTCGATGCTCTGGAATCTTGCTTCATTCATGTGAATGCTGATCCTCATGCTAACGACTTTTTTACCTGCTCTTTATAACGCTTGGAAATGCATTTTGCCATTTTGGTTTTTTTGCCATTATATATTTTTCATTTTTTGTTTCACTCTCTGCTACTTCGGTTTTTCTATTTTTGTTTTTAAATTTTATTTTCATTTATTCGATAGCACGTTCGTATGTTTTTTATTTCGAATCTGTTTTCCTCATTTCCGTTTGGTGAGTATTAAGAATGGCGTAGTTTTGGGGACAAAACCTTCTCTGAAATTGTTACATGATTAATGAGCTATTGTACGGTAAGTACGATGTAATTTTAAAAACAATTTCATTATTAGTTTTTTGGTAATTTATGTATATATATATATATATATATATATATATATATATATATATATATATATATAAGGACCCCCTCCAAATATACATTAAAGCTACGCCCCTGAGAATGAACTCCTAATTTTGAGCTCTTGACGTTTATTATCAGCTTCATTAATTTTGGATAACTTGAAGATTTTATATTATCAAGTATACATTTCGTTTCAGTTTCTTAGAGTTATTTATTTAATGTCCATTAAAAAAAATGTTTAATGGTGCACTCTTCTGTAAACATTTAAATAACTAAAAAAAAAAGAAAAGTTGTGATTAATTTTTATTCCTCAGAATAACTGCATTAGACGACAAATAAAAGAAAATAAATAATAAATCAAAAACTATGATTTTACATAAATACTTTATTTAAATTTGAAAAGTTACAAACGGAATAAAAAATGCAAATCTGGGCAAACAAGAATAAGAGAACGTGATATACGGAAAAGAGAAACATTCGATTCCATATTTAACCCACCTATCCACTTTGAAAAAAATATAGTTCAGAACACTTATATCGAAAATCATTTTTCCTTTGAATGTCACATATTCACGAACAAAAGAAACCCACCCTCTCAGAATTCTTTGAAAAATGAAAAAAAAAAAAAATAAATAAATAAATAAATAAATAAAAGAAAAAAAAAAGAAAAAAAAAAAAAAAACGAACACACCCACTAACAGCGTTGCCATTAAAAGCGTTCGGACGCTTTGTTTTTCTCGGTCGTTTGTGGAGGTGAAAGGTTGCACCAAAGCTTCCTGGCACAGCCTGTGTTTCTGGTGTTAACACAACAACTGTTATGCGCAAACGAAACATTTTCGAATGTTCAAGGCTGTCCTGATTTCTTTTCCACCCAAGGACTGGCCACCAAGGACAATTTCTTCTCCGTGTAAATATTTCCTGAAATGCTCGTGAGAGCTCCCCCTGAAGGCAAGATAAATTATTATGAAATAAGATGACACAAAAGGATGAGATGTTAGTCATTTCATCATAGAAAATCGAACATTTTCCCTCGAGGGAAGTATCTCAGCAATTTTTTCTCCCCGAAATAAAGAAGATATTGGAACGTATTTCCCAAAACGTGGGGACAGAAGCTAATTTTGAATTCTATAGCTATTCATCTTATATACAATCACTACTTATTAAACATACTTTTTATTTAAATAAAATTACAAAAAAATAGGTTATTTCAAAAAATTTTAGAGCATCTTTAATAAGTTTAGTGGGAATCCGTGTTAAGAAAATGGTATATTGCCAAAGCAATATTTCACAAAAACATAAGAAAATACTTGACATTTGAAAAATAACTTTGAGGATGATAATTTTGAGGAAGTTTAAAACACATACTGTAATTACAATTTTTCTTGCTCGTTACTTTTCTGAACCATACATCAAAACACCAAAAAGTTTTCACATTCTAATATTTTGTGCTGTCATCAACTGAACTCTTATTTATTAACATTTAGACACTATTACAGAGCCCTCTGTACGCTCACCGAGCCCGATGACTGCTTCGCAATAATTTTTGCTTCCTGGCATAAGAAAGTTTTTCTACGAAAGTTAAAATGTATCTCTACAAAGAATGAATTCTGTCTACCCCTCACTGGTAGAATTCTAAAATTACGGTTAATTAACAGTCTGTCTATCGGTAAAGTTTTCAGTAAAGAACATTTTTTACCTTTGCGGTTTTGAAATCGTTTACAACTAGAAAACCATGAATGCAAAACTATTCGTTTTTTTTTTAACTATTTAAACTAGCATATAGTTTTAAAACTGTAAAAAAAAAAAAAAAAAAAAAAAAAAAAAAGAAACTGAAAATCGGAGTTATGTTTTTCGTTAGGTAATGGGCACTGGTTGTGACTGACTTTATTGTTTTAAGTAACTTCATGGTGCTGCTGTCTTTGTGTGAATGAGAGCATCGTATTCTTACAGTCAAGGGTGGGGAATGTGGGGAGAACTTTTTCAAACAAACAGGTCGATATCACTCATCTGTATAGGTAAAAGCGAATGTCTATCGGGATGAATGTTCGCTAATAATTCGAGAACAGGAGATCCCAATAGGGTTTTACCCCCCTACAGTTTGCAAATTTTTATTGGGTGGTTAGTAAACAATCACCACTTTTCAGTGTCGTTCATGTCGAGTGCAATATCGAAAATGCGAAATTCTATTGGTGAAAATCATTGTTGCAAATAAAACTTTCTTTAATGTCTTATGAATGGCTTTACCGATTTACTTGGCGTTTTTTATAACAGATTGCTAATATGTTTCGGATCTTTTTGAGCTATTTTCCATTCCTCAACGTTGAGTGATTCGCTTGCAATGCAAGAAATAGGTGTTTTTCTATCGTTCCAACGTGACTCTGTCATGGAAGAGCGTCGTTACACAATAATAATAATAATAATAAAAGAAACAAACGAATCTCGAGAAAAAAGGAAATAATTAAAGCTGATAGTTTAAATACTGAAGTAAAAGCGAGTGCAAAACAAATACGCTAACTTATGTAATAAGAGTATTGAAATCAAACAAATACATTTATTTAGTTTTGCATTAGAAACACAGGAATTAAATTTTATAAATGCATATAAAAATAATTTTTCACCATTGCAAAATTCCTATTTACTCAAAAAATAAAAATGGTAAGAAATGATGTTAATTTTACTGTATATTTAATTATTTAATAAATAATAAAAAATGTGGATTAGAATTTCTTTTCATTTTGAATAAGTATTTTTTTTAATTCTCTAGCTTTAGTGAAGCAAAAAAATCTAGTTTAATGATATTCGCCGAAATTATGCGACTGAATTAAATGGCATTAATTGAAATTTTAAGTGTAAGCACATAGATTGTGGCGATAATGATGGGCACATACGTATATTCTAAAGGAGTAAATTCTTGAAAGTGTTGATTCGTTTTCGGAGATACCAAAAGCTTAACCTGAGATTTTTTTCACCAATTCTAAAAATTTTTTTTTTCATTAAAATGTATAATGCATTAATTTTACTATTTTAGAATTTTTATTTCCACGCATTAGGAAATAGCAGAAATAAGGAGACAATTTAACAATAACCATGCAGGGTAAATACTATAATGCAGGAAGAGGAATTAAAATTCAATGGTAAAAATAATTTTCTAACTGTAGCGAAGTTCCTATTTACCCAAAGAATAATATTCAGAATAGATATGAGCATTAATGTGTATTTAAATATTTAATACATATTAAAAAAAGAAGAAGGAATAAACTGTATCAGTAAATATTTACTTAAGAAAATCCTTTAACTCTAGTAAAATAAAAAGGCAAAATTAAATATTACCTAAATAAGCACACAGCATTTAGCACACATTTAGCACACAGATTGCAACGATGATGGACAGATACTTTTCAATTTGATTTATGAAAACACTGATTTCTTTAATGCAATAAAATCATTCACCCTTTATCTAAATGTATACTATTTCTATTGAATCTGTGATTGATTTTGATTAAGTAATTAGGCTATAATGGAGCATTTTAATTTCACTTAAAAATAAGTGTAATAAAATAATATTTTTCATGAACATGAAAAATGAAACAAGTGTTTATTTGCTATGGAGAGCTACATATTCATTTCTTCAGCCATTTTATTGATGAATAAACAGCTGGAGGTTTCAAAAATCTTTCTTCCACTTTGCACACACTCTCAAAGAAGTGAATTTAATGAACAAAAGTTTTACTAATAACATACAAAGGACATTTATACGATATAAGTGATATCAAAACTAAAAGAGCATTGAAATAACCTCAGCGGATGGAGGTAGCATGTTTCCATTCAGCACATACGACATCATCAGGGATCGTATTGGATTGCATCACCTACGGAGGCCTTTTTGGGTGATTTAAATGTTCAGTAATTAAATAAATACACATTTGGAGGAAAAAACAATCAGATTTTCGGATTCAGGAGAAAACTTCCAATAAGTTAGGAGTAAAGTTTTAAAAAAAAAATGAGATGCCATTGGGTATACGGTGTCCACTGTACAGACTGTCCATTGGGTACACGGTGAAAAAATAGACAAAGCTCCTCATATATTCCATGTACAAAGTAGATTCCGTGTTGATAGATGATTGTAACCGCAGATCATAAGGACTTTTAATTGTAGATCCTACTGACTGGTTATTATGGCTACATCTCTAATTTTAATGTGTGCAATCATGTGCAATCATGACTCCAATTATGATCACTTTTAATTATAATTGCCATTCATTAAATATTTTCGACATTTCTTGTAATCAATTACATTTGAAGCGGATAGCCCAATTTTCCAATGTAGCAATATTTCCTAATTAAGACTTTTCAGTGTCTTTTATGATAGTTTTCTGTAAAATGGGAAAATTCCGTAATAAAGTAATCATTAATATAACAGTCTTTAGTAAAGTATTAATTTAAAGAGCTGAGTGCAAGCAATGTACCATTGGAGAAATCCCAAGTATTCAAATGGAATAATATTTTTATGAATCTTCAAAACACTGACCTTATAATGTAAAAGATACGCAGATGACTATGTCAGCCAAAATCAAGTTCCGGATTTAAAAATAAAAGTGTAAAATAGCGACTCGTGGCTTCATTGTTTTCAAAAGATAAAAAACTGGGTAAAAATGCTTCTATTATTAAACACAATCACGGATGTTGGTAAATAATTATAAAAATGCATGGAAGGCTCGAACAAATAAAAATGTCAGAAAAGTGTTGGGAATTACAAGAAAATAATGAGGTGAAAGGCCTTAAAATTACTGCCATTTAAAGAACGATAAGAAGACCTGTTTTTTTTTTAAAAAGTTTGAAGAATGATGAGAAGTTTTTGATAGTATCTGTCATATATAGTTTGAAGAAGAAAAAAAATTACCTTTCTTCAAAGCCATATGATCAAAAAATTAATTATTTTCGCGCTTAGAATGTCAGTGATTTTGAACTAAAATTTTTAAAATCTGATTCAATTAAAAGAAATGAAATAAAATATAATATATCAGGTTTTAAATATAGTTTCTTAACGGTACTCTTTCAAATCGTTCTATATGAGCTTAAAAAATGTTTTTACTGAGAAATAATAGAAACTCGTTCCGCTTTATTTGGGTACATAACACCCAGATTAAGAAAACCATCAACTTCTTCCATGATTTTATAATAAACTTGAATTTTTAAATAACTGGAAAAATAACGAAAATTTTTTTGGCATGACAAGATTTATTGTATTTACTTATATGGGTGATTCTTTTTAAACAATACAATTCGGACCAAAAAATTTCTTCAAATTTAAAGTCTTCAAAATAATCTAAATTTTTTTTTTGTATACTTTTTTAGTTACATTTATTAATATCTTACAGACAGCAGTGTAGTTTATTGACATTCACGCGAGGAAAAAAATAAAATAGAAATTCACCAAATCTTGAATGCAAGGTAAATGACATATTAGCTTAGAAGTTTAAAAAACAGTCATTTTAAGTTAATAGTAAGTAACTCAACTTAAGCCTTTATGTTAGATGGATCATAAATAGCTTAAATTATTTCTTTTTATCCACTGTTGATAGAATCAAAAAAAATTCTGTTGCTGATATGTACAGAATAAAATTTTGTATAATAATCAATCATTAAATAAATAAATAACTTTGATTACGTCCAAGCATATTACAATCATAAATAAACTTAGTATTAGGTCAATATTTGCTTTCCCTCTTTACAGTAATGACGCCCGGTGGCTGAGCGGTAGCGCTTCGCGCTGTAGTGCCACGGGTCCCTCGTTCGATCCTCGGTCCGGGCAAGGTTGACTCAGCCTTTCATCCCCTCAGTGAGGCGATAAATGAGTACCAAGCATGCTTGGGAACTGAACACTGGGGGTTCCGTGTTTGGCTGACCACCTGACCGGAACATCTGCTCCTGCACCCCAGAGCCCAAGGTCAAGAAAACTGAGATGGGCACAGTAGGCCTTGGCCCTCTATGGGCTGTCGTGCCGCTGAGTTTTAGTCTTTACAGTATTAGCAGTTAAAAAGAATTTCTGGTAGCACTTCAATGTCCTGGCATTCATAAGCCAGGATAATGACAAATTCGCCCTTTTATAGCATATAATTTTACTTTAATTTAATATTTTGGACTAGGACGTTTATACTCTGCAGAAAACCTCAGGATTTCTTAAAATAACTCAAATAAATCTATGTAGTTTATGCTATTAATGATTTCAACAAGCCAGGAAAATGACAACATAAAAACCTACTCACCTTGAAAAAATTTTTGAAATAGATTTTGCCAGAAAATTGGTTCTTTATTCATGCAACAAGACATGTTCAGATAGGAGGGTATCTAATCAATCTATTAACATAAGATATTGATTGCTGGCTCTATCTATTTTGGTTATAAATCACTAAATAAAAGTAGCCAGGAAAATGACAGATTTTCATGGGACAAAAAAATTATTGACAGAAAAAATTATTTTAAACGAAGTTTCAGTCAATAATACCCTCTGCGTATATTCTAGAAATGCTTACGTAGGTTGAGATAAAGAAAATTAGATTTTGAAAAATGTATGGGAAGTTTTGAAGCTAGTTATCATTGGAAATATTGTTTGGGACATGCCAGGAGAATGACATTTTGATATTCAATTAAATTTTTTAAGTATACAAAACAGTCAATGCTAGTGCAAAATCATTTTAAAATGCTAACAGCAACGCTATTTATTATTATTATTTTTTTTAAAAAGTTCTTTTAGTATTATAGTATTAGATCTTGGAACAAGGGACAGTGAATTGTCATATTTCGTGAGAATCACCCACATACGAGTGAGGTTTTAATGGGCTCTGCGCAAAAGGTGAGAACGTTAGCAGCAGCTCATTCTGAATTCGTTTGGCTTATGATATATGCACAAAGTGTTCGCTGCCTATGCCCAATACTTTTTTTATAATTAAAATTAATGCATTAATAATTTTTTACTGAATTGTTTGGATATCAGGCTACCTTAAACAATAAATTTATGGGAAAAACAATCGGCTCTGCACACTTTCAATGATTTAAATAATCTTATATTTCACGAGTAAGAAAATGGCCTTTTATTACAGAAATATTACAGAACAAAAGGGAATTGCAGGGAAAAAACTTACATAAAAGATTATTTTGAAGGTGGTTTGATAAGTTTAAAGTCCTTACTTTTATAATTATTATTTATTTTGTTAAAATAATAGCACGATTTGTACGCTACTTTTTTTGGGCTTGCATCAAAACGTTAAATTATGTTTCTTAGTGTCTATTATTGTCATTTCTTAAGGATATTGTGATGACATAAAATATTCTCAGTGGTGGACTGTTAGAATCCCCTTGCCGTCGGGGTAACCGTGGATGGTTTTTGTGGTTTTCCTTCCCATGTCATAAAAGTAATAAAATTTTATTAAGAAGTAAATCGAATATATTTAGCGCTTAAAAATTACAAAATGTCAACTAAATAAGGTTAGGTAATTTAATCGATAATAATATTAAGGAACAACACTTATAATTTTAAATCTTAAATTTTGAATAATCATAGAAATAAAGAACGTAATGAGAGAATAATAGTATTAAGAAGAGTAGATGACTATCACTGGTAAACACCGTTGAAGGAATGATACATAAATAACAGAATCCAGGGACCCAAAAAATGTTTAGAAATTAATAGCTGATTCTGATAGATATTTGGATTTCAGGAGAAATAGCAAAAAAATTCTGTCGTATAACATTTTTTTAGCAAACTGAAAATGTTGATTTTGAAAACCATCAATATTTTGTTCTGCTTATAGAATAAATCACGATTACTGACTAGAATTAAAGATATTTAGGCTAGTCTATGATTCCGATAAAATTTTGAGGTGCCTCAAAATGGTTTTTAGAGGGAAAGAATTTCTCATCTAGAAAAATGAGGTATGGTTTTTTTAATTTTTCTTTTAATCATGCCGATTCGAATAAAACCAAGTTTATATGACAAAAGTTTTGATGTTAATATTGTTTTATGTATGACAATTACAGTAATGAGTATATAAGTCAAAATTTAAAATTTATGTATTAAATCCTCATTACTACTAATTTTTTTCAACTTAATTTTTATTTTATTGAATATATCGAAATTGAATTTATTGAATATATTGAATATATTGAATATATCGAACTTATAGAAATCTTCGAGATCAAAATCTTTACGAGTTAAAGATTTGTCACGAGTGAAACCTCCTCTAAACTATTCATTCTATATTTTAGGGAAAAATGCAAAGTCAACATGAGTATAGACATACGACATCGACGTGCAACAAATCAAAATCCGCACATTCAATTCTCTCCAGAGGCATATAATGAGGCTTTAATTTCAATCGAGGACATATGTTTAACAATTTTCAATATGTTACAACTAGAAATTCTTGCTCCAAATCGATGTGCAATCAATCTTTCGTAATTTTCTACGACAAACACATTTTGATGTCAACAAATTAAGTTAATTTGTTCAATCAAATCTTTCAAAGTTGGTTATCGAACAACGCATAGCATACGACGAAATTATGACAGCTGCTACAAATCGAGGGGTGGATTGTTTTTCTTAGATGCACCTGGAGGAACAGGTAAAACATTTCCCTTATCCTGGCAACAATACAATCACAAAATAAAACTGCTTCGGCTTCGGCATCCTCTAGAAACTCTTTTGGATGGTGACCAAACAGCGCATTCAGCACTTAAATTACCTTTAAATATGCAATTCACTGAAGCACCCACATGCAATATCGAAAAAATATTCTGTAATAGGTAAAATAGTACAATCATGCCAACTTATAATTTGAGATGAATGTGCTATGGCGCACAGAAAAGCATTGGAAGCACTTCATCATACACTAAGAGATTTGCGAGAAAATGAACAACTTTTCAGCGGTGCCGGCGGTGCACTAATTTTATTGTCTGAGGATTTCCAGCAAACTCTACCAGTAATTCCACGTTCAACTCCTGCTGATGAACTTCATGCATGTCTCAAATCATCAGCGTTGGAGCAACATGTACAAAAAATAAACTTGAAAATCAACACACGTCTTCAACTACAGCACAGTTGCTTTACAAAAGTGCATCAGCCGAACGTTTTGTAAAGAAACTGTTGGATATTGGTTATGAAATGAGGGCAATAGATAAATCCACCCAAAGCATTACACTGCTAACAGACTTGAGTAAAATTATCTCAACCATAGATGAACTTTTTCACAACGTTTTCCCAAATATCGCGCAAAATTACAAAAATTTTCAGTGGCTCAATGGACGTGCTATATTAGCAGCCAAAAACAGTGATATAAATGACATCAATAATCACATTCTAAATGAAACTCTAGGTTATGCAAGAACATATAAATCCATCTATACTGTAATAGTTCAAAACGAGGTTGTAAACTACCTAACTGAATTTTTGAATTCGCTTGATGTGCCGGATATGCCGCAGCACGCTTTAACATTGAATACTGGAGTACCTTTCATTCTTCTCCGAAACATCAATCCACCCAGACTTTGTAACGGCACGTGTCTTTCAGTGAAAAGAATAATGACCAATATCCTAAAATTTTAAATGACTAATTTAACGGAGAAGATATTCTGTTACCGCGTATTCTAATGATCCCCACAGATGTGCCATTTGAATTTAAACGTTTGCAGTTTCCGGTGCGACTTGCTTTTGCTATGACCATCAACAAAGTCCAAGAACAGCCAATACAAGTAAGTGGTTTGAATATGAAAAATCCATACTTCTCCCACGGACAGCTCTATGTGGCCCGCTCACGTCTCGGAAGACTTTCTAATTTACTCGTGTACGCTCTGAACGGTAAAACAAAAAACATTGTTTATTCAAAAGTTTTTCAACAATTAAATACATCTCTGAACATAATTAAATACAAAATCTGAAACATCTGAGCCACGGCAAACAAAACTGGTTGTCGATCGACTGCACACCTCTCAAGCCCATTCCTCTGAAACATCTGAGCAATGGCAAGCAAGACTGGTTACAGCTTTAAAATACACTGCCCGAGCCAGTTTGTCTGAAGCATCAAAACAATGGGAAATAGGAATAGAAAACGATAGAAAAAGCACTTCTCTATACAAACGCCGCCAATACGCTGATTTGAATCTTAGTGTATTACAGTATGATCCAATTACTAATACTAGTCCTAGCGTCATCAAAGGAAAAATGGATAATTTATGTGTGCTTTGTAGTGCTCTCAAATTTAAGAATGAGGAAAAGTGAAACTACCAGATTTAACGTCGCCAACCGAGTCATTATCAACGTTGTTATCGGCTCAAGCAAATCAATTGAAACATTTCTTGGCGAATATATGCCGGTACAATACGTGTTTCCAAATGACTTCATTCGGTGCTACATGTATCGAGAACGAGAATTAAATGCCAACATTCAAAGAACAAGGACAAATTTACCATAGTGCCAGATTACTTCTACCATTGCCTGACGCAGATCACAAATTTGTACAAATTTATTTTATGGGTAACACAAATGATCAAATCAATAAACGTTGTCAGTTTTAAAAAATTGTTCTCCAGTGGGTTCCTGCTCATTGCGGGGTTACGGGTAATGAAAATGCAGACTACTTAATAAAAAAGGGGGTCTTAATATTCAGAATAATTATTCAGACTTCTGCGCACATTATGCCCTTCTGTTCCATGAAATAGCTTATGAAGAGGACCTTTAAGACCTGTGCTCATGAAGAACCTATCGACCATACTTCTACTAAGTCTTGGAGGGCTACCATCCTAAATTTGCGAAATGGCCCAAGACGAAGAGCGGTGGCTGAATTCCACTTGGCCACCGGTCATGACTGTCTACGGAAACATCTGTCTAGATTTGGTATCGTTCCTTCCCTGGTATGCACTCTTTGCAGTTCCGGTGAGGACATGGACTCCACGCACCGCTGCTCTGCACTTTGCAGGAATTCTATCACTGAACGCTATTGGGAAGAAATGTTGTGATTAATAGACTCTGTTGCAGCATCTTTTCTTTCTGTTCTTTATTTTTATTCGATGTTTATGTATGCTGTTACTGCCTATAATCTGCCATTGGAAATAAAAAAAAAAGGTTTAAAAAATGACTCTAAATGAGAAATTGTGGTGGCATTGCAAAATTATTTCAATCAACATAATCAGTTAATTAGACTGTAACTATCATATGGCATTTGGTTAAGAGCAGTTCTGAACAAAGTAGAGCTGAAAAAAATACCTGCATGTGACCACAAAACCACAAGGGAAAATAAAATGCACCAACATCAGATGAGGTAGCAATTGCTATAGTTGGCGAAGCACGATATAATTCTTTAATGTAGAAATGGTGACGTTAGAAGAATCTCAAAGACGCATCGATCCTATGATACATTGAAATATCCTATTTAATTTGGCAAGGAGAGGATGGATTACATTTCAACATAGAATTGAAAAATCCACAAATAGGCGAGGAAACTAATAAGAAAGTGCAATGAATTATGCATAAAGATTAATGATTCGCGAAAACGCTGAAAATCATATTTCAAAATGTCGACAGTTATTTCACATCACAGTTCATTGTCGATATATATGCGAAAATTGAAACCGAACGCCAACTGGATATTAAATTAAATCAAACCAAATTACGTTCAGAAAAATTCATTCATTTACGGTATGCAGTAATTAATGATGGTAACGTTAATCCAAATAATGTGGGGAAAATTATTATGCTGCCGGAAACATTTTCAGGGAGCCCAAAGCATGGAGGCAATGACATATGTTCGCGCATATGGGGAGCCAAATTTATTTATTACATTCACATACAATCTTGCTTGGACTGAAATTAAAGAGATTTTGTTACCTAGGCAAGCATCTTCGTGATATTACCACACGTGAGTTAAAACAAAAATTAAAATCTATACTTGATTTCATTGTGAAGCGTCATGTTTTTGGAGAGACACGTTGTTTGATGTATTCTATTGAATTGCACAAAAGAGGATTGCCACATGCACACATTCTGATTTGGCTTATTGAGAAAATCACTATATGCCAAATTGGTCAGCTCATCTCAGCATAAATAACTGGTATCGCCGTTCATCTAGATTTATTTCATATCATCATCCAAAATATGTTTCATGTCGCTCACTCAACAACGCATCGCCATACATGTCTGCTTGCACAAACAATATCCAAATGCTGAGACTATCACTGGTTTTTTTCACCATTAAATAAAATTCTCATTTCAAATCACAATGCTTATTTACACACTTAAATATAAAATTACAATTTAAACTGAAGGCGTTACAAAGCACGCGGGGTACAGCTAGTTTCAGAATAAATACTTTACTAAATTGTAATATGAATTTGAAACTTTAGTAAGGGTAACAGAATAAATAAAGTTATATTCATGTTTACTGAGTATATAATTATATTTGGTAATCTTAACTCTGGACTTTTAATTTTTGTTTGGATTTCATTATTGCTGAATATATTTCTTAATTAATCAGATTTGAAAAATATTTTGCGAAAGAAAATCTGTGTGAAGCAAGCCTACAATAGAGATTATGTTCTTACTCTAGAGAGCTTATGCTTCTATTCATTGGCATTAAATGTGCCAATAAATGCGAATGTATATAAAAAAAAAGAAATTGAAATTTTATTGAAATATAGAGAATTTAAACATAAACATAGGAAAGATAATTTTTATTTATGAACAGAAAATTGTTTCTGTTTCATTTTAAGAATACTTCCATATTAAAAACGGATTTTTTTTAAAAACTAAAATATACGATTTTTATTATAGAAACTAACCAATTAAATGACAAAATATGAAGTTTGTTTGAAATATTTAATTTTCCTGATTGAAATTCTAAACCTGATCATATTATTAGACTCACTGAAAATTATGTACAAGTTCTGTTCAGTATGGTTTTAAACTTGTCGTATGCAAAGGTTATGCGATTATTCATACTTTTGAGTGAATCATAAGCCAAAAAGATACTGAAAATATTTTTGATCACTCTGTGGCGGCAGAGAAAATCTGTAATTTCTTTCTATAATGTTTACTGATAGAGACTGGATATATCACAGAAAATGGAACCACTTCAGTCAAAGTAATACAAGTCGAAATCAATAGTAAATTTAAGTTTTTATTCTTCTTCAGACTGAAAAATGGTAGAGATTTTAAACAAAAACAACTACAAGAGGAAATCCTCGAAGATGTTTGTTAAAATCTATTCTATGACCTTATAGTTTATGTCTTGCAATGTCTATGGCATGCATAATGTGATTGAATACTGTATAATATTCATAAATACGAGAGACAAAAAAGATTTTGCCAAAATGTTTAAAATTTAATCTGTTTGAAACATTAAACTATCTAAAATCAAACCTACTTTTAAATAATAATTACTCTCTAGGTATCCATTTTCAAATCTAAAAACTGAAAAAAAAAATCAGCCAACTGTAAAGAAATGTGAAAATGAATGCTCTTTGGATATCTACTCTTATATTAAAGTTAAAAAATAAATTTTTTATTGAATGAATAATTTTTTAGAGTGATGAGAGGGTGTTTTCATTTTTACCAAAGTTTATTTGAGCCACATTCGGCTTTGAATAATAATTTTCACTCATATTTCCGGCACTTTATGTATATTTTAAAAAATTTAATTTTGAATGCCTGGAAATTCTAATAGAATTAAATCTATTTTATCCTAAAAATTTCAGAAAAATAAAAAGTACTGAGCAAAAACAAAATGAATAATAGTAAATCATACCAATAACCATGCAACATATAGTTTGCATGGATTTATAGGTTAATATTAGCATTGAACCAAGAAATATATCGAATGAACGCATTAATATTTTGAAACTATTTCATCATGTTATACTGAAATTTTTATATTTCATCTTTTCCTGTATATTTTACCTAAAATATATGTTCATTTGAAATACTGTTAAGTTTGTCAAGGAAAGAGTTTTTAAATCTTAAAATGATTCATCTAATGGGTCTATAAACTCTCCCCTTCATTCTTAAAAGTTGATCTAGAAAATAACAGAACGTTATTTGATAACTTACTCATTTGAAAACTCTCAAATAAGAAAATGTGCTAAAGTTCTGATTTAAGTATCAAAGAAGAAAACTATTCTCCTTTCGTATAAATTTAACCAATTCACATAACCATGAAAATTCTTGAGAAATGAGTATAAAATGAACACATTAAAATTTACTTAAATTAATAAATCGTTCTTATTGTTTTCAAAATGTGATATTTCTAAGGAAACTTAAACTACATAATGTTGTTTTTAACTTTGAATTTTTTTTATATGTTACGAGTTATTTAAAAAAAAAAAAAACTCGAATGAATTTGCTCTAATAATCTTTGGAAATGAAGAAGGTGAGAACCATATACACAGTCATGTCATTTAAATATAAATTGTAAAAAGGTAAAAACATTCAGGAAACGAACATTGCTTTGCACAAGTATTCAAAAAAGATGGTTGAACTACATCTATCAAAGTGTCATTCCCCTGGCTGACCACTCGAATCATTCCCTTAACAACAATCGGCAGAAAAGGGGGAAGGCATTCCTTTTGTCCGACCCTTCCCGTTTGAGGTAGATTTCTGATAAATCTCTGATTCTGCCCTTTAAAGAGTAAAACTATCTTAAGTACTCTGTAAAAAATTTCGAGCTACGTTGCGCCAAACATTGGTATTCATTTTCTGGCTACATAAATTGGTGTTCAGTTTTACTATATATTGGTGCTTTCACTAGCTCCAAACAACGAGAGAAGGTTGCACCAAAAAATGGGATTTTGAAAGAAACTTAAAGCAGCGAAAGGTTGCACGAAAAATCTATGTTTTGAAAAGAACTAAAAGCGGAGGAAGGTTGCACCATGATTTGGTATTTTTGAAGGGAACTAAAAGCGAGGAAGGTTGCACCATTATTAAGTATTTTTAAAGCGCCAAAAAACAGAGAAAGTTAGCATCATTATTAAATATTTATATAAAAAAAAGAAAAGATAATTTAAATCAAGTTTATATAAAACAAATTATAATTTAATTATTTAAATCTATAAAAATTAAAAAAAAAAACTATTTTTATTTTAGATGTGTTATGTAATATAAATATAAATCTATATTACATGACACATCTGAATTAAAAATAGTTTTTTAAAAATTTTTATAGATTTAAATAGCTACATTATAACTTGATTTAAATTATCTTCCCTTTTTTTAAAAATATTTAATAATGATGCTAACTTTCTCTGCTTTTTGGCGCTTTAAAAATGTTTTCTTTCATATAAAATTTTTTTCTTTCTTCAAGTTGATATATGTAAAATTAAAATTCTTTTTTTCATTTCATTCGTTAAAGCACCAGCAGATGTTATAGAGTTATTACCACTAATGCTTTAAACAGAAGAAAAAAATAATTTTAATTTTAGACTGAAGCAAATTGTTATTACTATGTATTTTGATATTATTTTATTATTTAAAAATGAAAATATTACTTTCACAAATAAAAATTAATATATAAAAATAGACAAATATTGGATTAGTCAACCCCCAATCTCTAACTAAGGAAACATTCCAATATTAATTACATTGGCTTATGGAAATAACAAACTTGAAGTTAATTATGAAATGTAAAAATAATGAAATAACTTGGAAATTTGAGCAAAAAATATACAGATGGAGATCGATATTCAAACATAATTTATTCATTTACAATCACTTTGATGTTTGTATATATGGACAGAATATAATAATTTTTATGCAAAATCTTAAAATTTAAATATATTATACTTTTTATACATATCACAGCATTTATTAAAAAAATACAAAATATTCACTCAAAAATATGATAGATAGTATGTTTTTGTTACCAAGAGTGTACATTCAATTCAAACTTATTTTTAATTTACAGTAATTTAAAATAAAAATTATGTTAGCATATGCCTTAATATTTGCAGTTTTGAAATTAGGGATAATCTAAAAATAATTTTCAATATTTTAATAAGATACTAAATTTCTTGATATACTCTGCCTCATCTGAATTAAAATTTACAATATAATTAAACTACTTTTTTACAAACATAATTTACTACTTGATAAAAAGATTAAAATTTAACTCAGTTTGGAAAAATTACTGTCATTTTTTCACAAATTAGTAAATGGTGGGGAGTATTTGAGAAAAAGCAGTATTTTTATTACATGTTGATTATTATATTCATTATTATACATTCATTATTATAGATTTTTCTGGTGCTATTACTTTAAGTACATCACATTTTTCAATTGATTGTTAAAAACACAACAAGATTTAAAAAGATTACATACAAATGAAACTTTGGAGCCTTTTCACAAAATAATAACTGTTTTTCCACAAACAGAGGCTCTTCATTCTCAAAACTTAAAATTATACACATTCCTTGTTTGTAAGCTGTTCTTGAAACTAGTACTTTTGAAATTTGAAAAAATTGTTTATAACCTTCTAGAATTCTGGTAATTTTGCCAGAATAAACATTTTTATTAATAGGCTTTGCACTGGTTATAACAGTATTATTTCTTAAGTTTCTTTCTTGATGAAAAGCATTGAAGTTGCTGGTGCCTTTGTGCTAATGAAAAAAGATTAAAAATAATGTAATTTATGGTTATAAAATGCATAGAAATTGAAATAATTTCACAGAAGAAACAAAATTTGAGCCCTTACATTTTTAAAACATAGAAAGATCAATCAAAGCAAGTCATATTTTAATTACTATTTTTAAAATACAATATTAAAAAAAATTTAGAAATTGTTGTTCTTATGTAGAGAAATGTTTAAGCATTTTTATCTTAAGACTCCTTTCACCCATAAAGATCCTGAAAAGGAAAGTTTTCATATTTTAAAATATTATTATTATTATTATTTGTTGTTGTTAAAATGCGCCAAATCACCCAACTAGAATTTCTCCTCATGATACATTTTGAATTGAATTTCATACAGGGCGACCCCGCAAAAAATTTGCAGAAGGTACTGTCAACTGCTAAAATATTAAATGAAGAATAAAAATATTATTAAAAAAAAACAACTGTAAATATTATAAAGAATACTTATGACCTTTTTCATGATCAATTATAACGTTTGATTTTATGCTTATGTTGTCTTTTCCCTCTCTCACAAAACGCAAATGTAGTAAATTGCAATAATAATAATTCATGGAAAAATAAGTATCTATAGCAAAGTATCTATGAGCATCTAAGTATTTTTTTATTTTTTAGATTTAATGAAAAATATATTTATTAGCTTTTTTAAATACGATATTTTGTTCAATTTAAAATTTGTTTCGCTTAGTAAAAAAATATAAATAAGAAAATCTATTTTTAAAAAAAATTATAATAAGAAAGCAGCTTATTTCTAAATGCTCTAAAACAAATCTTGTTCTGGTCGATATTTTGTTCAAATTTCAGTAAGATTCTTGGCGAATAAAACAAAAATTAGCGCTTTGTTTTCCTTAACGCCAATATTTTTTTTTTAATAACAGCAGGCACTGAACTTTCGTTCATCGCCATAGAAGATGACGGAAGTGTTGCTCATTTATCGTTACCCAGAGGGCACCTGTGAATCAAAGTTACGGCGGTAAGCAACGTTACCCACGCCACACTGCCACAAATACCCGTTCATAGCGTGGACCACATTCACACATCAGAAGACAACACAGAGGGAAACATCCATGCCCAGAGCGGGATTCAAACCCGCGACCATTGGCTTCGCAGTCAGACACGCTAACCACTCCTTCACCTAGCCGGCACCAATATGTTTCTTTGTTTTTTTTTCCTACCTCGTGCGCCAACGAGAAACCCAGTTTCCATGACAACGGCTGCCTTTTGAAAATCTCAAGTGTTAATTTGAAATTTGAACGGAAATATAATTCGCTTTGAAAATTTTACAACAAAAACATTTAAGAATGTAAAGACAAAAATCCGTGTAATTATGTGACATTATAAACGAAAATGAGCAGTATAGAACATGAAAATCAAAACAGAAGCTTAGATATTGATAAGAAGTTTTAATCCTAACAGAAAGTACATAAAATTTTTTTGTTCGATATAATGCAATCAAAACACGGAACTAGAACATTTTTATCAGCAGTAAATTTGGTGGAAAGCTATTCTGTTTAAGATTGCTGTATTTACCGTTTATTTGTCACTGGTATTGCACTTTCTGTGCGCATAAAATGGATGTATCTCCTTACTTATTGAAAAAGAGCTAATATAGATTTTACAATATCTAATTATTCATACAACGAATATAGTTTTCTCGAAGAAATTTGAAACTAACTCTTTCACACACAAAAATTTTTTTTAAGGATGACATGAAAAAAAACTGTAATTATTGCAAATAAATAAGAAAAGTTTACTTACTTGCAAAAGAAATAAACGATTTCAAAGTGAGTGGCGTGAGATGATAGCAAGCTTCGACAACAAAATCCGTCATTAGTTAACAGCTACAAAATAAGTTATCGGTCACGGTTAAAGCTCGTGCCTGTCATAGTACGAAAGTTTGGTGCAATCGATTGCGCCATAAACGCCTTTCTTGATCATATTTATCAATTTATGGTGCAACCTAAATAAAATAATTTTATATTTATTCAATTTATGGTGCAATTAGAAACTTTGCACAAAGTATTGGTTAAACATTTACCCAGATTTTTTACAGTGTAAGCGCCACCAGGAGGGTTCATAATAAACGGATTTATTACTTTAGCAGTAACACATATACAAAGAGGCATGACCCAATGTTATATAAACCATTTAATTACATTGACCAAACTTCATTGTTTATTATTAATAATAACCGGTTAAAATGTATCGATATTTTTCACTTTCACCAAAAATAGCATTTGTTATTAATATTGACCGGTTAGCATTCACTATAACTAAATTTATTACTTTAACAAGTGGAAGAAGAAAAACCGAAACTACTTTGCACCCAAGTGATGCGCTCTTATTTACAGTGTTCACAAATGTTTATGATTATAGTAAGACACATAAGAATCAGTGAGACGCTTAGGACACACATCTATACAAGATTACCACACAAAATAAATGTTAATTAAAACACAGTACAGAGAGAGTAAGAATTTGAATGAGGCTTTTCCAAACCGAAGTTAAATCTTATAAAATTATTTTATACAATTGTGCAAATTTTCTATGTAAACATAAATATCTTTATTATGCAACTAAAAACATACTTTTATAACAGTTTACATGATCACTTCGTCAAATGAAGTTTGAAACGGTCCCTATCAATATTCCCTCGATATTCTTTTGTTTAATAAACATGATTGAAATTTACTATTTATTGAATGGGCTATGATCATCTTGTCAACTCAATACAAGTAGAAGAATTCAAATGACCTGCAAAATAATCAAATAGGATCTTGATTCTCCTGTAGGTACTGGGGGGTCGATATCTAAACCTAGATGCCCGTCATTGAAAATATCGATCGAAATGATGCTGATAATTCACTCATTATGTGTAGCTGAAGTCTTTTGTCATTTCAAACACAAATAAAATCACACCTTTATTTTTCAAAATTTAGGGAGCACAGCAAAATATCGCCCCGCCTGTTTTAAACCATAAATGAAGTAAAATCATCTGACTTTGTGTAAGCTTTATAAATTATGGGTGTTGATTTAACTACACCTTTAAGAGTGTGTATAAACGCTCGATTCCCTTGAAATAAGACACGATTAGTAGAGATTTTCAACACCCAATACGGATGATAGGTCGTACACCACAGTATAGGCAAAGAATATATAATGTGAGTTATATATTCTCACCTATATATTCTTTGGTACAGGCTTGGCTTTGATCCTAATATATTTAGCCTAAAACCTTACTTAGGACCTAATACATGGTTTTATTGTAAATTCAGATGTACTTTTTATGCATAAAACCTCTATAATTCCTGAACTATTATTCCTAAAGTTGAATTTAATTTTTTTCAATTCCGCTACGGTGAGGTATCAAAAACAATACCTCGCTTGTCTATGTCATAATTGTTTACTTTCCATAAATTGTTCCAATACATGGTTTTATGTCTGATTATACATAAAACCTTAAAAACTCTTAAACTATTATTCCTATCCAGATGAATTGAATCTATTTAAATTCAACGAAAGTGAGTTATGAAAGACCTCACTTGTTTATGTGGTAAGTGTTCAGCTTTTTTATTCACGCAAAAATGATTAAAAAAGGCATTTCAAGTTTTGAAAGTCTTCATGTGATTGAAAAAAAACTGGATACTAAGTTTAAAATCAGCTTAATCAAGCAACACAAAAATGGATCATTACACTATAAACACTATTTTTGTAACTCAAGATTTGCTGGACTGTCATAATTTGCAGACCTTTATTCACTTTATGATGATAATTTTATGAATTGTAGTCATACGACCTATGACAACATTTTAAAATAATTGAGTCATTTACCAGATTTTTTTTTAACCAAAAAGTAGACATTTAAAAGTTTTAAACCATTTACAAACATGGAAGAGAAGCTCGAAATCCCGAGTTTTTAAAACATAATTTTAATTATTTTCGTTTCAAATAGTATAGTCCAATCAAAATTATGAAAAAATAGCACTAATTTAATGTATAAAAATGTGCGATTTTGCTTGTATGTGTACGCAGAATCAATGTTGTTTCCATCTCACTGTCTATATATTGTAAAATTTCTAAAACTACTCTGTTATACTTAAAATTATGATTCATACTATAGTATTCAGAAATAACAAGCACCACCCCCATTTTTTGAGTTACAAAATGATTGACCGATTTAAAAAAATTATGGCAATTTTATTGAAAAATATCGTGATATATTAATACAGTTTTGTATAGATCATATTGTTAAAAAGTCCCAAATACTAATCTAAATCTATTTTGTTAATAAACGATCCTGCTTTATATTATGATCCTTTAAGATCCAGCAAATCATTTTTTAAACGATAACAATTCTTCCACATTGAAATGATGCTAAAAAGAAATGCGCCAAAACATATTATCGTGAATTGATAAAATAAATATTTAAGAAGATTGAAAAACTGATTGAATGGTCTGGAGGAAATGATGTTATTAGTTAAGGATCTACAACAGAAAAAATTTCTCATTAAGTATTTTTCCTACATAAATAAATCATACAACTAAACTAACAATAATTTGATGATGGACTGAATGAATTAATTATTTTAATCAAACAAGCTTCCAAAATATTTTTTACCGAAATTTTATTTCCAGTTTTATTTTTTTAAAATAGTTTTTGATGAAGAAAAAATATATGGTTTAAACTTATTTAGGTTAGATCTAGTTTTAGGTCTGTACTAATTTAAAAGCATCTCTTCAATCACGATAGTGATCTACAAATAAAGCCACAGGTTATGTGTGAAATTCTAATCAGTAAAATCAATAAGGTAATTTTTTCAAAATTGACATAAATAAAATATCAAAACATTACACCAATAGGTTATTAAAATATTTTCAATAACTTCACTTTATTTTGAAATGGGAAAAATTGTGTGTCGTAAAAAGTTATGTATCGGAACACTAAAAATGTTGACAGCTAATTTTTAGCAAAGTGGTGTTCGTTTCACTACACCACGATAAATCCTGAAGAAGAATATATATATATATATATATATATATATATATATATATATATATATATATATATATATATATATATATATATATATATATATATATATATATATATATATATATATATATATATATATAAACAAAATTAGTTTCTTAATTGATTATGACAGAAAATAGGCAAAATTAATTCGACTTAAACACTATTTGTACAAAAACTAAAATTAACAATAAAGAGCTCAAGCTTTTGACCATTCTCCTGGCTGAACTATTGCATGTAGTCATTTTTCTGATCGCGGCTTCAAAAAAAGTATTATCTCTACAGCCAGTTGTAAGCTAGGGGAGTCATGGATGTTAAGGCCACATAATTTTGTGAATAACATCAGAATTGTGGCAGTGTGGTTAACATTGAGCCTTTACTCAATGCCTTTTGAAACTGACTAAAATTGAAGCCGCCCCTGGGGAGTTCATCCCTTTTACGCCACAATCAAGAGCCTTAACCATTGTGGCTCAATCGAAGAAATATTCAATTGTCAATCAAATCTTATACATGTTTAAAATAACAAAATACAAAGTTTGAGTTAGAAAGGTTGAATAGTTATTGAGTTCCCTCATATTTTAAAATTCTATTTCTCAGAAACTATTCGACCCATTTCTTTTAAATTTTGTATTTTGTCATTTAAGTAGTTTGAAATAGTGCAAAATACTTAAGTCTTAATATTCAGTATTTTTTCGATCCTTATTAAATAAAATAATGAATGTAATAAAAAACTATTAAAAAAATTTACTTGGAGTTATCTTTGGATAAACGCATTTTTATATTTCGATACAATTGATTTGTGACAAAGATTCTTGAAATACAGGAAAATACGCAAAATGTGAAATTAACATTAAGGGACCCAAACTATCTCCTGATTTAATTATCGGGACCCTATTTTCTAGAATGCGAATAACACGCATGTTTTGATACTGAAAAATTTAAATCAGTCGTACGAAGAAGTATGTTTATTCAGAGAAAGTAGGTGTGTGTGTTTGTGTATGAATCTGAAGCTTAACGAATAGCTAGCATGAACTAATTAACATATTTGGGCTCATGCCTTAAAGCCATTATGATTGACACTTAGTTTGTGAGAATCCGAGCTAAACACAAACTTTTATTTTGCTTCAAAATATGTATTGTTTAAAACGTGCATCAAAGCATTATTCTTTGGCACAAATAAACCAAAATTATGAATGAAATCTATTTATCATTTTTAAAATATCTAGGGTTGCGTGTTAACTTTTGCTTATTGCCTAACTATCAATATGAATCTTAAGTCGATTAAACTGAATTACAATGAAATTCTTCCCTTATTGTTTCTCAAACTTAAGAAAATAAAAAGATGTTACAACACTACAATATTCACATATAGTCTATTGAAACGTAACTTATTTTTCTTGAAGCAATGTTAGAACTAATATAACAAAGTTGCTTTTACGATACAATTAATTTAGGAATCATACACTCGCACATTTATAAAATAAAATTAGTTTTTAACATACATCTATTACCGAAAGAATATTAAGATAAACATAAATGTGACTTAATCGACAAAAAAGAAACTGAAAGAAATGAAGTACTATAAAATGATTGAGTATAATTCACAGGTATATACAAATTAAGGTAACATTATATTTATTATACATTTAAAAATACTTCGTGTGGAATGGAATATATTTGTTTGAGTAACGATGTTTTTAAACTCGCTTCAAACCTTTTTTTGCTTCATTTAAAAACCCTATGTAAATTCGGCATTTGACAATTTAACATTTATTATTATATTTCTTAATTTAAGTTTTAAATTAGTATACATTATTTTTAAATTTTCAACTCATTTTGAGTTGTTTAATACATAATTCGGAGGAGTATTACACCACAGTTTTATCAATGTATTTTTATTTTAAAGGCCATGAACCTTTTTTCGTATTTTCCCCAACTTTAAATAGATGCATAAGTCATTCCCACGAACACAGTTCCCCAGCTACCGTTATGATTGATTTATGACTAAAGCATATTTTTTTCGGAGGGAAGGGATGCGTGTTTTAGAATACATTTTAACAAAATGATAAAAATACGGTGATTATTTTCCACTATTTATTCACTTAATAACGATATGATATATCTATCCTACCATTTTCTCACTTGTTTATTTTAAAAAAAAATCTTCTAACGAAAAATACGACACAAATTTATACATTTTTCATTTTGAAATATTAAAATTTAAATTAAGAAAAATCAATTTTAATTCAAATCCTTTAGAATTAACTCTCCCCAATCACAACAGAATAAAAATCTTTTAATAAAAAGCTTGAATGATTCACAACATTTTTATATTCAGTTCACTGAGGTTCGGAAAATTTTTCGGTCTTATTTATTTTAATACACAAGATCCGATAATATTTTATTCCAAATTCATCATTTTTGCGCGTACCTTCTTTTTTTTTTTTTTTAAAGTAACCAAAAAGAGAAATCATTATAAATTGTTTAATCAGTTGAGCCTTTTAAAACATTAATAAATTTATCCTTCCCTCACTAATGCATAAAATTGAGGTAATGATGCTAAAATAAGGCATGAGAGAATAATTCTAGAGTGTGAACTACATTAAAAATATTAAATGCTTAAAGTATATTTTTTATTGTCATAAAACAAATAGAAATCCAATTAATATTTTAATTTACAATTCGCTTTATTTTTTGTGTAAAATCTGAATAAGATTAGTCAATAAGTTTTCAATTATCCAATTTCTCAAAAAAAGCGCATATTTAATTTCTTGAAAACTATTCGTGTATTTTGCCAAAATCTTGTATTTTTTTCATTTAAAATTGCATTTTTTAAAATGATTTAAAAATTTCTATACCTTACAGCTAAAAATTATTTAGATAATTATTAAATAAAAATAATGTATAAAATAATGTTCTTTTCTAAAAAATTGTTTTGGATAAATGAACTTTACAATTGAGTGCAAAAAGTTCCCGAGATATAGCGAAATACGCAAAAAGTGAAATTTATATGGAGGGTCCAACCTTTTGACTGATGCTCTCTCTACTAAAATATTAGAACCCTATATTTTAGATTACGTTTCACATATTTTGAGGATCTAGAATCTGTTGGGGAAAAAAAAGAATGTTTATTTAAAGAATGTATGTTTTTGTGTCTGAATTCGTAACTTCGTCTGCACTAATTAATAAGTATATTTGAGGTCACTTTCTCGAACCATTGAGTTCATTCTACCGTTGTGCATTGGTTATTAAATCAACTTATCGGTTGATTAAGAAATTCTGAAAAATAGTGACTAGGAAACTTTGTTTTGCACTGATAAAACAAAAGAAAAATTTCTATAATTACTTTTGATCCATTTTTCGCAGATTAATTTTTTAATTGGACACAGAACAGGTCATGACGTGTGTGGAACAAGCAAAATTTTAAAGATAAGAAAATTCAAAATTAAATCTAAAGAGGAAAAATGTTTCTCTTCTTAAATCATTTAAAAGACAACCAAAATTTGGATCACCATTGATTGGTTTTGAAGTATATTAATCTTAAAAATTTCGTTGAAGCCATTTTTGTAATAAAATATCACGCCATTATCAACTAAAGACTTTACGTTGTTAAAAAATTTTCGGAAAAATTGGTTAAATAACATCTTATTTCATTTTTATTTTATCATATTCAACAAAAAATAATCAAATAACCATAAAAAGGTAGTATTCAAGTTGTTAACTGTGAGTGTTTTCACCTAATATGGTTAGAATTTTTTTTTTTCCGTGTGAACCATTTAGACCCAATTTATGAAGCCCCTGCAGCTGGGTAGATATTATAGCTGATGCGACTAATTTGTCAATATTATGACCGGCTGAATGGGGATTTGAATTCTAGTGTTGAAACCATATTATTCTTTAAACACATGAAGAGTTTCTAGCATCATGCTCTCCCCAATGGGTGACCTTAGGCTATTGGAATACAAAACTAATTTACGTATAGATGACAGAACTAATGCCCATTTCTAACAATGACAGCCTAACATAACCCACATCCAATATTCAGTTAAATTTTATTTTTACAATTTTGAAACCTTGCTAGTAGTAAATGGCAACAAAACTGTTTAGTTTTGAATTCACGATGTTTTAATCATACTAATTGCAAACGGTTTCAAAACCGTAAAGAAATATTCCGAAATATTCAAAACCGTAAAGAAATATTCCGAAATATTCAAAACCGTAAAGAAATATTCCGTAAACTTTACTGTTAATAGGATGGACAGACTGCTGCTGCTGCCGGTTATTTATTTTACAGTCATTTCAGAATAAAAATTATAGCAGTGCAGAATGATTTTTCCGAAAAAGAAAAAGTTTATCACCAAAACTAAATACTATAAACACGAGTGCCTTTAAATCGGCAATAAATATATTTTTTTTTACCATGAAAACATTATCATTCATTTAAATAAATACCGGTCACACTTGAGGTTATGCCTACAAATCTTGTAAGGTTTTTTAATAGCATAACGCACACATCGGAAGATAAAGAGAGAGAAAAAAAATGGCCAGTCTGTCCACGAAGCGAACCCTTCAGGGCTCAGACTGTTGAAAGAACATAATAGGGCCCAAGTAATTTGCGGCTGAACTCACAGCGAAAAAAGTGAAAAGAATATTCGAACAAAATGTTACTATTTAGTTTGACAAACTGCCTATTAAGTAGAGAGAGAGAAAATCGAATGTAGGTTAGAAGCATTCGTAACCGTGATCGAGTGTCGAATTAGGATATCTGAAGAGAACAGGTTCTTTAGGGATTGACAACAATCGAACATCTGGAGAAACACTTTTTTTTCATGCTCTCTCTTCTTTTAAGCTTGAAATTTAAAAAAAAATAATAAATTAATTAATATTTTCAATTTTTGGATCAATGGCGTACGGAAACCTTTTAACTTGCAGCAGCAGATTCTAGTAAAAGTAATTTTCTTAAAATCAGTTTATTTATAAAAAAAAAAGGTGCAAGAAATGAATAAATTCAATACTGAAATGCTCCAAATATCCTCCAATTTTTGATTTTTCTAATATTATTATATTGTATTTTATCATATTTAGATACATATGAATTGACCATTATTAAAATTCGTCAAACCGCATTATTATTCGTCAGATCTAGGTTATTCATGATATCGGAAGAAAAAGTAATGAATTTCTGTATTTAACCTTATGGCTTAAAAATGTAAGGATACAAAAATATCTAACAATTGAAGATATTTTTATTCAGCAACGGAAAATACAGAGAAATTTGAAGGTTCATTCTTATTGTATTTCGAACTTTTAGAATGCATATTTTACAACCCTATTTTTAAAAGCTAGGCCCCAACATTGTTTAACAAAGTATAGAGCATAGATAAAATTTTCTTTCTTAATATTTTTGGTCGAACAGGTTGTCATTTTTCGTATGGGCCACTTTCCGCAACTGATTTTTAAAAAAGAAAATAATAACAAGGCCTAAGGATTGAATCACACTTGTTTTTTCTTCCCCGTCATATCGGCAGTTTTTAAATTGTGAATTGGAGGTAGGAAAAGACGGATAAAATTATTATAGAAGAAATTTTCTCTTTCCTATATTTTCAAAAAATTATCTAAAGATATGAAGACCTCTGAAAAAAAAATTTTTGAAAGAAATTTGACAAAAATACCGAATTCGCTAGTTCAGGCTAGTAGAAATAATTCACTAATTCAGGATTTATTGTTCATTGAACTGGGTTTTTAATTCGAGGATAAGAAAATTTCGGTTTAAAGCGATGTTGAGAGTCTCAATAAATAGGGAACCAACTGTATATTTAACACGATAAAGGGAAGAACCTGGCATATCCTGCTTAATACTTCAAGCATAAACTTGGTCAATTTTGATGCATTCGGAGATTTTACGTTGTTGCCAATGATCATTATAAACCATAACGTTCCTGACCCTCTCTCTAAAACATCAAAATATTAGCAATCAAATGTCAAAAAAGGAAGAAAAAAAGCATAATCAGCATTATTGACGGAGATTTAAGTGGACTTACCTAGTTAAGTTAACGGAGAGTTAAAATGAACACTTAAATTTTAAATTTTGTTTTGTATTATTTTTTTCAACCATATAATCTCATCGTTTTGCTTGAACAAAGTGTTAACGTACATTTTTAAATTACATCAAAATGTATACAACATTGTATGTTTTTTCTTTAAAAAGAAAAAGAAAAAAAAAAGAAAGTTTTTGTCGATATTAAAAAATTGCCAGTGCTATTTTGGGTGTAGAAAAATGTATAAGGAAGACGATGGAACAAAAACCTAAGATTCGATTATTAGTTCGGGAATATCAATTGTTAAACGTGTAAGAAAAAAATTATTTCAATACGGGAGGATCTACAGTCGCTGAATGGTAACAACAGAGTTGACTTGCTGAGAAGGCTATTTTCGAAATGAGTTCGAAAGATATAGGAAATTTTAAAGACTTTTCGTATTTTCTAAAAAATATTGAATATAAAGAATTTTTATAAAATATAAAGGACTCGAGAGATTGATTAAAATAGTTTCCAATCTGATTGTTTATATGATATAAATGCTATCATTATATATATTTTTAAGGTAAAATTACTTTCTACTTATTGTTATTCATTGTGTTGCCCTTTATGTATTTCATAGTTCAAATATTTTTTTTCAATTCTAGTTGATTTATTTTCAAATCTCGGTAATCGTTTGCTTTATTACATTTAAACTATTTATAAAATGTGCTTCATAAAATGATAATAATTATGTATTTTATAAATAAAATGATGTCTCTTTTTTTGAAAAATAAAACTACTATAACATAAATATATTTAAAAATGACATAAAAAGTGAACATTTAAATCTTATTACATAAATATCAAAGGCATTATCTGGTGTTACTTCACTGTTTCTACCCTTTGAGAAGTAAAAATCTAGAAAGTGAAACAAATTCGTGCTACTCCGAAATTAATAATGCGACTACCGATGAAAAACGTGTAGGCCCCCCATTGAGACTAATATATATAAGGAAACTTCCTTATATATATATATATATGAGGAATATATATATATTCCTCATATATATATATATAAGGAAGTTTAAAAGCAATTTTTTGTTTTGTTAATCAAAAGGAACATTTTGTAAAATTATCCTTCGTTCTTCGTTGCTAGGTAACTGAGAAGAGTTACATAAATCTGTTGGTGTTCAACCATATATATTTTCTACTGAAGCTGAGTTGAAAAGAAAATTGGGCTGAAATTTTTCATGTGTGTTGGTTTTTATAAAAATTATTGTTAAGAAACAATGCCAAGTAGTTGAATTTTTTTAAACAAGTTGGTTACGCTCACCAACCCTACCCCCCTGAATTGCTTCTGAGTCATCTTTGTTTCTTTTTTCCTTAAAGTCAATGTATTTATTTTTAAAAAAATTTGTTCATACAATTTTTACAATTTTATGTAAAATAATCGTAACCAAATGAACGATTACTTAAATTTAAAAAATAATAAACTGTACTTGTAAAAAATAATTAAACCCAAAAATATAGAAAGTGGGGCAGAATAAAATGTAATAAATAAGAAATTTTTGACTTATTAACAATATATAACGATAACCTTATCTTGAGTCTTTCATATTTTAAGAAATTTAGATAATGATATGTTTATGTCAGTCAATATCTAATCTCTAACTTATTTTCTGTTTTAATTTCATTTATTATTTTTATTTTTTGATACGTTGGTATCAAGTAAAGCGTGAGCTTTTACATTAGAATGAAGTTCAAATATAACACTTAATTAGATTGCTTGTTTTTGCTGGCAAGAGAGAAATGCCTATTAACTAAGGCACTAAAAAAAAGCTTCATTTTTATTCATTTTAAATGAAAAAACAATATAACAATATATATATATATATATATATATATATATATATATGTAATACAAAAATTATAAATACTTTAGTATTAATAATAAATTAAAACTCTTTCTTTTTCATTAAATGTCTTTGGTAAAGAATAAGTGTATAGGTGTAGAGATATTCTATTTTGGGACTCAAGGCTGAAAACATACCATTGAATTATTTTTTATATATATTTTTTTAATGGCGGGCACTTGGAACTATTGTCCATTGGCCACAGAAAGAGCCAGAACTGCTAACTCTCTTTTTCGTTACCCAGTTGGCACCTGTGGCGAAGCTACAGAGGTGGACAGTGTCGCCCACGTCACACTACCACAACCCGTTTATAGGGTGGGTTACATTCACACACAAAGGAGAAAGGACATAGAACACAGATAGAGAGAAAGAAACATCCATGCCTTGCCCGGGATTCGAACCCAGAACCTTACTGATGCAAGGACAGTTCCCTGCCCCCTACAGAGGCCGGTCGGCCCATTGAATTATAATTAGATTTATATTTCAAAGGAGGAGTTATTTTTTAGAATCTTTCCCTCTTTCACTTCCACATTTAGAAGCATTAAATAATTTTCCTTAATGCGTAGAGTTACAAGTATGTACGATGTGAACCTTTTCACCTCCTGTTCTATTAATATATATATATATATATATATATATATATATATTAAGTTATAGGAAAAAAGGAGAGTTCTTATGAGAGTAGAGTTTGAGCTTTGCTTTCCTTTTGCTGATAAGAGAATGATTTTATAAAGCTGTTCAAATATGCTTTTGTAATATTTGAACAGTCACTTCTATAAGACTATCCATAAGGAATCAAACAGAAATTTTTAATACAAAATCAAATATCCTTTAGAAAATAAGTTTGTAAAAGAATTATACAATAATCATTTAAAATCTACCATCAGGAATATAAGTCGTATTCAAAATTGCCATTATTTCTATAATAGATTTTTTTAATCGTAGTTAAGCTTGTTATTTTTATGTTTTTTTTTAAATTGTAGTTAAACAAGTAATTGTAGTAAGACTGTAATCTTAATTCGACAATACAATGTGTCTATATTGCGCATCATGAAACTAACATTTCACAAAATATTAAAAAATAGTTTCAATTGTGAAATAAAACTGCACTTTTTTAAAATAAATTATTTTAGTTAAAATACAAATCCCCCTTCATATGCTGTAAAAAATAAATATTGGTGTTCTGCAATAGAAATTCTGTTACTAGAGTTGTCTGTTAGTTAGTTAAAACTACACTGTAAACTACATTTCTATTAAAATGCACAGAGAAAAACAAGAACCTCCGTTATATTAAGTAATTTCTTGTTTAAACGCATTTAAGCGAGCTTTTCTTAAGAGAGTTATGAAAATTACCATATGTAGCAACCAACCGATGCCCTGTGGTGCCACCTATGTCCTCACCACCGAGATTCAGTTCAAGTTCTGATGTGAAACCATAAACATGAATTTTCCCCTTTCCCCGAGTTTTCTTTAATTTTAATTCTTTTAGTTTTTTTGTCAAATGTAATTCATGTTTGTATCTGTGTTTATTATTAAATTTCTTTATAAAGTGTACTTCTTTAGTCACTTTTATCATAATTTGCAATAATTTGAGTTAGCCGGTATTCCTTAACACTACATTAATGGCGCCGGCATCAGTTTTAATATAGAACGGTTTTGTTCCATTAGGCTGAGATAACACAGGTGGGGAAATCAACCTTCTCTTCAACTCCTCGAATGATTTCTGTTCATTTCCCCCCCATGTCCATTGTTTATTCTTTTTTGTTAAGTCACTAAGGGGTCTTGCTACTTCGGAAAAATGAGGGACATATCTACGAAACCAGGAACAAGTCTGTAAAAAGGACTGAACTTCCTTTGCACAGGTTGGCTCAGGAATTCTTTGAATTGAGGATACTTTATCGCCATCAACCTCTACACCTTCTTGAGTTATCCAGTGACCTAAATATTTAACTCGGTCACAAGCAAAATGGCACTTTAGTTTGAACATAGAAAATCTTTCGAACACTTTTCTTAAATCTGATAAATGTACATCAAAAGTCTCACTATAATATCATCTAGGAATGATAGTAGTGCAAACACCTCTTTTAGTCCAGATCGAAATTTGTCAATAAGACGTTGAAAGGTGGCAGGCGCATTGCGTAAACCAAAAGGCATTCGCAAATATTTGTACGTACCAAATGGACAAATAAAGGCTGTCTTCTCTTGATCTGCATCATTGACCTTTATCTGATGATATCCCGCTCTTAGGTCTATCGTGGACATGAATTTTGTTGATTTGGCCTCAGTTAACGAATCATCCATCCTTGGTAATGGATAGGTATCGGGAATGGTAGTAGAGTTCAGTTTCCGGTAATCTACACAAAGTCTGATTGAACCGTTAGGTTTAGGAACCAACACCACTGGACTAGCGTATGGAGATTCACATTCCTCAATAATACCTTCGGCAAGTAAAGAATCTAGCTCTTTCTTCAACAATTCCTTCTTAGCAGGGGTCATCTATAGGGAGGTTCAGCAACAGGTAAGCTATTTCCAGTTTGAATTCGGTGTTCAATATAAGGAGTGGCATCTCCCCCTGGCTGAAAGATAGTTTTGTATTCTTCTAACAAGGAGTTTATTTCATATCGTTGCTCTTTTGATAAGTGCTTTCCTTCGTCATCCCTTAATTTTACGGCATCAGATGTTTCTGATTTAGCAACAGGATCGTCTGTGGACTTCGATGTCTCTGGAGATGTTATTTTCTGAGATGCTATTACTTTTTGGGTCACTTTACCTTCAGATGGTTCTTTGTAAAGGAGATATTGCTTCTCAGGATTTTCGCTGAAATGTCAAGTGCCATTCTGGATGTTGAGCACTATTCCAGCAGCTTGCAGAAAATCAGTCCCAAGTAATGTTCGATTACCTTTAGCTTGTGGCAAAGCGATGAATTTCATAGGGATTATTTTTCCTTCTACATTAAGATTAACTGTCGTAGTGAAAACTTGGGCATTTCTCTCTTTGCCATCAGCAAATACCATCGTAATATTTTTTTTGTTAAAGATAAAACCTTTGTCTTTCAACAGTTTATAGAATCTCTCTCCAGCAATAGAATTGGATACTCCGGTATCAGCGCAAAAAGCTGCTCTCTCTCCACAAACATTTAGAAAGATTGAACTAGACGGCAAATCCGTTGATTCAACTGCATACAGGTTAATATAGTTCACAATGGGTGTTGTTTCTTCTTTAAACTTATTACATTTAGGGCACTTTATTTGAATAAATCCAGGATTACCACAACCATAGCAATGTATAGAAGTTTTCCTTTCTGGTCGGGCATTATAAAATTTCGAAGCGTCAAAATTCGCATTTCTGGCTTGGGGACTCTCTCTAGGATTAGGAGATTTAAAACGCCTATCTTGAACAAATTTTGCGTTTTCTTTAAAATATGATCTCTTGGCAATAGGGGGTCCATTTTTTTTCATGCCAATTCTCATATTTTCAAAATAATCAAGCTTATCGGCTAAAATCAATGGATCATTCAGCTCTGACCAAGTATCCATAAAATGTTCCTTGACATCAGGAGGTGTCTTTTTCTTTATTTGATCAGCAATGATCAAATCTTGAAGTTGGTCGAATTTGGAGATGTTCAACTCAGTAAGCCATCCTTCAAAATAAGATTTCAGTTCAAAAGCAAAATCCTTATATGTTTTGTCTGCACCTTTATTGTGTTGAGAAAAGAGTTGTCGAAATCTATCAGCCGTCAGTCTATACCGCTTCAACAGCATATCTTTCACCTTTGCGTAATCCTTTGAATCCTCTTCACTTTCTCTATCAACAAGTTGATTAATTCCAGGGGGTGATGAACCAATCAGATATGGGATCCAGTTTGTTTCAGGTATATTCACAAATTTCAGTTGACGTTCAAAAACAGTTAGGTAAAGACCGATCTCATCGTCTTTAGGGTTGAACTTCGGAAGTATGCGAATTAAATCAAACTTCGGTTGCTCTGCTTCTTGAGCAACAGATGGTCTCTGCAAATTCAGATTAACTTCTAGTTGAAGTCTTAGTTTTTCCAATTCGAACGTGCGTTCTTTATCCAACCTTTCTTCTTCGGCCATCTTTAAAGCATTGTCTTCAGCTGTTTTTTGCTCAATCAGTTTAAGTCTTTCTTCTCCCTTTTAGGTTGCTAAGCGATCCTCCAATATAGTATCTAACATATTTCTCGTAAATTCTTCATTGTATGAAGTGGAATTTAAAATCAAATCTCGCAATTGAATTATTTTTAAATCTTCTGTAACTTGTAACCCAAGCTCCGATGCTAGTAATTATGCTCTTGGAGCAGTTCTTGTCCAAGGCGAAGGCCCAGAAGAACATGTTTTTGAATATGGAAGTCGATTGCTAAGTTCAGCTGAAAGAAATTATTCAACTACCGAAAGAGAGGCTCTTGCAGGGCCCTTGATAAGTTCCGTGGCTATGTGGAAAATCAAAAAATTATAATTGCATCAGATCATCAACCGCTGAAGTGGTTAATAAGCATCAAATCACCATCTGGTCGCTTGGCTCGATGGGCCCTTCAAATTCAATCATATCATCCAAAACTTCTTTATACTCCTGTGAAATCGAATAATCGAATGCAATAGCAGACCTTCTTTCTAGACCAACTTATGAAACTAAAAACTTAATTTGTGATATTAATGCTGTCTCTATAGATTTACCATGTCGGAAATCTAAAGATATTCGTGATGAGCAGATGAAGGATGAAGATGTTAAAAAGATTATTGACTGTTTCGAGAGTGGTGAAAAAAACGAAAATTATATAAATTGGACTAGTAGAGGATATTTGATGAATCAAGGCATCTTATATCGCTATTCATCTGAAACAGATTCTGAAGAAGCTCAGCAGATGAAGGATGAAGATGTTAAAAAGATTATTGACTGTTTCGAGAGTGGTGAAAAAAACGAAAATTATATAAATTGGACTAGTAGAGGATATTTGATGAATCAAGGCATCTTATATCGCTATTCATCTGAAACAGATTCTGAAGAAGCTCAGTTAGTAGTCCCTTGTCAAGAGAGAGAACGAGTGCTACAACAATATCGTGATGCTCCCACTGCAGGGCATTGTGGGGCTGAAAACACCTACAATAAAATTGCCCAAAGATACTATTTTCCCGGAATGAGGAAATTTATTGCAGAATATGTTAAAGACTGTGCTGAGTGTAATCGGTATAAACCGAATAACCAGAAACCTGCTGGATTGCTGAGAGCGCCAATTTATGCCCAAAGATTTGAAACCCTCGCAATAGACTTGTTTGGTCCACTTCCAGAAAACCCGTCTGGCCCTGAAAACGTATTAGGAACTTTCATGCAAATATGTTAAGACCTTACAATCTACCTCCTTCGGGTGACCCAGGCCCTGTTGCTACCCTGAAGAAAAGAGGTAGACCAAGAAAATTTGTGAGTCCACCCTCCAATACGGACTCTTCGTCGGGACGTCGTCAGAGCCCGAGGGGGAGTCTGTAGCAACCAACCGATGCCCTGTGGTGCCACCTATGTCCTCACCACCGAGATTCAGTTCAAGTTCTGATGTGAAACCATAAACATGAATTTTCCCCTTTCCCCGAGTTTTCTTTAATTTTAATTCTTTTAGTTTTTTTGTCAAATGTAATTCATGTTTGTATCTGTGTTTATTATTAAATTTCTTTATTAAGTGTACTTCTTTAGTCACTTTTATCATAATTTGCAATAATTTGAGTTAGCCGGTATTCCTTAACACTACACATATTTCTTTCGTCTAGATATTTATTTTATCCTATTCTCTCTAGTGTCCTCTCCCCGTGTTAGAAGCTGTATCATAATTGTACTCATAATAGATCTTTAGTGGCCCATATTTCATTCAGTGTTAAAGAGTTTCATGTCTAAGAGGTGGGAAGTCATTTAATTTTAGACAAACAAAAACAAAAAACAAAACCAAAAAACAAAATGAAAAGCGAAAGAATCGTTTTTGAGATAGAATAGGCAATTTTAAAAGAAAATATTTTTCCTGAAAATGAGATAGAAGTTAGTAAGTTTCTGTGCTGATCGGTTATTGTAAATTCTCAAAAATTTCGAATTTCAGATTTCCAAAATAGAGAATGGCGCTTCTCGGTTGAGTTCAGAGGGATGTGGGTGGGGCAAATTCCTTTATTCGATGCTCTTGAATATAAGATTGTACTGTACTGCAGAGAGATAATTAAAAAAAAAATCGAACTTTTAAAGACATTCTAAATCCAAGTTTTAAATTATTTTTATGTGAGTGGAAATTATTCTATTGCAAAAAACCAAGTATTCTAATTTTTTTTAAAATGTAAATGGCACTTATTTCACTGTTAAATTGTGGAAATCAGTAACTTTGCAAATTACCAAGATAACGTGCAAATTAACGAGGGTTATCAGTTAAAGTGCTAAACCATTGTTTCATATCTCAAATGATCTAGGTATTCAGCAAACTACCTACCTAATCTACACATAACCTACACTGGGTAAAGTGAAAATAAGATTTTTTCTAGAACAACAGCAAAGTTTCTTTACGCCTACTTTAACATAATGCTATTTATTTATTTTTCGCTAGCTAAAAAATCCAGTAACCACCCACAAATAATGAAGTTGATAGAATCAAATCCAAATAATTCACTTTAGAAAATATATTATAGAAAGAATCAATGGCTTTAAAATAATATTATAATTCAAGGAAGTTAACTCATTTACTTAAATATCCATAGAATCAAATCAAAATAATCAACAAATGAGTGGATATAAACAAACTTATCAACATTAAGGATACAGAAAGCTTTAACGTGTTTATTACCTTAGTAAAGTGCGGAAACTCTTCATTTCGCACTTTAACCGATTACCTTTAGATAATCTGCAGATTCGCCGGGTAATGTGCGGCTTTCGAAAGTTTAGCGGTAACATTTATATTTTACAACCTAAAACTTCTATTATTGAAAATTTGTTCGGATATTATTTTTCATAAAATAATTTGCATGAGCCAAATATTTTTCTGCTAAAATAGTAATTTCAAAATAAATAATTTGGATTCCCTTTGACTGAATGTCCTCCCCCCCCCCGTTCCCGGTGCTCCCACTCCTTCACCACTTAAAAAAAAACTTTTTATTTTCATTCCCACGCATTGAAAGGACATATAAGGGATTGAACACGCTTAACAACTCCCAGAATTTATTATTATTTGTTCCTACCGAAGAAAAACATTATTTATTATCAAAGCTTCTGTCAAACCGAAAAGAAATAAATAAAATAAATTTCGATTTCAGAAATGAATCTTCTTTGTTACGTTTGTGCTCAAAGGTAAAGAACACTTGACACGACTGTTCTAATTTGTTCTTTTATTTTTTATTCTTCTCAAAAGATTTCCGTAAGAGTTATCTTTAATGAAGAAACAGAATAAGAGAGTGATTAAGAAACGTTTTTTCTGAGATAGAATAATCAGATTATGTCCAACATAACAATTAAATGGCATTCCATTCTGTAGATGGAGCATTAAATTCCTTCGTTTGCAATGCTAAGCAACCTTACAAGCTGATACACTTTTTGTGTTTTTCATCTTTTTTCCAAAAGAATTTATTTAAGGTTTATTAAGAAACTGGGGTTTATTTAATGCATCGGATGTATTTAAACGGTTGCATTTTTACGCTGTGCTAAAAGTGGGAGTTTTAAATGCACTTTTCGAGTTTTTCTTTTTGTCTTTCTTTCTTTATTTTTCTTTTTAAAAATCGGAGAATTATTTTATTATTGTATTATTTTTCCTTTTTACAGAAAAGAACTGTTCCTCACTATAAAGGGCACATTTAAACACTTATATTTTCGAACTGTTCCGAAAGTAGCAATTACACTAGCATAACGATCCTCTAATTTCTTTTTTTGCATAGTTATACAACCTTAAAAGTTAATATGGTTTTCGGTTTTTTTTTCTTTAAATTTAAAAAAACTTCGTAAAAGCTTTTTATTTCAATTTTTGCTCGAGGGAACTGTTACATGTACACTATTTTACTTTCGGTGAGTTTTTAAATCTAAACATAGCTCAAAATGCGTGTTTATGAAACTAAACTAAACTAAAAATGCGTATTCATGAAAATGGACACAGCTCAAAATGCGTGTTTACAAAAATGGACACAGCAAAAAATTCGCTTTTTCAGTTTTCAACCCAAATTTCATAAACGGTAAATTGTACTTGCTTACTTTTTTCTTTTTTTATTTAAACACTAAGCATAAGCATAGCTTAACCCTGTCGCGCCTTCATGAAGGGGGCATCCAGGGAATACTGGTGCCCCGAAGTGCGCCCACGCTACTGCATCAGTGTAAGAATGGACACTAGGAGAACGCTTGGCAACGAAAAATAGCAACATTAGCGAGCGATGGTAGGCCTGTGATTAGGGCGAGTATTGCCCAATGGGAACAATGCACGGGATTTATGTTGAAAATTAAATGAGTATTTTGATATTTATAACATTTAGCTGTATGAGCTAAAAAACTTACTTACTAAAGGTATGTCTGGGTGCAGAGCAGCATCTGCAGTCTACCGTCCCCAGGCCGGGAGATCTTATTGAAAATACAAACTGTTCAGACTTCAAAAGACTGAAGAAAAATGAGGAATGAATTTATTAGATGTAGAATGAAATCAAACAGGTTTAACAAAAGAACAAACAGATAAAAAAAAAACTAGTGTGAATTGTACAGGAGTGAGGAGTTCCAATGCAAGTCCAAGGAGTCAAAAAAGGGTATATTAAAAAGTCCATTCTATTGTGGTGCATTAGTCTCGAAGTGATCCTTAATGTTCGATCCCCTTTGAGATCCTCTGTATCCTCTAATGTTTCTCAATCTTAGCATATGAAATGTTTTTTTGGGAAGTAGGTAACTCTAATTGATTGATAGGTCGGACAGGTGGTTAATATATATGTTGTAAATCTTCCAATGTGTTACAGGTTCTGCAATTCGTTTATTTCCCGTGAAATCTTGATTGATACGGGTTCAGCGGTTGGTGAGATTTATGTAAAAGTTTCCTCAATTACTGATATTAGATTAAAAATATGTCTGCCTTGATTATTCTCATCCTCCCACTTTTGTTGCCAGATAGTTAGATTATTTTTTAGTAAAGAATGCCTAACAGAATTTTTAGATGGGAAATATTGTATATCAATAAATGATTTTGTGCAAGCTAATTTGGCCAGTCTGTCAGCCTCCTCTTTGCCCTTATATACAGTAAGAGTTAATGTTATAGTTCTCTTTAATTAATATGGTTATCATATGTGCGATTTATTGCCTGAAGGCCCGATAGTGAGTCAGAAAATATATGTTTCAAGATCGTTAATCCAGTATATCGACTGGAGTATTGCCCCAGCCGTAAAAACTGTAGAAGTCTAAAATTATGGTTCTCTACAGAGCGACCCTCTACATAGATTGTAAAGGCACAGCCGACCCTCTATTCATTTTCGTGTTCCAGCCGGGACCCATCTGTATAAATTTTAACGTTTTTTCCTGTTGGTAAGTCACAGCTGTATGGTATTGTAATTAGAGCTGCTGGGTGTTTAAGCGGTAAAACACTAAGCATAATCATGACGGGCAAAAATCTCGGACTTAGGGATCGGGTTGGCTCGGTACATTACAGGTACAGTCCGCAAAAAAAAAAAAAAAACGAATCACCCTGAATAACTTTCGTTTTAATGGTCGGATTTTCAGGAACTAAGTGTCAATCTTAATGGTTCTTGGGGGTGACCTCAAATATGCTAATTAATTAGTGCTAACTATTAATTAAGCTACGAAATCAGACACAAAAACGTACTTTCTCTGAATAAACATATATTTTTTTTTACATATTTGGAATCCTGACCCTCGAAATGGGGGGGGGGGTAGACAAAATTTCGAAAAAATTTGGTCGTAAATTTGGTCGCAATAAAGATTTATATATATGGCGAAAGTTTAAAATAATGCCAAATTACCTCGCCATATAAACTGAAACAATTTAAAACAACCATAAAGAAACTGAATGAATGACGAGACGTCATAATATTGTGTGTCTTTGTTGCTATAGGCAACCAAGAAGAGGAATTTTGGATCTGATTTCTGGACATAGAAAATAGTGTTCGTTTTAATACTTTGAAAATAAAATTTGAATTTAAAATGAAGAAATGAAATTATTTTTGATTTTCCAATATTTCAAAATTTAAACGTTGAACTTATTATCTGAAATTTTTTATTTTTTTAAAGATGTTATTTGAATAAAAATGTTGCACTAAAACCAAATTTACTTAAGTTATTATAAATTTATGATTTATGAAGAGTTGTAGGGCTAATTGCTTTTACACCTCAATTCAAGTCTTTCAGGTAAGGAAGAGAAAAAAGAGATCCTGCAAAAAATTTGGGACATGATTCTGATGCGCAATCAGAAGGTTTTATAAAATTCACAGTATTTCTTTTCGATAAAATTGAAATATATATATGTCACGGCAAAAGCCCAAAGTCCGGCCAAATCGCGAATTGGCCGGACTTTTGGCCAAAGTCTGAAATTTCCTTGATTTCGGAAATTGGCCGGCCAGATCGCGAAGTGGCCATGATGTTCCGGCCAGAGTGCGAGATAATTGAAACGATCAGTGAATATTTTACTTTCGCGGCCTTCTATAATTATATAAATAATTCTTATAAATCCTATAATTTAAAAATATAAAAAATAGAAGTTTTTAAATTGTCTATTAAATAATCATTAATTTAATAATCATTATTAAATTGCATATTTAATTGTCTAGTCATACATACACCAAAGGTCTAGTCATATTAGGTCTAGTTAAGTGCCACTTCCCGGTATACATTTGCCCGGTATATCCTACACTGATGTTTTTTTAAGGTTCAGTGACACTGCCCGGTATACATTTGCCCGGTATATCCTACACTGATGTTTTTTAAGGTTCAGTGCCACTGCCCGGTATGCATTTGCCCGGTATTTATCTTCAAATCTATCGTCAGTAAGTATTAAAATATCGAATAAATGTAATCGATCGCCAGGTATCCTAAAGGTATCCACATACCGGGTGGTACGGTGGACACAATTTTTTAATATTTGTTTTATTAAAAAGTTTATTTGCTAATATTGCCCCTTTTGTTTTCATTTTTAATTTAAAAATATAAATCTTCTAACTTAAAAATATTAGAAAAAATAAGCAAGTTTTTAAATTAAAATTTAAAAAATTTAACTTTTCACTTTGTCTCAAATGAAATCAAGAAAATATCGGACATTGGCCGTAACATATATATATATATATATATATATATATATATATATATATATATATATATATATATATATATATATATATATATATATATATATATATATATATATATAAGGGAAAAATTACAGAACAAGAAAAATTGAGGAAGAATGAAAAAAAAAAAAACGTTTGAAAAAAGGAAATTTTTTTTTAAAAAAAATCCGTGAAATAAAGATATAATCTTTTCATCTGCCCACACGATTATATCCGCAATATTAGAAAGCACTTTTTTTTGCGGATATAATCGCGTGGGCTGATGAAAAGATTATATCTTTTATTTTCCGAATTTTTGAAAAAAAAAATTTTTGTCTTTTTTTCCCTCCTGGTTTTTGTTATTTTTCTTTTTTTATTATTTTTCCGTTTTTCCCCTTTTTTCATTGTTTTGTAATTTTTTCCTTTTTTTGTCTACCTTTTGAACTTATTTTATGAGTTCTATTTACTTGCAGCTTATGCGCAAAAAATAAAACTTATTGTTTTTCTTAATTTTCTTCGTGTTTTTTTTTGTATATATATAGATATATATATATAATAGTAAATTTTACTTGCATTTTTATTTTATTGTTAAAGGTCATTTCATTCTGACAAATATTTTGGTTGCATGTTTTTCTTAAATAAGTAGGATTTGCAAATAGCATCCTTATGTATAAATTCCGAAACTGAATTTTGCAAACATGTTTTTTCCCAAGCTCTTCGATTGCGATTAATTACTTATTGATCACCAAATATGGTTACTAAAGTTTCTTTGTTTTATCTCTATATTTAAAGACTTATTTTACTAATCTCATTATCACTACCGACATCTTATACGATAGCGTCATTTTAAGCGTAGCGTAGAGTTCGTAAGGTCCTTAAAAAGTTAAAAATGTGGGGGCCAAACTAAAAATATGTATTTTATTATGTTTATATTCACCACAACATTCAATATTTATATTTAAAAAATTTAATTTTAAATTTAACGATAACTTTATAATTACGATTGATACTGATACCACAATGTTCTTAATTTATTATGGATTAGATTCTTGACTTTTAAAATGAAAGGTCAAATCAAAAAAAAAGAAAAAGAAAAAGAGTTTCAAATCTTTGAAAGAATTGAAATTCATCAGAAGTTGGAGTCAATTTTACTTAGAGTTTATCGTTGTATTTTGCAGTTGTAGATTATGTAGAGATTTGCTAATTTTAATTAGAATTTTACTAGTTTTAATTGTTGAATTAGAGAAAATAATGAGATCCCTCTATAGAGGAGTACACTCTTAACTATTTCCAGCATTTATGCAAACAAATCCTTTCATTGGTATTTTTTTATTTTCTGAAATTATTAGAAGATGGACGCATAAATTATAGATGAAAAAATACCTTAGCAACAATATTTAAAAAATAAAGCTGTTGGTAGGAACTATTCAACCCACCGCTTTATATAAGGTAAAAATGTTTAATAAAAAAATTTATCTGAAACTTAAATGCATATGTGGTAGATAACTCTTTTAAGTTTTACTGAGTTAAATTAATAATTTAACTTTTTAATCAATAAGTCAGTGACATTCTTTGGTTAAATAATCTGTAGCGTAATAAATAGAAAACTATAAATAGAATCAAAATGTTTGAATTCCTTCCTATAGGATTTAAGTGGATATATTTTAAGCATTTTGAACATTGCAAATATTGTAAAGCATAAATTAGCTGAATGCCATAAAGTTTCTCCTTTTTAAATGTAAAAATTATATAAAACAAAAAAAATATTTTGTAAATTTATATTTTGATTATTTAATATAAATAATTTATTTAGTGTAGTATAGCAAACTTTTATGTATTCTTTCCAATCAGTTCTTTTATTTCAGTTGCTTTGCAGCAGTTTCTTTTTACAAAAACTAATCAATTTTATCCTCGAATTTTAAATTGAGGGGGGGGGGAGTATTTAGAGGATAAACTAACTCAGAAATTGTGATAAATTATTTTTTTATGATTCGCTGAAGTATTGTTAGAGATTCGCTCTCTGAAAAAATGAGTTTAAATTTTTAAACATTTTAATTTCTTGAATTATGTTGATGTAGTATGTAAATTGTAAAAAATATAAAAAATGCCAATATTTTGACTCAAACAAAAAATATTACAGTGGATCATAGAGTTTAAATAGCAAGATTAGAGAATTAAAAAAAAGAATTTGAAAGATAATAATTCATAATGATTTAGTTTTTGGCTGCTTACTAGGGTCTTCGTTTTTGCTTCATCAACGGAAAACTAATGGCCAACGTAAATAACCATTTAAAAAATACACATGCTTTATAACATTTGTAAAATAGCAAGTATTTTTCCGAATTAGAATTTTTAAAGAAGTTAGGTGCCTTTTAATATAAGAGTCTACTCCTGAAACTACTGATCATGCATGAAATATCTTACTACCCTGAGGTCAAGAATTTGCACTTCATATGATTTCCGAATGATACTAAGTAGACTTGGTTTCTAGTAAAACGAATGGATATTATTTACATACTCATTTCGTTAGTTTATTAAAAATATAATTTAAGAAATTAAAAGAAAAGAAAATTTAGATTTATAATACCCCAAATTAAACAAGAGTAAAGTTTTTAACTCTGACATTCTTTTCAAGAGATAACTTCTTTTGCCGAAGATTTTGTCAGTTTTTTATTATTAATTAAAGCCAGCTTACGCATTCTTGTAATTTTTATATTTTACATTTGAAATTTTAAAGTTGAATGACATGCATGAAGGTTCCCCTATTTCAAAGAGTCAAAGTTAAATAGTTGCAAGGCCGATTGTTTCGTAAAGAATTAACTACTTCGGTGCAATGAAACAATTATCAATGAATTACTAATATTCTTGTTTCTTTATTACGAAATATTAGATCCAAATTTGCATTCATTATTTCTTCAAAACGTGTATTGAAACTATTATTATAGGTTATTTAAGTAGAAAAAAATAGAAAATGTTAGAAAAAGAACAATTTTTGAAATGATGATTCTAAAAATAGCACGTTTTTCGAATCTTTTTACAATTTTTTATTTCAGTAGTTGTTTAACGAAACAAGGCATATCAAACATTTTCCTGATATAGCAATATTTTTTTGAACTGTACAAAAGTTGAGAAATAATATAAACAACTTTTTAAGCTGATATTTTCACCTTTTTAAAAGAAAAGGGTAACTTTCTTTAAGTTAGCGGGCAAGAATAACTTTGAACGTCAAAATAAAATTTTATGTCCTTAGTTTTTTGTTCATTTAAAAAAACAATCTGTTGTATGTTTTGCTGTGCTCACATACGCATTTACTTTTCATTACTCAAATAAATAATAAACAATAAAAAAAAGAAAATTAATAATTTATCTTCATTTTTCGTAAACAATAGTATTCTTAGTAAATAGTCAGCTGTTCTGCATCGAATGATATTGTGTGTGATCAGTAGAATATTTTTAATTTCTTAACAAGATTTCATTCTCAGATAGCTGGCAATAATTCTAAGTTTTCTTTCAAAAAGAACTTAGAAATAATTTAAAAAGTAATTTTATTTTATAGGAAAACATAAATTAAAATACTAAAACGATTGATTAGTATATTATTGGAAAATAGTATAGATGGTAGCATAAAAAATAAGATTTTCCTTTAAAATTTAATTAAAAAGTAGGAAAAATAATTCTGCGAAACAAGCGCAGACAGATAATTTAAAAATTTATTTTAAGATTAAGGCGATATATAAGATGTAAAGAAGTTTTAAGGTCATTAAAATTGCTGACCACGCATTTTTATTAATATTTATAAAATATATATTCAAGAAAGTGATAAATATATTATTCCAAATCTATGCATGCGTATGTATATTATTGACATTGTTTCAGTTATTGAAAAACAAGATCAAAAAATAAAAAATTATCACATTAAGTATGCACAATCTGGTGTATAATCATATTCTATCAGAAGCACGCTTTTATAAAGCTAGACATTCGTTGAATAAAGTGTTTTTTATTCAAAATGTTTTATTCAAATTTTTTTACTAAATAGCAAATAAATTTTTAGACGACTAAAAAAGAAACATCGTATTTTATAGTTTTATAAAAATAAAAATAAAAAGATTAGCAAACGATTATTAGCGAAAAAAATATGAATGAAATATTACGCTACGCGCGTGAAGTCAAGTTCCTCGCAAGTTAATCACATTTTAATATTAATCGCCCAATTTAATTATTTCTTTATTGTCGCCAAATTATTTTTTTAAAAATAATTAATTTAAATTTTTCTCAGCTTCTAATAAATAAAAACAGTTGAAACTTTAGATTTTTAAATTGAAAAATATGTAGATTTATATGGTATAAAAAAATTCATACCTTATAATTCAAAATTTTTTCATCCTCAATTTAATTAAATAATAAAAAATAATTAATAATTATTAAAAATTATTTTTTCCTGAAATTATCTTTGGGTAAATGAGTTTTATGAGTGGGTGCAATTTTCTTTGAATTGCTTTATTAGTTTTAAATATATGACTAAAAACGTAAAAAAAGAAATTAACATTAAGGGGTACGAACTTTGGATCGCTCTCCTGACCAAACTATGGGGACCATATTTTCCAGATTGCGGCTACCCCCTATATTTTGAAGGTTAAGAATCCAAATATGTAAAAAAAAAATTTGTTTATTCAGAGAAAGTACGTTTTTGTGTCTGATTTCGTAACTTAATTAATAGTTAGCACTAATTAATTACCATATTTGAGGTCACCCTCAGGAACCTTTAAGATTGACACTTAGTCTGTGAAAATCCGATCATTAGAACGAAAGTTATTCAGGGAGATTCGTTTTTTTTTTTTTGCGGACTGTACATGTAACTTTTCAGGCGATATCTTCGTATTCAGAATTCTCGATGATGAGTGAGTTTTAAAACTCTACTTCCTGCAACGCAAATTTACAATCACTAGTATTCATTTATAGCACCACCATTGTAAAAACATGTTTGAAAGTCTCTTGAAAAAGGCTCATTTAATAATTGGAAGGCACGTGATCAGGTGGAAGTGGTATTTAACTGTTACTGGAGAGTTTGAAGAATCATTCTTTCACTTACTTCTGTGTGTGATGGGAAAGGCTGCGGATCTAAGTGACTTTGATAGAGGACAGATTGTAATGGCTCGAAGATTCGGAACAAATATTTCCGAAACTGCACGACTCGTGGGTTGTTCGCGATCTAGTTGTTAGTACTTATGCAAAGTGGATGAATGACGGTGAAACCAGCAGTAGACCACATGGTGTTGGACGTCCACACGCTATCAAAGAAAATGGTCGCCGGAGATTGTCTCGCTTGGTGAAGCAAAATCAGAGCCAGACAGTGGCTCAGCTGACAGCCCAATACAATGCAGAATCAAGTATAATAGTATCAGAGCACTGTTCAGTTGACACTGTTGGATATGGGGCTACGCAGCAAACGTCCCACTCGCGTGCCTTTTGCTGACCAAGCGTATTCACCAACTACGCCTGTGCTGGGCTCGGAAACATCGCGACTGGTCCATGGATCAGTGGGAGAGAGTTGCCTGGTCAGATGAATCACGGTTTGTAATTCATCACGCCGATGGCCGTGTCAGGATAAGTCGTCTTCCAGGCGAACAGTTGTTCCCTCAATATACAGTAGGTCATACACAGCCAGTGGTGGCGGTATTATGCTTTGGGGGACGTTCTCTTGGGCGTCTCTGGAACTCGTGGTTGTGGTAGAGCAGACCATGAATGCTACAAGGTATCTGAACATCATTGCGGACCAGTTGCACCCTTACATGGCCTCTGTTTTTCCAGCTGGAAATGGAATTTTCCAACAGGACAACGCCCCGTGTCCCAAGGCTAAAATTGTGTTGGAGTGGGTTCCAGGAACATGATGCTGAATTCCAGTTTATGTCCTAGCCGTGTAACTCACCAGATCTCAATCCGATAGAACACATTTGGGATGTCATGGAACGGCAGCTCAGAGTTCAAAGACCACTAAGTCGCAATATCTCGGATTTGCGTGACCGTTGCTTAAACATCTGGTACAATCTGTCTCCGGCCATCTGCCAAGGACTTGTTGCAGCTGTGTTGCGGGCTAAAAGTTGGCCAACTCATTATTAAGAGGTGATCGTAATGTTTTGGCTCTTGAGTGTATATATATATATACATATATAAACGAATTACCCAGAATAGCTTTTGATCTAATGATCGAATTTTTATGTTCTAGGACTCAATGTTAAAGGTTCGAAGGGATCCCCTCAAATATGCTAAATCGTTAGTGCAGACCAGTTCTTAAAGTTTTCAAGTTTGTGAATCAGACGCAAAAACGCACCTTCTCTCAACAAACATACCCTTTTTCGACAAATTCTGATTTCTTACCCCTAAAGTATAGGGGGTAGCTGCAATCTAGAAAATAGGGTCCCAATTGTTTAGTCAGCTCATATTTTGGATCACTTTCCTTGACCATAACTAGAGAAAGTACGTTTGTGTCTGATTTCATAACTTAAAATTTCGTCTGCATCAATTCATTAGCAAATTTTAGATCCTCCCCACCAAACCATTAAGATTGAGATCTAGAAAGTGAAGATCCGATAACAAGATCAAAGTTTATTCAGGGAGGTTGTATTTTTATTTTGCTCCTATAAATTCCTACACTTTTGGATAATTCTAAAAGTAAGTATGTTTGCCAACACATTCCTTGCGAAAAATGTTTGCTTTGAATTTCTGAAAGGAAAGGAGAATTTCATGTTTACCACTTATTGCTGATAATATATGCTACAAAAAATACTTTCTCCTTGCACTGTTTCTGTTAACACTTTATTTTCGATGACATTGTTGCTTGTAGTTTAACATATTTTTGGTTGCACTCTCAACATAGTTATTTTTAAAAATAATATGTACAGGAATTTCGCCTACACTTTATGAGGTGAAAGCACTGTTTAATATTTTCTTCTTGAGATTTTTTCCCCACATCGACACGATTTGTTTGACTGTCTTTTGGCAGAGACCTCACCTTGATTACTTAGTTTTCGAATAAAAACCACTCCTCGGAACAACAAACAAAAGAAATAAAAAAAAAATGTGTGAATCGAAAAAAAAAAGGGGGGGGGGAAATCAGGTCAGAACAACTCTTTATAAAAGTTTGATGAAGTGACTTGAGAATGATCAACCTATCATCGTTGATTGCTCTATAATTTATCATTCTTCATCACACAATGCGTTTTTGAAACAATATATTTAAATAGACTCTCTCTCTCCGGAAACTGAGTTGGAATTAAAATCGTAATTAACTTTTATGATAATGATGATTATCGTTATTATTTTTCGTACGATAATATATAGCTTATTTTAACCCATTTATACGCCGAACTTTTATTTCAAAAACTGATGCAGGCAAAGAAGCTTCAAAATTATTATTATATTTATAACAAAATGCAACAGATTATTTTTTGCAATGTAATCATAAACTTTTTTAATGGACTATCTTAAAATAAAACACGTGAATTAATGAAAACAATATCTATTTTTCCTTCCTTTTAAATTTTTTCTATAATTTATCATTCTCCATCAACAATGCGTTTTTGAAACAATATATTTAAATAGACTCTCTCTCTCCGGAAACTGAGTTGGAATTAAAATCGTAATTAACTTTTATGATAATGATGATTATCGTTATTATTTTTCGTACGATAATATATAGCTTATTTTAACCCATTTATACGCCTAACTTTTATTTCAAAAACTGATGCAGGAAAAGAAGCTTCAAAATTATTATTATATTTATAACAAAATGCAACAGATTATTTTTTGCAATGTAATCATAAACTTTTTTAATGGACTATCTTAAAATAAAACACGTGAATTAATGAAAACAATATCTATTTTTCCCTCCTTTTAAATTTTTTCTATAATTTATCATTCTCCATCAACAATGCGTTTTTGAAACAATATATTTAAATAGACTCTCTCTCTCTCCGGAAACTGAGTTGGAATTAAAATCGTAATTAACTTTTATGATAATGATGATTATCGTTATTATTTTTCGTACGATAATATATACCTTATTTTAACCCATTTATACGCCGAACTTTTATTTCAAAAACTGATGCAGGCAAAGAAGCTTCAAAATTATTATTATATTTATAACAAAATGCAACAGATTATTTTTTGCAATGTAATCATAAACTTTTTTAATGGACTATCTTAAAATAAAACACGTGAATTAATGAAAACAATATCTATTTTTCCTTCCTTTTAAATTTTTTCTATAATTTATCATTCTCCATCAACAATGCGTTTTTGAAACAATATATTTAAATAGACTCTCTCTCTCCGGAAACTGAGTTGGAATTAAAATCGTAATTAACTTTTATGATAATGATGATTATCGTTATTATTTTTCGTACGATAATATATAGCTTATTTTAACCCATTTATACGCCGAACTTTTATTTCAAAAACTGATGCAGGCAAAGAAGCTTCAAAATTATTATTATATTTATAACAAAATGCAACAGATTTTTTTTTGCAATGTAATCATAAACTTTTTTAATGGACTATCTTAAAATAAAACACGTGAATTAATGAAAACAATATCTATTTTTCCTTCCTTTTAAATTTTTTCTATAATTTATCATTCTCCATCAACAATGCGTTTTTGAAACAATATATTTAAATAGACTCTCTCTCTCTCCGGAAACTGAGTTGGAATTAAAATCGTAATTAACTTTTATGATAATGATGATTATCGTTATTATTTTTCGTACGATAATATATAGCTTATTTTAACCCATTTATACGCCGAACTTTTATTTCAAAAACTGATGCAGGTAAAGAAGCTTCAAAATTATTATTATATTTATAACAAAGTGCAACAGATTAGTTTTTGCAATGTAATCATAAACTTTTTTAATGGACTATCTTAAAATAAAACACGTGAATTAATGAAAACAATATCTATTTTTCCTTCCTTTTAAATTTTTTCTATAATTTATCATTCTCCATCAACAATGCGTTTTTGAAACAATATATTTAAATAGACTCTCTCTCTCCGGAAACTGAGTTGGAATTAAAATCGTAATTAACTTTTATGTTAATGATGATTATCGTTATTATTTTTCATACGATAATATATAGCTTATTTTAACCCATTTATACGCCGAACTTTTATTTCAAAAACTGATGCAGGCAAAGAAGCTTCAAAATTATTATTATATTTATAACAAAATGCAACAGATTATTTTTTGCAATGTAATCATAAACTTTTTTAATGGACTATCTTAAAATAAAACACGTGAGTTAATGAAAACAATATCTATTTTTCCTTCCTTTTAAATTTTTTCTATAATTTATCATTCTCCATCAACAATGCGTTTTTGAAACAATAAAACTCAAGACAGAATTAATAATGCAGGCAAAAATTAATTTAATATTTTTTTTTCCGTTGTTAAGAAAAAGACTTTATAATTTATATTTATTCAATATGTTTCAAGCCATAGTTTGTCATCATCAAAAATGATGGCAGATACATTTTAAAAAATAGCGAAAGTACAACTATCTTCTTGGTGAAAATGTTAAGAATTGGTGAACATTATGAGTTTCCAGTGGTTTCCAGTGGTTCCAGACTTGGTGAAATGTTAAGAGTTTCCAGTGTTCTGCCATCTCCAATTTGTGACCCAGGACCCATAGAATATCATGCATCACAAACCTGCTTAATACAAAACTTATAGTATTTTCCATCTCTTACGATAGGTGAAATAACCAGATGAACTAATTAAGCCATATTCATTAAGCCATAAAACTCATGTCCATTACCTAATGAAAATCCTAGATCCAGTTAAAAAAAAAAAATTTTTAAGGTGAAAAATGTTCTTTTAATTGGATGGACAGAATGATGCCATTTATTTTACCGTTATTTAAGAACGAACATTTTAAATTTTACGAATATGTACTCCATTCTAAAAACATGGACTAGAAAAAAAGAATGACTTTAAAAACATTCTCGCATTTTTTTCCTGTTTTGAAACTACTTATTTCTTATGGTAACTATTTAAAACAGTTTTTTAAACTTTCACACCCACTTCGCTACCCCGTAGCAAACACGATTTTGAACTGAATAGAAAAAGAAATAAATCAATCGATCGAACCCAAAAAACATTTGTTTTAGAACCCGTCATTTAGTATTATTTCAACAATGTGTAGATTAACTTCATCGCACTTTTTTTCTCTTCTTTTTGAAATCATTTTGTACATAAGAAATCATATATAGGGTGGCAGTTTTGTTACAATTGCACATAAATAAGTTTCCAGAAAAATAGATTTTGACACAATAGTAAATTTTAAAAAAAAATCTATTGAATGCTTTTTTTAAAGGTAGCAATTTTATAATAAATTCTGATGCGAAAGTTTTAAAATCTATTGAGAATACGAAGTAAATTGTTTAATAAAATCTGCTGTTTTTTGTAATAAAAATTATTAATTTTTTCAATAATTAAAAGATTTTTTTAAAATGCCCGAATCACAATTTATGATGTACATCTCAACATCTAAGTCTGAATTTTTAAATATTGATTTCATAAACAATAAAAATATTAATTTTTAATTCCACTTTAAATGGTTTTAATTTTTATTTTTAGAAAAAGGTTAAAGTGGTTGTTACAAATTGTTAAAAACTGATAAATCTTTCTTTTTAGCATAATATTTCCATCTCTTATTCGAAACTAGAAAAGCTCTTTTTTACTTTGGTCACTAAATTTCGAAAAAGTAAAAAGTATACGCAAACATTTCAACACTAATTTCTGTCTTTAAAAAGTTATTCAAAACTTTTGATAAAGTATTAGTTCGTTAAAATAGTATGCTATTCATAAAATATATTTCTATTTTTTTAAATAGTAAAGTAAGTTGTTTTTATGCATAAATTTTTATTTCATTTTTTTTTTATCAATTATATTTTCTTTTCTTTTTCAACGTAGCAAAAGCAATGATTAAATGACATAATAAAATAAAAGTTCTTAAAATTGACTGCTCTTTTAATGCTTCAAAATGACATAATAACTAGTAAGAAGACACAAAAGAAACAATGATTTGTTTATTTACAATTTACTTTGTATGGATTATTGTTATAAAGAAATTTTGATTTTGCATTAGTATTGTTTTCGTCTTTTGCTAACTCAATGGAATTTCTCATACATATTCTAAATTACCATTGATACAAAAATGTATGTTTTTAATGAAATATAAGATCATTTAAATTCCACGCTTATTAACCTGATAAAACATTGAACGATTTTTAAAAGATATATACATTCTGGAAAAATGTAATTCCAAAGACCATTCAAACCAGTTACGAAGAATTACTTATGAAACGATAAAATTCCGGCATCTAGCATTTTCTAGTACGGCAGTATTATGTTGCATCTTTAATAATGTCGTTTTGCTACCTGGTAAAATTAGATTACTGCTGTAAAATTGTTACTGTAGATGATTACTTAAAGCAAAACCAGAAGATTTTATTACATAAGCATGGAAAGGGGTTTCTGATTTGCTTATTTTTGCTAAAAGAAGGGTGGTAGGTAGTCCAAAATGTTCCAACGTAATATTTGAACCCCCTCCCTATGATAGAAAAAACAAATTAATTAGCTTTTTAAAATTTTATTTAATTAACTTAAATTATAAATGCGCAAACAGTCAGAAAATAAGAAAAGTGAACACCCTGAATAACTTTTTGATCGAATGATTAGAATTTTACGAAGTAGGATTCAATGTTTATGGTTTTAATGTCTAACTATAAATATGCAAATTAATGAATTAAGGCTATAGTTTTATAGGTTACGGAATCAGATACAAACATCACTTTGTCTGAATAAACATGCCTTTTTTTCGTTGCATTCTGATTCCGTACCCATAAATATAGGAGGGGTAACCACAATCTGGAAAATGTTGCTCCAATAGTTTGATTAGGAGAGAGCTTGACAGTTTGGACCTCTTAAAACTCATTTCCCTTTTTGAGTATTTTTCGAAAATTTTGAAGGCAACCCAACTTTCAATCACTCTCTTGACGAAACTATTGAGGCCACATTTCTGCTATCCCCTATACTTTGAGGTTTAAGAATCCAAATTGTAGAAAATAGGTTTTATTATCTAATTTCTCAATTTAAATATAGTCTCTGCTAATGAATAGGCATTTTAAAGGTTAAATATTAAAATTGAGTCTTAGTACGTTAGAATCCCATCATTGAATCGAAAATTATTTTGAGTGTACACTGTACTCATAGAATTATTTCGATAGTTATTTGGTTTCGTTAAAGGTTAAGCACTCAAATTTCTGTGTTGAATGCCACCGTTTTGTTTAAAATTTGCTATAGACGAAATCTTACGTGTATCAGAAACAGCATCAAAATATTGTCATACTTTTAAGAAAATCGGATAAAATTGAAGAAATTAGAAAATCCACTGTCTTCAAATGCCTACAAAGATAAGTTTACATTATCGAATAAAGGCAAATTCTCATCATTATTAACTCGCTTTGGTTAAAAATGTCGCCCACTTTTCGACTAGCTAGAGCATTCAAACCTCTTTTTCTAATAACAATGTCAGTTTCAATCTTTTTTTAACCACTGAAAACAGTTATCGTAAAAAATGTTTTGCCTGCAATCGAAATTTCGACAGCTTTCCGACTACCAAAAACATTCAAATCTCAATTGGAGCTCTGCTTCGACGGATTTCAATTGTTTCCTATATAGTGTCCTCCGAAATTTGAAATCTTTTCCATTTTTCGACATGAGCTAGCTAACAGGCTCAAAAGTGCCATAAAATAATAAATTTAAATCAAAAATCTTAAAACCCAAGGCAACTTATAAAGACGTATCTACAACGGAAAACCTATAAACGTCAACCTCAATCGATAATCCTTTACAAAGTAATGTGTTTAATGTCTGATAACAAATAATAATATTTTTTCCAGCTTAGCCAACTTCAAAAATGTAGTTTGTAAAATTTATATTGTTACATTACATTGCTATTTTAAATGTATTACAAAGCTTTTAGAACAATGTATATCTCGGTGTATAAGTTGACTTTTCAAAGATCAAAAATTCCTTTTCAAATCCTATTTTCAATGTGATATATAATTTAATCACAACGTATTTTCTGTATATACCAAGAAAATATTTGAAGAATATTTTAAATGGCGTTCAGAAAAAAATTATCCATAAAAAAATTAAGATAATTTATTCAATAGTATTTGAATATTTTTAACTTGAAAATATTTAGTAGATTGAACATAACAATCTATCTATCTATCTATATATATGTATATATATGTATATATATATATATATATATATATATATATATATATATATATATATATATATATATATATATATATATATATATATATATATATATATAGCAAAATAAATAAATACAAAAAAAAAACAGAAAAAAATTAGGAAAAACAATAAGTATCATTCATTTATTGCGCATAAGCTGCAAGTAAATAGAACTCATAAGATAAGTTTAAAAAGAAGATAAAACAAAGGTAAATTACAGACAAATGAAAAAAGGAGGGGGGAAATAATAAAAATGGCAAACAACTGGGGAAAGAAAAAGAATTAATTAATTTAAAAAAAAAAAGGATAAAGTTTTTTTAAAAACCGGAAAATAAAAGATATAATCTTTTCCTCAGCCCACACGATTATATCCGAAAAAGAGTGCTTTCTAGTATTGTATCAATATAGCCAAAGCAAAATAGATCAATACAATAGTGTGAGGAGCACTCAAAAATTTTTTTTACAAAAATTACGACAAAAAAAAAATTAAACACAAGTAAAAATGACACGTAAAAACACAAAATAAAATAAAATATTCAATAGCATTCCCCTTTCTAAACTAAAAGATGTCCTTTTGAATTATTACTATGATTTCAAAAATATCCTTTGTTGCGATTTTGATTATTGGGAAATTCTGATTAATTTTTGTCTTTTTAATAATTATCTTTACAATGGAAGGAATATTTTTCTTCAAATTGATGGAACACCACAAGGTTCTAATTATTCATCTCTCTTAGCTAACTTATTTTTGCATTATTATGAAACAAATTACACTCTTAGTATTAAATTTGTTTTTAGATATATTGATGACTTAATTATCTTTAATTTTCAAGACTATACTATTTTATTAAATGATATTTACCCCGAGGAATTAATCTTGCTTCGTAATCATGATGATAATATTAATTTCAATTTTTTGGATTTGTGTATTATAAAAGAAGAAAATATCTGCTTTGTTGATTTATACGATAAAAGAAATGATATTAATTTTAATATAAATAAACTAATTATTTGGAATTCTAATGTTTCTAGGAGCATCTATTTAAATACTACTTTTAATGAAATTAATAGAATTAAAAGAATAAGTAGTAATATTTATTTATCCAAAAAACAAATCGATAAACTCTTTCAAAATTTGATAAAAATCAATAGATACCCAACTAAAGTAATAAAATTCTATATAAAATCATTGAGTTAATTGCATATTTTGTAAATATATTTACTAAAAATTTTCTTTATTTATTTATACAGTTTTTCCATGTGCGAATCCATTTCGGGTAAATCCGTGGCCAAAAAAATTTGCGCTTTTGTTTTCATAGTTTTCATATTTTGCATTCTGGCAATCTTGTTACGTAAACATTTTAAATCATTCTTGAAAAATTTCCCGTTCATGTAAGTTCGCTTTATTTCACTGCTCGCTTTATAGATTTTGTTTTATTCTGCTCTTCCTTTATATTTTATTTTGTGTTTTTACGTGTCATTTTTACTTATTGTGTTTAATTTTTTTTTTTTGTCGTAATTTCTGTAAAAAAAATTTTTGAGTGCTCCTCACACTATTGATATATTTTGCTTTGGCTTGATACAATATTAGAAAGCACTCTTTTTCGTATATAATCGTGCGGGCTGATGAAAAGATTATATCTTTTATTTTCCGGTTTTTAAAAAAACTTTATCCTTTTTTTTTTAAATTAATTAATTCTTTTTCTTTCCCCAGTTGTTTGTCATTTTTATTATTTCCCCCTCTTTTTTTCATTTGTCTGTAATTTACCTTTGTTTTATCTTCTTTTTTAACTTATATATATATATATATATATATATATATATATATATATATATATATATATATATATATATATATATATATATATATATATATATATATATATATATATATATATATATATATATATATATATATATATATATATATATATATCTTTATATATATATATATATATGTAATACAAAAGTTATAATACTTTTGTATTAATAAAAGAATTAAAACTCTTTCGTTTTCATAAAATGTCTTTGTTAAAGAATAAGCGTAGAGAGATTCTATTTTGGGAATTCAAGGCTGATAAACATACGATTGAGTTATTTTTAGAATCTCTCCCCCTTTCACTTCCATATAAGGAAGCATGAAATGATTTTCCTTAATGCGTAAGGATACAAGTATTTCAAAGACCGTGACTTTTTACTCCAAAATGTGTTAGTATAAAAGCGAGAGCAATGCTTTTCGCATGTCCTTTTCATCATGTTGTGATCATGATAAGCTGTTCCGGAATTGTCCAAAGTCTTGTCCAACCCCTCCCCAGCGGAGTGTGGATGTGAATTGTTATCCATACCAGCCTACTACCATTAATAAAGCTTTTTGGAGTGTATCATGGCTTACGACTGCATTATTAAAGCTAAATACACCACTGATAACAGGGATGTAGCCCTGTTATTATAAGCCGGCAGGATATTTGCTTGGGGGAGGAAACCAGTGTTTCGAAAATCATTTGAGGAAGCGCCTGTAAATTCGAAAACCTCATCCCGGGGGATGAAAGAAGAAGTTGCCTATTCCGCAGTGAAAAAAGAATGAAGGAAAGATTGATTTTTCCACGCGATCGCTTGAACTACCAGTACCTCATCGGCTCGAGCTTGTCACAGCTAGGAAAGCGTTTGATGTCTAAGATTAGTGCCTATACGTTGGAAGAAACATCATCCATGGTAGTGATGCATCCATCAGCAGCGAGTGACCAAGAAAGTGATTTAGTTAAAGTGCTTAATGAGAAATCCCGAAGATTTATTAGAAAACAAAAGTTAATGTGCGCGTTTGAAAAAAAAAATGAATGATTTTTTTTTCTCTCTTCATAAAAAATCATGAAGGTCGAAGTGCTGACGAAAGGAAAGGATTTACTGTAGATATAAATTTTTTTTTCTTCTTTTTCATAATTAGTGGTACTGTTAAGATTACATATTTTAGTGATCTAAAATTTTTTTTTTTATTATGAATAGTTTAGATTTCATCGACTTATAATCAGACTTTTACTTTAGACACTTACACTTAGGACTTTTAGATTTCATTGATTTTAGTTTTGAGATTTTTTATCTCTTGTTCCCTACTATTGTAATCATTTAATTCTCGACATTTACACCGGCACCATTGGATTTCATTGTCTTTAAAACATGTTTTTAAATTGTCAAGTGTTATGGTTTATACATTTTTAACTGATCACCACCACTGTCATTTGGCAAAATTTTATCGTAATTTTAGTTTTTAGAGAAATGTTTATTGTGATAATTTTACTTTTATCTCCGTATACCCCCCTGGGGTGGGTCGGAGTTCAACCTATTATTATGAATAGTTAGATTGCATTTCTTGTATTTATATTGCTTTTCTTTAAAATGATGATATAATATTGTTTTTTATCGTGCATTTAAAATGTTTTTGAAAGAAATAAATGTGATTCAAACGTCAATTAAATTAGTGACGGCAAACAAAATTAAGTTATTATTTAAACATTTGTTTCCTAATGATTTTTCTAGATTAAACCGTAACAAAATTCTAAGTTTTTCAGAATTTTCTTTTGAACCTAACGATGAAGAATTTTCAAACAAATTACAAGAAATTTGTAATACTTTCAATTTTTCGGAATTAGTTAAAATTTCAGACATTTTAAATATTTCCAGTGAAGGAAATAAAGATGAAATTGCAAAGCACATTTTAACTTCATGTGATTTTGATAACTTAAAAAATTCGATAGTAAAGGAAACTCCCTCTGAAGATGAGGATGAAACTAATCAGTTTCAATGTAAACAAACTCAAACTGATTTTGAATCACATTTACCAATTAAAACTTGGGTAAGTCAATTTACACAAGTTAGTTTAAATACTAAAATATATGTTGATAAAGAAATACAAACTCATGTTTATACTGATAAAGATATGGCATCCTATAGTCAAAATTCTAGCAAGGATATAAAGAATAGAGAAACAGAAACTAAATTAATAGCAAATTTTTCGGATATTGAAGCAGTTACTCGTATGTTTAAGGGACAAAAACACGAAAATATTAATTCTTGGTTTGAAAATTTTGAAACTCATGCCAATTTATTTAAATTGTCTGATATGCAAAAATTTTTATTTGCGAAAAGATGTTTAAAGGGTAATGCCTTAACATTAATAAGAAGTGAAAGTTGTTTAAATTCATATGAAAAATTAAAAAATCTTTTGGTTGAAGAATTTGGACTTAATTGTAATAGTGCAGAAATACATGCAATGTTGCAAAAAAGGAAGCAAAGATATAATGAAACTCTTCAAGAGTATTTTCTTAAACTGAAAGAAATTGCAACTCAGAGTGATATTGATGACTTAGCTCTAATCACTTACATAATTCAAGGAATACCTGACCAAACAAATAATAAATCAATTCTTTATGGAGCCAATAATCTTTTTGAATTTAAACAAAAACTTACAATTTATGAAAAAATTAAAAGTGACTTTGATTAAAAAAAAATTTCAAAATAACAAGGGACCATACATGAAGAAAATGGAAAACCCTAGATATGACATTAGGTGCTTTAAGTGTAATGCACCAGGACATAAAGCCCCGGCTTATCCTAAAAATAAAAATGTGACCCCGAATATGACTGAATCCAAAATACATCACACAGCAGAGGAGAACCCATTAAATCAGTGTAAATATTGCTCAAAGAAAGGACTTTTGAATCAATTTCACATGGGTTCCTCTTGTGTAAGCAACCCAAGTAAAGTGGCTGAAGTGAATGTCCAAAATATAACAAATAACCAATAGCAATTACTAATATCCGGATATAAAGTAGAAAAAAAATACCTATATGGATATAAAATAGAAAATGGATATAAAGTTGAAAATAAATACCTAAAAGGACATCCAAAACAAAATAAAAATGAAAAAGTAAACAAAGAGATATTATTGAATGTTGATACCGGGTCAACATTGAATATAATACCAAAAGACCTTGTGTCAAAACTAAATATTCCTATTAAAAAATGTGAGGAATTAAATGTTATCCAAACGAAAGGACAATTAACACTTAACAAAATTTGTGAGTTTTCCCTTAAGATAGGCGAAATTATTAAATCAGCTAAGTTTTTTATAATTGATACTGATTTGCCATATGCTTTACTAGGGTTGCAGACTTGCAAAGATTTTTGTTTGTCTATTGACTGTGTCGGACCAGTTGTTAATTTGGTAAGAGATTGATCACCTCTGCTAATTCTAACAGTGACAACTTATCTTTGCACATTAGACAGCAAAATTCTCAAAGTGTTAGGGTTAAAAATGGTGAAAAAAATAAAAGTTTAAGATGTTTCAATAAAAGTAAACATTTTGAAAAAAATAGAAGTTTAAGATGTTTCAATAAAAGTAAACATTTTGAAAAAATAAAAGTTAAAGATGTTTCAGTAAAAGTAAACATTGAAAAAAATAATGTTAAGGATAACAAAAATAAAAAGAAAAGGAAAAGGAAAAATAGGAAAAAGAAAGAAGGTCCAAAAATTTCAAATGATTCGAAGATAGTACTAGGTAATGAGTGCACACATTATCAGGTCAATATCGACGAAAGAATAAAAAATAAGAACAAAATAGAAAATGTGGACTTAAAAGAAATTTTAAAAAGTTATGATGATATTTTTGCAAAACATAAACACGACGTGGGAGAAATCAGAATGGAACCACAAGGAGTCAGGTTAACCTCAGATTTACCTATATCTCTAAGGCCGTACAAAACACCCCCAAAACAACAACAGGAAATTGATTTACAAATAGAGGAATTGTTAAAAAATAATATTATAAAAGAAAGTTCATCCCCTTATGCTGCCCCTGTAACTTTAGTATTTAAAGAAGATGAAAATAAAAAGAGTCGTTTATGTATTGACTTTAGGAAATTAAACCAAATTACAAAAACAAATTCTGAACCTTTACCTTTAATACAGTCTTTAATTGAAAAATTGTCTAATACGAGGGTTGCTATTTATATTTCTGGCCTTGGCAACAGTAAGTGTTGCTAGGCGACCGCAGACGATTTTAATCGAAAGTTTGATGTTTTTAAACATAAATTCAGCAGACGATTTACCATTATAGATTCATTTGTGTTGTTGACAGTAAATTGAAAAGTTCTTCTCTTTCAAAAAATGGAATTGAATCGTGAACATTTTCGTGCCATTATTTTTCATAACTTTCGACGTGGATTGTCAAGACAAGAGTGCTTCGATGAACTTAATTCTTTATTCAGCGATAAAGCGCCATCCTGCAGCACTGTAAAAAATTGGTATAACGAATTTAATCGTGGTCGATGTTCGATCCAGGACGAATCCCGTGCAGGTCGTCCAAAATCCGCTGTTGTGCCAGAAAAGATCGATGCTGTGCGTGAACTGATAAAGCAAGATCGTCATGTGACATACCGTGAGATAGAGGCGTCTTTGGACATTAGTATGACTAGCATCAATAAAATATTGCATGAACATTTGAGCGTAAAAAAATTTGTTCGCGTTGGATCCCGCATAATCTGACAAACGCTCAAAAAAAGGCTCGTGTCGATTGGTGCAAGGCAATGTTGGAAAAATACGTTCAAGGTACATCAAAGGCTGTTTATAACATCTACACAGGTGACTAATCATAGATCTATGCATATGAGCCGGAAACAAAACAGCAATCAACTGTATGGGTCTTCCAAGACGAGGCAAAACCAACAAAAGTTGTTCGAGGAAGATGCACTTCGAAACAAATGATTGCCTGTTTCTTCGGCATTAACGGTCATGTTGCATCAGTGGCGTTAGAGCAACGCAGGACGGTCAATTCTGAATGGTACACGACCATTTGTTTGTCAGAAGTCATCGGAGAAATTTGAAAAAAGCAGAAGAACAGGCGAATCATTCTTCATCATGACAATGCGAGCTCTCACACATCGACTCAAACAAAGGCATTTCTGACGGAGCGAAAGATCGAACTGATGGGTCATCCGCCGTACAGCCCTGATTTGGCACCCAATGACTCTTCTTATTCCCACACATCAAAAATAAATTACGTGGACAACGATTTTCGACCCCCGAAGAAGCGGTTGATGCATTCAAAACGCATGTTTTGGAGTTACCTCAATCGGACTGGAAAAAGTGCTTTGAAAATTGGTTCAAACGCATGCAAAAGTGTATTGATCATTTGGTTGGAGAATATTTTGAAAAACAATAAAACCAATTTCGATCCTACATATTTGTTTTTTCATTATTAGGCCAGAAATATAAATAGCAACCTTCGTTGTACTTATTTTTCTAAAATAGATTTATCACAGGGATATCATCATGTTCGTTTTCATCCTGATGACACTGAGAAATTAGCATTCGCTACTCACAACGGTCTATTTGAATACTTAAGATTACCTTTTGGCTGGAAGAATGCACCAAGCATTTTTCAACGTACAATTCGTAGAATTTTAAATAAACATAAAATTAAATTTGCTACGAACTATTTTGATGATATTATTATATTTTCTAATTCTTATGATGAACATTTAACCCATCTTAAAAAGATTTTCGATATTTGTAAACAAGAAAACTTGAAATTAAAACTTTCAAAATGTTCATTTTTGCAAAAACAAATAGAATTTTTAGGATATGAAATAAGCAATGGGATTGTATCACCCGATAACCATAATATTGAAGTGATTAAAAAATTAATGCCCCCTAAAAATGTAAAATCATTGCAAAGATTTCTTGGATCAATAAATGTTTACAATAAATTTATTGATGGTTATGCCAATATTCGACATCCTTTAAACAACTTGTTAAAGAAAGATGTAAAATGGGTGTGGTCAGAAAAATGTCAACAATCTTTTGAACTGTTAAAAAATGCTATTATTTGTAAACCAATTTTGAAAATTTTTAATCCTATTCATGAATGTCATCTTTTTGTTGATGCATCGTTAATTGGAATTGGAGCTGTGTTAAAACAGACAGATGAATTTGGTGTATTGCATCCTGTAGCTTTTCATTCTCGTTCCTTAAGAGACTATGAAAAAAATTATGCAATTACAGAACTTGAATGTCTTGCTATAGTCGATTCTTTAAATAAATTCCATCATTACCTGTTTGGCCAGAAATTCACCATACATACTGATCATGCTGCTTTGGTTTTGCTAAAAAATGTTAAAAATTTAAAAGGTAGATTGTTTAGATGGTCATTATTGTTAAGTATGTATGAATATGATATTAAATACACAAAAGGTTCAACTAATTTTGAAGCAGATTGGCTTTCAAGAGATGCAACACATTCACTTGTCAAATGTAATAGTAAAAATAATGTTCATGTTTCACCTTTGTTAAAATTGAATGAAATAATTGAAGCTCAAAGGAAAGATAACTTACAAGGTAATTTTGTTGATATCAATGATGTTTTATGTGTACGTAAGAAAAATTTTACTAAAATAGTTGTTCCATTTTCGTTGAGATTAAAACTTCTGCAAATTACTCATGATAAATTTAACCATCCAGGAGTGCAGAAAATGATTAACTTAATAACCCCTGTTTATTATTGGAATAACATAACATCAGATATAAAAAAAATTTGTAAACATTGTCATACGTGCCAATTAAATAAAAAACAGCGACAGAAAAGATTTGGATTATTACAATCCTTACCCCCTGTGAATCAGTCTTTTGACTTAATAGCAATAGATAGTGTTGGTGGATTGAATTATTATAATTCATAAAAAAAATATTTAACTTTAATTATTGACCACCTAACAAGATACATTTGGGCTTTTGCGTCAAAATCCATTAGTTCAGAAACGTATACTAATTTTTTACATCAAATTTTTCAAAATCAAATACCTAAATCCTTGTTGAGTGATCGAAACGCCGCCTTTACGTCTTCTCATTTTAAAAAAATTTTGAAACATAATAAGATTCAACAATTATTGACAACTGCACATCATCCGCAGTCTAATGGCAAGGTAGAACGCCTTGGTCAAACAATAATTACACGTTTAAAGTGTAAAATTAATGAAAAACCTACTAAAACTCCCTGGCCTACTTTGTTAAAAGATATAGTTAATATTTATAACTTAACTCCCCATTCTGTGACAAAATTTCCACCTGCATACCTCATGCATGGTAGACTCTCCTATGAAAATCCTTTAAATGAAGAAATCTATCCACCTGTTGAGGAAGCTAAAAAAATAGCAGTTCAAAGAACTAAAGAATATCATGAAAGAAATAAAATTTACTATGATGCTAGATTTTTAGATATAGAATTTAAAACTGACGAATTAGTTATGTTTGAAGAATTTACTTATCCTAATACGAGGAAGTTGTCACCTCCTTTTAGTGGACCGTATAAAATTCTTCAAAAAATTTCCGAAGCTAATTACAAAATAAATAAAAAGAATTGTTTAAGTAAACAAAATTTTGAAATAGTACATGTATCAAATCTTAGGAAATATAACAACCCACAAATGTTGAAATTAAATCATGAATTGTGTCCAAAACAAAACAAAATATTTTACTTTCTTCAATGGAAGAAGTGCACCCTATATTTTTTTGGGAAATCCGAATCGCGTGTGGAGATATTTACCTCAACATCAATTGGATGTGAGGGCGATGAAAGTTGAACTTTTTTCTCTCAACAAGTTGAGAAAAGTAATATAAAATATTTTTGGATCTCTCAATTTCCCTGTGCTTCATGAAATTCTGTTTTCCTCCATTTTAACGGGGAATACAGATTTTCATAAAGTAAATAACCCCTTTAACCATACAGAATCTTAAATTCTGATTAAAGACACTTGTTGTCCAGTTCGATTCCATAAAAATTATGTATATTTCTGTGTGAAAAATTTGTGAAAATTTTAGTAGATTAGTTATAAAAATATGTTTCAGTTTTCTTTCTGTTTAGTTGCCTAAACAGATAAATTGTATTATCATGTTTTTATTGCTATCATTGTATAGAGTTGTTTTTTTTTACAGATAATTGAAAAAATGTTATTTGTAGTAGTGAAAAGGAACAGTCGTACCAATCTAAATTTTTTAAATTCAAAAAAAAAAAAAAAAAAAAAAAGAGTCTAAATTATTTTTATTTTGGCTTACCAAACTTTTTTTTGGGGGGGATGTAATACAAAAATTATAATACTTTTGTATTAATAAAAGAATTAAAACTCTTTCGTTTTCATAAAATGTCTTTGTTAAAGAATAAGCGTAGAGAGATTCTATTTTGGGAATTCAAGGCTGATAAACATACGATTGAGTTATTTTTAGAATCTCTCCCCCTTTCACTTCCATATAAGGAAGCATGAAATGATTTTCCTTAATGCGTAAGGATACAAGTATTTCAAAGACTGTGCCTTTTTACTCCAAAATGTGTTAGTATAAAAGCGAGAGCAATGCTTTTCGCATGTCCTTTTCATCATGTTGTGATCCTGATAAGCTGTTCCGGAATTGTCCAAAGTCTTGTCCACCCCCTCCCTTGCGGAGTGTGGATGTGCATTGTTATCGATACCAGCCTACTACCATTAATAAAGCTTTTTGGAGTGTATCATGGCTTACGACTGCATTATTAAAGTTAAATACACCACTGATAACAGGGATGTAGCCCTGTTATTATATATATATATATATATATATATATATATATATATATATATATATATATATATATATATATATATATATATATATATATATATAACATAATAAAGACAAAAGGACTAATGTTATTAAATTCTATATAATATTTTTGTCCAAAATTGAAAATTCCTTTGTTAACTAAATTGATATTTTTTCCATGTGCAAATGGGGCAAATCCGTGGATAAAAATTTTCTAATAATTAATAAAGTATTTTTTAAAGTAATTTTTTTTCATTAAATGTTAATAATTTCTCTTAATTTAATATTATTAATATTCAAATTTTACGATAAAAATTCAACCTTATACATTATAAACTTTGAATTATGCAGTATAATATTACTACCTTGCGAACAGTTGCCAATTCAAGGCATTTTGTGCTGCATATGAACGCGGCATAAATTGATCCCTTCCTCTATTTACGCTTCTATTTTCCTATTTTGTAATCTGGTAAACTTGTTACGAAAATATTTTAAATCATTTTTGAAAAACGCCTGTTAGAGTAAGTACATTTGAATAAGCTAATCGCTTTAAATATTAAATTTTGAGTTTTATTCTGTACTTCCTCGAATTTTTATTTTCTATTTTTGCTTGATTGATGATTTATTTTGCTTTTTTTGTTTCATTTTACGTTTTATAATAGAGAGAATAAATAAGTTTTATTATTTAACAATGGAAAAGATATTTTTATTAAAATTGATGGAGTACCACAAGGATCTAGTCTTTCATCTTTCTTAGCTAACTTTTGCACTATCATGAAAACAATTTTTTAGATCTATTCATGATTTAATTACATTTAATTTTCAAAATTATGCAATTTTATTTAATAATATTTACCCTGAGAAATTAATCTTGTTTCGTAATCATAATGATAATATTAATTTTATTTTTTGAGATATGGGTATTATAAAAGAAGAAAATATCTGATTTGTTGATATATACGATGAAAGAAATGATTTTAATTTTAATATTAGTAAACTTATTACTTAGAATTCTAATGTTTCTAAATACATCTACTGAAATACTATTTTTAATCAAATGATTCAAATTAAAAGAATATGTAATGATGTTTATTTTTCCAAGAAACAAATAGACAAACTCTTTCAAAATCTACTAAAAAAATAATGGATACCCAACCAAAGTGATAAAATTCTATAAAAAAACCTTGAGTTAATTGTATGTTATTATAAATAAATTTACTGAAAATCTTTTTGTTAGTTTATATATTTTTACAATGTGCAAATCGGGGAAATCCGTGGCTAAACATCTGTGCAATTCTTGTCTCTTTTTCTTAAGTAAATTTTAATTTTTTAAAATCATTAAAATTGTATAATTAAATGTCAACCTTATTAATTATAAACTTAGATTATGCGGTATAATATTATTGCCTTACTCACAACTTTTTTCGGGCCAATCCTTTTTAACTAACAAATCAAACGAGATTAAGTTCTGCAGTAAGAATTCGCTATAAAACAAATTCCCTTTATTTATGCTTTTAGCTCCATTTCAGCTTCTGTTTTCATATTTTGTAGTCTTGCAATCTTACAACGAAAATATTTTTAATCATTCTTGAAAGTTTTTCCTCCACTTAAGTTCATTTGATTTTGCTACTTGCTTTATAGATTTTGTTTTGCGTGTTGTTCTTTTTTTTCTTTGCATTTTAATTTCTGTTTTTTCCGCGATATTTACTACTTTATGTATTCAAAATCTTTTTTCTTGAGTACTCCTCACACTATTGTATTCATATATTTTGCTTTGGCTATAATGATACAATATAAAGCACTCTTTTTCGTGGATAATCATGTGAGTTGATGAGGTGATTATATCTCCCCCCCCCCTGAATTTTATTTATATTTTTTTATTTTCTTTTAAATGTTTTTTAATTTATTTTATTTAATAATTTTTCTTCTTATCTTTACATTATTCTGTAACTTTTCCCTATTAATTTATCTCTGTTGTTTTGAGAAAATCATAGAGTAATGTTTTAAAAAAATTATTAAATATATAAAATCGCTTAAAAATCAAATTTAAATGATTTAGTAAAATTTTTTTACGAAATATAAAGAACTTATGTGAATGTTTAAGACTACGAAAAAAATATATATATATTGTCTTTTAGATAAATAGTTTTATGTTATTTTCTGCCTTATCTCTACCTACCTGTAATGATATAATTGAAGAAATAAATTAGATGCTGATTTATCGACGTATGGTGATGCCATCTATATTTCCAGTCCGAAATTTTTTAATTAGAAAACGTAATATGTTTTTTTAATAATTTTAATACGACCTTCGAGTAACATTTTTAACAGGAAAAAAAGAGGATTTATTAAATCTGCACAACCTCTTTAAGAAAAGTCTTGATTAGTACTCTGATGCACAGTGCTCAAAGAAAAAAATGCATACGAATGCGTATCCAAAATGATAATTATCGTAAAATTTTCTAATGGAAATATATATACATTAAATTAATATGAAATATACCTCTCCTGAGTTTCTAAAATAAAATATTAACTGAAAGGAATTAAAATTTAATCATATTTTCAAGGACATTATTGCTAAATAATTTTCTTAAATAAATTCTTCATAATTTAAATAAACTCCGCTTTCTTAAATTTATTCTCTTAAGATAATAATTTTAAGCTTTTGCGTTATGAATCTTAATAGAGTGATCTATAATCATTGCCCTCTGTATATATTTCTAAAATTTGTTTGTTTGAATTGGAAAAAGTAAATAAGAAAAATATTATCAAGTTTTAAAGAATAATAATTGATGCCACTCAGGACAAAAGAGAGATTAAAATAATCAGAAACTTGTTTATTTGAGAAAGAAACTGACAGATGATCTTTAAAAGCTACACAGGTAGCATAATGATATAATCTAACATTAGAAAGATGTAATATGCCATGGTAGAAAACGCTGAACTCCTGAATCCTATCTTTTAATATTAGAGCTAATATTATATAAGATTAAATAGTATTTGATCTAACATTCAAACTTTTAAAATCAAAATCATCTATTTCATTACTTTTGGTCCAGGCTACTTTTATGTGAAAGGGCACCCCATATTATTAATATTTATGACAGAAAACAATCAATTAAACTATTCCTTAAAATATCATTTTCCACCAATGAAATTTAATGCCAGAAAACGCAGGAAAATAGGAGTCGGAAGTTAATTCTGTTCGCGATCGATAAGAAACTGAAAAACTTTTTTAACTGTTGAGTTGTAACTTCTTCATCCGTCAGCTACTGGAATGAATTGCTTCAAAAGTATTTATAATTTTGCAAATTTATTTAAACTTTATAATAGTTACAGAAAACATTAAATTAGTTGTGTTTTTCCCTTCAGTTTAAAATCCGCTAGAGAAGTATCAAAGCGTAATGTGTTCGCGAGGATGTTATAGAAGCATTCAACGTACTTACTAATCTTGATCTCTGAATTAAAACACTTAATTACTATTTTAATGATCATGCCCAAAGCATGCCTAATTTAATGATCATCCAATTAAGTCAATAAATATTGTGAATTATTTTTATTATGATAATAAATACTTTTCTTATAGCAGTTAACTTCTGTATTAAATTCTGTTGTCTAACTAAAAAGAATAAGTATTGTAGTTAGTTCGGAATATTCTCGTAAAGCAATGTTTACTTAGTCATTCGTATCTCATAGAATTTTTCTACGACAATGATTAAAATAAAAAATGATTTCAGTTAACAAGTTTGTCATGCTAAAATAATTATTAATTAATCGGCTACTCTTAGCTCAATTAAAACCATTACATTTTAGAATGTTTAAAATTTTGTTCATAAGACGAAATCTATTTTTATTTTATTAAAATTTCCTTTTTAAAATATTGTAAAATAAGGAGTTGAACATCATTATTTTCATGGAATATAGACTGATCTGCATGTTTTAATACATCATTATTTATACTAATTTGTAAATGATAGCAAATGATTAAAAAATAAAACAATATTCACAAAGTCGTGTTTACTGTGAATGAAGAGCAAGTGCTGGAAAGTAGGTACAATTTTTATTCAGGAAGTTTAAAAAAAAATGTTTAAATTTTCTGTTGGCTCTATGAGCTTATGCAATATTTTGATGGTCAAGTGTCACTGTGCTTCATCTCCACAAAAAATAATAATAATTTTAAAATATTGAATTTGAGATAATTTTGAACATGCTCAAATATATATATATATATATCAGTTATATCAGAAACATATTCACTAGGTTTATAAGGCATAATAATAATTGTAATAGCAGCGTTCTGTAAAGAGTATTTGATGGCAGTCATTAATACTAAAGACTGCTTTTAAAACATGATGTGAAAAATGTTATGTTTTTTCGTCTCTTTCTTGTATGCAATTATATGTTTGTGCAAATTTAATTAAATTTCGATAAAACACCATATTTACTACTTTTATCTGGTTTTGAAATATAAATGTTAGGTAAATGTTTTGGCTAAGATTGCTGGTTTAGTACATTTAAATAATTATGGAGTTGATTAAGTTTGTTTAAATTGCTTAAATTGTTAAATTTCCTCTCAATTTATACATAAATATAACTTTATAATAATACAGTGTAATTTTTGTTATTTAATTTAAGAATATAAATAATGTATGATATTTGTAAAATTACAAATGGCAAGAATAAAATAAGAGATGACTAAAGATAATAAAATTGGCTAAAGATTGATATAATTGGCTCATTTCGAAAGAAAAAAAATTAAGAATATATTTAAAATTAAAAATAAACACTTTAAATTGATTAATGACATAAAATTTATCAGAAAACTCATTAGATAAAGAAAAGAAAAAAATTATCAATAAATGTTTAGCTAGTCAAGTATTGTTTCTAAATTAAATTTGTGATATATATTTAAAAAAATCAACTAGACACAAAATAAACTTTGGAATAAGAGGGAGAATTCAATAATGTAATTTTATTTAGTATTTCTGTATTGCTAAGTGAATAATGCTTGGATTGACACGATAAGACTATTGTTCTATGTTTTACTGCTACAGAAGAATACAGAAAATGAAGTAAATTTATTTCGTCTAATTATTTTACTTCCATCCAATTCTTTCCCTTGCTTATTCCAAAAATAAAAAGCGACACAAGATAATAACAGAATATATAATATTATATAGCATCTAAACCAATGCAAAATGATATTACGGCGAACGCTAGGTAATATTAGTTTGCATAAAATCTAACGTTATATAATACTGAGAAAACAACGACCTTTAGTATCTTTCTAATATTCGTTGCAAGTTGTGCAAGATAATGTTGAATTTTTCTGCTTTTCTGATGTTATCTAATATTAAGTGCTACTTGGGTATTCCATTTCTACTCAAACGCTTACTTTTTCGATATTAATGACTGAGTGCTATTTTCAATAACAATGTTTACTTTTTATGAAAGATCATTTTTCTAATTTTTTTTCTTTATTATCTGATGACACATCTTTGCAGTACCGAAAAGGACTTCAATTGAAAAACTTCGGAAGTCAGTAGATGGAATATATTTATCTGAGGGTTATTCCAAAATATGCAATAAATATGATCCTAGGGCTTGTATTTGTTTTTATTAATCTTTGATCACTGGAGGAAGTAATAAAAAGTTTTAAAACTTCAACCTTAAAGCAGAATCTAAAATAGAAATCAATTTAATAAGAAAAAGAGTAGTTTTGATTTTATAATCAGAGAATAAAGAGTTAATAAGATAATTCAAATTAAAGGGAAAAAAGAGACGGTTTCAAATAAAAAAGACAAAAAAAAAAAAAAAAAAAAAAAAAAAAATTATTTTTCCGATCCAATAGATTAGATGAAAATCCAATAGTCCATCTACCTCAACTTGGCGCAAAAATAAAGGGACATTGTTTGGCCTCAATTTTATTCTCTCTTCCTATTCTTTTAAGAGAAAAGAGGATGCAGGAGGGAAGGTGACGTCGTCCCTCTCAACGGGAATGGTTGTTGCCCGGGTGAGAAAGGGGCGCCCCCACGCGTTGCCCCATCAGATGATGATCAGCCACCCTTCGCCAAAGTTTGAAGGTAAGCAATGTATCATTATTTTAAACAAAATGCGGGATTGCGATTATTTCTTGGCTTCAAAGTTATATTTGATTTTTAAGACACATCGTATTGGGGTATTAATAGTAAGGTCAGAAAACAATTTATTTATCTCGTTTTCACGACGAAAAATAAGAATAATGTTTCGGGAAAAATTTATTTTAGAGATTTAAAATCGTATTTCTTAATTTTCCCGCCAGTTAGATATTTTTTTTTTTTAAAAAAGAGAAAAAACTTTTTTTTATTTTCAATGAAAACAAACAAAACAACGTTTTCATTCAGAAAATTATCATTATTTCAAAAATTTAAATCATAATTTTTAAACTGTTGAAACCAGAATGTGTTTAATTCATAACTTTTAACCCCTTAATGGCCTTGACCAGTTATGCTTGAGATGCTTCGAAATGCCTTTTGAAATTAAAAGAATTATGATTAATATTGACACAAATTTCATATAATATATAAGCATTACTTTGTTTTAAATTAATTAAAAGTTGGTAATGTTATATTTTTTTAACTGTTGATGGCCTATTAAATGATTGATTGTGAATAGAGCACTTATTTTTAAAGCCAGACTCAAAAATATTTATTTATTTGAAACGTTAAAAAAACGAGAGTAATTCGTAGAATAACTTTTGAATTTTTTTTAATTAAACATATAATTTTAAAAACACAATTGCAAATACTTGATTTCGTTTTCCTCATATTTTTTTATATGTTACATATTATTAGATATTTATTATTTTAAGTTATCCCATGAACTTTTTTTTAAAATTAAAAACAATTAGGGAGAGGATTTTTTTTCTTGGCATTTCGCATTTCATTTCTTATCGTTTAATATTCTTACTTGAAGTTTCTGTGGAAAAAAGCGACCCGACAGTATTCATAGTTGTCTTGATTTCCCTGACATATACTTTGTCTATATTAATTCTAATTTTTTACTTTTTTCTGATCTGAGTGATTAGAACATCCTATTTTCTACGACCTTTAAACGAAGATTTTAAATTAATTGCAGATTCAAATACAGATTTGAAATAATTTCAAATTAAACAATTAAAAGAAATTAAATTTATCTTTTACTATAATTAATAAAGACATTAAAATTTCATAATTCAATAGTTCTATCATTAATTATTTATAGATGGTTCAGGCCTTGAGAGCAGGATTAATTGTTTCAAACGTTTCGGGAATTCAATAGTTTTATTAAAAATAAACTCAACTTTAAATTTTGCAAAGTCAAATTTTTATAGTAACTTATTCAAGTGTCATACATTTTTTTAACGTATTCAGCTAATGCAGAAACAAATCTTGTGTTTCTGCAATCATTTTGTTGTTGATCAAGTGTTGTAGTTTCACAATAAGTGATTCCTCTCTTTTTAAAATGGATAGATTCCAATCAACAATCATATAAGATTCTTAATGGGGAAATTCGGGGATTTCTCACTACCTTACTTTATACATAATTCACACCCTAAATGAAATATTCACTGTGTTTTCATTTTGAGATGATTTAAACTCTACTTTAGAATTATTTGATTAAAATACGATTACAAATCTTACTTAAATGTTACTATGATTATTATTAGGAGTATTAACAAATTGATGTTTTTTTAATGCACCATAAAGCTTTCTATATACTGATCTCAAACTAGTATGAATTACGGTTAATAAAATTATTTTGGAAATTGTGAAAAATGTATGTTTAGAACAGAGTAATTAAGAAGTTAAAAATAGTATATTTTAGTGTTCCGTTACGATAAAACTTCTCTTATTATATTAAGTAAATAAAATTATACTTTTTTTTAGTTTTTCTTTTTCTCGTTTTAAAAGTTTACTAGCATGCTGTAGTTTAGCATACTACTCCAAGCAAATTCTGATCTTTGTCTTGATTTTTTCTATAGACTGTACTACGTGGCTTACGTTAATATGTTAGGATATTGCTTCAAATTTCCAAACTATCATTTGTGGTATACAAAAGTTATGGATAGGCAATTTTTTATAAAATTTGATAAAACGATTAGACACAGATCCGTGAATAAATAAGAAATTTAATTAACTTTTCTTTTGTATATTTAAATAAAGTATCTTTATTCTTTTACTATATATTGGTGAAGGTATAAAATCTAACTCGCTATATATTTAGGTGGTAGAGCGCGCAAACTTAAAAGTGTTTAACTCTGAATAACTTTGACGTAAGGATCGAATTTTTAAGTGCTAAAATTTACGTGCTTTGGAGGTCATCTTAGATGTCATAATAGTGGGGCTAGTAGTTATCAACATTGTCATCTATGAAAAGGTACCCCGACATAACATGTCTTATATACTAAGGAATGGGAATTGTATTTTTGTAGTGGTAGATACACTACATAATTAATTAGTACAAACGAGGATTCAAGTTACGAAATCAGAATTTTTTTTTTATATTTATTTTTTTATTCGAAACATATTTCTTCAAAATAAAATAAAAAATATTCTAATGCCTTTGTATTCGAATTGCTGACTCTTTATAACCACACCCCGATATGGGGTATGGCAGCAATCTGAAAAGTATGCTTCTATAATCTTCTATAAAGTATGCTATATATTTATAATATTTAAAGCTTGATTGTGGTAAATATTATATATATATATATATATATATATATATATATATATATATATATATATATATATATATATATATATATACTAGAGGGCTCCGTCCCCTGCTCGCTACCGCTCGCCAACCCCCGATAAATGCTACGCTATTACATTTTTGTTTGCTTCGCGAACGCGAACAAAATTAAAGTTGTTTTCCTGAAGATTAACTGGCAATTTTTCTGCACCAACATCACATAGAGAGAATATGATAGGATTGTAAAATGTCAGAGGTCCTTAATACCAGAATTATAAACTTATATAAAGCAATTTTAATAAAAACAATATTATAAACTCATATAAAGCGAGGATGCAACATTATTTAACACATTACTATAGGGCATTAGCCGGAGATTAATCTCCGTATCCGAAGCACGCGTGGCTGAGCCTAACTCGACTATATTAGACGATTGATACGACTATATTGATATATATATATATATCGACTATATATAGACTATATTTGAGGGTGCCCTTGATTCTCGCCCCTCGAAGTTTTGATCGCGGTTGATCGCCAAGCTGGGCGATGTTGAAACTCAATCGTGATTCTGATTGCTTTAGATTTTAGCGTTATTTTTAAATGTTCAACGGTATATGTAATTTCAGAGGTCCGTTTCTACGTTGGATACCGGCTGGTAAGGTTACTTTTGCCTCAGGTCAATAAGATCGAAGGTATGTAGGCAGTCATAAAAAGGGACTTTAGAAAAAAATGTCATCGCCAGTCCGGTACCACAGACGCCATTTTCGATTCGTATTTCGCCGAATTTATGTGGCGATGGAGGTACACAGATTCTATTCATGATAAATTTAAACAGTATCTAACTGCTATTAGAGAATTCGGTGCACCTAAATCTGAGGATATTCAAGCTTAACGAAAAAGTGAGTTGTTTTTTTTCCTTTTCTTTCTGTGCTTACTCCATTAATTTTTGTTTCGATTCAAAATGCATTTTATTTTTTATTGGGTTCATTAATTTTGCTTATATTGGGCTCATTGCAATTTTATAAAGTTTTGGCCGATGTTTTGTTGAAATTTTCCAATGTTTTATTGAAATATCATTATATTTTGGCAGTACTTTTACTGTGTTCGCCAATTTCGCCAAGGGGCACCCTCAAGTATATTTTTACCCCTAACTCTAATCATTGTTGATCTTATAGGATGCCTATATGGTGCTTCCCCCCAGTAATTTACATTTTATACTGAAAACAATTAATGAATAAAAACTTTAAAATATGGCAAACAAATTAAAACATGTAATATTAATAAGTGGTGCTGGGTAATATTTCAAAAGCAAAAACCATTGCAAATAATTGCCCAATTAACTGTCAACCGACAAAATATTTTAGTTTCAATCAGACAAAAAGAAAATTATATAATAAAAACATATGTAACTGAAAATCGACAAATTAAATTAAGCAATTTAATTTTTTTGACATATTGAATACTAATAAAAAAACAAATGTAAAATGAAATAATTGTGTTATCAATGAAATAATTATGTTATCAATGATCAATATACATTTTTGTCTGAATTGTTATAAAAAAATAAGGTGAAAACAATAAAATAAAAAATTATTTGCAATAGATCTCTGAATATTCACAAAACCTAGCTATGTACATTTTTCATTGTTTTTTCTTTTCACACCATTTTGTGTACCAATGATTTGCACTTTTATGCATTATTTAAGAAATATCTCAAGCAAATATATATGATGCTCAACTGTTAATTAATATTTCTGGCTGAACGATTTTTTGAAAGTAAGTAAAAAACAATTAAAAGTAAGGAAAAACAATGATAAAATTAAAAATTATTTACAAAACCTCCTTTCATACAACATTTTTTATCAATTTTTTCTCCATATTATTCGTTTTCATTTAAACGTCTTGACCCTTCATTGTTTCATCGCCGCACATTCCGTTGTCGCGTATTGATAGCACTACGATTATTTTCACGGTAATTTTGTGCTGCTAAATTATGTTCAACCGTATGACGCTGTTGATATCGCCTAAGATATTCACGGCGATCCATTTTTTATAAAAGATATAAATATTTTAAAGTAAATTCTGTTCAATATATTTCACACATTCAGTACAAAATAAAAATCGCAACAAGATTTAGCTGGTAAGTTTAGTTGTAACATTTCTGCAGACAGCATTATTAGAAATTATGACCTTTTCACACACATGCGTTCTTAATTTTGATTGGCTGTTTGGTGCGTTACTAACGAGAAGTCTTCTGTGATTGGCTATGTGTTATCATTCCACTCTCTTCTTATATATAAAGATATATATATATATATATATATATATATATATATATATATATGTATATATATATATATATATATATATATATATATATATATATATATATATATATATATATATATATATATATATATAATATTTACCACAATCAAGCTACTTTCTCTTGGTAAAATGTTGCGCAGTATTGGTGGCTGTAATCGTTACCAAATTTACTCATAAAATACTTTGTATTAGCATGTTTGGTACCTATTAAAATAAACAAATCACCATGATTCTAGTAGTAACTGTTACCAAAATTAACCATCATTGGTGCCGGTAATAGTAAGGCGACACGGTCCCCTGTAACGAATAAGTACTTTTTCTGTATCAAATTTACTATTAGTTCAAAGCTTTTTTTATTATTTCAATTTAGACCTATTATCAAACTGAATTAAGCATCATTCACTTGAGTGATAGCTTGCCGATTTTTTACGGTTTCTTAAAAATGAATTAGCAACATTTCTCTATAATTTTGGCTTTTAGTACATAGTTTATTATTTTGCTTCAATTAGTAGCTATAACCGAAATTAATTAGACTGGGAAACAATTTTTTTTCTTTTGCATGTTTCGTATTGCTGATTTTAAATATGCAATCAGTTTTTCTTTCCAAGTAACTTTTTTTTATCTGAATAATCAACTTGATCGCGGTAGCAAAGGCAGACTACGTCATCCAATTAATATTCCTTAAGTTATTTGAAACTAGATGCTTGTTTTGTTCATTGCTGCTTCTAAAACGAGCTACTATAAAAATAGATAATTTAAAATCGACATCAATAGAAATAAAAAAAGTTTTGAACTGAAAAGCAAACTTAAAAGGAACTATTTTGTTGAGGATGAACATAAAAAAGCACCCATATATAGTATTGAAGCTAATGATAACCTCGTAGAAAAGAGTTTTTCCTATTGTTTTTACAATAATACGAATCTTGCCGCATTTGGGTGTTGGGATTTCAAATCTGAAATTATTTTTGCTTCTAAAGCTACAGATTTTTTTAAATAACATTTTTAGTCCTTTTTTTGTTATAATGTTTCAGTTAAAAAGCGTTATGTATAACAGGGTGCCTCATAAATGTTGCGACAGACTTCTTCCAGAGGAGTTTAGGGCACATCATCAGAATTAAAATTGCATAGGAATCGTTTTATGTGGCAGCTTAACTGCTATGAACTATTTATGAGCACGTCGTAATAGGGGAAGCCCCCCTAGCTTAGACGTTTCCGGTGATTGGATTTCTATGCATTTTTTTTTTTTCTAAATGATGTACCCCCTGACTTCTCTATAAGTTGGTTGTAAAATTTAGACCCTTCCTATCATATATACCGTTTTTAACTTGTACATTTTGACAAAACAAATAGACTGAAAATGCCATTAAAAAAATTTGTAGCTTTAGATGCAAAAATAATTTCAGATTTGAAATATTATTGTGAAAAAATTACTGCTCCCAAATATTATGATTGGCATCAATAATAATATAGGTGCTTCTATGTTCATCCTCCGCGAATTAGTTCCATTAATTTTCTTTTTCATCAAAAACTTTTAAATTTCTATTAATGGTGATTTTAAATTATTTACTTTTATAGTAACTTGTTTTAAAAGCATAATTCCGAACAAAGTAAACATAGAATCTCAAATAACATTTGGAATACTAATTTGGTGACGTAGTCTGCCTATGCATACATGACCACGTTGATCATTCAACCATTCGTTTAATATATATATATATATATATATATATATATATATATATATATATATATATATATATATATATATATATATATATATATATATATATATATATATATATTAAATGAATGGTTTAGCTATAACCTGGTTTTGATCACTGATGTTATCTTCAAAATAATTATTGACGAAACTGAATCGTCTACAGTTTTCTCGACATAATGGCTTCAGGTAAGCCGATGAGAAAATTTCATTTTTTAAATGTCTCTGAGCTGAAAATATTATTAAAAAATCTAAAATCAGGTTTAGTAATTTGTTTACAATTTTACTCATTTAGCTTCACATTGAATGTAGTATTTGTAGAGCTGTGGTTCTCAAAAGGTGAACCACGGAACCTGACAGTGCTCTCGAAGGGGTCTGGGAGTCATGAAATTTTTTTATTTCTGTTATGGTTTTCGAAGCTTGTAATCAAATTTATATCCATTATTTATTTAATATTACCGTTATTTGTACAAAATTATTTTATTCAAATGCTTGTTAAGAAAAAAAATTTAAAACAATGTATTTTTTTTCTTCTAATAATAATATGAGGAATGAATTATGAAAAAGATATATGGATTTGTGAAAAACTTCAGTATTTCGCATCAAACAACAATAACGAAGTATATATTTCTATGATTATCTTTTTCAACGTTTATTTTCTTCTTTCTTCTTTTAATGAAAACCATTTTTCAGTTCATTCACTTTCAATTTATTACAATTTATATATGTCCTAAAATCAAATGAAGAACTAGACTGTTCTGTGACTGTTTGAACCAAAACACCATCTTAAAACTAATATTGGTAAAACGACACGATGAAAAATTTTCATTCTTTTATCATTCACTTAATGTTTTTAAAATAATTAATAAAGTTTAGATCATTATATATTTCTTAAAAAATGAATAGTCTTTAATTAATTAATATATTCACAACTGCTAATAAAACTTATCCATTGAGATTTCCATTAAGTGTTCGAAAAAAGTTGGGAACCGCTAACTTCCGGTATAACCGCAACAAACAACTTTATTTTATGTGTATAGATAGGTTGTAAGTTGTAAAAACTAATGTCTTTATAAATTACGCAAATTTTAAAAATACTTTGTTTCAAATTTGATTGCAGTCGATTGTGACAGTTTAACAGTGGCGTGAAAATTCGAAAAATTTTAAATTCTCCAGTATCATTAAAATTTTAGAAATAAAATAATTATAAATTTTAAAATAAATGATAACTATTTTATTATAAATTAACTGGTTAATGTAAAATTTACCAGTTAATTTTATTTTATCGGTTTTATATTAATGTAAAATATTCATCTGTATATTGCGGCGAAGAACTTTTTCTGATAAAATTTGGATATAGAAAAAAAGTTAGAATTATTAATTTTATTTTTTAATCGTTGTTGAACAGTCAACCCAATTTTGAGTTCACAACTACCAACGTTCAATTCCGTAGCCTTGTAATTTTTAATTCAATCCAGAAGACAAAATACATCTTGGATCAAGTACTAGGAGAAATTTGCTTTCGTGGAAGACTTTATAGTAGAACTAACTCACATTTGCGTTAAATGGAGAGGGAAACCACGGAAACCTCCCACGTTAGCTTGGTGGCAAAATCACTCTAATCCGTCTACCAGAGGATATTTTACGTCAGAACTGTGGTCGGTGCAAGCCGGAAGCGGAATTCGTACCGACCAGCCATTGCTGGGATTTGAACCCAGGTTCCCGTTACGTTTGCGCAACACTTAGTAGTGATATTAAACGTTGCTTATCGAAAAACAGAAAGTGGTAAGAAATTAGTGCGAACGCATAGTTTATAATGTCTAATAAAATTGTCATTTTAGTTTTAAAAAATAATATAAATTCATATTTTCTGATCATAATATTTAAAACTATTATATTATTAATATAGTTTGTTGAACACAACTGTCTTTGTTTCTATAAAATAAATTTTAAACAAAAAACTAAATAATTTAGTTACCAATTTTATTTCTTTGTAAAAAAAGTACCCGAAAAACTCTGATAAATCAGGTAGACAATGGATAAAATAAATAAAGAACTAAAAAGAAAATTGCGTCAAATTTATGTTTAAAAAAATGCTATTTACATCCTGCATTTTTACAACCTTCACTATTGGGTTTACGGGTGTTAAAAATAAAGATGATTTTCAGAGATAATTTATTTTAAAGATATCTTCACAGTAATAAATCAAGTGCAGTCTCTCCTTATTTTTACTACCGTTTCACTCTCCTATAAATGAATAAACAATTAAAACGTGATAGCTGCATTTTCTTTGTAATGACTAAATTAAAAGTTATATATTAAAATGTAGCATGTAATGTAAAAATAAATATATAGATAAACTGTATTATTGCAGCATCTATATTATAAAAATTGTAGTACTAAAAATATATATTGTAGTGTTGCTACAACTCTCTTTCCCTTTTATGAGTATCAGTCAGCCTATTTCTGCCCAAACTGCCTGACTGTTTGAGATAGCTTCTCTGTGAATAAATTAAGCAGTTTTGGTCTGCCAATTTTTGGGTACGAGGAAAAAAACCTGAGAAGAGGGGCAGGACAGAGGTGAAGAAGAGGGAGCTAAGAGCTAGGTGGAATCTGATGAGAAAAAAGAGATGTTTGGATTGGATAGATATTCTGAAGCAAAATATGCATCATCCCTGAAACAATTGCTGCAGCAGGACTGAACAATTGATATATATATATATATATATATATATATATATATATATATATATATATATATATATATATATATATATCCAGAGAATAACAACCTGATACCTACCAAATGATACCTAGATTTCAAGCCAAGTCTAGCACATGTGCAAGATATGTGACTTTGAATTCAATTGAATCTAGCAGTGCAATTACTTTTCTTTAAGTGCTAACTCTAAAATCTGTTAGTCACATGTTGATTTAGTTTTGGGTAAATTTGTAATTACCTTATTGTATTATGCCACATGGTCTGATTTATTTTAATGAGTAAATCTTGATAATTAAGTTAATCATAATAAAATTGCTTCAGTAAATTTTCTCCCTTGTGATCATTATTTCTAGACATATATTTTACCTTACCTTATTTGTATGTGTTGGTGATGATTTGGAATAGGTCATAGTTGTTAAATGCATTAGTGCTAAATTTGTCAATTATCCCATTATACTTAACCCAAATTGTCACCACAATATAAATCCGTCAAAAAATTACCAAAAATTTAGTCTAGTAAAATTTGCAACTTAAAATAATGTGGATATTTTAATGCATTCTTTTAACTGTAATTCAAAGAAACAAATTATACTCCAAGAAATTTCTGTAAAATTAGGAGAGCGAGAGTTGACCGTATATTTGTACAGCCAGATCTCTTCACTTAAAAAAAAATCCCCTTGAAATAGAGCCTCCTAACTCTCTCTGGACGGGGTTTGTGGACGGGGTTTGGTGGCTATAGAGTCGAAGGTTCAATTAACAACCGGTACCAAAGAACGTCGCACTCCTTCCACGTTATTTACAGTGGAAAACGAACACATAACTCTCTAACTCATCGGCAGATGGAAGCACCTCGATTTGTTCCACGATAAGCCTTGATGTGAGGAAGAAATCAATTAAGTCTCAAACAGCAACAGGGCCCAAACTGGTTGTAACTTTTACGTGCATTATGTTAATTTACTGTCAGTGGTCATATAGTTTGCGAGAAAAAAAATCCAGTGTATATCTGTATTTGTATGGTCCTAATAACTTCACGGGCATAATTTCATTATTTTTACACTCAATGACTGGGACACTTTTTCCAATCGCTGACTGAAATCTAGCAGTGAAATTTTTTAAAGTGTATAAGAGTGAGCATTTAATATTAGAAAAGTCTGTAACATAATAAATTATAATTAAATAATAATTTTAAGCTATTATTAAAGTGTTATTTTATTAGTAGTATGTTTATATCATTTCTTTAATGGCTTAAGAAAATATTGACTAAAATTAGACAGGAGAGTGTATCGCACACAATTTTGGTACTACTTGATTTTTACGACGACTGCGATAAATTGAAAACCTAAAGTGTAGCCAAACTAAGAACTACGTTTTCACTTGCAGGCTTCACTATTTAGGCTTTGTATTCAAACCGCCTGATATAGTAATTTAATTTTTTCCAATTTAAACATTGAAAAACAAAATGTTGACGATTTTTAATTTACCGAGGAGTGAGGAAGATGCTGTTTCGTTTTTTCAGAAAAAAGAGGTACTACCTCGCTATCAAATATACGTAAATGGACACGAAATGAAATTTCACGTAAAAGAAAATTTGAGGAGGTGCAATGTAAAAAGTTTTCAACAAACAAGAGCCTTTTTTAAGTTAAGAATAAAAGGCAAAGAGGTCGACATCTTCTAGAATCTTATCTTGCGGAATTCATAAGAAAGACAAGTCTTTTGATGAAAGCAATCATGGAGATATGGAAGCCATAAACTAAATGCGAATAATTTTAGCTTGAGATCAGGGATAGCGCTTGGCTCGGGGAATAGCGAGTTCGTCTCCAAACGAGGTGAAAAGGGTTCGAGTCCCTGCGATGGCTGGTTCATATGAATTCCTCACCCGGCTTACCCCAACCACAGTGCTGACTCAAAATATCATGGGTTAGAGTCCCCTTGTCATCAGACTAACCGTGGAAGGTTATCGTGCTTTCCTCTGTATGTATTGCAAATGCGGGTTAGTTCTATCAAAAAGTCTTCTACAAGGGCGAATTTCTCCCAATACCTGATCCAGAAATTCCTTTGTCTTCTGGATTGGGTTCAAAAGTGTAAGTCTACGAAGTTGAACGTTAATAGTCGAGGCCCGATATTGGGACCGTTGTTCAACTGATAGTTACAAAATAAAATAAAATTCTAGCTAGTCGTTATTCTTGGCGTCGTTTTAATAGCGGTTGCCGTAGAAATCAAGTAGTACCTTGATTTTATATATTTGTCTTCGGAAATATATTTTAAAAACAGAGATTTAATTAAAACTGCATTTATTCTAATACTTTTTACTTAAAGTCATTTTTTAAGAGTGAAGAGATCTTCAACATTAAGCAAGCACTCCCGTAATATTAATTAAATGCTAATTGAATTATAGAGCTCCTGACGATATAGATAAAGGAAAACTTTTTACGCAGTTCAAATAATTTTTTTCTATTTTCTGCATTGTTTAGTTTTTCTTTCTTCGACCGATTCTAAAGATTTAATTAATTTGTTGATTAACACCGAATGAAAATCAAGCTACTATATTTTTTTTTCTTAGAACGACTTTAAGAAATATACTTTTTATAATGAGCTCTGAGAAAATGTATTAAATGTCTTTACATTATTGAGATTTTAGTTAAAAGAAGTTTTAAATTATTAAATTACTCTAGGAATGTTTCAAATTGAAAAATCTGCAGAAAATTACTCAGAAAAAAAATTTAGATTCGTTTAATAATCTATTTAAAATGTTTAAAACTTGCCAAAAACTTTAACAATAAATCTAATATTTTACCGAGAATATTTAACATTAAATATCCTTAAATTTAACATTATATAATTTATATTTAATGATATTTAACATTAAATTTACCATTAAATTTAGTATATTAATGTTGTATTTTATATGGTATTAACACGCAGCTTAGAATGTTATATTGAAGTGGAAGCTATTTTCTCAAAGATAAATGATAATTCACTTTGTAATCAAGGAAATAAATGTCGAGGAGAAAATAAACAAAATATACTTAGAATTCAAAAGTAAGAAAATGTTCCGATTAGGTCGATTACTTCTAGAACCTGGAATTAAATTTGATATCATCACAGGTCGATATAATAGAAATAAAATAATCATTCAACGGTTATAATTACACGCATGATAAAACTCATCAGAGTTGGAAGGAATGAAATAGTGGTTGCAGACTCCGGTAGAAAAAAAAAAGTTTAATATGGGAATGTGTCTCACTTACTGTCCTTACATCGTAGTTTCATACCGAAGAGACTGTTTGAGTTCCAATGTCAATTTGTCCCACTCTTTCAGCAAGGTTATTTTCAGACCCTTGATGTTTGATGATTATTGATTCACTGAGCATCACTAACACATTCTTTAAAGTTAAGGTCTGGATATCTGATTGACCAATCTATAAGACAAATAGCGTAATTTTCCAGGACAATGTCGACCAGACGTGCTCTACGTGGACGAGTGTTGTTATTCAGTGAAATGGAATAAGGGCAAACTGTACCTATGAAAAGGAGAGGCTACTATACCTCACCATTACATAATGCCTAACGTAACTAACTGCATTAATAGTGAACTTTTTAGATATCGAAGGGTATCCCTAGTTAATAGGGTTCATACATTTTATAGAGAAATTACATGTCCTTCAATATCGGAGGTGGCAGCAGGGGCCTCGTGTACACTCCTCCATGTCTTTGAGAGAGTCGCTGTGACTGGTGTGAGAAACAATGTGTTCTCCCTTTTAGTGACGCAGTTGGTTCCAGTTAAATAGATGATAAAACATGCCTACATAATCGCCTAGTCGACGATTTTCTAAGAAGTTTGGTTATATCTCCTTATGGACTAGCCAACCAGATACCCAGACCTTAACTTTAGAGAACGCGCTTTGGACGTGGTGGTGAGAGCGAGTGTAACTCTCAATTCCCTTCCGATAACTAGCCAAGTCCTGAAAATAGTCTTGATATGTTTGCTTCAGGAACTCTTATGGTGCTTTGCTTCCGGCAGGAAACTACCACGTAAAGCCCATATATATTTTTAAAATAAACCATATCTCCTAATGAAAATTTCCCGCAATTTTTTTAAGATCAGAAATCATTATTTTAAAAACGTTAATCTTCATAAAACATATTTTTGGAGTAACAAAATAGCTGCCTTACGCAAGCTTGTTTGCCGTTTTTCTAAAAAAATTTCTAATAGTAATCTCTTTGATGAAGATTTATTTTACTTCAAAACTATCGTTTTAGAGATCAGATTTTACTAAAATTATTGATTCAATTTATGTAAAACTAATCATGCAATCCAACAAAATCTCTTATTGGAAGTTTTACTTTATTATCCGACTAATATTTTGAAAAATGTGAGCTTAAAGACGTCTTTCTTCCTGTAAACAAACTAAATTTATCCAACTTTAAAAACTCTATTGCTTATCTTCACTGCTTATATTACATGGGGCATTTATCAAATTTGTTGTCAGTTTGATCTTGCATATAAAGGACAAATTAAACGTACTACCCATAAACTTCGACTTAAAGAACATGAAAGATATGTCCAAAAACAGGATATTAAGCAATCTGCCATCGCGTTACTTAAGAGAGAATTCTAATCATACATTTGAGTTTTCTTTTGTTCTATCTCTAGCGACCTTGACTTCTTGGGTATCATACCGTATTTTGAAAAATTATGATTTTGTTAATGATCTTTCTAGTATCCCACTCTTCTCCAGTGCTTTGAAATTTATTCTAATTTAATTACTTCATCTTGCACCCTTGAGGTTCTCGCCCAACTCCCACATACCTGTTAGGTATCATCCTTCCTCTTATCATCTTGCTTCTCTTCTTCTGTTGGTTAAATCACTTTTTTCCTTAAGCAACCTGTTTGTCTAGTTATATTTTCTACTGTCATTTTGTGTTTAGACACTTTGGAAACTCGTTGTTAATAGAACCGAAATTATAGTATGCCCATTTCTGTAACTTTATTTGTGCTAAAGTTTTTTTGCTTTATCTATACGTAACACTAGGTTACCCTATACTCAATAGAATAAACCACATGAAAAGTTAACTCTAACCTTATTCAATGCGTAGTAACAAAAGCGCTGTAAAAGAATTATTTCGTGAGAAATTAATAGGATTCACGCCTAAGACAATAAAATAAAGTGATTTTAGAGAGATGAGACTGTGGTATCTTTAAGACGAAGTAGGTGTTTGCTTTCATATTTTAATTGCAGCTTTCAGAATTAAAAATTGCATTAAAATAAAACGCATAGGTTAAAGTAAACAAATTGCATAAAACTGTTTGCGATTTCTTAAAAGCAAATTTGGCGTAAATGTTCAGAATTCCTATTTGAAAAGTTTTGGTGAAATTAAAATCGTATCGAAATTCTAAAAAACGCATAGGAGAGGAAAAAGCGTATTATTTAGCTTTATAGTAACATCAATTTAATTATACTGTTCATACAACATGACTGAAAGTGCTTATGAAATCAGAAGGAATTTATTAATATGACATATCATTAAAAGTTTGTTTTTATTGTTCATTTTTAGACTCAATTTTTAAAATTTGAAATAAATCATTCCAGAACTTGTAATACAAATTCATAGATTAAATAAAAAAGTTCAAAACGAATAAAAGAAATCATGTAGTATATAAAACTAATATAAAATAGATAAAAAGCAGAATTTGATTCTAAATTGCCTTTAGAAATGCATTGTTGAAATTTTGTACTTTTATTAATAAATCAGGCATGTTTTGTAAATACTAAGAGGTTACGTTCCCCACTCGCTACGCTCACCATTAACCCCTGTAATTGTTTCTTATTCATCAAAGTTTTTTTTTCACACAAAAGAAAAGAACACCATCATTTTAGTTAAGAACATTTTGTCAAAAAATATGTATGTTTGTCTTAAAGAAATGAAGGCATACCTGAATTTAAAAATTAATTCTTTGCATTTGAAAACAAAATTGAATGGAAGGAATACAGATTGTGAGATTCATCAAGGAGAAATAATTTTATTCGTTTGCGAGACTTTCATATATTTAAAAATTTCAATATGAATGCTAAGATTTAAGATTATCATTCATGTATAAGTTCAAAGGGATCATTAACAATATTTATCTTCTTTTTTTTCTTTCTCTCTCTCTCGTTTCTTTTGTCATCAACTCAAACATGAGTTTATGAAATAAAGATCTCGAAAGAAAAATAATAATTGTTTCTATAAAAATCAATTTATAATAAATACTTAAATAGAAAGAAACTGTTCAAATTTCATAAACGCACTTAAAATTTTAACTACCATGGAACAAATTGGATTTTGGGTCAAAAAAAAAAAAACAAAAAAAAAAACTCGTACTAAGTAAAATATTAAAAATAGGCTCCTTCAGCAAGCAGTCGAATTTCAGCCAAATAGTTGTATTTCAGTGGGCAGCAGATCTTTTTTACTACAAGTTTAACGGTTAATAATTCTCGAACTAATTGAAGCCAAATTCATAATAAAACAATAATAATTTGCACTTTATTATTAATTCATTTAAATATTATTTAAAGATGTACGTTTTTCTTACTTGATTTTTCATAAGGATTCCAAAAATATGTATTAAAGACGGTGATTACGAAACAAAATAACTTGATATCTTCTTCTCATTCAATTACATTTTTCTGTCTTCTCTTTAAAACTTCTTCGTCTCTCAGTTTTAAGTACCGATATCGAAGCTACTAGTCATTTAAAGGTTAAAAAAGAAGATTTAAAACTAATAAAACGATACTCTCGAACATAAATGACTTTAAACCGAAAATAAAATACATAAAAAGAAGTGATTTAGAATTTTTGTTCGGACTTTCAGCACTATAAAAGTATATTTTTAGAAAAAAAATCAATAGCTTTAAAGCATTTCACCCTTTGATGTTCCAAATGCCCTTTGGATATTTCATGTATATTGAAATTTCTATGGCCGGTATTTAGATTTTCAGTTTTTTATTACTTTATTTTTATGGGTGGACAGTGAAATAAATAAAAGAAGCAAGATATTGCATGTTTCCCTGAGGCATAACTTTGAAAATTTTTAAATCTTGCTCTGGAATCTTCATTGATTAGTTTTACATCTTTATGACCCAGAGCTGTATTTAAGTGACTCAATACTTTAATGAACATTTCTTTTAATTTGAAACACAATTGCGTTCCCTTCAAAAAGTAATTTACAATAAAAAATTAAAATTTTAAATTGACAATTTTAATTACAAAATCATTTCATTATTTTTATAAAAACAAAAATAGCAAGGCAAATTATTATATAATATAGTCAACTTCAATAGCAAACAGGTTCAGCAAAATTTTGTTCGACCTCAACTTCAACTACCGACTCCACAGCCCTGGTAACAAAGAGGGCAGTGGAGTCGTTTACAATACTGAAATGTTCGACTGGAAACTGACTTATACTCAATTGAAATTTCTACTAAATGCTACAAAAATATCCATATTTTTTACTTTATAAATTATAATTTCAAATTACATTTCATTTCTTTTATATATGCAGGACTGCCAACTTTTTACTTTTTTTGTAAAAATTTATTCTAGTGGTAGCTATATTTATGCTTTAATCCATTATTTTTTATTCCTTTATACTTATTTTCCGCACCACTACATACAAATTATTAAAAGTTCACATGCAATGCTACTTTGTTCCAGTTCTCACGTAGTGAAGCTTTTAAAATGATTGCAAAATTATCAAAAATTCTGAAAGCTTTGGCTTTTAAATGTCTACCGCTCTGGAGAATATTTTACAAAAAACGTAGTAGTTGAAAGGCCTGTATATGATTAGAGCAGGCGGTTTTTATAATTTAAAATTACATTTGATATTATCTCAAGACAGAATTCCTGATGAAACCATCAAGATATTTTAATGGTTTATGTTGGTTTCTTGATGGCCCAACACTATTTGATAGTAACCATCATCCAACAAGTCCCAGCATGTTGTAGTGGATTTTGATGGACCAACAAGCTTCCATCACTTCATGTTGGAAGATGATATTTTACAACCAACATGGTATGTTAAAAAATTTTTGACCAACAAATTCCATCATCTCATGATGCAAAATGCTGCTTTAGTTACATGATTGTCAACCATTAAATGAATTTTTGGTATTGGTGAACCATCAAACACCCATCGTTTGATGATGGAACGTATTAATTTACACTTACTAGACTACGAGTAGTAACCTATCAAGTAATGTTTGCTGTTAATAATGGAGCTTCATCCTTAATAAACCCATATATAATAAACCATTTCACAATGAATAATGATGTATTCTTTTTCTCATGTTAACAATATTGTAATTTTTTTCACCATAAATTAATGTTTACATAATAACTGTTTTTTAAAAATAACTATTTGTTTGGTTATAAACCCCAATTGTCGGTTAAATAAAAATTAAAAATTCATTTAACTAAAATTACCAAATTACCAGAAAAAGTCTATAACTTTTTCTATGAAGAGAAAAAGAGTAAAGTGAAGATGATGCCCTAATATCGACTATAATAGACTATAATAGAATTACAGTTTTCTACGCAGATAACACCAGAATCCTCATAAAATCTTTAAAATCTAAACCTTGCTCTTCAGAAATTACAGGAGCAAATATATAAATAGAAGACTGGCGCGTCAAGTGGAAAACAGCAGTTATGCTGAAAAATCACAAATTCTAATTGTAATAAAAAGGATTTAAAATATTTCTACAATGAAAACCAAAAATGTTTAATATTCAAATACCAATAGTTTGAAAAGCAAATTACCTTGGCCTAATCATAAACAGCAAACTGACAGGGAATGATCACGTCAAAAGCATTATAGACAAAGCAAACGAAGCAATAATAGTCATACAAACACTAATTTACAATCAGAATAAGTCTATAAAATTAAAGAAATTGCTCTATATAACAATGATCCATCCAATACCTTCCTATGCTTCACCTGCCTGTTCAACAATATCTCTTGAAAAAACTAAATCAGTGGCAAGACAAAAAAACAATCCAGATCGTTCATCCGAAATCCATAAAGATCTTAAAATCCAAACTCTACCGCAGCACATATATAAACTTACTGCAGATTTTTTCGACAAAATGCAGTACAGCGAATTTTAATGATATATTCAATTTTAAAATCTACAGTAAAGACAAGAAATATAGACCGTAGCTGCACATTTCACCTCCGACGCCTCATATCACAACCATCAAATCAAGCAATAGTTCACAACCTCAAATCTTATCACAGTCTCAACCACAGCGTCAACTACAGATCTAGATTTGAAACTTCAACTTCTGCTTAAACTAATAACTCTAAAATTTAAAATTCTACAAAATAAAATCACAACTGCTGAAATGGATCCATCTGAAAAATGAATATTCAAGGTGTTTCCTTATGATGACATATCTTTACTCATCTGCAACTGCAACTAAAATTATTGAAACTAACCTAGTTTAGAGCAAGAGGCTTTTATTAATTCCATTTATTTTTAGTTATTCGAGCAAAGTGCTTGAAGTGAATATTCAGCAACATCACTGCCTGCTGACCATAAAGACTCTACACAAACGGAACTTAAATTCATGATGAATGGGATAGCGGCAGCTTCGTGGCCCAGATAAATCGCACCACTAGAACTAGAAAGATGAGTGGTTTCCGGCCACCACACGGACAACTGTCCTCACAGTGACAAATTCATGACGGATGGGATAGGAGCCGCTTTGTGGCCTCAAATTCCAGATCATAACTAAGATGATGTGAGTGTCCGACAGTGCTTTCTTCTCTTACTTCGGTGAAGAAGATCATCGCTTGCAAATGTAAGAAGTGAAGTGAAAGAAGTTCGCCCATGAAATCCAAGCGAAGTGTGAAGCCGAATCAATTTTAATATCACAGTGTTGGGCAGTCTTGAAGGTCCCAAAAAAAAGCATGATGGTTTGTGATGGAAAATTCTAATGGTAACCAGTAATTTATGTTGGATCATGATGGGTTTTTTTTGTTGACCCATTATAAAAATTCTTAATACTATGATGGGTATGCTATGTTGGCCCAACACGAAATGGTGGCCTTTCCTAACTTGTGTTGTTGGGCATATATGATGGTCCCATCAAGCTATAGGATGGTTTCTGATGGAAATTCAAGATGGAAACCATCAATAGAATACTACCATGATTTTTTGTCTTGGGATAATATAACAGTTGAAAAAGTAAATTTTAAAAAATAATTTTGTACCTAATAATCAAATTTGAATACAATAAGAACTAGTTAGCATCAACTAACACTCTCACATACGTAGACGCCTTCCATCAAAAAAAAAATCACGTAATATATATTTCTGAGCTAGGAAACTATTACTCCGCAAGTAGTAAGTTTGCGGGCGGAGTATACTTGGTGGTGTAAATGAAAACAATAACTGGAAAAGGAGATTTAACTTTGAATTGTACAAGATTTATAAACAACCTGATATTATTAAATACATAAAAATAAATAGAATGAATTGGATCGCCAACGAGATTCGAATGCGTGATGACAACACAATAAAAAAGATACTGCTTTTTAGACTCACTGGAAAAAGCAAGCGGGGAAGGCCACGGTTGAGATGGGCTGACTCAGTGGAGTCTGATTTTATCGCAATTAATGAAAGGAATTGGAGATCAAAGATAAATCGGAAGTCGTCATGAAGAAATCTTCAGAGGAAGGCAATGACTCACATTGGGCTGTCTGGTCAACAATGATGATGATGAGGAAACTATTACAAATGATACATTTAATTCATTTCTGTTTTTTAGAATTAATTTAGTAATTTAGCTAAATAAATTTGGTCAAATTAAAAGAAAGCTTATTAATAACTCATACATAACTGTAGAATTTTTGATTTCAATAATTTTCTGTTTTTTTTTTTTTTTTTTTTTATAATTTAGTTAAACACAGACTCAAAAATGTTCTTAATTTTATTAATTAAATTTGTGATAAGTCACAATTTAAAAAATTGTTATAATATTCATTCGAGTATAAATTTTGTTTTTATAATTCTTAATATTCCTCTAAGTAATTTTCAAAATATCAAAAACTTTATTTTATTTCTTTTATGTTACAGAAACTAACCTTTTATCAACTGGATTTGGAGTCGAGAAAATATTTCTGACTCCAACTCCCATTCCTGCAAAATTTTCTACGACACCGACTCCATAGGTCTGATAATAATACTGACGGAATTTTATCTCTAATCCCCCTCCATTTTCACCCCCCTCTCCGATTGCATTTCGAAACTAATCAATTGATCCGAAGAGCTCAGTTTCAGGTATATTCCTGCAAGTAATTATCATCTTCCTATTAATAATTAATGAGTTTGACTAGGAAAACCTTTCACTGGAATAAAGTGCTACATTATAGTCATTTTCATCAGAATAAATTAGTGTTACATCCCATTGGAAAAATGCTTAACTTATCTTAGAAAACTGTTTAAAAAATAAGAAGGTCTAATTAGTTTTTAGTTTTCGAAACATTTCGCGAAACGTGTAACATTTTGGCCATTTTTAAAAAATTGATGTAGTTTTGTTTGTTGTTAGAAAGTTGTAGTTTTCAACAAGACATTAAAGGTATAAAATTAATCATATTCAACTTTTGATGTTTTAATTGACAGTAATGTCTTAAAAAATGATCTGTAGTCGTCGCTCTTAACATGTATATAAGAAAACTTGTGAAAAATAAAGTTGAAAAAAATAGAAAAATTATCGAAAAAGAAAAACTTTATAGACATTTGACGAATTATTTTTGAGGACGGAGACATGAATAAAAACTTCCAAGACCTATTTGATTGTCGAAAAAAAGAAGAAGAAAAGAGCATTTGAAAGGCAAATAGTAAAAAAAATAAAACTTTATCTGACGATCAAACATGTTTTGATGTTTCTGATTTTTGCTATCATCAATTATGAATCGTTAAATTTCGATGACGTTTTTATTATTTTTTCCCTTGCTTACATTTTCCTATGTGTTTACTTTTTAAAATCAAATTTCGACATTGAAAATTTAACAATTGGATAGAAACTTCGATAAAATTAAATTTAATGTAAATTCAAATCAAAATATAAAGTTTCATGTTTATATAAGAATGTACTATGCATAATATTTGCATGTTCCCATATAATTTTTATTTATAAGTATTGAACGTGTGAGGTTAGTAATCCTGAAAAACTTGACCTGATTTCTTTCCCCAATTACAACTCTCTTAACTACTTCTTAATAGAAGTCAAATGGATTTTTTCCCATTAAAGATAAAAGACCGGGCTTTTGGAATTTATATTTTAATTCTACGAACTGTTTCTATTATTTGCAATGCTGATTTATGTGTCTTTTTTTATGACACTCTGTATTTTGCAATTATTTGTGAAACTTTGCTATTTGTAACGTGCTGATTTTGTAATTGTTATATTTTAATTTAATTTTATTTTTATTTATGTTTTAATTCCGTGATCAGTGTCTGTTATTAGGGGGACCGGAAAGTAATATCGTTTCGGTGCATTTGATGTTTGTTATCAAGATTTTATTTTTAATCAAAAATGTATTGACCTTTTTTAGCAACAACCTATCAATGCCGGATCGAAAATGAATCGAAATGGATTGAGAAAAATATAATTGGTTTTTAAGACTAACGAATATTTAATGCGCCGAAACGACAATACTTCTCGGTTCACCTTCTATTATTGATGTTGATTTATGCCACTTTTGCGAATACACACGACTTATAATTTAATTCGACAAATAGTTTCCATTATTTGTGGTACTTTATGCCACTTTTGTAATTGTGAACACTATTTATACTTAAATTACAGGAGCAGTTTATATTATCTATGCAAATTTATGCAAATTTGGTAGTCGAAATCCATTTTATTTTAATTCAGTAATAGCTTCTATTATTTGTGATTTTAATTTATTCTTATTATGTCTTATGCCTTTTTAATATTAATTTTAGAAAATTAATATTTAATTATTTTAATACATCTACTAGTCAGTTACCAAATATTACGTTAGAAAAAGAAGAAAGTTTTAAATAATTATTTTCTAAAAACAGTAACAAAAATTATATTTTAAAATTTATGAATCAAGAATAAAATGTCAACCTAAATCCTTCATCGCTTGTCACAAAATTCTCTTTTCAAAATAAATCATATTTTATTCATAAGAATTTTAAAAATAACCATTTCGAACACAACCCTCTTGCGACTCATAAGATAATGACATCAAAATGAAAAAAAAAAAAGTAGAATCATTCTTTGAAAAGTTTCCTCGCCCATTGAAGTGTTGTCCAGATAGATCAAAGTGGAAAATGTTTGGCCAAGTTGATTCTTTCTTTGGCTGATTCAGCGGCACGGAAACAAACTCTTATCCATATTAGACAAGATCATCTTGAATTCATTCTCTGGTCACGTTTTTATGAAGAACTCGAAAACAACACTATTCTTTTACGAACTTTTTTTACGATCGGTCTCCAATAAGCAGAGGAGCCTCAAGTATATACTTATTTTTCCAAGAATTTTATTGGATATTTAGCACTTTTTGCAAACATTATTTTTCGCTCACACAACTTCAAAAAGAGCAAAAAAACGTTGTGACAAAAACGAGCAAGGTTAAAATAATAAAATTTAGATTGCTTACTAAATTTAAAAGGTTAAAAAGGATTTTCGAATCCAAAAATGTAGATTTTTATTTTATTTCTGAAATTGAAAATGTAATAATAGTTTACAATAACAAATTAACTGTTTTATAATTTTATTCTACTTACGCTTACAATAACTTATGTAACTGTAATTTAAATTGAAACAATTTTAAGGGAAAAAGAGGCGTTTTAATGAAACTGAATAACCAATGGAGGAGGTCGGTTCGAAAATGCAATGATTGTCGATTCTAATTACATTTTTGTTTCAACCCTGGAATACTACCTTCACTTTTACTTACTTTATTACTATGCTTTTTTTCTTGTTTTTTTTAAACCTTTTTTTATTAGTTTTGCCAGCTGTTTGGAATTAAAGTTTGTACGCATATAGGAGTCAGTCAATCATACTAGAATTTGGTTGCATGAAAACTACTCGAGGTTTTCATTTCGCATTTTTTGTGTAAAAGTGTAATAAATTGTTTCCCACGGAAAAGAAATACGGGAACAGGTTAAAGGTCAGAGTTAGTGAAACATAGTGCATAGACATGGAGGAACACATTTTTATTGTTGAGCAATTCTTTAAGACAGACATTCTTTGGTTATGTAATTTTCCGTTTGGGTGACCAAGATTGACTACTCAGATTATGTGATGAATCATTGTATCCTTTTTTTAAAAAAACAAAATGTAAACGTTTATACCAACCACCTTATAGCCACATACGACGACAGAACAACACATTTTTATTGTTTGAAAAATAGTATCCCTTTGTATTACTTTTGATCGAATGATCTGATTTTCACGCACTAAGTGCAAATTTTTAAAGTTTTGAAAGTTGAACTCAATACGCTAATGAGTGGAACTAGTTAACGTATGTTTGCTGGCCTCATTCCGTAACTTAAGAATTTATTTTTCACCCTAATTAATGTTATTGGCGAAAAATATTGAGCTACTTTCTAAGCAACCAAAAGCTATAGAATAAATAGAAAAAATGAATGTAAAGCAAAGAGAAGGCTCTCTCGGGTCTGTTGCATCAATGATAATGATGGTTTCGATTGAAAATTACATATTTGTCAAATGCACTGTTAGAAATTTCTCGGTAGAGATAATTAAATAGCAATTTATTTCATTGTATGCAACCAAAACAGTCCAATAACCATAAAAGAAGATGATATTCCGTGCCCACTTTATGAAGCCATTCAGCTGCTAGGTACATACTGTAGCTGAGGTGGCTACTCGGACAATCTCATGTCCAGCTGAACAGGGGCTTGAATCCCAGCGTTGGCACCACACTATTTCTTCCATTCTCTCAGTATATGAAGAGATTGCTGCACTCTGCGACAGCGAGCTATTGGAATATGAATATCACCCACAGATGTCGGTTTAAGTATTATTTTTATGTTTAAAAAACTATGCTTTTTTAAATGGTTGCAAAACCATGTCATTTTTATTCATGTTTTTCTTTTTAACTGTACCAGATGTAAATGGATTCAAAACGTAGAGGTAAAAAAAATGTTTCTAACCATAAATTCTGTGGTTCATCGGATGGACAGACTGAAGCCGGTTATTTTACCGTAATTTCAAAATGAAAAAATTCTAACAGTGTAGTTGTACTTCTATTAGATTGCAATTACACTTCGGACATTTGTAACTAAATAAATCATGGTACATTTTTCTTGAATACCATACATCATTCCTAACTGTCATAAACTGTATAATCATTTCATATATTTAAAAATTGCAACCGAAATAGTTTGCGTGAAGCAGTTATCTTAAGAAGAAGCGCGGGAGAAGTCTTTCATGAAAAATTCTATTTCTACAGAATCTGAAGGTTAGGGAAAAAAATGAGTTTAGGCCAACACAAAAGTAAATGACGAAATTTCAAATTATTACATATATATATGGATTATTTAATCTTGCACAAGTTATCATGTAATAATTTGTTTACGTTTTGAAACTTTGAAAACTTTTACCTGGACTCTTTTAAAATACCCATGGAGGTGAAACAGAATTTGCCCTGAATAGTTTTTTTCACACGGTGTAGTGTCCTCTTAAAGAGTGCATTGCTTTGCAATTGCTTTTGTTATTTTTGCCTAACTCAACAGTATGTATATCCGAAAATATTTTTTTCTCCTTGAAGAGCAAGTTGAAACTCATAGAACAGATAAAACCCATTTTGCATTATCGCACCTAAAGATGAAACAGAAATTCTTCATCTTACACCTCCTCATTCCGTAGGGAGCATAGAGCCTTATGTCGTGCGTGACTCTTCATCTCACTCTGTACTTTCTTTTCATGTTTTGTTCATGGTCTTTAAATCATTCGTCACGTAATTTTAGGTCAACCCCTCTGTCGTTTATCTTGTGGTGTCTAATCTAGCACCTTTTTTACTTAAATTTATTTGCTAAATAAATTTAGCGATTTCCTATGTGCAAATCCATTTCGGGTAAATCCGTGGCTAAAATTATTTACTAAAAAATTTCTTTGTTAATTTATATAATTTTTCTATGTGCAAATCCATTTCGGGCAAATCCGTGGCTAAAATTAAGTGCAAAACAGGCAATTCATGTTTCTTTCTCTTTTCTATTTTTTCTTAAATAAATATTTATTTTCCATAATTATTAATTGCCAACTTCTTTAAATTATCCAGTATAATATTACCTTGTGCACATCCATTTCAGGCCCATCCATGGTAACTAACAAATCAAACGCACTTCAGTAATGCAGTAAGAACGCACTTTAATAAAAAAGTCCTCTAGTTACGCTTTTATCTCAATTTGCGCTTTGTTTTCATTTTTTGCAATCTGGCAATCTTATTACGAAAATATTTTAAATCATTTTTGAAAAATTTCCCGTTCATGTAAGTTCATTTGAGTTCGCTACTCGCTTTTTTGATTTCATTTCATGCTTTATTCTGTTTTTTTTTTATAATTTATTTTCGGTTCTTACGTGATATTTTTACTTATTGGGTTCTATTTTATTTGTTTTAATTTTTTTGTAAAATTTTTTTGAATGCTCCTCACACTATTATATTGATATATTTTGCTTTGGCTATATTGTGACAATATTAGAAAGCACTCTTTTTTGTGGATATAATCTTGTGAGCTGATGAAAAGATTATATCTTTTATTTTCCAGATTTTTTAAAATTTTTGTTGTTCTCGGATTGTTTTTTTTTTCTTTCCTGTTTCTTGTTATTTTTATTATTATTTTTTCCAGATTTTTCCTCATAGTTCTGTAATTTATCCTTTGTTTTCTCTAAATTTTAAACTTACAAACTTACTTTATATATATATGTGTGTGTGTGTGTGTGTGCGTGTGTGTGTGTGTGTGTGTGTGTGTGTGTGTGTGTGTGTGTGTGTGTGTGTGTGTGTGTGTGTGTGTGTGTGAGAGAGAGAGAGAGAGAGAGAGAGAGAGATTTTCCAATCCGGTGCGGTTCCAATCTGCGTTCGGCTGACCACCTCACCGGAACATCTGCTCCTGCACCCCTGAGCCCAAGGTCAAGAAAACTGAGATGGGCACAGTAGGCCTTGTCGCGCTACTGAGTTTTGTTTATATATATATACATATACATATATATATATATATATATATATATACATGTATATATATATATATATATATATATATATATACATATATACATATATATATATATATATATATATATATATATATATATATACATGTATATATATATATATATATATATATATACATATATATATATATATATATATATATATATATATATATATATATATATATATATATATATACATATATATATATATATATATGTATGTATATATATATATATATATATATATATATATATACATGTATATATATATATATATATATATATATATATATATATATATATATATATATATATATATATATATATATATACATGTATATATATATATATATATATATATATATATATATATATATATATATATGTGTGTGTGTGTGTGTGTGTGTATATATATGTGTGTGTGTGTGGGTAGGTGGGTGGGTGGGTGGTGTGTGGAATCAGCAAGACTTATTATTCATTGTTTCCTCATTATACATATTAGTGTATCTGAAGAAACATTCATTCCCCGAACATCAATATTTCCTCTAGAGGAAATATGAAGAAATTTTTGTGGAAATTTGGACTCCTTCTACATTTTTATGTTATTTCAAATAATCTTGATCTGCTTGGCATTTTTTGAGGAAATATTTGTTCCTCATACACATATATTTACTTTAAAGAAATTACACATCTCTTTATTTGAATAAATATTTCTCTATGATTCTTTCTTTGAATGTGTGCATTAGTTCAGAAAATACAATTTTTACTTTTAATTCCCGAAATTCACGCGTAATAAAATAAAAAAAAATGAAAATGTTCGGTAAAGTGAGTTATTTTATGGAAACCGTGAAGGATAAAATCCATAAGAATATTCCTTTTGGAGGAATTGACTGATAAAGCAATGGATCATATAACTGGATGAAAATTTACGTTGAAGGATAAGGAACATCGTTTTCAAAAGCATGTTCTGTGGATAAACGACTTTTTCTTCCGGGGGAAAAAAAGCCCGGATTCCGGCGGAAGCTAAATCAAGATTAATGTGCGGGACGTCAGTTAAACCCTTTCCTTGGAGGATACACAGCTTATGAGAAAGTCTTTTCTCCAAAGATAGATTCCTTTCGGATGAAGAAAACTGGATATTATTTCCTGCCATCATCAAATGTCTCTTTCTTATAACATCAATATTTCTTTTTTTCATTTCTTTCTCTTTTTATTAAACTAAATTTAAAAATGTTTTTTTCTAAATAAATAAAAAGAAACATATAATTAACCAATACTTTGAGGTTTCACTCATGAACTCAAATCATCCCTATCTAAGTCTTGTTGAAGAAAATGTGTCTAAGTTTATCCGGTAAAATACGAAATGGTTAAATATCGTAGATTTAGTTCTTAGTTTAAAGGACATTTTGACAGAGGCAATTACTTTTCATTACAGACGGTAACATAAATTTAAATCATCATTGTCCCCATATTCTTAAAGAAAGTATTTTAAAAAGAGGCGAATAGATGTCAAAACATTCCGGGGAAAACAAAATCAATTCATATTTTCAGTAAAAATAGAGTTCATGTAGATTCTTTCGATTCGCAGTCACTGAAAATGGCCCATTTGGGTGTCGTTTCAAAAACTTGTAATAGAAGAACACATAAAAGCAGTTGAAAGCAAATTTTAAAATCCTCTATAATCCACCTAATTGATAGACCATGTCCAATACATCATTCATGGAGTTTGAATTTGTTCGGAATTCATTATTGAGAAGAAATCAATGCTTTACTAGTATTTATGAATCTTAACTAATCTGCTAACTTATTTGTAGGTTTCGAAGACCATATATTATAATAAAGTTTAGGTTTTGTACGAATTTTATGGCATGTTCATTCAAACGAGAATGAATTTGCATTTTACTGTTTGTCAAAATATGTGCTTTAACTTGTAGCAACTGCGTTGATTTGAAAAAGAAAAAAAGCTTAGAATGATTTAGGAATTTATTATTTGTAGTGAAAAAGAAATAAGTTGATAAACTAATAAAATATTTAAATCAAATAAGCACCTATTTTCGCACTGAAAATGTTTTTTTTTCTTCTTCATTACAGATGAATTGTTTGGCTGGAATAATTTATTACGTCATTTCATCATTCCTGCACACAGTCGCTCTAAGTAAGTATGAACCCTCCCTTTACTCACTGAGCCCCCGAACTACTTTCGCTTTTGTTTCGTATCGCTCCGCCATTGAAACTCGCTCATTAGATGTTAAAGAATTTTTCCTGGCTTTATGTCAATGTTGGTTCTATTTTTGAAATTGTTTTGTTAAAATAGGCTCAAATAAGTCTTTAGGTATCAACACTTAATTCAATTTATGTACACGTATCCAAATTTCAATTCGTATAAACTCGGTTTTTAGTTGGTTTACTCACATTTTAATACTACTTACTACTTGAAAATTACATTTGGAACAAATAATTCCTAGAATTTCCCTGTATACTCAATTCTACAGTTCAGAGTTAGGAGTTGGTTTAATACAACAGTTTTGAGATTTTTACTCTTTCCGAACTCGTAAAATGTTTAAAATGACTGAATTCAAAAGTAAGAAAATTAAAAACAGTGATGTAAAATAAAGTTAATAGACCGTAGTTAAAATAAATATTATATTGAAACTTTGAGTGAGGTCATTTAACATAAATAGTATTCCGATATTTTTGTTTGACTTTTTTAATAAAATCCCTTTTTCTCTTCCAGTTTAAATTAAGCATCATTAAAACTAAAGTATAACATTAAATTATTATGTGATCTGTGTCAAGTATAATTAAAACAAAAATATAATTAAGTTACGATGGTTTATTTCAACAATTTGCTTTTTAATTCCTATTTCTGCTCTTCGTTGCGATAATGCGAAGGGAAAAAAAGGAATCGGACTCGAGACGAGATAGGTACAATTTAAAATATATTATCTACTATCACGAAAAGTTTAAGCGGTGATTATTTTTTTAAATATTTTTTTTTCTTTTGCTTCACGAATTATTTTAAATAGGATACTTTCTTTTAACAGAAGTAAGGGCTGGGGCTTATTTCATTCAGCGTTATTTTGAATGCTACTCTTTTTTAAAAAAAATAATCAATTAAAAATAATTAAATTTTTCCTTTTAACGAATTTTTGTTACCTCGATGATCCTTTGTTTTTCGAGTTATCTTATTTGAAATTTATGAGTGTGAAAAATACTACTCTAAGTATAAAATACTGTCAGTCATAAAAGGGCTTCTCTGAATTATTATATTTTAATAAGAATGATTTTTTCGTTAATTGTGCAACAACACGATTTAATGAGAACTTTGAAATAAAGTAGTTTACTTTTAATAAAATTTTCGCGCTTTTCAATTTTCTTAACAAAGCATTGCATTCCAAATTAAAAGAGCTTCGCGATCGAATAAATGGACCGCTGCAATTCCCACTCCATTCCAAAATCTAATTTCCGCTCTCGCCTGCTTTCATAATCGACCTTTTAACTTCCCCACACCACCCACATACCCCTAGTAAATGACAAGAACCGTCCACAAGTCGATTATTTTCAATAAAATTCGCATTTACTGAGGCGAAATACCCCCCCCCCCCCCAATATGATGGAATTTCAGGAACAGATGTTAATAAAAGGTTACACGATAGAAAATTGCAAAACGACTAGATTATTAAATTTAGAATTTATACAATTTATTCAGCCTCTTTTAAATTGAAAAAATGAACACACATAGCCTTAAAAGTAGTAAATATTTAAGCTCTTATATAAGTGCAGTACTTTAAATACTATTACAAAATAAATGCTGCTATAAGGCCATTATTTGAATCAATCGCTTGTTCTTGGTGTTTTTAAAAAGGCGAAGTCTTGGGGAAACTCGTCAATTCAATTCAAACTTTTAATCTCACTGTGAATGAATTATTTGTCTTTAAAGAAAGAATTCAGCTCATTGATTTTAGAATTGAATCATATTTCGTCTCTTTTAAATTGAAAAATTGATCACACAAACATCTTTACAATATTCAAAATTTAAGTATTTACAAAAGTAAGTATCCTTACTGAAAAGTGATATTCCTAAACAAATGTTTTTATTTTATTTAAATAAACGAAGATCCGTTTAATTCTGAATTATTTGCTCTTTAATAAAAGAATTCAGCCTATTAGATATAATTTGCTCGAAGATTTTTTTTTTTTCTTTTTTGAATTTAAAATAAAAAGTTGGACACAAAATCTCTTGGTAGTGGTTAAAACGAAATTAATTTATAAAACCGAGTTCGTAGACAGAGAACGCTGGCTTTGAGCTAAATCGAATCCTAACGATGACAAAATCACTCACGAATCGCAACGATTATAATGTTAACGTAAAATCTCCCCATTAACAGTATCATGGGTTAGAGCAGGGGTCACCAAACTTTTTTGATCATCGACCCCTATATAATTTTTCGAAATCTCCATCGACCCCCATGAAAGTAATTTTCTGTTAATTAAAATAAAACTCTATTAGATACTGTGTTTGTATATTTATTTTATGATTTTAAACATTTATTAAAGTAATAGTGCATTGTGTAACAATAGTTTTATGAAAAATACATTAATTTTGAAGTTTAAATATCTTAATATCTATTAAATAATAAGTAATTATAAATAAGTAGAAATTATAAGTAAAGTAACTACAGATTTTTTGCTTCTTAATCAATGAGATGGGTGTGCCTGGTGTTTTTTTTTTTTTTTCTTTTTTTTTTTTTCTTGCAAGGTTCGCTAAATTGGGTTCAAAATTGGTCAATTTTATTCTTAAACTTTAATTTTCATCGAAACTCCACATTATTTCTGTACTTAGTTAAGATAAATTTACGTGACTGAAACCGGCTTTGACGATATAGAAACTTGGAAATACCAGCATAAATGGCTGAGCTATTTCGTAAAGTTTTACATGTTTTTGCATAATATTTATATTTATCCAAAATTTGCTTATTGTTAAATTTTTAAAAAGCGTCTTTGCTTCAAGATCCGATAATAAGTCAGCAAGCTCATCTTGCACGTTGATGCCCACATTTTCAATTTGAGCAGAAAATGGCACAATAATCCAATCAGGGATGTCAATGTTTTCCAAATCAACAAAGCGCAGTTTAAAATCGTCGCTCAATTTTTGAAGATGACCTGTATATATTTCCAAGTTTTCTTTTATTTCTAACTAGCTGTACCCAGCGTGCGTTGCAACTCTTTCAGTTCGAATTTTAATTTTGTATTTAGGTGTGTAAATGAGATTTGAGATTATGATTTGAAATGAGAATTTTATTTAATGGTGAAAAAACCAGTGATAATCTCAGCAGTCAATTCTCTAGGGTCTGAGGTATCGTTAGTGCATTTTCAAACAGACGTGTATGGTTATGCACACCGACCATGAAACATATTTTGAATGGTGATCTGAAATAAGACTGGATCAATGGTGACATCACCTATTCTGGTGATATGACCTGACCAATTGATGGTGTGATTTTTTCAATAAGCCAAATTATGTGGCAATCCTCTTTTTTGTCACTCAATAGAAGACATCAAACATCGTGTCTCTCCAAAAACATGACGCTTTGCAATGAAACCAAGTATAGAGCAGCTCAAGAAGGATTGCATGTGAATGTAATAAATAACTCTGGCTGCCCATATGCACACCGATACTTGTAGCACCAAATGAAGTTATTTGGAAACACGAATATACAGACATATATTCGCCAAGAAAAGTTTCAATTAATTTGCTTGACCAGATAACAACGTTGATAATGCGTCAGTTGGCGACGTTAAATCTGTCAGTTTCACTTTTCCACCAGAACAGCAAATTGGTACTGTTCAATACAGCAATACTGTTTCAATCTTAAATTTGAGAACACAGATAAATGATCCATTTTTTTTTAATGATAACTTGGATAGAGACTATAATTAGTAATTGGATAATAGTGAAATACACTAAGATTTAAACCAGCACATTGGCGGCGTTTGAATAGAGAAATTTGTTTTCTGTTCTTACTTCTCATTGTTATGATGTTTCAGATAAACGGGCTTGAGCAATGTATTTTAAATCAGTAACCTGTCTTGCTTGCCGTCGCTCAGATGTTTCAGAGGAATGGGCTTGAGAGGTGTGCAGTTGATCGATAACCAGTTTTGCTTGCTGTTGCTCAGGTGTTTCAGATTTTGTATTTAATTACGGTCAGAGATGTATTTAATTGGTGAAAAGCATTTGGCAATTTCCCGGCTCGTTATAATCAGGTTTATTCAAGTGCTTTTGAATAAACAATGTTTTTTGTTTTACCGTTTGGAGCGTACACGAATAAATTAGAAGGTCTTCCGACACGTGAGCAGGCCACATAGAGCTGTCCGTGGGAGAAGCATGGATTTTTCAAATTCAGACCACATACTTGTAGTGACTGTCCTTGGGCTTTGTTGATGGTCATGGCAAAAGCAAGTCGCACCGGAAACTGCCAGCGTTTAAATTCAAATGGCATATCTGTAGGGGTCATTGAAATACGTGGTAGCAGAACATCTTCTCCTTTAAATTTGCCATTTAGAATTTTAGCTTCGAGGATATTGGTCATTATTCTTTTCACTGAAAGACGCGTACCGATACAAAGTTTGGGTGGGTTGATGTTTCGGAGGAGAGTGATAGGTACTCCCGTTTTCAATGTTAAAACGTGCGGTGGCATACCTGGCAAATCAAGTGAATTCAGAAATTCAGTTGATTAGTTTACAACCTTGTTTGAATCTATTACAGTATCAATGGATTTATATGTTCTTGCAGAACCTGGAATTTCATTTAAAATGTGATTATTGATGTCATGTACATCGCTATTTTTTGCTGCTAATATAGCACGTTCACTGAGCCACTGAAGATTTTTGTAATTTTGAGCGATATTTGGAAAAACGTTGTTAAAAAGTTCTTCTACGGTTGAAATAATTTTACAGAAGTCTACTGGAAGTGTAATGCTTTGGGTGGATTTATCTATTGCCATCATTCCATTACCAATATCCAACAATTGCTTTGCAAATCGTTCGGCTGATGCATCATGCTGTAGTTGAACACGCATGTTGGTCTTTAAGCGTAATTTTTGTACATGTTGCCACAACGCTGATGATTTGAGACATGCATGAAGTTCATCAGCAGGAGTTGAACGTGGAATTACTGGTAGAGTTTGCTGGAAATCCTCAGACAATAAAATTAGTGCACCGCCGAAAAGTTGTTATTTTTCTCGCAAATCTCTTAGTGTATGATGAAGTGCTTCCAATGCTTTTCTGTGCGCCATAGCACATTCATCTCAAATTATAAGTTGGCATGATTGTACTATTTTACCTATTACAGAATATTTTTTCGATATTGCATGTGGGTGCTTCAGTGAATTGCATATTTAAAGGTAATTTAAGTGCTGAATGCGCTGTTTGGTCACCATCCAAAAGAGTTTCTAGAGGATGCCGAAGCCAAAGCAGTTTTATTTTGTGATTGTATTGTTGCCAGGATAAGGGAAATGTTTTACCTGTTCCTCCAGGTGCATCTAAGAAAAACAATCCACCCCTCGATTTGTAACAGCTGTCATAATTTTGTCGTATGCTATGCGTTGTTCCATAACCAATTTTGAAAGATTTGATTGAACAAATGAACTTAGTTTGTCCATATCAAAATGCGTTTGCCGTAGAAAATAACGATTGAAAAGATTGTTTGAACATTGATTTGGCGCAGGAATTCCTAGTTCTAACAGTATTTTATTGCAGATTGTTAAACATATGTCTTCGATTGAAATTAAAGCCTCATTATATACCTCTGGAGATAATTGAACGTGCGGATTTTGTTTTGTTGCACGTAAGCGATGTAGTATGTCTTCACTCATACTGTCTTTGTATTTTCCCCAAAGATCTTTTGGATTGGATGGAAAGCACATAGTTAATATTATTGAAAATAACGTGCGTATTTGCTGCGGTCGAGCAGCATTAGATGCATCAGCCATTAAAACGTCCCAATGTGAGTCGTTTTCAAGAAGATTTAATTTTTGGCAAGCTTCGCGATAAGTGACACATACTTCATTGTTTATTGTTCTTAATTCTTGAAACGATGTCGGTCCTCGCACGTTGACTAATAGTAATCGTAAGTAAAAGCATTCTGCATTGTTAGGGTGGATGGTGTAGAGACGACCTAATACGTCAGTTGAATATAAATTGGGATGTCCTTCAACTGGTTTACATTGCTTTCTACGTTGAAAATGTTTCGTTGAAACACTCCATGTGTAGTATGTTGGCACCTCACAGTAAAGAAGCGTCTTTGCAAATACGTCATCCCTGCACAAAGAGAAAAATGCCGTTAACGTTGTTTGTGGTGGTGACAATGCTCTTGAACTGGCATTTTCTGCTGTAAAGTAAACTCGATGTCCATTTTCAAGGTGTACTGCCAAATGAAGAACTGTTGGATGTCGTTCATGAATTGAAAATGATAAAATGCGCCAGACTGCTTCATTGCTACTAATGTAGCGTCCCAGTTGATATTGACTGATTTCATCTATTGTTGAAGTAGTATTTTCCAATCCAAACACTGCCATATCGCTTCCTTTATTTACATATTTACAAATATATTTGATCGCTTTCACCGAATTACAATTTTCGACATTGATGTGTGCTTTGTACGTTTAACGGTGAATAGGGTACGATCCAACGATTATCGACTTCAACATCGTTGTTCCGGATTTTTAAAATGATGGATCTTCCGCCATCTTCTTTAGATCGTCGTCGATAAAGCGGATAGCCGTCATTGCCAGTGATAGTCTCAGCAGTTAGTTCTCTTGGATACCGTTTGGTGCATTTTCCATTGGACATGCAAGGTGAAGTGTTGTTGAGTGATCCACACGGATCATGAATCATATTTTGGATAATGACCTGAAATAAGTCTGGATCAATGGCGACGTCAGGTATTTCTGCTGATATGATCTGATCAGTTTGGCATGGTGTGATTTTTTCAATAAGCCAAATCAGAATGTGTGCATGTGGCAATCCTCTTTTTTGCCATTCAATAGAGTACATCCAACACCGTGTCTCTCCAAAAACATGGCACTTCACAATGAAATCAAGTAAAGATTTTAATTTTTGTTTGAACACACGTGCGGTAATATCATGACGATCTGATGGTGATTGTCCTGGTAACAAAAGGTCTTTAATTTCAACCCAAGCAGGACTGCATGTAAATGTAATAAATAAATCTGGGCGCCCATATGCGCGAACATATGTCATGGCATTCTGTGAATATTCATACATGTGCCTTGGACTCTCTGTAAATGTAGCCGGCAGTATAATCATTTTCCCCACATCATTAGGATTAACGTTCCCATCATTAATTATTGCATCCCGTAAATGAATGTATTCTTCTGAACGTAATTTGGTTTGATTTAATTTAATATACAGTAGGCGTTCGGTTTCAATTTTCGCATACATATCGACAATGTATTGATGAAATAATTGTCGACATTTTAAGATGTGATTATCAGCGTTTTGGCGAATCATCAATCTGTTTGCATAAAAATTCATGGCACTAACTTTTTTATTGGTTTTCTCGCCTGTTTGTGGATTTCTCAATTTTATGTTAAAATGGTATCCATCCTCTCCTTGCCAAAATAAAATAGGATATTGCAATGCATCATAGGATCTTTGTGTTTCTGAGACTCTTTGAACGTCACCATTTCTGCGATAAAGAACTATATCGCGGGAGGTAAATTCTTCGCCAACTATAACAATAGCCACCTCGTCCAATGTTGGTGCATTGTATTTTCCTTTGTGGTGGCCTGCAGGTGTTTTGTCAGCTCTAATAACTACTTTGTAATTATCGGATGGCATTTCGTCAAGTGCAGTTCTGAACAGTCTAATTAACTAATTATGTTGATTGAAAAAATGCTGTAATGCGGTAACAATTTCTCGCTTAGTGCCATTGTTTAACTGACAACGTCGATTGACTTGATCATTTGTGTTACCCATGAAATAAATCTGTAGAAATTTATGATCTGCGCCAGGTAATGCAAGAAGTGATCCTGCACGATGATAAATTTGGCCTTGCACTTTGGATGTTGGCAAGCAATTCTCGTTCACGATACGTGTAGCACCGAATGAAGTCATTTGGAAACACGAATAGTACCGGCGTATATTCGCCAAAAAATGTTTCGATTGACTTGTTTGACCTGATAAGAGCGTTGAAAATGGCTCGGCTGGCGACGTTAAATCTGGTAGTTTCACTTTGCCTCCAGAACAGCAAATTCCAGCTGTTTCATTCTTAAATTTTAGAGCATTACAAAACGTACATAATTTATCCATTTTTGCGATGATGACGCTTGGGGGAAGACTATAGTTGGTTGTCGGATCGTAGTGAAATGCGCTGAGATTCAATTCAGAGTATTGGCAGCGTCTGAATAGCGAAGTGCGTTCTCGATCGGCTTTCATTCTTGCTTCCCGTTGCTCTGACGTTTCTAAGGAACAGGCAAAAGCATTGTGTTCTCGATTAGTTTCAAGTCTTTTCTCCCGTTGCTCCGATGTTTCTGAAGCACGGGTAGTTCTCTTTTTGCGCGCTTGAGATGTCGATCAACTAAGAGCGATTCGTTTAGGCGGCATATTTTTGCAAATATTCTCTCTCACAAACAAAAAGAAATGACTGTGGTCGCAAATTTGCTGAACCGAAAATGCACATTTATATTTTAAATAATAAAACGAGCAATAAAAACGAAACAAATAAGAAATATAAAAATTATAAAATTTGAAACAAAAATCTTTTTTTTTTCAAATGAAAGAAATAAAATAAAATTAATTCGAATAATAAACAATCTAATAGTTTTCAAATGACAACTGTCACAGCAATGAAATCTTCAAAAACTATATTTATTTGTGCTAACCTAAAATTGCATACTAAATATAAATAATTATTGAAAACGTGCAATTTGAATGAAATTTGCTTTTGACTTGATATTTATTAAACAGCTTTCACAATTCGCGATTGCAACGAACTATAGGGGGCGTTGTTGTGTGTGCCGAAACCCTGCGATTTCCATATGAACAGTCATTCAGTTACACTGGAGACGTCCTTAATGTAGCATGTAGTATTGTAACGTTCCATCTTTATTGTGGCTGATTAAATTTAAAAAAGAAAAATGTTTGTTTTCTTTCTTATGCAAACGAAAACAAAATGGTATCTCTTTTTTTTTTAGAGAAGGAACATCCAGAACACATCGAAAAATATTTGTAAATAAAGCGAAAAAAATAGGTTTATTCTTATAAGAGTTCAAACCTAATGCCTGAGAAATAGTTTTACTAAATTTAATGGTATAACATGAAAGGCCCATTTAAATTTTAACGTAAAATAAAGAATGCTTACGAAACAAAAAAAAACAAAAACAAAAAAAAGAACCATTCTTTTTGTAGCCATTTTTTAGTGTTACGAAAATGCGTCTTTGGGACTTGTCAAAAACAAAACAAGATGCAATTTTATTTTTTTAGGAGCGAAATATTTTATGGAGTGAAATCTAACGAAAATGTACGAATGTCCATAACATGAAACTTTATCTTAGTAAACGTCCGTTTTGGAAATGTTATTTCATTTTGAATTTTATTTATTAGAGTTCATAATGGCTATAGAATCAGGTGAGATAAAAGTTTGTTTTGAATCTATGCTAAACTCTATATCGGCCCATTTTCCACCGAAATCCGATTGACTACTTTGATTTTAAACAAAGTGTTTCATTTTAAGATTTTTTCCAAAAATTTTAAGTGTAGATTGGCGGCACTTAAAAATCTGCCAAATCTGTAGCTGTGTTTGACAACAATTTTATCAAAAAATTATAAACTAAAAAACGTAAAATAAAGAATTCTTAGGATAAAAACGATTTTAAAAATTCCTCATTTTTCAATAAAAACTTTCGTATTGTTTTTTTTTTTTAATTCTTATAGTATATAATCAGACGTAAAAAAAACCATTTTGTAGAGAACGATCATCAAGTAAGAAAAAAAATTATTTACAAGCAAATTTTTTATTATAAAAATCATAACACTTAACTGATTTATAAGTCCGGAGAATTCCAAAATGATATGTTCTTTTTTTGAAAACTTAATTCTCAAATAATATATACATAGTTTATCCCTTCCTTACTTTTAGGTAACATACCACACATCAAAATTTTATAATTGTAAGATCTCGATATGAATTTTAATATGTAGCTTAAAAACAGAATAGCTGAATTCTAGTTGAAATTCTTTCAAAACTAAAAAACGATAAAAAATTTATTTATAATCAGCCCAAAAGATACTTTTTCGAGTAATTCGGATTATTCTTTATTGTTGTTTTCTGAATTATGTAGATACAGAAATATATATACATTTCTATGAAGAAGAAGAATATTCTATAACTATTACAGTTCTGTATGGAATTCATTGGAACACATTTATTCATTGGAATGACGAAAGCAATGTTGACTTCATTTTAACTTTTAATGAATTGAAGACAGAAAAATTATTTTACCGCAATACACACATCTGTAACAGCAAGTGATCATGAAATCATGTTTAGTTGTTTGTAATAGAAAGATAAAAATTATTGAGAAGTTGTTCTTCAAATGCTTGGCGTGTTCTGCTTCAATGTTTGGCATGTTCTGATTAGTTTTTTCAAGAAGTTTTACCTTTTCCTTAGGGAATTTTTGCTTCCTATTTGCTGCTAAGAAAATGGCGTCCGTCATTGCCAATGGTTATGTGGGAACTAATGCCCGATATTTACAGTTTCCCGCTAGATGGCGTACTCGAGTGTTGCGATCACGAATTACGAAATCTATTCTCGTTGATTTTACTTGCTTGTGCTCACCTGACATAAAGAAACTTGCGCGAATTATAGTTAAATATTGAAATATATGTAATTTACTTTTCTAAATGAATAGAGCTATAAGATGGAAAATTTCACTGTTGTTATCTTCAAGATATTTGAAAACTGAATCGCTTATAGCAAAATTTAAAACAATGGCTAACTTTTAACCAATCAGAAAATTCCATTTCGATTTTTGCTCATACCGCTGGAACGGTTTGTCGCAGAATGTTCTAATGTCGACAGTGACCTTCCTCGTGCTTTGAACTATCTGTATGCCAAGTTTCATCGCTTTTTGTCGGGTGGTTTAGGAGTCTATAAAGGACATACACACAGACATTCATTTTTATATATATAGATTGTCGCAGATTTGAAAAATACTGATAATCCTTACGTAGTAATGAAGATCTAAATAAATTTAATTTTACTTGGAAGCCTTACAGTATTGTTTGAACTTCGATAATTATTACATCTTTTCCTTGCAGCTTTGTTTGGACATCATTAAATTTTCCAAATAAATCCGCTAAATAAAAACTATGGTTCTTATTGTTTTGGAGTTCATCACTGAGAACAGCAGAGGTTATTTCACTGAGAAATTCAGTCGTGGAGTCAAATAACTCAACGAGCGTTTGCAAGCATACACCTATAACATCGGTGTGTAGAAGTAATTGGTTAAATAACTAGTCGTTTTCCTCACAAAGTTTGGAAAATAATCTTTATTCAAGAGGTTGGGCTTCAATTTGATTGATACACTTAATACAAAACTGAAAAGCTTTATGTAGCTCTGAGCTCAGATATCTTGCTACTTAGTTGTTTCTGTGCAACACACAATGAATGGTACGTATACCGGGCACTTTTTCTTTGAGAAATGTAGCAAAATCTCGGTAACGCCTTATCATAGCAGGTGCCCCCTCTGTGGCTACCGCTATTATATTTTCAAGCGGAATATCATATTTATTTAAATATTCTTGTAAACATCTAAAAATTGTCTCTCCTTTTCCATCAGTTTCAAGATATTTAGCAAATAAAAATTCATCAATGACTTGTCCTTTCATTTTATTGAAATATCTAACGTACACCATAACAATAGCAGAAACGTCAAAAACAGATTCATCAAGTTGAATAGAGAACTTGCAATTTTTTAGCTCTGAAACTACCGTATTTTCTATTTCTTCGGCGATTTCATCAATACGCCGTTTTACAGAATTTGCACTTAATGGCAATGACTTTAAAACATTAACGGAGTCTTTTTTCATTACATCCTCAATGACGTCTTTAATTGCAGGTTTAACAATTTCTTTAGCGATTGTGTATGGTTTCCCTCTCTTTGCTATATTAAGCAAAATCTTGTACGAAGCTATTAATCCTCCTTCAGTTTCAACTTCAGTAGACTGCTTCATAAAACTTGTTATAGTTGATCGACGTGTGAATTTTTCTTTATGTTTTTTGAAAAATTCAAGTTCTTTAATTTTTTTTTATCTGAGTGAACCCTATCAAGATGATCTTTCATTTTTGACGGTTTCATGTAGTTATTTCCAAAAGTTTCTTCGCATAGAAGACACATAGGAATCGTTTCATTTGTTTGTTATAAATATTGTCTGATATAAAGTCAATTATTTAAAAAAAATCACATATTTTACATACTCAATTATGTATGTGTGATTTGCGTATTAAAAACTGTTTTTTCTTAGACCCCCAATCGACCCTTCCGATTCGAATCGACCCCCATTCGACCCCCTGGCTCAGATCGACCCCTGATTTTGTTAAATAGACCCCTGGGGGTCTATATAGACCACTTTGGCGACCTCTGGGTTAGAACATCCTTGCCTTTCCATGATAAGTTTTCTTAGTTTACTTTCCTTGCACTGAAAATGTTCTATGTGAAGGAGAGTTGATCTAGGTTTATCTTTGTGTTTTCATTATTTTAAAGCTGCTCAATTTCAAATTTCAAAGTTGAGCTCAAAATTTCAAAGATATGAAAAAGGGCATAGATATTGGCAAAATCAACAGGATTCGAAAGTATTATAAAGGTTACAAAAGTATCCTTGTCTTTCACTTTGGGCTGTGTTCGAAAGATGAGGACGACAGAGTTTAAAATTGGTAACCGTAACTTTATAAGAGCCGACTTCTTACTATTGGTTTTAGGAGTTTCCTTGTATTTAGAATTAAGTTCAATATTTTAAGCTAACGGTGTTGAGCCTTTGTAACCGAAAATTTTATACGGAGGGGTTGTTTAATGTTTGTTCTTTGAGTTTCCTTACATTCTGGGTTGGATTCAAAATTAAAAAAATATTGGTAACCACGAGTCCGAGTTAATTGTTAAATGTCAGTTTCATGAGCTTCGTTGCATTTTGAATTGAGTTCAAAATTAGAAGGTTGCAACTATAAATAGCCACAAATTTAATAAGAATGGGCAGTTTCTCTTACACCTGATGGAATCGACGTTGCATTCCTTGTGTTTCAGCTTGGGGTCGAATTTTCAAAGCTATACGCATTTGAAGATTGGTAGTCGCAAATTCTACACGAATAGACTGTCTAGTGAAGTGAATGCACATATTTGTAAATCAAGATTCTTTAAATTGTGTCGTTGCAGGCAAGTGTATCTTCCAGTTCCAGAGTGAGCAAACTGAGAGGGGTAACTTCTCGTCTCCCATGTTTCCCAACAACTACTCCGAGTCCCTCGAGTGCATTTACAACTTCCAAGGAAAAGACCACGAAACACTGAGGCTCACTTTCCACCACTTTGATCTGGAGGAACCATTCAAAAAAGGGTATGAAATCAGTTGATTCACTCCAAATATTTGAATCAATTACTCTAATCACTTAATTTGTAATAATCACTTTAAACATAGATTAAACATAGAACTGTTTTCCAATAATGAACTAATATTCCAGCTAACCTCTATATTTTAGGAGGGCCGGGATATCCTGGTCGGTAGGGCGCTGGGCCCATATCCAAGAGGTCGTGGGTTCGATCCTCGCCGGCCGAAGACTCCCCGTGTAGTAAATGGTGACTGATGCACGTTAAATCTGTCTAGTCTCAAAGTCCTCCATGTTCCCATAACAAATCAATACCTCTGGGGGTACTGATCCAGGAGTTTCCTTGTCTTCTGGATTGGTTCAAAATTACAAGGCTACGGAGTTGAACATTAGTAGTCGTAAACCCATGAAATTGGGTCGGCTGTTCAACGACGGTTATAAAATAAAATAAAATGACTTCATGAAGGGCTGGGATAGCCTGGTCGGTAGGGCGCTGGGCCCATATCCAAGAGGTCGTGGGTTCGATCCTCGCCGGCCGAAGACTCCCCGTGTAGTAAATAGTGACTGATGCACGTTAAATCTGTCGAGTCTCAAAGTCCTCCATGTTCCCATAACAAATCAATACCTCTGGGGGTACTGATCCAGGAGTTTCCTTGTCTTCTGGATTGGTTCAAAATTGCAAGGCTACGGAGTTGAACATTAGTAGTCGTAAACCCATGAAATTGGGTCGGCTGTTCAACGACGGTTATAAAATAAAATATAAAATAAAATGACTTCATGAGAGCCGCGATGGCTCAGGGGATAGAGCGTTCGCCTTCCAATGAGGCGAACCGGGTTCGAATCCCAGTCGATACGAATTCCGCATCCGGCTTGCACTGACCACAGTGCTGACGTGAAATATCCTCAGTGGTAGACAGATCATGGGTTAGAGTCCCCTTGTCGTCAGGCTAACCGTGGGAGGTTCTCGTGGTCTTCCTCTCCATGTAACGCAAATGCGGGTTAGCTCCATCAAAAAGTCCTCCACGAAGGCAAATTTCTCCCAATACTCGATCCAGGAGTTCCCTTGTCTTCTGGATTGGGTTCAAAATTACAAGGCTACGGAGTTGAACATTAGTAGCCGTAAACCCATTAAGTTGGGTCGGCTGTTCAACGACGGTTATAAAAAAAAAAAAAAAAAAAAAAAAAATGACTTCATGAAGGCCGGGATAGCCTGGTCGGTAGGGCGCTGGGCCCATGTCCAAGAGGCCGTGGGTTCGATCCTCGCCGACTGAAGACTCCCCGTGTAGTAAATGGTGACTGATGCACGTTAAATCTGTCGAGTCTCAAAGTCCTCCATGTTCCCATAACAAATCAAGACCTCTGGGGGTACTGATCCAGGAGTTTCCTTGTCTTCTGGATTGGTTCAAAATTACAAGGCTACGGAGTTGAACATTAGTAGTCGTAAACTCATGAAATTGGGTCGGCTGTTCAACGACGGTTATAAAATAAAATAAAATAAAAAATGACTTCATGAGAGAGGGTTGTTTGCAAGAAGACCGGCTGTTTGCGTCCAGCTCACTTCTACGAACAGGCGAGTTCGTTCAGCTTGGTGCAGAGAGCATAGAGATTGGAGTATCGATCAATTGGCGACAGTTCTCTTCGCTGATGAGTCCCGGTTCAGCCTAAACACCGATTCTCGCCGTACGATCATATGGAGAGAACCATGCACCCGCTATTTACCCTCCAATGTCCACGAAATTGATCATTATTGCGGAGCAGGTTGTATGGTTTGGCAGGCATCATGTTAGATGGCCGCACACCTCCCCATGTCTTTGAAAGAGACTTTGTAAATTGTGTGAGATATAGGGATGAGGTCTTGGAGTTCTATGTTCTCTTTTTCAGGGGGGGGGGGGTGCAGTTGGCCCTGAGTTCATTTTAATGACGATAACGTGAGGCCGCATAGAGCTCTTCTGGTCCACGAATTTTTAGAGAGTGAGGACATTCACCGAATATACTGGCCAGCTAGGTCCCCAGACCTTAACCCTATAGAGCATGTGTCGGACGCTCTGAAGAGGGCATTTGCAACACACTACCCCCTCCGAGAACCATCCAGGGAATGAAAACAGAGTTGCTGAACGAGTGGGACCAATTGCCACCGGAAATGCCTTATTTCAAGTATGAAATTACGCTGAAAGACCTGTTTAAGAGGACCACACCTCCTATTAACCCATTTTTTTTTTATTCTGCTACCGCTGTTTCATTCCTTCCGACTCCAACGAGTGTTACGCATGATCATGCGTGTGTATTACAATTGCTGAATAGTAATTTGTTTTGTATTGTATCAAAGTATGTACATATCAGATTTAATCAAAATCGGTCCAGTAGTTCTAGAAATAATAGACCAAGTCTGCAAATTCTTATAATTTCTTACACCAGTGTACTATATTTTCATTAATTTGATGAGAATTAACGTACCGATGAGACTCAACTGATTCTAATAGTCTGAACAATTATTTACTCTATTCGAATAAATGAAACGGAACAGGCGTATGAATGAGTTTCGATCCCTTTCAAATGACTCTTTTTCATTGATTCTGTTAGATCATTTTAACATTTATTTGAATCCTTTACTCTTATCACTTGTTTGAATCAAATTATTTTTCTTAAATTTCAATAAAATGATTTTTTTAAAGTGTTGTACTATACAAATTCGTTCTGTGTAGGTAACTTCTTTAACAATTAATCCCACTTATAATACGTAATGATCCTGGAATTCAATTTCACTAAAAAAGCAGCCTCTTAAAATCATAATTTTCGAAAATGCACTTTTGCAGGTGCCTCACGGACTATGTGGACGTGTCCACGATAACCATCGTAGGTAGCAAATTCCTGGTGGGACGTTTCTGCGGCAAAGACATCCCAAATTCCATGCTCTTCATGAACCCTCGAGCGGAGATCATCTTCAAGACAAACCACGTGATCCACAGCAAGGGATTCCACGGATCCTACCACTTTCAGGACGAGAGTAAGATTTCACTCTATGATTTATCACACAACTTTTGCATAATACAGTAGTATGATCATTTTGAATCATTCTCCTGAAAGTAACTTAGCATGTATAATTGGAAACTAAGAAATATGAGAACGGTATCATGCTTTTTGGATTTCAAAAGGCAAATGATAAATTCTAAAAGCTTCTACTGATTCATATAGACATTTAACAGCATGCATATTACTAATTTGGGTTTAGCTGTGCAAAATAGAAAAATATCACCTTCAATAACTTTTGTTCTAATGATCATATTTTCCTGAATTAAGTGTTAAATGGAAGTCTCATGAGCTTTTCTACTGATTTCGTTGAAATTTTATATTTTGTCATTAAAAACTTCATTATCTAAAATGATTTAAAAATTTGTATACCTTACAATTCAAAGATGTTTCTATCCATATTGAATGAACTTATAAAAACTATTAAAAACTATTTTTTACATGGGGTAATCTTTGGATGAAATAAATTTATAAATTTTTGATTCACTTAAAAAATTCTTTAGTTATGGCAAAAGATGCTAAGTGCAAAATTAACTTTAAGGGCCCCTTTATATTGTTGTCGTAACCAAACTATCATCACCGTATTTCCGAGATTAAAGTCATTCGTCGAAAAAACAGGAATATTTATTTAAAGAATTTTTGTTTGATTCTTAGCATGAAATATCATAGGAGCTAATTAATTAGAGTATTGAAAATCAGAATCTCGGACCAATAAGATTGAATTCTTTTAAATAGTAAGAACTGTGGTGTAATACCTATCCGAATTCGATGTTGAAAAGACTGTATGAATTGTTAATTCCCAATCTTCAAAGGCTGCACCAATTGCAATAAGGCAATCTGCAGCTCGTTGATGATCTCCGTTTTTCGGAGCTCCGTAAATTAGGCGAATAATTAACCTCAAACTATGCATGAAATGATGGCAGGGCACGTTTTAAACGAATAACAAATCTTTTTCGACCATTATTAATAGAAGAAAAGGCTAATAATTAAGCTATTTAAAAATATGGCGTTGTACTTCTTGTCGGATTTAATTGACGAAGCCTTTTTTAATATCATGTAAGTTTCAATCCTCTTTCTATATTGATAAAAAAATACTGATTGTGCTCGATAATTTGCCAAGTAATTTCCATCTTGTTGTCAGATTGATTTGACAAACTACTCGTATAAACAGTTATAAAATACATGAACACTTTTAATTTTAGTCTCTTAAGATTTACAAAAATGTGTCAATTGAATAAATTGATTTCATGATATTGTACCCCGGCAAGAACAGTGTCATAACTCTAATAAGCAGCATTTGAGAAAAATCAACTTACGATATTCTGAATTAGACACAAAACTGACAGAACTGCCCTCAGCTGCATAAATTGCGAGATGTGACACTTTTTGAGCTTGACGGGGCACATATTTTTCATTGATTTAACCTCAAAATTGCTGTTTTTTTACTTCTGTCACTTTTCCTGCCGGGAGGCGATATTTAACATTTATTTACTTCGGTTCTGTTCGAATTCTGTCTGTGCTGTTTGATTAACAAACTAATTATGTTTTAAGAAATATTGTATATATGCGAAACCCTAAATTTATGATTCTTGCTTAATAACTTTTCTGATTCTTATCAAATCCTTCTATAATTATAAATTTAGTCTTACTGAGTCATGGAACTATCTTTAGTTTTGGTGTAGTGTAACACTTAGGTGTAAAATCCTTTGTCTTCAGATACTCGACAATTAGCAAAAGTTATTCAGCATGTTTATTTTGCACAATGAAAACTACAATATTAATACATATTTTAAGCAAATCTGTGAAAAAGTAAACAAGTTGTAAGATCTGCAAGTTTAAGAAACTTTATTTTGAGAAAAGGATTTTTGAAGTTGGAAAAAATTATTCGTATCCATACAGGGTCGTCTTTTACTCAGAAACTTTTCAACTAAATCAACTTTAACACCATAATCACTAATAAAAAGTTTGCAATAGTCTTAAGAAATCAGGTGATCATAAGCATTACTAAAAAAGCAGCACAAGATAAAATAAAATAAAAAAGCAGGCGATAATTTTGGCACTTCTTAGAGTTGATTGTTTTCCCGACCAAGTTTTTAATTTTTATTATAACCAGAGTACATTTTTAATATTTTTACATAATATTAATTTAAAGTATTTTTTATCTTCTTTTTATGATTAACTTATTCATAATTACTGTATTGACTGGTGATTTTAATGTAAATATGAATACTAAAGAAGAAGGAAGAGAATTTTGTGACGTCTTAAGAAATATATATTGGCTGAAATTGAAAACCAATCCAGTCAATTAGACGACAAGAAGAAAAACATCAAATGATGCAGTTTTTTCTACTCATGACTTGAAATGTTGTGGAGTTTATGAAAATCTATCCAAAAGAAGAAAAAATAAAAACATTTAACCAACAATTAATCACAATGATGGGATTACAATTTTCTCTCTTTTGTAACTCATTTTCATTATATTCTTATTTTAAACACTATATTTACTTATTACTTTTAATTTTCGCTATTAAGAAACTTTTCTTAATTTGGTACTGTTTCTAATTTAATTACGTAAAAGTAATTTTGTTTTTATAAAACCTTCACTGGGACCTCCCGCCCCCCTTTAAGTAACATCATTAACGAATTGGGTAGTTGAGTAGCAGAGCTTAATAATTCTTTTTTTGCTTTTTGTAGAGATGATACCCCCACCAAAATCGACCATGAACGTTAGCAATTGTGGCGGTATAGTGACCGGAGTGGGTGGAATAATTGTCTCTCCCGGCTATCCTTATTATTTTCCAAAGAATATCGAGTGTATATGGCTCCTGAGAGTTGACTATCATATGAGGATCTATGTTCGAATCATCAAGATGCAGCTCTACGGAAGTATAGGTAAATATTTACTACACCATTTGCATGTTTACAAAAACTTTAAATTTTTCTCTCACTGAAATAAACAAATCACTAGTAGAAATATTTTTTAATGTAAGTGTACAATGTGAATATAAAAGGGATTTATTAAAAAAACGCTATACTGCAGTAGAAAACTTTCATGTCAAATTCTCAACCAATTACGTTTGTAATTTAAAGCCCAGTGAATCATTTGCTTGCTATTTTGTAATGGTTTGCTTTTAGTTTATCTCAACTCATTTTTTTTTCTATGCTTTAAATTTTAAACGAGGAAAATTTAACCACGAAGGTGTTCAGAAGTGAGTCCGTACACGATTAAAAATGTTTTTTTTTTTTTTTCTTTTGTGAATGTTTTTCAATTGAACAAAATATTGCACAACTTCTTTAATTTTTTACACATTAAATGGACGAAGATTTAACTTAATGAGATTTTTGAATTTACATTTTTTACTTTTTTTTCTTCTAAAATTTGTATAATTTATGCTGGTGTGCATAGTTCCAGATAAACTCCTGATTGGAACAAAAGAAAATTTTTACAACTTTCGTCTGTAATTTGAAACAATAATATTTATAAGAAAAATAGGATTTTAATATTTATATGGAGAAGAAAACCATGAAATCTAATACGAGGTTTAGAACAATGTACGAACATTTCATCTCATCACCCTCAGCATAAATGGCCAGAAAGCATAGGTTCTCAATCTTACGATGTGTAGTCTCCATTAATCTAAATTTAATTTATTCTCCTTTTCCTTCTTATTAATGATGTAGAAGAAGAATTTTTACTTAATGTTAACCATTCTAAATAAATAAGACGTCGTTTGGTTAGTTTTTATATATTATCTAATAACATTTTTATGTGTACATGAATTTTGGTAGAGTGCGAGGCATTGTTATCATGTGCGTAAGGTACATTAGTACCTTACCTCGAAAAAAATCAGTTTTAAAATGTTTCCTGAAAAGTTTACAACATATTTGAAAATTCTAAATTTAGTTCAATCTGAGTCTGTTTAATGTGCAGTAAATTAAAAGAACTGAAATTTATTTCATATTTTGAAATATGTCACAAGGAAAAGTTTTTTTTTTTTCTTCTCTTTTTTTTCTCAAAGAAATAGCAATTTTGAACGCGTTTAGTTGAACGCACTTCCAAACTATTTGTGTATACTACCCACAAACTATCAAACGAGACAAATCTTTAATTTTAATTTATATAAATTTTCTTCCTTAATCGCTACAAAGAAATATTAAACTCCACATAATTAGGAGGGAAAAAAAACACTTTTATCTAATCTACGCAAACCACAAAACTGTGATAATAATGCATGTTTGACATCCCTGTGATGAATGTTCAAAATTGTTAAAGTGTTTGAGATAACACTTGGTCGATATTAGTTTTAATTAAATCAGCTAATTCATCATCTCACCTCTGTTACCCGCGATCATATATTACGCTCCTTAATTGTAATTCTGGGAGAAAATGATGCGTAAATCGTGATGGTTTGAATTATGTTCTCTAATTGCTTTATCTTCAAATCTAATGATATTCCACTAAAAAAACAAAAACTAATAATTGCTGAAATTTTTTCATTTTTAAAAATTAAAATTAATCTTTACTTTTTTTAAACTGCTTGCACTCTTTAATGTTCAAAATGTGAAATCCATTAAAAACTAAGCATTAAACATTAAATCAAAAAAATGGATCAGAAGAAAAGTTTAGTGCAAGATATAACGTATAATCACGAAATTTTTAAAATGAATATATTACTTGATGTACAGTGCTCAAAATAAAAAATGGGCCACCCTGAATAACTTTTGATCTAATAATTGGATCTTCACGTTCTAGGGGTCTATCTTATTGGCTCGTGAAGGTGACATCAAATATGCTAATTAATATATGATGATATTTTAAGTGACAAAATCAGACAAAAAAACGCACTTTCTCTGAATGAACATACCTGTTTTTTGATGGATTCAGATTTCTGACCCCCAAAATATGGGAGGTATACACAATCTGGGAAATAAGGTCCTCATAGTTTGGTCAGGAGAGCGGTCCCAAGTTTGTACCCCTTAATATCAATTTTACTTTTTGCGTATTTCACCTCATTTCAAAAACTTTTTAAGCGAATTGAAAATTTTTTGAACGCCCTTATAAGAAGCATTTATCCAAAGATAATTCCATGCAAAAAATACATTTTAGAATATATTTATTATTTTTTGTTATTTTATTAAATCATAGGCCAAAAATATTTTGAATTGTAAGGTAAATAATTTTTTACATAATTTTAATGTATATAATTTTGCATGGCAAAATACCAAATTTAAGTAAAATCGGTTGAATAGTTCCAGAGAAATCGAATTTTAACTATACTATTTGTTTAAAATTCAATTACTCTGGAACCATTCACTTTACACAACCATGACCAAGCCTATAGCTTGATTTCTTAGGGCTTTATTTTTTGGCAGCCCTGGCAAGAATGCCACGTGATTTTAACCCTGGTCAGGCATCGTAGAAAAAGCCTGGGTGTTTTATCGACGATTCTCCAATCATTCACATTACAGCCATCAAGAGGACTTTCAGCAGTAACAGAATTGACATCATACACCCTTCTGCATATACACGCAGACTATTTAGTCAAATGCCAGGATCGAACTGTTAACCCCCTGTTCTCCAGGCTTCTTTACCGACTGCTCTTATGCACATCAGCTATTCTAAGGACAAAAGATTTTTCTCGGTTTTATTACAGCTGTTGTCTATATATATATATATATCAGAGATGGGCATTTGTCATTCAGAATAATGAATAAAGAATGATGAATAATTATTCAAACTCTGAATAATGAATAAAGATTTATTCATTAGTCAGAAATATTTTGAATAAAGAATAAATCATTCATTATTCTTTATTCAGTATCCTTTATTCATTAGTCAAGAATAACTGAATAATTTCACTGGTCAACAAAAATGGGTACGGAATACTCTGACTACGATTATGACAACTACAAATAAAACGTTAATCCTTTTCAAGTATATTTATATAATAGTTGAGGAAATTTACTTTTGTCTAACATAATGCATAGTTTTGAGAAATGTTTACATGGCAAAAAAGCGTTTGATTTTTTAAGTCAAAATTTTATTTAAAAATTTAAAATAAGATTATCGTTTGCTTTCAAACACTATAAGAAATTGTGTTTTATAGATTTTAGAACAAAATTTTAAAATGAACTTAAGTAACTAAACTGTTAAAAACCTACTTTTTAGCACAACTAAGTATGTTAAGCTGGAGTAAGTTAAAATAACATAAAAATAAATATTCATACTTGTCTTATAGTTAAAGTTATATATACTTGTTATACTATATAGTTATTATACTTGTTTTATAGTTAAATTCCTAAAATAAGACGTTTAAGAGCAAACGATGTTTTGCATCTCGTTATAGACAAAGACATATCGATTGCATTTTTCGCTGGTTATTCAAAGTTGTATTCAGAAAAATTAGTCATGACTAATGAGTTTATTCATCAATCATTATTCAAAATTTTTTATACATTTGCATAATGAATAATACATAATGACTAAATTTTTATATGAATAATCATTCAGAATAAATTTAGTCGTGAATAAAATTTCCGTGAATGATGCCCATCACTGATATATATATATAGAGAGAGAGAGAGTGTGAAACCTCCTGTTGTGGACACTCCTGCAAAACGGATGCCTCCTAATACGGACATATTTTTAATTCCCCGGGAATCTTCTATGAGTAAACCATTATATACATTCTCCGCAAAGCGAACACTCCCGTAACCGGACGTGGACAGTCATTTTGGCCCTGAAATGTTGTTTTCTATTTCTTCAAACCGGACACTACTTTTTCTAAATTTGAAAAAAAAAAAAAACTACTATTTCTGCTTTAAATTGCAAGGGGGGAAATGCAACTTTTCACCATTTTTAAAGCATGTAAATTTTTTGCCTTATCCATAGCTGTAAATATTGTTCAGCTATATCACTGCGGAGAAATCAATCTTTCTCTTGCCCTATCTTTGTAAAGAAAGGAGAGAAAACGATACTGCTCTAGTGAAATAATTTGGACAGCGGCATCTTTTGATCTTTTCATCTGGACCATACAGGTTATGAGACCCCACAAGTTGAAATGACATCTCCCAACACTTCTTCCCCATTGAATTAATTTTCTTATCAATTTGAAGACTGTATTTAACACAGCTGGGGTAAAAAAGAGAACAGAAGTATAATCTTTGAGGTTGATGTAAATGAAATATTTATTCAGACACTTGATAGCTGATCAATTGTGAATAATCAACTCCATAGGTCCTCATGACTTACAGGTAGGCATTGCTTTTTTTTCCTTCTGTGAATAGTGGGAGGTTTACTTTCAAGAAGATATTAACCATGTTCCCTAATCAAATGATAGGTAGGTGTAAGGGGAATAAACCTAATAATTGAAACTGACTGAGGAGTGAAAACTCTTATTCGGTATCATATGTCTAACTTGAGTATCTATGCTGATAGGAAAATTATATTCATTTATCTGTATCTACATCTAAAATTGTATATTCATATCAAACTTTTTTATATGTTCTTTTTTTTTTCTTAAATTTTAAATAAATATCCTTGTAGATAGTTATTGTATATTAGTTAAATATTTCTACATCTTAGAAAATATCCTAAAAACAATTTACGGTGTTAAACTTTGTTATTAGGGTTACCTTCCCTTAAACGGACAACTCTCATAAACGGACAATTTTTTCGGTCCCAAGAATGTCCGCTTAATGGAGGTTTCACTGTATATATATATATATATATATATATATATATATATATATATATATATATATATATATATATATATATATATATATATATATATATATAAAGAATCTAATGATGGTGGCGCAGTTTTTCATCGTAGACGGTGCATTTTTATTGGCCAAAAAATCACATGGTAGGATTCAGTTTTTTCCCATTAATTTTCATAATTTTTTAGTTGTTATTAGCACAAAACTCATATAAGTCATAAAAGTATTTTTGTATCCCTAATTTAAAGGTATTTACCTGTACTGTTACTGTTATGTTTTTAATTTTGTTTGTTTTTTAAATTAAGAGTTTGGTCACCGCAGGTGGCCAGCCGACCCGCGAAGCGGGTTTGCGGCTTTTCGCGGCCCCCCACGTTAAAACATCACCCTCGCACTCCGGAGGTCGTCAGGACCGAGGCCCCTCGGACGCGGAAAGCACACAGCCGTCACCCAGAAGCGTCGTGTACAGTAAATTAAGAGTTTAAGAGGATTGTTATTATTATTAACGTAATTCTACATTACATTTTAAGATAAAGTTATTTAAATCGGTGTCCAATCTTATTAACCGCCTTACAATTACTATTTTTTGGTACCAATTACATTAATATATGAATGACAGTTAAAGAGATTCGTTTAATGACATTGTATTTAAAATATATATCAGTCCATTTGGTAAGCAAAAATTTAAATTACTGTTGGGAACTCACCAAATTTGTTACAATAATGTACTTTAGTTATAAATCTTATATATATATATATATATATATATAGTTAGAATTCAAAAATTATTTCTGCTCACTAATAGATATTAGTATTATCATAAGGGAAATATTTGGACGTGGGATTTGGTGGCACAAGAGTTCTTTTTTCTACGTATGTTTAGTAGAATAATTTCAACTGTTCTGTGCCAAGAAACAACAATTATTGCAAGCAATCATCGGGGTTGGTGAGCGTCAACGAACAGGGAGCTTTGCCCCCTAGTATTTGTATAAAAAATAAATAGCAATAAAGGCGCATAAGAAAGAAATATTATTAACATTATTCATAGATAGAAAAAAATTAATTTAGATTTTTTTTTATTGAATTGTCTTCAGACTCTTCGAGATGTTAATTTATTTTGTTTCATTTCTTAAGCGAACTGTCCAGAGGCTGAATTGGCCATCTATGATGGTTACTCCAGTATATCGTTCAATCCAAATCTTATGCAGAAGTACTGTGGAGATCTAAGATACTACAAGAATATCGAGGAACAGACTGCGCTCTCTGCAAGAAACAGGATCTTGCTCAGGTCAGATTTCAAACACTTGTGTTTAATTCATCACTATTTTAGTACACTGTTAGAATTTTCTTGGAAAAAATGGTTAAATAACAATTTATATAATTGTTATTTTACCATCTTCAAAAAAACAGTCAAATAACCATAAATAAGATGGTATTCAAACTGTTAACTGTTAGAAAAATCATTTATTAAATGCTTTAACCTAATACAGTTACTAATACAACCAGAGTTTTATCGCTCCCAATTACGCTCACCCAATGAAGTCACTTAGTTTCTTGCTGCTTCATATTATAGCCGAGGGGGGATAATCTGTCAATCTCATGAACGTCAATTCGAGTCCCAACGTTGCCTCCATTCCCTTCATCAATTGAAGAGTTTGCAGTGTCTGCAACGCCCATTACATAACGAAAAGCCTTGATCCAATGTCCAGTTAAATTTGTTTTGAAACCCTGCTAGTTCTAAAAATAAACGTATAGTTTTGGTTTTATAACCACATTAGTTATAAACAGTTTCAAAACCATGAAGGTAAAAGATTACCGAACTTTACGGTTAATTGACTAATTATAATTTGGCTAAATTGAACTCAATGATTTAAAAGTGTTGTATTTTACAGATTCAAAACATCGGCCTCTCAAATCATGAAAGGAGAAGATTTAGACAAAAATGCTGTTGGCTTTAAAATTATCTGGACTGCAGTAGAATTTCAAGATGAAGGTAATAATCTATTTGGGCACTTAGCTTCCTTTACGCTCCCGTACGTATGCAACTGCGCATGCTCACGTTAATTTTGAATGCTGCGTATCTTTACATATGTTGCCTTGATTTACACTACTAAAACAAGAACGCTGTTTATAGCTGTCTGTTTAAGCTTACTTTCTTTGCCTGTTATCTTAGAACAATTGATTCATTCAATAAATAATTAATTTTATTTAACATTATGCTTGCCTAATTGCACCAGTTCCATAAGATGAAGTTTCGCTATTTTAAAATTATAAATTATATTTATTTTAACTAGGCAATTTAGTTACACGAAGTCAAATAATCAATAGAAGCGCAATAATATTTTTTAAGTAGTATTATTATTAATAATATTAATAAGGTGCATTCTTTATCGCTGAAGAATTCATCAAAATCTATAATCTACAAAAGTTTTCTGCTCACAGAACTGCAGTTTTATGTAGAGCAAAGCATCTTGAATCGTATGCCACAGCTTTAACTATATCTATTGTAAATGTTTGCTTTGATTTTGTGGCCAAAGTTAAAATTATATTCTACTAAGTTAGTGTTTTTAATTTAATGGTTTTTGCAAAATCTCTTATTTATACTTCACGGGCGCATGAGAATTTACCCTTAACTGAATGCGCACTAGAAGGACGCATGGGCAATTACTTGAAATCTTACGCACGGGAGCGTACGAAAGCTAACGTAAATTTGTAAAATCACCCTATTAATTTGTAGAATGAGTAAAATATAAAATTGCAAGATTTAATAACAATTAAGATGTCAAAAATCATTTTTTTTTAAAACTAACCCTATTTCAGAAAATTCAGTGAGCACAAAGAAGACGAATCACCTTAAACCTTCATCTTCAGTGAGTGTAAAGGAACAAATCACCTTAAATTTCTTTCGTGATACCATTTTGATCATTGTTTGGGGACACTCTATGTAATTTAATTCGTGCAAAATTATATATATAATGTCCCCAAACAATAATTTCAATAGTAATAATTTTCAGAGTAATTAATCCCCAAGTAATAATTCAATAACTCATTCCCAAGCAATAACAGTTTCCAAAGAATCATTTTCAGAGTAACTATAAATACATAAATGAGTTACTAAACAAAATCATATTCTATATGGATGCAAAATTAAACAATTTAAGAAATTTCTAAACAATATCTATATTTTATTTCCCCGTTCTTTATTTTAATGCTTTGAATCCTTACGTACAGTGCGTAAAATAAAAAAAGAACCACCTTGAATAACGTTTGATCTAATGATCTGATCTTCACCTTCTAAGACTCAATCTTAATTGCTCGAGGAGGTGATTTCAAAAATGCTAGTTAATAAGTGCAGATGATATTTTAAATTACAAAATCAACCACAAAAGCGTAATTTCTCTAAATAAACATTTGCGGTTCCTTCTTCTACGGAATCGGATTTCTTACCTCCAAAATGTAGCCGCAATCTGTGAAAGATTGTCCCACCAAAGTTTTGACCTCTTAAAGTTAATTTTACTTATTGTATATTTTGCTATATCTCGAGAACTTTTGAATAGAATTGAAAATTTTTGCACACAGTTATAAAATTCCTTTATCCAAAGATGCAAAAATAAGTTTTAGTAAATATTTATTTTTTTCTTAATAATGGTCAAAAAAATTTTGAAGTGTTGGAATTTTTGCATCATTTTGAAGAATCTAATTTTACATACGAAATGCAAAATTTGATCGAAATCGGTCGGATAGTTCCTGAGAAATCGAATTTTAAATATCTGACTTTTCTGAAATTTAGTTTCTTAGTTTAGCTTAGGTTTTTTGTACATACGAAAAACTGTATTTTATATAGTCACAAGGTCAAGTGATTTCTGAACTTTCTAATCAATACATTTATTTTTTAATCCTGGTTCCTTATTGCAAGACTTTGAAGGCCTGTATAATATATACGTACAAACTAAAGCATATTCTACATAGAGATTAAATAATTTATAGAATTTTTAATCTAATAATTTATGGAAATAATATTTTTGAACGTTGTTGCATAGAAACAAAATCATAGTCACTTTATACAATAAAATTTTTATACTCAATAATTTTTGACCACATATTCGCGTAAAGACTCTTCTTCTTGTTACCTCATTTCGCTTGCTTCAGCTTTTTAATTTATTTAGTGTTGAAAAAAATTATGAGTTTGGAAATTTAAGTATCACTTACATCATTAAAAATTAAAAAAAAGTTTAAAAGCAATTTAAACTGATGTAAAAGCTAGGGGTAATTTATAAGGCTTATCTTTAAACTTATTTTTTATCCTCTTTTGTAACATAATTTAGAAAGAAAGATTATTCAATTGTTATTTTACATCATTAGAATAATTTCTTTTATTTTACTTCAAAGAAAAATATTCCCTAATTATTAAGTATGTTTAATAAGATATTTTTGGCTTTTTTATGCTATTGTCCTTTTTGATACCTATTTATATGATTATCAAACAGTAGAATTTTTGGGGGTCTTTATATTTTATTAAATTTTTGTCATGGATAGTGTGCATTTAAAATATAGTTTGCAACTATTTTTAATGATTTTCAATTTAAGCAGTATGTATTCGTTTTGATCAAAAAGTATTCGATATGATAGCAAAAAGAGTCAGAATTTCTCTCTCAATCATCAAAACATGCCTCAAAATTTTTTCTGTGAAGAACGAATCTTATTTCATTGCACTCAAAACGATGACAACGAATTTCAGATAAGAAACACCGCAAAACGGAAACTACTTTATTAACAACTTTTTCAACTATTTTTTTTTTACATTTATACTTGATCTAGTCTAATTCGGTCTTGAGGATTTCAAATCTGAAATTAGTTTTGTTCAAAAGCTACAGACTTTTTTTTTAAAAATGATATTTTTTTGTCGAAATTTACAAGTTTAGAAACGTTATATATAGCAGGGGATCGCGTAAATGTTAGGACAAAGTTAAGGCAATTAAGGCACATCATAAGGTTTTAAAAATGCATAGAAACCTATGGCCGGAAATGTCCTTGTACGCGGCTTGGGGCATTTCTCCTATTAAGATCTGTTCAGGTGCACACAAATAATAGGGAATAATTATAGTGTTCATAATAGGGAAGTGCCTAAGCTGCATATCCGAGCATAAGTTCTTATACAATTCTAGTCTTTATGATGTTCCTTAACTCCTCTAGAAGTTCGTCGCAGCATTTATGCGATCCCATTGTTAAATAGAGCGTTTTTAAACCTGTACATTTTGACAAAAAAGAGACAGAAAATGTGATTGAAAAAGGTCTGCAGCTTGCAATACAAAAGTAGCTAAGATCTATTTTTAAAAAAATCTAATGCAGCAGAATATAAAAATTAAGAAAATGAATTGCCTTAGTGTTATCTTTACTGACTATTGTTTATTATAACTGTTGATCATTCATTGAAGTTGATTGTTTATCCAATATAGATATTTTTTTTTGTTGTTGATGAATAGCTGTTTTTAAAAATTTTTTGCAACATTCCAACTGCTTTTGTAGCTGAAATTTCAGCACGAATAAAACGTATGTGTGTTATTTCACCGTTTTAAAAATTTGACGGATTGAAAATTCTTCTCTCATTAAAAACTTATATACTTTTTGAAAATAAGATGATCTATTTCCAAATGATTATAGAAGCCGTGAAAAATTTGATAAAAGTTTGCAATCTATGTCTATAATTGATAAGTTTTAAATGGAACGTTCTTTTTGATCAGATTAGTATATTACAATCTGGAGATTGGTTAAATCGGTTAAACAGAAGTCAAAAATTACGCAACAAAAAAAAAAGTAAATCTTCCAATCTACACCTGTTAAAGATGAATTCATTTTTGCTTCATAATTTATTCAATATATTGTTTTTGAAGTACATTAAGTTTTTAATATTTGTATAATAGTCACCTCCTCAAATCGCTTCACCCTACGATGCTAATTCATTTGTGCACAATTTTAAATTACGAAATAAGACATAAAGACGTATCTAAAATAAACGCACCTATATTTCGATTTATACGAATTCTTGACCCTCACAAAGGCCGTAAGTTTGCGCTTTTTAAAATTCGCCAACGGTAGTCGAAATCTATAAAATACGGTTTAAGATAAAAATATGTGGGTTCCTTTATGTTAACTTCATATCTCTGCGTATTCTAATACCATATTGCATATTTCTTAGAACTATTGCACTCATCTGGAACTATTTCAGAAAATCAAAATTTCTTTTGCACAGAACACTCGTTTATTCAAAGATAATTGAATTTTAATTATTTTTAATAATTATTTGTCCTATTTTTTATTTACTTTAATAGTTGTTTAACACTTTTTGAATGGTAAGGTATAAAAAATTTTACATCATTTTTAACAATATAGCTTCATATGGCAAAATATAAAATTTGAAGAAAAACAAATAGGCCGAATAATTCCAGAGAAATCAAATTTCAAAAAATGTGATATGTTTAAAATTTGCTTTCTCAGGAACTATTCGCTGAAATTTGCTATTTTGTCATATAAAGTAACATTATTTTAAATTATATAAAAATTTGAATACCTTACAATTCAAAAACTGTTTTGACCATTTTTAAATAAAATAATAAAAAATAATGAATAATTGTTAAAAATTATTTATGGCATGAAACTATCTTTGGATAAACGAATTTTATAATTGTATGCCAAGTTTCTTCGATTAGCTTATTATGTTCTTAAGATAGAGTGAGATATACTAAAAATAATTAACAATAAGGGGTACAACATTTGAACCTACCTAAGGGATCAGAAATTTGAAACCGGCGAAAAAAAAAGAATGTTTATTCAAAAAAAGAGTGCTTTTTGAGTCAGGTTTTGTAATTTAAATTATTGTCTGCACTAGCTAATTAGCATAGTTAAGGTCACCTTTCGAACCATTAAGATTGAGTCCTACTATGCGAAAATCTTATAATTAGATCGAAAGTTATTCAAGGTATTTCGTTTTTTTTTTCTTTCTGTGTACTGTATACTCAGCACTTGAACTGACTTTTTTTACATTCTAAAATAATTTTTAAATGCCAATTACATTAAATTTTTGGTTTTAAACTCTCTAAGTTATTTTAATTATTTAATTTAGATTTAACTCTTAATTAAATATTTTATTTTATTCAGTTAGTTAAAAAATTAAAAATTAAAAAAAAAACGTATTTGAAGAAAACAATTATTGCGGCTGAATTAGACTGGACATGCTGAAACATGAAATAAATAGAACAAAAAGTAACAAAACATTATTTTTGAGACATCCATTTTTTTAAAACTGGATTCTGAAAACTGGCTATTAAAAAGTTGATTTGCCAGAAAAAGAAAACGCAGTACAATTTTTCCTTTTACTGTTTATGTTACCAGCAAAGTATGAAATCCGGCATTATATATAATGCCTAAAACTATCCGGCAAAATATGAAATGATTTATATTTCACACATTGCCTAGGCAGTCTATATAATGCCGGATGCTATTTAGGCAAAGTATGAAATAAACGTCCTGATGAGGTTATTATGTAAATGATGTGCATGTTACTGTGAATGACCGAAATCGGTGGTTGTTGACTTTCACCGGTGAATGTTGACAATCACATAGTCGCTTTGGTGAATGTCCGAAATACTTATTACATCCGATTTGATATTAATTTATTCATGCATATAATTACATTTATTCGATATTTTAATACTTACTGACGATAGATTAGAAGAAACATCAGTGCAGGATATTCAGGGCAAATGTATACCGGGCAATGACACTTGACCTTAAAAAAACATTAGTGTAGGATATACCGGGCAATGGCACTTGACCTTAAAAAAATATCAGTGTAGGGTATACCGGGCAAATGTATACCGGGCAGTGGCACTTGATCTTTGAAAAATATCTGTGTAGGGTATACAGGGTCATGGCACTTAACTAGACCTAGTATGACTAGACCTTTATTAATAATATCAAATAGATGTAATTATATCCACGAATAAATTAATATAAAATCGGATGTAATAAATATTTTAGACATTCACCAAAGCGACTATGAGATTGTCAACATTCACCGGTGAAAGTCAACAACCACCGATTTCGGTCATTCACAGTAACATGCACATCATTTACATAATAACCTCATCAGGACGTTTATTTCATACCTTGCCTAAATAGCATCCGGCATTCTATAGAATGCCTAGGCAAAGTATGTAATACTTCTCATATGTCATACTTTACCTAAAAACGTCAGGCATTCTATATAATGCCGACGTTTCATACTTTGCCGGTAACATGTTCATCATCATAATTTGCCCGTCGAAAGATGTCTCTTTGGAAATGTTGATGGATTGATCATATAAATGATAACGTGATGGTTTAATCCCACAAAAATTATTTTAGGAAAATAACAGTTTACAAAAATCATTTTTAATATGTGTTTCTTCCCGTTCGGATCGGAATTGTAATTACTCTGAACGAAATCATTTACTTTCATCGACAAAATTCAACTATTTATCCCATGATCACTTTAAATACGACAAGTCTTTTATTCTTATTACTGATATTACTCGCATTATTATTTACTTCAATCGGCAGTTATTTATTTTAATTTCTATTTACTTTGATGGACAGTATTTACTATTCTGATCGGCACTGCTATCAGTAATTACTATTTACTTTAATCGTTGGTATTTATTTTGTTTTGTATTTATTTTGTTTTGTATTTACTCTGATAGAAAGAATTTATACTTATTCACGGGCGTTGTTATAGTTCACTAAATTTCACACATAAGAAAAAAACATTCTTCACTGTTCTAAATGCATGCAAAAAGGTTCGTTACTCTTTGCTTTTAACTTTAAAGAATTCAAATCTATAATAATTCAAGAAAATTTTCTTTATTTGTCTGAAATACGGATCTCCACCACCAACGAAGCCCTCACTTAAAGCTTTGACTGGCTTTAAATTATTCTAAGTAGTATTTACTCATTCATTTCTCATTTTCTCTAATTGCTATAAACCGGTAGTATTTATTCTGATTGCTACTTACTCAGATGGACAGTATTATTATTATTTAGTCTATTTGTTTTGATCGTACAAAATAGAACAGTTTGCATCTCTAATTAAATTTCCCTGGGCAAATCATTGAAATAAATTATTAATAACTTCATTTTTTAAAAAAAATGCATATAAATTATGTTAAATTGGTATCATCTAGTTAAAGTATAGAGAGAGCGTTTCTCTTTCGACAAAATATGTGTAATTTAATATTAAATGGTCAAATACAAATTTTACTCAGAATAAAGCACAAAAATATTGCATCTCCTTTAAATAAATTAATCCATAATGCTTTTTATTAAATTTAGGAACTTTGTTTTTAAAATAAAATAAAATAACTTTGTTTTTAAAATTAATAAAACTTAAAATATTTACGATTAACTTTTGATAAAAATAATGAAAGGTTTTTGCGAAGTTGAGCTATAGCTTTAGGTTTAAAAAGTAGTTCTAAAATCAGAAAGTGAGCTTCACTGAGAAATAAGGTATTTTAGTGACGTCACGCACTGTTGTTCATAACTGATTTTCGGAATTTCCAAATATTTGTCATTGAACAATATTTTCGTATGACCGTCGATTCCTTCTATAGTTATTTAGTCTTCAATAATGTGCTGTACCGAAATGTAAAGGTAATTATTAAAATGGGCCTAATGTGTCTATTTTCAAATTATATTTGATGGCATACCTGCAAGTGACGTAGTGTGGGTATCTTGATCCTGATGAGTTATTAAAACGTGGCATTTGTTTACGTTAGCAACTGTTCCTGCCATTCTATTTAAAGGAGGAAAAGCCCGTCAAGTACTTTACAAAGTAACACATTCTATATTCTCCCAGAAGGATTCTTTCACTACATATTTACACAAAGCCATGTAGAACATAAACAAACTTATTATACATTGAAGTTGCCAGGTACACAAAACAACTATATATCATGGTTACAATAAAATACATAAATAATATAAGCTAAGTAAAAGAAGCAGACAAGAAAGAATTACATTTCAACAAATTCGATGCGCGATATTTTATTAACTTATAGTTAATTAACACTCTAACTTATGTCGAGAAACTTAGCTCAACTTTAATACGCCATTTTGCTGATAATAATTAGCTGACGTCATAGGTCACATGTGTGAGTGTCTTCTTCCTCTGCTTGGAGTGCAAGTACCCAATTAAATGCGGCAGTTATCGAATAACAGCTACTATTCGAGTTCCTTGATTTTTTAATATTTGTTTTTGAAAACTTTATTAAAATCTTCTTCATTGTATCATGAAAGAATGTTTTGTTAGTTAGCAAATGTTGTAATACAAAATTATCAAAGAATTTGGTCGTGAAATATTTATGAATTTGTCTCGTGTAAATATTTATGAATTCAGTCCAAATATGAAACCATCTTCGCAAATACATTAAGATGACATTAAAGAACTGATGACAGATACTTCGCAGATGACATTAAAGAACTGAAATTTTTATCATTTTTCAAAACTAGTAAAATAAACAACTTAGTTATATTTCAAAAAGATAAATGACAATGTTGATTGGTTCTTGAAGCTTATTTATTTTTAACGATAGCATATTTTTTATGATTCGAATTTCATAAATATTTATACCTAAAAGTATAAAAATCCAAGAGCATTATAAAAAAGAAATTTAAATTTGGAGGCAAAAAAGCCATGTAAATTTTTTGGATGATGCATAAATTAATTTTTGGGAATTAGTTGTTAAATCTTCACATGGCTTGATTCTTTCTTACACAGATAAATTGCTTATGTGTATTTTTTGAAGTCTTAAATAAATTTTTATATCAATGAAATTTATTATTAGGTTTTTGTAATTTAATTTAAGGTCCGAATTTTGACAAAATTATCAAAAACTAATTTATTACTTAAATTTAATTTTTAAATAATTCCAAACACACTGAAAAAATTAATCTCTCAATTTGTATACTGTATAAAGTTTTTATCTGGTAAAAAGGTTTTTCCAGCGGAAACAAAACTTTTTCACGTTTTTTTTATGTTTACATGTTATTTGAATCCCTTGGGATTTTGTTTCTGAAAATAGAACTTAAGTAATTTTTTTCAATCATCTTAATATACTTTAGGAAATTATGCGTTGACTAAGCTTTTAAAAAATTATTAAAAATTTTACAGCATGTTATATTTGTGCATTTGATTTTGTGTTTAGACTTTTTTTTTCTTTTCTGCTCAAAAATAACCATAGAAAATGATCTAATGTATATAAGCAAATGGATGTACAGATTCGTAAGAGTAATCATTATGCTAATTTTTTTTTTTTTTTAAATAATGTAAAAACTTTAAAAGTTGAGAAATTTTATACATTTTTGGGGAAAATATCTGTGTCATGATCGATTATCACAAAATATATATATATATATATATTGCAGAACTAACTCGAAAGGATTAATTACTCAAAGCCACCGCTTGGCAAACCACTGCATATTACTTTTATATAAGTTTAAAATGTATATGATGCCTTGGCGTTTCTGGATACGGACATATCCTCCAATTTGTTTTTTATTTTTAATGTTAACAAAATCTGAACCATAATACTAATTTTTAAAAGCTAATTGGTTTTACTTTAAGTGTGCACATAATACAACTGAAAAGGTGTTTGTTTTACTTCTATTTAAAAGAAAATTATAGTTTTTTAAGGCACCTCTTAATCATTGAAGTGAAAATCAAATTTGCATTTTTTAGATTTGGGTGAGATCTGTAATTTTGTTTGCAAGAGTTTTCCTCTCACATTTTTATATACAATATATTCCATAAATACCTCGCATAACAAAATTTATTTGTAATCCTTATGATAAATAAAAAGCAAAAATTGTGCAGATTATGGATTGCAAATTGATATTTTAGCAAATAAAAACATGCACTCTGACCAACAATTAAGGGCTGAGTGAGTCTGTAAAACACTTTCTTTTTTTATATAAAACAGGTTTTGATGCTATGCATACTCGCCTTTTTTAACGTAATTTAACTGATTTTGAATTTTTTTGTTGTTCCCACCTTTAGAATTGATTTACTCCTTCAAATGAGAGTATTTTTTTAATTTTTAATTATAAAAATATTTTAAAACATATAATATGTTTTGTCCCAAATTAACATTTCATATTAGCTAAATACTGATTTTCAAATGATTTTTTTATTGCGTTAAATTTCATTCTTAGCATTGATAACAACTAGTGAAAAGTGTTAGTTAAATTTTAAAAATCAAATGATATTATTTGATTTTGTAAAAATCTGCTTTAATTTCTGTAACAGTATTGTAATTTCTTTATTTGTCTCTTTTCCTACTTAATGTGATGTATTTTTCTCAATCTCGTCATTTTTTTCTTTTTCAAATCTATCATTTCTTATTTCCTAATATAGTATGATTAAATCCATATATTTGATTATATATCAGAAAATAAGAAATGATTTGAATGAGGTTTCTACTTTTGATGATATCCGTCTTTTGATATTCAAATTAGTTTCAATAAATCATGACTTAAAAGTGAAAGGAAAATGTTTTTATTAAATCATTTTCTATTTTTCATAAAAATAATAACTAGTCCTGCATGTTTATTTGAATTATAAACACCATTGATTTATTCTATCAAAAAACTTCACCACCATTTAAGTGCTAATCAATGATCTAAAGCAAAAATATTTAACTTCGATCAAATAAGATATGAACTATTTATAATAAATAAGACTTTCTTTCACAAATTTGACCTACCACTTTCCCTGGCGTCACAAATTTATTGAGAGGAAGTAATCTATCTATCAACGTTGTTTAAAAGTTAAAATTAGTCTGTGTTAAATACAGTTGTTGTCAAATAATTTGCTCGTTTAAATTATATTTTGTTAATTTAACATTATGAATGCTATTCTCAATAATCAATGATCTAAAGCAAAAATATTTAACTTCGATCAAATAAGATATGAACCATTTATAATAAATAAGCCTTTCTTTCACAAATTTGACCTACCACTTTCCCTGGCGTCACAAATTTATTGAGAGGAAGTAATCTATCTATCAACGTTGTTTAAAAGTTAAAATTAGTCTGTGTTAAATACAGTTGTTGTCAAATAATTTGCTCGTTTAAATTATATTTTGTTGTTTTGACATTATGAATGCTATTCTCAATAATCAATGATCTAAAGCAAAAATATTTAACTTCGATCAAATAAGATATGAACTATTTATAATAAATAAGACTTTCTTTCACAAATTTGATCTACCACTTTCCCTGGCGTCACAAATTTATTGAGAGGAAGTAATCTATCTATCAACGTTGTTTAAAAGTTAAAATTAGTCTGTGTTAAATACAGTTGTTGTCAAATAATTTGCTCGTTTAAATTATATTTTGTTAATTTAACATTATGAATGCTATTCTCAATAATCAATGATCTAAAGCAAAAATATTTAACTTCGATCAAATAAGATATGAACTATTTATAATAAATAAGACTTTCTTTCACAAATTTGACCTACCACTTTCCCTGGCGTCACAAATTTATTGAGAGGAAGTAATCTATCTATCAACGTTGTTTAAAAGTTAAAATTAGTCTGTGTTAAATACAGTTGTTGTCAAATAATTTGCTCGTTTAAATTATATTTTGTTATTTTGACATTATGAATGCTATTCTCAATAATCAATGATCTAAAGCAAAAATATTTAACTTCGATCAAATAAGATATGAACTATTTATAATAAATAAGACTTTCTTTCACAAATTTGACCTACCACTTTCCCTGGCGTCACAAATTTATTGAGAGGAAGTAATCTATCTATCAACGTTGTTTAAAAGTTAAAATTAGTCTGTGTTAAATACAGTTGTTGTCAAATAATTTGCTCAGGCCGGGATAGCCTGGTCGGTAGGGCGCTGGGCCCATGTCGAAGAGGTCGTGGGTTCGATCCTCGCCGGCCGAAGACTCCCCGTGTAGTAAATGGTGACTGATGCACGTTAAATCTGTCGAGTCTCAAAGTCCTCCATGTTCCCATAACAAATCAATACCTGTGGGGGTACTGATCCAGGAGTTTCCTTGTTTTCTGGATTGGTTCAAAATTACAAGGCTACGGAGTTGAGCATTAGTAGTCGTAAACCCATGAAATTGGGTCGGCTGTTCAACGACGGTTATAAAAATAAAAAAAAAAATATAAAAAAAAATAAAAAAAAAAAAATAATAATTTGCTCGTTTAAATTATATTTTGTTATTTTGACATTATGAATGCTATTCTCAATAATCAATGATCTAAAGCAAAAATATTTAACTTCGATCAAATAAGATATGAACTATTTATAATAAATAAGACTTTCTTTCACAAATTTGATCTACCACTTTCCCTGGCGTCACAAATTTATTGAGAGGAAGTAATCTATCTATCAACGTTGTTTAAAAGTTAAAATTAGTCTGTGTTAAATACAGTTGTTGTCAAATAATTTGCTCGTTTAAATTATATTTTGTTAATTTAACATTATGAATGCTATTCTCAATAATCAATGATCTAAAGCAAAAATATTTAACTTCGATCAAATAAGATATGAACTATTTGTAATAAATAAGACTTTCTTTCACAAATTTGATCTACCACTTTCCCTGGCGTCACAAATTTATTGAGAGGAAGTAATCTATCTATCAACGTTGTTTAAAAGTTAAAATTAGTCTGTGTTAAATACAGTTGTTGTCAAATAATTTGCTCGTTTAAATTATATTTTGTTATTTTGACATTATGAATGCTATTCTCAATAATCAATGATCTAAAGCAAAAATATTTAACTTCGATCAAATAAGATATGAACTATTTATAATAAATAAGACTTTCTTTCACAAATTTGACCTACCACTTTCCCTGGCGTCACAAATTTATTGAGAGGAAGTAATCTATCTATCAACGTTGTTTAAAAGTTAAAATTAGTCTGTGTTAAATACAGTTGTTGTCAAATAATTTGCTCGTTTAAATTATATTTTGTTAATTTAACATTATGAATGCTATTCTCAATAATCAATGATCTAAAGCCAAAATATTTAACTTCGATCAAATAAGATATGAACTATTTATAATAAATAAGACTTTCTTTCACAAATTTGACCTACCACTTTCCCTGGCGTCACAAATTTATTGAGAGGAAGTAATCTATCTATCAACGTTGTTTAAAAGTTAAAATTAGTCTGTGTTAAATACAGTTGTTGTCAAATAATTTGCTCGTTTAAATTATATTTTGTTAATTTAACATTATGAATGCTATTCTCAATAATCAATGATCTAAAGCCAAAATATTTAACTTCGATCAAATAAGATATGAACTATTTATAATAAATAAGACTTTCTTTCACAAATTTGACCTACCACTTTCCCTGGCGTCACAAATTTATTGAGAGGAAGTAATCTATCTATCAACGTTGTTTAAAAGTTAAAATTAGTCTGTGTTAAATACAGTTGTTGTCAAATAATTTGCTCGTTTAAATTATATTTTGTTAATTTAACATTATGAATGCTATTCTCAATAATCAATGATCTAAAGCAAAAATATTTAACTTCGATCAAATAAGATATGAACTATTTATAATAAATAAGACTTTCTTTCACAAATTTGACCTACCACTTTCCCTGGCGTCACAAATTTATTGAGAGGAAGTAATCTATCTATCAACGTTGTTTAAAAGTTAAAATTAGTCTGTGTTAAATACAGTTGTTGTCAAATAATTTGCTCGTTTAAATTATATTTTGTTATTTTGACATTATGAATGCTATTCTCAATAATCAATGATCTAAAGCAAAAATATTTAACTTCGATCAAATAAGATATGAACAATTTATAATAAATAAGACTTTCTTTCACAAATTTGACCTACCACTTTCCCTGGCGTCACAAATTTATTGAGAGGAAGTAATCTATCTATCAACGTTGTTTAAAAGTTAAAATTAGTCTGTGTTAAATACAGTTGTTGTCAAATAATTTGCTCGTTTAAATTATATTTTGTTATTTTGACATTATGAATGCTATTCTCAATAATCAATGATCTAAAGCAAAAATATTTAACTTCGATCAAATAAGATATGAACAATTTATAATAAATAAGACTTTCTTTCACAAATTTGACCTACCACTTTCCCTGGCGTCACAAATTTATTGAGAGGAAGTAATCTATCTATCAACGTTGTTTAAAAGTTAAAATTAGTCTGTGTTAAATACAGTTGTTGTCAAATAATTTGCTCGTTTAAATTATATTTTGTTGTTTTGACATTATGAATGCTATTCTCAATAATCAATGATCTAAAGCAAAAATATTTAACTTCGATCAAATAAGATATGAACTATTTATAATAAATAAGACTTTCTTTCACAAATTTGATCTACCACTTTCCCTGGCGTCACAAATTTATTGAGAGGAAGTAATCTATCTATCAACGTTGTTTAAAAGTTAAAATTAGTCTGTGTTAAATACAGTTGTTGTCAAATAATTTGCTCGTTTAAATTATATTTTGTTGTTTTGACATTATGAATGCTATTCTCAATAATCAATGATCTAAAGCAAAAATATTTAACTTCGATCAAATAAGATATGAACTATTTATAATAAATAAGACTTTCTTTCACAAATTTGATCTACCACTTTCCCTGGCGTCACAAATTTATTGAGAGGAAGTAATCTATCTATCAACGTTGTTTAAAAGTTAAAATTAGTCTGTGTTAAATACAGTTGTTGTCAAATAATTTGCTCGTTTAAATTATATTTTGTTAATTTAACATTATGAATGCTATTCTCAATAATCAATGATCTAAAGCAAAAATATTTAACTTCGATCAAATAAGATATGAACTATTTATAATAAATAAAACTTTCTTTCACAAATTTGACCTACCACTTTCCCTGGCGTCACAAATTTATTGAGAGGAAGTAATCTATCTATCAACGTTGTTTAAAAGTTAAAATTAGTCTGTGTTAAATACAGTTGTTGTCAAATAATTTGCTCGTTTAAATTATATTTTGTTAATTTAACATTATGAATGCTATTCTCAATAATCAATGATCTAAAGCAAAAATATTTAACTTCGATCAAATAAGATATGAACCATTTATAATAAATAAGACTTTCTTTCACAAATTTGATCTACCACTTTCCCTGGCGTCACAAATTTATTGAGAGGAAGTAATCTATCTATCAACGTTGTTTAAAAGTTAAAATTAGTCTGTGTTAAATACAGTTGTTGTCAAATAATTTGCTCGTTTAAATTATATTTTGTTATTTTGACATTATGAATGCTATTCTCAATAATCAATGATCTAAAGCAAAAATATTTAACTTCGATCAAATAAGATATGAACTATTTATAATAAATAAGACTTTCTTTCACAAATTTGACCTACCACTTTCCCTGGCGTCACAAATTTATTGAGAGGAAGTAATCTATCTATCAACGTTGTTTAAAAGTTAAAATTAGTCTGTGTTAAATACAGTTGTTGTCAAATAATTTGCTCAGGCCGGGATAGCCTGGTCGGTAGGGCGCTGGGCCCATGTCGAAGAGGTCGTGGGTTCGATCCTCGCCGGCCGAAGACTCCCCGTGTAGTAAATGGTGACTGATGCACGTTAAATCTGTCGAGTCTCAAAGTCCTCCATGTTCCCATAACAAATCAATACCTCTGGGGGTACTGATCCAGGAGTTTCCTTGTTTTCTGGATTGGTTCAAAATTACAAGGCTACGGAGTTGAGCATTAGTAGTCGTAAACCCATTAAATTGGGTCGGCTGTTCAACGACGGTTATAAAAATAAAAAATAAAAAAATAAATAAAAAAAAATAATTTGCTCGTTTAAATTATATTTTGTTATTTTGACATTATGAATGCTATTCTCAATAATCAATGATCTAAAGCAAAAATATTTAACTTCGATCAAATAAGATATGAACTATTTATAATAAATAAGATTTTCTTTCACAAATTTGATCTACCACTTTCCCTGGCGTCACAAATTTATTGAGAGGAAGTAATCTATCTATCAACGTTGTTTAAAAGTTAAAATTAGTCTGTGTTAAATACAGTTGTTGTCAAATAATTTGCTCGTTTAAATTATATTTTGTTAATTTAACATTATGAATGCTATTCTCAATAATCAATGATCTAAAGCAAAAATATTTAACTTCGATCAAATAAGATATGAACTATTTATAATAAATAAGACTTTCTTTCACAAATTTGATCTACCACTTTCCCTGGCGTCACAAATTTATTGAGAGGAAGTAATCTATCTATCAACGTTGTTTAAAAGTTAAAATTAGTCTGTGTTAAATACAGTTGTTGTCAAATAATTTGCTCGTTTAAATTATATTTTGTTATTTTGACATTATGAATGCTATTCTCAATAATCAATGATCTAAAGCAAAAATATTTAACTTCGATCAAATAAGATATGAACTATTTATAATAAATAAGACTTTCTTTCACAAATTTGACCTACCACTTTCCCTGGCGTCACAAATTTATTGAGAGGAAGTAATCTATCTATCAACGTTGTTTAAAAGTTAAAATTAGTCTGTGTTAAATACAGTTGTTGTCAAATAATTTGCTCGTTTAAATTATATTTTGTTATTTTGACATTATGAATGCTATTCTCAATAATCAATGATCTAAAGCAAAAATATTTAACTTCGATCAAATAAGATATGAACTATTTATAATAAATAAGACTTTCTTTCACAAATTTGATCTACCACTTTCCCTGGCGTCACAAATTTATTGAGAGGAAGTAATCTATCTATCAACGTTGTTTAAAAGTTAAAATTAGTCTGTGTTAAATACAGTTGTTGTCAAATAATTTGCTCGTTTAAATTATATTTTGTTAATTTAACATTATGAATGCTATTCTCAATAATCAATGATCTAAAGCAAAAATATTTAACTTCGATCAAATAAGATATGAACTATTTGTAATAAATAAGACTTTCTTTCACAAATTTGATCTACCACTTTCCCTGGCGTCACAAATTTATTGAGAGGAAGTAATCTATCTATCAACGTTGTTTAAAAGTTAAAATTAGTCTGTGTTAAATACAGTTGTTGTCAAATAATTTGCTCGTTTAAATTATATTTTGTTATTTTGACATTATGAATGCTATTCTCAATAATCAATGATCTAAAGCAAAAATATTTAACTTCGATCAAATAAGATATGAACTATTTATAATAAATAAGACTTTCTTTCACAAATTTGACCTACCACTTTCCCTGGCGTCACAAATTTATTGAGAGGAAGTAATCTATCTATCAACGTTGTTTAAAAGTTAAAATTAGTCTGTGTTAAATACAGTTGTTGTCAAATAATTTGCTCGTTTAAATTATATTTTGTTAATTTAACATTATGAATGCTATTCTCAATAATCAATGATCTAAAGCCAAAATATTTAACTTCGATCAAATAAGATATGAACTATTTATAATAAATAAGACTTTCTTTCACAAATTTGACCTACCACTTTCCCTGGCGTCACAAATTTATTGAGAGGAAGTAATCTATCTATCAACGTTGTTTAAAAGTTAAAATTAGTCTGTGTTAAATACAGTTGTTGTCAAATAATTTGCTCGTTTAAATTATATTTTGTTAATTTAACATTATGAATGCTATTCTCAATAATCAATGATCTAAAGCCAAAATATTTAACTTCGATCAAATAAGATATGAACTATTTATAATAAATAAGACTTTCTTTCACAAATTTGACCTACCACTTTCCCTGGCGTCACAAATTTATTGAGAGGAAGTAATCTATCTATCAACGTTGTTTAAAAGTTAAAATTAGTCTGTGTTAAATACAGTTGTTGTCAAATAATTTGCTCGTTTAAATTATATTTTGTTAATTTAACATTATGAATGCTATTCTCAATAATCAATGATCTAAAGCAAAAATATTTAACTTCGATCAAATAAGATATGAACTATTTATAATAAATAAGACTTTCTTTCACAAATTTGACCTACCACTTTCCCTGGCGTCTCAAATTTATTGAGAGGAAGTAATCTATCTATCAACGTTGTTTAAAAGTTAAAATTAGTCTGTGTTAAATACAGTTGTTGTCAAATAATTTGCTCGTTTAAATTATATTTTGTTATTTTGACATTATGAATGCTATTCTCAATAATCAATGATCTAAAGCAAAAATATTTAACTTCGATCAAATAAGATATGAACAATTTATAATAAATAAGACTTTCTTTCACAAATTTGACCTACCACTTTCCCTGGCGTCACAAATTTATTGAGAGGAAGTAATCTATCTATCAACGTTGTTTAAAAGTTAAAATTAGTCTGTGTTAAATACAGTTGTTGTCAAATAATTTGCTCGTTTAAATTATATTTTGTTATTTTGACATTATGAATGCTATTCTCAATAATCAATGATCTAAAGCAAAAATATTTAACTTCGATCAAATAAGATATGAACAATTTATAATAAATAAGACTTTCTTTCACAAATTTGACCTACCACTTTCCCTGGCGTCACAAATTTATTGAGAGGAAGTAATCTATCTATCAACGTTGTTTAAAAGTTAAAATTAGTCTGTGTTAAATACAGTTGTTGTCAAATAATTTGCTCGTTTAAATTATATTTTGTTAATTTGACATTATGAATGCTATTCTCAATAATCAATGATCTAAAGCAAAAATATTTAACTTCGATCAAATAAGATATGAACTATTTATAATAAATAAGACTTTCTTTCACAAATTTGACCTACCACTTTCCCTGGCGTCACAAATTTATTGAGAGGAAGTAATCTATCTATCAACGTTGTTTAGAAGTTAAAATTAGTCTGTGTTAAATACAGTTGTTGTCAAATAATTTGCTCGTTTAAATTATATTTTGTTAATTTGACATTATGAATGCTATTCTCAATAATCAATGATCTAAAGCAAAAATATTTAACTTCGATCAAATAAGATATGAACTATTTATAATAAATAAGACTTTCTTTCACAAATTTGACCTACCGTTTTCCCTGGCGTCACAAATTTATTGAGAGGAAGTAATCTATCTATCAACGTTGTTTAAAAGTTAAAATTAGTCTGTGTTAAATACAGTTGTTGTCAAAAAATTTGCTCGAGCCGCGATGGCTCAGGGGATAGAGCGTTCGCCTTCCAATGAGGCGAACCGGGTTCGAATCCCAGTCGATACGAATTCCGCATCCGGCTTGCACTGACCACAGTGCTGACGTGAAATATCCTCAGTGGTAGACGGATCATGGGTTAGAGTCCCCTTGCCGTCAGGCTAACCGTGGGAGGTTCTCGTGGTCTTCCTCTCCATGTAACGCAAATGCGGGTTAGCTCCATCAAAAAGTCCTCCACGAAGGCAAATTTCTCCCAATACTCGATCCAGGAGTTCCCTTGTCTTCTGGATTGGGTTCAAAATTACAAGGCTACGGAGTTGAACATTAGTAGCCGTAAACCCATTAAGTTGGGTCGGCTGTTCAACGACGGTTATAAAATAAAATAATTTCCCTGTAAAAGTTATTAATTTTACAGAAAATAAATACCATTGTTATAAAATAATTTGCCAATTAAATGCTCCGATGTAAAATTATTTTTAACCCAAACTGTTTATTGATAAATGAGTTACTTATTCCGTTATGATATCCCTCTCAGGAAAATGCAAAGAGTTTGTGTGTAAAGACAGCCGTTATTGTATGAGCTCTTTAGACAACGCATGCTCAGAAGTACGAAATTATTGCATCGACAAATCACTTGTGTGTGACGGATATCCTAACTGCAGCAATGAAGACTATTCTGATGAAGATAGATGTAAGTAGAAATTTATTAGATGCATGATGAATAATTTTATAGAAATATTATACAATAGACTTCTTTTTAATGACCTCCGTTTAACCGAATAGAGCAAAAATTATCAAATAGAAAAAATTGTAATTAGTAAATAAATTTATAAGTGAAATAGAATAAATAAATAAAATGGAATAAAAAATAAATAACATAGACTAAATAGATAAGCAAAAAAAAATTCTTAAAAATTAATAAATCATTAAAGCACTCAGCAATAAATTTAAATTAACTTAGGTAAACTTAAGGAAAGAGGAAATACGGTGAATCAGGATGCAGTCAAAAAACAACTCCTTACAGAAGATCTCGCCAGAAAATTAGTTTTATTTTATATATTTGTTCAGTCATTTTTTCCACTGAAACAGTTGCATCAGCAACGGGTGAAATTTGAATTTTTGTATTCGCATCATCATTTGAATATAAATAACGAATGTTATAACAATGTTCGCTTCACTATCGCATTCAAAACCCCACTAATGAAGTACCTTTCGGCTTTTAGTGGAAATAGCAGCTTTAATCATTCGACGTTAGAGATGGATCGTGACAGAGACTTCAAAATAATCTATCAATATATACTCCTATTTTAATTTCGGAATCATGATAAATGCTGATCATAAATGTTCTCCCCACAACATTAAATTTACAATCGAACTTATTCAAAAGAGAATAAATAAAAGATTTATAATGTTTTTTTTTTTCCTATTTCAATTTCGATGTAAAAATCACTTCATCATTCTTTAGGTATTCATAAAAAATGTCTACACTTGATAAGATAGTTTGTTGACAAGAAATAATAATTATTTACCGTGGATTTACTTATAATAATCGTCATGTTAAGCATTTATACTAAAAAATAATTTAAGCAGGGTGTATCGTAAACACCGCTCTTAATATGTATCTTTTAGAATACTCATCAAAAATTAAAACAAAACATTGGGGTGGAAAATTAATATTCAAGCGATGAGAAAAAAATTGCTATCGGAATCTGAAAAATCGCGGTACGGGAAGCCATTTTGATAAACATCAAAACAAGATTTATTGGAGATTGAAACTCGAAATTGATTCCAATCATCTTTCAACTTTTCTCTGTTTCCTCCCACAATCAAACTTGTTTTATTGTTCATCAAATCCGTATTCCTCTGCTCCGATTTTTCAGATTTTGATAATCTTTTTGGGTGTTTTTTAGGTTGAATATTAATTTAGCTTCCTCAATCTACATTAATTTTTCATAAGAATTTTAGTTATTCACGTAAAGGTCCAACTTAAAGAAACACTGCGTATGCCAACTAAAGACAAATAATAAAAGTTATAATTTTATCCTAATCCACTATCGAGGGAGAGCCAAAGGAGGGACTGTATTCACAACTAAATATTAATTATTCCAAAAATTATCCATGTATGAAAGATGGTGCTTATTTGAAACACAGCATGAAGTTTTTTATCGACTCTGTTTCAGGTAATATTCCACTCCTGGCGGGTTGTGGAGCAGCAGGTGGAATACTCCTGTTAAGTTTTTTAATTGGATTTTGTCTGTACAGAAGACAGAGCAACCTTCATGAACACCTGTCTCATTCCCATTCACTGAACATGCAACTGAGGCAGTTGGAACACAGCCCTTCCTATTCCGGCAGGACACCCTTCTATCCAGACTTACCACCTTCAAGCATCAGGTCGTCCCACTTTTCTTTTCCTAATCTTGTAATATGCTACGAACTAGGAAGGGAGGTGAAGCACACCATAAAGGTTGAGAAGAGCATTGGAATTCATGACCAGAAAAAACATTACCGCTGTGAATGCTTTTCTACAATGTTAGAAATTTTTCAGAAAAAATTGTTGAATAACAATTTGTTTGATTGTTATTTTATTATAATCAAACAAAACAGAAAAATAGCAATAAATTATATGGTATTCTAACTGTTAATTGTGAGAAAACCCGTTTATTAACTTCTTTCCCCTAATACGGTTAAACAACCAGCATTTTATCGCACCAACTAGGCCCACCTAATGAATTTCCTTGCAGATTCTTGAAGTTCCTTGCGGATGGGCACATATTATAGCAGAAATCTGTTAATGTCCCGCAGTGGACTGATCATTAAGACACGGATCCCAGTAGATCACCGAAGTCAAGCATCACTGGCTGCGGTCAGTCTGCGTAGGGATCAAGGGTGTGCGGTATGGGTCCTCGTTAAACTGTTCTACCCTAAAGTGCTCGACTTCGCGTGCGAGTCATCGGGCTACCGAAGTGGGGGTGCCTTCCTCTATGCAGAGGATCAAAATTGTGATGGTATGACTTCGGATCATCCTCAGGGATGTTTCCCAGACCTTCGCTAATAGCCCATTGTGCAGCTCTAGTGCGACGTAAATTAACTACAACAAGCCAATCTGTCAATATCATGACCAAAAGCACGGAGGTTCGAGTCCCAGCGTTTACACCACATTTCGTTCAACACATAAAGAGTTTCCAATGCCCTGCACTCCCGATTTTGTGACCCTGGACTATAAGAGCACGATACTCTCATTTATGCATATATGACAGCACCACAAAGCTGCTAAACTATATCCAATGCCCAGTTAAATTTGTTTTTTTCACAGTTTTGAAGCCATGCTAGTTGTAAATGGTTAAAAAAGCTGTATTTTGCCTTCATGTTTTTTTTAACCATACTAGTTGCAAACGGTTTCGAAACCGTAATGGTTAAAAATGTTCCTTACCGTATGTTTTATAGATGGACAGACAGTTCCTGGTTTACTCATTTGACATCAAAATTGGCGGTCTTTGCAAGTTTGTCGCTAAATAAATAAATTAAGAAGAAAAAAACCCAGCTAAATCTAGGTTTATTAAAATGCAATTTTGAGAATATTTATTACAAAAAATTACTGTCCTAAATGCGCGTGAGCAGCTAATTCATAAGTAGAAAAGCGCCCTAATTGGCGAACAATGATGATTTGCTATCCAATTCTTTATGATCTGCCAACCTTCATTCAACCACTGTAATGAGTATCTATTTATCAGATGTTCTGCTTCTGAAATGGAGTTTAATCTATAGCCCTTAAAACTTTTTCTCGGGAAATTCACTCGATAAAGTTTGTAATCCAATATTTGTATAATTAATATTCCATATTATACAACTGCTGTATATATCGAAATGCAGCGAAACAACGCGTTCGTGAGGGCAACCATCAAGCTAGTCACCAAATGAAGCTATCAATAAAATTAATTTAAGTTTTTTTGTACATTTAATAACGAACTCACATTTCAGAACTTGTATGTAAATCCACCTAATTTATATTAATAATTGAAATATAGGAAATTGTTATTTCTTCGGAAAAATTAATATGCATGTTTTTTTTCGCAAAAAGCTTTATTGTTATACCAAAGTTATACTCACCTTTCACCTTTTTGTGAATGGAAAATAGAGGGTTGATTACCGTCTATAAAAAAACAAACGATGCATTGTTTTCGATATATTTGTTTAAGAAGTTATAAGGGTATTATGTACAGTTGTTTGACTTGTTTGCCTATACAAATTAAATATTGTTTCCTGAGTAATTTTGTTAACGAGTGAAACAAAATTTCGGTCAATAAGACAACTGATTCAAATATTCGAGGGGTTTTTGAATATGAAAAAGTGTACATTTTTAGACTATCTAGACCAAAGAGGTTTCTTATTTATTTGAGGGAGGTGAAACAAATTTGAAAACAATATATCCAAAACTTTGTAAACTAAATACAAGGTGAATAAAGCACAAATGTCAACTTATGTATTTTTATTCCCGCTGTTTTTTGCTTTAAATATAGCCAATCGTTAGAAGAAACGTGTAAATAAGTACGGGTACTCTTTTTGTATATAAATAAATTCTAAACTATTAATCCTATCGATTCGTGTTTTGTTTCCATCAACCATAGAGACCTAAGTCTTTCATTTATCCTAAGTATTTCATTAGCTTGAACTGAAAATTCAGATGTGTCAACCGTTGTACATAAAAAGATTATTAGTACTCGATGATATTCTCCTCCCCTCCACAACAAAAGAAAAGGGTGGAATATGTAAGGGACCTTTTTGCAGGTGTCAATTATAAGAAAGATTTCAGCTGAAAACCTTAGATGTTAATTTACATTTTACTAGACTTTCCACGAAGTACATTTCTTTTGGAATCTGAAAAGTACCACGCGTTGAATTCCCTAAACTCAATGTTTTTCTTTCTATTAATCCTTTCTTCTTGTTTTTTATTTTCATTTTTTTTATATTCTAGAATCTATGTAATGATCCTAATGAAAAGCAGCTAACAAGATACTCTCCTAACGAGCACCGAACATAAAGAGTGGGGGGGGGGGGGGAGAGCTTTCAATACTTTTTTGCTTTTGTTTGAACATTTCTTTAGTAACGATGCTAAATCTTCTTCATTTTTTTCTTCCTTTCTAGGGTCGATAAGCGTTCTTTGCGCTAAAAGAATGTCACACAACTCTAAAAAGAAGATGTGCTCTTCCACTTCCAGGATGAACTGAACAATACGTATGTTCTAACGATCGATATCAACATTTTTGTCATCCCCTGTTTCTCTACCATCGGGTCAAGTCTAAATGGGGCGTAGAATGTGGTCGTGACTCTTATGGGCTGCTTATATGGATGCTCATAGATATATGAAGAGTGCTGATTTACTTTTTAACCCTCTACTGCCTGTTATAAACGTGTAAACTAGAAATGCAAATTATATATTTTTACAACTTTCATGCAGCTATCACTGAAAATTTTAGAAACATTTCATAAAGATACATTACTACATAAAGGATCAATTTTATAAGAATTTTCTTCAACATAATTCGAATTTGTATACATTTGACAATATTTTCCTAAAACGGACATAGCACAGAGTAAATCTTTAATCATAGTACTAAAATCAAATTCTTAAATGTAAATAATGATTTGAAGGTTTATTTAAGTTATAAATGGTGACAAAAAGTAAGTAAAAAAAATTTCTGTAAGAATCCGTTTGCGGTCATAGAGGATTAGACTCCACACGTTTGAGACAAATGGCATGATGGCGCCAATGTGGTTAGCATTGGGTACCGGCCATTTATATTTCCAAAACAAGCTTGTGATTATCGAGTTGGGTGAACTTCGAGCCACCACTGGGAATAGAACCTTTATCCTGCGTAATGTTGTGCATGAATGGTGGTAGACAACTTTGAAGTAACTTTGAACTTGTTGATTTAATTTCACAATCTAATATTCAAAGTCAGTTTGCTATATTTTCAGTTTTATAAAATACCCCATCATACTGATCAATTTTGTAAAATGAAGGTTGGATTATGAATATTTTTTAATTAATTTAATAATTTTTTTTTAACTAAGTGGAGATGATTTAAGCAGAGCAGTGGAGGGTTTACATTTACAAAACTTTTCGTAGACATTTTTACCTGACATTATCTTAAATAGAATTTATATTTTTAAAAGTCAACTATTCATGGATACGTAGAAAATATTTTCTTTACCACTTTTATCAATTTTACTGAAAGTGCATTTTTTTCTTAACTTTGAAGTTCCTTAATGATATTTTATATAAAAAAGAGAAACTGCTTGTATGAGATTGTATGTGACTTTTATAAAATAAATGTGTATAGGATTTAATTGATTTATCAGCAATTAATATACTTAAATTATTTATCAAATAACGTAGTTTACTCTAATGTTCACAGTCGTATTGTCGAATTGTTGCTGATAATAGTGTCGTTTAATTACTAATTTTTATCATATTAATAGCAATTCTATTTAAATAAATATTTCTTTTTGCAGTTCAACTTCTTATATTTACTTAAGATTTAAACTCCTGCAGACATTAAGAAGGTAAGAAACGATATTTTATCCGTTTTGATAACAACGGTGATTGATTAGTGATAACGATAATGTAATAATCAGGTACATATACTAGTGGGGGGTACAAACCATAATTTATTGATTACTTAAAAATTATTATTATGTGAAATAATGATTACAAATTTTGTTAATCATTCGAAGCAATCGTGGTTTTTAAGCATAATTTGCGATTCTTTAACTAATGTAATCGTGATTAAGATCAATCTTGATAAGAAGTTACAATGAATTATAATTGAAAGAAATTATTTAATTGCTAGTAATACTGTAATCATAATCCACTATTTAAATTACATTTATTATTAAACAAAAAACTAAAATATTTTTGTTGGGAAACCTTTATTTCATTATACCTAAAAATATTAATAAAATATTATAAAGTTATTGTTTATTTATATTATAAATTGTGTTTCGTTCTATAATATATTGAAAGAAGCGCTTAAGAAATATACCGCTGATGCATCGTAATAACTAGCAATAAATGTGATCACTTGTAATTAATGATCATAAAATTTCTTTTAATAATGTTTTCTTGCATTCGTTGTCCAAAATTAAATAATTAATTTTACGTTTTCATGATTTCCTGTAAACGCTGATCATTATTACTTTTAATCATAATAAAATTAAGGATGTAATAACTATTGCGTTTAATTACGCGATCTTGATAAGTAATCATGATATTCTAATTGCATCAACAGCTGCAATCAAAATTATGATTACATGTAATAACTATTAAAAACAATTCATTACTTTTAACTAGTTAAATTTTTATATAACTTTGGTTTTTTGAAGCATATTAAAAAGAACAAGAGAAAAAAAAATTCTGGTTCAATTACAACAGTGTAGGGTAAGGCCATTTCTGGTGACATGATTTTGATTATCATCATGCAATATATACAAAAAATATTTCAAAAAACATTGTTGATATCTAAATATAAATGAAAAAAAAAAAACATCTGATGATTTTGTCTTTGACGCCGATATTAATATATCATTACCAAATACTGGTCTAATCAAACTGTTTAATCAAATGTTATAAATTATATGTTCTCGAATAAAATAAGATTTATTACTTACAGCTATTGGTACTTTTGTATAAAAATTATCCATACATAATGATTCGTAAAGGGTGATTTATACATTTATTAATAGAGGGGGATTCGAAATTATTGTTTAAAAATCTACAATTAGGTCAAGAATGTGATACCAAGAACTATTATACAGATTGGATTTCATATCATTTTATGCATTTTTAGAATCTAATCGGATGTCGTTGCAGCGCATTAAATATTCTAAAAATCCAATTTAATTTTTTTTTATTCATTTTCGATCCGGCATTGAATGTCAGAACGAGGTTGAATACATTACTGATTAAAAATAAAATCAACTATCAAATGGGCATTACTTTCTGTTCCCTTAATATATCGAACATGAATTCACATTGATGTGATATAAAATGCGCGTAGGAAGTCGTAAACTAAAAGAGGAAAAAATATAAATGCTTTGGAAACGTGAAAAATTACAGCACAGGGATGCATGTGTAATAAACAACAAGGTAAATTTGATTGCAAGAAGAAACAGTGAAATTTCGAAAGACGATTATTAGAAACAATTTCGAGTCTGAGTAAACATATTCATTAGACATTTTTTTTTCCTTTCCTCGCTATAAATATTAATTTGCGATCACCACTATTTATAATTTTTTGCTTACACTTTTCATATATGGATTCTAAAAAGGCATATTATGGGCGGATTTGCAAATTTGCTGCATGATCAAAACACCAATATTTGAAACAGGTCACAATTAGAGGAGTGCAAAAACACAACATTTTTATTAAAAAAAAGCAAGTGTAGCTATAATATGTACTTCCCAACGTTCTGCAGTTTTAAATGAATGGTTTGTGGGCGACCACATTGTGCTTACACATCCCCATATCATGTTCTTGACATATATGTAAGTTACTGATAATTCGGAATCACCCTGTATACCAATTTAATATATTCTTTAAAGAGATAAATAAATAAATAAATTTGCACCTAAAACACTTTTATTGCCAGTGAGTTTCTAAAATAGATTCTTTTATTGCTAGAAAGTTTCTAAAATAGATAAATTTTGCACTTTTCTTCTTTATTTTTTTAATAAATATTTTAGAATATTTTCTTTTTTAATATTGTAAATTTTATACTTTCATTATCCTCCAAAGGAGCAGTGTTCAATATATTGGACAGCATTTTGTATTGCTTTAAAGCTAAAAAACAATAATACAATATACTCTCGAAATCTCGAAAACCTTGTTTAGCCAAAAATATATTTTCATTCTTGGCATTATATATCTACATAATGTTAATTTGAATTCCTACTTCGAAGCCTTACCAAAACCTTGTTATGTCTCATTTTTTTCGAAATAGAAAAGGAATTTTTTCGGAAAAATCACTATGTAAAATTATTGTACGCTAATTCTTTTCTATTTAATTTATAATTATTTTTGTCTTACTTTTAAAAATAAAATGATCATTGTTGTACTTATAGTCAACTATCATTACATACATATTTAATAGTAGTTATTCCTATGTTTCATGACTCTACTTTTTAGAATGATATTTTAGAATATATTTTTCTACTTTTGAAAACATTTAGTTCTGAACTTCTTATCTCGAAAACTCGCTATCTCGAAATGTTTTTAGCGTCCCTTCAACTTTGAGATATCGAGAGTATACTGAATATCATTTTTTTCTGTTTGTATGGCTTTATAAAGCGATTGTCTGTGTAAAAATTCAATTGATTATGTGATCGGAATATTCAATTACATTTAAAAATCCTAAAAAAGGTAAGAAATTCGATTAAGCAAGGTTTTGGGGCAGTTTTATGGTATAAAAATATTATGTTATTTGAGTCCAATATATTATGACAAAACGTGAATCGACGCAAAATACCCTAGACTATTCAAAAACTTATTGCTAATTAAAATTTATAATTTTTTAGATAATAATTAAAAAAAGTTATTTACGCTTTATTAATTGAATTTTTCTCAAAAAATATTTTATAGTATTTGTAAGTTTATTTTCTTCTTATCTACGTAAACATTGAAATCTCCAGGAAAGGCCAACTCTATGTATCCTCTATTTACAACCATTTTTGGAAGCCACGGAATTCGTTCCATAGAACTTTATTTTGAAGGAAACCTTTAGAAGAGACCATGAAAACTTCTCCCAGCGACTTCTCTGCACCAAACACGAAAAAATATTTAAAAAATTTAACAAAACAAATAAGTAGATAAAAATGTATTCAAAATGTGAGACTCTTTATTTAGTGAGTTATTTTTATCGATCTCTAAAGGAGATTCATGTTGGAGTCGCTAAAGACGATGTTATTCAATAATTTAGTTTTAAAGTTAAATTTCAAAAAACTATTTTAGAAAAAAAATAAGTATCTAAAACAAGCAAATCTCTTTTAAATTTTTAAAGCTAACTCATTTTTATGATATAAAATTAAATGCAAACTTAAACAAAAAAGCATAATTGTTCATTTATTTAAAATAGTTCTATCATTCATAATTGGGAAATTAGTTTTTACACATAATTATATCAGTAGGGATAATTTCTATTGAAGCTAAAATTCACTCATCGATCCGGTTTTTCTGACGCCAAAACAACTAAAATTAAAATCATTTGCGAAATATTATACACTTTCGATAACATTTTGAAGTCAATGGAGGTGTAACCCTTAAGAACCTCCATTAACAACCGCTCTCCAGAGGTTTCACTGTCAGTAAAAATCACTTATTCTGCTTTTAAATAAAACTTGAGGTTTAACAAGGATTAATTTTAATTGTACGTAATTGAATACCTTCCATGTATACAGGTTCGACTTTCGACAATTATTTTTGAAAACTTTTAACAATCAGTATTTTTCCCTTTCATTAAAGAAAGCTTGTGAAGGCTCAAAGAGAAATGATTTGGCGGATTTTTGAAATCGCAAATTTCTTCTTTTGAATTCATCTGCCAAAGAGTGATAAACAAAACAAAACATTTTTGCCTTTTCAATAAAAAGCATTTATATGTGTATTGAATGATGTATCTAGACTGTTATCTAATTTTTGTATATATTTATATGGAGTTGAAATATTAGAAAATAAATGTTTATATTATTGATGTGTAGTTATTCTTTTAAGTGTCATAAAACTGCATACATAATATTTTAAGGGTTAAGCTCTTCTAGCGAATTTTTTACCAAAACTATACAATGAATCAAAATTGAAAAAAAAAGTTCTTTATTGCACAACTATACCAACGACAGAGTTACATTTTCTTTATGTAGTTCCATATACAATGTTCCGCTTTAATCTATATATATAAAAATGAATGTCTGTGTGTATGTCCTTTATAGACTCCTAAACCATCGGACAGAAAATGATGAAATTTGCCATACAGATAGTTTTAAGCACGAGGAAGGTCACTGTCAACATTAGAACATTCTGCGACAAATCGTTCTTGTATGATGAGCAAAAAACGAAATGGAATTTTCTGATTGGTTAAGCGTTAGCCATTGTTTTAAATTTAACGATTCAATTCTCGCATATTTTAAAGATAACATCAGTGCTAATTGCTAGCTTATAGCTCTGTTTGGTCAAAAAATAGTTTATTGCACGTATTTAAATATTTAATAATTTTATATTCGCTATGTCAGATGAATTCGATGAACATTACATGGTAGCACGCGTGGTTTACGTCATCAGATTTATACTTTGTCTGATGCTACACGATTTTATTTTATTTATATTAATTCTTTTAAACGTGATTCTAAAAAAAATACATATTTGAAATCAACGGCAAAGAAATAGAAAAAAAATATTTATATATTTCAAAGCGAAAATTAATGGGAAAGTGGTACTAATTCGTTTAGAGGAAACATAAGAACTCGACGCCAATGAGACTTAATTGCGCCAATGATGTTTAATTAATTAAGGTAATACATGCATATTGAAATAAAGGAAATAAGCTATGTACTAGAAAGAAAAAGAAATTGAGTAAAGATATTTATTTTCTATAAGAACCGCGCGAAGTCGTCTTACTATCATTTACGACAATGATGCTTAATTAATGCTGGTAATATGTATTAATTGAAATTAAAAAAAAAGTAACTTCTGTTCAAAAAAGCAAAAATAAAGAGAAAAGCGCTTTGGGTAATCGTAAAAAATCTGCATATTATTATTGACACTAATGCTCAATTTATATTGATAATATTGATTTTACCCCGGATCACATTCTCGAGTGCCCAGCCCTTACCCCATATATTTTACAACTGGGTATGGTGCCACTGGCTACAGAACTTCGTGAGATCCTCTACAGTAATGATGTATTGGAGCTTGCGGATGCAGTTTTGAAGGCACACGAGGCCATTTAATTGTCCATGGACACGATAAAAAAAATTTAAAAAAAAAAAATGTATATTGATTGAAATAATGTAAAATAAGCTACACGCTAAAAAGCCAAGCCTATGGAAGAAAGATTAATGGGAAATTCGCTTACGAAAACATTAAAATATCACCATTCACAGATGACGCTTAATTCATATGTATCCTGGACGGTAATATGTACTACTAGTACTATGGTAATTGGCGATTTATTTTTGATAAGAATTCTACTACAAGTTTTCCGTACTTTCAGAATATATTTTTTACCAGTGGTAGCTAAGTTAGTGTATTAATATTTTAATGAATTAGAATTAAAATAACTTTTTTCCATCTCTAATTTTAATTATTTTAACAGTAAATTAAAGGTCAGATAGAGAAATGGTCATGCTCTAAAATCCTTATAAAGTTCTGTTTTTTCTTCTTTCATTTTTCAATTAATGCGGCTTTAGTTGGGGGCCACTGACAAATACGTATAAACTTAAATGTTGAAGGGTTATGTGCTAAGTACCAAATATACTTATGTAGGTATAAAATATATTGATATATTTGGTGATTATTAAAACTGCAACAATCTGTTTTAATACCTATAGTTAGGAATTAAGTGTTTTAAGCCCTTCGAAAGGGCCATAAAACAGGACCATTGACCTGAGCAAATCACTTAATAGTGATAACTTAACTATCACGAATCGGTCGCGAGCAATATCATCATGCCAAGAGATGCTAAATACATTTTATATTTATTCCATTGGTATGAATTATAAACAAAGAGCTCTTCTTATTTCAATAACGTAAAGACACCGAAGATTACAACATATAACATTAAGTAGAATGGAAAAATTATTTTAGCAATAGTTATTGGAAGAACCAGGTAAGTGCCATTTTTAGAAAGAAAAAAGAACACACGCATCCGAACTATTTTATTACCAATTTATAAGAAGGTGGGACTAATAATTCTTTGCTTTATTATATTTATCACTGTCTAATCTAAGCGAATCTGTCTTATCTATAAAAATTAATGTCTCTGTGTGTGTGTCCTTTATAGACTCCTAAATCATTCAAATGAAATCGACGGAACTTAGCATACAGATAGTTTGAAGCACGAGGAAGGTCACTGTCGATATTAGATCATTCTAAGACGAACCTTTCGAACGGAATGGAATTTTCTGATTGGTTAAATGTTAATCATTGCCTTAAATTTAACTATAGACAATTCAGTTTTGTCACATATTTTAAGTATAACATCAGTGACAATATCTGGCTTATAGATCTATTTGATAAAAAAACTTATTGCGCGAATTTAAATATGGAATTATTTTTATGTCAGATAAATTCAATGAGCAACATGATGTGGTAACACGTGAGAGCTCCGTCACCAAATTTATACTTTTAACGTTGTCTGATACCACAAATTTTTTTTATTTACATTTATTTTAAAACATTTTTCCAAGAAAAATTTATTTAAAAGTCAACGGTAATTGAATAGAAAAAATATGTATGTATTTAAAGGCAAAATTAATGGGAATATTGTATTTATTTGTTTAGGTTAAACGTAAAAAATCGCCACATTATTATTGGGGCCAATAATGCTTAATTAATTTAAATAATATACGCATATTGAAATGAAAGAAATAAGCTTTGTACTAGATAGCAGAACTAATGGAGTTAATCTATTTATTTGTCTAAAAGAAGCGTAAAGAATTGTCATATTATCAATGACGACAATGATGCTTAATTAATGTTGATAATTTGTTAATTGGCATAAGAAACTGATTAAAATTATAGCAAAAATATAGGAGAAAAGATACTTATTCATTTTTAATCGATATCTTATTACTGACACTAATGCTTTATTAATATTGATATTATGTATTGATTGAAATAAAAAAATTATAAGCTATACTCTAAAAAGCAAAGTTAAAGGGAAACAGAAGTTTTAAAAAAATTGCTAAGAAAATCATAGAAAATCACCATTCACAGATGATGCTTAATTTATATGTATCCCTGACGGTAATATGTACTACTGGTATTATACTAATTGGTGCAGTTTTGATAAAAATTCTACAACGGGTTTTCCGCGATTTCAGAAAATATTTTTCCTGTGGTAGCAAAGATAATTTATTAATATTTCAATGAATGAGAGCAAAAGAACTTTGTTCTTTCACTAATAAATATTTTAATAATAATAAATATTTTAATAATAAATATTTTAATAATAAATTAAAGGTTAGGTAGACAATTGGCTATTCTCCAAAATCCCTATCAAGTTTTCTAATAAGAATTCTTTTTTTTTTTATAAATTTCGGCTTTAGTTAGCTGTCACTGACAAATATATTTTTCACAAAATTTAAATGTTGAAGGGTTATATAATAAGTACCAAATATGCTAATATAGATATAAAATATTATAATGATATATTTCGTTATGATTAAAACAGAACCAATACTAAGCCGTTTAAATATCGATAATTTAGAACGGCCTCTCGAAAAGGATATGTACAAGGAGAAAATTATTTGATAATGGTAAGGTTTAATTATTATTGGTTTAGGTGCGAGTAATAGCATCATGCCAAGTGATGCTAAATACATTTCTCTTTATTTTAATGGGATGAATTACAAAAAGCAAGTTTTATTTACTTCAATAACGTAAAGCCATCGTAAATGGCAACAAATAATATTGAATAATAAAAAAAGTAATTTTAGGTATATTAATTGAAAAACTTAGTAGAAGAAGCAGGTAAGTGATATTTTCATAATGAAAAAAAAGTTGTATCCGAACTATTTCATTACCAATTTTATAGAAGACGGGACTAATAATTCTTTGCATTGTTGTTCCCAATTTTAAATAAAACCTTATTGCCTAATTTCAAATAAAAAATCATACTAAAAATTTATGTGATTAGTTGTGTTAAGATTTATAGAAAGGCAAAACCAAGGATTCATCAATTCCCCTAAAAATATCACTTACCTGGTTCTTCCATTAAGCTCTTTCATAGTGGTCGCTATGTGCTTTTCAGTTATGAGAATGATTTCGTTGTGTTTCTCTACTGTGATTTATTGATACTTTACTTATTTTCTATTCACCCCGTGCGAAGAACGGGCATTCAGCTAGTCTATATATATAAAAGTGAATGTGCGTCTGTCTGTCACCTATAGACTCCTAAACCATCCGACAGAAAGCTGTGAAACTTGGCATACAGATAGTTCAAAGCACGAGGAAGGTTTCTGTCGACATTAGAACATTCTGCGACAAACCGTTCCAGCGATATCAGCGAAAATCGAAATGGAATTTTCTGATTGGTTAAAAGTTAGCCATTGTTTTAAATTTTGCCATAAGCGATTCAGTTTTCAAATATCTTGAAGATAACAACAGTGATATTTTCTATCTTATAGCTCTATTCATTTAGAAAAGTAAATTACAAATACTTTAATATTTAATTATAATTCGCGCAAGTTTCTTTATGTCAGGTGAGCACAAGCACGTAAAATCAACGAGAATAGATTTCGTAATTATTGGTCGTATCACGGATTTAGTGAAAACTGTTTAATAAAAATAAAGGTAAAAGCAAATTTTATTCAAATTGCACGCTTTTAGTAATTATTTATATTTAGTATGCAATTTTAGGTTAGCACAATTAAATATATTTTTTGAAGATTTCATTGCTGACAGTTGTCTTTGAAAACTATTAGATTGTTTATTATTACAACGTTTACGAATTCACATTCATTTTATTTCGTTCATTTAAAAAATGGTTTTTTGTTTTAAATTTTATCATTATTATATTTCTTATGTAATTTATTTCATTTTTATTGCTTTTTTTATTATTTAAAATAAATATTTGAATTTTCAATTTAAAAAATTTGCGATCACTGTCAACTTTTACATTTCTGTTTGTTTCAAAGAGAATATGTGCAAAAATATGCCGCCTAAACGAATCGCTCTTAGTCGATCAACATCGCACGCAAAAAGAGAACTATCCGTGTTTCAGAAACATCGAAACTAAACGAGAACACAATACTTTAACCCGTTCCTTAGAAAAGTCTGAGCAACAGGAAAGAAGACTGTTAACATATCAACTACGCACTACTCAAGCCCGTTCGTTGGAAACATCAGAGCAACGGGAAAGAAAACTGTTAACGAATCAACTACGTACTACTCAAGCCCGTTCGATGGAAACATCAGATCAACGGGAAACGAATCAACTACGCACTACTCCAGCCCGTTCGATGGAAACATCAGAGCAATGGGAAAGAAGACTGTTAACGAATCAACTACGCACTACTCAAGCCCATTCGATGGAAACATCAGAGTAACGGGAAAGAAGACTGTTAACGAATCAACTACGTACTACTCAAGCCCGTTCGTTGGAAACATCAGAGCAAGGGGAAAGAAGACTGTTAACGAATCAACTACGCACTACTCAAGCCCGTTTGATGGAAACATCAGAGCAACGGGAAAGAAGACTGTTAACGAATCAACTACGCACTACTCAAGCCCGTTCGATGGAAACATCAGAGCAATGGGAAAGAAGACTGTCAACGAATCAACTACGCACTACTCAAGCCCGTTCGATGGAAACATCAGAGTAACGGGAAAGAAGGCTGTTAACGAATCAACTACGTACTACTCAAGCCCGTTCGTTGGAAACATCAGAGCAAGGGGAAAGAAGATTGTTAACGAATAAAATACGCACTACTCAAGGCCGTTTGATGGAAACATCAGAGCAACGGGAAAGAAGACTGTTAACGAATCAACAACGCACTACTCAAGCCCGTTCGTTGGAAACATCAGAGCAATTGGAAAGAAGACTGTTAACAAAACAACTACGCACTACTCTAGCCCGTTCGTTGGAAACATCCGAGCAATGGGATGCAGGAAGGAAAATCAATCAAGAACGCACTTCGCTGCCAATACTCTGATTTGAATCTCAGTACATTTCACTATGAACCGACAACCAACTATAGTCTTCACCTAAGCGTCATCATCGGAAAAATGGATCAATTATGTATGTTTTGTAGTGCTCTAAAATTTAAGAATGAAACAGCTGGAATTTGCTCTTCTGGAGGCAAAGTGAAACTACCCGATTTAACGTCGTCCGCCGAGCTATTATCAACGTTGCTATCGGGCCAAGCCAACACCTCCTAGAAGAAGGAAGGCCTCAGCACGGATAAATTTCGTAGTCCGATATGACGAAGTTAACTGCGCATTTGTTGAAAAATAAGAAAGGTGTCTCTACGTTCGGGGTACTAAGCTGCGCAGTGGTTGAAAATACGAAATATGTCATTACGTTTGGACTACTAAAGGATATTTTTGGTAACCCGTGCTGAGGCCTACTCTTTCTGGGAGGTGTTGGTCAAGCAAGGTAATCGAAACTTTTCTTGGCGAAAAAATGTCGGTACATTTGTGTTTCCAAATGACTTCATTCGGTGCTATAAGTATCGGTGCGCATATGGACAGCCAGAGTTATTTATTACATTCACATGCAATCCTGCTTGAGTTAAAATTAAAGAGCTTTTTTAACCTAGGCAAACATCATCGGATCTTCATGATGCATTACCGCACGTGAGTTAAAACAAATATTAAGCTCTATACTTGGTTTCATTGCGAAAAGTCATGTTTTTGGGGAGACACGGTGTTTGATGTATTCTATTGAATGGCAAAAAAAGAGAATTGCCACATGATTTGGCATATTGAAAAAATCACACCATGACAAATTGGTCAGCTCATATCAGCAGAAATATTCATATCGCCATTGATTCAGACTTTTTTCAGATCATCAGCAAAAATATGTTTCATGGTCCGCGTGCATCACCATACATGTCTGTTTGAAAATTCACTAACGATATCCTAGAGAATTAACTGTTGAGACTATCACTGGTTTATTTCACCATTAAATAAAATTATCATTTCAAATCATAATCGCAAATCTCATTTACACACTTAAATACAAATTTTAAATTCAAATTACAAACGTTGCAACGCACGCAGGGTACAGCTAGTATTATATATAATCTTGTTAAAAGAAGTCAACAAATATTAACTGTACTGATAAGACTATTAATAATTATGAGGAATTTATGCAGAAAAAAACACGAAAACTTTTTTCATTTATTTTAAAAAAAATTATAATATACACTGGAAAAAATAAATTTCAACTTGGCACTCGATTGACACGTGAAACTTTCGAAAATTTTTGTTGCAACCCTTGTTGATCCTTTCTACTCCTTTTTAACACAATTCGCATTTCTTTTATTTCACTTCAGGTCATGTTAAAACACAAACATCTTTGAAAATTGCAGAAAGCTTCACGATCGTTTGATACCTTACTTAAAATTATTTTTACGAATGTAAGTTTAGGTATATAGATCTATTATCTGTATGGGATATACAGATTGATTATCTGTAGACATAGGTTTATGTATATAGATTTTCATACTTTCTTAAAGTAATATCAGATAGGACCATTCCGTGATTATGCAAATTGTTCTATGAGCAAAGGCACCTCCCAAAGAAGAGGCTCCATTTCAATGAAAAAATAATGTTCTTAGATGGTTGTGTCCAGACCCAGACGAAAACAAAAAAGATGAGGAAAATGTTTTGCAAGCATCTTTTAAAGAAGGTTAGAGAAGGTTAAAGAAGAAATAAACAATTTTCAAGTGTTCCTCCCTTTTTATCTTGTTTGTGAATTAATAAATGATAAAATAATATTTCAAAATAGAATTTCTAAAACTGATAAAACAAAATTTATTATTGAAGAAAATTTTTTGTACCCTGCAAACATGCCAAATATATAAAAATCTCAATTTTGAATTTTTTGTCGCTTACGTTACGTTTCAATTGCACGGCAATATCGAGATGTCTACGCTTCAATTACCTCTCCGCTGATAATCCATCAGAGTTACAAATGTCAATCAATAGAAATACGTTTCTATTGTGATGTGAATATGAATCGCCCAATGGGAATGGTGCGTACGGATTGATTAGAGAGGTTAGAATAGACCAGAGAGATTATAACCAGATGGACACTCCAGCGCAGATATGTCTACCCACCACAGATTCGGCCGCGGACACAAACGTATGTTTAATAAGCCACCTCCCAAATTAGATCATGACGATATTCGGAAGATGTCTTTTGAATTCGCTAATAAAATAGCTACTCCGGACAACATCGATGACCTGATCAGTAGAGCGACTTCAAATAAGCAATAATTCTAGGTTCAATACAACAGAACGAGGGATGTAGATTTCTAAGAAAATCATCTCAGAACGGGCTATACGCTCGAAAGATACCTGTTGATTAAGGAGGAATGGAATGCTAAGGAGCCAACCATGCCAGACATAGCTGAAAAGACTTATGCTACTACAGAGACTGAAACTCCTCATCAGATCGAGCCCCCAACAGCACTAGTGGAACAGAGGGAAACTGAAGTTTCAGACTCAGAATCAACACCCAACATTATGCCTGAGGAACAACAACAGAGCGTCATGGAAATGGAAACTACAGTAATACCGGCTACCACCGAAAAGAAGAAGAGAAAGAAAAAGAAAACCAAAGCTTGTGTCAACCTGGAGATACAAGCCGACTCAGAATCAGAAGGCAAGACCAACCGCCCAATTCCAGTCCCAGCTCCCGCCACCCCGGCGGATACCGGCGGAGAAAGAGGAAGAAACCGAAGCTTCGGCGACGGTGGACCCTCCCACTCCTATTACAACATCTAGCGACTCTCCTGCGAGTAAAAAGCTCAAAACCCTTATAAGAGGATTAGATACAGGTACCGATTCTCAGGAATTGGAAAAGTATCTTAGAAACTTTGGACTTTTACCAGAGAAGATAGTGCAACCTAAAAGAAGGAGTGGTCAGGAGCCCTCCCACTTTTTCTAATCGTCCAACCAGACAACAGTGCCCCCAGAAATATTTTCAACATCAGCTCAGCTCTAGAAAAGCCAGTGAGAGTAGTGAGCCAGTGAGACTCTTCCGTGGAGGAAGATTCCAGATTCAGTGCTACCGATGTCAAAAATTTGGACATACACAACGAAACTGCCCTTCAGCCAACCCAGTCTGTATGAAATGCGCCGGTGCACATCTCACATACCAGTGTACGAACCCTAGAACAACTCCGGTTACCTGTGTAAACTGCAATGGAGAGCACCCAGCCTGTTTTACGGGCTGCGGTGCAAGACCCAGGAAAGCGCCGAAAACCCGCCCAGCGAAAGCCATATAGACAATGCCAGCAGATTTCTGTACTTCTTCAAAGAGATGAAAGAACTTTTGAAGGAGCTCCTTTCGTTCTCTACTTCCCAAAACTGATCTTGGACTCATCCAAGGACTGTTTCTATCCAGACTTCACAGATGTGAAACACTTCTATATTTTTCATCACAATTCCTATTGGTATATGACAAACAGTTTACTACCTACCAGAATCAGTTGGTGGCTCTTCGGTCCAAATACTACAAATATCAAGCATCAAACCAGATGGACATATCACTGAGCGGAATAAACTCGGTGGTGTAGTCTCTATAATAGGCAATTAAAGGTGTCTGATAGTTTGTCTAAATGAAGAAATAGTGGTGGGAAAAGAGACACATTTATTAAGCCTCACTGTGCTTTACAAACAAAAAGAAAATCTGTCGTTAGCCATCCTCAAATCACTCCCCTAAATAATAAGAAAATATATTTTTAACAAGAGAGTAATTTTTTAATATGTAAAAAGCAGAGTTCCTGAGAAGACACATTTATTAAACTATAACTTCAGCGATCCAACGTTAGTCTATAGAAGTACATACTGTGAATGACCGAAATGGGTGGTTGTTGACTTCCACCAATCACATTCTCTTTGTGATAAATATCCGAAATATATACTAGGTCTAGTTAAGTGCCACTACCCGGTATGCCCTACATCAATGTTTTCTAAAGGTCAAGTGCCACTGCCCAGTATGCATTTAACCGGTACTACGAACGCTGATGTTTCTCTTAATCTATCCTCAACAGATAATAAAATATCGAATACATATAATAATAATATCAACGAATAAATTAATATCAAATTAGATATAAATAATATTTCGGACATTTACCCAAGCGACTATGTGGTTGTTGACATTCATCGGTGAAAGTCAACATTCTCTTGATTTCTGTCTTTTACGGTAACATATATAATGCACAAAGGCGCCTCAAACTCATACGATGCTACTAATATCAGGTATCAAGCAATAACCCCTCTTCTTTTTTTTTTGCAAAACTATTAGAAAATAGAGGAAATAGGTTATCATAGCTTTAATAATACAAAAAGATTAGTTTTTCCGTGAGTAGAGTGAAAAGTAAAAATAAATTTTTTCATAGCATAAAAAAATGCTTTGTGACAAGACTTTCAATTTTGTATAGCCTTTCAATTCAGTTTTAGTGTATGGCTAAACTAAAAAATTTTAGTAATAACACATATTAACACATCTAATTTAATTACTACTCATACTTTTAATTTAAGTTTAGATAGAACGACGAATAGAACGACGAATTATATGAAGACGAATAGCTTCAGAAAAGGGAAAAGTTTTTTTAAGTGTACCCTTTTCACAAGAATATCAAATTTTAAAAAATTCTGAATTTTCTAACAAAATTACAGAATTTATATTAAAGAAGCTGTGCAATAGTATTTTCAAGCTTACAAAAGTATTTTATGGTAATAAGGGAATTTTTCAGCAATGAAAATTAGAATTTTTTTTTCCGAAAATCTTAGAGGAACTCAACGTTATAAAAAAAGCAAAATAAAAATGTTTAACAAAAACATTTTTTATAAGAGAAAATATTTTTTTCTTGCACTTCAAAAAACTCCACTTAAAAAATCTTTTTCGATTAGCCACAAATTTTACTTTTGGTAACCACAGAAACGATTGATTCCTGATTTAAAAAAATATTAAAGTCCGAATTTAAAAATGCTGTTAACAAAATTTTTAAATTTTAGGAAGAGAAAATATTACAATGAATAAATTTTTATTCAATGAAAGTAACTTTCTGTCTATTCACTTAAACTATAATTTTATATTTTTTAATACATAATTTTTTTTTAAAACAATTTTTCGAGGTGTTTCGTAAAGACCGTCCATAATGTATATTTTTAAAATTCTTATCAAAGTTGAAAGCAAAAACGGAATGAGGGGTCGCAAGATGATATTAAAGCGAAGAAAATACGAAAATGTTATCGAAATCTGGGAAATTACAGCATAGGAAGGTGAATGTTATAAACATCCCCATTGGAGGTTGAAGGTGTTTCTAATAATGTATTTCAACTCCTCTCTATTTCTTTCCTCCAACTAACTTGTCTTGTTGTTTATTATATGCAATTTCCTCTTCTGTAATTTATAATCTTTCCATGGTGTTTTTTTTTTCTTCCTTTTTTTGAAAATATTAATTTGCAACCCCCAATTTTAGTTTTCATCATTAATAACGATTTCAAAAACGCATATTAAACATGATCCTCACAAACACCAATGCTACACCAATGTGCAAATTTAATAAAGCGTTTACATGGATTGGTCTTACATTGATATGTATAAATATAATGTATACATTATATAAATAACAGGACGCTTAAAAGGAGGCAGTGAGAGATATAGTTAAACTTGTGATAACTGGCAATGTATTCGTCTGTTACTTCGCAAAGAAAATACGTAGAAAATAATGCTATACAGGGTGATCAGAATGAATGGAAAATGTTTTGCGCCTTCTGGGAACCAAAATGTATTTAAAATTGAAATACATTTTTCTGGAAAATCTAAGTTCGCAATGATAAAGGGAGTTCTTAATTAAGATTTTCATCAGATGGGCGAGGTTAAATTTGGATGAAATTTTTACAAATTCTGTAACTTAATAACACTGATTAATCAGTTCCTTTGAACTGTTAGATCGGCACTTATTTCTTGAAAATCGGATCATTCGTACTTAAGTTATTCAGGGTGATATCTTTTATTTTGCGCACTGTGCGAACCTACATGTATGTTCTTTGTTGTTCATGATTTTTCGGCTAAACATTATATACTAAAATTTTATAACAAGAATCTAATAATTTAACGAGCGTATATATTAAAAATAATTCGTTAAAATATATAATAAATATAATTCGTTCAAGGCATAATACAATATGCAATATGTTACGTACTTAGCAGACAGTTTCGAATTTCTTTCAAAACAAAATTTAATTTATTAAGGTTATCGAGACAATGGAATAAGCGTATAAGAGTACCAAGAGTTTAAACAAAAAATTAATCGAAATGCCTGATTTTTTGAACTGAAATGTATGCTTTTAGAGTCTGTAAAGTGCCTTATATTCTTAGTGTTAAGGCCTAATGAATATAAATTTGTAATTAACAATTAATATAGATTCCTTCAAAGATATGTGCTTATACAAGAAGTGTGTTTTTAATGTTTATTTAGTGAAAGTATATTATTTTATCAAGTAAAACTTAATTCTTATTTTATAAAGCAATTCGATAAATAATATTAAATGCCATCTTCGAGCCAATTTTGGAAATGCCTATTTCACATCTGCTAGAGGATATAAAACGCCATTAGTAATTAAGATTTTGAATTTAGAAAAGAAACTTTAATTGTATTAAAGCATTAGTTTTCTGTCGTACCGGAATTAATCAACTTTAAATAATGAAATGTAGGAAAAAAATTTAATGTATACTATATTTGCATACTAATATTTTATAAATGTAACGTTATGCAGTAAATAAATATCGCGCCAAGGAATATATTAGAAATTAACCCATATTTAGCCTTACAAATATGTATCCACTTGGAGACGTTAATTTTTTAAGCTAATAATCGGTTAGTTAAAAAAAACAAATCGAAATTACTTTTTCAAAACATCAAACACGATGCATAATGGGGAAAATTGGCTCGCAAACAATTCATCGCATATTTCTTATTTCCTACCCTTTTCTGCATTATAACGAGAAAGAAAAAAAATAATAAAAGCATTTTTCACTGCACCCTGCTGAATAGCACTCATTTATTAGGATTTAAAATGCATTAACACACATTTCAGATTTGTATATCTCACGAGCATTGTCTAATTAACCCTCATTAGGAATAGTTAATTTGTACCAGTTGGGAAAACATTGCAATTACTTCGATTCACGTAAACATGCAAATTCACCTCTTAAAATCCCTGTTTCTTCAGGTATTACTGCTTAAAAACAAAGATTCCCTTTTCCTTCGTTGCAGTTTAGTTTGAGAAAAGTATTAGTAGTTCGTAAATGGTGAATAATAAATTGCGTGCTGCTTTCAAATGTTAATTTAATTGTTGTAAAAGTATGAACGGTGTTAAGGGAACTATCTTTATTTAATCAAGGGAAACGGTTAATCATCAGAATGAATATACTACTGATTATAAATATAAAATATTTATACTCTATCTTTCAGCAAATTATTGAATAGCCGCTGCAAGTAATCAACCTCAGTGAGTAAATTGGAAGAAACTTGAATAGCATAGGATTTCTTGAGAGACTATTTTTAAAGTAAAAGAAATTTTACCTTTCGGGTTACACAGTCCATTTAGTTTCTATTGTATCAATCAGTATCAATTTTTCCTCATAAAATAACTCTACTTTGTATCGAAAAAAATATTTATATTTTTGATAAATGCAATATTTTGATTCAAAAAATACTTGGAGTTTTGAACACTTTATCTTTTGTCCTAGACAACATTAAATTATAACTGGTTGTTTTCAACTTCCTCTGTGAAAAAAAATTTATTTTATTATATTTTAACTGAAGAAAAATGACTAAAAATTTTTTTAAAAATAAATCCTTGAACCCCATTTGTTTTGAACATCGTTTGATAAGAGAAAATTTTTAAAAAAATCAAATTGAAACAAGATTTAAATCTTTGGATACTTTGTACGTCGTTTTCAAAGGTGATTTCTTAAAATTTATTGAAATTAGATTTTAAAAAATAGGTGTGAAATCTCTTATAATAGTCAAGTCAATTTTTTGGTTTTGAGGCAGATCATTGATCATTTGAGTGTAGCAGTGAACACAGGGAAGCAGGTTATGCAGTGCACCTTAGAATTTAAAAACCTTTTTGAAAAAAAAACACATAAAAATAAAGAACTTAAAATAAATAAAAGCAAATCAGCAACTATAGTTAGGGCTTTAGTACAAAATTTCTTTTCAATATTCCAAATGAAGTCGAATTGAAATGATATCATACTATTTTTATTTAGTCTATTTAGTTAGTCTAAAAATAGTTAATAAAAAAAAAGCCTCTCCATTGCATATGACTGTTTTGTGCCACTACAGCAAAAGAAAAATAAAAACTCAACTACTTAACTCTATTTTAGTAACAAATTAATTTGAAGTTATTCTAATGTATTCATATTTTTAATCAAATCAAAATATTTCAAGTCACTCTATTTTAAGCTTAAAGTAAAAAACAAAAAAAAAGAAGCAATTGTTGGCTGAAAAGCTGTCTAATGAATTAAGAAAGAATCTTTAAAGAGAGGTGGGATGAAAAGATCTAAATGATGCGGGACATTAATATAAATTCGAAGAGGGGACTGGTAAGTTTCTATAAATGGTTGACCACTCCGATTTAGTTCATTAGGCGTCCTATTGATGAACGAAGAAGCTCTTCCGATTCTCTTTTAGAAAAAAACATTTGCAAGCAATGGTGAGTAGCCTTTCTTGCTATCAACAGTTATGAAAATTCTTATTAAATTTAGTTTTTAAATTTTGCACTAGTACTTAAAGTTAGCGTGAACAACTTAAAAACGTATTTATATATTTGTATTATTTTATTCAATAAATAAAAATATAGACATGGCAATTACAAATTTCGGCTTAGAATCGTTCAAACAAAAAAACATGCGATTTTTTCATTTACTTTTAGCGTTTAATGAATAAAAAATTGTTTTATTTAATGAATAAAAAGGTATGAAAACTTATGAAGTTCTCAGTTATTCTACAACAATAGGTTTTGAATGATGCACAGCAACAACAGTTTATTGTAACAAAAGTTTGTGCCTTTTTCAATAGTTTATTTTTACATTTCAAAAGAAACTAACAGCGAAGCACATAAATGTACTTTAGAAGTTACAAGTCTTTTTATAACAAGAGTTTACAAGTTCTGGAAAACAGCACTCGTTTATAACCATATTTTCTTTCCTTAAAAGCATTACTAAAAGAAAGCTCGTCAAAGTACTTTTGGAGTGATTCGAAATTAATAGTTTATATGTTATGCAAAACAATAATAGTTTCTTGATAAAAATTAATATTACTCAGTTTTTTAACATAACAAAGCTCACAAAAGTACTTTTGGAGTTGTAAGTTTAATAATAGTTTTTGCATATTATTCAAAACAAAATGAGTTATCTTTTATGAAAATTGAAATATAACATTTAATATATCGCTCATGGGCTGCAATAGTGGCACAACTCACGCGCGTTTTGTACTAAGAACAGGTGTAAATATGAAAATACATATTCTTTTCAGCAGCAATACTAGCACAACTCATAATTCAACTTGAAGGTAATCTTTGTTTAAGCAAATTATAGCATTTCTTATGCATTTTCCTTAGCAATGAAAACATCAAACCCACTTATCTCAAAATATGATTTTTTGAGTTGTGCCGCTATTGCAGCCCAAGAGCGATATATCTTATAGAAAATATAAATAAAGTTCTTCCTTATAACTATTAAAATGTTTAAAAAAAAAAAAAAAAAAAAATTATAATCATAAAAGTTTCTGAAAAATAGTTATTCCCTTTTAAATCTGAAACACTTAAAAACTTTAAAATTAAAACTTACAAATACGCTCATTACAAAGAATCCATTTCATCAAAAATGTTTGCACTTTTTCTCTATTTAAATTACTGTTTTCTAGTTTTCAAAATATAATAAAGTGTGTCATAAGTACGTTTGGAATTGTTCCACAACAATAGTAACTTGTGTAAAATCAAAAATTAGTTTTAACAAATTAAATTTCATTTCCGTGGTTGTATATATTTACAATATGTCACTTGGAAATACAAAGGAATGTGAATAATGAGGGAAATATATTAATATTGAAAGGAAAAAAAACGTATTTACATTTTTTTTAAAAAATGATTTCACTGTAAATTAGCTTTAAAATTTTACATAACTTATAATTATAATCTGCTTTAAAAAATATTTAAAGTTTTTTAGCTGTGTTGTAGATTGTTGTGTTATAACATTTAAAAAAATGCTAAATATTGAAAGAGGATAAAATTTTACGATCTTTTGCGTGCTACTTAGGGAGCCAGAGTCGTACAAAGTTTCACAATTATTTACTAAGTTTTTAGGAAGATGGCGCTGCTAACGGAAAAAAGCCGAATAAAATGGTTACAAAATAACTTCAATTTACATTAACAACATTCTACTCGTGGCCTCGTGTGCCAAGAGACCTTAAAGCAAAGCATTTTTTTTTTTTTTTTTTTTTACTATGAACTTCTGAAAACCTAAAGGGGGAACCGACGAAATATCGATCGCAGAGTTTCTGAGTTGTTCAATTTTAATGAATTTAAAACTTGATATACGACAGATTTCGCTCAAATTTTGCATTTTATTATTTAATATTACATACTTTAGAAAAATTTTAAAAAGTAGTTTTTTTTATTATTAAAAATTATTTTTTGTGTGGAATTATCTTCGTGTGAGCGACATTTATAAATTATGTGCAAAAACATTTCAATTCGCTTAAAAAGTTCTCGAGACATAGCAAAATATACTAGAAGTAAAATAAACTTCTAAAACACTCTAGATTAAACGGCTGGGTTTCCAGGTTGCTCCCCAGATTTTGAGGATCATAGTCGAAATAAAGTATAGAGAAAGAACATTTACTAGTGTCTGATCATCGGAATATCGTTCAAAGACATATTAGATTATACCTTAACCATTAAGTCCAAATACATGAATATCCAATCATTAAATCATAAGTTATTCAGTGTGATCTCTTTTTTTCTTTGCACACTGTACAATAAATATAATTCATTGCATATTTAGTGGGAGTGAATATAAAGTTGAATGAATTGTTTATCCCAGATTTGGTACATGATTTATGTAGTCCTCGTAGTGGCAGAGACATCACAGGCCGGCGACATCACTTTTTTTGAGTTTGACAGACTGGGCTGCCGCGGCCTTTACGACCAATCAAAATTAGCTCGACTGGACAGGCTTTGTGAAGAATGTTACCAAGTTTTTAGAGAAGAGGAAATACTCTATAAATGCAGGTAATGACCCTTTTTCATTCGATTGCTTTCATGTTTTTAATGACGACCACTTAAATCTCTGCAGGTGTGTTGCATGCTTTATAGTAATGCCCATAAAGGCATGGAAAATTTAACATTTCGAGTTATAAGGGAAAAATTTATTTGATTTTTGTGCTCATTTAGTGTTTTATAAGAGAAAAACTAATTCAACTCAAGTTTGCATAGATTATCGTTAACTAAATATTAAAAAAAATATTCGCGACAGATTTTCATTTTCCCTTATGGAAAATGTTTTGGATCAGTTAATCGATGCAAAATTTGTGTAATGTTTTGATCTTAAGAAAGCTTTTCATCAATGTGAAATCGTTAAAAACAGTCGTAAATATACATTATTCATTGCACATAATGGTCAGTATGAATTTTTAAAGTACCTCGTGGTTTATCGAATAGCCTTGGAGATTTTCAGAGATATATTTTGCTTGAGATTAAAGATTTTAAGATAGATAAAACTCAAGTTATGCACATCGATGCTATTTTTATTCTTACCAAGAATGAGGTATGGTTTTGTTAAACTACTTGCCAAACCTCTTAGTGATCGCAACAAATACTCCTTTTAAAATTTGATAAGGAAAAACAAGAAACGTTTAAAAAACTTAAATTAGCTTTAACTAATGACCTAGTACTTCGGTCAAAATAGATGAAACTCACTTTATATATATATTGTATGTACGAGGGTTGCTATTTATATTTCTGGCCTTGGCAACAGTAAGTGTTGCTAGGCGACCGCAGACAATTTTATTAGAACGTTTGATATTTTTAAACATAAATTCAAAAGACGATTTACCATTATAGCTTCATTTGTGTTGTTGACAGTAAATTGAAAAGTTCTTCTCTTTCAAAAAATGGAATTGAATCGTGAACATTTTCGTGCCATTATTTTTCATAACTTTCGACGTGGATTGTCAAGACAAGAGTGCTTCGATGAACTTAATTCTTTATTCAGCGATAAAGCGCCATCCTACAGCACTGTGAAAAATTGGTATAACGAATTTAATCGTGGTCGATGTTCGATCCAGGACGAATCCCGTGCAGGTCGCCCAAAATCCGTTGTTGTGCCAGAAAAGATTGATGCTGTGCGTGAATTGATAAAGCAAGATTGTCATGTGACATACCGTGAGATAGAGGCGTCTTTGGACATTAGTATGACTAGCATCAATAAAATATTGCATGAACATTTAAGCGTAAAAAAATTTGTTCGCGTTGGATCCCGCATAATCTGACAAACGCTCAAAAAAAGGCTCGTGTCGATTGGTGCAAGGAAATGTTGGAAAAATACGTTCAAGGTACATCAAAGGCTGTGTATAACATCTACGCAGGTGACGAATCATGGATCTATGCATATGAGCCGGAAACAAAACAGCAATCAACTGTATGGGTCTTCCAAGACGAGGCAAAACCAACAAAAGTTGTTCGGGGAAGAAGCACATCGAAACAAATGATTGCCTGTTTCTTCGGTATTAACGGTCATGTGGCAACAGTGGCGTTAGAGCAACGCAGGACGGTCAATTTTGAATGATACACGACCATTTGTTTGCCAGAAGTCATCGGAGAAATTCGAAAAAAGCAGAAGAACAGGCGAATCATTCTTCATCATGACAATGTGAGCTCTCACACATGGACTCAAACAAAGGCATTTCTGACGGAGCGAAAGATCGAACTGATGGGTCATCTGCCGTACAGCCCTGATTTGGCACCCAATGACTTCTTCTTATTCCCACACATCAAAAATAAATTACGTGGTCAACGATTTTCGACCCCCGAAGAAGCGGTTGATGCATTCAAAACGCATGTTTTGGAGTTACCTCAATCGGACTGGAAAAAGTGCTTTGAAAATTGGTTCAAACGCATTCAAAAGTGTATTGATCATCATGGAGAATATTTTGAAAAACGATAAAACCAATTTCGATCCTACCTATTTGTTTTTTCATTATTAGGCCAGAAATATAAATAGCAACCCTCGTATTGTTGAATTTACTGATTGCATAGCCATACAGAAAGCATTGTATAATGTTTCATAATTTGTAGTAATGTTTATTTATCGAAAAACAAATAGACGAACTCTTCCAAAATTTAATAAAAAACAATGAATACCCAACTAATTTAATAATTCCATGTAAAATCATTCAGTTAATTGTATGTTATAATTATTAATAAATTTATTAAAAATTTCTTTGTTAACTAAATTTTATTTTTACCATGTGCAAATCCAATTCAGACAAATCTGTAGCTAAAAATCTTCTGATATTTAAAAAAGATTATTTTTAAAAAAAAATTTTTTTTCATTAAATGTTAATATTATCTCTAGAATTATCAATATTAAATTTTTAAAAATTTTTTTTTTCGTTAAATGTTAATAATAACTCTAAAATCATCTATATTAAAATTTTAGAATTAAAATTTAAACTTATTAATTATGAACTTTGAATTAGCCAGTAAATTATTAATACCTTATATATATATATATATATACATCCAGATTCACACCAGTCCAAGTTAACTAAATCGATAAATTAAACGCACTTTCGTGCTTCAGCAAGAGCGTGCCATGAAATGAGCCCAGCATCCTCTATTTACGCTTCTATTTTCATATTTTATAATCTGGCAAACTTGTTACGAAAGTATTTTAAATTATTTTCCAAAGCTGCTGGTAAATGTAAGCATAGAATAAATTCGCTACTCGCTTTATCTATTACAATTTGTGGTTTATTGTGTATTTTCTTCAATTTTTATTTCCTATTTTTGCCTATTATGTTTTATTTTGCATTTTTTGCTTAATTTGTTCTATTCTTGTGTCTATTTTTTGGTACTCCTCACACTATTGTATTGATATATTATTTCGCTTTTAGCTATAATAATAATACAATATTAGAAAGCCCTCTTTTTTGCAAATATAATCGGCTTTCCAGTTTTTTTCAAGAAATCTTTACATTTTTCTAAGTTTTTTTTTCCATATTTTTAACTTACAGCAATGTGTGATGCTTTCAATTATGTGGTCTAGTTGAAAGTGCGAACTATTATTCTTGCAAAACAGTTGAGGAAGTCTGAAGAGGAGGATTGAGATCAGCTATACGTCTTCCTATAGGATTCAAGTCCGGTGATCAAGCTGGCCTCTCCACGCCATGAATTGTTTGCTGTTGGAGATAATCATCCCTGCGCGTCCTGTAGCACGAAATCATTACCCATTGTGCCCTCTCCGTGAGCATTCACAGTTCGACGTGGTCCACACAACAGACATCTCTTTCTTCAAATCAACCAACTATCGCTATGGCTGGCGAATAAACTCTATGCACAGCAGACATCTGCACTTAGAAAGGATCTAGTCTGGATTAAATTCATTAATGACGATAAATATCGGCACTCTTCGTAGTATTTGGACGTCCTTAGCTGAACGTTCTGGGTGCCAAACCTATGGTTAGAAACTGTTACCAAAATCTATGAACCACAGAAGGACTCCCACTTCTATCTGACTTTGTCCTGCCTGCCTCTAATCTTCCAATGGATCTCTAACGCAGTTTCTCGGACAAATAATGCCCGGTGGTTATTGTTACAAATGGGATAACTCAAATTTCAGAGAAACACAGCGAAATTCTTGCGATTAAACATACAATTTTATGCAATTTGTAGATGACGTCATTTCATCAACTCTCGTTTGACAACATATTCAAATTTCCATGAGACTGGCTCATTCTTGGGCCGCATTTTTCCCTCATTTATGATAACCAGTATGCATGATTTGTTATCGTTCGTCAATGAGGATAAAAAATAAAAAAAACATTTTTACTTTTTTCACTCGAGATCTCTATTTTATTTTAAAAATAACTCACATACTTTCACAAACCGTTAATTAGTTTCATTTATGTTTTTGAAATCTGCGATAAAAAAAATAATAATCTTGAACAGGTAACTGAGTATGTAAAGTTATGTTTAGATTTTTTACGCACAACTAAAAACGCTTGGAACATAGTTTAATCATTTCATAAATAAAAATTGATGTTATGTCTATTGAAAATACATATTGTTATAAATATTCTTCCTTTTACAGAAAGCATTGTTTCAGCAGTAAGATGTTTCAAGAATGCGTAACATCTGTCACACATGAAAGGCATCGGAATGAACTGATGGAAGCTTCTGCTGCACTCAGATGTCACATACCCGAATGGATATGACCTATCATGTAAACATGAATGATTACTTATTCAACAAGTTTTCCCCTCAGCATGAATTAAAATGTATGATTCAAGTGATTTTTCTTACTGTTTGCTTTCATGTCTCACAACAAACTGTAAGCTTCAAAATAAAAACAATCCCTCTAGGATAGGAGATGGATCCTTTTTTGGTTCAGATCAAAATTGGGAAGGAATGAATGGAGTCTTCTCTGTGAAACGGGCTGTGACGTGTGTGGGTTCTTGGTCATAGATGGCACCACTGAAAAAACAAGAAATGTTCCCTCTGCCTTCGCTTGATTTCCAGGCATTCTGGTATTGGTAAGTCGCATAAGTAACAACAACATTTTAAAGAAAAATCAGACATTGTGTAGTACAATACACAAATACTAGACTATTTTCAAGAAAAAGGAAACGAAGAGTGTAAGCCTCGCAGTGGGCCAAAAAATTTCGGTAATTTTTCAGAAAAAGGCTTTTAAAAAGGGCAAACAACAAACTAAAAAAGTATAATTAGCTCTACTTTAGTACATTTTAATTTTATTACAAAAGAACGATAAAATGTACTCTTTTTAATTTCAGAATTATTTCCTTTGGAACAGAAATTTCCCTTATAATTTTATCAATGAACAACTCATAATACTTTGATAACAAAAATAAAAATTTTCTCCGAGCACCAACTCCCGTAGTTGCTTCTCATTCATTAAGGTTTCTTTTTTTTTCTCTTTTGTACCTAAAATAAATTATTTATATAATTCTAAGAAAGCAAATTTTTTATTATTTAGTTAATCGTAATAAGATGAATCGATAGCTAAATGTGAAAAATAATCAACCGCACTTTGAAAAAAAAATTAAACTTAAGAATGTGCAACATAATAAGAAGTAATAAATGAAAAGTTTTCCTGTGAACGATAACATAATGAGATAACTTTCTATCACATACCAGTTCAAATTGTAAACAGTTTTTATCTCTCTTGAGCCTTTATATTTTAAAAATTTCGATAAAAACGTTAAGATCTGGCAATAAGTATTCTTAAAAGCAAGCTAATAAAAAGAAGATCTCGAGAGAGATAAATTATTCTATAACAATGAATGAATAGTTACTATTTAAAGCAAAAGAAGAGATTAAAAAATTACGAAAAAAGCACCTAATTGCAATTACTTTCAATTTCGAAAAAAAAAATCGTGTTATGTTCATAAATAGTTGAAATTAACTGTATTTAACAGTTGATAACGGATTTTATAATTGCTAATGCTAATTTCTTTTTTCTCTCTCTTTTTTAACAAATCACAATTTTTTTGAAGCGAAACTTCATGCGACTTGCAACAAGGTTGCGTTAAACGTTTAACGCTACATTTTTATTGGCCGGGAAATCACGTGGTAGGATCCAGTTTTCCCTCATTCATTTTCATATTGTTTTGGTTCTCACTAGCATAAAAATAATAAAAGTCATAAAAGTATTGTTTTTCTATAATTTTTTTTGAAGTGAAACTTCTAATGCGACTTGCAACAAGGTTGCGTTAAACATTTAACGCTACATTTTTATTGGCCGGAAAATCACGTGGTAGGATCCAGTTTTCCCTCATTCATTTTCATATTGTTTTGGTTCTCACTAGCATAAAATTAATAAAAGTATTGTTTTTTTATAAATATTTTTGCATCCCTAATTTAATGTTATTTTCCTGTACCGCTATTATTACGCTTTTAATTCAAGAGTTTAAAACTAAGATAATTGTTTTTTTATTATTATTATTGTAATGTAATTCTGCGCTACATTTTAAAATAAAGTTATGTAGATAGGTGGTTGTAAGCAATATTAATAAAGTTTGTCTTAAAGAAACAATATGATTTCACTAAAAATCAATTTCTACCCCTTCCTATTTTCATTTCCACATAACGAAGTTTCACTTCTTCCGCGCGGAGGGACTCCACGCACTATTTTTTTCTTTTATACACAGCTCTGTAATTCCTTTGCGCAATTCAAGTTTTTGCACAACCTAATGTAATATAAAATCTAAAAACAGACGATTTTAAATATAGAGAGACATTTGCATTAAAAACATAACTAATATCCATTGGTTAATATATTTCCTTTTAACAATATTTAATTAAAATTAGTAAATCAAGTTCAAGAGAACAGCGTCATAACAGTCTGAAAAAAATGTTAAAAAGTGAATGCTTTATGAATTTATCGTCAATTTTAAGAATTCAGTTGTAACAAGGATGTTTAGTTTGTAAATATATAAAACATTTTGCTTCTCCAATTTTTTTTCCTTAAAATTTCTCTCCAATTAAATTTCTCTTGAATGTGCTAACCTGGATAACCTTCATCCAATAATTTTAAAATAGGACTTCAATAAACACAGTGAATATGCCGCTTAATAATCAAAACATCTATGATATAAATACTATTTTGTTGAATGGAATCAATTATTTTATTACTATGAAAGAGACAAAGAGAGAAATGTGAACTGCAAAACTTCTTCCACAAGATTTGTTACTGTATTTGCTGAAAATAATAAATGAGCTTATGACCTCCTGACCCTCACCCCACAATAAAAATTTGATAATGTAAAACTGTTTCTCCATAAATTAACTTAATTCCCAAAAGTTTTTTTTAAAAAATAAAAAAAATAAAAGAATCCTGCGGGGGAAACTATATGCCTAATCCATGTGTATATTAAAGGACTAAGTTCAAACTACGAATTTTGTGACTTTTAATAGCATCCTTAATTAAAATAAAAAGATGCTGGATTAAAAATCGATCCACATTTGTATTCATAGAAAATGGGGCGTTTCGAGCACACTCATAAATCAGGACACAATACTTTTTATGAGGAAGGAACCCTGCAAACTGGTATTTATCATTAGACAGTCAGAACACCTACTCTCAAGAATGACAGACCTTGACTGGATCTCTTCAAAATCGAAAGATCCCCTATATTTTATGTATTATAATCGTCTTTAAAAAATGTTTACATCCATTCACCTAAATAGAACAGAGATGACATGTATTTCAGTTTAATCAATTCAATTTATATGAATCAAAATGTCTCTAGACTTTATAAAATGCATCAAATTTAGTAAATTACAAAAATCTGAATTCTTCTCAATAACCAACTCTCGCATGCTACATTTCAAGATGCACTCTACCAATAGTAGTTAAAATAAGTAAACAAGTTTAAAACATTACGTTATTTTTTATTCAAAAACAAAATATTTACAAAGAGATCAAATTACAAACATAATTAAGGGAATGCATAATCACAAAATAATAAAGTAATGATTAAATGAATAAAAATGATGAAGAACTCATTCTTTACACAAACTAAAATTACACACCCTAAAAGCTCATATTTTAGAAGAATCTAAACTAAAACAGTGATTAATTTTTTTACTATGCATTGATAATAAAAAAGAATTAAACCTAACAATCAGGGGAAAAAATTTAAAACATGAGCATTACGTATGTTCATACAAAATAAAAAACCAGCTTAGGACAAATTCTCGATATCTAAAATATATATATTTTTTCTAGGACTACAGAATATACTTGATTATCTGTGTGCAAATTAGTCGTGCTTCCTTTGCACTTGAGCAAAACATTGTAGGAAGAAACAAATTTATATTTGTAATGCAAGTTCAGAGATATTTTAAAAGGAGTATTTTAAATGAAACAGCTCCACCCAAAAGAGAAGACGCACATTCAGCACAATAAAGAAACCAGAAGAAATTTTTTTTATAAAATCTTTTTATTGCAAAGGAAAAAAATTAATGTGTATTAATTTGCAGTGGTTTCTGCTACCAAATTTGAAAGTTAGGTTGTGGTGTTTCAATACGCATTAATATTACAATGTATTATGCGTCAAAGCTATTTCTTGTCAACTAGTAAAATATCGATTTTAAAGGGAAAGTGAAAGAAATTTTGATCAGTAAAAACTAGAAATTATCTATACATTTTAAAATCTGCTAGAAAATTATAAAAAACTAGTGGGCCGCGCCTCCTGCTCGCTAATGCTCGCCAACCCCCGAAAATTGCTACGCAACCTTATATGGTTTGCTTTGCTCGCTACTAACTTAGGTACATTACAAATGCACAAAATTCTAAGAATTCAAAACAATCATTCAAATCCATATAACAACTTTTCTTTTTTAAAAGAAATACATCTTTTTAGTAAATACTAAGTCATTAAAATAAATTTGAATTCAAATAAATGACATGTAATTCGTTAAACCTATTAGAAATGTGCTATAGTATAAAATCTTAAGATAAAATTTCTAAAACTGATATCGTGAAAAAAAGCGCTTTCGATAAAATACTAAAATAGAGATCTATCACCAAAGACTGCTCACTTCTGCCTAGCTTAATAGTATGAGATTGCCGCAGCTGAATTGAACAACCTGATAGGGTGAATTTTGCAAGAGATCACATTTGGTGAGAATGCTCTCGCTGGTTACTTCAGTTTCCGTTTTTAAAAGCGCTATATGTTGAGCCACCTCAGCTAGATTTGGCATGTGACATTTTTAGCGGCAATCATTGGTCATTTTCTAGCGTTGCCATTCGGGGAGTTGTAATGAGGCTTTTTTTTTTGTCGCCGTGTAAGAGAAATATATATATAGATTATATCATAAAAATTCAATCAATGCATCACGACTTCCCACCGATTCTTTTTGCTTGTTCCTGCAAACAAAGATCAGTTTACAAAAAAAAAGTGCTATGATTTGTGACAAATCATTAACTCTCCTAGAAAAAAAAAGCAAATAAAACATATATTCAAAAATATGCTCTTAATATAGGACAATAAAAATGTAGTCTGCTAACCACCATCCAATCAATACTTTTTTGTGCATTTTGTTAATAAATATGGAGAAAACATAAAGTGATCATCTATTTTAAATCAACATTCTAAACAGCATAAATAACATGTTTGCAATTTGCATAACAAAATAATAAGCTTCAAATCTTCTGAGTCATTTTTCTTGGTGATCAGCACAGATAATCAGGCATATAATGCATAATGTTTATGAATTCTACGAAAAATTCCTACAAAACCACCAAGCCGAGCAGAATTATAACAAATGTATTACTCAAATGAATCTAAAACAAGTTGTTTTATTTAAAAAAATAATACATTTTATTTATTTTGTAAATTTTTTTAAAATAAAAGCTTTTAAATAAAATAAAAGTTTTTTGTAAATAAAAATAATAATGTAACTTTTAACATTTAAATGCATATTTTTAAATGCTAAAATGCATTAGTTCCTAGAAAACAAACACTGACAACATCTGCACACCCCTTACCCATAACAGTGCACACACACAAAATTAATAAATAAACTTGTCAACTGACAAATAAAGATGACAATAATATTTAAAAATAATCAAAGAGTGGAAATAGTAACAAAGCATAACAAGACTCCTTCAATAAATTGCTTTCACTTTTCTATTTTTTAATTTTCTTTTAACTCACCTCTATCTCCACGTGAGAATTTTTTTTTCAGTATTAAATCATTTATATTTTAAGTCTTAAATTAAAATACTAATATTGTTTCAAAGATCAATAGTATATAAAGAGTTATTATTAATACGGGGGCTGTTTTTTAATTAAGGTCCATTTCATTGTGTACACTAACAGATGACGCGTCGCAATGAGTACTTGCTGGGTATCTCGGCATTCCTTGGAAACAACTGTGCTCAGTTAGAGCAGTGTATGCGTCCTGTGCGGTCAGGTCTGTGTCTTTAAAATGTTCAAATTTAACAAATCTCCCGCCGCGTATGAGGTACGGTCAGTGATGCGTGTTTAGTCGGCAAAAACCTGTCTGCTACTAACATTCATCGACAGATTTCTGAAGCTTCCTACTGGTATACTGACAGAAAATTTCGATACTTCATGACAATGACAGCTAAATTCCAAGCTTTATTGGCTCTTTCCACCGGGAAGTTTTGGACCACCCCTCATCAGCCCAGACCTTGCGCTAAGTGATTTTCATCTTTTTCAATGTTTTAAATATCGTTTTGCCTGCAACCAGTGCAACAATTACGAACACGGGAAAACGGTCGTAACCTCTTGGATATTGCAGCAGGGGGCAAGTTACTATTAAGAGGGTATTCTAAATCTAGTTGAAAGGTATGACAAGTGTTTAAGCAAAATTGGCAACCATTTTGAAAAAATGAGAAATGTATGGTAGAATCAAAAAATAAATTTGCTTCGTGAAAATTCTCTGCCATTTGGTTCTTATTTTCAAACGGCCCGTATTTAAAAAATGGCTCTTGTAGATTAGTTCGTTATTTTTGTTATTGGTAATGTCCAAAGATTTCTTGGTTTTACATCAGGTAGAACCATCAATAAATATATAAAAATATGTTCAATAGCTTTCAAGCATAAAATGAATTTTAAACGTTTTCAAAACTTCTTATTTTTACAGGACTATATTGCAATTAAGTAACGATGAATGAATGATAGTAAAAACAATATATAAAATAAAACTATAATTGATTTCATTATTTTTAGGTAAGCAATATTGCTAACAATACATAGATGTTTCTACTCTTATGTTGAAATAATTGAATTCATGATCCAACAAATCATAAAAAATTTGATCGATAACTTTTAAAAGTAAGAACGTTTTAAAATTGATACCATTTTTTCAGAGCCATGTCATAGTGCTGAGCAAAAAATAATATTTTACACATCTGTAGTACTCAATAATGTAAACCATTTATTGGGGGATTTTAAAGGGAAAACTCAATATTGCTCCACCTCTGTATGTTAATCCCATACATCAGTTGATCTTAAATATTTTCAACCTAAAAATTAGTGTTCAATCGGCAATTAAAAATCAAAGAAGCTGCAAAAATCGAAAGAAGAAATAAAAAAAAGAAACTGCAAAAATCAAAGAACCTTCATGATTATTTACTAAAGAAAATATTGCTGAACAAAAGGTAACAAAAACAAAAGAAACAGAGAAATTTTTGTTATCGACTATAAAAACATTTTTTTGAAATCATAATTTTTAAAGGAGTACTCACAGTAACATAAATAAATTTACTATATGAGGCATAACATCATTACTTTTCACTGAATCAAGATGATACGAGATATCCTTGATAATTATTATCATGCATTTAAATGAACGAAATTAAAGTTTTCATAGTTAACAGGCTCTTTAATGTTAAAGATAACAATTTTACTTCTTAGGTTGAAATGATTTATTATATTAGGTTGAAATTATTTAGTCCTAAAAATAATTGGTTGAATTATAGAGCATGAATAAATATTTAACTGAAATTTTGTAAATTCAAGATTTTGACTAACTATTTCTAATTTTCATGTTAAGTTATATAAATCAATACATCAGAGAAATTAATCAAAATGTTTAATTATGTATCATTCTATAGAATAAGACAAGAAATTCACCACATGAAAATAGGCTATTAACAAAACTATAAATAATTAAGTATTTATCTAAATGCTTTTTTATTGTAATACACAAAATGCTTAAATGATAAAAATTAAACAATTGAAATGAGTAACAGTTCAAATAATTTAAAATAACTACAACGAAATGTTTTTGTTAAATTCAGCTGAATTTATATAGAGTACACTAAACTTATATTTGTTCACAAGACTCTCATATAAAAATTAACAAGGAATAAAAAGATTTTAACAATGCTTTTAATCAAGTCTAATACTGATGTTTGAAATATAATTTGTTCAATTCTATTTTGTATAAAAAATAGTTCATGACTTTTTTGTTGGTATAAAAACAAACAAAAAGACTAAATATAATTTTATTACAAAGATGATTTAACTTGTTTGTTATCCTTCATAAAATAAATATCCAAACTTAAATATTGTTCAATAGAGTATTATTTAAATACACAAAAACAAAATGATAAAATTTAAGCACAAATTTAGTCATTTTAAAACATAGCAAAACTAATATAAATTTAGTTTTCAAAAAAAATTCAATTTAGCACCATGACTTCTCTCTCATTGTTTTTTAGTTCTATTGCATGCTGGCTACTTTTATTAAAATAACTATTGTCTTCAGCAGCAGTGAGAACATACATTATCACAAAATTGTTCATCGGTCAAAGGCATAGCGAAGGATTTTTTCAAAATTTTAATAATGACAAAAGGCTTTTTAAAAGTTATATAGCTAAATCAAAACATATAATGACAAGTTATTAAAAATTGGTACCACAGTATATAACCACCAGAGAATAATAATATAAAGTAACTGTCAAAAAGTGGTGTTTACGTGTCAAAATATACAGATGCAACAAACATAATGCTGAAGAGTGTAGCCACCTTTTTAACTTTTCAATGACTGTGTGCATTTACACTTATAAAAGTGGTGCCTAGGTGTATTAAAGTGGCTATAGGCTACAAAACAAGACTGCTTATACTGACATCTGCAGGAAAACTCTAAAGTTAGCATTTCTATCTTGAAAATGATAAAAGATATGAGACACAAATTATTTACGAAGTTGTAGAGCGATATTGATTTAATACAAACAAACACCTTAATGACATTAATTTGGAAGATTAAGGTCATTAAAACATGCATTTGTTTGATTACATCATGATGAGATAAAACAAACTTCAATGGGCAAAACTTAAAAAAAATTTAAAATATTATGATAGATTCCCCCCCCCCCCAATATTATTTACTCAAGCCACTATCTAGGAAGTTCTTAACAAACAAATACACATTTTTGGTGTTCTTTTCTTAACATTTGAGTCTATTTGCACTAAATCGATGATGTTCTACAGCTTTGTCGCTCAACGTCTTTACCTTATGTATTATGTACTATTAACACTAAGCCTACCTTAATTCTACCAAACCGTCCTACCTAGCACATAGCCACTTGACTACAGCTAGACATTGCATTTATAACCACAGCTACAACTGTTCATAGTTAAGACTTTAATAGGCATGTAAAGTTCATGCATCTCATAACACTTTTGTGCACAACATGAAAATAAAATGACTTAAAAACATAAAATCCACATACATAAATATCAAACACAATTTGAATTAAAAAAAAACTTAAACAATTCTACTGTGCTTTAAATAATTCTTAACATCCACACACCTATATTAAAAAAAACCCATCTAAAAACACCTTTATGCTGCATTATCACCTTGCCCTATGGTAGAGTGAATGACAGTGTTTATTTACAATTGCACCAATTATTTAATGTCTATTTACATTTAATTGCACTTCTAGAGTAGGGAATGAAAATTCATTCTTTGTTAGGAGTTTTATGCTTCTTTTTAAGTTTCTTTTTTTTAGTATCTTTTATAAAATCAGTGGACACCCTGTTATTCATTACAACAGAAATAACATTGTTATTATGCTCTTCATCATTATTCACATATGAAAAATTTTTTTCTTCAAGAGATAATGGAAATTCAGTGTCACATTTTATGACACTAGTTTCAGGTGCCATATCACGAGTCGTGGCACTATCATGTTCTGTAACACTCGTATCACGCCATGTGGCCTTAGTGTCACATGACACGGCCTTTGTATCACTACTGTCATGAATCGTGGCTCTATCATGTGCTTTAAAACTGGAATCACGGGTTGTGTCACTTTTGATTGCAGCCTGTTTCTCAGCTTCTCTGGCAATTTTCTTCAATTGCCAGGGAGAAGGTGGAATAGCTCTTTTGTAATCATCTATAAATAGCAAGTCAATGGAAGGATCATAGTATTTTGAAAATATAGTCTCATGTTTGCAAAGCTGCATGGCTAGGTAGGAATGCATGAGAAGCTTTGGAAAACGGGATGTGAAATACGTAACAAATTGGTTGGGTATTTCTCCAAGTGATGACTGAAGCTCTTCTGGTAACTCCCGGTAATGGTGTTTCTTAAGGAAAAAATAATAACAATGTCTATAGCACATAGAAAAATTACATTTGTTTAAATAAATAGAGTGGAATTACAAATGTTTTCTAAGTTTTTGTAAATATATATTACTGTCAATAAATATTTTCTTTTTTACAAAATTTGCATAAAGGTTAGGTGTCATTTCAATTTAATAAAGAGTCAAAAACAAAAATCATTCATTAGAAGTCAAAACCTGATTTTATTCAGACGTATGAGTATAGTTTAACAAACAATTATTCAAACTTATGAAAATAGTTTGAAAAAGAAGAGAATTGTTTACAACTTGTTATAGTTTGATCAACAAAAAGGGTACATTTTTGTAAGTATCACTAATTATTTCAAAGTACATCATCAATGTTAAGAAAATTAAAAATCTTGGCACTGATGTTCCTTAATTGTACTCTCTCTCTCTCTTTTATAAAATCCCATTTTTTGTAAAACATCCACACATATTTATCCAAAAAACTTTTTTTTAAAAATTTCACGATTTATCGTTTTTTAAAAAACATTGTATTTTTTTATCATATACTATATAATATTAATTGATATAGTTTGAAGAAAAATTAAACTACAAAAAAAGATATATACTCCCCTTGTAATACTATTCTTTTTAAGAAAGCAGTAAATTAAAATCTAAGACAAATTTTTAACTCTTTCCTATAAAGATTCCAAAGGCTGACTTTTCACCCCTAACAAGAACTCTCTGTAATATTAGGAATTTAAAATTACTCACTTTTCCTAAGTGTTTGGTTGGTAACCCTGATTTTGATTATCAATAATTGAAACTTGTTCTTTTTATTGAATTTGAATAATGCATTAAAATAAAGACTTTTATAATATAGCGTCTTAGTGATGATACATAAGTGGTAATATGATAATAAAGCATATAAATATAGATTTTTAGTGGGAAAAAAAGCAAACAACGTGCGAGAACAGTTCGAAATGACTGGATGACTAATAAAAGGAATTCTAGGAACTTTTCTTGAGCAAAATTCTGTATGAGAAAAGCATACAAAAAAAAAAAAAAAAAAAATACTTGTGTTTTTGTAAAAATATTTAATTTTTTTAAAAATAAATACCTTCTTTCTCATAACATGAAGATTTGTTTTAATGCAAAATATGTTGCATTCATTGAGGCTACATTAAGTAATGGGACTAAAAACAGTTAATTTATATGATAATTAAATACATTTCTGTTTAGTGCATTTTGATATCCACTTGTCAATAGCTGAAAAAATTATCAGGAAAATTTAAGTTATTTATCACCTCTTTTCTCCTACAAATACATTTTTAAGTCAAAATCATTGCAATCTTTGATCTTTAGCTCACTTTTATTCAGTTTCGAAATTGAAAATAATTATCACAATGATTGAGAGTATTTTCTAAATATTTCTTAAAAAATAAAATTTAAAAAAATCTTTCCCAAAATTTTGTAAGGTATCGCAGATAAAATATTTTTAAAAAATTAATACAAAATAATTTTCCCACCTTCATGCTATTTACAAAATTAGGAATCTTAATCAGCTAAAAAATTGTTCAAAAGTTCCTTAATTATACTTATTGTATCGTGATTTAATATTATACAAATAATACATTTTAAAATTAGTTTTTTTTTTAAAAATTATGTGAAATACTTTACTAGTTTTGTTAATATTTTAAAGATATCAAAAATTAAACCCCTGTGAGACAATTGATAATGGATACATAATTTACAACAATACTGTTAGATATTATGTAATTATATTGAAAATATAATGTATTAAAAGTTTCTTTAAGACTTCAAATAAAACTATGTATAAGTACTAATTTTTTTAAAATAACCAACTTTGAATAATTATGGACTCTTATTAAATTTGGGTTCAACAGCACAAATCAAATCAGATATTAAATTTATACAAATGTTACTGAGGTACATTTTTAAACGATTTAGAAAGCATGCTATTTTGAAGATTAGAGAAAATAATATCCAATTATCAAAGTATTGTTAAAGGTGTTAAATTATGCATCAGAAAGTAAAATGAAATTAAAGTCACCCTATTAAACCAGAATAAAACTTATGAGATTTTTGTTTTCATAATAAAACGTTTTAGAGTCCTTAAAAAAAGCAGAATTTATAATTTACAATTCATGTATAAAAAGAATAAAAAAATTATTAAAATTTGAACAATCAATTTTTGTTTTCTTTACCACAATGTTAATTATATCGCTTCAAAACTTAACAAAAAAATTTAAATCAATTACAATTTGATAAAAAAATATTTTTTTTTTTTTTTTTTTTTGTAAATTTAAGCATAAATACAACTTTAATACTATCTTTAAAATATAACTATTCTCAAAATTTGAAATTAATATTTATTTATTTAGAATTTAGATAATGAATACAACATTTTATTTCAAAATAATATCAAGCGTAAAAGTGTTCAAGATCAACCGACACAATCCTAACTAAATGTCTGACATGTACATAAAAAAAAAATAAGATTGGACTACTTATTATTAAAACGCCTAAATCTATTTTTGAGTTTTTACAACTATACACGTGCAACATGAAAATTATAGCAGTAATCTTTTCTTTGATAATTACAAATCTGTAATTTTTCTAATATATTTTAAAATTATTAATTTTACATATGAATTTAATAAGAGTTTTCAATTCTCAAACTATTCAGCTTATCATACTGATTTTATCATTTAATTGTTGATTTTATCATTTAAATGTAACATTTCTCTTTTCTATTATTTATAAATTTATAAGAATACCATAGATTTTATGTAAGGTGAATATACTCTCTTCTTACTATTAACTCATTATAAATAATATTTTTAATCCTTATTTTTTCAGTTTATTACAATTGAGTGCAAATAATACTAAAAGTTTAAATCTATTCCTTAAATATTTTTGGAATAGATCATTGAAATAAATTAAATTTAAAACTATTACAGGTTACAATTATTTTCAATAAAAGAATAAAATTAGAACATTTTTTTGAAAATTTTAAATCTTGAGAATGCTCTTTATTTAGATTACAGAATCATGTTTATGTTACACTGTATAAATGATCATTAAACTAACTCAAAAAATGAATAAGAACTTTTTTTAATGTTTTTTATTGTTTTTATTTCATTTTTTTTTTTTTAACTTAAATGGTGTAACAATGATTTTTTGGAAAAAAACAGAGCCTCTATAAAGAAAATTTACTGTAACAAAATTTTAGAGGAGGTGGATTTTTAATTGTTGATTTTAATTTTAGTTATTTCTTGACACGAAATTAAACAAAAAATGAAGATTTTATAAAGTGAAGAATTTTTTTTCAATACAACCCTTATTTGTACCTGAAAAGCCTTCAGATTAAAAACCTTAATACTTCCCATTATAAGATGAGTTTCTCATAGCACACTGTGAAAACTAGAAGGAAATTCCGCAACACATACTTGAAAGCTTTAGTATTTTAAGGAAGAAGAAAATTTCTGACCTCAAAAATCAGCGAGTTAAGCAACAATGACTAATATTAATAGTGCTTTTAATTACAGTATAATTTAACAAAGAGAACAAAAAATATTTTATTGTAAGAATACTTTAGCAAGGGTTTTCTATTTTTCTGCTCATTTCTTTAATTTAAATCATCATAGTAAAGAAAAAAGTACTTACTTTGTTCCTCATAGCTCTCAACAAATCTCGCACTGAATGCCCTTTATATGTCCTAAATTTTCTCAAATCTGTGAAGATAACAACCATATGAATTTTAAAGCAAACAAAATGACAAGAAAAATAGTTCATAATTTAAAAAATTATGCAACAGATTAGATTAGAAAGAGAGACAAATTAAGTATTTATTGATTTTCTTCTAATTTTCTGCATAAAAATAATTTATCACAAAAGCATAATTTTAATACTTTTTAAAAAATTTGTTCCTTGATTTTAACTTTCAAATTTGAAATTACAAACTATCAAACATCATAAAATGAGTAAAAGTTTAATAATTTTTCATTCAAAGATTTTTTGTCTAATTTATATTATTTTAACTCAAATAAAATCCTTTCGAGTATCAGCGTAGAAAGAAAATCCAGTGAAGAAAAGTGTAACGAAACTGTCCACAGTGGAGTATAACATCATCATAATTGACCAGACAGCCCAAAGTGGGCCAATGCCTTTTTCTGAAGATTTCTCCATATCGACTTCCAATTTGATAAGTGTAACAAGCAGATGTAATTAAATTTTGCGTTAATGCGTTAACATAGAAAAATTTATTTATATGAGCTAAAGAATCATAATTATTCACAGTAATTGTGACCGGACCAACTATGGACAATCAAAAAATTCAGGCCCTATAGGTCAATTATTATCTATTTTTATCAATGAACTCTGAAAATTGAGACTCTTTTTAATAATAGTTACATTATTTAAACTTAGTTTTAATATGAACGTTTAATAAACACTGTTTAGTCAAAGAGTTATAAAGACATATTTTTTTAAAATTTCAATTATCTGATTCCTGATTTGATGTTTAAAAAAATTGATGTAAATGGACCTAAACAGGAAATCAAAAATTCTAAATTATTAAGATAACATCAGTTTTTAATCTTATATTTTGATTAATTAATTCTGAAAATCCAGACATTTTTTAATCATAGCAATAAATAGTATTTAAAATTAGTTCTACTATAAAAATTTGAAAGTCTTTTTGCGATTGAGATATAAAGTTGTTTTATTATCAAATTCCTATTCTCGATTATCTGAAATAATTACAATCTGAGCTACTACAGGTAATCCAAAAATTTTGATCTTTTATTAAGGCTCAGAAATTTAAACAAAAAGATTATTATTCAGTAAAGGCCCCGTGTACTGCTTACTTAGAGCAATATATCATTAAAACTGAAAAGAAGAAAAAAATTATCTAAGGAAAAAAAATTAAATCGACTTCAGTTAACAGAAGTATTCTATGAAAGAGGTTTATTGCATTTATTATTTACTTACCATTCTGTAACTCAAGAGTGATGTGGTCTCTCCAATCACCATCAAGGATATAATATCCATATTTCTCTAACTTCTTTACGAGGGAACTTTCGGAAGGTTCTTTTTCGATACGATCGCTCGTGTCCTGTGCATGATTATTAAATTAAATAAACATACTTAAAAAGAAAACATCAAATATGATATGAAAAAGCAGTAAAATATTTTTTTTTTAAATCAAGTTTGGTTAAGGAGCCCAACAATCAATTATTTTTTAAGGATAATGTCAAATATTATTAGTATAATAACAATATGGTTTTAACAAGACATCCAAAATACAGTTCTACTTTGGGAAACAGCTCAGTATTCACCTCTTAGTAAGTGGTAAAAAGTTGCCCATCTAGTTGAGATGGTAAGGGTAGATAAGAGAAAAATACTGCTAGTTAGAAAAACTAGCAATTGCTTCTAAGGTAATACCTTACACTAAATAGAATTGAATTTAGACTAAAATGTCCAAAGCACCAGGCAATCAGAAATATAATTTAAAAGTTGCTAATTTAAAGTTTTGTATACAAAAATAAAGATTTTGTACTTGCATCTATTTATACATATGGTATTGCTATCTAGACTGATAAGGCATATATTTTTTCTATGTATTTTCTTATAAAGAATCATCAAATTTGAATTAACAGAACAAATATAGAAGAAATTGTAGCAAATTATTACTTTTTTGTACATTAAGACCCTATCACTTATTAAACTATATCTTAAAATTATAATTATTTGTTTTTGTTTGGTTTCATTAGATTTAACATTAAAAACATACATTGGAAATTATGCATTGTTCATCTAAATAAGAACGTTTAAGTTCCTTTCCAACTCCCTCTCACCAGAACCCCCTACCTGAAGTTGAGGAACATTTTAAGACTTACTAAAAGAAAGTTGTCACGACTGTTAGAGAAACTGGAAAAAGCAAAATCAATAAGGGGAGAAAACAAGATAATTTGAATCGATAATATCAAAAATGTGAATCATTTTTAGAACAGAACTAGCTTTTGGTTTTGAAGGATTAAATTTGTTTTAGATGTATGGTAAATGTGGAGTCATAAATGAATGCTTTTTTTAAATATTTGTTTGTTATGTTTTAAATGTATTAAATCACACATTCAATTATACTATTGGTAATTTACTGAGTTTAGATATAGACCACTTGGTTGCTTTTTGACAGAAAGTATAAAATATTGTAGAATTATTTTTTTTTAATGACATTTATTTCAAGAGGTGTGAAACAATATTCAAAGATTTACTGATAAAAATGTTTAGCATAAAAAAGTGCATGGAATATGTATGAAATAAAAAATCTATGGGATTAACAAAAGTGTAACACATAAAAGAATTTTGCAATTACTAATATAACTATTCATAAAGTCAAAAAAATGTATGGCAGATTATTTACCCAGTTGAACAACAAAAAAAATTGAAAAATAAATAACCTAGACACTTACTAATTAGAATTAAATTCATCATTTGTAATTAGAATTAAAAAATAAGAGTACTTGCTAAATGTTAAAATAAAAGTAATAACTTTTCTTTGTCAAAAGATTTGAATACCTTAATAGAACAAACATATTGAAGGACATTTAAAAAAAAAATCAAATTTGTGTAAAAAATAAACTTAACCTACTAAAACTTAGAGAAAAACAGTTTTAAATATTAAAGATAGTTTGCAAAATCAGATTTATAAAGTTTTTCAATATTTAAAAGCGTATTTCTCAAATTCAAAAAAACTTTTATCAATTTGTTCATTCGTTTTAAATGTATGTACCTGAAAAAAGTTTAATCTTTTTTCTTTATTCCAAAACAAAGGATGTTTTAATACAGCTGCAATACAAGGTCTTTCAGATGCATCGTACTTTATCATGTGCTCAATGAGATAATAAGCTTCTGGATTTTCTAAAATAAAAATAATAAGAAATGGCTTTATTTTATTCTTTTACATGTTTCTATTAAAAACAACAACAAAAAGCTCTTTTAAATGTATTAAAATGATAAAAGAAAAATGGTATAAATATGAAAGGAGGATACATGTCGAAAATATGACATGCAAAGACAGGGTTTTTCAAAGTGTTCTGGGTTGCTGTTTCTGCGACTTCAAGTCTAATCAGAAGTGAAAGATTCAAAAATTGTAAAGACTGAAAATTTCAAAATCAGAAGTGGGCGTGTCCTGTGAAATAATTTTAAGTAAACAAAAAAATTATATATGAATTCTCTTCATAAAAATTGTGAACCAACTTTCAATAAAAATTAAAATACACAAAATGCAAATAAGGCTTATAAAAATTCCATATTTATTTAAGCAAACCTACTATTGTTCAGAAGTATAAACAAAAAATGCAAAGTAATTAGTTATTTCAAGCAAAAATTACCTCAGCTTTTAATTTTTTTCAAACACTTAATTTTCTAATAAAATAAAGTGATAGCATTTTATGGAAAAGAATAATACTTAACAAAGTTAATACTTTGTTAAGGTATCTGACTACCACAAAAAGGCTAATTGTGACGAAATTATCGATTTTTTTTTTATTTGTATTTATTATTCCTGCTACTTTCTAAAAATACCTTACTTTTTATTCTATTTACATTATTTATGAAGTTACAGCAGTTTTTGCGTGAAGAGAGCTCGATAAAATTAAACCGGAAGTTAGAAATCAAAACTGGAAGTCATTACATTTTAGCGAATTATTATATTTTTTGGTGTTTTATTTAATACTTTTAAAAAATATTAATTATTTTAAGTTCATAATTGTGTTTGGAGATGCATATATTTTTAATCTAGTTCATAAATGTCTTGGAATCTGGCAACAATATAGTAGAATGATTGTTGATTTTCTATTTGTTTACATTCGTTCGAATAATACTTTTTCTTCGTATTTTAATTACTATTTGGATTTATTTTATCAAAAACTGTCTTAAAAATTATATAATTTAATGTAACACATTTAATCTAGCATATTATTTTAAAATGTTAAATGCATATATTTCAGTAATTAGAAATTTTAACGTTAAAAATTGTCTGATTGGCATTACTAAATGGCTCCAAAATTAAAAGTACAGTAATTTGAAAAGTTAATTATTATTGATATGTACTAAACAAAAGTATATTCATCTAATATAAATTAGTTTTAGATGATTTTGGCAATATAATTTTTTGAAATTTTGGTTTTAATTCTTTAAATGCAATTTTCTCAAAATCAGATTTTTTCGTTTTTGATGTCACCGCAAAGATGATAACTAAAAAAGTTTTCAAGATAATTCTCTAAAATTTTGTACCAGTGTTTAAGAATATATAACACATGTTTGGAACTAAGGATTAAGAAAATTTTGTATATTTGCATTTTTTATGATTGTTTTTTTCTCTGTGATAAATGTAACTTTTTGGAAAAATTTGTACTTTATAGCATTTTGGCTCATAACATACAAGTAAATAGAAATACGGCAGAGATAATAGTTTATAACATAGATAAATGTCTTTTGAATATAATTGTAGAAGGATTTTTTATTTTATGCATTAGAATAAGTTTTACAGCTTTTTCCGTAATGTACAAAAAACGCCTTATTAATGCATAAAATTACCAATTTTTTCAAAAAATATATATTCCCAGAAAAGTTTTTAGTCAATTTTATAAGTTTCCACCTAAACTCAAACAAAAAATGAGTTTAAAAGTTAGTTTCAAGCAATATTTAAAAAAAAAGTTGTCACTAGTAGTCAGATACCTTAATAAATAACAAAAAAAAATTTTCAAGCTATACATAGTTCTATAGTAAAAATAATATTCAATAAAATGAAGTCTACAATCTACAATGCTTATGAAAATTAAGATATATTGATTAAAAATTACTGTACACAACTATCTTTACAGTATATCTATACTTATCAATTTTCAAAAGAAAAATTATGAAATTTTAATTACAAACAAAAACATTTATCAATTTATTTTTAATTAAAATTTACAATTCTTAAAATAAAAGTACATAAAAAAATAGAGTGTATAATAAAGAGTAATGATTTAACTCTTTCGAAAATAATTTGTTATAAAAGAAGATTTTAAAATCTTAGGAGGCTTTTTATTGTCTGTAGAAAAATGTTCACTAGATCTTTTTTCGGGTAACACTTCAACAGCAACACTATTCATAACAAGCTTGGAATTAGAAGGTCCAGGTGGATACAGTTCCAAAACGGAATTCGGAGACACTTCTTTCGATAAATTTTTTGTACTGTCAACTTTTCTAGATAAACACTTTTTAACAGATAAATGCTTTCTGTAACTTGCATGTGCACTATGGATTGCCTTACGCATCTTCAAAGAAGGCTTTATATCAATAGACTTAATATTTTTTCGTTTTAAATTATACTTAATGGTAGAAATTGCTTCATAATTTTCAACTGAAAGTTTGATTCGATCTTCTGTAATAATATCATCCATAATGTTGAAACTTCCCTCAACTAAAGGACCAGAGAATGGTGTCAAAAGTGCTTTGCATAATATTGTTAGATATTTATACTTTGGTTCGTTATTCTGATCTTTTAATTAAAAAATTGCCGTCCACCAATCTGAATCAACTCTTTTGCACTTACTTGAAATTAAATTTTTTTCAATACTATCAATTTCGTGATCTATATTGTATTCACGTAGTTCATTAGTTAAAAAACTTTGATCTGAAGCAGTTATAATTTGAGGTAAGGCAGTAGCAAATTTTGAAAAAGCAGACAAAGTTGTGCTTTTTTTTCTTAAAGAGGGGTTTAAAGCAGAAAACCACATAAGAGCTTTATTTTCAAAAGGCAAACTTATAATTAAATATTCCGAAGTGTCGATGTATGCTATTTTTAAATTTTCGACAAATTTCTTAATCCAAGAAAAATGACTTTGAGCATTGATGCTGGCATACTTCCCTACATTTAAATATACATCTTTATAGTGAAATTTTGAATTTTTTGTGTCAAATTTATACAGATCTTTAACATTTTCTGGAAGGAATTCTGGCTTCACAAAAAAAGAAAGGAAATTTATGCAAAGATTATACATTTCTTCATGAATAACATGAATTAAAGGTTTTTCCTGTTGAAATATTTTCACATAATTTTGGAATTGCAATAGAATTCCTCTGTAAAATTGCAATAAAAATATATATTTTGCACCATTATCAAACAACACATTGACAATTCTATTTTTTCTTTCTTTATTCACTGTAGATAATTTTTGAAGGCTTAGCATTTTTTGAACACTAGATATCTCTTTTATTTCCTCAACAGAAAGATTGAGACGAGAAAAAATTTCTTTCAAAGCTTCACCGTTTTTTTCCTTATCAGTTAAAAAACTGAAATAAAAAACTTTTAAAGCATCAGTAAGTTTATACAGTCGTTCACAAACATAAGAAATTTGTACAAATCTATTATCAATGGGCCTTATAATCTGAAGAGCATTTTGATATTTCAATAGATTTTGAATTTCAGAAAATAAACTTTTAGCTTTAGGGGAATCTTGTATATCATAATATATATCACTTGCTATTCCTTCCAAATAATTTTCTAAATAAGAAAAAAACTTTTTAGCTACATTATTTATAATATGCACAGTGTCACCATGAATGTCCAATAAGTTTGGATTAGCAGCTCTTATTAAAGTTTCAACACCAGCTTTACAGCCACGCATTGTATTACAGTTGTCTAACAGCACGCTGACAACTTGATTTATCTGTAGCCCATTATCTAATAAAAGGTTACTTACCTTGCTGAATATGTTCTTTGATGTGCTTAAATTTTCTTTACAAGAACCAAGGTGGTCTGTTACAACCAGTTTTTGCTCCTCATCATAAAATCGAACAAATACATTGATTACTTTATCCATAGCATTGCTAGTTCCTTCATCAATGTTTAAAGAAAAGAATTTTCCTTTCAAGTTATCAACAAGTTCCACTCTTAAACATTTAGCTGTACCGTGAGTAGTAACGTACTTAGCATGTGTACGCGAAAACTTTAGTCTTGAAAGGGCACTTTTATCTGTAGCCAAACATTCTGCCAAATTTACAATATCTGCAGCTATAGAGAAAGGAAGCATTTTCTCACATAGAAATGCAGTAACAACAGCCTTCTGGTCCGCAACACGATCCAATATTGAAGGTTTAGCTAATACCGACTCAACCGCTGGCAAAGTTTGAACATAATTTTGAGCCCGTACAAGTTTCTGATGCTCAATATCTTTAGAGTGATTAAAAAGAACTTTCTTTCCGTTGTTGCCGTAATTTATCTTTTTGTTGCATAAAAAACAAAAGCAATAACCTGGCTGTTCAATTTTTTTACACCAATTTCTTATTTTGTTATTTTGCACATCACTCTCTTCTAACCAAGCAAATCTCCACTTATTTTTTATTCCTACATCGTTAACTTTTAAAGCATCATTCTCATTGATAAATTCCATGATAGGATTTAATAACTCACCCCGACTCACACCATAATTAGTAGGCACGTGAGATAGAAAAACAATCACACAACAATCCACAAATTTTGCGAGTCGCCACTTCACTTCACTTCTAACCAATTTTTTCTAAAGAAAAATAAAAAGGGAAATATATTCGCGCAAGCGCGGAACTTACTGATCGACCTTAAACAGGAAGGTGAAGTCATATGTTGCAGTGACGTTTTCCCCTACACACCTTCGCGCATTAGAGAAAACCGGTACTCTCCTCTGACGTTAACCTACATACTGAAATGGGGAAAAGAAAGAATGAATGAATCGGTCGTTTGGAACTTTTCCCGTTGAATCCGTCTGTCGCATAAAATAAAAAAACGAACTTTGAATTTACTTATATTATTATTCCGTTTCGCTCCGTCTTGTGGTTTTTTTAAAAAGACGGAAATCTGTCAAAATACGGAAAACTTTCACCCCTGAGTCTAATACTGATTCTTTAATAGTAATCTTTAAGGATCTTTAATAGTAATTTGAACTATCAAATGTAGTTTGTGAGCCCAATTTTTATGCACTGATACAATAGAATTTCGATATCTGTAAGAAATCAGTACATTGTAATAACTGATAAAAGAAATAATTATTCTCATTCCTTTTTGCTACTTCATACAGGTGCAAAGCTGAGTTTAAAAAAGTTTCTATTCGAAAGATAAAATTTCCCTTCAAAATATTTATCAAAAAATAAATGCAAGTAAATATGCCAATAGCTTCAGTCACTGATTTGGAAAATTATAAGCTGAGCTGCATGTTCAACCATAAAACTAAACAAATTCCTTAGAGCTTCAAGTATTGATAGTACTTTCTCTTTATTTATATTTTCCCTTAAATTATTAACACCTATAAAATTATACATAATTATTATCTTTTCATACAAAATAGAATTAAAATACTTCAGTGTATTTCAAGTGTAAAACAGTGTTAAGAATCTCATCAATTCTTTCTATAGTAGTTAATTTCAATATAAACATGAAACATACTTTATGTGCATTCATACCTATACCGAATACCTATACAGAATATCTATTTTTTAAATAATAAGAATTGCTTCTTTTTATTTATATTTGAAGGCTGATATAAAATGTAGTCTCTACATAAAAAATAAAAAAAGAAAAAAACATAACAGAAAACCATCACTGCTTTGGGTGTTCAATTTAAAGCTACATTTTGTTTAAGAGGCCAAAAACTATAGGAGGTAGAAACAGGAAACTAAAAAAAGTTTGTGCAAAAAAAAATTTTTTTTTTGCAAACCATTTTTTTTAAAAAACCTAGTGCAAAATTAAGTGTATTTTTTTCTGCTTTAAATCATGGTTATTTATGTAGAAAAACATATTCATCTCTCAAAAGATCTTGAATTATTTTGAGTTTATGCCAAAACTAATTCCTTTTTAACTATTATCTAATATAAGATTATCATTATAGTTTGTTAACAGTTAAAATTGCTTATCATTTTTTACTTTTTATTGTCACACATTATATATTATATATTCCTAAGTTTAAAGATTTTTCTTTTCAAGTACAGTTGATTGTTTTTGGAATGCAAGTTAACCTTCGTTTTTTTACAACAAACATGTTAATAAAATGTTCTTACATAAAATTACTATATATATACTGCAAACAAAATTTTTTGGCAAAATATCCACTTTTAAGAAAAATAAATAAAAATGAATGGGAGGGATGGTGAACAGAGCCAGCAGCAGGGGGTAGGTATTTAAAGAATAAGGTGAAATAGAAAATTTACAAACTTCACTCAACACGTTAGTATAGAAAAACCACGAGCTTACTTTCATCATCCAAATCTTCAAGAGAAAAATCTTCATTTAGAATATTGCCTTGTCTTCTGACTGGGTGGCCAAAAGGATGTTTGCCACTGGTTAACACATAGTAAAACACCAACCCAAGAGAGAATGTATCCACTGCAGATGTCTGAAGGGGAGGAAAAAATTTATATCATTAGCTAGTGTTTCTAATAATGAAGTATTATATAACCCATCTTTAACCCATCAATATTACATAACCATATTATCCCAAAATAACACATTGAATTCTATATGCCTACACATTTTAGTACTTAAAAATATTACGCATTAAACTAATTAAAAAAAAGTCTTCAAACATTTAGGGTTGTCTGAATGATAAAAGACTTTATATAAAGAGGGGACAATACCTAAGCATACAAAAATATCACAAATATTAACTCCTTACTAATAATTACAGCAATAATTTTTTTAAAAAAACGCTATGCTTTAAAAAGAATTGGAAATATATAATTAGCTACTTTATCATAACGTAATAATTTGAGTATCCATTTAGCTCAGCTAAAGATTTAGAAGAATGTTTTAAAAAATATAATACCCTCGATTCCATATTATATTTCTACATTAGCTGCAATAAAAGAAATGTTGAAAAAAATGAACAGCTTACGGCTCTTTTTTCACCCAAAAGCATTTCAGGAGCAATCCAGCCTTCTGTACCGGTTATGCCAGAACGTTTAGAAAAAGAATGACCGTTGGCCAGTTTCTTGCACATTCCAAAATCTGATATCAAGGCTTTCATTTCACCATTTGCATTTGGCATTGAAATTAGAACATTGTGGGGTTTAATATCTCTGTGCACTAAAGAAACAGTGAGTACAAATATATAAGAAAATAGAACATTCAATTAGAAATAAATATTTAAAAATGTGCTAAATAGTTTTATTAAAATATCTGCTATATGTGTAGCGATAAATGTTCAAAATACCTATATCTAAGGAATGTAGATGTGCAATACCAGATGCTGCTTGTTGAAGAAGAGAAATAGAATCCAATTTCATTGATTTAAAATTTACATCTTCTATGTAGTCATAGAGAGTAGCGTGGCATAATTCTAAAGCAATGTATCGAAACTGTTTGTCTTGTTCCTGGAATTAAATAGAAAACTATTTGAAACAAGACCAGTCACATAAAAGCTGATTTCCAAATTAATTTCAGATTCTTTGTAATCTAAAAAATCCAATCTTAATCTAAATCCAAGAATCTTTACCTAAAAAAGTCAGAGATTTCTTTTTATCTAAAGAAAACATTAAAATAGGGCAACAGTAATCTTGGTTTGGGAGTAGAAAATTTGAATCAGATTACCCGAAAATAATTATGGATGGTCTTCCAATCCAGCTACTGACATGCCATTTTAGTATTTGATATTTTTAATAGCATATTTTACTATAATTGTGAGCATAACACAATTTGTAATTTTTCAATTTAAAATAATTTTTAAAAAAAACTAATAGATGTAAATAGACCAATGAAAGTGTGCAGAGACTAGTCACTGGTCCTACTCACTAAATACTTTGTATTTCTAGCTCTCTTAATATACTACAATGACAACAGTAAATATTTCATCATAACTAATATTATAAAAACATTGACATTATCTAAATACAAATTCTATTATGATGGGATATTAGATTTTACAGAGGAAAAAAGTAGGTAATAATTAAGATGTACGATAACTTTGCTTCCGCCCCCTTGTAACCATGCATTTAGAAAGTGACATTTTTGCAGGCAGTCTTACTTTACACATTGCAAAACTAGTTTTTCCTAGAAACTTTCTCCAAAATGTGTCCTTTACAAAATTGACAAAGCACTAAATACGTCAAAACAGAAAATTAAATTAAAATGTTATCATGTATGAAAACTTTTTTTTTTTAAAGAAAATTGACAACCTTCCAAAAAAAAATTATAATTCAGTGAATAAAGAATTGAACACTTAAACTATAAAAAAAATTTACACGTGAAAATAAACAAGTGAGAGACTAAATGCAATTTTGAGAAAAAAATATCCATTTAATTATTTAATTTAAAATGCTTAACATGCTTACCTACCTTATAGAGAATGGATATTAATTAGAAAAAATAATTAAATTAAATTAAAAGATACACTAAATATTTCTTAAAAATATTCTCATGAAATTTTTTTTGCCATTTTTCGTTTTTAAAATCTTTTTTCATAAAAATATATAACACAAAATAGCAATAAAATTGAAAAATTTACGTTCTAAATCATAATAAAAAGGGAAATATTTTAATTCTTTAGATTTTTAAAAAAATATATATATTTTTGCAAAAACTTTGGATAATACTTTTATATGAAATAGCACTTCTGCATCACAATTTTTATTACTTAAATTGTAAATATAGAATACAATTTTTAAAAAAGAAATATTTAAAAAGATTTTTATGTAAATACAAAATTTCATTTGGTTTAAAATATCTGCACATATGGAACAAAAGTTAGAATAATTTTTCAAGTCTCATGGGCAACTCCTAATAAATGCATTTTAAGTTGGTCATTTTACAGGTTCGCTGCGTAGGTTCTTCCTGACTTATAGGAATTTTGAGTTTATTGTTTTAAAACATTGAAAAACTCATATTTTTAAATTTAAACTTACAAAAATAAAAATTACAGAAATACAGATGACAATATTCAAAACAAAATGATTTAACATACCATGCAAAAGTATCGAATAACATTGGGATGCTCATCTGATTCTCTCAGAATGTCGACTTCCCGGCTGGCAAAATTAAAATAATCAGGAAGGATCCGCTTGACAGCTACAGAACGATTTTCAAATGTGCCTCTAAAATAATAAATCAATAATAAGCTCCAATGGATTGATTATACAAAAAGCTAGTAGTAATTTATTACTGCATAACAGTTGACATTTCGACACATGAAAGTAATCAATTATAAGCTTAGTATAAAAAATAAATTTATTACTACAGTTCTCTACTACATAGACATAAAATAAATTTTGCATCAGAAAGAAAAAAATAATATTCCTTTTCAATCTAAAACTCTCTACCATATAAAGTTGTTATGTTTTACAGTATTTATTATATAGTAGTCTATATTTCTGAGCATAGGACAATAATTATTGGATAAGCTTAAGATGGTAGTACTAAAAGAATACAATTAAAATCTAAACAAAATGGACAAACCTTCTTTTAAAAAAATGCGCTAAAAAGCAGCAGAATTTTCAAAAAAAGAGAGAATAAAAATAGAAATAAAAGTAGCAAAGGAAATAAAACAGAATTAAAAATATGACCACTGAAGCCGACGTCTTCAGGGGGTACCAGCCCCAGTGGCCAAAAAACAAAACCTTTTCTATTAAGGAAGATGGCAAAAGCCTAAAAAACCTTCCTCAGTACCCCGAAGGTTTTGTTTAAAAGTCCAGGAGAAAAAAACATGCAAGACATAAAACTAATACAGAAAAGAAACTCATACAAATATCAACAGAAAATAAAAACTCACATAAACAAGGTCAGACAGCGAACTCTAAAGCAAACCAAATGAAATGGAATCACTTAAACCAAAGGAAAACAACGCCCTCTTTTAAAATGCGCAGATTGAGAAAATGATAGGAAAAAGTTGTCAAAGAAAATTACGTCACATATTAATAGAATGCTTAACTGGGGCTGCTCAGTTAAGTCTTGAATTGCGCCCTGTTAAAAGAAATAAAAAAAACTAATATTCTTCAATCATTTTCTTAATTAAAAAATTAACATTACAAAAATTATAAGGAAAATCATTATTACTCAAATTATTCACAGCTTCCCGAAAACTTTCAACATTATTGCAAATATTTTTAATCCTAACCAATTGTGAAAAAACCAAATTTTTAAAAATCTTATTACACAAATTAGTATTAAAGTTGCAGAAAAATATAACATTAAATTTAAAAGCTTTTCTTTTATCAAAAACACCAATTTTAATCATTTTGTCCACAATATCAATTTTAAAATCTAAATACTGAACATTTAAACAATCCTCATTAGTTTTCTTCAAAACCAAATCTTTAGGATAAATATTATAAATAAAATTATAATTATCACAATTAAACAAAATCAAATCATCAATATATCTAAAAGCTTTAAATTCATTATACTCAAGAAATTTAGCTTCAAAAAAATGCAAAAAAATATTAGCAAAAGCACCAGAAAAGGAATTACCTTGTGGAATTCCAATAATTTGTCTATAAAAATCTAAACCATTAAAAAGAACATTCTCAAAAAGATTAAACCTACATAAATCCAACCAATAAGATTTATCTATTTTCTCATTAAATAAATACTTATCAAAAATGCCACTACAAATTTCAATAATCTTATCATGTGGTATACTTATATACAAATTTTCAAAATCAAATGTATTAATGTTGTAAATATCATTATTATTAATATAATCCAAAACTTCAACATTACTATTAATAACAATATTTTTCTCTTTTTTAATTTTAAACAAAATAATTTTTAGAAAACTAAAAACCTTTTTACTAATATCAGAATTGTAACAATTAGTACCACACGCTATAAACCTAAATTTAACAGGATTTTTATGAAATTTAACAGTAGGAAATAAATATGGAAATTTAATCCTATTTAACCTAAATTTTAATTTTTTACTAAACGCAATAATTCTTTTTTCAACAACCTTCCTATCTACTTTTAATTTTAAATAAGTATTATTTGCGTTATATTCTCCAATAATCAAATTTTTAAAAAAATATTTACACATAATACAAAAATTATTTGAAGCTTTATCTACTACCATAACAATAAATTTATCTTTAAGATTTTTAATTTTATTAGACAAATCATAATCAATAATAGTACCACTAGGAAAAGAATCAAAACTGGTATTAAATAAATTAAAATTAACCTTTTCAATAATTTTAGCCTTCCACTCTGAAAAACCTTCAACGGGCCAATGATATTTTCTGGAAATTTTTGCTATAAATAAATCAAGATCTTTTTTAATGGACAAAACAAAATCTTCTTTATTCATTCTAAATCTTGTCCTAAATTTTGAACCTTTGCTTAAAATATTAATTAAATCTTCATTACCAATAATCTCCAAATTTCCCGTAATAATATGTCCATAATCATTATCAATATATTGTGAAAATTCCTTTTCATTACAATAACAATCAAATTTAGAAATACATTTTAAATTTTGACTCAAAAAATTATAATTGCAAACCTTTTTCCTAAGTGTAGAAGAATACTTAAAAGCAGTAGAAACTTTAATTTGCTTTAAAGGAAAAAAATCAGAAAGTTCATGTATAATCTGTGGCAATTTAGCATTTTCAAATTTTTTATCATGAAAATTAATCGTACAAAAACCTTTTCAAAATTATAAACCTTATTAAAAAGCAAATCTGTCTTACTAACACCAAGTTTTGATTTAATTAAATCCAAAACAATAAATTTAACAAGTTCAGTATCATATTTAATTTTAGAACCAAAATTAATAAGAAAATTTTTAAGAACTTTATTTTTAAAACCAAAAATATATTTCCTAATATTGAAAATATTATTCAAATTAACAGGTAAATTGCAAAAATTCGAAAATTCATCAAAAGCAATAACTTTACCTTTCCCACCACCTCTTTTATTCCTATATTTTGAATTAAAAACCCCAGGAAAATCAAAAACTTTAAATCTGTCATAAATACAATAATCTCCAGCATTAACAATACCTTCCCCATTAAACTTACTATATAATCCATATGGAAAAAGAGTTTTAAGACTACTAATGTAAATATTTTCTAAATCAAGTCTATTATCTAAATTATCCATAAAATCCAAAATGAAAAGAGTAACGTTATCAAAATCATGAAATTGAAAATGCAAAATTTCATAATCAGTAGAAAAATTATTATTATTAAAATTTTTAATAGCAGACCTGTGGGAATTAATCAGCTTATGAAATTCAAGACCCGTTTGACCAACATAACACAAATTACAGCAATTGCATTGAATTAAATAAATAGTATTAAAACTTTTACAAAAAAATACATTAGAAAGGCCGTCAATCTGAGAATTATCTGCTAATGGACAAGTTTTACATTTTTTATTTTTGCATTTTTTAAACTTTTTAAATTTTTTTAAAGATTTTAATTTATTTAAACATAATACATGACTTAGTAACTTTTTGTCCGAAGTAATCCCTAAGTCAAGATTAACTTCAGTGCTCCTTGTTTGGGCGCGCGACGAGCCATGCGCCATGAAATATTCATTAATTGTACTTTGCATTGAAATAAATTAAACCTAAAAAAAAAATACTTAATTAAACACATAAACCCAGACATCCAACAAAACCCTTTAAACGCTTTAAAATTTTTTTGGAAAATACCAAAAACCAGAATATTAATCAAAATAACTTTTCAAATAAGAAGAAGTGCAAAATGCAGCTAAAACCAAATTTGAAAATTACAATACTAAAAGAATACAATTAAAATCTAAACAAAATGGACAAAATGGACTATTGAAAAGGAAACACTTAAGAAAGACAATAGGATAAAAACATCACATACGTCATCAATGTTTGGTTGATTGAATATAATACAACAAAAAAAATCACAACTAACAAAGAAACTAAGTTGGAAGGGCAGCACGAAAAGAAAGTTGAGAAAGTTACCCACAAGGATGGTGAGTCTTATTCTTTTTATTTCAGTTTATATGCTTTCTGAATTTTGAGTAAATTTTCATAAATAAAGCATACTATTGGTTTATGGCGGCTGTGCTTATATTTGAAAATATAGGGTACTATTTAGTAACTCGAGTAGAATTTTCAAGTTAAGTTCAATATTTTTCTCTAAAGATGTAAATGTAGTATTAGCATAAGAGGAGAAAAGTGTACTGTTTGTCTAAGATAGGTACTCTTCTCGCCACAAAGTCTGTGGCAGTCTGGTGCTATGAAAGCAAGAGGACAGTATTTTAGGTAGGGAAGAAAGAGGTCTCATTTTCTCTCGCTGAAACCAGTCCTAAAGAGATACACGCACCCCTACTTGAAACAATCATACCTTGTTACCATAGACACCGCCACAGCTCCAGACAAATGTCAGGAAGAGTACCTATCTTAGACAAACAGTAAGCACGTAAAATACAGTCAACGCTCGATATAATGACCTCTTTGATTTAAACTAAAATATACATTATAACGAGAGTTGATTATAACATAAATACACAAAATAAAAATACCAAAAATATTTACTCATAAATAAAATAAAACAGATATTTCTGCCTAAAAGAACAATAATCAAATTTAGTCATCAACATGAAATAATCCATATTTCACTTACTGTTCATAAATACCAAGGATGAGACTATAAAAGGTCCTACATTCTTTCAAAGGAAAATTGAAAAGTTTCTCATTAAAGGTACCGAAGCATCACAAGAAATAGTAGTTTAAATATTTTCTGTAAATTGTTTGCTAAATCAAATAAATGACTCAATGATAAATGAAGCATTTTGTTTTAAAATGCAAAAGTGTTAAACATTTATTTTTAAAGAGATTTTCACAGGGAAAAAATTCAATTAAATTTGGTTCCCTATTTTAGAATGAATGGTCAAGTGCAAAGAATTTTAACATGTATCATGTGTTAAAATAATACTGCTGCCATGAAAAAAAGTACTGAATTTCTGTACTGAAATATAAAAAAAAAGATCAAATACTAACTTGTAAACAAATGTTCCATTAGAACCATGTCCAAGAATATCTTCAGGATTAAAAGATATTTTACCAACCTCCACATGATCATTAGACAAACCTTAAAAAAAAAAGGAAAATGAATAAAAAATTTTGTATCAAAAATGAACTGCTTTTATAATAAATATCTCATACTTACCAGATTCTTGCAGAATGTCCTGCGCATTTTTTGCCTAAAATTAGAAGAGCGAGTCAATTGATAGGATTTATAAATAATAAAAAAAATAGTTATAATTCTTGATTACTGGTGATTAGTGATTGCAGTGAATAGTGAAAGTATATAATTTGCTTTATAACTTTTTAACTAACTAAATATTTAAAGTTTCTCTACAATGAAGTTTCCTTACAGTGAATCGATATAGGAATGTGAAATAACATTCAAAATATTCTCCATACAGCAAAGTAGTTGTCTACCCATATGAATTTCTTAGAAATTTATCTTTACAATTTTGGAATTTTTTCAGAGTTTATCTTTTTTTATTTTCCGTCATTTTTGAGGAAAATTGCTCGTTAAAAGTTTTAATTTCTGTGCCACCAATTTGCTCTTCTATACAATTGTTTTTGGTAATATTCACATTAATCATCTCAGCAAAATGACTCTACACTGTGTACTTCTTCATTTTTAATTAAACCTATACTTTTGATCATATGACACAGAGTAAAAACTACGTAACATTCATTTAAATAACTGCAAAAAGGAAATTTAAGTCTACTCTAAACAAACTACCAATTCTTTAGCTGTTCACTCTAAGCCCATGAAATGAGATTAGTTAAATAATAGTTTGGAGGGGAACTACTAAAAAGATTCTAAACAACCAAGTCTTCACTATATCTTGGGTTCATTATAGCAAGGTTAGACTGCACACACGCACATATATATATATCTTATTGCAATCTAAATATGCACTGAACTAAAATTTTCTTTTAGATTACATAGAACTTCAACTAAGAGATCTAGTAATCAATAAAAATTAATTTTGCCAGAGAACAATTTTAGTTGAGATAAAAGAGAAAGTATTAGTTGCTTCAAAAAGAAAAAAAAACAAACTTTGATAACAAAATTGGTTGACACACGCTTGATCTAAATAGCATGCAATGAAAGCATTTAAGTAGGATTGGTGAAATATTTATTTTTATGAGCTTTTTTCAAGTGGCTAACAATGTACTGCAGAGAAGTTTTAAAGGTAACAAAAAGAAAAAAAACATTTTCTTTTTGGCTTTTTTTAAAAATAAAAATTACTCCGTTTCTGCACGGAAACAATTTAGAAATTTGCAAAACATCAACGCCATATAATATATAACTTAGTAGATATTATTTTTAATTAAGATGGGTACTTTTAAATGTTGTTTCGAATTGGATAAGAACTTTTGAAATTGAAGAGCTTAGTGGAAGAACCAGCTAAGCGACATATTAGCATATTAGTGACGCTTAATCTAATAATGTAAAGCCATAAGGAAGAGCAACAAATAAATTAAAAAACTGGTATTCTCTAAAGTTAATTAATTGTGTTCACAATCTTTCAATTTTGAGCATGATTTTGTAATGTTTATCATTAATGATTTATTGATTATTTAGTTTTATTTCAACCCGCACGAAAAGAGAGCATTCAGCTAGAAACAATAAAAAATAAACTAAAAAAGTTGCATAAGCTGAAAATAATATTTATTTTCAATGCAACTTTGCTCAGAAATTTTTTAAAAAATTTATTACCAGGGCAGTGTGTCTTAAAACACAAATTAAAGCGAGCCAGAAACAAAAAAAAAATTTTATGGTGAAACTATTTATGGGATATTTTTTTCTTTTTTATCTATTGATTCGTAAAAAATATATAAATTCCTCCCTAATATATGGAAGCTACTGTTTCGAGCTTTTCATTTTCACCATTTTTTTTTCTTTCCGCGCCTTTGCGTTTGAAACCAAGCAAGTGATTCTCTAGGGTTGTTTAATGACAATAAGTCATCAAGTCCCGGTTCTCATAAATACTCAAACAATGTCCCTTAGCTGGTTCTTCCACTGAGTATCTTTAAAATTAATAGATTTTCCAGCATAAATGAATGTTATATAGTTAAATAAGACTAAAATAAGAACTTTCCCCGAGAAATCTAAATTTTTTTTTTATATATCACTTAGTCGGTTCTTCCACTAAGCTCTTCAATTATCAAATAAAATTTAATTAGTAACATAAATGCAGGAGGACTATGATAATCTAACCCAGTAGAGACCAAGACTGATGTGGAGAAATGCAATTCTGATAACAGAACAATTTAAGAAAAAATACTGATTATATTAAAAAGCTGATACCAGTAAAAATATTGAAATGAAGTTTAAAAGTAAATAGCTATATTTTCTTTCATATTTCCCACAATTGATTAAACAAATCTACATTCAAGTGCTATGTGGCTTTCTTTATTCTTTTAACTATATAATTTTTTTTAGGTAACACTATCATATCTCTTTTCAGACATGTTTGAGACATGTACAAAACCTTTGTACGATTTCAATAAGCAATGAAACATATTAAAAGAATATCAAAGGATAAAAAAAATAATTTTTTGACACATTCAAAAAACCTGAATATAAATAACGAATTTTGTAAAAAAAAAATAAAAAAAAAAAAAAAAAAAAAAAAAAAAAAAAAAAAAAAACACCTGGAAAACCCAATAAAATACTTTCACAATCAAGTTAATCGAAAATTTTGTAAATCAGTGTCCTGATAAGTAGTGCTCGACTGTATTAGACCTTTTTAATAGCAATGTATTTATTCAAAACTTACCCTGTAGTACAAAACACCAAAAATGATAGCACCCAGCACTGCCAAAATAATCAACAAGATAAAAGGCCAGAACTGGTCTTGATATCTATTAACAGGAGTTTTAACTATTTTAGAATCATTATTAATTTCGCAGTAGGGTAAAGAGCCATCCATCATACAGTAGGGGGCCGTAGTGAAATTTTTAGTTGGTAAAAGACTGTTTTCCTCATTGGATGAAGGAGATGTAGGAATATTGTGTTCAGCAGAAATCTGTAGTAAGGGTGCATAGTTTGAAACATCTTTTTCCGGAATTCTGTAGTGTCCTACGTAAAAAATCAAAGAAAAGGAACAATTAATTCTGAAGAAACCAAATTTAAAAGCGGTGATTTAAAGTAAAAGTGTATTTACAAGTAAACAAAACAAAAAACAGATTATACACTGAAACAGTTTTCAAAAAACAGCAAAACAGTAGTTTTGATACTAGAATTAAGTAACCTTAATTGGTGTCTCAACACAGATTGAAAAATGCCTCGAAACTGGTGACTCAATACTAATGACAGCATTTGTGAATAGTTCTAAAATGACTGCCTGGTTTTTTTAACTTTATTATAATACATAACAAAATACTTATCTTTGAAATCGTGTATTTTTGATACACATTGTTATATTTTTGACACACATTTAAAGTTGGGATAAATATTTCAAACATTTATAAGAATGATTTTTATTTTACTATTAGCAAGACACAGTTATAGAAAACACATCAATTTGTGACTAAAATAATTAATAAAAACCTATCAATGCCTTAAAACACTATAAGTAATTTTATGTATTGTAAATTTTGTCAATTGCTTATTTGATAAACAATAAAAATGATGATATATGACAGATAAACAAACTAAAGCCATTTTTACAGTAAGTGTAACACTATTATTATAGTTATTAGGCTTGTGGTAGAACTAAGTTCATGTACAGTCAAAACTGATACAGAAGACCCTCGATCAACCGGGATAGCAGGGAAATGCTTCATTTCGGATAAATGAATATCCTCAATAATCCAATTTACACAAATTTTGATGAAAATATGATAAAAAAGTAAAATTATTATACAACAAATTTCTTTTTTTAAAAAATAGCTCTTTAGCTTTTCTTTCTCTTTTTTATTTTTAAACTGTATCCAGAACTGTAATAGCATCTGGAATTTTGCACATTAGTGTTACAAATGTGTTTATTTGAATCTTATTAAAATTTGTGATTTAAATCTTTCTGTTTTAGGTGATTTTAACAAACCATCACTAAAATGTGTTTTCACTAAATCTCACATTTGTTTTAATACTAAAGTTAGATACTGGTCACTAAGTTCAATACCTTGTAGTAAATTTCATAATTTAGAAGTATCACTCTCAGTACAGGTCTATTATAAAGCCACTTTTTAGAATAGAATATCAATCATTTTCTAGTGGATTTTTAACCTCATGACAACACATTCCCTGCCATCTTTCATAATAATGATTTTTTTTTCCTAAAAAAGAGAAATTTGAGACACTAGTGTAGTTTCCGAGCTATTGTCTTCCTGCAATGACATATTTCTCTAAAGTGAAAAGCCAATCAAGTCAGAAGTCAGCTTATTAGAGCATTCTGCAAAATTCAAAATTTAACGAAACTGTGTAGCATAATTGAAGAATTCAATCTGCAAAGAGATGAAGCATTTGATTGAATCAAAATAAACACCACTTATCTTTGGCAGAATGCTGTTTGCTCTAAGCGCCACTTTGAAACAAATCTTTTTCTAAAGATAAAATTGGAAAGTACACAATCTGGACAAATTCATTTTTAACAATAACATCATACAAAATTTCAAACGTCATTAGAATTCTAGATTAGGCCTAATATTAAAAAAGTCAAGAATAGCAAAAGAACAAGCTTCTATAAGATTATACACACACAACTTAGAGTAACTCAAGATCAGATATAAAAAGAATTTCTTAAACTATCGACCAAGATCTACATTCAGCTGATCAGATTAGATTCAGCGACCAAGATCAGATTACTAAATCTTGAAGCATATTTTATTTTTATCAGAATAGAATAGTATAAAATTTTTACAAACTTTCGAAATAAAAACTTATTTTAAAAAAGTTAAAAGTTGGTTTTTATCAATAAGTATGTTATAAAAACCATTAATTTGTTTGAAATATTTTATTTATTTGTGAATATATTATTTATTATTATTGAGCCAAGAGTATGCTTTTTTTTTTTTTTTTTTGAAAATTTAGCCAAAATCTAAAACTTATATGCAATCAGACGTAAGAGACATGCTATCTTTATGGTTGATTTTCAACTTCCCTAAGTACCCAGCCATCTAAGTTCATTTGTTTAGCTGTTAGCTTCAGCAAAGCTTTCTTAAGCTTCAGCTATAAGTCAAAGCTTTCTTAAGCTTTAGCAAAGCAATCTTTAGCTATTAGCAAAGCTATACAAAATTATAATTTACATATTATTTATATATTATCAACAAACAAACCAAGAATTAAACTTAGCCAAACCATAGTTCCTGTTGCTATTATTATCATTATTATTTTTGTAACCAATCAGCTAAAGAAATTTCTAGAAATGTACGCATAAAGGAAAAGCACAATTACACTTCCCTTTATATCCAAAAATTAGTAAAAAAAATTACATTGGTATTCTTTTATACTAAATAAAAAAAAACTTTCCATTATATGACAGTTAAGAGGTCTGTTAGATGTTAATTTATCGGTCAAAACCCATAAACAGAAGTCTGATGACTGCATTTTGAATCTAAGAATAATTTCAATACTTTCAACTATTCAGGAAAGTAACATTTTAGTTTGATTCATTAAAAGAGATTTCTAGCCTTGACCAAACTCAACTGTCAAAGTGGTAGAGACGAGGAAAAAATATGCTTTTAATCCTCGTTATTTAATCATTACAAATAAATTGATGGTGGATATTTACTTTATAGAGCAGTATCTTTTGACACATGTAAATTTCAAAGCCTTACCAATCAGTTTAAACTGTAATAAAATTAAATTTTAAAAAATATATAAACTGGCAACCGTGTTGTATTAAATTACTAATTCAAAATCACAAATTGCAGATTTGAAGAAAATTACATAGAAGTTCTAAAAACTCTAATTCTCCTAATCTAATAAAGCAACCCTTCTTTTAGAAGACATTGTGATGCAGATTAATCAGAAGTTTGTTAAGCACAAAAACAAAAATCAAAGATTAACTTAAAATCTAAGCTGGTGTGGATAGAGGCCTTCTAACTTATATTTACAAGGTCTATAACATGGAAATATAATTCCATTTAGTTTTTAATACCAATTAATTTTATTTTCCCAGCATAAATTTAGAGAATTTCATCAGATCATGATCTTTGTTTTTTCAAAACAAAGTTTATAGATTATAAATAGCTTAAAGTCAAAACATATCTGTATGATTTTGAAAATAGTTGAAAAGATTTAATTCATTTTTAATAAACAATTATGTGATTTTAAGTATATTTAATGAACTATCATTATTCCTGATATTAACAAAAAGAAAAAGGGGTAAAATATTATTTTGTTTAAAAGTTGTTGTTTTTTTTAAATTCTATTTCTTTTCATTCCCCTTCTCAAATACCCAATTCAGCAGTAAAAATGCTGTAAAATCACATGTGTCAGTAAAATTATTTTAAACTTCTACACACGCTGGCAAAATAATAGCAATTGCCTCATTATTCATCACAAACTATTAAAACAAAACATTCAACACCCGTTGATAAAAAAAGTACAAATCTTACCCACTAACAAATCATTTCTAAGATCACGGTAGGATGTATTTGCACTTACTGCCGGAATAATAACTGTACTGTTGGGTCCTTCAAGAAGAAGTGGCTCATTCTTTCCAAACTAAGAATAATGAAAATATAACTGACATCATTTTCTAACATTGTCTTTTGGTATATTTTGAAAAATAATTTCATGCAACGTTTATATTTTATGCTGTGCTTCCAACAAAAATTTTTAAAAATTGAAATTATTTTTTTTAAAGTTTACATCATTAAAGCTTTTTAATTATATGTAATTCAAAATATGTTTCAATATATACTCTATATACTAGCACTATTTTTTATGGAATTTGGTTATGAGTACATGTATAGCTGTCATCCTGGTAGTATTTATTTTTAAATTTAAGAATAAATAAATAAAATGGCTTTTACTTTAATATTGTGTATTGAAAAAGTAAATAATAATTTTGCGCTATATTGCCACATAATTTAAAAAACAATGTCGGAGCTTCCCGATAGATTTCAAGAAAAGTAGCTTGACAACTTTTTTCTTTCATTGTTAATGCTATGAATGAATAGAATTTTAAAAAGGGATAAAAATGTTTTGGTTAAAAAAAAAATTCTTTTTTTTGTTGCAATATGTAGCTTATCACATCAAAATGCTAAATATATAAAAATCTCAATTGTGAATTTTTTGTCAGATGAATTTTTTTATTGCATGGCAGTTTAGAGGTATGTATAATGATTGCACAAGTGATTACAATAAGTGCAACAAGTGAGCTCTGAATGTGTGGATATTCGCATGTGTGAAACATGCAAATATTTTCAGCACTGACAGAAAATTTATAAAATTTGAATCCAATCTGCAGATAAAAAAAAATTAAAAAAACTAAGCTTAAAAAAAATTTTTGATTTTCAAACATTTCTATAAAATTTCTTAAATTTACTAATGATTTTAAAAATACTGTTTCCATTATTCTTTTTATTTTAGTTATTTGGTCATAGGATATATTTAAATTTTATTTTTATAAAGTTTAAAATTAAAATAATATAAGTTTTAACAATAAAAATTTTTTGGGCATAATTTTATTTATCTTAACTTTTCAAATTTCATTATAAACCTGTAAGATTCAAGAATAATAATAACTTGTCACAATGTGTTAAAATCTCAGAAAAATTTGAATTTTTAAAAATTTTATCACTATTAGAGTACAAAAGCAAAGCTTCATAAATTTTTTCATTAGCTGGACGTGAGCACCAAAGTAAATCACTCGATTTCTTGAATTGCAAAATGTAAATCATTTGATATCTCGAAAATCTTTTTATGACAAAGAAATATTTTTTACCCTTGGCATTTTACATCCACCTAATGATAATTTGAATTGCTATGTTAAAGGGTTTTGTCTCAAAACCTTGTTATGTTGAATTTTTTTCAAAATAGAAAATTAATTTTTTCGGAAAAATCATTATGTGAGTTTTTGGTAAACCAATACTTTTCAGTAATGTATAATTATTCTTCTTATTTTAAAAAATAAAATTTTATTTGTTGTATTTAGACTTATAGTCGGTTTTCATTACATACATATTTATTAGTAGTTATTCTTATATTTCATGACTCTACTTTTTACAGTAATATTTCAGAATATATTTTTCTACTTTTTAGAACATATTTAGTTCTGATTTTGCTATCTCAATACTCGCTATAGGAAATTTTTTTAGCGCCCTTTCAACTTTGAGATATGGAGAATACACTGTATATATATATATATAGACAGACATATACACAGCATATTTTGATTAAGCAGATAAATCTTGCCAATTTTTTTTTATTACTTTCGAATGTGAGGCGTTACTGATTGTTTGAAATGAAAAAGTGATTAGATAGACAAATCTCGCTACAAACTATTTTTTTCGGCAACATTTTAAGACTGCTTCCACAAATAACAAAAACAAAATTGTGGTCACCTGAAACATTCATCAATGAACAAAACATTGTATTATATATATATATTTTTCTGTATAAACTATTTGGTGACTTATGCTTTAAAATAGTTTTGCATATTGACGAAATTTTTAGGTTTATTTTAGAAGATTGCAATAGTACTAAAAAGTTTGCAGGATTTGCCGTTAAGTACCAGTTTTGTTTATCGTATGAAAGATTTTTTTGTGATTCTTATATATATTATCAAATATGGTACAGAACATGAATGAATATAATTATAACAATAAGTGACATTGTAAAAATACCTATATACTTACTCTGAGAGATGAAAATTTTTAGCTAAATTTTACATTTACATTTATCTTTACAAATAAATTGCATATTTAAGATTAGGGACGCCGCCCTGTTTCCTAACACTTACTCCCAAAACTGCTTATGCAGCACCTTACAAATCGCATAGCAATTTTAGCTTGATCTGTCGATCCCGGGAACTTTACTCATCTGCTAATAATGTCATGATTAATATATAACAAAAATAGACATAACAAAGAAAATTTGTGGTAAAAAAACAAATATATATTTATGTTACAAAATAATTATGTGTTACAAAATGTATTTTCTGAACAATACAATAGGAAACATTAATGTAAAATTACGTAAATAAAAAATACGAAAACTATCAATAACACTTAGTTAAGAATAAAAGTTATAAAATAATTAATTAATTAAAATAATTTCTAAGCAGCTATTATTTTCAGACATAAGAGTATATGATTGCAATTATGTTTTCCATCACATCAAAAAATTTAAAATATCGTAAAAAGAGCAAAGTTCAAAAATAGTAACTTCAAACAAAGTAGACTGAGCTTACATTCTTATACATGAAACTTCATAGCTTCAAAAATAATGACTCTTTTGAAGTTTTTACTGAGAATAATATGTCGTAAAAAATTTCTTTGCAAAAGATAACTCAAATAATGTTTGAATCTCTAACATTTTCAAATTAGAATACTCCTCAAACATTTTTAAAAAACTGTGGAAAATGCAAAATTGTTTCAACAGTTTTTAAATTATTGAGTAAAAAGAATACACATCAAAAATTTTTGGAAACCATCATAGCAATAAGTTTCTTTCCTTTTAGGATATATAGAAAAATTATAGTAAATATTTTTAAAGTCAATATTTAAGGTAAGTCACAAAATTTCCCAGAAAATCCTTGCTTTAAAAAGAAATCAAAAATTTTTCTTAAAAATTAAATCTCAAGAAGTGCAAAGAAATATCAACTACTGAATTGAAAATGTAGGGTATAAAAAATTCTCAACAAACTAATAAAACATGTCAGATAAATAACAAAGCATAAAAAGCAATAATTTTTTTGTAAGAAAAAAAAGAATAAGAATTAAGAGCTGCTGTTTCAGAACAAACTTCTTTCAACAAACTATATGATATTTTAACCAATTAATAGAAATAACACAATTAAAATTGATTAACAAAAATATTAAGAAAAGATAGCAAATTAATATTTAAAAAAATATTAACAAAAATTATAAATAAATTATCTAAAACTATTCTTTGATAATACTCACAATGATAATAGATTGTCTATCGTCAACCAAGGACGTCAAAGCATAGTAACTACGATTAAACTCCCCAATGTATAAAGTATTCCTATAATATATTAAAACAATAATATAATGGCAGGAATGTGATCAAAACGTTAAACATTTTTTTAAGAAATTGAATGTACAATAAATGCATGCTTAAAACATAAAAGTTTTGAATTTCTCTGGAGATAAAATTCATAAGTCCATCAATAAAGTAATCTCAGAATACAAAAATAAATTAATATCCAAGAAGATTTTTTAAATTAAAAAAGAGTTGGCATAACCTAAACTGCAATAAGTCCCTCAAAATTAAAAAAAACAAAAATACTTCAAGTCAGCTGATTAATTTTTTTAAAAATTACCGATTTACATTGAAAATGTCTTTCAATTTAGTAAGTAAATATACTCTTAAAGACGTGATTTTTTTAATAAGTTTAATGGTTTTGGTTAATGGTTTTATCTAGAGAAATAGTGAGAGGAGAATGTACTTAAACTATAATTTGATGTTTGAAATAGGCTTTAGAAAAATTGAGACCGAAAGTGGAAGGTATGAAACTTTTAAATTATATTTCCCCAGTAAGCTATATGCAAAATAAATTTCAATTTAATAAACATATTTCCACTATACGCGTTTAGCTAAATTTTTACTTGAATACAAGAAATTTCAAATTTTAGCAAACAAAAATTTGTGTATGTAAATTATGAAAAGAGACTTGTTTTTCTAAGAGCATTTCAAAATGATAGATTTTTTTTTTCTTACCTTCTCTGATTTAAATTAGTTAATTTTTCATGTGATATCTAACTGACCAATTGGGTTTTTTTTAATACATTTTTGGGGAGAAAAGTGTTGATTCTTTTATTTAGAAATAAATATGAAATAATTACATAATAATTTTAACTATTTGAGTTAGACTTTAGTTATAATATTATTTTTTATAATATTAAGCATTACTGATGCATTTATCAGAGCTTTGATTGGTAAATGCAAAAACACAAAAAAATTTTTTAAAAAAATTCATAAAAATTTTATGTAAATAAAACAAATTGTTCTTTAAAAAAAAATTTACATTAAAGAAAAAATATATATGTATATTTCAATTGATATGCAAAAGAGGAAAAATACACACATGAGTGTTCCTTTTGTATATTTTGAGAATAGAAGCTCCCAATGTGATGCTGATTGTATTTCAGTGATGAGTTCCAGGGTGTCCAGAGAGATGCTATTAAAAGGAATCCTCTGCAAACTACCATGTTCCAGTAAATACAGGCCAACAATGGGTGAACCATAATCTCCATACCACATAATATCTCCTGTAAGGTGTTTCATTATTCATTTTAAACAAATAATTGTATTAAGTATACACCAATCTTTGACGTTAACACAACAAAATAAATTTCGTGCAAGAAACAAGTGTGAACTATTTATGAGCATTTAATATTTTCTTGGTAATTTTTTTTTTCTTTTACAAATTTTCAACAAAAATTTTTTTTAAGTGAAAAATTTCATATAAAGAAAGTAAATTCAGTTTTTACATCACTTAGCCACTGTAGTATATCTCAGTTTTTTTCTAAACAGATTATTAAGAAAAGAAAGAAAAAAAAGATAAAATCATAGTACAATAAAATCCCTGAAATTCGACTAACCAGAATTTTTGGTAATTTATCATTTTTTTCTAAATAATAATTGTTATATTAGAAAATACATTGTAAAATACGACCCATTCTCAATAAATGTTCCCCCGTCCCCTTTATTTTTAATTAATTGTAAACAAGCATTTAGGAAGAGTACAACACTTCAGAGATTTTTTTAATTATCTTTAAAAAAAGTTTTATATGGACAACTATTTTGGTATTTCCTCTTTATCCTAATTTTTTTCATAAACGTCGACTGTGATAATTTTTTTGCTTTTATTATGGAGAAGCAATTTTCTCCAGAAAACATAAGATTAAAAATCCAATTTTTTGGTGTTGCTCAGGTTTACAAAATTTACACATATCTGCAATTTGCCCATTCCTGTGCCATTTGAACAATCGAGCTTTTATTGTATATCAATGAATAACAAGTAAATGAATCAATAAAAAACATTTTATAAAGCTCACCTCTTCTTTTACCCACAGACAGCATCCTACCACTTGAACAGGAAGTAAAGTGAGTAATACCTATAAAACATTTCATATTTTCAAAGGCAACTAGTATTTTCTGTAGCAGATATTATGTATCTGTTAGTAAAACATAAGTGTTCTATTAATGATATGGTTGCTTCTAAAGATCTATAAAATACTGAATGAAAATTGTAATTTGATTCTGTTTTCAAAGTAAAAGTTTTTCTTTTCTTTTAATGTATTTCATCTATATTTGAGAAGTTTCACATGATATTAACTATATAAAAAGGATTAACATGTCTATGCATTTTGCAGTTAATTTCTGCTGTAAGTAACTGCAACTACCTGATACACTATAGAGAACAAAAACATCAATATAGAAATAACAAAGGACCAAAAATGTTCGTTCAAAGAAAAATAATGATTCTGAATCTGTTTTCTTTTTCTTAATAAATGAAATTAATCAAAATAATTTATTTGTGAAAACCGTTTTGTTTATTATGAAAGTGTCTAAATAAAAGTTTTTAAACAAAATAATTTATAAAATGTTTCAAGGCAGAAATCTGTTGTTTTGTAACAGATATTTACATGTCATGAAGGGTTTAAGGTAATATAAATAAGCAACACTTCTTTGAAAGATGAAATTTTTGCATTAAACTCTAACTCAGTATTATTTCCTGATATGTATTATTTAGTTTTCTGGAATTTCCACTAGATACCAGCAACATACATTGAAACATCTTGCTGTCTACATAGAAGTTATAATATTTCTTATCAAACACACGCTTAAAAGATGCTCTCGTGAACGCTTTGAATATGTGATATACCAATATATTGCTCCAAACCTTTAATGTATAGTATTAATATCATACTAGCTATAGCTGAAAACAGCAATTGGTTACTTAAAAATAACAGTTATAACACATTTCTACTTCATAAAAATTATATAGGTATGAAGTTAACAAAACAGTTGAAGTTAACAAGGCATGAAGTTAACAAAACTTACCATACTCTAAATCGAATGATGCAGAGCTGTGAGCAGCATAATCTATATAAGATACATTCCACCTATTTAAAAATAAAATGTAAGACTCAGTTATGCTTCAAATTAAAATAAAAAATTAACACATTTTGCATTATTTAACCTGTCTCCCAAATGCAACAACCTTTCCTTTATAACAACTAATACACTAAGTCCCCCTTTTCCCCTGCACCATTAGTTCAATAAGACTCTTTTATTCTTCAGAACCATCCATTCCAATATAGAATTGGATTCAAGTTTAAATTTATTTGTTGAAAATTCCCCAAAAATGGGTGTTAAAATATTTTTATTATAATCATAGAAGAATTTTATTTAGAGTAACTACAAAACAACTAAAGATCCAATGGAGTTGGTAAGCATGAGCATCCTTAGAACAATACGTAAAGTGTTATCAGATTTTAGATAATTTCAGTTTACATGGTTGATAAGCATTTAAACATATCAATGTTTGCAGAATTTGAGAAATTGAAATACTCTTCTAGTGTATGAAGCAAAAATAGTCCTTTTGTTAATAAAATAGGAACATTCTTGGTTAGCCATGCACAAGTAAATTCAATTTTTTAACAAAAAACAAAATAACTGTAACCAAAAAAAAAAAATTTTAAAATAAAATAAAGAGTTGAATTTACTAGCATACAGCTAACCAAAAAAAGTACTATAAAATATAAGTTGTTCTGCAGTAACAACGTCTTTTCATCTTGTGAATGAATTAATCCTAATTAATAATGAATGATTAATTAATAAGGTATGAATTAATAATTAAAGACAGTACCAGCATCAAGAGTTAACAATGATATTGTTATTTAGAAATTAAAATGATATTCCTCAAAGCAAGAAATAAAACTGCAACACTAACATCAAACGCAAAGAAATATATTAAATTGAAAAGATATTCCTCATGCGCAAAATCATCATCAACAATCATTTACAAATCATTATCAAACATCATTTACAAATTCAAATGATATTCTTCCTGCACAAAATCAGATTTTATCACATGGAATTTTATAAATTGTAAATTGAAATGATGTTCATCATGCACCAATTAAAATTGCATCCCCAACACCAAATGTTATCACCTATAAATTACAAATTGAAATGATGTTCTTTATGCACCAAATAAAATTGTATCCCTACCATCAAATATTATCAATTACAAATTGAAATGATATTCCTCACGGACAAAATAAAATTTTATCACCAACAATGTTATCAATTATCTATTACAAATGGAAATATTATTCATGCACAAAATCAAATGGTATTATCAACACCAAATGTTATCAATTACAAATTGAAATGCAAGCCTAATTTGTATGTAATGCCACCAGAAACAACAGTTATCAATTGTACTTACGAATTGCTACTTTTCTAGTTTTACTTATTTAAAACAAGTCCCTGAACTGAGCCGCGATGGTTCAGGGGATAGAGCGTTCGCCTTCCAATGAGGCGAACCGGGTTCAAATCCCAGTCGATACGAATTCCGCATCCGGCTTGCACTGACCACAGTGCTGAAGTGAAATATCCTCAGTGGTAGACGGATCATGGGTTAGAGTCCCCTTGCCGCCAGGCTAACCGTGGGAGGTTCTCGTGGTCTTCCTCTCCATGTAACGCAAATGCGGGTTAGTTCCATCAAAAAGTCCTCCACGAAGGCAAATTTGTTACTTTCTAGTTTTACTTATTTAAAACAAGTCCCTGAACTGAGCCGCGATGGTTCAGGGGATAGAGCGTTCGCCTTCCAATGAGGCGAACCGGGTTCGAATCCCAGTCGATACGAATCCTGCATCCGGCTTGCACTGACCACAGTGCTGAAGTGAAATATCCTCAGTGGTAGACGGATCATGGGTTAGAGTCCCCTTGCCGCCAGGTTAACCGTGGGAGGTTCTCGTGGTCTTCCTCTCCATGTAACGCAAATGCGGGTTAGTTCCATCAAAAAGTCCTCCACGAAGGCAAATTTCTCCCAATACTCGATCCAGGAGTTCCCTTGTCTTCTGGATTGGGTTCAAAATTACAAGGCTACGGAGTTGAACATTAGTAGCCGTAAACCCATTAAGTTGGGTCGGCTGTTCAACGACGGTTATAAAATATAAAATAAAATAAAAAGTCCCTGAACTTGTTTAATGGAATATGACAGTGTGAATAAAAATAAACTGCTTGTTGTATATTTCATTTTTTATTAGGTGTATTTTCAAATAATTTACTATCATAACATGACGTTATTGTAAATGGTCAAATATAATTAATTAAAAGCCAAGTATTTGTAACATTCTTATACAACCAAAACATAACCTCAGTCTATAATATTGATAAGTTAAAATATATTAACAAAAATATGCAAACACCTCAAAATTATGTATAATGTATATATACAAAATAAAAACAAAATAATTACACAATAAAGTTTTTAGCAAGAAAAAAATTTTTTAAAATAAAGTTTTAGCTTTTACATCTACTTCTCAAATAAACTAGTTTAATTCAAAATGTCCTTCATAAAAGTATTTTTGATACAAGTTTGATTCATTTTTTTTTTTTTTTCAAAATTGCAGTTAAGATCAAAATTACAAGAATGAGGCTACACTTCAAAATTAAGTTTTGATTTCTAAGTTGAACATTTAATCATTAAATGAATCATTAATTAATTTTTAGACTTATTACATATACTGTAGCTTTTTTTTTTATTATTTATATCTTAATTTATTTTAAATTTTTGCTAACTTAATTTTGCTATTTTACTTACTTTTTACTATTCACTTTCTATTATTTACTATGTATAATCAAATAATTGATTACAAATATATGAGATTATTACATTTATTATGACTTATTTGTACACACAAAAGAGCATCCCAATAGACTTTGACAAAGTTATGTAAATAAAAAATAAAGTTGAGTTCACAAAATGGAAAATATTTTTTTTTTTTTTTTAAATTTCCAATGGCCAAGGTTATAAAAGACCACTCACTACAAATGGGAGGAACAACAAAATAAACAAACACAAACAAAACAAACTAGGCAAAAAAAGTCTATGAACCCAATAAGTCTCTTGTGCGCTACTAATGGTCACACAAAGAGATGTCCTTTAGTGCTGGACAAAGATGAAGGTGGTCTGCATCCATCCCCGCTTGAAGGTCACAGAGCGTACAGAAAGGGGCTTGAGCAACATGAATTCATTGGAGATGTTTGAGGAGGCAGTCGTGTCCGTTATTCAGGCAAAACTCAGCAACTGCCCTATGTCTTGGCTACATAGGAAGATCTTTGAGATTATCCCACCAGATCTTACCAAAATTTTTCTCTGTATATTGGTTTAAAATGAGATCCATCATCTTTTTCTTGATAAGGCGCGTGGCATTGGTGTGAGGGACAGCTTTCTTTGATGTCTGTAGGATAGAAGCTCCCTGCTTGGCAAGAAGGTCTACCCGGATCCACTGCAAAACAATTTCCTTAGAAAACTCAAGCAGAGCCTGTGGGAGCTTTTTACACTTAAGGATGTTAAAGGAGGCAGGAGAAGTGTTTGAATTCACAGCAAAAATTGCCGCTTTTGAGTAAAAAACAGCTTTAGCAAAACTGTTCAGATGACAGTGCAGCTGCAACAGAGCTACACGAATAGCAGCAACTTCACCATCAAAGGCAGTTGTGCAATTTTCAGTTGAAAAATAACAGGAGAAGAGATGGCTATAAACCCCTCCTCTTGCGTTGTAAGTGTCCTTCAAAAGGCTACCACACGTATAGATATTTACCCAATCGGGTTTAGGATATAAGGTGCTTATCGTTTCCAGAGCAAGCATTCTTAAAATCGAGGTGTCTTGCTCTTTTTTGGAAACCGGTTGGGTGAGTTCAGTGCGGATCTGGAAGCTTTTATCAATAGTTTGATCCATAGGAAGGATAGGAGCTCGGGATCGAAGTTAAAAAAAACTTTGAAGTTAAAATAAATTTAATGTTAAATATATTAAATTTATTTTTCACTTGGTCAATTTGCTTATTTGAAAAAATTAATATTTCACACATAACATAAGAATTTTACAAGAAGAAAATTCCTAAAATGTCTATGGAAAAATAGAAATTTGTTGCAATAAATTTCATATGAAAGAAAGGGGAAAAATCATGCTACTTACAACTGAGCGCCATAGTCAACATCATAAGTAGACAATTCATAAGCTAAAACAGAAAAAAATAATCATATTTTTAAATAATTATGATATTGATCGTTAAGGTGCTTTCTACTTAACGAAAATTGTTTTAGTTCAGTAATATTCGTACATTTTTTAATTTTAGAATAATTTAGAGAGAATTTAAAACCATTTTTTTTTTAAATTTTATTTATAAAATACTTTATGAAATATTTGTAAGAACGAACAAATATGGAAAAAACACAAAAACTATGTAACATAAATTACTATAAATTTAAGTTGGCTGTAATATTTTTTTTTAGTGATGGACAACAAAGGAACTTAAATATAAAATAAAACTTTTTTAATTTATTTTTAAACAATAAAAGATTTCTTAAAAACATGTTGGTAAAAAAAATTTCCTAACGATAAAAAAACAGGGTCGGATTTTTAACATGACATATCAAAAACATTTTGAAAACTGTCAAAAACTAAAGACAAGTTCATTTTTCGTCATTAAGGGCAGTTCATTAGATAATTAATCATACACATTACTTTCATTATATACTTCTGTAATTATGATTCATATTATTCATAATGTATAAAAAATGTAGCCAAATTTATTGAAACTATAAATTGGTTTTCTAAAAACATAACACTCTTTAAGATCAATATCATTTGTGATAATATAACTATTATAATACAGGCAATAACTATGAGTTGTTGATTATTATCAATCTAAATATTGATTTTAATTCTTTCACACCACAATTTAGGCAGAATTTTTAGGTTAACTAAGGTAAAGTAGTCATCAATAATTGTCTGAGCTCTTTTACAAAAAATTTTTAATTTTCAATATCTGTTATTACTTATTTGCAGGGGAGCAGAATATGTCTTATTTCGCAAACAAAGCTAAAAATTTTATACAAAATATTTTGTTGTTAAAAAATGTTTTGCTTTGCAAAATGTTGCCTAATTAAATAACATCATATGTTAATTTTGAACTTAGTCATAATTTCCTAAATTATTACCATTTCAATATATTTTGATTTTTATTATTTTAAGCACATAGGCCTCTCTTTCCTGAATTATCTAAATTAGAATTGTTGTTTTTATCTTATACTTAATATCTTTAGGTTCCAAAAATATTTTGAAACAGTTATTATGCAAAACAAAACAAAAATTGGTAGGAAATTTCAATTGGAAAAAAAAAAAAAAAACATTTTTCAGAGAATTTTCTACACCCCTGCTTATATGTACATGAATATTTCCAAAAAATAACAACTATTTTATATTCCCTGGTAAGTAAACTATTATAATTCACAAAAATTATAAATGTTCGTTTAAATGAGTTAATTTTTGAATCAATCAATTAAGGGGTTTAATTAAGTTTCTTTCAATATTTAGTACAGTAATAAATACACCTAAAAATAACCACTTGCTATGTGGCAAGTCAACAAAAAAAAAAAAAAAGTGGCAGCTTAAATTAAATGGTTACCTTAAAAAAAAATTTTTTTTTAATGATAAAAGAAAATAAATGCAGACCTAAACTCCTGATAGCAAAAGATTCACGTGGAAAGAGATTTCTTTAACGTATTTTATTTAAAGGTATTTTGCCACCCCAAGTATTTTTAAAATCAGAAAGTTTAACTAAATTTTTTCCCATATTTCTATTGCTGAATTAACTTTTTTATAAATCATAGATTATTTCTAGATTGAATTTCTTAAAAAAAAATATATATACACTTTAATCTCAGCATAAAAGTTTGAAAAAGTAGCTGTTAAATGGAAAGAATCTATCGCTAATGGTCACTGACTCAAGAGGCTTGAGGAAAAAGTGTCTGCGAAATTATTAGGATCAATCTGTCACTGAGCACTTCTGAGAAATCAAGAGTTCCAAAGAAATTTATTCAATTAAAGAGGGGTTTCCCTTCTATTATCTACATTGTGAATACATTATTGAGAATTCAGATTTTCTGATAGTTTACTCTAAAGAAAAGAGCAAGACAGAAATAAACTAAAATGATAGAAAAACTTTTCCCTGATTATCAGGATATGAAAAAGTAACTTAACATAATAAAGACTGAAAATTAGTCTTAAAACGTAAAGAAAAAAAAAACTGAATTGCGTTTTGATACTACAATTCAGTACATAAAAATAAAAGATATTTCTGATTTTGAAAAGTTATTTTTTAAATTATTTCTATATAATTCTTTTCAGACTTATGAAGAAATAATTCACAAAAACATCAATCAAATGACAAATGAAAAAAAATATTAATGGCTTTGTTAGTAGAAATAAATGTTCACATAATGCTAAAGTTCTGTGCAATCTAATTTGAAAGATAAGTATGATTGTTTTAGACTTTTACTCTAAGTGAAGTAAGTAATTTCTCAATTGATAAATAATGTATACATTAAACATGAAAAAATATGCAAAAATAAAGGGAAAAAAAAAGAACAGAATTGCGTTTTGATACTACAATTCAGTACATAATAATAAAAGATATATCTGATTTTGAAAAGTTATTTTTTAAATTATTTCTATATAATTCTTTTCAGACTTATGAAGAAATAATTCACAAAAACATCAATCAAATGACAAATGAAAAAAAAATATTAATGGCTTTGTTGCTAGAAATAAATGTTCACATAATGCTAAAGTTCTGTGCAATCTAATTTGTAAGATAAGTATGATTGTTTTAGACTTTTACTCTAAGTGAAGTAAGTAATTTCTCAATTGATAAATAATGTAAACATTAAGCATGAAAAAATATGCAAAAATAAAGAATCATACTTGTTCTCCCAATAAAGAATGTATCTTTATGAAGAGCAGGACACTTTTTTTCTGTATTTCCAAAATTGAAATCTTTCAATTTTTCTCCGGTTATAGGATTAATAGCAATCCATGAATCAATCTTTTTACCTAAAATTAGATTTTATGTAACAACTTTTGATAATTTTGACATAATGTAAGTAACAAGTAAGTTTAGACGTGTCACTTCAGCTTTGGCGAGATAGAAAACCTGAATCTCGTGCAGCAATATATATTTTAAGAAACCTGTTTCCATGAAGATAACTAAAATAACATTGATTACAAAATAAAATAAAATTATCAGTCAAAAGAATTATCACATAAATATATATTAAACTAAAAAATATTTTTTTACAAAATGTTCAGTAGTTTCTTTATATCAATCTAATAGTGGTTTTAAAATATTAAGTACTAATTGTTTTCTCAATTGGAATAGCTTCTTACTAAGAGCCAATTAGATGATTTAACATTGTTTAAAATTAAAATTAGGCTGATTATTCGATAATCAGAATCTACTACTTTTAATTAAAGTGTTTCAATAATTTAAAAAACTTTTAAACAATTTATTTTTTAAATTTTATCAAAATCATATAAAAAACAGAGACCAATTCAAATTTAAACTTTTGAAATAATTAATCTCAATCATGCAAGATTTGATTTTATCTAACAGAGCTCTCCCTAGAAATAAAAAAAAAATGGACAGGGAGCTTCCTCACAAAAAAGGACATTGAACTGAACTAACATTGACTCCCTTTGAAAAATAATTAAAGGTTGGTTCATGTAGAGGTAACTATATGCAAATATAGTTTTTTATAATTATTTAATATAATTTTATTTGATACCAGTCTAATTACACAATTTCTTAAATTTTTTATAGAATGTAATTTTAAATCGCAAAACAAGACATTTGAGCAAAATCAATTAAATAGTTCAGAAATTTAATTTTAAATGAAAGACTTTATTTAAAAAATTTGATCGAGAAAATATGTTTTTATCTGATTTTGTAACTTGCAATATCATCAGCACTAATTATTCAGCATATTTGAAGTCCATTAAGATTGAATTCTTACGTGAAAATCCAATCATTATATCAAAAGTTATTCATTTATTTCTTTGTGTACTGTGCATTACCTGCATAAAGTAGAGCACCAGCTCGCACTGGAGCTTTAGAAATCAATTGTGAAATGCTAAACTGCATCTTCTTAAAATCCTGCATAGCTTGATTATAAATGTATAAAGATCCATCCCTTGGATCAGGCAACACTTTTCTAAAACAGCCAAATAAATGAAATTAAAAAAAACTATTTGAAGTCATTAAATATATTAAATTTATAATCTAGTGCAAGCATTCATATAAATACATAGCTACCTACAAGAACGGATTTTCAGTAGTATTTTGATTTTATATTCAAAATATTAATGAAATTTTTAATTCCTTTTTAATTATTAAACTTATAAATTTAATTCAAAATGATCTTAACTATTACTGAAAGTAGATAAATCAATCCTTTTTTGTAAATTCAATTTATTTAAACAGTACTGAGACTAAACTTTGACAAATTAGCAAAATCATCTTTACCTACAATTGTATTTTAATTGCCTTTTTATTATCACCCAGGAAATTAATCTTTGGAAAAATTTTCAATTTAAGTTTTATTGCAGAACTTACATTTTATTTTTAAAAAAATGGACTTTTATCTTTTATTTTGAATTACGCATTTGAGTTATTTATATTTAATGCAACACTCAATTCACGATGATATAATCAAAAATTGAAATGATCTTGAGGGTTGTTTGCAGTAATTAGTATGTTGTTTTTTTTAATCTCTATGTTTGTAATAATATTACAACATGCACACAATTACTGTTGGACACATTCAAGTTGAGAGTCTGTATTATAAATTCACATTATTTTACCAATCCCACTTTTGGAAATTATTCTAATAATGTCAATGAGACATTTAAATACTGGTATATTTTATACAATAATATTAGGTCTGATTTGCGTCAGCATATTGGATCTGATTTGTGTCAATTTCATCAGAAGTGTATGTGATTTGTCAAATTGCTTGCTAAGCAATCATTGTTACATCTTTCCGTTTTCAAAATAATTTTTTAATACAATATATTATAACATATTATTATTGTATAGTGTTTTTTTTTTTTTTTTTTTGTCATACTCCTAGCTTAAACTAAATCGCAATTTAAAACATTTTATGATTTTTGGAGATATCTGGACTTATACTATAATAACACTGTTTTTGCTTTTTAAAGTAGGTTTGCCTTTTAAAGTAATAAGTAGCTTTTCAAAGGCACTCAATATATAAAGGCACTCAATACTCTCTCACTGATCCCTTATGAAAAATGAATCAAAAATAAGTTACAAGATAAAAAAAATAAAAAAAAATTCCAGGAATGCTAACTTTTTACACCTAAAAAAAGTAATAATACTAACATAATAAACAAAAAAGAAATAAAGCCTTTTTATTTAAAAATAAAAATATTATGAGAATAAAAATTTAAATTACATACCTTTCAAAATTGCTGGTTCCAACTTTTAAAACTGGATCTAAAATTTAAAAAAAAACATCACAACCAATTTACACCACACAGCATTTCAAGTTATAAAAAAAAATCCCATTATCTGCCACATTTTTTGTTTTTATAAAACAATTATATAATAATAATAATGTAATGTATAACAATATAATGTATAATGATAATGTAACATATGTATAATAATAATAATGGCAAATTATTTTTTTGATTTGTCAACCACTACATTTTCAGATTTTATAAAATTCTAAAAATTAGAACTGTTATATGTTCTGCTAGAAATAAAGCTAAGCTTAATTTTGCATCAGGTAGATCAGTAGTCTGCAACCTATATTCCATGGGTCACCTGGTAATTTAATTGATGTTTTATTAAATTTTCTTACTGCATAATATTTTTATTTCCTGTATTCTGTATCTATTGATTTTTATTCCTGTATTCTAAGACAATGTGTTAATTAAAAATGGAAGGGATATAATCCACCAGTAAAATATTTTTAAAAAAAAAATTATAAAGTGTGCCACTTGAAATTAATTTTTAAAAAAATCATTACCAACCACTGTGATAGAGGGCAGCAAAAAAGAAACCTATAATTCCAAATGGTACAAGCTATTTTTCTAACAATACAAAAAAATACATATATCCTGCTTGCATTCTTCATTATAAACAAAACGAAAAAATAAATAAATAAACTTCTTACATTTTTTAAACTATTTACAAAAAAAACGTCTTACATTTTTAAACTAATAAGAGAAACAATTAGGCGTTAAAAGCCATAAAGCATTAATAATCCTTTAAAATCTTTTTCATAGAAAAGGTATAAGATAAAATATAATTTTCTTATTTATTATTGAATCATGAGATGAAATGATATTAAAAAATAATAAATAATCAATTAAATCCTGTTTAAAATATTATCTAATAATTGTATATTAGTTGTCAAGGTTAAATTTTTCTCCTTCATAGCTGAACATTTGAGATGTGAAGTACATATTTTTGAGGGCTTCAGTCCTATTCCTAATAAAATTATATTTTAATTTCAAATGCTGTTTTATTCAACCCTCATCCAGAAATCTAGAACAAAAATTTTAATAAGGGCCGACAAACTATTACACACACGCACTTACTGTGCATATATATATATTATCTGGGTTAATCACCGGGACAGGTTGCACGGCCAATCGAAAAACACGGATAATCCGAAAACTTCTTTTTATTAAAGAAAATATCCATATCAGTACAAAAAATATAAAATTTACTGACATTTGCATCCTGTATAACATCAAACTAAGAATTTTCCTTTTAAAAAAATGTATACCGCGCCACATATTGACACATATTTTACGAATCGTAGTAATGTCACCGTAATCAAATCCTCCTATACAATCTAATAAAGTTTCAACTGATTATAGAGCTGCAGAAATTGTATTTCCCTTATATATTACATCTTCTATATCAGTTACTATCATCACTATTTGATTTAACAACATAACGATGTCTTCATCTGTCAAATACTGGAAGCCAGACTCACATGCATCACTTTGAAACCAGTTTTCTAAATTTTCTTCAACAAGAATTTCGAAACCTTAGATTTCTTTTGCTTGTTCGAGAATATTGTTATCACATTCTTCTTGAATATCTGAAGAAGATTATTCATCAAGCGGTATGATCTTTCTCCACGATCGTGATAACATAGAAGATTCTTCCTTTGACCATGCTGCTGATATTCCATATACCGCAATCCAATAACGAATATTGCTTTCCAAAAATTTGGAAGTGTTATAACGTCATGAATCAAACTTTTTTAATTTTGAAAATGTTACTCTTTACCTTTTTTTACGACTCCGGAATGAGCACGGATAATCGAGAGTATACTGTATATATATCGTGGCTGAATGTTCTTACACACAGTAAATCAGAAGAGGTAAAAAGAAGACGCTCTGTACAAGACTTATTAAACAATTGGGGAGAGCATAAAATCGTGCTAATTTTATGTTAGGGAAAGTCACACTAGTTTTTCCCCATCTTATGCTACCTCATATGCAAAAAGCGAAAGACTAGTAATTATAACAGGCCCATAAAAAAGGTCAAGAGTTTTCTAATAATTTCATACTTTCTTTTGGGAAAAATTTTAAAATTTTATCTCTGCATTCTTTAATCTATTCTTAAAACACAATGTGAATTATTAATTATATGAATGGATTTTTTTTAGGATCGTGAATTAAGGAAGAGAATGAACAACAAGTCAAATTTACATTATTGATAAGGCAAAGTTAGTTGTTAATGGAGCTTAAATGCAAAACCTGAATATATTCCTTATAATGCTGCTTTATCATTGCTCTGAATATAAACAAAATCTAGTTCAAAAATCTGCAAAAAGATTTACCCTTTCTCAAACATACATAAAGCAGATAACATAATAGAACCGGTTGAACCTCTTTCCTTGCTTTGGAGATCACCTTACTTATGAAGCAAACACAAGCATTCAAACCCTTCCCTAACTTTTATTGAGCAGGATGATGATTTTGGGTCACTCACTCTTGTTTTCAATCATCAATTTATTTTTTATTTTTAAAATCCTGTGCCTGTTTACCCTGCTTGCACAACTGCTATCATCATAAGCCATACAGGATATTAAAAACCTGATGAAAACGGGGGCAGGATTAATACAAATGCTCTTTTCAAATATATAAATAAAAAATAAAAAGAGAAGAAAAAAAATAACAAAAGAGCCCACTGCTACTATGTTGAAGAATGGAGTTTCTGTTTGTCTTTGAAAAGGAATTGTTAAAGAGAGAGAAGAAAAAAAAACTAAGTATTCGGCAGTGCTCGGGGTCAATCTAGATGCATTATGTTAAACAAAACATCAACAATTAGTGAAGGGCTTCTTGCTGACTTACTGCCAGTGTATATGATTGTTTCACCCTCATTGAAAAGTCCAACGTGTGGTGTGATCAACTTAATTTTATTATCGATGGTTTTACAAAATGTGCTTCTACAAGTTTCCTTCAACAAAAGAAAATGTTTTCCTCAGTAAAAGTTATCTCAAGTAAATTCTGTTCATGCACGTGATTCATCAAATATTTAAAATGATCATCATTTATATGTAAACATAACTTATAGTTTCATTTTAAATGAACTATGAAACTATTTAAAATGATCATCATATATATGTAAACATAACTTATAGTTTCATTATAATACATTTAAAAACCATTTTATTGAGAGAAAAAAACTCTAGTACAACCTACCATCCTGTATTGTCCATTTTATAGCACCAGTTTTCATGTTTATGCCAAATAATGTTCCATTAAGTGTAGAAATTAACATTGTAGGATCAGGAACTGCTAAGATACTAGTAGGCTTAAAAAAATAAATATAAACCATTAACATAAAAACATTTAAAATTATCTTCTTCTAAATATATATATAAATATATATATATATATATATATATATATAGAAAGAATATTAAAGCATATACTTTTTAGATATTTAAGTCAATTTTTTTACTATATTTGCCAATTTAATAATTTATTCAAACTAATTTTTTAAGAAATATTCAATTTCAAAATAACAAATACAAAATCCATAAAATTATTAGAAATGTAACCTTAGATTATATTTTTAATTTAAAAATTTTAGAAAAAAAGATCATTTTGCTGTTTATTAAATTCCAAACTTAGTTTCTTAGTTATAGTTTCACATTTGATGCTTTGCATTAATCTTATAAATCCTTCATGTGATGGTTCTAAAGAAAAGAAAACTATTATTATTATTTAAAGACATGGAAATATATATAGATTAAAGCAAGACTAGAAAATAGAAGTAAAAACCTAAATTGAAACAAAATATCTATTTTAAGTAGAAAATGAATAAAGTATTTCTTGATTTATGGAATTGACCACTTATGGATTGAAAAATATAAATACAAGGATGGGCTGAAAAAAGTAACATGAAATAACTTTCCAAAAAAAAAAAAAACACGCCCTTAAGATAATAGTAATATTAAAAAATCTGCATAACGAATATTTAAAAGTATTATTGTTACAGAAAATATTTTTAACAGTTTCCTATTTATATTTCTGGAAAGGTAATAGAATAGCGTTATCAACCTTTACTTAAATATTTCGTTATTAAAGAATCTTCTTCATTAAGTAAATACATACGGTTTTGTAATCTATCAAAGCTTTAATACAAATTGGCATCAAAAATATTCAAAATAACAATAATTTTTTATGAGCATATGTATTCAGAATTGCAGGTACAAATGCAAAATTATTTAAAAGGTTTATATATACTTGCCTCGTCATGCTTTTGGCAATAACATATTATAACATAAGAAAATAATAAAAAATTTACAGCGAAACTTAAAAAAGAAAGAAACATTTTTATAAATAATCAAATACAATTTTCGTCATCACATTATTTCTAAAAAGTTGTGGTAGTTGTTTAGTTGATTTGTTGGTTGGGATATATTTCAACGATTTTAAGATAAAGTATAGACTTCGCTTGTAGCTTACTAAATTCTGAATGTGCTGCAAGCCTGTAGCTTACTTTCTCGAAAATTCGTAATTCGCGATCGCAACGAACTATAGGGGGCGTTGTTGTATGTGCCGAATCCCTGCGATTTCCATATGAACAGTCATTCAGTTACACTGGAGACGTCTTTAATGTAGCATGTAGCATTGTAACGTTCCATCTTTATTGTGGCTGATTAAATTTAAAAAAGAAAAATGTTTGTTTTCTTTCTTATGCAAACGAAAACAAAATGGTATCTCTTTTTTTTTTTGGAGAAGGAACACCCAGAACACATCGGAAAAATATTTGTAAATAAAGAGAAAAAAATAGGTATATTCTTATAAGAGTTCAAACCTAATGCCTGAGAAATAGTTTTACTAAAATTAATGGTATAACATGAAAGGCCCATTTAAATTTTAACATAAAATAAAGAATGCTTACGAAACAAAAAAAAAAGAACCGTTCTTTTTTTGTCGCCATTTTTTAGTGTTACGAAAATGCGTCTTTGGGACTTGCCAAAAACAAAACAAGATGCAATTTTATTTTTTTAGGAGCGAAATATTTTATGGAGTGAAATATAACGAAAATGTACCAATGACCATAACATGAAACTTTATCTTAGTAAACGTCCGTTTTGGAAATGTTATTTCATTTTGAATCTTATTTATTAGAGTTCATAATGGCTATAGAATCAGGTGAGAGAAAAGTTTGTTTTGAATCTATGCTAAACTCTATATCGGCCCATTTTCTACCGAAATCCGATTGACTACTTTGATTTTAAACAAAGTGTTTCATTTTAAGATTTTTTCCAAAAATTTTAAGTGTAGATTGGCGTCACTTAAAAATCTGCCAAATCTGTAGCTGTGGTTAATACGTAAGTACCGAATTTTTCTTCCATACTTTTCTGAATCATATTACTTCAGATATTAGAATATGCAAGAAGTATACATAAACACATAATTTAAAACCATTTAATTTTTCAAAAAAATTATTTTGACAACAATTTTATCAAAAAATTATAAACTAAAAAACGTAAAATAAAGAATTCTTAGGATAAAAACGATTTTTAAAATTCCTCATTTTTCAATAAAAACTTTCGTATTGTTTCTTTTTTTTAATTCTTATAGTATTTAATCAGACGTAAAAAAAACATTTTGTAGAGAACGATCATCAAGTAAGAAAAAAAATTATTTACAAGCAAATTTTTTATTATAAAAATCATAACACTTACCTGATTTATAAGTCCGGAGAATTCCAAAATGATATGTTCCTTGTTTGAAAACTTGATTCTCAAATAATATATACATAGTTTATCCCTTCATTACTTTTAGGTAACATACCACAAATCAAAATTTTATAATTGTAAGATCTCGATATGAATTTTAATATGTAGCTTAAAAACAGAATAGCTGAATTCTAGTTGAAATTCTTTCAAAACTAAAAAACACTTACCAAGAAAACGATAAAAAATTTATTTATAATCAGCACAAAAGATACTTTTTCAAGTAATTCGGATTATTCTTTATTGTTGTTTTCTGAATTATGTAGATACAGAAATATATACTATTCTATGAAGAAGAATATTCTATAACTATTACAGTTCTGTATGGAATTCATTGGAACACATTTATTCATTGGAATGACGAAAGCAATGTTGACTTCATTTTAACTTGTAATGAATTGAAGACAGAAAAATTATTTTACCGCAATACACACATCTGTAACAGCAAGTGATCATGAAATCATGTTATGTTGTTGGTAATAGAAAGGTAAAAATTATTGAGAAGTTGTTCTTCAAATGCTTGGCGTGTTCTGCTTCAATGTTTGGCATGTTCTGATTAGTTTTTTCAAGAAGTTTTACCTTTTCTTTAGGGAAATTTTGCTTCTTTTTTGATGCTAAGAAAATGGCGCCCGTAATTGCCAATGGTTATGTGGAAACTAATGCCCGGTATTTACAGTCTCCCGCTAGATGGCGTACGCACGTGTTGCGATCGCGATTAAAAACTTTCGTATTGTTTCTTTTTTTTAATTCTTATAGTATTTAATCAGACGTAAAAAAACCATTCTGCAGAGAACTATCATCAAGTAAGAAAAAAAATTATTTACAAGCAAATTTTTTATTATAAAAATCATAACACTTACCTGATTTATAAGTCCGGAGAATTCCAAAATGATATGTTCTTTGTTTGAAAACTTTATTCTCAAATAATATACACATAGTTTATCCCTTCATTACTTTTAGGTAACATACCACACATCAAAATTTTATATTTGTAAGATCTCGATATGAATTTTAATATGTAGCTTAAAAACAGAATAGCTGAATTCTAGTTGAAATTCTTTCAAAACTAAAAAACACTTACCAAGAAAACGATAAAAAATTTATTTATAATCAGCACAAAATATACTTTTTCAAGTAATTCGGATTATTGTTTATTGTTGTTTTCTAAATTATGTAGATACAGAAATATATACTATTCTATGAAGAATAAGAATATTCTATAACTATTACAGTTCTGTATGGAATTCATTGGAACACATTTATTCATTGGAATGACGAAAGCAATGTTGACTTCATTTTAACTTGTAATGAATTGAAGACAGAAAAATTATTTTACCGCAATACACACAGCTGTAACAGCAAGTGATCATGAAATCATTTTATGTTGTTGGTAATAGAAAGGTAAAAATTATTGAGAAGTTGTTCTTCAAATGCTTGGCATGTTCTGCTTCAATGTTTGGCATGTTCTTCTTCAATGTTTGGCATGTTCTGGATAGTTTTTTCCAAGTTCTTCTACCTTTTCCTTAGGGAAATTTTGCTTCTAAGAAAATGGCGTCCGTCATTGCCAAAGGTAATGAGGGAACTAATGGTTACAGGCTCTCGCTAGAGGGCGTATCGACCGTTGCGATCGCGAATTCAATTCTCGTGTTTTTCAATCCCAAAATTTGACACGCCCGCCTCCCCGATTTCCGATTAAATTTGGCAATTTCATCATTTTTATTTCATTTTATTTTACTCTTTCAATATCCCAATTATCTTTTCAAAATTAAACGTTAATTATATTGAACAAATGGAACCAAAATATAAAAGCTTATTGGCGATCGCAACACTCGAATACGCCATCTGGGGAGAGACCGGTTTCATGCCTTTAGCCCTTCTCCCTTCCCTCTCCTCCTCTTTTCAGTTGAAAAGGAATGTACTACGATATTTTCCCTTTTCTTAATATATTTCCTTTTTATTTAATAAAGATATTTTTTAAATATAAATCATTATTAACATTAGATTGCCTAAGGAAGTCATTTTGACTGCTTTTAATTTCAATTCGCGATCGCAACGAACTATAGGGGGCGTTGTTGTATGAGACGAATACCTGCAATTTCTATATGAACAGACATTCAGTTACTCTAGAGACGTCTTTAATGTAGCATGTAGCATTGAAACGTTCCTTCTTTATTGTGGCTTATTAAATTTACAAAAGAAAACTGCTTGATATTCTTTCTTATGCAAGCGAAAACAAAATAGTATCTCTTTTTTTCAGAGAAGGAACATACAAAACACATCGGAAAAATATTTGTACATAAACAGGAAAAAAAATTATGTATATTCTTATAAGAGTTAAAACCTACTGCCCGAGAAATAGTTTTACTAAATTTAATGATATTACATGAAAAGCCTATTTAAACATTCCATAGTTTTAAGAATCATATTACTTCAAAAATTAAAGTGAACAAAAAGTGCACATAAGCCTCATAATTTTATAAACTTCAATTTTGTAAAAAAAAAGTTTCTTAACAACAATTTTTATCAAAAAATTTTAATTTTCAATAAAAATCATTATTTAGAAACTAAAAAACGTAAAATAAAGTATGCTTACACAAAAAAAAATAATATTAATAAAAAAAAAAATAATAATAATAAATTCTTTTTTTTTAAAGCCATTTTTAGTGCTACGAAAATTTGTCTTTGGGATTTGCCAAAACAAAACAAGATGCAATTTTATTTTTTCAGGAGCGAAATTTTTTACCAAAAAAAGGAAATGTGCCAATTGTCAAGACAGGAAACTGCATTATGGTAAACGTACGTTTTGGAAATGTAATTTAATTTTGAATTTTGTTTTTTTAGAGTTCATATGGCGACAGCTCATCAGGTGAATGAAAATAGAGATTGTTTTGAATATATGTTCAACTATATATCGGCCCCTTTTCCACCGAAATTTCGATTAACTACTTTGATTTTAAATAAAGTGTTGAATTTTGAATGTGTTTTGATTTTAAATAAAGTGTTTTATTTTATGATTTGTCGCAAAAATTTTAAGTACATATTGGCGGCACTTAAAAACCGTCAAATCTGTAGTTGCGGTGCTTTTATAGCTAAGCGGAGATGTTTTTATAGTAAAAAAACGTTTGCTTAAAAAGCTTCTTTTTAAAAATCCGTCCGCTGTCTTAACGGACCCCGTTGTGTCTGATCTAGACTGAGTGGTCAATGTCACAATCACAAATAGCAAATCAATTCTTCACTGTGTTTCATTTATCAAAGTACGTGAGACGTAAGAAAGGCACCTACTGTTTGTCTACGATAGGTACTCTGACCGCCACAAAGTCTGCGACAGTCTGGTGCTATGGAAACAAGAAGAGGGCATTTTAGGGAGGGTAGCTTCGATGATAGCTTGTATGGGAAGTATACCAGATTGGCTGACTCAGCCACCAGTAGGAGACTTATTTAATCTGATTCAATAACTTTTTTAAAGATTCGCATGGATATTTCTTTCTTACTTAAAATGATTCTCTTTACTCAATCGGTTGCTTTTTTTTTATATACAAAGGGAAAAAAAAAAAGAAAAAAAGTGAACAAATTCTGATATTAAGGGTAGAGCAGGTTTTTTTAATGTTACTTTTTAATTTTACGTTATTTATTATGAATGTTCATTGATTGTTAGATGGTTTAATTTCTAAACTTGCACATTTTTTAAAGTAGTTAATTTCTTTTATTATTTGAGTTTTCTGGAAAACATGAAATGCTTAAACTTATTAACTCTGATTTTAAAAGGAGATAAAACTTTCGCTGGAAATAGAAATATAGTTCACGTTATCTGTGCCGAAAAAATATTAAATATCTTTATTATTTTTTATTATTTATTTTTTACGTTTTTTTTTTAAACTGAAAGCAAGTTACCGCAAATAGGATGAAATCTAAAACTATCAACGATGATTTTTATCAGCACCCATCAAACCATCTGAAATTATCTAAGTTTTTTTTTGCTTAAATTACGTTTTCTTATTCATATTTTAATGTAACCTGTATAGTTTTTCTCACTATTTATTAAAAAAAATAATTATAAAAGTTTTTTATTAGCAAATTTTTTTCTTCTTTTTTTTTTCTTAATAACCAATTTACTATGATGATAAATTTATAGATGAGTTATTTATTAATAAAACATTGAGCTTGCTTTAAACAATTTTATACAATTTCCATACATATCCAATTTATCAATCATTACAAAGAAATAACAATTTTAATCTGTCATTGAGTCAAAATTTAATAGCGGTTTCACCCAAAATTTGACATCATAATTTTTAGATTTTTTGTTGTTTTTTGAAAAGTATGTATTATACAAAACAATAGCCCAAAACGATTTTTTTTTTATTTAATTTATTTTACAAGATGTTAACAATTAAATTTTAAAGCTCTTTTTAATTAAAAAATAAATATATAAGGCTAGAATAAATGGATTTTAAAAAATTGTATCTCATTTTACGCGGAAGTAATTGAAGTTTCTGATAAAATAGTTATAAATAAAATATATTCTTCTAGTTCCAAGTTTGAACTTAAAAAATTATGTAAATAAATTATAAATAACTAATTGTTCATAATACTATTCACCTAAAATTATAAATTTATTATTTAATGTAATGTTTGTTATTTTGTGAAACTTTAGTTGAGGTTTTTAAATTCTTTCCAAATCAACTGATACAGCGTGATTGAGCGATCAGCAGAGTGGAGTGGCAGAGCGCGCCGCGGTGTAGAGTTTCGCGAAAAAAGCTATAACTTTTTATGGAATTGCGATCCATTTTTTTTCTTGAAAAGCCATTTTGTTCACAATAAAATTTACTTTAAAATGGATTCTGTTTGAACTTTGTACGACATTAACAACATTTTTGTTTTTCATTTTACAACTTAATTTTGCAATAAAAATTAAAATTTTTAATTATTTGTTTTATTATAATAATTTTATCAAAAACTTCAATTATTTCCGCGTAAAATGAGATACATTTTTTAAAAATCCATTCTTTCTATCCTTAGATATTTATTTTTTTAATTAAAAAGAGCTTTAAAATTTTATTGTTAATATCTTGTAAAATAAATTAAATTTAAAAAAAATCGTTTTGGGCTATTGCTTTTGTATAATATATACTTTTTAAAAAACAGCAAAAAATGTAAAAATTATGATATCAAATTTTGGGTGCTACCGCTAAATTTTGTCTCTTTTAAAAAAGAGAAAATCGAACGAGCTAACATAATAGACCGAAGAAAGAGGTCTCATTTTCTCTCGCCAAAACCAGTCTTAAAGAGGGACCCGCACCCCCGCGCCCCTACTTGAAATAATCATACCTCGTTACCATAGTCACCGTCACACCTCCAGACGAATGTCTGTAGAGTGTAGTACTGTTTGTCTAAGATAGGTACTCTTCCAGACATTCGTCTGGAGCTGTGGCGGAGACTATGGTAACGAGGTATGATTATTTCAAGAAGGGGTGCGGGGTCCCTCTTTAGGACTAGTTTCGGCGAGAGAAAAGGAGACCTCTTCATCGAAGCTACCCTCCCTAAAATGCCCTCTTCTTGTTTCCATAGCACCAGACTGCCGCAGACTTAGTGGCGATCAGAGTACCTATCTTAGACAAACAGTAGAGTGTTTGTATGTAGAGTGTTTGTTGAAACAAGCCTGCTTGCGAGCAGCCTTTATGGGGCTAAGTTACCGACAATGTCAACCTTCATCTGTTAGGAGGTAACTAAAGATAGAACTAAGTTAACATATTTTACATACTAGGGAACTGGAATTTAAAATTTGTAGTGGAAATTAAGCTACAGGCTCTATATCGTAAGCCTGCAAAGGTCCTGTATAGAAATTAATATTGGTCCTACTTTCAAAACCATTCAAGGATCAATATTAAAAAATTTATACACCCCAATAGCAGCCCTATATTGTAAACTTACAAAGGTCCTATATAAAAATAAATATTTGGCTAGAATATAAAGCCATTCTAATACCTATTATTACAAAACTTATACAACTCAATCTCGGTCCGATATCGAAAGCCATTCTAAGACCATTGTCTAGGAATGTATAAGACCATTATAGACTTGTGATTAAGGACCAGTTTTGAATTTACATCGATGGAACTTGGAAAGACTTAAAATATTTTAATAATATCCATTTCTATATCTAGTTCCTCAATATGTGATTTACAATACAAACAAATCTACCTATAACATATTTTTCTTTTTCGATCATAAGACATTTTTGTTCGTTTTACAACATTCGAAGTAAAACATTCACTTCACCTTTTGAAAAGAAATATTTTTTCTTTGTTTTTCTATTAAACTTCTGACAGTTCTAACAAAATTTTGGTAAAAGTGTACAGGATTGAAAGAAAACTTTTATTTAGGAATATTTTTTCTGAAATCAGTAAACCACTGCATAAATGTTTTGTCTTAAAACTCTCAGCAGATCTTTTAATAGAACAATTAAACACACAAATCTTTAAAAATGAAAAATTGCTTTTACCCATTATATATGGCTTTTGGGGGGTAATACGGTGCGCTTTTGAGTAGTAATTAATTAATTAATTAAGTGACCTTATTTTGAATATTGCAGGATTTAAAAAAAAGATTGAGAAAAGCGTTTATTATTTACTTTTTAGGTTTTATTTAACAACTATAAAATATCGGGTTAATCGGCTAATTTTAAATAGGGTCTACATTGGTTGAGTAACGGCTATAAAATATCGGGTCAATCGGTCACTTTTAAGTAGGGTTTATATTGGCTAAATAACGGCTATAAAACATCGGTTGAGTCGGACACTTCTACACCGAACCGGCATAGGCTGAATAACGGCTAAAAAATATCGGGTGAACTTAACAAATCTGTATAGGGCCGATATTGGCGAAATAAGGTCAATAAAGTATCGGATCAATTGGACAACTCTATATAGGATAAACTTTGGCTGAATAGTGGCTATGAAATATCGGATGAATTGAACAATTCTATTTTTGGCCTATATTGGTTAAGTGACGGCTATAAAATAACATGTCAATTGGACAATTTCTAATAGGGTCTACGTTGGCTAAATAACGGCTATAAAATATCGGGTGAACTTAACAAATGTGTATAGGGCCGATATTGGGTAAATAAGGGAAATAAAATATCGGGTGAATCGAACATTTCTATATCAGTCCAGTGCAGGCCCTTGTTGAGCCAAGATTAGTGAATGCTAGCCCAATGGGTTCCCAAATTATTTCGTTGCTAGGGATGTACCATGGATTTGCGTTGACGCTGAAACCTGTGACTGTAGAGGGAAGGAGGGGGTAACTTCTAGTGATGAATACCTGTGCGTTTGAATAGGATGTTCTTGCGACATTGCATCCTAGTGATGAAAACAGTTATGAATAAAATAATACTTTATGAAATTGATAAAACAATACTAATTTGATATAACTTAAATAAACACAATTTAACCATTAAATAATTTAAAAAGATAATTAAAATTTATGATAAATATCACTATTGGGATGCATTTTAAAGCTTTGCCATTTGATTATGTTTTAATCAGTTAATTATTGTAAGCATTTGATAAAACCCGTGTTGCTCCTTATTGAAGTGAACAAATGCAATTGAAAAAAAAAAAAGAATCTATAAAAGTATTTATAAAATATATAAATTTTGATTTATTACAAGATATAGGGATGAGGTCTTGAAGCCCATGTTTGCTTTTTCAGGTGTGCAGTTGGCCCTGAGTTTATTTTAATGATGATAGCACGAGGCCACATAGAGATCATCTGGTAGACGAATTTCTAGAGAATTCGCGGGATGGATTGGCCAGCCAGATCTCCAGACCTCCCCCCTATAGAGCATGTCTCGGACGCTCTGGGGAGAAAAAGTGCACATCATCGCTACCCCCCTCCGAGCACCATCCGGGGAATGAAAACAGCGTTGCTGAACGAGCGGAACCAATTGCAGCAGGAAATGATAAACTGAACGTTTTTTTTCAATCGGTTTCATGATTATTTTCCTTTTTTAAACAATTTTTAAAGGTTTTTCTTTTTTTTAGAAAATATTTTCTCCACTCCTTCTCTAATTTTTAATCTATTTCGAAAATATTATTATTTTTATTAAAGTGGAGGACATTTAAATTTAAAAAACTTATATTAAGTGTGCTAAACTATCCCATAAAATATGAAATTTATTTTTGAAACATTTAGGTTTTTTTTCAGACGCATTACCAAATAATGTCTGACAGATATGTGGTTTTTGAGGCTAAGATTTTGTGAACAAATATTTTTTTCTCATGAAAATAAGCTTTAAAACTTTTATTTTCATTTTCATATTATAAGTAGACTTTCATGAAAATACATTTAAATTTTCGATACCATTGATCCAAAATATGAACCTATAATTCCCTAAATCAATCCCTTTTATTTCAAATGTATTTATATTGCAACCACACACATACTCCCATTTTAGATCAGAAATGGCGATCCTACGGTTCGGTGCTTCGAGGCAGATATTTCGATGTCACGTATAAAATTACTTTTATTCTTTAAATTCACCGAAGCAAATATTTAATACTAACTGCGACACTATCTAGGACCTAAAGATAACTATAGTTCGTTTACCAGGAGTTGGCACTTGGCCCCGCCTTCATCAAGTGGTATCCGACGATACTATTTCGCTGTTTTTTGGAGAAGGATGTGAACAATCCTGAACAAGGTTGCTATTTGGCGATCGTATGTCAAAAATATATTTTTTTGCAATTTTTATGTGCATTTTTTAACATTAAATATTTCATAAATTTAGTGACATTTCTTTCTTTTGATTTAATGACATTCTTTCTTTCTTTTGATTATGTCCTTTTTAAGACATTTTGCTGCAATATATTTAATAAGCTAGAGTAACGAAAGATATAATAGCAGATGATAAAGCGAAGTAAGTGACTGAAAAAGAATTCACTGTTTACGTTTGACGAGCACTAAGGGTTGTCTCAATTTCAAGCGCGGTGACGTTTCTCCCTATACTCCCCGCCATTAAATGAACTCTTCGTCCGAGGAGGTGGACTACAAATCTGTATAAGTTCTCTGATGACACTTTTTGATTTTCTGTCCTATCCACACTTTGAAAAATGTTCTCCTATTCCTGACACACTTACATCCATGCTGCTGACAGAACAATTAATCCTCCTTAATAAAAGAGCACTTGGTAGAGTTAGGGCAATTTTAAAATTATTCTAATCGGCAATCCAAGCAAACGATTTCTCATATCAATCTTCATTATCTTCTTTCAAGAAATCGTTACTGAATATTCGTGCATATTTTATATTTACTGACTCATTTCGTTTGCAACGTTGAAACCATTCTTTACATAGTTGTTCATTTACTTCAAGGAATACGTGGAAAATTATATTTTTTCCTTGTGTGTTTCTATCAGAATTTTTGCAAGTTGCAATCGCACGAACTGGCATTTCGTTAATAATTTAAAATTTTTGAAATTTTTGTAATTCACTTCAAAAAACTGAGGAAAATCATTACAGAAAACAGCGAATGTCTTGGAATATGTCACAAAAAAGAATGCTCCAATATTAGTTAGAACTAGATTGGCGACTAGATAGTTTATGATAAAAAACTTTTCTCGACAGATATCGCTTTTTCTATTGAAAAATAAATATCTAAAGACATAAGAAGTCTTAAGGAAAGAAGAAATCTTAAATCTCCAAGAAAGAAGAAAATAACACAGGCCTGCGATGAAAAAAATACAAAGGGTCTGATAGCTGAACTTAATGTATTTTTTGGTGCTGAAACAGAAAATAATAATGAAAAATTTCTATCACATCACGTTTTTTAGGAAAATTCAATTTTACTGGAATTTTTATGCACATTTACCATAAAAAAATAAAGTTTTTGAATTTCTTCCCTTCTAGACTGACCAGCATTCTACTTTGGTTAAATCTACAAAAGTACCCATCTATTACCACTTCCTGTCACCGTCCCTCTCTCTGTCACAATCTCCCTCTACCAATAGCGTCGCGAGAATCCTTATCTAGGTTCGCTGACCTCTCAGAAACACTAGCAAGCGTAATAGGGAGTCATTTTAAAGTCTGCTTTTTTCGGTGTGTTTCGTGAAACATGGCTTCGAGTTCGAGACATTGTGAAAATTTCCCAGATGACTTTTGTTATACATGCGGCGAATATTAAGTTGTTAAAAATCGCATGAGGAGCATTACAGACTATGTAAGACAACTTTATCTCGCATACTTTGGCATGAAACTCGGAGATCAGGACAAATCTTGGGCACCTCATAAAATTTGTGTGCAGTGTCTCAATGATCTACGCTTATGGCATCAAGGAAAGAAGACTGCTTTACGATTTGGAATTCCTGTGACGTGGAGGGAGTCCCAAAACCACTTTGGTGATTGTTATTTTTGTTCCTGCAATGTTCGTGGGTATAACCGGAAAAATCAAAGACTAATATCTTATCCTGATAACATTCCATCGGCCATACGCCCCGTTCCTCATGGACCTGATGTGCCTGTGCCTTTGCCTCCAACTGAATTGCCAATCATCTCTTCAGATTCTTCAGATTCGGAACATCCAGAAGTTCAAGGCTCCGATATTGAATATAAGCCTTCTGCAGTCGGTTCTCCTCAGCCCTTCTCTCAGGTTGAGCTTAATGATCTGACTAGAGATCTTGGCCTTTCGAAAGAGGCAGAGAAAAAAAACTTATTGGCCAAAGGAACATCTTTTTATTGGTACAGGAATCGTGAAAAGGAATTTATTAAGTACTTTGATGAAGAGGAGAACTTGGTCTATTGTTCTGATATTCCTGGATTGATGAGCAAATTCAATGTCATCTACGATAAAGATGAGTGGAGGCTGTTTATAGATTTATCTAAAAGAAGCCTCAAAGCTGTTCTTCTTCATCATGGGAGCCAGTATGCATCAGTACCAGTTGGACACTCAGTATATTTAAAAGAATGCTACTAAAACTTGGCTCTTGTCCTGAACAAAATAAAATATATCGACCACAGTTGGACTGTTTGCGGTGATTTGAAAGTTATCTCCATGCTTCTTGGTCAACAAGGGGGATTTACAAAGTACCCATGTTTCATTTGTGAGTGGGACAGCCGTGACAAGACTCAACATTGGATCAAAAAAGAATGGCCGAAAAGACAAAATCTTGACCCAGGCATAAAGAACGTTATTAGAAACAGCTTAGTTGATCCGAAAAAAGTGTTGTTACCTCCTCTACATATAAAATTAGGAGTAATGAAGCAGTTTGTCAAGGCTGTTCCAAAAGATGGCAATTGTTTCAAATATCTGTGCAAAAAGTTTCCAGGTTTATCCCAAGCTAAGTTGAAAGAAGGAATATTTGTCGGTCCAGATATCCGCAAACTCATGAAGGATAAAGAATTTGAGACTAACATGACAGAAACGGAAAAAGAAGCTTGGGTTGCTTTCAAAGATGTCGTCAGTAAATTTCTGGGTAACTACAAGGATCCTGATTACAAGGAAATTGTAACGAAAATGCTGGACAAATTTAAAACGTTGGGTTGCTTCATGAGTGTAAAAATGCATTTCCTTCACTCACATGTGGACTTTTTCCCTGAAAATTTAGGAGCATTTAGCGAAGAACAAGGGGAAAGGTTCCATCAAAATATCAGAGATATGGAGCGTAAATATCAAGGAAGACGGGACAAGAACATGCTCGTTGACTACTGTTGGATGATAGCTACGGGATAAACCTGAGATTAAGCATAAAAGAAGATCATCAAAAATAAGTTTCAGAGGAAAACGAGTATGTACTTAAATAGAAACTTTTCTCTTGTGTTTTTTGCTTGTTTTTTTTTGTTTTTTTTTTGTTTGTTTTGTTTTTTGCTTCAAACTTTCATATACACATACGCAATATTTGTTATTCTTGGTCAATTGTCAATTTTACGTAAGTTATCGCAATAAAAACAAATTAAAATGGTATGTTGGTGATTTTCTTCTAGAAACTGGTGTAAAAAGTTTGAACACAAGGAACTTATTGTTTTTCTCTCGACCAGAGGTGACTTGTGCGGTCTGGTAACAGTATTTTTTATTCATTTTAACCTATAAAAAATTAGCTGATAGCTGAAAAATCAATTTTGGTTCACAAGATTAAATTTTACATAGATCAAAATGAATGAAGAGAACAGTTACCGGATAGTACATGCAAAATTGTTTGAGAGAATTCCTTTCCAAATAGGATTTTTGTAAAAACATTAATATCGATTTTATGAAAAATCCTGATGTGATTGAAAAAAATGAAGGTCATTTTCGAAATCAGCACATCAAATAACATATAAATCAACAATAACTTCTCTTGTATTTTTCAAAAAGTTCAATTTCGCAGGCTTGTGTAATTAAATCAAAATTTATCTGCTGTTCGTTTTTATTCGCTTAGTAATCATAAAATAAATTTTAGGGATACTCAAAAAATTTGCAATGTTCTGACAAACCATATTATATTTTTGTGTATTTCATTTCACAAATTAATTTAAAATACCAAATTATATTTCTTTATAAAATATAAATTATTAGAAAGTGGTGAAAAAAGTTACTAATATAAAATATTTGTATTGCATAGTGTAAAACATTATGTTTGCAAATGTTAAAGATTTATTCATTCAGTGTCTTTTGTTTCACTTTTAAAAATGAAATTTTTTTCACTGTATTTATGGTAGAAAAAAATTTACAAAATGTAACATTATTTAAAAACTGAAACAAAATATAAATGCATAATATTTTTATTGTAATAAAACTTCATTTTATAATTATACATTTTAACTTCTTAATTTTCAATAATTTAAATAAAGTTGTATTTTTTACTATAAATTATCACTATAAATAAATAAATATATTTACTTTAGAATAAATATAATCCAATATATCGTACAAAATTAAAAAAAATATCTGTAATATTAAAAAGAGAGCATATCAAAAACATTGCATGAAACTTATACTTTGAAAATAATGTAAAATAATTTTGACAAGTAAATATGTCAAATAAATTTAAAAATGGAGAAAATGGTTTTATTTTTGTCCAACTACAAATATTTCAAAAGACGCTTGAAAAGAATTTTCAGTATCGATAGAAGTTTATGAAGAAAGGGAAAGAGATTTTCATATTTGGTTTTTCAAAAGCAGAATTTTCTTCTTTTATGATAGATCTGAAAAACGCAGCTTTTTTAAATTTCAATTTCCTTTTCTACATTTAGTTGTCTAGCCTTTAGTTTATAGAAAATCCTCACAATGACGAATTTTGCAGCATTTAATATATATATATATATATATATATATATATATATATATATATATATATATATATATATATATATATATATATATATATATATATATATATATATATATATATATATATATATATATATATATATATATATATATATAGTCTGTATTGTCAACAGGCACAGAAATCCAGTTAAAATGTGAGGTATCAAAAGTGGTCGATTGACAATAAATTCAATTTATATCTATAAAAATGGCGATAAAATGAAATGTAAAAAGCTGGATTGAAACTCACGCAACTTCAATTTATCAAAAATATTGCCTTTTAGCAATTCAGAAAAAAAGTCGATTGTTATAACGATATCGGCCCATGACGAAAGCTTTCCTGCCTACACCGCTATAATTTAGATATCTATTTTCCTTTTTAACGCGAAAGTTCTTCTTTGGCAGAGTTTTGCTTCTGCACGCGTCTTTATTTTGTCACATGGTTTTACCTCGTCCAGTCAGCGATTTTGTAACACTTCTTGGAACTTCGAGTTGGGAAAAATCTCCGCTTAATAAGACGACTGAAGAACTATCTGATATGCCAGCTTTCCGCATAGATTCAAAATGTCTTTCATCCAATGTCATGATGTATGGGTTAGGGGCCGCCCAGGTGCCCAATTTATTTTAAGAAGCTTTCCGCTTAGAACCCCAGTTGAAGTCCTGGTAGTTCTACACCGAATGGGCTTCCAATGAAATAAATAACAATACGTTAAAATTGTTGAAAGAAAATCGGTATTTTTTTTGTAATTCTCTAAATGGGAAACTTGGTTGAATGCCGTTTGAACAAGTAATTACGTATGTTAACTTTTCTTTTTTTTTTCGCTGTATTTTTGCAAACACTTTTAAAATTGTAGGAATGTTCAAGTCTTGAGACTGTAATTATATTTTTTGAGATATTAATTAAGGAAAAAGCTCTTTAGACTGACTCTTTGACATTTTGTCTTTTAATCCAGAAAAAGCGACTCACTAAAAGCCAGGGACTAATACATATCTATGCTAAAAGCATTCCCACAACAATACTTTGTGCGAGTCACGGGGGGTTAAGGCTACAATGTCGTAACCAAAGGCGACATGGTTGACAATGTTGTCAGGCTGCCGCCTTTACTCTTCATAGAAGCTGGTATCTATCGATTTGGAGCTGAGTTTCATGAGCTTCAAGCCACAGCTAGGGATGACAGTCCTTAGGGAATCACAACTCAAGTCATGCATTTGAATTACTAATCCGACTCATAGCTGAAATGAATTTTTGAAGTGAAATTTTTAAACTTATGTATTTTTCTCATAAAAATAATATATTTAAAAATTGTGTATAGTCATGTGTTCAAATTATTTTAAAAGAAGCTTATATTTTCTTTTTCAGCTGGCAATACGTATTAACTTCTATTATGGCTGAGGTTTTTCACGTTTATTATATACTTTTTTTAACTATACTTTTTTATGCTAAGTTTTGTAATTATAAAACAATAAGAAATCTTAATGATGTTTTTATTTAAATGATTTTAATTTTTCATACACTTAAAACACTTTTGAATATCCCACCCCACTTGAAAATATTAATTTGATAACTTAAAAAAAATCTGATAACCAAAAATTTTTTTCAAAATGTTTGAAAAACCCGAATAGTATGACCCTCCTATTTTCCGCTTTAAAAACAGAGATAACACATTCAGATAAAAAAAGACTTTCATATGAAAAAAAAAAAAAAACGTTACTTTTAAAATAATTTGAATAATGAATTTAACAGTACAAGTTCGAATTGGAAGACATTCTGCGCGAAACAAATTTCTTTAAAATTTATAAATATATTTTATTATTATTCTCGTTTGTTCTTTAGATTTGCCTGATTATCAACTATGAAAAGAATGACTAGCGGATTTCTAGACGATAATTTTTTAACTGCTCTCAATTCTGATTATAGAAATGTCAATTCTATCCCACCTCTCAACGTCAATCAATAAATGCCAAATATGTTTTCTCCATTATCTATAATGTGGCGGTTACGGCAACGCACTATCTGTAGATAATGAAAACTTTCATAAACCGCGAGAGCTAAAACTCTTATTAAACTTGATAAACTTGAATGGTTTAAAAATTTTTATAAAAAAATTATTAAACTAATTTTAAATTTTTTTTTATTTGCACCTAAAACGTGCAAAATAATGAAAACTAATTACGTAAATTTTTCAGGTTTATAAATATATATTGAAAAATTAGTTCATTTCTTTATTTTTCATTGGATTGAATTTCGAAAAAGTTGTATTTTTAAAGTTCGATTTCTCAGGAACTATTCGACCGATTTTCCCCAAATGTTGTATTTTGCCATTTAAAATAGCATTTTTTAAAGTGATGTAAAAACTTGCATACCTTACAACTGAAAATTTAGACTATTATTAAAAAAATAATAAAAAATAATAAATACTTACTAAAAGTTATATTTTGCATGGAACTGTCTTTGGATAAACAAATGTTATGATTATGTGCAAAATTTTTTCAGTTCGCTTAAGAAGTTTTCCAAGATTTGGTGAAATACGCTAAAAGTAAACTTAACATTAAATTTGGACCACTCTCTTCACCAAACTATTGGGACTATATTTCCCAGATTGCAGTTACCCCTTACATTTTGAGGATAAGAAATCCGAACCCGTAGAAAAAGAAGGTGTGTTTATTAAAAAAAAATACGTTTTTGTGTCTGATTACGAAATTTAAAATATCGTCTGCGCTAATTAGCATTTGAGGTCACCCCTCGGACTATTAAGATTAATTCCTAGAACGTGAAGATCCGATCATTAGATCAAAAATTATTTAAGGGGGTTCGTTTATTTTGTTGTTTTGCGCACTGCACAATAAGCGGAAAAAAAAAGCAACAACCTGCATACTTTTTTTTATAAAATGATCGGATTTTCACGCATTATGTCTTATGGCAAACAGACCCCTAACCTTAAACATCCTAATTAATTATGGCAGACGATATTTTGAATTATCAAATCAGTCACAGAAATTTAATTTATCTGATGAACACACCGCCTGATTTGGATTCTTGTTACTCAAAACATCGAGGGATCCAAAATCCGAAAAATATGCCCCCCTTCCGACAGCAGTAATTTCACGTAATTTTCCACCTCAAAGAAGTTGTTTAGTTCTCAAGAATAATTCAAACAATTAATTATGAATTTTGGCACTTATTAAGATGGTGTAAACGTTAATTTAATTTACAATGCAAAATTTTTGTTAACACTTAATCAATAATAAAATAAATCATTATAATTAAATAATTAAAAAAAAATTTAATAAACAGCAACTTTTTTATGAGTTCGCACAAAAAGTAATTAGTGAAATAGTGCATATAAAAATAAAGTTTATATAGTTTCGGCTAATTTTCCAGCTAATGTTTCAGTTAATTTTTCACATTTTGAGATAAACTTTATGTAATCTGAGCATAATACCTGAAAAATTAGCCAAAACTATATGAACTCAATTTTTATACTCACTATTTCACTAATTACTTTTTTGTGCAGACTCATAAAAAAAGTTGCTGTATATTAAAAATAATTAAGTTTCATTTTATCCCCCCAGAAGCTTGTTTTAAAAACTCGACTCTCAAAAAATGAGCACGTGGTTTCAGATAACTTAAGAAATACTGATTTGGGGACGTGGCCATGCTTTACACGGTGATCATTTAGCTTGTAAAAAGTAATTAAATATTTAAAAAAACGTAGAATAAAATTTTAAACATGAATTGTTAACGGTTTCACTTTGAACAATGACTAATGTTAAACTTATAGGGAAAAAAAATTTTTTTTTTCAAACATCTCTCCCCAAAGGAAAAATAAAAATTTTTAACCGATTTTTGAAACTGCGGATTTCTCTTTGTAGTCCAAATCCTATCACCAAAGGTTCTAGAATTATAAGAGGGAATGTCAAAATATTGAGTAAATAAAAGGAAAAAGAAATTTTTACACGGAATTATTTTTGTATAAACAAATTTTATAATGCCCGCAAGTTTTTTTTTTTTTTTTTCCGTATCTTTAAAATGTGTAAAAAAGTAAAACGAAAGATGAAGGAGCCAAACCTACTTGAGATCATATACAGCGTTATAACGACACTAGCAACCAGGACTGTCGCTAAAATAAGCTTTCTTCTATAAAGACATATTTGATCTTAATAAATCTAAAATATGAAATAGACTTGTTACTGTGAATGATCGAGTGGTTGTTGACTTCTGCCGGTGAATGCTGATAATCGCTTATAATATAATGTCCGACTAGAAATGACGAAAATATCTGAAATATTAATTAGTTAAGTGCCACTGCTCGGTATGCCCTACATTAGTGTTTTTTTAAAATCAAGGGCCCAATATGCATTTAACCGGTACACTGTTTCTCTTAATCAGCAGATATCGAATAAATGTAATAAATCAATATCAAATCGGATATAACAAATATTTCGAACATTCACCAAATGGGATTGTTGATATTCACCGGTGAAAGTCGGTCATTCACTGTAACATTCATTTTTATTTTGAACAACTATTTTGTTTAGAATATAGATCGAGAGAAGAATGCTTTATTTGTCCTACGGATTGTAGACTCGACTGTGAGTTTTTGAAAGACGAAATGGCTTTTGACATCACACTGAATATTGGTTTCAACGGTAAGTGTCGAGAAGAGATATGAAGTAGCAATGCATGCATGGGGTCAACTTTTTAAGTGCGTGGCAAGATTCTTAAAAGGGGCAGAAGAATTTTTATTTTTTAAGGAATAGGAAAACTTGTCACCAACACGTAACCTGATGAACATAAAAGGTTGAACATTAAAATATTTTTCTTTTTCTCAGTATTGATACCTGAAATAAATTAAAATATCTTTTTGTTTTTCTTTTTCGCTTCTCCTTTTTTATTTTATTTTTTATTTCCCCTTTTTTAAACATACATTTATTGATTCGTTAATATTAACATTTTGACGGTATGCGCCGTATAATGTGCCATACTCGTTGCAGCATCAATTCTTTTCTTCTATATTTAATGAGGTAGCCTCTATTTTAAGTCTAGAATCCATGTCCATCGTTGAAAAATGATCTTTATTCAGAGAAAGTGCTCACCTGCCCTAATTAATTAGCAAATTTAAGATTATGCCTTTAAAATCAAGTCTCTTATGTACGCAGAAATTCGATCAAAAATGGTTATGCTTATCTAAGAGGGGAAGGAGAAAAAAAAAAAAAACGTTGTCGTTCAATGTGTTTCGTAAAAGCGAATGTTATTCCACTAGTGATTATCATCGCCTCAGTTAAGAATTCATTGAATCAGTGCGGGGATTCGGTTAAGTTAGTGACTGCTGAGTGAAAATGTGGTTCAGTGTAAGTTGTGGTCAGTTAGTAGTTCAGTTAAGTGTGAGCGTTAGTAGTTAAGTGTGGTCAGTTAGTAGTTCAATTCAATTAGTAAGTTGTGGTCAGTTAGTAATTCAGTGATTTATTTAGTGATTCGATGGTACATTAGAGAGCTTCAACTTCGCGACGATGCCAGGGATAAGAAAATTTGGGCACATACTCTGTGAAACTCAATTTGGGATAACGTTAGAGTTATGGGGAACCGTAGGCGATTTTCCAATCCAGCGGCTTTTAACGACATTATCATTATTAAGCATTTTCTTAAGAAAACTTGTTCTTTAATTTTTTTTTTAGTTCAAGTAACAAATTTTAAACGAAATAAAAGCTTGTGTTATAATGAATTGAAAAATATGTATATAATGGGTATAAAAATATGAGTATAAAATATATATGTGTATATAATGGGTATAAAAATATGTATATATATATTTGTATTATAATGGGTTGTTGATTTTTTCAACTTGGCTACAGCCAAGTTGAAAAAATCTAAAAAGGAGTTGTTAAAAGTCACTTGATTGTAAATTAGCGAACCATAACGCTTTGAAAAATATCTCTATTAATTTAGTGATTTGAACATTTTTTTTATTCAAAACAAAATATAGGTATTGTTGTTTATTTATTGAGAATAATATATAGCATTCATAGTTTTATCTTTTCTATTATGTTTTTAAGAAATTTTGGTTAAAAACGAATTATAACTCTTTAGTCGCCATAGATATTCTTCTCCTCTCCTGAAAGCAAATACGAAATGAAATGTTCTCTTTTTTGGATAAATATGAATCTTAAGTTATTTATTCTTTTTTGATTGATTTAGAGATTCCGTGTGTCTCATTGATTAAGTTAGTGATTTAACTGGAATTGCTCCATCAATAATGAGACTTGGAAATTTGAAAGTGGGATTTAAACTTTAGGACTTTAATCTTTTGACGTGGAACTTGAATGTCACAATGTGAGATTTCAAGACTTGGATGAATGAAAGACGTGCTTGGATTTGGAAGACTTTTGACTAAAGTTTGCAATGTGTAAAAGTGTAGGACTCGAATTTCAAGTAAATGGTAATGCAGACATTTGTATCTTGAGATGTGCGGCTTAGAAATTGTAATGTCGACACTTTGCATTTTGATATCGAGAGAATACATGATTTCAGGGCATTAAGTTGACTTGGAAACCAGTGAGTTCAATTAATATGTATGCCTTATATTCGACTTCTCAAAAATCTCAAGATCTCGAGATGTGAGTCTTTTTAATTTATACGTGAGGCATCTATGACTTCAGGGTATGTATCATAAAGTTCGACCTCGTATCATGTAAAGCTTGACTTTGAACTCGTATCTTGAGATGTGATACTTACATATTGTAATGTAGGTAATAGGACTTGAGGTGTGCGATTTCGAAATATGAGACGAGAAATTGGAATGACTAAATGTTTAATAAAAAATCACATCATCATCTATCTTCAGAGAACGCGCATATAATGTAAAATGGAAATGTTAGTAAAATATCTGACTCTATATATAGAACACAAGAGAAATGAATCTTTGTATCCATATAAACAAAAATTTCTGTTGAACTTTCAATAGTAGCAAATAAACTAAATAATACCTTGTCCTATGAACCATATGGGTTCTCTCTGAATTTCTCCTTAATCCAGGAGATTCCTTAGTGAATCGGTTTGGGATACGGAATTGAAATATGGATTGTGTTCCCGCTAAGATATTTTTTCCCTCTGCAAACAATAGAAACGCAAAAACGTAGTACAAAAGTTTAAGGTTAGTTAAGCTTTTTTATATATATATTTTTTTTTATCAACATTATTAACGCAACAGTTCATCTGGAATCTTGCAGATGAGAGAATATGCTAAAAGAAAACATCAAATGGACCTGTGATTAAAATCCCAGATCAAGGTCGGATTTCGTACTCAATATTTCAGAAAACGATATGAATGAGTATTTTGTTCTAAAAAGGTCAATAAATATATATATTAAAATTGGAAGTGAATCGTATTTTTCTGAGTTTATTTAACTAAAAGAAGGTCAAGATTATAAAAAAAGAAAATTATCTGCTGAAATGTAATTCGTTCACAATCAGATGTTTCGTCATAAAGTGTTGTTTTGGGACATATTACCACTACTGTATTACAATAAGAGGAGGATTAATCTAATTTGTAAAAACAAGGCTTGTTTTTTTTTTAAAAAAAACCTAATTGGATCTCTTTACATTCCTACGTTGGATCCAATTAGATGTAACAAATGAATTTATTCCTAAAACTTCATTAAAGAAAATATAACATATTTTTGGCCGCAATTCTGAAATTTTTCAAAAACTATTTTTAATATAAATTATAAAAAAGCTCCCAAAAAGTTGCTGTAAAGATCTCTTGCAAACTCTCAATTTTTAAAGAATAATTTATTTTTACTTAAATTTCTCCAAATCAATCCTGTAGCACAGGTTGGATGATTATTATTAGAATTGGAAAGTTTAGTAAATGAGCTTTTAAGAACACTTTATGCACGTTTGAATTCATTTTTCTTAAATTACGTATAGTAGGATCAACACTAATTGTTATTTTTTGTTAATTCCTTTGATCTAAAGATCAGACTTCACGTTCTAGTACTCTATCCTAATGGTTCGACCTCTAATATTCTAATTAACTAGTTATTTTAAATTAAAAGAATTTTCTGAACAATCATACCGATGGATTGGGATTTTTGACCCCGAAAATAAAAGGGGTTAGCTTCAATCTGAGAAATAGTTTGATCAGGAAAGCGAACTCTTAATGTTAATTTTACTTTCTGCTATTTCGTCATATCTGGAGAATATTCTTAGACAAAATGTAATTATAAAATTCATTTAACCAAAGATAATTCCATTAAATGTTTGTAGATATTTATAATGTTTTTTTTTTTTTTAATAATGGTTGAAAAATTTGAATTGTAAGGTATACAATTTTTCACATCATTTTAAAGTATTTAATTTTACACAGCAAAAAGCAAAATTGGATCGAAGTAGGTTGAATAGTTTCTGAGGATTTGAATTTTAAAAAATTCCTATATTTAAAATTTCTCAGAAACTATTCGACCCATTTTGCTCAAATTTTGTATTTTGCCATTTAAAATGATGACACTCTTTAAAATGATCTAAAAAGTTGCATACTAACAATTCAAAACTTTTTCGACTATTAAAATAATGACATGCTATATCCAGATATGTATAAATATATGTTAAAGCAGTAAGCTGACGTTTCCAAATTCACATTTATGCATGCCCATAACAATAATTAAAAAATTTACTCACCACATACAGGAGGAGACAGGTAATAACTATTGGCTATGAAGGAATTACTAAAAAAAACACACAAATCATTCAACAGGTTACGTAAATAATTTTTGCCATAGAGTATCAAAACAATTCAATTATTCAATAATTCACCTGAATCATTATTTTTTTTTTTTTTTTTATATCATCTGGTTCTTTGACCAGGAAATCATAATTTATCATCTGGCTTCTTTGACCAGGAATAACCTTCTGATTCATTTTTGATCAGGAAAATAAAAATAATTAACTTCTGGTTCTATTTTGACCAGGGAAAAATCAAAAAAAAAATTCTGGCTTAAATTTACCAGCAAAAAAATAAGAGGAAAATTCCCGAATATAACCTAATTAACAGTGGACCAGGGTTTGAACCTGGGCTTTTGCAGTGACGCACTGTACTACTTTTATACTATCTTATTAACCAAATTAAACATCGGGAAGAACCTCTTAAAAAAATCATTCCCGAAAAATCGTTGAGCTCAAGTATTACCCAGAGCAAATCAGGACATATTTTATCCCAATTAGATTAAAAAAGTAATCCCAAATAAAATTTTGTGGCATCTGTATTACCAGACGCAATTCAGGACATAGTTTTTTCCCAAATAATTTGAAAATTTATCCCGAACAACATGATGCGCTCAAGTATTACCTCAAGCAAATTCAGGACCTACACTATCCCAAATATTGTTTTTTTTTTTTTTTTTTTTGTAATAATTCAAATAAAACATTAAATTATCAGACACTCAATAATGAAAATCGTAACCCAATCAATCAAATCTTTAAAAACATTCACTGGCAAATCTTTAAAAACATTCACTCGCAAAATTGAGAACATTAAATAATAAAAATTGGAAAGAAGAAAACATTTTTTTTTTTTTTTTTTTGTAAAAAAAAAGGCTAAAAAATTGACCAAAAGAAATCTAATTCAGCCAAAATAACAGTCATGAAATTTTTTTTTAATTCATAAAACACATAAGGTCACGTATAAATACAGTAATGGTATAGTATTTATTTATTTATTAATTATTTCTTTATATATATATATTTATAAAACAAATTAACGTTCAGATAGGAAAACACATAAAATACTGTGAGAAAACTTTGAATTGTTTTTAAAAAAAAAATCCAAATGATGGATAAAGAAGCAATTTTGAAAAACTTACTGAAGACGTCTCTTCAGTTTTGTATGGCCAGCATACAACAAACCTTATAAAAATTGGGACTTAGTCCATCTAAAGAAACTTTGATTAATTTAATTCAAAGATACATTTTTTAAATGTAGAATAATGGAACAAAACACATAACTTATTAGAATGTGTAAAAAAATTATAACCAAAGCACCTCTTTTAAAAGGATTAGCAATATTAATAAATATACATTATAGTTGATAGTTACTAATTTTTTTTTTTAAACTACCTTTTTTTTTTAGGTTAAACATGAATACAAAATAAATCCTTTTTGTTATTATATTAACCTTATTTAAACAGTTAGGTACACAGATATAATTCAATAAACAGTTTAAAATTATATTAAGATATTCTTATAAACATATATATATCAATTTTATCACTACCAAATCAAATATAAAAACAAATAGAGAAAAATTAGAATTAGAACAAGTATTGTTCATCAATAAATTTAATTAGTTACATCATTTTTAAAAAATAACCTCACGACACAACGGCACCATTTGTTAGAGTTAATTAATACTATATGATTATGTTTGGTGCGAATAAAGTGTGGTAATTTAATGTATTAATATTGCTAAATTGAAATCATTTGTATATAGTACTTGTATTTGAGATTGTATTTGGATATAGTCATGATAAAGATAGTTAAATGAATGAAATGTCATAAAAAACAACTTAAGGCCGAAAAATATAAAAGGGTATTACATTAACGGGAATGTAATCGTTAAGGAAAGTGGTAGTACAATGCTAATGTGGTATAACAATAACCCAATAGGTCCAAAGGGTCACAAAGTGTGAGGTTTGAACAAATTGGATAAATTGGTATCACCAAATTTAGAATAAGGGTGAAAACTAAGAATTAATCAAAATTAGAAGATAATTAAAATAATGACATGCTATATCCAGATATGTATAAATATATGTTAAAGCAGTAAGCTGACGTTTCCAAATTCACATTTATGCATGCCCATAACAATAATTAAAAAATTTACTCACCACATACAGGAGGAGACAGGTAATAACTATTGGCTATGAAGGAATTACTAAAAAAAACACACAAATCTTTCTCTTCAGCTGAACATTTATTTTCGTAAAACATTTTTTAAAACATTTAGTTTTGTAACTTTACGTATTTTATTTATTTCAAAAACAATCTTTCAACACATTTTTTTTTGTAGCACAAGAAATATCTTTTAAAAAAAATGGGTGACAAGAGAATTTACGTCAAGCATAAAAGTAAAAAATTAAAGGAACGAGATATTTAACTTTTAAAATAAAAAATGGAAAGAAAGATTAAGTTCGAGAGGATTTTAATGTTAACGAAACATAAAGGATTAAATGTTGATTTTTAATTTTTAGAAATTAATTACTGTTATGGATTTAATAAAAAAATGAAGGTTAAAAAAAAATGTAAAAAGAAATCCCTCGATACGGACCCGAAGTCCGCATCTCGGAAAAAAAAAGGAACTAGTCTGAAGGAAGCACAAAAGAGAAAAAAAATCCTAAAAAGTGATTTTAAAATTTGTTAACTTGGTGTAGGACCAGAAAAATTACAGCCAATTAAACTTAAAGAGGAGGAGAGTTTGAAAATTAAAGGAAAGAGATTGGTTCGTTAGCCCCCCTAAAAAATAAGTAAAACAGAAAGGCGTGGAAAAAAAGAGGGGTAAACTTTCCCCACAGGAAGTTCAAAGACCACGTTGACCAAGGTCAACCAGAAAGGTTAAAAGTAAAAATAAAAGCTATATTGAAGAAAAAAGGAAATAAGTTTTAGAGAAAAAATTAAAGGCTTAAGTAAAAGTAAAAATTAATTTGTCACTTTACATTAAATGTACATGTGACAACTATTATTAAGTTAAATAATAAAAAATAATAAATATTTACTAACATTTAATTTTTACATAGAATTATCTTTGGCTAAACAAGTGCAAAAAATTTTCAATTCGTTTAAGAAGCTATTGAGATAGGGTGAAATACGCAAAAAGTAAAACAACTCTATTTCCCAGATTGTGCGACCCTCTATATTTTGGGGGGTCAGAAATCCGAATCCGTCATAAAACAGGCATGTTTATTCGGAGAAAATTACGTATGTGTGTCGTCTGCACTAATTAATTAGCTTAATTGAGGTCACTCCTTTGAACCATGTCCTAGAATATGAAGATCAGATCATTAGATTAAAAGTTATTCGGGTTGGTTCATTTTGTGTGCACTGTGCGTATTCTTTTAGTTTGCAGTAGCTAAGCTGAGAAAAAAATTTGTTCATTTTTCCATTAATCAAAATTTATTCACACTTTAATCAATGTATTATAAAATTATTTCAACGATTAAAATATATGAATAGGCATAAACATGAATCCTGACACATATTTTATTTAATTAAAATTCTCTTGCTGAAATTTCAAATATATTTTATAACTTAACAGGAGGTTTTGAGAGCATTTTGTAATATCTTTCACTTGAAAAAGTTTATTCCACCGACTGCCTTTCATGCTAGTCAATAGATAATAAAAAAAAAGTTATTCGAACATTGTATTTTTCCAGAAACACGGTTCAACTAGAGAATGTCTCGTTTATCTGCCATACTAAAAAATGTAGGACAATTACAGATAATTTAAAAGAAAAACGCTTAAAAAATAGATTTTCCTTTTTATTTCGATTTTACAATGTTGATTTTTCTTAGATGAGTGGTGGAGCAAGTTTTCTAAGATCAGTTTATGACAAGGAATTAAAAACTATTCTTTAAAATTAAAGACACTGGCATTTCAAATTTTGCATAATCAACAAAATAAATTTTAAAAAAAGAATAAAACAATTTTATGTTGAAATTTTATTATCTCATACGATTAAAATTTCTGCAATAGCATTTTATTATCTGAGTATTTCTTTCCATGTACACAATGACTGTTTTATGCGAACTAACACGGTGCCAGCAGATGTATGGTTCATTTGCCTCTACATTAAACAACGGTAGCAAAATCAATGTTTTAATATTTTGTTTACAGCGATAAGTGTGTTATTTTATGCTCTGCAGTAGGAACTAAACAAAGCTAAAAGTGAAAATGCTCTTGCCATTCTAATGAAATAGATAGTGCAGATAAAAGACTATGACTCAAGTTCAAGTAGCTGTAAATAGATATGATTGTTTGTAAATTGTTTTCAAGAGTTGCTTAAACGCTAAAAAATAATAGAACGAAATTGGTTCAGAAGTTTGTACCTAGAAATAACTTTTTTTAATATATGGAGGGGATAATTTTGGGTGTTTAAAAAAATGTGTTTATTTCAAATAGTATAGTTATTATTCATTTTTTTAAAGAGGCTTTCTTGATATTTAAGCATAGATAAGTTTTAGATTAACTTTTTTTTAAAAAAAATGTTGAAAAGTAAGCTTTAAAGCTTACGCAATTTGAAAATAATAAGTATTTTAATACCAGTAGCTTAACAACTAAACTAAACAACTAAATAACTAAATTTAGAGCTGACTAAATTTGACACTTAATTAGACTGCTAAATTTAGAAGAGGCTAATGTTCACCCGTAATTAAAAAGCTAAATTTTAATCAATGGATTTTTTATGATTAAATTTTAAGAATATCTCTATAAGCATTTAATTTTTATAACAAAAATGATGATAATATTGATAAGAAAACTTAAATGGGTTTAAAATTATCCAAAATTTTACTTTAGACGAATATCTTTTTAAAAAGCAAAAGGGTTGTGTGACTTGAAAAAAAGAGCGAATCACATAGAATTTTGTTATGAATGACTTTAAATTCTTTCATAATATTACATGCCGACACTTTCACAAAAGAAATATGACAAATCACTACTGAGGAAAGCGAGATTTAAAGCATCAAATATCAAAGCCAGTTTTATTGCTGAAAGAAACAAAAAGAAGTTAAAAGAATTTCTATAAAAGAATATAGAAATTCCGACTATAATAAAATGAGTTTGTGCCTCTGTGCTCTCTTGTAAGTCTAGAACCATTTGTTCTATCCTCCGAGGATTCGGACAGAAGGTAAAAGAGACAATTAGACTAAAAATCATTCAAAAATTTCGATTAAATTGCTCAGGAGAAATATTTAAAAACAATGGAATCTTTCTATTGGTTTAGACCTAACACCATTGATATAAATGTACTGCAGACGATTTTAAAGATAAAGCCAGTAATACTCCCTTGCTTATAGCTCTTATTAATAAAAAAAGAGTTTATTGAACGTTCTTAGATATTTAATTAGTTCTTATTCATGAAGTCATTAGTCTATTATATTATTAGTCATTCTTAGTATATTCATTAGTCATTATTAGCATATTAGTAAATTATATTATTAGTATATTCATTAGTCATTAGTATATTATATTAGTATATTTGGTACTTAATACAAAAGCCTTCAACATTTATGTTGATACATATTTATCTGTGGCAGCCAAATAAAGCCGAAAATAAAAATTAAAAAAAATAAAAATAAATAATAAAAAAAATTAGAAGTTCATAGGGATTTTGGAGCATGACCATTTCTCTATTTGGCCTTTGATTCACTGTTAAAATATTTATAAGTAATGGTGAGAAAAAGTTCTTTTAATTCTAATTCATTAAAATATTACTACACTATCTTAGCTACCACTGAAAAAAGTATCTTCTGAAACTACAGAAAGCTCGTTGTAGACTTATCAAAACCAATTCGCCAATATTACCGTTAGTGATTCATATGAATTAAGCAACATCTGTGAATGACGATTTCTTACGGTTTTCTTAAACGAATTTCCTATTTCGCGATCACAACGCTTAAGTACGTCCACTAGCGGATCCTGAAAATATCAGGCATTTATTTATTAAGTTTTCATTTAGTTCTATTGTAATCAATGGCAGAGTCGGACGCATTTTCTTAATAGCAAATAAGAAGCAAAATTTTCCTAAGGAAAGACAGAAGAACTTGAAGAAACTAACCAGAACGTTAGTAAATCTTTTTGAAACAGAACACGACAAACATTTGAAGAACACTCTCAATAATTTTTACCTTTCTATTATTAACAAGCTTGCAACCGATAACTTCCGATTTCGTGATCGCATACTGTTACAGATGTGTGTATTACGGTAAAATACATATTTTTATTTTTACCTCAATTCATTACAAATTAAAGTGAAGTCAACATTGCTTAGTTTATTCCAATGAATAAATATGATTTCAGAACGTGCAGAACTGTAATAGTTATAGAATAGTATATATTTCTGAATCTGTATAATTCGGAAAACAATAATAAAAAATCATCCGAATTACTTGAAATAATATCATTTATGTTGATTATTAATAAATATTGGAATTCATATTGAAATTCATATCGAGATCTTTCAATTATAAAATTTTATTGTGTGGTACAGGGGCGTATGCTAGGGGGGGGGTTAGGGGTTTAAACTCCCCTCTTGAGCTCAGACAAAATGGCAAAAATAAAAATTTTAGTAGAAATTGTGCGGGCTATTTTTTTAACACTATATATTTTTATTTGCCTTATGCCTACTTTTTTTTTCTCACGGGTATTTCTCAGAATACTGAAAAAACATTTACTATAATAGGGTTGCACTTTTGAAACCAAATTCACGTGATACTGTAACGGGCGAGCCCCGATCACTGGTTCCTTTCTGTCCTGCCAGTTGCCCTAATTTTCGAGACAGGCTGGCATTTGCGAGGTCTTTACGTGATGATTCTGGAATCCTAGACGTACTGTCGTCTTTGAGACAATTCGAGAATTTTGGAGATGCGGTGAAAAATTATATAAAAGGGGGAACGGAGTTAGTTAGTCATATATAAAGAGTTATCTCTGCCGCTTGTCTTTCGGAGCTCGTCTCTAAATCTGTTTTGTTTTGTCTTAACAAAAAGTCCATTCAATCGCCGAATCCGTCGCCGCCACTATTTCGACTAATGAAGAAATCAGTAACAATACAATTGGAGATCCTGTGCTCGTTGAAGTTATTCATTCCAGCTCGAAAATTTGAGATCGTAGCATAGCGGATATTTCAGTGCCAACATATATATATATATATATATATATATATATATATATATATATATATATATATATATATATATATATATATATAAGTTTAAAATGAAGATAAAACAAAGGTAAATTACAGACAAATGAAAAAAGGAGGGGGGGGGGGAAATAATAATGACAAACAACTGGGGAAAGAAAAAGAATTAATTAAATAAAAAAAAAATTTTAAAAAAAGGATAAAGTTTTTTTTAAAAAACCGGAAAATAAAAGATATAATCTTTTCATCAGCCCACACGATTATATCCGAAAAAGAGTGCTTTCTAATAGTGTATCAATATAGCCAAAGCAAAATATATCAATACAATAGTGTGAGGAGCACTCAAAAAAATTTTTTTATAAAAATTACGACAAAAGAAATTTAACACAATAAGCAAAAATAACACGTAAAAACAGAAAATAAAAAATAAAGGAAGAGCAGAATGAAACAAAATCTATAAGGCGAGCAGTGAAATATAGCGAACTTACATGAATGGGAAATTTTTCAAGAATGATTTACAATGTTTACGTAACAAGATTGCCAGATTGCAAAATATGAAAACTATGAAAACAAAAGCGCAAATTGAGTGTAACTAGAGGAATTAAAGTGCGTTCTTACTGCATTACTGAAGTCCGTTTGATTTGTTAGTTACCAAGGATGGGTCAGAAAACGGATGTGCGCGAGGTAATATTATACTGGATAATTTAAAGAAGTTGACTATAAATAATTTTAAAAAATAAATATTTATTTAAGAAAAAAATATAAAATAGAAAAGAGAAAGAAACATGAATTGCCAGTTTTTCACATAATTTTAGCCACGGATTTGCCCGAAATGGATTTGCACATGGAAAAATTGTATAATTTAACAAAGAAATTTATTAGTAAATAATTTTACCCAGGGATTTGCCCGGAATGAATTCGCACATGGAAAAATTATATAAATTAACAAAGAAAAAAAAGAAAAACAACTTATTTTAGTAAATAATTTTAGCCACGGATTTGCCCGAAATGGATTTGCACATGGAAAAATATTATAAATTAACAAAGGAATTTTTTAGTAAATAATTTTGACCAAGGATTTGCCCGAAATGGATTTGCACAAGAAAAATAATACAAATTAAGGAAGAAATTATTAGTAAATTTTTTTTCGGCCATGGATTTACCCGAAATGGATTTGCACTTGGAAAAATTGTATAAATAAAGAAATTTTTAGTAAATATATTTACAAAATATGTGATTAACTCCATGATTTTATATAGAATATTATTACATTAGTTGGGTATCTATTGTTTTTTATCAAATTTTGAAAGAGTTCATCGATTTGTTTTTTGGATAAATAAATATTACTACATATTCTTTTAATTCTATTAATTTCATTAAAAGTAGTATTTAAATATATGCTTCTAGAAACATTAGAATTCTAAGTAATTAGTTTATTTATATTGAAATTAAAATCATTTATTTTATCGTATAAATACTTATTGTTTTTCCTGACTTTTTTCTGTTTTTTTTTGTATTTATTTATTTTTCTCTGTATATATATATATATATATATATATATATATATATATATATATATATATATATATATATATATATATATATATATATATATACATATATATATATATATATACATATATATATATATATATATATATATATATATATATATATATATATATATATAATTTTTTTTTTTTTTTTTTTTTTTTTTTGGATCTTTAGGATGTCAAAACGCAAGAATTTAAAAAATTTGAATCATTTTGAGAAAAAATCACGACCTGAAATTAGTGAGATGACAGCATCTAGTCCCAACGTAAGTTTTTCTGTTGAACAGAAATGTGATACTTCCGTTGAAGAAAACGCTTCTAACATAACAAAATCTGATAAATGTAAAAGTGGCCCTCAAAATGTTACTTCCCACCCATATGACATTGGACTTTTTTCAGAAGATAGTACATGCGAAGATAAAAAACTGGATATACTAAAAAATGTTTGGGATCCCAATCCAGCATTTGTTTTTCCTGAAAAAGGAAAAATAAAATTAAAATTTCAGTACAAATGGCTTTATCACTGGAAATGGCTTGCATATTCAGAGGTTAAGGGTGGTGCTTTTTGCCAGTTCTGGCAAGCAACCTTTAGGCCAACTGTTCAATGTAAAATTTGACAACTGGAAAAAAGCAGTAGAGCAATTTTCTGAGCACAAGAAATGTCTTTATCACAAAAAATCGATCGAAACTGCTGGGACATTAAACGATATTTTACTTGGAAAAATGAAACCTGGGGATGAACAAGCTGACAGTGCAGCAAGGAGAAGAAAATTAGAAAATAGAAAAAACATTACTCCAATCATTGAAACCATCCTATTTTGTGGAAATCAAGGTCTCGCTCTAAGAGGACATAAGGATTCGGAAATAATTGCTGAACAACCAGGTGAAGAGAACGACGGAAATTTTCGGGCATTGCTTCGTTTCCGGAGTAAGAGCGATTCGACTCTTAAGAACATTTTAGAGTCAAGCAGAAAAAACGATCACTATACCAGCCCTTAGTTTCAGAACGAAATTATTGAGGTTTGTAATATTTTAATCCTGCAAAAACTAGTCAGCAAGATTAATGATGCAACTTGCTTTTCCATACTTGCAGATGAAGCAACTGATATTGCAGGTATAGAGCAATTATCGTTATGCGTTCGATATGTCGATAAAGAAAATTTTAACATCACCGAACAGTTTTTGAAATTCATTCCAGTGCATGACTTAACCGGAAAAGCAATAGCAACAACAATATTGGACCAATTACAGTCTATGAAAGTTGATATAAAAAAGTTACGTGGACAGGGGTATGATGGTGTTGCATCAATGAGTGGAAAAATTAATGCTGTCCAAGCCCACGTAAGAAGTATTGTCCCATCAGCACTCTATGCACATTGCTCTGCTCATGGCCTCAATTTGGCCGGATCAAATGCATGCGAAATAACTGGCATTAGAAATTGCTTAGGGACAATGAAAACATTATGGGACTTTTTAAATACGCCAAAAAGACAGTATGTCCTATCTTCAGCAATAGAGGAGTTGGAAACCGGCTCTAAGAGGGAGAAAACTAAACAGCTATGTGCAACCCGTTGGATGGAAAGATACGACCGACTCAGTAACCACTGTGGTGGAACTTTTCGAGCCTATCGTTGAAACTTTTCAAAAAAATATCAGAATGGAAGAATAAGGAATTAGCTACTCAAGCTAATTCTTTAATATGCACTGTATCTAATTGCCAGTTTGTAGTATCTGTTTTGTGCATTTACAAAGTTTTCACTATAACAATCCATTTTTGTAGATACCTATAAAAAACAAGCATAGATTTGATACAGGCAGTGAGTCTTGTAGAAGATGTTATTAAAGAACTAAAATTAATGCGTGAAAATGCCACTGAAACATTCTCTGAAATATTCAGTTCCTCTCTTATGCTAACAAGCATTGGATCTTCCATACAAATTCCTAGAACAACGGGAAGACAGAAAAGTCGCGCTAATTGTCCCTCATCGACACCCAAAACATATTTCAGAGTTAGTGTACTTATGCCATTTATAGAAAATTTTATAACACATAGACTTAAGATTTGTATCACATCGTGATATTTTGAAAGGATTTCAGTGCCTTCTTTCTGCCAATCCTTTCATTTGCCAACCTTCAAACATAAAGGCTTTTGAAGCACTAGTGGAATTTTATGCTCAAGATTTAGATACCTGTAAAGAAAGTCTTAAGTCTGAACTAAAACTCTGGTATAAAAGATTAAAAAGGATTAGTGAAGACGGAGGTAGTGTTCCAAAAACTGCGGCAGACGTTCTTGGAAAGCGCAATAAAGATATAACACCAAACATTTTCAAACTCCTAGAAATATTGGTCGTTCTACCTGTTTCAACGAGTGCAAACCAAAGATCCTTTTCGTCTTTTCGCCCTTTAAAGACTTATTTACGCGACTCAACAGGTAATAATAGAATGAATGGATTGGCGCTCTTAAACATTCATAGAAAATTTACCCCAGCTGTAGAAGAACATTTTAAACGAATTTGCAAAAAAATACCCGTCGCTTGGATGTTACTGTATAAGTCAATAAATTTTAGCGTGTTTGTATACTAGTTTAATTCCCTATTTGTTGGTAAGTTATTTTTTCTTATTTTTTGGTCAAATTCATTGGTTTTCTATAGAATATTCACATTTATACAGTCATTATTTAGGTAGCTGTTACATTATGAGTAGTTTTTCCTGGCTTGATTAATTCCTACATTTTAATAAAAATGAAATATTTTACCTCTTATTATAAAAAAAAATTATGTTCTTAAACTTAAAGAATCAAATCAAAATTTAACTAAACAATGTTGTCTAAATAAAAAGTCAAAATTGTCTAGCTTTCTAAATTAGGGAAATAATAGTACTTTATTACATACTCGAATTTCTTTTAGTAGTTTCAGAAAATTATGAACCCCCCCTCCCCCTTGAATTTTTATAATAAAAAATTTTTCTTGTAAATATTTTTTTTCTTATTTGATGATAATTTTCTATAGAATGGTTTTCTACGTCCAATTATGAATAAAAAAAAAACATGAAAGTTTTTTATTTTAAAGTGAGGAATTTTTAGAATCGTTTTTTGTTTGCTTCGTAAGCATTCTTTATTTTACGTTTTTTAATTAATAAATAATGATTTTTATTGAAAAGGAAAATTTTTTGATAAAAATTGTTATCAAAAACATTTTTTACAAAATTAAATTATATAAAATTGTGAGCATGCTTATGTATAGTTTTTGCATATTTTAATGTCAGAAGTAATATGCTTCTTAAAACTATGGAATGTAAAGTTTATATAGGCCTTTCATGTTATATAATTAAATTTAGTAAAACGATTTCGTAACTCTAATAAGATTATAAGATTTCTTTTTCTGTTTATTTACAAATATTATTCCGATGTGTTTTGGGTGTTACTTCTCTAAATGAAAGATATATAATTTTGTTTTCGCTTGCATAAGAATGAATATCAAAAAATTTTCTTTTTTCAATTTAATAAGCCACAATAAAGAAGGAACATTACAATGCTACACTGAAGACATCTCCAGAGCAACTGAATGACTGTTCATATAGAAATCGCAGGTATTCATCTCATACAACAACGCTCCCTATAGTTCGTAGCGATCGCGATTAATGTTTCCTACATGAGCTTGACTTTTTAGCACATAGCTTATTTTTTTCAATTAAGACACATTATCAAGATTAATTGAGCATTAGTGTCAATAATTATATGCAGATTTTTTACGGTTACCACAAACGAGAATGAGTATCTTTTCTACTTATTTTTACTTTTTAGTTCAGAAGTTACTTTTTTTTACATTAATTAAGCATCATTGTTGTAAATGATAGTTTGACGATTTCTTACGGTTCTTCTCAACAAATACATTTACTCCATTTCTTTTGCTTTCTAGTATTCCTTTTATTTCAATATGTTACCTTAATTAATTGAGTATTATTGGCGAAATTAAGCCTCATTGGCGTCGATTTTTTATTTCTCTTCTAAACTAATTAGTACCACTTTCCCATTATTTTTGCTTTTGAATGCATAATTATTTTTTTCTATTTCATTACTGTTGGTTTTAAATAAGTCATTTTTTAAAAACATGTTTAAAAGTATTAGTACAAATAAAATAAAAGGACGTGGTATCAAACGAAGTATAAATTTTGTGACGTAGACCACGCGTGCTACCACGTAATGTTCATTGAATTTACCTGACATAGCAAATATAAAATATTTAAATACGCGCAATAAACTATTTTTTTATCAAATAGAGCTGTTGAAGTATCAGCAGCCTACAACTCAACTCTATAATAGTTGTATATTTTAATAGATATGTTGTATTTCGAATTTGTCATTAGGCTTCCAAAATTATTGTAAACATCGTAATTAAAGCGTTTTCCTTTTATAAAATTCCATAGTATTTATTTCGAATCTTTTAAAAAGTGGCGTGTGCGACAGGACTATGGAAAATTTGAAACGTGAGAGAACGCAACTTCGGCGATTATTTACAAGATCTTTGAAAGAAATGGAAGCCGTCTTGAAGACAGAAAAGGTAACTAAAGATGATTTGATATCAGTTTTCAATATTTTACAAGATAAAGCTGAAAGGTTATTTATAATAGACGAAAAAATAAAAGCAATTTGGCTAGAAATAGAAAATTTTGATGAAACCGAATTTGCTAACGAAACAGATTTAACAGAAGATTACCGCGATAAATGGGTTTCCTTGAAAGCAAAAGTAGATTTGAATTTGGCGAAAATTGTAAAAAAACGAGGAAATTCTTGACGCGTTAAATGAAACAAAACGATATTTTCGTCTCCCCAAATTAGAATTGAAACGTTTCGACGGCAATATTAAAAATTGGCTTGGATTCTGGGGACAATTCAACAAAATTCATGAAGATAATAGCATTGATTCAGACGATAAGTTCCAATATCTTCTGCAAGCAACAGAAATCGGCACTTCGGCGAGAGATTTAGTCGAAAGTTTTCCGCCACCTGGTACCATCAATTATTATAAAGCGGTTGAGCAATTAAAATCTCGTTTCGCCAAAGAGGAATTATTAATCAAAATTTATGTTCAGGAACTGCTAAATCTTGTTTTATCCCAAGCAAAAAGTGGTGAAAATTTTACATTGCGTGTTCATTATGATAAATTAGAAACTCAACTACGAGCTTTGGAGAGTTTAGTAGTAACGTCCGAAAAATACGAAGCTATGTTATATCCATTAGTTGAGTCTGCTTTGCCGGAAGATCTCATCAAGGAGTGGGAACGAACGCGTAGTAGAGTTGACGATAAGGACGATGCCAATATTTTAAGCAGCTTGTTAGGATTTCTTCGATCGGAAGTTGAAAGTGAAGAGTGCCTACAACTTGCACGATCAGCCCATACAGCAAATTTCATCCTAAAGACATCCCAAAACATTCCGAACACTCCTCTGCAACTGTCATATCCGTAGAGTGTCAGAAGAAAGAATTTCGTAGGATATCACAAATAGACAGTAATATGACAGGCCTACCATAGGAGTGTTTTAGGAATCGTCGTTCAGCGCATGCGTGTTAACTTCAACTTTACCGGTAATGTTATTTTACCCAGTGACAAGAGCAATTCTGCTAGTGAAATCTAAATAATAAGGTATTTATAAGCTCAAATATTTTTATTTGCTTGTCTTTTTTTTATAATCTATTTATATAATTGATTTATAAGTGTACTTGAACCCCATCATTATCTTGAATATCTCAATTGCAATTTAAATGTTTACATGCGTGGTTTATTTAATTTTTTCATAATTATTGAGGAGGCTTTATTTTTATTATTTCGTGAGCCAAATTTTTAACTGTTCTGATAATTCATTCTTTCTATTGTTTTTGTTTTCTTCCTTTAAGTTCAACTTGTTATTTGGCTTGTTTTTTGGTAACCATAAATTAATCATTTCTTTTAATTACAAATGAAATGACATTTTAAATTATTTCAATGTTGCTACTCATCTTCACTATTTATGTATTGTTATTTTACCTTTTTCTACATAATTGTTTCTTGTTTCTATAAATTGTCTATTGATGGTGTTATGTAATGATGGTGAAATGTAAACAATAACAATCTCCAGCCCAATACTTGCTCTAGTTCTGCAACTGCTTACTACAGCTTATTCTGCGAGGCGATATTTTCAAATCGATAATTTTGTTTGTAACAAAAGAAATAAATTATATACATTTGAGGTCAAATCTGTTGTATTTCATAAGATATTAATGATAATAAGTAATCCTGGTGAATAAGAAGTGAAAATTTGTTTTATTTATTTAGAGATGTATTGTTAAAAAGGTGACATGGTTGCTAGATTTTGAATAACTCCCTTTTTTTGGCAGTCCTGATTTGGCCTTTTTCCATTTGTTTATTATTGTTTGTTATGCTAGTGTTAGCACCTTAAGCATTGTAAACACAAGTAATAAGTAATCAATATGTATCAAATTAATATTGTCATTTTTTTTCTTCAGGTTCTATCGGCATTCACAATCATCCCTAATGACCAAAGAAATCTGCTAATTCTACCGGCAAGTTGTTGAATCTGTGAGGAGTTTATTTTCTTTTAATAAATTGAAAGTTCTTGTAAATATATTTGTCATCATTCGCCTCTTGCAATGTGAAGCTGGTTTAAATATATGTGTTTATATTTTAATTCTTAGTTTACTTTTATATATATATATATATACATATAATTAAAACTTCTGGTATCTTGTGTTTCATAATATGTATTTTTTGACAGGGTTAAAAAAAATAATCAATGATTTTTTAAGATAAAATATTTAGTGCTTTAAATGGCATATAAAACTTACTTGTAGTTGATCTACATATTTTCTCCGTTATTAAATGTTCATCAACATTCTTTAACTAATAGTTGTGGTTAAAACATTTAATTAGTATTTACTTATTTGAATGTTTACAAAAAGCATTTTATTGTAAATATAAGTATTGTCTCTTTCTAGATTCTCCAAGAGCTTGTTCTTTTACAAGGACAGATTTACGATAAACTATTTTCCGAATGAAATTTTGTTTTATTTAAAATAAATTTTTCATAATTGTATTAATTTGCTTTTTTAAAATATTGTTACTTGTATAATTTCTTATTCGTTTCAGATAATTACATAATTTTTTTCCATTTTATTTCCGTACTTAATTTTTGTTTATTGTATTTATTTAATTCTCCATAAATTAAAATAATTAGATGACTTTGTTTGAAAAATTGTTATAGAATGCTTTTAAATATAATCTTTGATAATATTCTTCAATATTAATTTGTTTTAATGAGATCATGATATAAAGCTTAATTTGAATTAAGGCGTGAGCAACATACTTCATCTTGAATTTATTAGTAACCATTGTGCAATTTTTTTCAGTTGCACCCTCAATGCATCAACGATACGATCTTGAGATTCCTTTAAAATGTGTCCGTGAACTTGTAAAGCTAAATTCTTTGCTGAATAATTTGGAAATAATTCTGAAAACCTTTATATGATCATTTTCTCTAGCATTTAAAGTTATAGAAAATTTTCTCCCCAATAATATAAATTCAAGCGGAGAGTTTTTACAGAACTTCCTTCAACAAATTTATAACTTAATAATATATAATCAGCAAATTTGCTTTTATGTAATTTTAATATAATGAAATGTATAATTTTTTGTTTAAATTATTCTTTTGCAGTGGTTGTAAAAATTAATTTGTTTCTAAGAAAATTAATAATGCTTTGCTACCCTAAGATAAATTATTTTCTGAACTTAAGGTGATAAATAAGGTGAACTTAAGGCATAAGGTGATAAATTTGTTAATTTTAATATTTTTTTTTTCTTTTTTCTCATAGTCTACTGGATTGCAAAGTCTTGATGGAACTGATTTTAAAGAGCATAGAAGACGAGCACTTCGTCACATCATGCCTGGTGATGTTGCTGAACTCTGTAGCTGGGTGGGCAATAATGGAAAAAATGATTTTTGGGTTACAGAGTGTCAGACGCAATTATTGGTAATATTTAATCTCTGTTTTTATCTATAAATTTTATTCCATTTTTGACAGTATATATTTAAAATTTGTGTTGCTAAAGTTGCCTTTCTAGAAAGTGTATCTTATTTTTAAAAGTATTTATACCCATTAAAATGGTATTATTATTAAATTTAATTTTCAAATAAACATCTATAACCAGCTTTTTTTTTTTACTTTTTAATATACTATAATTTTAGTATTCCATGAATTTTCAATGAGTTTATAAATTTCTAACATTCTCTGTGTTTGGAATAATTTATAAGTGTGTAATTGTTTGCAATAATCTTGTTATTAGTATCACCATATTCTTTTCCAGTCACAGTAGAACGGTAATCATACGATACTTCCGTTATCCAACACTTCTTTTGACTTGCACTCAACAAAATATTCTGATCATTGTAACGTGTTTGTACTAACAGCTTTATCATTATTACAGTTGATGTTACTTGATTATTCTTGTGACAATGAATCAAGCATGTATCACATCATTTTATTTTTTGTGAACTAGTATACTGTTATGTATGATGGGCAATTGAAAAAACTAGTCATTTTTTTTATTTAGAGTGATTTTAGTCCTAATTAAAAAAGCAACGTAAGAAGGTCACCTCATAATATTTTCCCTGAAAGTAACAGAAACCTGGGCTTCTACTAATTAAGTTTTAGATACATTTAAAATAGGTTCAGAAATAATTTTATGTTTGTTCATAAAAATATCTACTGGTTTGCTTATATTTTCATATTTTCTTTTTTTTATGTTTTAGAGGCTGTTTGCAGTGTTTTCACAAACACTGAAGTAAATGAAGTTGAAAGCATTATTAAAGGCTGGTTGCGCAATGCTAAAGAAAGAAGAGTTTGTTCTGAAAAAAAATTTAAAAATAATTGTGTAAATAAAAGTTTTACATATGTGACTCTAATATTGTTTATTTTTTTCTATTCTCATATTTATTTGCATACGTTAAATTAATGCTGCAAAAATTTATAAATCCTTAAAACAAGCTATTTTTAATATCTTCAAGATACTGATTTAAGTATGCCTTCGGCTAACAATTCTTCAGCAAAGCATAGCAACAGCTGTTTTAGTTTGTATATAAAAACAGATAATTTTCTAGTTTTATTTGTTTTTTAAATTGCATCATTGACATAATAACTAAACAATAAAGTATGTGATCCATAAATATCTATTTTGAGTTTTTTTATAAAATAGTCAAAACTTCATTTAAACTATTTATAATATAAAATGTTTTTAGTAAATTTTGCAGGAGAATGGAATGAGAAATATTTTGCCAATTAAATAGTTTAAATTGATAATATGAGAAAATTATATATTAATGTGAAGTTCTCGGTATTCGAGCAACGTTAAAAAGAAAATTCTTCATTATTTTATTATAAGATCTTTAATATATCTACTACATTAAACAATATGAGCAATAATGAAGCAATCGTAAATTACAAAAGATTCAACAAACTTCATAATTTAATTAGCGTTAGTTTTCTTTAAAGAATATTTCTAAGTAGGAGACTTATAACTAGAGCCCGGATTTTGATGACCTAAAAAATCTCAATAATGCCCTTAAAAAGTGCAAAAAATGCCCTTTAAAAGTGCAAAAATGCCCTTAAAAAGTGCGAAAATTGCGCTAAAAATGCCTTATGACATGACTTAAATAAAGTAAAAATATTGAACTAAAACAATTTTTTACTCTTTAAAATTATTATGAGTCATTTCAAAAAATATAACGCAATGCAATACTTGTTCTACGTTCATTAAAGCTTGAAAAATATGTTTTATATCCTAAAATAACAACAACAACAAAAAAATAAATAAATAAAAAAGGAAAATATATTGACTCCAAAACAGTTTCATTTTGTATAGAAACTTTAATGAATATAACAACTTACATCTCATAATATTACTAAATATCAGAATTACATTGGATTATTAATTTTTTTTAATATTTTGAAATGTAAACGAGCGTCTCTTGTCTGAAAGTTAATTTTTATACCTGAAGAAGCTTTCTTTCAACGTCTACTGGTGTTATTGGTGCGTACTTGAAAAAGACGGTCTCACTTACTGACAATTCTTCTTCAATTTGAAAAGATGTTGCTATCCATGTTAATATCCTAGAGATTTTCTTCATTGTTTGGAAGCCAGTGTAATAATGAAAAATGATAAAAAAAAAATAATAGAAATTGGAAAAAATTAACAAAAAATTTAAAAAATGCTTTAAAATGCAAAATATGCCCCAAAATTTAAAGAAAAATGCCCTATAAATCTAAAAAAATGCTCTAAAGAACAAAAAATGTCCAAAAATGCAAATGTCATCAAAATCAGGGCCTTACTTATAACCTTCCTTGGTGTTCAAAGGGTACATTCAATTAGACTTTTTAATAATGGCCAAGTTTTTATTCCAAACAATAGAAATGTTAAATCCAATAAACTTGCATATTTTCGGATTAAAATGACACATTGTTCTTTTTTTTAGATATGTTTGTTTATTAACTGTTTTACTTACTTTTGTGTTGCTAATTTTCCTAAAAAAAGTAGTTGAGAAATAGCCCATTTTTCTGGAAAATTAGTAATGCCTAGTTAGTGTGTATACAAATTAAAAACTAACACCATTTTTTTCATTTAGAAAACATTTTTCTGAACTCTAATTCAGCAAATTTAAAAGAAAAACCTAAATTACAATACAAAGTATTTAAGTTACTCATATTAATAAAAATTTCAGAGATGAAATTTATTTCCAAAATAAGACACTACTATCATATCATTTCCGACATGCATCCCACAAGTTACATAAATCCTTACTAAACTTTTTTTGTTTGTCCTAATGCCGTCCTAAAGGTATCCTGAAACTGTCCTGGTTATGACATCATTAAGATATCTGCAGGTGGGACATGCAGGTGACATCCGTAGGACATTTAGCGGTAAATATAGGACTTCCTCTGGAAGTCACACAATCCTAAAGATGACAACTTTAGGATGTCATAACGAAGTCAATGTGCTGTATGGGAGGTTTTGGAAGAAATCAAGAATTACCTATGTTCACCATGAAAGACGAAATTCCTACTACATTGTAGCAAGTGAAAAGAAAAGGCTTGATAAAAATGTCAAGCAATGTTTATTTTGTAATAAATCCTCTCATAGTTCATTGGAATGCTTTAAGGATATCAACATGTCGCTGGAGGAGAGAAAGAAAGCTTTAAAGAAGAAACATGTGTGTTTCATCGGTTTTAAACCAGGTCACCACTCAAAGTTTTGTAAAGCCTATATCAAATGCCTTTTTTGCAAGAAAAGACATCATAATTTTATGTGTTCCGAAACACGACAAGAAGGCCGAGATAAGCCTCCAGAATCAGAAGCAAAGGTTCTCTTATCGCCGGAGAATTCCTCAACCTTATTGTTAACTGTATTAGTGAAAATTGTCAATAATGAGAGGTCTGGAATTGTACGTGGATTGTTAGATACTGGAGCACAGAGATCCTTTATAGGAAAAGATATTGCAAATAAACTAGGATTAAAACCTGTAGATCAAGAAGTATTGAGTCATGGACTTTTCGGGGGAAGTGAAACTAAACAAGAATCACACCACGTGTATAACGTTACATTGCAAAGTTTATGTTTAGATTTCAAGGAAAACATTTCCGTTTTGGATAAAGAAAAAAATTTTGGTTATATTCCACGCGTACAAAATTCTAATATATATCCTATTTTGAAAAGGAAAGATATTAATTTAAGTGATAAGGGCGAAGATGTCCCGGAAATAGACTTACTAATAGGAGCAGATTGAATTGGCGCACTATTGATAGGAAAAATTGAGCCAATTGACAAGAACTTAGTAGCTATTAAAACAAAATTCCGATGGACACTCCAAGGTAAACAAAGAAACTGCTCAAACTCTTCGCACCGGAACCAGGCTTCCTATTGCAATACGAATTCAGTTTCTCCAAGTGCATCTGTTGCGTCTAAGAAAAAGAGAAAAAAAATCCAAGGCTGCCAAAGCTCAACCAGCTGTTACTAAGGAAGTCAAAGTTGAAAGCTCAATTATAAAAGAAGAGATAAGAGCTGAAGAAAATTCTACTGAAATGGTTAAGGTAGCCCAAGATTTAGTTGCAAAACTTGAAAGATTAAAATATCATGGTGATTTGCAAGAACTGTCTACATTGCAGAGAGAATTGACTAACCTTACTAGCAAATTGAATATTCAGATAGTGGAAATTGAGAAAAAATTAAAAAATACGGTTTTAACCAGGGTTGGAGTTTTTGCCGGCAAAAAGGGGTTTTCGCCTGGACAATGGCCAAAACCTGGTAAAAACCGGCAAAAACTGACAAAAACCAAATTATTTAAATTGCTGATTAAATATTATTACAAATTACTTGAAGCAAATTTAAATCAATCATAAGGAATAATAACTTTGATACATTACATGAAAAAATTATTTTAAAAATATTAATAACTAATATAAGGGTAATAATTTTTAAAGGATTGAAAGTTTTTGACCGCTTTTCATTTTAGAATCCTTAAATAAATGTTTTTTTAACAAATTGTATTTTTTTTTTTTACTTCTTCATAATAACTTTTGATATGTATTATTTTACATATCACTCTTACACTATATTTAAAGAGAGACATAAGAAAGCTAAGATGGATGTTTTATTAGATAGATTTTGATAATCACCTCATTTCTCAATATTACTTCAAAATGCAAACAAAACTACACAATTTAAATTGTTGTAAAATTTCCAGTGAATTTTGGGAATTAATGTCTCATTTACACTCATGTCCTTCTAGTAGTACTGCCATTGAAAGAGTGTTTTTGAATTTTTCATTTGTACAATTTAAAATTCGGAATAAGTTGACTCTAAATAATGTTTCAAAACTAGTGTTCTGTTATGCTATGTTGAGACAGCACAAATTGTATTGTGATGATTAATAAAGTATTGAATTTGGGCAAGTTTAAAAAATTGCATTTATAAATGTATATTTTAATTAACTACACATGTTGATATTTTATGTTTTAAATTATAGTTATAATAATTTAAAATAAGTTCATTTCACTGGAAAAAAAGAGAATAATCACTAATTTTCCGATCAATAATGTTTTAAACTACTAAAATGATATATTAATACATTATGATTTAATTATGGAATAATAATTTTGTTAATTTTTTTTAAATTATATATATTTATAGTATATATTTCAATTTTAGAAATAATTTTTTATCAAAAATGTGTTTTTGTCCTCTCATTCTCGAAAATATAGTTTTTTGCCAGTTTTTGCCACTTTGCTTGGCAAAAACCTGTTTTTGCCAGGACGGTTTTTACCATGGTTTTTTCCACCTGCGGCAAAATCTTGCCAACCCTGGTTTTAACCGATAAAGATGAAGTCAATACTCCACAAGGAAATGGAGAACAGCCCACTGAGGAAAAGAAAAAGAAGTGCAAGAAGAAGAAAAAGAAAAATGCACCAGAAGCAGTGAATGAAACTGAACCACCAAATAGTAACAGATTTCGTCACTAGGATTGGTCGACGTGTTAAAATTTCCAATAGACTAAACTTATAAACTGTTGCAAGGTGGGGGATTGTAGAAGTATCAGCAGCCTACAACTCAACTCTATAATAGTTGTATATTTTGATTAGATATGTTGTAATTCGAATTTTTCCATTAGGCTTCCAAAATTATTGTAAACATCGTAATTAAAGCGTTTTCCTTTTATAAAATTCCATAGTATTTATTTCGAATCTTTTAACAGAGCTGTAATGTAGCAATCATCACTGATGTTATTTTTAAAATATGTGAAAAAACGAATCGTTAAATTTAAAACAATGGCTAACACTTAATCAATCAGAAAATTCCCTTTCGTTTTCCGCTCATCCCGCTCGAACGGTTTGTCGTAGAATCTTCTAATGTCAACAGCGACCTTCCTTGATCTTTGAACTATCTGTATGCTAAATTCCATAGCTTTCGGTCGAATGATTAGTAGTCTATAAAAGACATAGACATTCTTTTATATATATATATATATATATATATATATATATATATATATATATATATTATAGATAACGTGGATGGATATTCACATAATATGACTATTGTAGTGACGCACGTAGATTAAGGGCCTCTCCTTGCTAGATCAGTACACCCTATCTTAGACTTACTACGAAAAATTTAAAATTATCATATGAAACAAAAACTCTTTGTTGAATAAATATTCGAGAACTTATTGCCATTAATTTTTCATTAATTTAAGATTAGAAAACTTCTAATCGCGGCGAAAAGGTGGAATTAAAAAAAGTACCGAATAGAAACATTTGTATACATATTGAAATCAAATATATATATAATACGAGAAAATATCTCCTACAATAAAGTTTAGTTAAGAATTAGCCACTCTCTTCACCACCTTTCAAAATAATTGTGTACAACATATAAACTGAAATGATAACCAAGGCAAAGCACTATATTCTAATTTTTCGACTCCAACACCTAAATTATTTTTTTTAAAAATGCATTCAACAAATTTTTTCTTTGTCGATCAGTATTTCGTAACTGTTTTTAAGAGTTCTTTAGGTGTTGTTAATTTAATCTGTCCCGGTAATCAAATCACGACCTTGAGTGATTTCCAACTCTGTCGTGAGATCCATTACATAAAGTACTCCTCACGCAACTTCGTGTATATTTTATTCGTGTATTGTGCTCAAAAAAGTCATTGCATATTTAACTCCAAACATTATAGAAGGGATTAATCTAAATTAATCTATAAGCTTTTATTTCTATAAAAGTACGAAATTATTCTTAATAAATACTGAACGTATGAATAGTTACTCAACAATTGAAAAATGTCCAATAAATCCACACAAAAAATATTTTTATTGTTATTTTTTCTGGATTCTGCTACTCCAGTACATACTTATAAAAAACTGTTAAGTGTTTTAGCGCAAAAGAAACGTGAACGAACGGGAAGCTATCGTAATATGCAGACAACTGCTTTTGTTCTGATTGGTCCATTCATTTCCAAGTGACGTCAAATTACGCTTCTCTTCGGATATTCTTGGGCAAAATACTGAATTCGTGAAAACAAAATAGTTCCTCATTGTTTTGATAACTACCAATTAATGGCAAGTCAGATTTTGGAGAACTTTATGAATTTATGTTTCTCAGCCAAGATTTTGTTCTATTTTGGTAGAATAAAATTGCCCCTCAAATGTCGGAACGAAAATTAGTTTAGAGCTACTTTTGAGACTTCGGCCCACGGACTATAGGGGGGATGTTATTTAGATCACTGAATAATGGGGAACTTTGATTCAGTGTTTTGTTATTAACTAGCATTAACCCTCCCTTCTCAAACTGAAATCACTTACTCTTTATGATAAAGCAGAACTTTTCTTTTCAAATATGGCCTACATTTTTCGCAGACACAAAACCCGGTATTCAAGGATTTTCTTCACAACATTTCTCAGAAGGTCGTACTATTCCATGTCATGAAAAAGTTAATAAATGATAAAAACGGGAATGAGTCAGATCGTTATAATTCCTGACACACCTGCCGATATTTAAGAGACTCTGTGGAGTCACCTGATCAAGAATAGCGTTATGGAAGAAAAATAAAGTAATAAAATCCGGAAATGAGCATTTATACTGTTACGGCAAGGTTGAAACCTCTCTATATTAAAAAATCGTAATTGCCTTCGCTGTTGTGCCAGGGTGTTCAACTTACCGTTACATTTTGTGTTTTGTACTCAAAAACTACGAAACTTAAAAACTTGAAAATACGGCGGTTTGTAGGAAAATGCATAGGGAGTACGACGAAATAAAAAAATAATAATATTCCATACTTATTAACAGTTAAACTTGCTGGAAAAACTGCTATACGGGCCGCTCTGCATGCCACAGGGATGCAACGGCTGAAAAACACGTCAGATTTATTTTGTTTACAAACTTAACACGATTCTTTACTTCCTTTTTTTAAAATTCAAATTTGTTTGAATATTATTGTAATTTTTGGTTCCCTTTTCTCGAATTTTTTCTCACTTTTTCATATAACATTTTGGTTTGGTGCGCAAAAACTATAAGTTTTAAAATTTCGAAATTACAATGAGCTATAGAAAAATGTGCTAAGAATACTACGAAATAAAATTATTTAACGTTAGAGTGTTATGCTGAGAATTATTAGCGGTTAAACTTGTAGAAAAAAAATAGTCAATGCACAGTGATCTGAAATGGGAGCCAAAATTTGACGCGCTGAAAGACATTTTTTTTTTTTTGTGAATTTAAAACGAATTTTGTTTTGAAATTTTAACACAACACTTATTGTAAATTTAAGTTGTTTTTTTTATGGATTGTTTCTCTTTTTTTTTCTTTAAATATTAACTATTTATCCATTGCTGTAAAAAAATTAATTTTCCTTCGCGAGAATTTTTTTTCTTCATAAGTGTGCTCGACTAAACGTTAATCAAACGTAGCAAAGAGAGAAAGAGGGCCAGATTACATGTTGCCAGATATAAATCTTGACACTTCTATTTAAATTTTTAAAAGTAAAAAAAAATAATAAACAATTGATATCATGGAGATAAAAACCGTTTCCTGTTTGAAGTGGTTTGCAGTCTCGTTAACGAGTAAAATTCATTCTCATTAATTTCTTCTCATACAATCTATATTCATTCGATAAATTATTTTTTTTTTTCAAGTACAGATCAAGTACAAGTCGTCGTTGCGATTAGCATATTGACAAAATGTTTTTAAAGAAAGTAACAATAATAATTGTACATTTTGAAACCAAACTGATCCGTGTTTTTGTGGAGAATATCGACGTAAACTTAGATGAATGGGTAGCAATTTCGGATGATGGTGAGCAGTGCCACCTAGTGTATTAAATATGCTATAAAAATTAAAAATATGCTAGCTGAATAACTAGCTGATGACCAATTCTTCGTGAATGAAAGAAAGAAAATAATCAATAAATAGGTCAACAATACGAAATCATGCATAAAAGTGGAAGGCATATGCAGACACAATTAATGAAGCTAAAATAATTTCAGTTATTTTTTTTTATTTTTATTATTATTATTATTTGTTGCCCTCTTTGTAGTCTTTACGATATAAAATTAAACAAAACACGTTTTTTGGTTAGTCCATCCCATCAGAGCAGAGATTAATTACATTCAGAATATTTTTTTATTGTGTAATCATTTTTGAACAATCGAGCCAATTTTACGATTAGCAATGTTCAACTCCGTAGCTTTGTAAATTTGAACCCATTACAGAAGATTCCTGGATCGGCAAAAATTTGCCTTAGTGGAATTCCTTTTAATGGAACTAACTCACATTTACGCTACTTGGAGACCACGAAAACCTTCCATGGGTAGTCGGACGGCAAGGGGACTCTAAGCGATGATCCATGTACCACTAAGGATATTTTACGTCAGCACTGTGGTCGGTGCGAGCCGAGTGCGGAATTCGCATCGACCTGCTTGGATTCGAACCCAATTAACATTTGGAGGCTCTATTGCCTGATCCACCATGGTTCCAATCAGCATCACTATGATTCTATTACTGGTCAGCATTGATAATCAAAATTTACCGCTATCAATTAATTTTATCCGGTTTCGAGGGACCGTAGGATAATTCTTTCTACAGTATTGGTATTAAAATTGCTCAGTATTAGTGCAATTATAATAATTACCAAATTTTAAATATCACTTTTCATCACAAGAATATGGTATCAGGATAATACTTTTTACCTATTATAGTATATTTGTTACCTATTGTATAACCCTTCAATATTTGAGTTTTGTGCGAAATACATTTATCAGTGGTAACAAATTAAAACCGAAATTTTAAAAACAAATAGAATTCTTTTAAGACTTTATAAGGACTCTAGAGCACGACCATTTCTCAATCTGAACTGTAATATATTGTTTAAAATATTTTTAAGTTGTTTTGGAAAATAGTCCGTTTAATTCTAATTCATGTACTTTCTTTATCACTAAAAAAAATATTTTCTGAAACTGCAGAAAATCTGAATCATCAAAATTTTCACCGGTTACTGCTGATATAGTTTTGGCTCTTCTGTCTGAGCATAAGCTATGATTTTATTTTTAATTGTTAAAACCCACTTTATTCCTAGATGTAGAAAAAAGTTTGAACTCACTATTATCAAACACAAGATAGATTCTGTGCCAATATTCCGAAATTTATTATATCAGTTAAAATTTTTAAAGTTAAAGTTTGCAGAGGTGGAATCCAAATAAGATATACTATTGAGATTAAGAGATAAATTTTTGACACCTAATAATATTCCTTTTATGCTTTCGAATTGAACCAAACTGATTTTCGTACATTTGCTTCGTTGAATGCTTTATCTGAATGCATTAATGTTAGAATTTCACTCTAAATTATGCTATAAATTCAATTTACTTTAGGTGTGTGGTAAATTTTATTAACTGTACTGAATATATTTTATGACTTAAAAAAAGTATTTCTAACGATAAATGTGTGATTTATTTTCATTGTATATTTATTGAAATAAAGACAATTTTTGTGCTGTGATTCCTTTAAAATAAAATCGTTATTTTATTTTTCAAATAATATTTCTTTTTTTGTGTGACTTTCATACAAAGTCTTTATTTGAACATCATAATTAGTTACATGTTTCTTAAAGCATTTCTTTTCAGCATGTATTTATTTAATCTGGATTCAGATTGTAGGATTTACCTACAGTAAAATAAATTATCTTCATAAAATTTCATAAGTAAATAAATAAAAAAAGGGGCATAACGTCGGACAAGCTAAAATTCAATTAAATGTGTCATGGTGACAAATTTATTTATCTCGAAAAAACATCTTTTTTCGCGGATCAAAATATTTCTCGAAATTCGAGCTTGATGGAAACATGTTACCTTGATCTCGCACGTGTCTGCTTACGTACATAGTTCTTCCTTTCTGATTGGTTGAAAATGCATTATCGACAGCAGAATCATTTTCAATCGTTCCACAGAAATAGAGGCGATTTCAAAGCAAACGATCTAGAATTCATCTGCTAGTAGTTTCGTCTGAGGTTCTTAACAAATTTTTTGCCGAATGCATTTCACTGTTTTTTATCGTACTAATCCTAAAGATTACATTTACGGGTCTTTTTCTGATTTGAAAATGTTCGACGTTATTTGAAAGTTAATTATCAATTTAAATTAATTAGTTTTGCATTCGTCGTGTAAGTTATTAAAAAAATTTGTTTGAAATCATTGCATTCTCTAAAGATGTTTGCTATCCCACAACATACATGCACTCATTGCGACCATGCGAAAGTGAAATTCTCTTTGCCAAAAATTGTAAATTTGACTTTGCGAACGCCTCCTAAAAGCGATGGGCAACGGAAAACTTTCAAAGACAGACGTACCTTAGGCAAGTATTCATTCCTTTTATTAACTTGTTTTAAAATTTTGAGCTATTTTTTAAAATTTTAATTAAGAAATGTCTAATAATAATATGTTAACTAAGCATAAATTGTTAGATATGATTAAGCAAGGGAACAAACATTTTTAATTCGGACATTTTTTGCCTAAATAAAATACTTTTGCAATTTTTATAAAAAAAAATTTCCAATTTTTTTTTTTTTTTCAGTTCAATATTGAAAAATTTAATAAGCTTCTCTTGAGGTATTTAAGTTTATTTGAAAAAACCGTATAATTATGTTTTATGACAATAGTGTGTAATATAAGAAAAATGGAAAACCTTAACTTTTAAATTGAATGGATTCTCAAGTATTAAACTGCAATCTAATTGATACGAGATACTAACCTTAAATATGCTAAAATATTTGTGCAGATAATATTTTAAGTTACACGTAGTTAACATGCATGCTTTTTCTCTACTGTTTGAAATCTTGACATCCAATATCAGGGCAGCCGCAATGTGAAATATATGGTTCAAATAGTTTAGGCAGAGCGGTGACAAATGTGAGTTTAATATTTTACGTATTTCACCGTATCTCTGGAACTGTTTGAGATAATTGAATTTTGTTCCAAAATTATAAAACTAGTTTATGCAAACAAAATTCACATAAAAAAATGTTTAATAATGGTTTAAAAAAATTTTATTATAAGGTATACAAATTCATGCATCATTTTAAACCATGTAATTTCAATTGACAGTAGTCGAAATTTTTACGTGATTAGTCAATTCATGATAAACGAAATTTAAAAAATATTTTTTTTCACATTCAATGCGAAATTAATAATAAGGGGCCTTAACAGTTCTGCTTACAATATTGAAACCGTATTTTCCAGATTGCTGCGTGCCACCCATATTTTGAGTCAAAAATTTAGAATGTCAAAAAAAGGCATGTTTATTCAAAGTATGTACCCTTTTATCTGATTTTGTAACTTAAAAATATCGTCTGCACAAATTTAAGTTTACCTTAAGTCTTCATTTTTAATTCTAAAATCATTAAGATAGTATGCAAATAATTAAATCAAAAGTTATTATGATATTCGGTCTTTTTATCATGCGCATAGTACCTCAACAGTTTTGTGTATAGTACATTTAATGCATAGTACATTAAGAATCTCAATTTTAAACTGTTAATATTGGCTAAATAATTAAAAAAATCCTGCTGTACCGCTTATTTTGTTTTCAAATTATTTCTTCAAAAAACTATAAATATGTGAAAAATTCTATTAAAAATATTAAAAGATTTTAGTATTTTAAATTTGGAAGTATTTCACTAAGTTTGAAATCCGAATTTAAGAAAAGATTTTTCTTAGAAAAAATGTTTTTGATTGTATTATCACTGAGGCCCTGTGGCAGAATTTTTTCTGGCTTTCTGCGACAAACCTAACTAGAACCAATATCTTTCTGCAAGGTAGTTATAAATATATCTTTCTGCAAAATATTTTTATCGTTATAAATATATGTGTAATGAATTTATAATAATAGATACACTTCGTGTTTATAAAAAAAGCCTACATGCATAGAATAAAACTGTGTAGATTTTATTTTCTTAATTTCATAATATAAGTTTAAATTTCTTAATAAGTTTAAATTATTTAAGTTTAAATTTGCATAATCTTTGGTAATAAAGAAAAATTATAAATGTATAGATCTGCAGACAAAAATGCTTACTAGAGCATAAATTAAGATTACCCAGAACCTGTAATAAGATGGAACTTATAAAAATAGCTAAGAATGGACAAAAAGATTAAATTTATAAAACAAGATAACTGAATTTGAAGTATCATTTTAAAACAGTATGATTTAACAGTTTCATTATAGTAGTTATATCAGGTACAGAAACAAATCAGGTGAAAAAATCAATATTGAAGTTGAGTAATCAAAATAATAAAATAGGATTGACTATATCCGAATTCTAAAAGCAAAAAAATTAACGCAATCTTTGTTTCAATTTTTTCTATATGAAAACAATTACAAATTAATTAGATTCGATTAATATTGTGCTGACTTATTGAAAGATTTTTTTTATTTTAAAAAAAGGAGGTAAATTAAACTTTTTTCGTGATCAGATTAAGTTCAGAACGAAAAAAATACACAGCGCTTGTGATTTGTAACAGAAGTCGCACTGTATTGTGTACATATATAGCATTGATTTCCCACGAAGTACGCAGACGCGGTTTACGCCTTAATACGCTCAAGTCTATTCAACATTTCGAAACGAAATCGTCTTCATCAGTACTGAAACATCGGTATTAGAGCCATACTCATTGGATGCGATTTTTTTCGAATGCGTATGGAAACCTGTTTGATTCGTCTGTAAATATTTTCCACCAATCTGGTTTTCATTCGCATGCCAAAAAATCGTAGATAGTGAGATATCTATCAGGCTTTATTTCATTTATCGTCAGATTGCGAGTGTATTTTTATATCGACGACTTAATTCAAAGGATATAGGCATTTTATCTTTAAAAAATATATATATAATTATTTTTTACCTTTGACTGCTTCTAAAATTTCTTGATTTGTTGGAGATGCTGTTTCCTCCTTACTATCGACATCGCTACTAGTAAGAATATTTGGTTCGAATCTAGAACGTTTTTTTTTTTTTTTTTTTTTTTTTTTTTTTTTTTTTTTTTTTAATATTAGTAGCGGGGGAAGCTTCTCTTTTTTCCTGTCGCTTTCCAGAAAAAATATCTCTGACATCGCTAGATGTTGTCGACTTCCATCTTATTTGTTCTTCGGAATGCCGTCTTGAAAAATGAGTTTTCAAATTTTTTTTAATTATTATTGCTTCACAAGAGCAACAAATAACCTTTTCGCTAGACATGATTTTTTTTAAAAAAAGATAAAAGAATCTTTTTGCGCATGAAATTTTCCACATAAGTGCAAAAAGAAAACTCAAAGCAAATTACTGCGCCAGCGATTGAGGCCGAAGTTGGCAAATTTCCAAAAATAGCTTAATACAGGGGAAAAAATTTCTCCCCTTTTTATCCAGTAACTGTTTGTGTTGGAGATTAACGGAAGATCACGAGCGCTTTCCCCTTCTGCGGTACGCTAGAAAAACAATTATTTGAAAACTATTCAGTAAGAAAAAAAATTTGCAGAACCATTATTGCTTCTGCAGAAGTTTCTGTGTAAAAATTATTTTTTTGTAAAACAGCTTCTGTTTCTGCAGAATCTTTTTTGAGAACTTTTATTTCTGCCAAACCAAAAAAATTTTTTTCCCAAATAAAAAAAATCTTTCTGCAAGAACTCTGTCGCTTTCTGCGACAATGTCGCCGTGTCGCCCTGTTTCTGCCACGGGGCACTGAGGCATGTTGATTAATCATAGATTTGCAATAAAATACCGATTAAATTTTACGGCTTTTGAAATCCCAACTGTAATTGACACGTTAGAAATTGTAAAATTTCACACACTTTTCAATATTTGTAACTAGAGTTAATATATCCAAACCCAAAATGAAAGTAACTTATATGCGAATTATGAACCAGTGTTATTACTAAATTTTCCAGATTGTTAGTTAATTAAGTTTATTACTTCTGGTACATGTAACATGACATGACAGAAAAGAGAAAATATGTAATTTGTTTTCCTGTTGACTACTGAGCTTTAACTCATTTTGACTTATGATTACTTTAAAAAAAAAAAAAAAACAGAATTTTTTTAAAAATATTTTGAGGACGACAGTGGATTTAAACCTTTTCAACAGTGTAAAAACATCCATATCTTTATCTACTTTTATACAAAAAACAATTTTACTGACTCTTTCTGAAAACATTTTTATGACCTTTATCAATTAAACATAAGACCAGCGAGCTCTAATTTTTCCGATTTTTTCTTTCAAATCTGATTTTCCGGTTGTACCATCTTACAAATTAATTATCAATTAAGAGGTAAATTTTTTTTAAATGTCTTAGAAAAAAGATTTCAAAACAAACTTTTTTCATATTCTATAATTTTTACGAATGAATTTTATGAATTTCCATTATGAACAACCATTTTATGAATTTCGATATTAAAAATAATTTTTCAAAATCATAGAATTTTATGATTAAGGTTTCTTCATGGGGTATCACAAGAATTTCCCTTTAAAATCTGAGTTTATCTCGAAATAAACCTGTTTTCATAACCTTTAATCCCATATTTTTTTCTATTGCGTTACGTACTTGCGATAGTTTAGCTTAAAACTGTTTTATTTCATTCCTCTGAGAATCATTACATTGGGTTCAGTTTAGCCAATTCTGGTTCTCGTGTCGTACCGCTAGTTGTAAAACCCACTACAAAATATTAATTTTTAATTTTTTTTTGCAGAAAATTCTGATTTTAACTTTCTCCCGCTTTCCACAAACGGGAACAAGAGTGGTCATTGTCAATGTGAAGAATACATACATTTAGTAAAAGAGAATGTTTTTGCTTGGTCAACTACTAACTCTAAATTTAATAAATGTTTAGAAAAAGCAAATATGTAGTTTTCATTGGCAAAACTTAATATCAATATTAAAAATTTGAGAAAAAAGCAAAGAGTAGCGAAATACATCAGCGTTTAGCGCTGAATATGTTGAATAACTCAAAAAACTGTGTGAATGAGCACTTTATACAGGGTTTACCAAATAAAGTTCTCATTCTTCAGTTTAAAGGGTGTAATCTAAACACTCAAAGTGTAAAAAGGCTTATACCCATCTCATGAGCCTTACCTCCCTACTTGACTTATTTTCACTCTAAAACACTTATATTGATGCACTTTTGATATCACTAGTAGTTTGTTTACAATCTAGTAAAAGTTAGCGTGAGTAGGCTGTTATACATCTATAGAATCAAAAGTTCGCTGTTAAAATATGTATGTTTTCATTTATGTAATAAGAGTAATTATAGTTTTAATTTTTAATGAAATGATTATATAATGTATAATTTCTATGGGCTTCAATTTTAAGCCTACTTCGAATTCATTTTAATATTCTCTTTGTGCTACACGTATGTTTAACAAACTAATTTTAGTTTAAGAATTTTTGTTTCTATACAAGTCATTATTTCTAATTGTCTCGTAAAACTAACTCTTGAATGTCGTGTTACTAAATAATAAAAATGGTTTTTCACCACTCTTGGTCTTTAACTACACCGAAGATGTTTTTTCCCCCCAATACCACTTGGCATAAAGTAGCTTGTACAATTTTATTAATTCTAAATTTTTTAATGACAGTAAGATATGATAAAAATAAGTCAGTAAAGTTATTTCTAGGATACAATGTAATAGGTAAAAACTATTTTTGGATGCATTTATACAATCTCTTAAAATTATATTAGTCAGTATTCTCTCTGTGCTATGTTATGTTTGATTAACTAAGATCATTTCGAACGAGGGAGTAGTGAATCGAAATTTAAATACTAAAAATTAATAAATTTATACAATTAAAAAGATTCAATACTTCAATTTTTTTAAATATTGATACCATTTTATTGCATTTCATTCAGGTATTATCAATGATAATAAATTGTACATTTGAATGCATTTTGCAGCATTGATTATATATAAATTTTTACACGAAATAAGCTTAACGGGAAAAAACCGTGTTATCTGAACGTACTGGTCTGGGTACTTTTCGAACGAGGGAATAGAAATTAAATACTAAAAATTAATACACTTGACAGACATTAATAAAATAATTTTTTTACAGCCATGAGAAAAGCAGAATCGGCAGACATAAAGATTAAGTTTCCTCGGAAAGTACCGGTAAGTACTCAGAATATTTTATTCGTTTTTATAGTGTTCTAAGATTCCAATTTTTATTGAATGAAATAAAATAATAAAATTTTGTGGCAAAAGTTTCAATAGTACCTTCAATATTTAACAGCCTCAACAAATATTTTTTATTTTTACATTAATATTCATTCGAACTTTTTTCAATTTGAGTAATTCTAAAACTTCATTGCGCTGTACAATATTTTAGTTGCGGCAAATATTATGTAAGCTTCATAAAATTGGAAATTTTGGACCCTTTTCTTTTAAGCTTTTTTTTTTTTTACTTCTATGCTCAATCCATTTTTTTCGATGATGCATTTAGAGGTCGTTCAAATATAGATAGGTGCTTACGTAGATTTGTTATTTGCTTATTTGCGCTTATATGTAATTGAAGGGTATAAATAATGCTTACGTAAGACATTGTCTCATTTTCAAAAGAAAAATAATACAAAAAAATTTTGGATAGTGAAGGGAAGAAATTACAAATTTGAAATAGTTTAATATGGATAGAAAAAAGCTAGAAAAAATTTCATGAATTTATTTATCGTTTAAAGTTATGCACAACTAGCATTACCTTAAAATTATTTTTTCTGTAACTAAGACTATGACTTTTTTGTTTTTTGAAGGTAGTGGTGGAGAGGTCTGATGAAGAAAGACTTCTTCCTCACTTGGACAGAGTGAAATTCCTCGCCCCTCACGACATGACTGTATCCCAATTCATCTGCAGAGTGAGGTGAGTTGTTTGATGCATTTCTATCTGGACAAAAGTTTTCAGACACCCGCTAAAGCCTCACTGTGTTGGGGTGTCTTAAGTGGCCACAATGAACATAGCGAGTTCCTGTGGTTGAACTGAGATTGACGCTCTCACAACTCTATGGCAATATATCGGGAAATTCCCCTTCCAGCAGGGCTCCCTTCACACATCCAGCCATGGTCTGAGGAAATGGGTGTTTAAGCTTTTACTAGATCCCCGATTTAAATCCCATAGAACACCTTTGGGACGAAACAGCTCATTTGTTATATTCATTAAATACTCACCCACTGTACAATCGGTTTTAGTATAAATTAAGAACTTTTTTTCATTGGACATTAAATTATCTTAAACAATATGATTATAGAAAAAATTATCAGAGTTGGGTAACAATAACATATTACACTTGTAAAAAAATGGCTTGAAGAGAAACCGTATAGAATATACTTAAAAACTTTCAATTTTTTTTTATTTTTTATTATGGACACATAAGCTTAGGGTACTTCTTTATTTTTGTTTAAGATAATAGCGCCCATAAAATGTTTAAATTTGTTTCATTTCATAAGGAGTCGGCTGGACGTGAAGTCTACGCAGACTTTCTACCTGATGTTAAAAAACCACACAGTCGTGTCTATGTCTAGGACTATGGCAGAAGTCTATTGCCAGTATAAAGACGAGGACGGATTCCTTTATGCCACTTATGCGTCTCAAGAAATGTATGGTTAAAGACTCGTAAGTATCAAAGCTTTTAAATATCCATTTCATCATGTGCTAGCATTAAAAATAAAGTTCTATAGGGTAATAAAAGGATTAACTGAGGATGAAGTGCCGAAAATTACTTCAAATTACTTATATCTAATTACTTAGCTAATCTGAAAATCTTCTAGATGATCTGCACATTACCAACTAGGTTATTCGTTAAAGTGAAAAAGTTTTCGGCCGAAAAAACATCAACGTTTCTGTTCGCTTAAATTCTTAAATGTTTTTCTATATCCACGCAATCGAGTTAATATAATAAAGTATTTGATAAAATCTATTATGAACCACATAAAAAAAAAATTATATGAAGAAAGTCAAACGGTTTAATAATTCTTATTGAAATGAAAGGCAATGAACAGAAGTGCTTTTCGTATTTTTAAATGTGACGGAAGTCGGTCATGTAACACGTTACCCATATTGTTATAATGCGGAAAACTATACTTTCCAAACTTTAACGAATCATCCAAGTTCATCTGCAGATGAGTCTGATAGACACTAGTAGAGATCTTTGCTTGCAACAAATTGTGAAAAATAAAAACCGGGGACGAAGCCAGTTCAACCCAACTAAAAGAGAAATGAAACAAACTTTTAAACTATAAACGATACGGAAGCCATTAAGCGTTACTTTGATAAATGCTAAGAACACTTGATTCCGCTCTTTATTGGGTCCACCCCTTTTAATAGGCAAATGAGCTAGATTATGTGCATAGGAACGGTTTTTGACGGTAATGAACGGTAACATGCACGTTGAAAAAAACATAACTATATAAAGGAGAGAAGTGAAAAATCTTATATAAAAAATTTGACTCTTCGTAAAGATAAAAATCACTGCTTAAGTTTCACCAGACGATAATTTTGAGTTTTTATATTTATAATCCAGCCTATCGGGTGATTTTTCAGAATTTTGAGTGAGTTTTCTAAATAATCTGTTACGCTTGTTGTGTTGTCAGAATAAATTTCAGTTTAAATTTTCTGAAAATATTTTATTTTTGTTCCGAATGAGTGTATTTTGGTCTTGAATATAAAAGTATTAAAATGGAGTATTAAAATGATGATGGAGTATTAAAATTTATAAAAAATATTTAAAATTTAACATACTAAAATCTTTAAATCTTATTTCAAATTTTTAAATAACTTTTGATAGAAAAGATCACCGTGTTGCATTTGCTTGGTTTTGGTTACACGAAGCAAGTTTTCTCTATTTCTAACAGCTCCGAAAATTTTGATTAGCTTCAAGTTAAATCATCAATAAGTTTTTGTTTGTCAGAGATAAATGGATTAAGAATCTTATATAGTGTTATGCATCTGATGGATGTATTATATTTGTTCTATGAATTAAAATGATCTATTTAAACTATATATCTAATTGCGAAATCCTCGTTTTAAGTTTTTTTAACTTATACAAGAAGTGCAATTTTTTATTTGCACCTATTAACACATTTTGACATCTAAACAAGTGAGTCGTTATTTATTAGTTTTTCACACTGAATCCAAACAGACTAAACGAGTCAATATTATAAACAATACATAATTTGTTAGATTTTTTTTTTTTTTGTATGAAAAGTACTATTTTGACATGTATTTTATGCTCACTTTTTAAATTAGTAAACATAAAAGAAATATTTTCAGATGTAATGCTAAATTCACTGAGACAAAGCTAAATTATTATTTTTCATGTAAGTACAATTCATAAACAGTACTATTTATACAATAAAAACATTAACTTTTGAAATATTAGTTCTTTTTTATTTGTGACATTCACTTAACTCAATTCTCTCGGATCATGATTAAATTAGATTAATTCGTGAGTCAATGACACGAGTTAACTTAGTGAGTCTTGCTCTTATTGACTCATGACGATGAAGAAAGAAAAATAAACACATGAAACAATACATTATTTGTCTTTATAATATTCATTTGTCCTCATGTTTGGATGCATAAATGTGTACAGCCTATAAAACTCTCAGACTTCCTCCGATCGTCTAAACACAATGCAAGTTTTCCTCTCCCTCCACTCGTGCAATTTTTTGCGTCTTTCTATGAATGTACTAGAGTTAGTCCGAGGTTTACTTTTTTTTAATGTTCTGAGATTGTTTTCTTATTTGATTTCCGTAATCCAATGTTCTAAATTAAGCTTATTCGAGGTTAACGTTTTCGAATAATTTATTACGCTTTTATTTCTTGGCTTATTTATCACGCGCCAATATTAAGTTATTCAGGGTAATTTTTAACTTTGTCTCAGTGTTATATAGTCATATAAGCTAAGTGAGTTATGCAATAATGAAATGTGATTTTAAAAAATGTCATAGTAATATAATTTTGTTTCAGGTACTGAAAAAGTGCTTATTTATTGACAGCTGAATTCAACTTCATGTAAATCTGGACTTGTACAAATCCTATGCTTAACACTGTGATATTTTCTCACCTGACTCATTTTATTAAAATAAAAATTTTTTGATCATTTACAATATTTGTTGAGATTTTTTCTAAGCTGCTGTCACTAAAAAGTACGTTATAGTTTTAACTATAACCTCCTGAACCCAGAGAGTCGAACGATGGCAGAAAAATAGGATTTTTATTTATAGAAATATATAACCGAAATGAAACTTATAATTTCGAGAAAAATTAAAAATGAATAACTTTTTTATTATATAAAATTTTTTAATTTAGCATATTTTCAGATGTTTTCATAGTGTGTTTACATCTTGGGCATGAAACAAATATCCATTAGACTCAATAAGATATGTCATAAAACTGTTTGAAAGTATACTTGAATCGAATGTCTAATCTTTCTAATAATTTACATTGCCATTAAAAAACATCGATCAAAGAGGGTAAATCCAAATATGTTCTTACGTAGACAATCTCTCTGTAAAGGCATACAAACATAAAATAATTCTTATTTATTAATTGATGACCCAATATCTGGAGAAGTTTAATTAAACATTTAATTAAAAAAGTTGTTTTGTTAGATTTTTTCTCCCAAGACACGTTTGTAGTAGAGTGCCTTCAGTGAACAAGAGTGGCGTCAATCGAGGTGAAAAGCAAAACTGCGCAAACGCATAATAGGATCGGGTTACCAGAAGATAGGTATTAAATCATGGGCTTCCATGTTTGGCAGTGTAGTTCTTGAATTCGTTCGTTTGTTAGGGGATGGGATGGGAAATGTTTTTTTCTTCTCCTAATCGATCATTTCATTAAAACAACGTAATATCTTTGCAGTTTTTAACTGGTAATTGATTGACTTTTAAAAAATTGCTTAAAAAATTGTTTTCTGCATTGAAATTTTTTTGAAAATGAAATTAATATTTCAACAAAATTCTATCCTTAAATATTAGTATCATAAATTTATAATTTTATTTTTCAGTAATTAAACAAAAAAAATAATTTTTTTGAGAAATATATTTAAAGCTTGTTTTTTACTTAAAAACACAATATATCCATATAAATGAATAAATAGACATAGAATTATTGTTTCAGTATAAATTAATTTATTTTGTTGTGCATGGGCAAGTAATTAAAAATTTTAATATTAAGAGAGTATGTAATTTAAAAGATAATTATATTTCTTTTCTTGAGGAGAACATAAATTGCCCTCATTAATAACAGTGAATTTTAAGTATATGATATTAAGAATGTTCAATCTATTAATTATAAAGAACAATTTTAATTATAAAAGAAAACAACAAAACATATTTAAGGCTTTTCAAACGAAACAAACCAATACATAATAAAAGATTTAAAATTAACAAAAAATTCACATGTCACTATTCCAATTATAGTATTACATTAAGCTACAGGTAAAACGGAAAAATTTTTTTATTATAAAAGTAAACAACAAAACAAATGTAAGGCTTTTCAAACCAAATCTAAATATAATAAAATACTTAAAATTAACACACCAAAAAATTCACATATGTCACTATTCTAGTTTAAGTATTACATTATTAAAGCTTCCAAAGTTAGATAATGACGTGATTTTTTATGGTATTAATTGCATAAACTAATTCGTTTTGACATTGAATTGCAATACATTATGTTTTATTAATAGCTAACTCTCTTACACTACTTTTAAATTTAGTTTCAGTTGAACCAAAGTATGAGTTTACAATATTTTTTTTTTAATTATTGCAATAGATACAATTAATAAAGATACAATAGCTATATATAAACAAATGCATAAAAATTTTTTCACTACCTATTTAGACATAAAAATATTGAAAATTCAGCTCTAAGATCACCTTCATAAGGAAAATTCAAATTCAGGTATCAATTATCGAAGCAGACGACGCTTCATTCTTGGCGACATAGAAACGGCGAGACCCATGAATGAGATGTAAAAACGGCGCCAAGCCAGACAGTCTGCGCATAGCACAATGCATAGTTTCCGAATTTAGAAACGCTGAATTTGACCCCTAATTATGAATTAAATAGATAAAAAATAATTCTATACATATGATTATTCATTTAAAATTGTTTTAAATGGTTCGGAAAAGTTTTTACTTGACGAAAAATTAAATTAGAGTGCAAAACTCTGCAGCAGACGTATACTAGAATGTAATAAATTCGAAAAAGTAAGAAAAATTAGCAATTTTAGATCATAACTTTTGACTACAATTGTAAAATAAGTATTTCTTAAAATAAAAACAAAGTATTCAAAATTGTACCTACCTTCTATTAATGAAAATATTCAGTTTTCACATCACTAATCATGCTTCCCGTGTTAAACGAATGGAGAAATTTTCCATTTAGCCTGCGGTGGTAAAAATTTAGTTTCCTCCAATCAGATTTTGTCGGGAGGTTGGCGCCACTCTTGTTCTCTGAAGACACTCTAGTTTGTAGTAATTAAGTATCGCAATAGTTTTAAATCCCCAATCTTTACAAAAACACTGCTATTTCTTACACCTGACGTACCTATTTTCTCAAGGTTTAACACGATTGAGCTTTACTATAGTAAGTAATCTATTATACACCACAATTGGTTACATTCATCACAATTTTTTATTCCTTGATAGTTAAGGTTCAAATGAATTCCAAACTGCGTTGGAAGTATTTTTACGATTTTCTAAATCTTTTTGTGCTACGGTAGTAGGAAAATGTTCTTAATAAAAACTTTCTATTTAAAATTAGAACATAATTATTAAAATGTTTATTATCTACCGTACATGTGGCTGATGTAAATCATTGAAAGCCTGGCGAATTTTCCAAAATCTAAAGCACTGCAGTGTTATCAAGTGTTATCTCGAACAAATAGGAATGCAAACACCTCTGTCAAATATTTAAAAATAGGGTTACTAAAACATTAAGTATCCATAGAGCAGCGCAACATTTGTAGAGTAAGCGTTGCATGGGGATTTTTGTCTTAATAAATGGCGTATTAAAGTTCTCTACGTAGGTTAGAATGTTAATTAACGTTAAGTTAATTAAATACAGAGCCGTATCGCACATCAAATTAGTTGAAATATAATTCTTTCTCGTCTATTTCTTTTACTTAACATAAATTTATTATTTATGTATTTTATTGCAACCGTGATATATTTTGTTTTGTGTACCTGGCAACCTCGATGCATAATTAGATTTTGTTCCACATGGCTTCGTGCCTGTCTTCGTGTCAAGTTTCTGTGTAATTATATAGGGGAAGAATTGAAATCTTTAGGAAAGAATCTTTGTGAAAGAATTTAGAATGTGTCACTTTTATTTTCATTCTAAAATCCACATTTATACTTTTAAACTTATCTTATAAATTCTTATTAGTAACTTAGAAAACAGCTTAACCGCAAAGTAGTAATTTATATAGAATGACTCTTTTTTTTCTTTTTCTTTTTTTTCTTTTTTTTTTTCTTTTCTTTTTTTTTTTTTTTTTTTTCTCTTTCTAAATTTTTAGTTCTAACACGTACTAACGAACTGCTTTAATGCTTCGCTTATTTACGTTATATTATTTTACTGTTTTGAAAAGAAAAACTATTTAATTTTTTCTCTCTCCAGATTCAGCAGCTTGCTTTGGGCTAATATAATTCAGAATATCTTCGCTTAATGAGGAAAGGGGATATATTAGATTAATACAAAATTTTGCAATAAAAAGAGCTAGTGTTTTTTTTTCTTTCTTTTTTTTAAACTCGTTTTAGCTTAAATTATTTGTTTCTTGGTGAAATTTCCCATTAATGTGAACTTATCCTTTTGTGTGTGAAGTTATCCTTTCTCTTTTTCTTTAAATGAGATCAATCGTTAGACGCGAAAAAAAAATGTGAATAATGACAATGAAATTGAAGATGGTTATCTCGAGTGTAAAATTGAAATAAAATCGGAAATTTTAAGACTTTATTTTAATTGTTATTTTTCGATTCCTTGACAAGTCAAATGTTTCAATTACAAGTTTCCTGTAAATGTTTTCAAAAACTCGAAATACCTGAAAAGAAATTCATGATTTTACAAAATGTTGTACTGGTGTAAAATATGTTTCATTAAAATTTAAACTTTTTTTTTCTAACCATTAGATGAGAAATTGTTCAGAGTTTATCTTTGCTCGTTGTCCATTTAAATATCATTATAATGAACCCGAGATATAGTGGATATTCGATTGTGAATGATTTTAATAATATCGACAGAACTGCTGATTAATTAATATTTTTAATACACATATAATGAACAGAAGAGTGTTTGTTCGCATACAGTGGATTTAAATTTCCTGTTTGCATGTACTTAATGTAAATGTAAAAAAAAAAATAATAAAAAAAAAAATGGGTAGGCAAATGTGGAGAATATTTTTAATGTTATTTAATATTCCGATTTAAATTAACGTGCCAATTCACTGTAAAGAAAATTTTTTTGTAGAGAGAGTATAAATGTTTAAAAATTCTAAAGCAAATTTTGTATTTTAATTGTTATTTTCAAAAATAGTATTGCAATATGCTAAGAAAAATGGTGAACCGTTGTTTAGAGTTGCTAGATCGGCATACGGTTCACTAGAGAAGAATCCGACTGTGTAAAACAAAAGTATTCTCTCGCATTTGACTAAAAATAACTTATTTCAATGACGAAATGAGAATCTCTACAAAGATATTGTAAATTGCAGCAAACAAATAAATTTCACGGACGCCTTTTAGTGTTATTCAAATGAATTACAAGTTCTACAGACGAATAAACAGATACGAATTAAAACTTAACAAGCATTTATTCATTCATAAGCAACCTAAATTTAGTGATATTTATAAAATCTAAGAAATCGAACACTAAATATCCAACATAAAATATTTCAATAAGGTTGCCATAAGCAAAACTAAAGTAAAACAATAAAAATTAAGTGAAAGTAGTAGTAGTAGTTACAGTCACGTGATATTATAACTATTACAAAATATTACAATCTCTAACATACTCCCACCTAGCAAAGTTAGGCTTATTGAACTTTGCAATCAAAATTTTACGAAAGTTAAGAACTTTAAACTAACAATAAGAGCTAAAAATAAAAAGAATGTTCACAAGTCTAACCGAAGAAAAGTCAAATTCTGTGAAAAAAGCCACCTCTGATTTCAAGGGGGATATTTCTATATGAAAATTGAACTGAAGGCAAAAGACTAATAACAGCAACATAACTATTGCAATGACATCAATAGCATACATTCACCTGGAGTTGGCACTTGACTCCACCTCCTCGTACGCAGAGTTCATTTCAGCGCGGGAGTAAGAGAAGAAAAATTTCCGCTCTTGAAAATGAGACAACCCTTAATGCGTGCCAAAAGTAATCAGTGAATTCTTTTTCAGTCACTTACTTCGCTTTATCATCTGCTGTTATACCTTCCGTTACTCTAGCTAATGAAATATATTTTGAATTTAAAAACTACTGTTTTCCCAGCAAAATGTCTCAAAAAGGACAAACTATTCACTCAAAAGAGAGAAATATCATAAAATTTATGAAATATTGAATCTTAAAAAATTGCACATAAAGATTGCGAAATAAATATTTTTGTCATACGATCACCAAATAGCAACCTTGTTCAGTATTATTCATATCTTCCTCCCAAAAATAGCGAAATAGGATCGTCGGAGCTGGTGAACGAACTATAGATAACCATACATCAAGTTATACCTCACATTTTATACATCATGGTCTTATATGCATATAACTACACAATCAGGACTCCACAATGAATACTTCATTTGCATTCCACCACTTCATCGAAACACCAAAAAGTGAATTGTGCCCAGATGTTTACAATATAGTTCAGTTTAGACCGAAATTTATGTTGTTTAGATAATTTATATTCAGCCTGACATTTCTTGATTCCTACGTTCCAAACGTTTCCACTGGAGAATATTTACACGAAATCTTCCTTTCGATCATCCTGGAATAAATTTTACCTTCAATAATAATATAGCATTAATTAAAAATGTACGCATTGATGGTATTTTTAAAAATCAATAGTTTCAAGTAAATAGTTTAAGTGAAGTGCTTATCAGGGAAGTAGGAGAATGAACAATACTTATGTAAAATTACTAAAACTTCATATTTCCAATTCCTAAAATGCAAACAAAAATAAAATATTTTTTAAAAAGATATTTGGAGAAATGACACTTGGAAAAATTTAAATTTTGAAATTAAAGTTTAATAGTTAAATTTGAGGAAGGAAAAATTTGGAAAAAAATTTTTTCAGGAAGTTTCTAAATTTCATGAAATATATAAAAACTCAAAATGTGTTTTAAAGCAACACCTTTCATTTGAATTTAATCCTAAAATTCTTGAAATTAGGTGATTATGGCAAAAAGCTGAAGCAAAAAATAGTAGGAAATGAAGTTGCGACTCTTTTATGTAAACGAAAGAAGTGGTTTGTTAGTGACAAGAGAGAGAGTCCATAAGGGCCAAAAATACGCTTGCGTGATATTTCAACCGCCTCTAACACTTGAAGGGTTAAAAAAAGAAGATTTTAAAGAAAAAATTACATCATTTTAAAAACACTTCTTTATTTTAAAATTATAATTCGAAATTCTAAACTTCTTGCATAATCCTAAAAATCTCTGAAGTAGTTTAAGATTCACCAATAACGTTAACTAATAAACATTTTAATTTAAAAACCCTGTAATGTTTATTTTTAGAAACAATTTCAAAACATAAAATATCAAATATTATTTGTTTTAAAAAATTAAAACATAACATGTTTTAAAGCATAAAATAAGTAATTTAGTAATTTTAACATTTAAAGCTTAAATGATACCGATATTTCAATTTATATAATATTAGCCTAAATTTATTTTGTATAGACGAAAATAATTTTACATGTAAAGAAATAACCGGGGTTGACCTTCAGACATCTTCTCATACACATTATGACAGTGGGAAGAAAAAAAAATTCTTTTATTGCGCATGAGCTGCAAGTAAATAGAACTCATTAAATAAGTTCAAAAAGAAGATAAAACAAAGGAAAATTACAGACAAATGAAAAAAGAGGAAAAAAGAAAATTATTAAAAAAAAATAATAATAATAATAAATAATAAAAAAATAAAAAAGGATAGAATTTTTTTTTTTAAATATCCAGGGAAAAAAAAAAGATATAATCTTTTTATCAGCCCACACGATTATATCTGCAAAAAAGAATGCTTTATAATATTGTAATAATATAGCCGAAGCAAAATATATCAATACAATAGTGTGAGGAGCACTCAAAAAATTTTTACAAAAATTACAACAAATAGAATAAAACACAATAAGTAAAAATAACACGTAAAAACAGAAAGTAAAAGATAAAGAAAAAACAGAATAGAACATAAAACATAATCTATAAAGCGAGTAGCGAAATTAAATGAACTTACAGGAACGGGAAATTTTTCAAGAATGATTTAAATTATTTTCGTAACTATATTACCAGATAGCAAAATATGAAAACAAAAGCGCAAATTGAGAAAGCGTAACTAGAGGAGTTTTATTTTAAAGTGCGTTCTTGCTGCATTACTGAAGTACATTTGATTTGTTAGTTACCAAGGATGGGCCCAAAAATGGATGTGCGCAAGGTAATATTATACTGGATAATTTAAAGAAGTTGACTATAAATAATTTTAGAAAATAAATATTTATTTAGGGAAAAAATATAAAATGGAAAAGAGAAAGAAGCATGAATTGCCTGTTTTGCACATAATTTTAGCCACGGATTTGCCCGAAATGGATTTGCACATAATTTTTCCTTTTTTCATTTGTCTGTAATTTTCCTTTGTTTTATCTTCTTTTTGAACTTATATATATATATCTGTGTGTGTGTGCGTGCGTGCGTGAGAGAGAGAGAGAGAGAGAGAGAGGGAGAGAGAAGACATTTATCCCTTTAAGCTTCGTGGGAATCGCGTGATCTATTTAATTAACCAATAGTAATTTCTGAGATTTCCCTCTTTTCCCTAAATAGAGACATTTTCGGACTTTTTGCAAGATTTTCCCTACCAGAAAGACTGTTCGTGAATGGAGTGAACATCACTTTTTTGCTCCCACTCAACAAAGAATGACGTAATAAAAATTACTCTGTTTTAATTAAAATCCTGTGTCTGTTTTCCTGCTCGGTCCGACTGCATCATACTACAAGCCGGCTGGATTATAAGAACTGATGAAACGGGCGCAGGATTATAATAAATGATTCTTCAAAACATAAAAAAATATAATAATAATAAATAAACTGAAAGAATACACTTCAACTATGTTGGAAAATCTGCTTTTGCTTTCCTCAGTGAAATAGATATCCAACAATTACAAATTGATAATTTGTAAGCTACAAATCGTTTGTGGTCACCTCCTTTTACATGGTGGACGCTAGAGGACGGGGGTTTGAACGGCGAGAGGACCACTCGTCTGGTCAGCAGAAGGGGAGATAAGGAGTGATAGATTTATGAGGAATTAGAATGTAGAACGCCTTATCTTAACAATTTGTTCTTGTGGAATATAACATTTCTTTCAATTTGTTTTTGTGGGATATCTATTTCATTGAGGGAGTTTTTGCGATCTAGAACTTTGGAATAAAGCGACTACAGAGAAAACATTAGAGGCTGAGTTCTAGCTGCTTTTGGTTTCCCCAGTGAAATAGATATCCCACAATTACAAATTGAAAATTTGTAAGCTACAAATCGTTTGTGGTCACCCCCTTTTACATGGTGGATGCTAGAGGACGGGGGTTTGAACGGCGAGAGGACCACTCGTCTGGTCAGCAGAAGGGGAGATAAGGAGTGATAGATTTATGAGGAATTAGAATGTAGAACGCCTTATCTTAACAATTTGTTCTTGTGGAATATAACATTTCTTTCAATTTGTTTTTGTGGGATATCTATTTCATTGAGGGAGTTTTTGCGATCTAGAACTTTGGAATAAAGCGACTACAGAGAAAACATTAGAGGCTGAGTTCTAGCTGCTTTTGGTTTCCCCAGTGAAATAGATATCCCACAATTACAAATTGAAAATTTGTAAGCTACAAATCGTTTGTGGTCACCCCCTTTTACATGGTGGATGCTAGAGGACGGGGGTTTGAACGGCGAGAGGACCACTCGTCTGGTCAGCAGAAGGGGAGATAAGGAGTGATAGATTTATGAGGAATTAGAATGTAGAACGCCTTATCTTAACAATTTGTTCTTGTGGAATATAACATTTCTTTCAATTTGTTTTTGTGGGATATCTATTTCATTGAGGGAGTTTTTGCGACCTAGAACTTTGGAATAGAGCGACTACAGAGAAAACATTAGAGGCTGAGTTCTAGCTGCTTTTGGTTTCCCTAGTGAAATAGATATCCCACAATTACAAATTGAAAATTTGTAAGCTACAAATCGTTTGTGGTCACCCCCTTTTACATGGTGGATGCTAGAGGACGGGGGTTTGAACGGCGAGAGGACCACTCGTCTGGTCAGCAGAAGGGGAGATAAGGAGTGATAGATTTATGAGGAATTAGAATGTAGAACGCCTTATCTTAACAATTTGTTCTTGTGGAATATAACATTTCTTTCAATTTGTTTTTGTGGGATATCTATTTCATTGAGGGAGTTTTTGCGACCTAGAACTTTGGAATAGAGTGACTACAGAGAAAACATTAGAGGCTGAGTTCTAGCTGCTTTTGGTTTCCCCAGTGAAATAGATATCCCACAATTACAAATTGAAAATTTGTAAGCTACAAATCGTTTGTGGTCACCCCCTTTTACATGGTGGATGCTAGAGGACGGGGGTTTAAACGGCGAGAGGACCACTCGTCTGGTCAGCAGAAGGGGAGATAAGGAGTGATAGATTTATGAGGAATTAGAATGTAGAACGCCTTATCTTAACAATTTGTTCTTGTGGAATATAACATTTCTTTCAATTTGTTTTTGTGGTATATCTATTTCACCGAGGAAAGCAAATAAAATAGTAATAAATAATATTCATATAAAATAGTAATTGGTGTTTAAATGATTATAATTTTTGAATTTTTTTTTTCATTCTTGATATTTTATTTGAAATGCTTAATTTTTATTCAATGATCTTATTTTCATTTTTTATTTTTGCATTTTCAAAAACTTATTTACTGTTATTGAAATTTACTTCTTCTTTGAGGAATTTCATTTTAATAAATTGATTTAATATGACTAGCATAAAAATGTTATAGGATATTTAATTTCGTTTTAATTATATTATGTGTTGTAATATATGATCAATTGAATATCTTTGTGAAATTTAAATTTTGTTTTAGTATTTATCGTATGGTAATGATAAATAAGCAACTATGAGATTTAATTTATTGCTAAATGCAATATTTAATTAATGAAATTTATTTTGGTTATTTGAATGCCCTTACGGAGTGGCAAAAAATACAAAGTTAACATGGATGAAAATGCTAAAAGCAATACAGAAAAATTCACATTCTGCCTCAAACATTTCGAAAAACAAACTCTAGGTGCTAAATTAAATGACGAATGGAAAGCTAGAAATTTTCAAAAATTCATTAAAGGTTCAGATTTGAAATGATATAACTGCTTTCATTAAAAAAAAAAAAAAATTCTTAAACATAGCAAAATTAAACAATTGTTAACTACATAGACCCGAAACTAATGGAAAAGTTGAACGATTAGGACACACCATTGTAACACGTTTAAAATGTAAAATTAATGATTCTTCTAAAAAAATCCCTTGACCTAAATTGTTAAAAGAAGTAACCAAAGAATATAATTTAACTCCACATTCGGTAACTAAATTTCCACCAGCTTATTTAATGTTTGGCACTGTCCCATTTAATCATCCTTTATCCGAAGAAATTTATCCACCAATAGAAGAAGCAAGAAAAATTGCAGTTGAAAGAACTAAACAATATCATGAAAAAAATACAATTTATTATGATGCAAGATTCACTCATATTGAATTTTCCCCAAATGATACTGTAATGTATGAAGATTTTAAATACCCCAATACTAGGAAACTTACCCCAACTTTTTCTGGTCCATATATAATTCTTGTAAAAATTTCTGATGTTAATTATAAAATAAATGAAAAAAAAAATATTCATAATAAAAAAAATACAGAAATAGTTCATGTATCAAAATTGCGAAGGTGCCACCCACCTGACAAACTGAAACTATGTCATGAATAAAAAACATGTAATAATTTAAATAATAGAATCAATTATATTTTATATTGAATTTAATGTTTTTTCATTGTTAAAATAAAATTAAAAATACCAAATATGACAATAATACACATGGTTCAATGGAACATGTGGTTCCCTTTTTTTCAAATTTTCTTCTTCAAGTACAACGTTTACCCAATCTAGAAGGATATGAGGCGATGGTAGTTTTTCTCTGTGGTTAAAACAAAAAAAAAAAAAAAAAAAAAAAAACATTTTTACATAAGCATCTTTTGAAACTAGGATCTTCCAGCACATCATTGTTGAGACTAGGGACTGTTTTCCTCCTTTTGGGGAATACAGCCCCTAATCCAGCAAAAAATTTCCCCCTAATAACACTGAAGTCTTAAACTTCAGATTAAAGACCAAGTGTCAATTTTTTTACATTTTATTTTCAAAGTATACAATTCTGAATACAAATTTTAGATTGAAACTTTTTTGACAAAAAGTGTCTTGTATTATTATATGTAAAAGTATTTGTATTTTTATATTTCATATCACTTATATTTTCATATTTTTTATCTTTCATGTTTTTGAATATTTACAATTTTAAGAAAATTTCTATAGATTTTCTTATCTTAAGTGAAAAGTTTACTTAAATTGTGTTAGTATGAGGAACTATGTTTATTGTGATTTTTAAAAAAGGAATGAAGAAATTTTAATCACAAAAACTATTTAAAATGAAGATCTAACACTTCAATTTGATGGTAGCGCTACTTAAATTTTTTTTTCTTCCTCGAACACTTTATGAAAAAATTTTTTATATTGTGTACAATTGTGTACTTTTTATGATTCATGTTACTTTATATCTTGTTGATATCACAAATATTATTTTTTCTTCTCTTCATTTCAATTGTGCCATCATAGGGAAAGTTTTACAAAGGAATAATTTTTAAAATTTTTAGATATTAGTTAAAATTTTTCGGCGAGGGGGTATGTAACATAAAAAGCTTCTATTAATCTTTTTATGTTAGTTTCTTCGTTAAAAACTACTCCTAATTTATTACTAATTTATTTCAAATCGAAACACTTTATCATACTTTTAAAAAGCCACATCCTGTTTCTAAATCTATTTTTGGCTCAACTATGCATAAATTTAAATAAAGACATTTATCCCTTTAAGCATCGTGGGAATCGCGTTATCTATTTAATTAACCAATAGTAATTTCTGAGATTTCCCTCTTTTCCCTAAATAGAGACATTTTCGGACTTTTCGCAAGATTTTCCCTACCAGAAAGACTGTTCGCGAATGGAGTGAACATCACTTTTTCGCTCCCACTCAACAAAGAATGACGTAATAAAAATTACTCTGCTTTAATTAAAATCCTGTGTCTGTTTTCCTGCTCGGTCCGAGTGCATCACACTACATATATATATATATATATATATATATATATATATATATATATATATATATATATATATATACATACGAGGGTTGTCCATAAAATAAGGTTCCCAACGAATTCTTACAATGAAAAATATGTTTATTGGCATTGAATAATACATGTTTGAAAAGCTTAGATTTCCCTCTATTTTTCGATATAATTGCCGTTTAGATCAATGCATATTTGCATGCGGTGTACCATCTTCTTTATGCCTGAGTCATAGAACTCTGCCGCCGCGCCACGAAGATAGCTTAAAACCTCTTCTTTAAGCTCTTCGTCGGTTGTGAAATGCGTCCCTCCCAAGTGCTTTAATTCAGGGAAGAGATTTTAATCACTGGGGGCCAAGTCTAGGCTGTAAGGGGGGGGTGACAGTATTCCATCCAAATCTGTTGATGAGATCAGTTGTGACTCGGGCGGTGTGCGAACGAGCGTTGCCCTGATGGAGACACACTCCATTTGTGAGCATGACTCTCCTCTTGTTTTGAATCTCGCGGAAGGTTCTTCAACGTCTGACAGTAGCGATCCGCATTAATTGTTGTGCCGGTAGGCAGGAATTCGCACAACAATAATCATTTCCTGTCCCAAAAGACACTCGCCATCACTTTGCCGGCAGACAGAATTTGCTTAAACTTCTTCGGCTTTGGCGAGCCTGGATGTTTCCACTGACGGGATTGTTCTTTTGCTTCCGGTGTCATCATGTAGTGGACCCAGGTCTCGTCCCCAGTGACAGTAGAGTCCAAAAATTCCTCGCCATCTGTTTCGTAGGCATGAAAAAATTCGTGGGCCGCTTTCACACGTTGCCGTTTGCTGTAATCCGTCAGAATTTTCGGGACCCACCTTGCACAAACTCTGTCATATTCTAAGCAGTCTCTCAAAATGTTGTGAATGCAGGACTTGCTGACATCAGGGATCGTCTCGCTGATGTCCCGAACCGTCATCCTTCGATCTTTCAGCATTTCTGCTTCGCTTCCACTTTCGCAATCGCTTAGTCCGAAAACGATGGCCGGCCAGAGCGTTGTTAATCATGGACGTCTGTGCGCCCGTCTTTGAATTATCTGCACCTTTTGCGCACATGTTACACACTCATACACTTTTCCCCGTACACCTCACACAGTTGGGAATGAATGTCCACCGGAGGAACGTTTTTTGCACACAAAAAACGAATCACAGAGCGTAATTCGCGCTATATATATTATATATATTATATATATTATATTATATATATTATGTATATATATATATATATTATATATATTATATATTATATATATATATATATATATATATATATATATATATATATATATATATATATATATATATATATATATATATATATATATATATATATATATATTCATATATATACAGTGATACCTCGAGATACGAGTTTAATTCGTTCCGTAACCTTGCTTGTATGTCAATTTGCTCGTATCTCAAAGCAATTTTCCCCATTGAAATTAATTGAAATGCCATTAATCCGTTCCAGTCCCGAAAATGCTACCCCCAATTGTTTTTGTTACGTGTTTTTGAATAAGAAAAATGTATTTATAAGTGACAAATATTGTATAAAAACATAATAAAAGAGAATGTAAAGCAAAAAAAAAAAAACTGGTTTTATAAAGTGCACATACATATTTGTATTTTGGTCACTCAAATTCAACTTACACACAATTTAAATGCTACTGTGTGCTTAATTTTAGTCACTGCATTCTCTTCACTGGTCATCGCTTTTTTTCCCGGATTAAAAAAAAAACTGTCCAAGAAGGTTTGTCTCCTCATCCTTTTCAGAATGCTGCAGAAATGAGTTAGACAATGGTCATTAAATAGCTCCGATGTACGACCGGTTGGAAGTTTTCGGGTGTTTCGTGTTTATCACGAACTGTGAAATTCTCTCCCACATTCCCAAGAACTCTTTTATCTCACTTGTAGAGATAGCCTCCTCCGCCTCTGGCTCTTCCTCGAAACCAATTTCTTGCAGAACCCCCGAATGCTGCTGCGACTGTAACTCTTGTAATTCTTCGGTCGTTAGTTCCTGAAAGTGTTCCTCTCACGTCTCTCTCGCCGATCACCAGATCCATGGATTTTCGCAGAGATACAATCTCCTCCTCTATTGGCACTTCGGGTTCGAATCCTTCGAAGCTACAGACTCGGGCGACAGCACAATTTTCGGCTACAGGCTCACTTAGGCTACAGCTTTCATGCAGAGGTCAAGGTCCTCGTTGTAACACTCAGCCAGGCCTGATCTATAATTCTGAGGCATACCACGATGTTAAAGTGGTCCTTCAAGTACTCTCGAAGGGTCATATTTGTGTTCTCTGTCACCTCAAAGCAGCGCCGGAACAGGTACTTAGTGTACAGCTTATTAAAATTAGAAATCACCTGCTGATTCATGGGCTGCAGGACAGGAGTGGTGTTAGGTGGTAGATAGAGAACCTTTATAAACTTGAACTCTTCGAGAATGTCATGTTCGAGGCTTGGTGGGTGAGCAGGAGCATTGTCGAGGACGAGAAGGGCTTGCACGGCCGTTCCTCTTATCTCAAATGTCGCTCGTATCTCAAAACAAAATTTCGCTCCCTCGACAGCTCCCACTGTATATACATATATATATATATATATATATATATATATATATATATATATATATATATATATATATATATATATATATATATATATATATATATATATATATATATATATATATATATATATATATATATACATATATATATATATATATATATATATATATATATATATATATATATATATATATATTATATATATATTTTTTTTTTCTTTAACACATTTGGAATAATGACCCTCAAAATAGGGGTGGTAAACAAATTTCAAAAAGATTGGATCCTAAATTGTATATATTTGGCGATAATCCCAAAAAAAAACAACCAAGCAAAGTCGCCGCCGCAAATGAATATTTTAAGATAACCGTAGACTAATTCAAGAGAGGAATACTAAATTTTACTCCGTTGCTAAGCAACCAAGTTCTGACTAAGGAAAAAAAATGAAAATATATAAGTGATTGCCTGGAGTAATTTATTTATTAATAGTTAATCGAAAATATCTGGTACTTTCTAGGCAATTGACAATTTTTCGGCTGATTTCTGACCAAAAATCAAAACTTTTTTTTCTCTTTTTAATTTCTTTTGAAAAGAAAATTTAAATCGATTTATAAATGATTTATGATTTTCTAAGCTTTTAGAATACATGAACTTCTTATCTGAAATTATTTGGGTTCTTTTATGTTGTTTTTACTTTATTTATACGAGGATGTCATTCTAAAATCAAATTTACATAACTTATTCTAAACAAAATTTTAGGGATAATCATTTTTACAGCTTTGATCAAATATCTATTCAAGAAAGTTTAAAGAAACAAAAAAAAAGTGCCTGAAAAAAATGTAGATTGTGAAGTAATTTTGATACACATTCACAAGGTTTTATATAATTTACGATATTGTTTTTTTTTTTTTTTTTTTTTTTTTTCAATAACTGTAGGAATTACTGAATGATAAGTGACATTTTAAAAGCATTGAAACACGTTATGTTTAAAAATAATATATTGGAATAATATGTTGCATATTGTATGACTTATTGTTTAAAAAATTGCCTCATTCTGCCAGATACTTTCTTTGGATAAGGATGATTTGCATATAGCATCCTGATGTTTCGATACATTCTGGAACCACAAATTCACCATAAAATGTCACACAACATGTTCTTCAATTACGATCAGCTACATTTATCAGCAAATACTGCTATTATGATTTCTTTGCTTTCTTATATATATATATATATATATATATATATATATATATATATATATATATATATATCTGATATATCTGATAAGATACTCTCCTTTTAAAGGTTCTCAATAGGTAAGGTCCTCAAGATATTGAAAAGGTGGCACAAAAACTTAAAAAATAAAATAGTTAATTTTATTAACTCATAATATCTGGTCTCAAAATTTTAATTTTAAAGTCAAAAATAACTTCATAGTTACAATATTGATGTTACGGTTCTCTTATTTTTTTAAAGACCGCATGAATCCTGTTAAAATATTAAATTGCATATGTTTACTTTTCGGAGCATAAAATAATTATCAAAATAATGATTAAGACCCAAATGAAAAACAGTATAATTGATGATAAAAACTTCACTGGCTTCAAAATATATGAAGAGGTAAATAAAAGTCGACCTGTTTCGAGAGCTCAAATATAAGCACCCATTCTCAAGACTCGTCAGGCGTGAATGACTTGTGACATTAATGACTTGTGGACGCTCAATACATGTCTGCTTTTATTATAATCTAAATCATTGAAGTTTCATCATTTCGATTCAGTTTCTTAGGATAATTTATTTAGTAACACGGCATATTAAATTACTTCACACGATACTGAAATAAAAGGCGTAGGTTCTTAGATTAAAAAAAATAATAGTCACTACTTTCTAAAAAAAATCAATGCAATACATTTTTTTTTACTGCTAACCTTAATAACATTGTTTGAGGATATTAAAAAAATTCCATTTACTTTTGGAATTTCAAAAGTCGAATGTGAAAATGGAATGTTCCCTAACTCCAGGAATCAAAATTAAATAGTTACAAGGACAGCTATTTCAAACAAGTTAGCGTTTTCAACCTACTCGAAGTTGTTTGAAAAGGTATTTTTTATTTATCGATTCCAATGTTTATTCCATATATATTTTAAGGTATACTTTAGGCGTACTTCGATCGAGTTTATTTTCACGCCCTATTTTTTTTAAAAATTATTAAATAATTTGCTTAAAATAAATTATTCAAGCTGTATGATTTAATGCATTTACAGTATAAAACAAATGGGATGTCCATCGCATAACGTTAACCTTGATACCACTATCATTAAATTAATGAAATAAACCTAGATAAATAATAATAGTTACATTTTTTTTCTCCTTTTAGCTTTCAAGGAATAATATATTTCATTCAAACAGATTACAATTCTGGAAATAACGAAATTATTGAGTAGATTCCATGGAGCAATATCATTCTTATCCTCTTATGTCAAAATATAGGATAAATTGATATTCATAGTTTCTATTAAAAGTATGTTAAACTTCTGGCTGTGTATTTTTTTCTTATCAGAATAAGTTCGATAATTGCAGACATTTTATTACATTTTTCAAATCAGATGATGATTCTGAAATTGGTACGGCTTCGGAATCTTTTTACAGATTTCACTTCATTTATATTTATTTATTTACTTTATCATAGTATTTGTGGATTAACAAAATAAGGCATTTTTCTAATAACAATTTATGCTATAATAATAATATCTTAGGAATTGTGATAAAGTTGAAAAATAATTTTACCAAAAGTAAAATTTTTTCAACATCTTTTTTTAAAAGAGCAGATTTCTTAAAATTTACGTCCAAATAAAATTGCAGTTCGAATTTGTTCATTTAAAAAACAAAGCAAACAGTTGTGGTTTTTTTTTGAGTTGCACTAATATCTATTAACTTCCTATAAAAAAAGAAACAATAAAGTAAATAAATAAATAACTTGTCTGTTCAATCTTGTGCACTTATTTACTACGATCAGTCAGACGTTTCGCACTTTGTAATTTTAACATAAATGTTCTTAAAATTTTATAAGCTAACTAGCTCATAGTTCTGAAACTCGAAAAAAAACTTAGCAATTACTTAAAGCTAGTGTTAGTTTAAAGAAATACTTTAAGTACCTATAAAAATTAAGCAAAATAAGTTAGTATATTATCGAAAAAAATCTACGTGGTGGCATAAAGAAAGAGAAAAAATATAATGGAATAATTTATTGAATAGTTCTGTGAATAACACGTGGCCATGTAATTAAAAATTTAATTTCACAATTAAGATGTTAGGACGACATTTAAGGTACTTTAAGACGCTTAAAAATTTTGGCTAAGTATTCGACAGCTTTTTATGTTCGATATCTTTATACTTCTTGTAGTGACTTATAAAGCTATTTATAAACAACACTATTTTAGATAATCTATGTTGAAGTCACAAGAAGCAGTAAAAAATTACAATCAATTTTTTATCTTCATTTTTCGAAAAAATAGTATGCTTAGTAAATAATCAACTGTTTAGCATCGAATAATTTTAAACAGCAGAATGTTTTTAATTACTTAACAAGATTTTATTCTTAGCTAGCAGGCAATAATTCTAAGTTTTCTTTTAATAAAAACTTGACCATAATTTAAAAAGGAATTTGAATTTAAAGGTAAACCTAAATTAAAGAACTAAAAAATATTGATTAGTACAATAAGGAAAAAATAATATAGGTAGTAGCGTAAAAAAATATAATATTTAAAAATGCTGAAATTTATTTAAATATTTGATAAAATGGTTCTGCGAAATACACGCGGACAACTAATTTAAAAATTTATTTTAAGATTACCACTATATATTAGATGTTGAGAAATCTTAAGATTCTTAAAAATGTTTACTACTTATTCGTATTAATAATTACAAAGTATTCAATAATTTAAGAAATTTATAAATATATAATTCAAAATCTATAAATACGTGTGTATATTGCTGAAATTGTATCCATTATTGAAAAAAACAAACTAAAAAATAAAATATAATCACAATCTGATATATAATCACATTCTATCAGAAACATGCTTTTATAAAATTCGACATTCGTTGAATAAAATGTTTAAATATTATGAAAGTACGCTTTTGTGCCCATTTTCGTAACTTAATTAATAGTTAGCTCTAAATAATTATCATAATTGAGGCTACCCCCAGGAAACATTGAGATTGACACTTAGTACGTGAAAATCCGATCATTAGAACGAAAGTTATTCAATGTGGTATTATTCACTGTTCCATGTTATTCACTGTCACTAGTTTTGCTCACTGCTTTTTTTTCTTTTTTTTCTTTTTTTTTTTTTTTTTTTCTTATTTTTTTGCTTTGTAATGTAATGTCACATTATTCCATTGCATATCCAATAATAAATATTAAAACTCGAAGTTTAAATCTTTTTAAATCTATCCTAATCTCTTCGAATAACCTACTAGTATTCCTTTCATTAATTGCTGTATAGTATTTAAATTACACAAAAAAGAAATGTTACAAAATTTAAAATTTTTTTGACATTTTACACTGAGCAAACCCAACCAGATCGTCTGGGTTTTTTTTTAAATGTTTGCAATCAGCTTTGCATTATTCATTCATTGTCAGAATTTAGTACTTTAAGCATTACATGAACAAAGCTCAACACATTAAGAACATGTCTTATGTGAGATTTATTTTTTTTTAATAATTTAATTAAATAATTTTTTTTTTGGAGTTCTTTGATCTAACTTATAAGTTCTACCTCTCTATATCAAGAAAGAAAAAAAAAAAACTCGTTAACGCCGCTGTTTTGGATGTTCAACATTTGTTTTGCTGAGCAAAAACGATACCCGAGAAGGAGTGTGGAACTTAAACATTTGGAAAGTGCGTAGAAAAACGTACAACAAATAAGATGGAACAGAAAAAGTAACATTCGATTAACAGTTCGTGAATTATTGATCGTTAAACTTGCAGTTAAAAATATTATGCGGGTCAGTGTGCAGGTCGAGGAGTACTCCAGTGCAATAGTAGAGTTGAAATTGGTCGTACTGAAAGGGCTTTTTTGCTTATGAATTTTTTTAATTCTAATTTGTTTGATTGTTAATTTTAGGTGGGTTTTCTCTTTTTTTTTAATTTTTTTAAAAATTTATTTTCAGCGTTCTTGTTTTAAATATTGACTGTTTATACATTGTTGTCGGAAAAATTTTTTTCTCTCTCGTGACCTTTATCATATAATCTGACGCTTCAGTTGATGCCAAAAATAACAAAAAAGAGAGAAAGAAGAAACCACTTCCAATTAGAATCGTTATATAATTTGAGATTATCGTTACATGTTGCTAAAAAGTAAAATTACTTCTCATTCTTATTTATTGTGTCGTATTTTTTAAACATTTCTAAATACAGTTGGTAACTTTTTTTCTACGTTCTAGAAAACGTTCATTATTTCGTTACAATTAACAAAATGCTCTTACGCTAAATTAAAATAATTATAATTTATATAATTATTAAATATTTTATATTATAATTTGTAGAATAAATTAATTTTTTATACCAAAATGATCCTTTTTTTAGAAGGAAAAAAAAAGACTTTTAAAGAGAACAAAATCTGATGAATGAGGAGCAATGAGGAGTCATTTCAACTTTTCTTAAAATTACAATAAAAAAAATGCTTACATTTTGCATACGTCGTATAACTTATGTCTTGAAATTAGTTGAAAAATTTTCAAAAAAAGGTTTTTTCAAAAATATTATGATAGAATTATTTAATTTTGCAAATATATTAAATAAAACTACTTTAAGTTATACAAATAGTTTTATTTATATTTCAATAGAAGGCGCCACGAGATTCGAAGTTCAAGCTGGCGTTTTTGTACTCATTTTTTTCTCTCTGACAAAATGATTTTATCATTTTATTCTAAAAATTAAGATAGATCTGCCATCTAGTGTCATTATAAAGAAACAGTCTTTCACAAAATGTACCGAATTATTGATATGAAAAATTAAAGAAAAACAAGCACATGAGTTTACGCTTTAATTTACTCCATTATTTTCTGGATTCACAGTACAAAAAATTAACACGTAATCAATTCTGTAAAATACACCATATATTTTACTTTTTGTTACAAGTGTATTGTAAATAATGGGCAATATTAGATACAAAATTAAAATAAAGTTATAACTTTCAGACTAATGATCGAATTTAATCATAATAAGCTCTAATCCAATTAATTCGCGGGACTTACTAGCTAATACTTGTTATTGATCTTAATCACACGATTTTTAAAGTCGCAAAATTCCAACTTATAAAACTTTCGTCACACATAAATCTTACTTTTTCTGATAAAACTTACCTTTTTTCCCTGACTGATTTGGATTCTTGACCCTTAAATCCGCAATCAAGAAAATATGGTCCCAAAAATACAGGCAGGGAGGGTGGTCAAAAAGTTCGACCACTTAATTATTTCATTTCATTTTCTACTCGTTTATCTAATAATTCAATGTAAATACAAATATTTCTTATGCATATTTATAAATATAATTTTTATTATAATTTTTTTAATAATAACATTTTTCAGCTGTAAGATACACAAATTTTTATATAATTTTAAATTTTCTAATTTTAAACTGAAAATTCCAAAATTTAAAACATATTGTTTTTAAAGTTTTTGAGAAATGAAAATTGAAAGATACGATGTCTTTGAAATTTGGTTTCTTGAGAAATATTAGATCGATTTTTCGTTCATATTTCGTATTTTGACATTTAAAATTGCATTGTTCAAAATTTAGTAAAATTTTATGTGCCATACGAATCTAACATTTTTTATCTAATTATTGAATATAATAATAAAAACATGATAAATATTTTTTTTAAATAAATTTTACTTGAAATTATTCTATGATAAATTATTTTGCCAATTGTGTGCGTATTTCTTTTCATTTGCTTGATTAAATCCAGAGATGTAACGAAATATTTGCAAAGCAAAATTGACATTAGTGGAACCTTAGAGTAGATATTAAGTATATCTCTCCTTCCTCTAAGAGTGGAAGCATTTTTTTTCACATTGCGATCAAGAATAAAAATGCTGTCGAAAAATTTATGATAATTGAATTCTTACTCAGAGAAAGTATGCTTCTTTTTTTTTTTTTTCATTCTGTCTGATAATTAAATAACCTAAATATCGTCTGTCCCAATCAATTAGCATATTTAATGTTATAGAATATATTTGCATATAATATATTATTATAAAATATTTGCTCACAATTATAAGTTTGTTTAAAAATGATAATTCCACGTAAAAAATATTCTTTTCATGTAGCTTTTTATTTTAAATGATTTAATTAATTAATGATCGAAAATTTTTTTAAATATAAAGTATTAAAATGTTTACATCATTTTAATCTACGTAATATAAAATAACGAAATTCAAAATTTTAAAGGAATCGGTCGAATTGTTACTGAGAAATAAAAATTTTAAAATGCGATTTCTTTGAAATTCTATTACTCAATAAATTATTCGATCGATTTCAGTCAAATTTTATATTTTCTCCCTTAAAGAATTTAAAATTATTAAAAAACGTGTATACCTTACAATTCAAAAATGTTCGATCTTTAGTAAATGCGTTAATTAAAAATAACCTATGATTATTAAACATGGGATTATTATTGACATGGAAATTATCTAGATGGAAATATCTTTGAATAAATGACTTGCAAAGCTTTTCCAGATATTTTAAGGATCAAAAATCCTAATTTCTTGAAATAAAGTTTATTCAGAGAAAGTACGTTTTTGTGCCTGAAAAAATAATTTACTTGTATGATATCGTCTGCACTAGTATAGTTGCACCACCCTCGAGATTGACTCTTAATAATGCGTGAATCGTTAGTTTTTCAGCCTGTCCACTTTTTTCTCTTTTATTTATTTAATTTATTTTATTTTATTAATTTATTTCATTTAATTGGTTTATTTTTGTTATATTTATTTATTTATTTAAATTTTGCACCACGTGCAGTGCAACAAAAGACAAGAAAAAAACGTACCACCCTGAATAACTTTTTATCTAATGATCGGATCTTCACGTTCTAGAATTCATTTTTAATGGTTTAAGGGGGTGACTTCAAATATGCTAATTAATTAGTGCTAACAATATTCTAAAATTACGAAATCAAGCACAAAATCGTACTTTCTCTAATTAAACATACCTTTTTTCGATGGATTCGGATTTCTGAACCATAAAATATAGGGGTAGCCGCTATCTGGGAAATATATTAAATAATGCAGACGATATTATTATACGAGTAAGTTACGAAATCAGACACAAAAGCGTACTTTCTCTGAATTTCTCTGAGCAGTTTGACGGATTTGGAGTCCTGATCCTTAAGATATGATGGTAGCCATAATTTGGATAGTATAGTCCAAATGGTTTAAACAGAAAAGCGATCGAAATTTTAGACTCCTTAATGTTAAATTAACTTTTTTGCGTTAATTAAACTTTAACTAAGAACGTTTTTGTTGCATTTTTGGAACTAACAAAGCTAATCAAAAAGTTTGACACTAAATCATAAAACAGGTTTATTCAAATATAATTTCCATTAAAAATAAATATTAGTTATTTTTTTTATATTTAATTTAATAATGGTCGAAATTTTAAAATGCAATAAAGTACACAAATATTTACACCAATTAAAATTACAATAAGCATGCTGTAATGACTAAACGAAAATGTAAGGACAGTCGGGTGGTAGCGATACGATAAAGGTGAAACAATTAACGATAAAGTGATAACATGATAAAGGTGAAATAAATAATATTATAAGGGGCCCAACTTTCAACCACTCTCCTACATAAGCTATTGGGACCCTATTTTTGAGGTTCTGGCTGTCTTTCGTCGACTAGCAAGTAATAAATTACTAGTTAAAAAAAAATACCATTTAAGAAAATCGCAGTAGAAAAACTGTTAGTAACTTCTGATGGGCAGGATTTTCGATCATTTTAACGTTTTTTTCAGCGATATTTTTCAAATTCAAATATTTTTAATGAGATGTTATTTATTACGATACACGAATTTTGAATTAGTTAGCTATTCTTGACGATCTCGATGAACGACGATTCCATGGTTCATCCTCGTCGTTTTCCGATCATTTTAGATAGTTATAAATCGTTTTTTCAGCGATCTCAACATGATTTATTTAAACTTCGGTATTTTTAATACGATAATATTGCGATACCGGAAATTTGAATTTCAGTGATCACTTTTTGATACGTATGATTCACGGCTTTTACGCCATTAATACACTCCGTTTTCTAGTTTTCAAGGTTGCTATTTCAGCTATTTTTTTACGATCTTTTACATGGTCATCCAAAATTTGATAATTTTAATTCAATGTTATTCACCGCATTTTTCATTCGTTTTTTGGTAGGTATTTATTGACTTTTCAAACGTTACACATAGCTTTTAAAATTCTGATTTTTTTTAATAAGATATTTCCATATCCGAATTTCGAATTAGAGTAATCACCGTTTGATATACTTTTTTGTGACTATTCCATCATTCATCTACATCATTTTCCAACCATTTTCTCCGTATTTTTTTCTTTCTATTTTTACGGCCTTCTTCACATGGTTTTTCAACTAACAGTATGTTTAATATAATATGATGTTATGACGACACGTGAATTTCAAATTTGACTAATCACTTTTTGACGTGTTCAACTCGCGAAAATGTCGTCGTAAATCTAAACTAGTCTTTTGAATCGTTTTCTTGGCAGTTATTACAGTTAGTTGTCTTACTTCCGGTCCGGCAATTCCTGCATCGTTTTTAAAATCTCGATATTTTAAATATATTAGTATTACTTTCGTGATAATTGCGGATTAGAGTATTCAATTTTCCATACGAGGATAAATATTTACTATTCAGTGATCGTTCTATGGAAATAGGGATAATTAATCACGTAATTATGTTCTATGCAATTTTATGATCTAAATATTTAGTTAACACGGAGGCAATTATTGGGTGGCCCACTATAAAACACTGGATCTGTTGGAGCCACAAAAAACAGATTCCGGGTTGGGACAATAAGTACTTCGTCAGAGTCTGTTTATAATACACTTTGTCCAAAGACTTCTGGGAGGGGAAACCATTATTTTTCGGTTTTATTCAATTGATTACATGCACACACATTCTAGAACTTAATCATATGTAGTTATCACTTATCTTAAAGATGAAATGATCTCTTGTGTTATATTCTATCCGTACTGTAATAATACCGTAAAAAAATATTTTACGACCTGTTGCCAACTCGAATTTTAATGTACATTATTAATGGTTTTAAATGAAGGTCACGGGGGGATTGACCCCTCCCATGAGTGAGAGCTTTCATTTCAATAAGTCTGACTGAAATGTCGACATCACAAAATGTATTGTTATTCTGCTTTAAAAAAAAAGTTTTATAAGCCCTGATTTCCTAGTAGTATTTAGAGGACTAACAAACGTTGCTACTGATTATGAAAAATGAAACGAGCTTGGATTTTGAGAGTCAAAAATTGAAATCCGTCGAAAAATGTGGATGTTTAATTAGAACGTTTTTGCTTCTGATTTCGTAAAACCTGCCCTAATTAATTAAATTATTCAAAATTAGACTCTCGACCCATCTTAGTAGGTATTAAGAAAAATCCTATCCATCCAATCCATCTTAGTAAAATCCGATTATTAGATCAAAAGCTACTAATGGTATTGAGTGTGTTTGTTTCACACGCATGCGTGTGCTCGAGTGTGTGTGCACTGAAACATACGCACCGAGAAATAAGGCTGTTGTGATCACCAAGGTCTTTTAGTGACGTGAATAGCTGATATGCAGCCAATTTCAAATATTTGCTATTCATTGAACAACAGTCCCATTTGTCCGTTGGATACGTGATTCGTTATAAACCATTATTCATTATAACCAATATCTGTGCCATTATTATACAACTTTTAACAGCAATATGCACGGGCAGTTCCTAAATGTAAAGGGAATTACAGAAATGGACCTAAAGTCTCAGTTTTTAAGTTTCCCATAAGTGAGAAAATGAATCGAAAATGGATTAATTTCATTAAATGAGACAGTTATCGAATAACTGTTAACAGACAAATAAGTGTTATTTATCTTTTATATTTTAATATTCGTTTTTGCAGACTTTATAATAAGTTTTTTAATTACATCGTGAAAGAAGTTGTATTTAAGAATTACAATATTTTGGGTATTGTTTATCTTTAGCGAATATTATAATATAAAACTAACAAAGCATTCGTAAATTTGCAAAACTTTTGGAAGTGATATAAAACAAATTTAAACATCATTTGTTTTGTATAAATAAATAGATGATCAAATATCAGGATGTCATTAAAGCGTTGAAATTTTTATTATTTAAGAAAACTAGTAAAAAAAGCAGTTAAGTTATATTTGTAAAAGAAAGAAAAATTAATAATAATGTTGATTGGCACTTTAAGCTCATTTATTTTTAACTATAACTTACTTTTATATGAATATAAACAAACATATTTATACTTAAAATCAAACACTCTGATGCATTTAATGAAAATAATAAAAAGGAATTTAATTCATTGTTAGCCATTTTAATTTTCGTACGTTATAATTTTAAATGAATGTTAATGAAACTGATATGCTTCAAATGGTTATGAATATTTTTAACACAGATAAATTGTTTTTGTGTATCTTATCATGATGTTTTAGATAATTTTTTATTACTTTATAATTAGTTATTAGATTTTTATGATTTCCTTTGAGAAATCTCTATATTTTGATTTTTTTTTTTTTTTTTTTTTTTTTTTTTTTTTTACAAATCTTATAAGAAATATTGTCATCAAAAAATTTATATGTTAGAAAAATTTAAAGTTTGAAGATACTTTACTTTTTTATAATAATCAACAAAAAATTTTTTAAAAAAGTTTTATTTATTTTTGAAAACACAAAATACTATTTTAAAGTTCTACAATCTTAAGAATCGAAATACTTTGTCAAATTATTTATAATTAATTTATTATTATTACTTTATAATTATTACTTAGCTAAATTATTTTGTCCTTTTTTTTTATGTCATATGCGTAGTTTATTTGTAAATATTTGCAATGTTTATGTTTATATTATTTCCACTTCGAATTTGAATGTATATCTTACGATTTTGAAGGAATTCTTTAAAACCTATTTTAAAATAGTAATTTTTTGAATATGCCAATAAAATTACAATTTCTTTATTTGTTTTTTCTTCTGCCATGATATAACATATTTTTATGTGTCCCGTATTCGTTTCCTTATTAAAATTATTGTATCATTTCTTATTTTCAAATATATGATTAAAATCAATATTTGATTACATATTAAAAAATAATAAATTGTGTCCTTAAATGATATTTACTCTTTTGATATTGAAATTAATTATGATGAATCAAGATTTAAAATTAAAAGAAAAAAAATTCTTATTAAATCATTTTCTATTATGAAATAAAAATAATACACCTTCGTGAAAAGCATCAAACAGTCCTACATGTTGATTTTATTGAGTTATAACGTGATTAGTAACATTAATTTATGATACTAAAAAATTGACCGCTTAAAAATATTTAAGTGCAATTAAATTAGCTAAAGCAAAAGTATTTTACGTTGCTATTTATTATAGTTTTCTTTTAATACCAATCTGAAAACCCCGCTAGCTTATGGTTCGCTATCACTTCCGAGGATGACGCCACAAACCTACTAATAGGACTTGACTCTCGGTGGCTATATTTTTAAATCATGGCAAAACGTCATGGCAAAAGGCGATTCAGTGAGGGACCATTCGTCGTGGACAGACAGAAATTCATCGTGGGCACAATTCGGCGGGGGGCACAACTCGTTGTAGTTAAAATTTTTCGCAAACACAATTTCTTGCAGTGCCGGTCAAATGCATCTAGTAACGACGACACGTCTATGAAAGTTAACTAAATATTAAATTTGTAGCCGTTCAAAAAAGCACCTACGATGGAAGGTGTATGAGCTATGTTTATGCAAGTAACTAAACTAGAAATGATAGCCACGGCTATTTCTTAGCGTCCAGCTTAATAATTTCGTGAAAAAGATATATGTTGTTGGTAAAATATTTTTAATTAGCATTTATTTTGGCCAAACAAACTATTTGCATTAGTCGTTACATATTTCTGTCAAGAAATATAACATCTACCCTTGTTGTTGATAATATTCTAGATGTCCAAATTTTCTTAATTTTAGTTTTTGAATTAGAAAACAAAAAAAAAAAAAAATGAAATGGTTTCTAAATTAAGTTACCATATACTTTTACAACTGACACTATGAGCATTTCTGACACTGGGACTTTTTAGGGTATGAAACTAATAAAAATTTCAAATAAAAAATTTAAAAAAAGAAAAAAAAAAAACTTTAATCTAATAATGGAATTTTTACGTTATGGTGTTCACTAAATGATTTAATAGGCAAACTTAAAGTTAAGCTCATTAAACGAAACTGGTGGTGATAGATAAATTATGAAAACACACAGTAAAAGATAAATGAAACGATATTACGACACATATTCAACTCACCATCAAAATCACAGCATTAGAGATGCAATGTTTATAACTAGTTAAAAAATTACTCCGCTATTATGATAGAATTTTGATTAGTAAAATACATTTTCCTTCTGCTAAAGAGAGCAATATTATACAAAAAATATATCAAAGGGAGACATTTTTATTTAATTTTCTGCCATCAATACTGAAAAGCGAAAAACTAATAACATCCTTTCCTTCTTACAATTTTAACCTATTATTTTAATGAAGCACTGCAGCATGTCTGACCACCGTGCGTTATCTTCGTCCCATTAAAGGAAAATTCTACTGCCATTTTTAAAATTCTTTTAAAGCATTTCAAAAGAGTACCACACATCTATCATCCTCCTTTATTTCTCTAAATAACTACTATTAAAATTAACATTCCCTGTTATCAATGACGTCAAAAAATATGGCAAATTTTATTTTATTCTAAAAAAAGTTTCATGATTTGGAAAGCTGTTGTTTAAACATTTCAGTTCTAGTAAATGGGTGATTCTTAGGAAACATGACGATTCGGAAAAAAAAAGTTTTCTTCAAAATGATCTAAAAATTCTTTTTGTATATTTATTTAGTTACATTTATTAATATCTTACAGATAGCAGTGTAGTTCATTGAAGTTATGCAAACAATGAGTGAACGAACAATGTATTTTTTAAATTGTATTTCATTGTTGTGCATTAACCAACAATGACACTTTATAATTGATTGTTAAAACGAAATTGACCTTTACATTGTTCAACAATACTACAATTCCAAAAGTCGCAAAACCGAAAGTATGTCTCGACGAGGTTGAGAGGGTGAAGACAGACACCGCCCCCCCCCCCCAAAAAAAAAATCACGAACAAGAAGTGGTGGAAGAGAATTTCTTAACCTTAAAATTACTAAGAAAAAGTCAGTTTTGACACCACTTTTTACTGCTAATTCAAAAAAGAAACTAATTGAATCATTAAAATAGTATATTATGATGCTATACACTTGTGAAATTGGTCTGTTTTGTTGCCCTTTTGTTTTTAGAAATTAAAAAAAATATATATCCAACGACACGTGGTGTTCCCGGGTGGTCACCCTCCCAAGTATTGACCGATGATGCTTGACTTCGGTGATCGCACGGGTGTTTTTATCATGGTATGGCCGTTGACGTACACCATTTTTACTCGAGTAGTACCTACCTTTGCACTCGTGTCTAGACAGTCTCGCTACCAGAAGTGACTATTAGGAATCGCCAACGCGCGAGGCAAGGAGCTTCTGCAACACCCTCCTCGATCCGGCCCGAAGTGGCCGGATCGAAGCGTGGCCCCCCTTAAGCGACCGTCCGAAGAGCGCTTTTGCGAATGCTACATATCCCCCTTTTCCCTTTAGAAAAAGTGGGCCAATTGGACACCGATGACCAACTTTATAGCGCCCTTTCAAAACGAAGAAATTAAGTACTCACCTGTCCCCCGGAGGGTGCTTTGCATCCAAGCCATTCTCCTCCTCCTCCTCTACAAGAAGACCGAAAAGGAAGCATAAATTCATTACAGTATTTACAAACAATACATATTTTTTTAAAATAATTCCATAACAACACCTTTGAAAAGTTATGCAAACAATGAGTGAACGAACAATGTATTTTTTAAATTGTATTTCATTGTTGTGCATTAACTAACAATGACACTTTATAATTGATTGTTAAAACGAAATTGACCTTTACATTGTTCAAAAATACTACAATTCCAAAAGTCGCAAAACCGAAAGTATGTCCCGACGAGGTGGAGAGGGTGAAGACAGACACCCCCCCCCCCCTAAGAAAAAGTACTAAGAAAAAGTCAGTTTTGACACCACTTTTTACTGCTAATTCAAAAAAGAAACTAATTGAATCATTAAAATAGTATATTATGATGCTACACACTTGTGAAATTATGATGCTACACACTTGTGAACACATAGCAGGTGCAGACAATCATTTAATAGATTACCTATCGCGATTTGTTGACTTCAGTCAGGAGGATAATAATCAGTTGAATGACAAGGAGAGTCAGAAGGAGCAGGGTAAGAAACAGGAGAATAAGAAAGCGCGGACCCCTAAGAGTGTAACAGATGAGCTGCATGAAAATCAGAATGAGAAAGGGGAAACTCTTATAAAGCAAGTTGCGATAATAGAAGAAGAAGAAAAAAAAAAAAGAATGAGAATGATAATATCATCGATAGGTCGATATTACTTAAAGAGTCCTTGGAAGACAAATAAATAATTAAATTTAAAAAAGGAATAGACAGTGGGAAATTGCCTATTAAACAAAATACGGAAAGATTCTATATAGATGAGTCAGGGTTATTAATGCATTTAGGAAAAATTGATGTTAATAAAGAGTTTGTCAAACAAATCGTTGTACCGAGTTGTTTACGGCGTTCTATAATACAAAATATGCACTTATCACACTTGGGCGCAGACAAGACTTTTCATTTAATTCAAAGACAATTTTGGTGGAAGGGATTATATCGTGACATAAGGAATTACGTTGCGTCTTGTGAAATTTATTGTCAGGTTAAGCCAAATAAACAAAAGCAAAGGGAGTTTGGAAACACTCCTCTTCCAAGGAAACCGGGATCGATTCTTAGTATTGATAAGTGTGGTATTTTTCCGAATGAGAAATATGTCATTTCAACGATAGATCATTTTTCGCGGCGAATACAATTATACCCAGTGTCTAGTATTAAAACACATATCGTAACGTCCAAATTGTTAGAATATCAGTGTAATTTTGGGAGAATCGAAGCAATTTTATCTGATAGGGGTAGTCAATTTTTATCTGAAATTTATGAAGCAATTAATGAACGCTTGAAAATTAAGATTATGCGGACTAGTAGCTATAACCCAAATCTGAATGGTAAGTTAGAACGAATACATAGTTCACTAAAAAAGACAATTTATGCTAGCGCGTTAGAAGATAGAGATTTTGATTTAGCGGTGATGCTTCACCAGTCATTCTACAATGAATCTTTGCACCCATCTACGAAATTCAGCCCCAATCAAATATTCTTTGGTAGGAAGCTAGAATTATTAACAGATACTTGGGGACAAAAAATTGAATCCGACTATTGTAATTACAATAAGTATTATTTCGATACAGTAAAGACAATAGAATCGGTCAGTAAACAAGCTGAAAAAAATATGATAACTTCCAGAGATTTGCAAAACGAAAGACAAAGGAAAAAAGCAGTTAAAAGTGAATTTAAAATGGGCGACAAAGTTTTTGTAGAGAATAAGACTCGTTTTAGAACAAACTTCGACGGTCCTTTTGAGGTATTTAGAGTACATTCACCAAATTTATTATCTTTAAAATCAATGGATAGGAACTTTTCAAGAATAATAAAGGTTAATACACGAAGAATAAAAAAAATGCAGGAAAGATTACCTCATTTAAGAATAAATTAAATTTATTAGGAAAAAGTTAAAAATGAGAATGATTAGTGTAAATAATAATAATAAAAATAATTTTTTTTTTTTTTATAAATATGTAAAAATAGGTAAATGTATATGGTGTTTGTTTTGTGGTGAGGAGAGGCCAAAAAGGTTGACAGGAGATAGACATATATATATAAAAAAAAAAAAAGTTAATGTCCCTTTATAAGAAAAATACAAGATGTCACTGAAAAAAAAAAGAAAGAGAGAAAAAAAAACAAAAAAAAAACTGTTTTACCACGACGACACATTCGCCTTCTTGGAACTATTCATGGGACCTTTTTTTTTCTTTTCTGTGGATATAAGTGGCGATGACAGGAGTGATTGCGAGACTACACGCCTAGGGTCCTTTGGCGCCTCAAATTCCAGTGGTCAAAGTTCCAAAAAAATCTCAGGGGTGACGAAGTAATAGTAAACGAGTGAAAAAGAATGGAAAGCCACCTGCATAGAACTTTTGTTGATGATGGCATGGAGTACCCGTAATGCTCGGAAAAGGGTGTGAGAAACAACGAACGTCCTGAAAGGTATGGGATAGAATCATCCATTGCAGCTGACAGAAGGAAGGTCTAACCCTTTGTGTACTGACGTGTGCGAGAAGAAAAGATACCAAAAACGTGATGTTGTTCCGGAAACAGAAAGGGGATTCATATTGCAGGAGTGAAAATTTCACTAGACTAGTGATCATTTGTGACAGTGCATTGTGACTATGAAGAGGGTATCAATTGTGAAGTGACTATTACCTATCTACAATTGTGAAGTGACGATTACTTATCTACATAATGTGAACTGACTCTTACCCATTTACATAAGTCCTATTATTAATTTTTTTAATGTTTTGAATGATAAATTTCCCCCCCCTCCCTTTCTATGCTGATTGGGCGAGTGTCAGTGCACGGGCACTCACTTAAAGAAGCAGGAAAGAAAGAAAAAAAAAATTATTATAATTGTTATTATTCTTTTTAGGTTTGTAAAACCGTTGGTAAGGTTTTAAGTTTCTAATATTGTACAACAAATATTGAATTATCTATGTATAATTTTTTTTTTTATTTAATTTTTTTGTTAAGGAAGGGGTGAGATGTGGTAGTGACATGGTCACTTTTAAAAAGATTTATTGTAAAGGAGGGAGGCCTGGAAAGCGTGAGAAAAAGGCGATGGAATTTGCCGTCAAAGCCAGGGGTAGTCGGGCGGCAAGGGCAATATTGACCCTGTCGGTCTAGGTTGTTTGACCACCAATAATCTGCGGTGGGGGATCAAGTTAGCACCCTCGTTGGAGAAGGATCCCGTCCAATGGAAAGGAGACCGAGGTTAGCTAAAGACGAGGAAGATGACAAAAGAGGAGATGGATGAAAAAGTGTAACTAACTGGATGTCGTTAAAAGAGGCCAGAAGGAAACCGCAGATGTATGGTGAGAGTACTTTTGAATATTACTTTCTCATGTTGACTTGTAGGCCTCATCATCTCACCTCATTTTAAAATACCTCTTGTTAAGTACTCTATATTCTTAATTATTAATAATTGCTTAACTCGTACTAAATAAAATTGTATCTTTTTATTTAATGATTACTTGTCTCCTCTGGATTCTTAGTCACGTTACTTCCGTCCAAATCCGACCGGGCTTGGGTTATGATTGAAATAAATTTTAGCTATTGGAAAATTCTTAAGTATTCTTAAAATAGTCACGACATACCCTACACTGATGTTTTTTTAAGGTCAAGTGGCATTGCCCGGTATGTATTTGCTGGATACTCCAAACACTGATGTTTCTTCTAATCTATCGTCAGTAAGTATTAAAATGTCGAATAAATATGTAATTATATCCACGAATAAATTAATATCAAATCGGATGTAATAAGTATTTCGGACATTCACCAAAGCGACTATGTGATTGTCAACATTCACGGGTGAAAGTCAACAACCACCGATTTCGGTCATTCACAGTAACATGCATATCATTTACATAATAACCTCATCAGGACGTTTATTTCATACTTTGCCTAAACAGCATTTGGCATTCTATAGAATGCCTAGGCATTCTATACAATGCCTAGGCAAAGTATGTAATAATTCTCACATTTCATACTTTGCCAAAAAATACCAGGCATCCTATACAATGCCGGCTTTTCATACTTTGCCGGTAACACATATATTACCCTATCTCCAGAACTATTTTAACAAAAATTATTTATTCCGAATAAAATATTACTATTTATTCAAAAAATATTAGTACTGATTTTAAAAAAAAATATTTCTTTAAAAGAAATTTTTAATAATTATTTAATTTAATAACAATTGAAACGTTGACTTGTAAGAATAACCATTTTTTACGTTGCGAGATGTGAAACTTATTTTAATCCTTTTTTTAAAAAAATTTCAGAAAAATATTTTACTTACTGCTAATAACGTTTGAAATTTTTACTCATATAGAACTTTTTTCATTATTTTTTGGAGAATATATTAATATTTTTCCACTAAACTAATATTTCAAACACGAGTAGCTTTTTAACACGTTTTGTTTATTTTCAAAATTTCACACAGTGTTTTAGTAACATTTACAATTTGTTTCGTATTATTCATTAACTCAGTAATCGGAGAGTTGTATAAAAAATAAAAAGCAGAATTAGGATAATTTTCACCAACTTTTGGATGAAAGGAGAAAGTTAGCAATTTTAAGTAAAAATATCTAAATCTAAAAATGAAAAAAAGTTTTATTTTTAAACTAAAGCGAATCTAAAAGGGATCTGCTCAGACAGGATTTCAGCAATTTGAACTCTTTCTCAGCGAAATAAGAAAATTAGAAGTAGACAATGCAAGAGATTTTGCCTTTGTAAATAGCTAGTTTAGTAAAATTAGACTTTTTCCCCGAAAAAATTAATACCTAAGATATTTTTATATAGAAAGCTTTGTTATGCTATACGCTACCTGCTTTTATCAGGGAAATGGGGGAGATTTGGGAAGGTGAACTGAATTTTTTCTAGAAAAGGAAGTGAGGCATTGTTTCTTGTGTATTATTATTAATATTTTTTTACGTTAAATTGAATTAAACCAATTTTGAGACTATCTGAGAAATGATTTTGAAAATATATAGGTTCTGCTATCAAACAAGAGACAGATTGCTTCCGATGTATTTTTTCACGTTGAGTCGAATGAAACTATACGCAAGTCAATCGAACGAATAGCTCAAAATTTACAACCGTTTTTGTGTATAAAAAGTACTTCTTACGCATTTACTTTTTACATTGCTATGTAAGAGCTATTTAATGGTGAATTGATTAAAATAAAACAGGAAATGATAAGATAAATATTTAAGAAGTTATAGTTTGTGTACAAAAAGTGTGTACTTTCACTTTTATACGCATTCCACTTTGTAATGCAGAATATTGTTTCCTGTGTATTTTTTCCCCAATTAATCGAATGAAAACAAATCAAATGGAATAATATTTTAAAACTTGCTCTGGTTTTTTTTTTTCATGCTACTTTTGAATTGTACTTATTATGAAGAAGTACCTTATTTCAAAGCTATTTATCCTATCGAGTTGAATTTTATCTCACTCGATTCAATATGAAAAATTACATCGGAAAATGTAAGTTATATGTTCAGATAGCAATGTAAAAAGTGCTACATAAGTACATGTCAGTTGAAGTATTTTCTTATATATATACATAAAGCGCTTCTAACTTTTATACAACTGATTCTATTAACTCTTATATAGTTTCTTTTAATTCAAAGTAAAAAAAGCAAGTAAGAAACAATGCCTCAGTTGTCTAAGAAGCAATTTCAAGGGCATTAATAAGTACAAATACAAACTTGCACTTTTTGTATTTAAAACCATTTAATTTCATCTCTTAATTGGTTTCATTCAATTCATCTAAAAAAAAAATCGGAAAATATGCCACACTTGCCTGTTCGGAAGAAATTCTAATCTCCCCTTGAAATCACCCCCATTTCCCTCAAAAAAAAAAAAAAAAGGAAGAAGCGTACAGAGAAGATTTTTCAGGCATCATTTATAGTGACATAACAAAGCTTTCTGCCCAAAAGAATACATTTGGCGTTCATTTTTCAGAAGAAACACCCTTTTTATTGCTAATGAAACACTACGAATTGTCGCTATGGCGAGTTATGCCTGCGACGAATGACTGTTGCGATAAGTTGTGTCCAAGATAAATTGTCGTCACGACGATAAATTGTGCGCGTGATGAATTTTGCTCACGATGAATTGTCTTAGTGACGAAAAGTGCACACAACGGATTTTCCACGATAAATTGTGCGCGACAAGCTTTCGCTTCGATTAATTTTGAGCAACGAATCGATGCAAAACCCAGTGACAAAATACATTCAATGAGATTGAAAAAAATGTGTTAATACATACACTTCAGTTTTCCACGGTCTGCAAAATTAACAGAGAAAGTTTTCCTTTACGTAAGTGATTACGTATATTAATCTCGCGATTCTCCGTTCACAGCCTACGGTATCATGTATGAAACGAGCCTTTCTGACTCCAGCAGCCAAAGAACACACAGGCGTTATTTTAATACAGAACTCTCGTATTACATTTCGTGTCGCTGCTTATCCTCTTCATCTGTCAGATAAGCTCTACGCTGGCTGCAAGAAAAAGAGGATCTGGTCCACCTTAGAATGTCCGAGAAAAACCAGAAACTGGTTGAACACGGCATTTTTTAGGTTCTTCGGTAGCATTTTATGTCCAGCGGGGTAGCAGGGGATTTCCTATGATACCAGTGGTGTGATAATAGATGAAGCTTGGATCTTTCAATGGAATATATTTTCCTATGAGTTCACTTCCCTCATTTACCTCGAATATCTACGTGTGATGGGTTGAGGTGAACATTCAGTACTTGGTTTAGAAACGTTAGTTTTGACACTTGCAGAGGACTTGTGGTGAGCTCTCCGATAAAATCACTATCATAGGTCAAGATAACATCAAGTTGATTGACTAAAGACAGAACAATGTTGCGTTGTCTGGTCTCAAAGAGAAGGGTTCTTATTACATCTCGTATGAGTACGTATAAGCGTTGGGAAATCGCTTCCTTTACATTCCTGAAGAGGTTACCAAGGAATGCGATCCGAATTGTTACAAATATTTTTGAACAGATAAGAAAAAAGTTGATTTGGTTTTTGCTCGATTTAATTATAATTACTGAATTTATTAGAAAAATGAAATGATTTTCAATAGAAACCGCCTTTCATTCGACATATAAAAAGCTATTTTAATACTCTATTTTCGTCTTAAAGGATTCTCAAAATATTTCCGGTATTTTTCCTAATTTAAACATAAATTTGAGACACCTAGTGTATATGTTACTGTAAATGACCAAAATGGGTGGTTGTTGACTTCCACCGGTGAATGTTGTCAATCACATAGTCTCTTTGGTATGTGTCCAAAATATATACTTGGTCTAGTTAAGTACCACTGCCCGGCATGCCCTACACTGATGTTTTTTAAGGTTCAGTGCCACTGCTCGGTATGTTCAACATCAATGTTTTCTTAAACTCAAGAATATTTAATAAACATAATAAATCAACTAATAAATTTATATCCAATCGGATATAACAAATATTTCGGACATTCACCAAAGTGATTGTTGACATTCACGGGTGAAAATCAACATGATTTCGGTCATTCAAGGTAACATTTTTAAAATAAATTCATTACGATTAAACATATAGGGGAGTGTCCCCGCCCGCTGTCAATTTCATATGTATAGAATATTTTTTCAAGTCAATGGGCCATCGGACATTAATTAGTATATTAAAAAAAGATTATTTTCAAAGTTTCAAGTATTTATGCAGCTGGTAACATGGTAAACAATAGTTTTGAAAATATGTTTAGTCAAATTTTTTAAATTTCTGATTTTTTAAGTTAAACTATTCTTTTTTTTGGTTTATTCTTTTCGCATTATTTAATTAGATTATAAAACAATAGAAACATACACAAATATTTATTATTACTCAATATTATACAGAAATATAAGCAATACTCAAGTGGGTGGGGCTATCCGACTCTCCCCTATATGAATAATTAAGTAAATGAGATTTGAGGGAAATTTTAGTTTATTTGCGTAAATTAATTTTCAGTTTCATACGTCAACAGTAAAAAATAAAGGTTATGCCTTGTTTTTATTTCTATTTCGTGTGCTTCCAGTTTTTTAAATCTCAAAGATCCATCTAAACTGTTCACGTTATTACATTAAAACTTTTGTCATCAAAAGTGGTTAATCGACTATTTATTTCCAAATTTGGAGTAGGACGTTCTTCCACTTGAAAAATACTTAAAACTGCTACTTAGTACAGATAGAGACTTGTGATATTTAAATTCAGAAAAAAAAATAAAAATTAATGATAATTTAGCATAAAACACTCAACACAGTACTGCTTAGTACCTTTTAACAGTTTTCATCAGCAGCATTTAAAAACTGCAAAAAACATAAATAAATAATTATGTTGCATACCTAAATAAAACTAAAATAAGTTTGTAACCTTTCTTCCACTCCAAAAGCACTTGAAAGAATGGTGTATAGTAACTTCAGCCACTATGATTATTCGCGGCATTTTAAGAATGCAAAATAAATGACTGTTGAACATTTAAATAAGGCTAAAATGAGATTTTCCAACATAAATCTGAATTTTTTTTTCAAAACTTAATCTTGTAGCCTTCTTCTACTAAGTTCATGATGGGAATTCAATCTTTGTTTAAATTGTTGCGAGGGTTGATATGAAACTTAGAAAATAATTAACTGCCGAAACTTTTAATATATGCATCTCAACAAATAGCGTCAAACATCATTTTCAAAATATTTCTCTCACGGAAAATCTCATAAAATAACTTTCATTTAAAATGAGCTGAATTTACAAGGAGTATCCTCCACAATCGATTTACCTTTTCTGAGAACGGTTAAAGCGATATATTTAACAAATATTAATATAGTTGAGCGGACGGATTGAGAGAATATCGATCGCGGTAAGTACAATGCTGTTATCTTTCTGGGCAGCTCTTTACATCTTTTGCTCAAAATAGAGTAGAGATGAATTGAGTTTCATCCTCAATAAAAATAGAAAATGCTTTTCATCCACAAAATTGATTGACCTTTGGAAAACTTGTCTCAAAAATAAGTTGGTTTTTATCCTTACTACGCTCTCTCATCCTTTTCGGAAGAATCTTTTGAAAAAATAATGATAGAATAGTCTGTTAATTACCTAAACATGGTTTGATGATTCATGCGTCTCCATTTTTATAAAATTGATAATAAGAAAACAATTCTAAAAAAAAAAAAGATGCCGAATTTAAAATTGTTTTAACAAAAACTAAATAAAATAAAATGAAAATAAAGAGAAAAAAATATTTTAAAAAATTTATCAAAAGTGTGGTTGTTAACGGATGAACTGAGACTCATAAGTGAATAAACTGTTTTTATTTCCTTATCAACTGATTCGTCGATTTAATTCATTTTTTTCCCTTTAATTAACTAATTAAATCATTCATGAGAAGGTCATTCATAGATAAAATCATGAACTATACTTAGGGACAACCCATTCTGACATCATCACTACGCTTTTTTTAAAGTTTCTACAAGCCCAACGGGCCCTTGCGCCCTCTAGCATTACTGAATGGAAACGATTGGTTAATATAATAGATTTAAATAGTTGATACTCTAGGGATATAATTTAGTGTCTCTATCTTATTTTTGTTTATTTCTGTACGATTATTTAATGAACCATGATTATGTTTATAGCATGAAGGAATAAAATAAAGTTTAATAAGGTTAGTAAAGTTCTGTGAAGGATATTTATTAATAAAGTTGCTCTTTTTTCCTTCATTAAAATAAGAATTATTGAATAGAGATAGGATTGGGTGATATATGTTAGTGTTTCGAAATATTTTCATATTCTGCATTTATGTAGAAACAGGAAATTTTCTACTCAATTCGAAATCTTCCATCTCAGATTTTAGTTCACTTACACACACACACAAAAAAGAAGAAAAATGTTTTTGTCATGGTTTTATTTACTCCTATTTATTTCATTCTGTCGTTTAATAAATTCTACCTAAACAAAGAAAAAAGTAAAAAATTGGATTAATAACGCTCTTTGGATTTTATTCTGTAGTTTAAAATGTGCAATGTCTTTCATATTATTATGTATTATTTTATTCACTATTGAAATAAATTTAAGGAAACTAAAGATGGCGAGAAATTAAAAAGTTTTTTAAATAATGAAGATGATCTTGTTTTTTTTTTTTTTTTTTTTTTTTTGAATTTTGTGTAAGACATAGTTTATTTTCAATAATTAAGTACGTGATAACATTTGAGCTGGGTGCAGTAGAGTCTAATTAGGATCATACACATTGAACACAAGCATATCAATTTAAATTTAAATATTATACTTTTAATAAAATACAACATGTAAAATTTTAATTTTTGTATTAATAACTTTACATTATTTTTTAACGTTGCAATAAAATTATCCGTATCAAAAAATTATTACAAGTATTGATAGAGTTATTAAAATTTGGCTGTTATTTGTATTTACTTAAAAACCAATACAGTATTAATGTACTTATATGTTTAATGCTACAATGAAATTACTCTTACAAGAAAGTTATTATAGGTCAATAAAGAAAATCGGACATTTATTTTTGAGCAAAAGGAATTAAAATTATTTCAGTTCTTTAAAGCTACAATGACATTATACGTATCAAAACAGTTATTATGACACAAGAAAACCTGAACAGTTATTTTGAAGCAGAGAGAGAATTAATTATTAAAATTTTTAACGCTGAAAGAAAATAAGACATGTGTCTACGACAATTATTGTGAGCCATCGAAGTAAAACATATCGAGAAATTACTTTAGTATTAAGCACACGCAAAAAAAGAATAACATGAGAAATTATTCTTTTAAGAACCATTTTCGGACACAACGAAAATTGTAACAGGTAAAAGAAAATGTGTTTCTGATGAAAGAAATCTCATATATCTTGTTGTAACAGAAGGCTACACAATATCACTATTGAAAGATTAAGAAAACATCTTGCCACTGTTTCTCAAATGTTACATTTCGATTAAGATTATTTCATTTGATATATCGGTATCATCTTATTTCTGATATCCACTTTTGGAAGATTTCTCCAAAAACAGAAAAGAATTCCTCTCTGCAAAATTGTTTTGAAATCAGATTTCCTGACTCAATGTATTTCTGCACGTGGAGAAAAAATGAGTTAATAAATTTGAGATTTAGAAAAAATGTCGATTTTTAGTGATTATAAAAAATTATTTAAGGGGGCAAAACATCTTTTAAAATGTATTTTTATTAAGGATAAAATTAACTGTTTTTCATACTATTCAATTTTTTTTAAAAATTTTTCACTAAAAAAGGCGACACGTTTTTCTTTCTTCTTCTAAACACGGCAAAAATACTAATTTTTTGCCTTAATGGTTTAAGCGCCACGTAACAATGAAACACTTAAACTAATAGTTAGATTGATTTAATTGTTTGATTGTATGCTCTATAATATTTTAGTTCCTATTTTTAAAAATTGCTATTTTAAATACACTTACAAGATTCGAAGAAAACTATAAATTGAGATAAATAAACCCCAATCATGTCTCGATTAAATCATACGATTTTAAAAAAAAGATAATAATAATTCATTTGGAATTAATTTATCGTCCTGTTGGAGAATTCCTTTTTAATCAGAATTTTCTAGTGCAACCTTCATCACAATAATTTTCTACCCTGCTTAATAACATTTGATTACTTTAATTGCGCGATTGCTTTTCAAATAAATATTCATGCAATTTTCATTGTAATTATTAATATCTTATGAATCGACACGAATCTTATCTAGAATTTCATTTGATGAGTTCTTTCGTAGAAAACAGTAATTATTCAAAAGGATGCATTCGTTTAAGTAAACCCTTTTAATTTATTATAATTGAACCTTTTTGTCTGGAGGATGTTGTGAACCACCGATAATTTATTTTGGGTAAATATTTTTAAATTATTTAATAAGCACTTATCATGTTTCGTAATTAACATTTAGCTCTTCTTATACAAGAGACCATTTAGGTTGTTGTTGAATAATTGAGTTCCTTAAAATGATTTGTTAAGAACGCAGAACTCAATTTGTATTTTTATTACTAGGGAGCTAAGCTGACACCTAAGCCCCCTGTTCGCTACCGCTCACCAACCCTGATGATTACTTCGCAATAATTGTTTTTTCTTAGCAGAAAACAATTTTTATACTAAAGTTAAAATTATTCGCTTAACATAAATGTACAAAAAGGAATTCTGTTCTACTCTACTTCACACGTTCAAATATTACTATCTATTAGTATAATAGACATCTCTTGGTGAACAGAAGTGATTTTTCGAAGTAGTCATTTTTAAAATAACATTTATATTCTTATAAAATTATATTGTTCAAACAAATTTGATGAGTTCACAACCATAATTTAAATTTTTCGCTAATAAAAGCTGTACTGGAAAATAACTTTAAATTAGGGATACAAAAATATTTAAAGAAAAACAATTCGTGATCCCACCGAACTATAGGGGACGTTGTTGTATGAGACGAATACCTGCTATTTCTATGAACAGTCATTCAGTTACTCTAGAGACGTCTTTAATGTAACGTGTAGGATTGCAACGTTCCTTAATAAATGTGAAATAAAGAATGTAAAATAAAGAATGCGTACGAAAAAAAAAATTCTTTTTTGGCGCCATTTTTTAGTGCTACGAAAATTCGTCTTTGGGATTTGCCAGAAACAAAACAAGATGCAATTTCATTTTTTCAAGAGCGAAATATTTTACCAAAAAAAATGAAAATGTACCAATTCCCATGACATGAAACTTTATTTTGGTAAACATACGTTTTGGAAATGTTATTTCATTTGGAATCTTATTTATTAGAGTTCATATGGCGAAGGCATCAGGTGAAAGAAGATAGAGATTGTTTTGAATCTATGTTAAACTCTATATCGGCCCATTTCCCCCCGAAATCCAATTGACTACTTTGATTTTAAATTAAGTATTTCATTTTGTGATTTGTCGCAAAAATTTTAGGTGTAGATTGGCGGCATTTAAAAATCGCCAAATCTAGCTGCGGTGGCGTTAATACATAAGTACCGAATTTTTATTCCATACTTTTCTGAATCATATTACTTCAAACATTAGAATATGCAAGAAGTATACATAAACACATAATGTTATACCATTTAATTTTTCAAAAAATGCATTTTGACAACAATTTTTATCTAAAATTCATTAACTAAAAAACGTAAAACAAAGAATTCTTAGGATAAAAAAACACGATTTTAAAAATTCCTCATATTGAAATAAAAAAACCGTCATATTTTTTTAAAATTTAAAACCATTCTGTTGAGAACTATAATCAAATAAGAAAAACAATTATTTACAAGCAAATTTTTTATTCTGAAAATCATAACACTCACCTTCTTTATAAATCCGGAGAATTCCAAATGAAATGTTCTTTGTTTGAAAATTTTATTTTCAAATAATATATACTAGATTATCCCTTCATTACTTTTAAATAACATACCACGCAGCAAAATTTTATAATTGTAAGATCTCGAAAATTTTATAATTGTAAGCTTAAAAACAGAATAGCTGAATTCTAGTTGAAATTATTCTTTCAAAACTAAGAATTACTTACCAAGAAAATGATAAAAAATTTATTAATAATCAGCACAAATGACACTATTTCAAGTAATTTGGATGATTTTTTATTGCTGTTTTCCGAATTATGTAGATGCAGAAATATATACTATTCTAAAGAAGAAGAATATTCGATAACTATTACAGTTCTGAATTCACATTTATTCATTGGAATGAAGAAAGCAATGTTGACTTCACTTTGATTTGTAAAGAATTGAAGACAGAAAAAATGTCTTTTACCGTAATACACACATCTGTAACAGTATAAGATCCCGAGATCGGAAGTCATCAGTTGCAAGTTTGTTGATAATATAAATTAAAAATTATTGAGGAATTTTTCTTCAAATGTTAGGCGTGTCCTGTTTCTGAAAATTTACCAATATTCTGGAGAGTTTTTTCAAGTTCTTCGGCCTTTACCTTAGGGAAATTTTGCTTCTTATTTGCTGCTAAAAATGGCGTCTGATTCTGTCAATGATTTTGATGGAACTAAATGAAAAGTTAATAAATTAATGCTTGATATTTTCAGGCTCCCGCTAGAGGGCGAACTCGAGCGTTGCGAATACCTTTACGACTTTTGTTAATTTTATACTGATGACAACCAAAAAAATTAGAAATGAATGAGGGGAAACTGGATCTTACCACGTGATTTTCCGGCCAATAAAAATGCGTCGACAGCAATGGAAAACGGTGTTCGACCATTATGATTTTATGTTATATAGAGATATAAAATGATTTATTATAAACGCAGAATTTAAGTTGAGGTTGATTTGTCAGAAACGCAAAGTTTTTTTTTTTCATTTTATACCCAAATGTTATGAAGTGGGATAAGTCTGTATGCATATTTTTAATATAAACTAAAATTTGCATCTAAATTCAATACAGTTAACAAATTAATAAAAATATTTGTTATCATTTGAATCTGCAGACATATTTCCTATCTAAACTAGGCTAAAGATAAAATTCAACATCTTATACGAACCAGACGTAAATAGAAGTAATAATTAATCGAAATGTAATATGAATCCGAGATCACTCCAGGTTAATTCGTTACAATCTATACAAAATAATAATTAATTGCAATATAATGTATATAAACAGGATAATCAAAGGAATGGTTAAAGTCATGGAAAGCACATCGTACGAGTAACAAAATGGCATGCATGCGTCAGTACTTTGGCCTATCACGAATAAAATTTTCTTATCAGAAAATCATATGAATGAGACTGACAAGAATTGAGCTGATTTCCTTCGCGTACAATAAAAGACAGGTAAAAGAACATCCAAAATTACTGACTGTAAATACGAAAAGGTTAGAAAACTTAATTAAAGAAGCACTTATACTAATTTGTGTTCCGTGAAATTCTAAATAATGCTCTTGATTTAATTAAAAGACCACATCTTTAAAGTCGTAATGTCAATTACAGAATTGTTTTTACGTATTTATAAAAAGTAAAGGTATAATTTCGTCAACAATAATAGAATTAAGAAGGTATCATTTTACCTTTCAATAAATTTCATTACCTTAATAAAAGTTAACTGTAAACACGTGTATTTCACAAGTAATTTAATAAACACTATAAAAGTCATAACATCAAGAAGAAAAAAAACAGAATTATTTAGATTGGTTTAAACCAATTCTGAACATAAACAGCATTATATTTAACTCAAGTTAACAGTTTGAAGCAATTAATTTAAACTAATAAGTCTATTCGGAAAATATCTTATTCAAAAGATCAAAGTTCCAATAAAGAAATAATATATGCTGTTTATTTGAAAGTACATTGTTTGTTGTTCATACAAAATTTAACCAAAAAATATCTTCAAGAAAAAAAAACGTATTGATAAAATATATGCTTATGAATCGATCCTATTCTAATAATAACCACGTGTAAACATCGAAAAACTAAATTTAATTAAATCAGTTTAAAGTATTGCTTTAAGCCCTTAAAACCGTTACTAATACATATTTAATTATAACAGTAAAATATAATTTGAAAAAATTAAGACTAGCTAGTAAACTTAAATTTAACAACCGTTCATTAAATTTAAAAAACAAAGAACTTCAAAATTCAATAACTTTCATTGTTGTAAAAACAAGACCAATTCCTGTTTTTAACAAGTGAAGAATTTTTTTAGCAATAATGAACCGATGGTTCAAATGATTGACCTAAAATATGTTAATTAATGAGAGCTAGCGATTCATTAAATTACGGAATCCCATAGACAAACGTATTTTCTGTAAATAAACATATCGCTTTTTTTCTGAAGGAATAGCATTTTTGACCAAAAAAATATGGAGAGCGCAATTATAAAAACATTGTCCCTCTTTTTTACGATTTCGCTAAATCTCGGGACATAATAAAGCAAATCTAAAAAAATTTGCTTACAATTATTAAATTTTTCTACGCAAAAATTAATCCATACATTAAATAGTTTTAGTAAATTTTAATTATTTTTTTATTATTTTATTTAAAAAGCGTAAAAAAATTTTAATTGTAAGGTTTAAAAATGTTTACATTATTTTAAACTGTGAAATTTTAAATGACAAAACATAACATTTGAACAAAATCAGTCACATAGTTCCTGAGTTTGAAAAAGCCATATTTTAAAATTTTCCTTTCTGTTCCGCAATACAGTGCATTGTAAAAATACCTATAAAAGTTAAAACTTGTTTTAAGCAAAACTTACTTCTAATTTTTTTTTTTTTCAATTTAATTTTCTTAAAGAAATGACATAAATTTCTCTCTTTCTCGCTCTTCCACTCGATTTACTGCAATTTTATCATTTTTGAGAATGTTTCGCTTTTGATTAACGTTTTATTTCGATTTTAAAAACCCTTAGGAATATTAATTAGCTCCATTTAACGCTTTGGGGCTTGGTTTGCTGTCTATTAACTTGTAGTTGCACATGGGCTATAAATCCGCATAATTGGATTCGTAAAACTAACAACAAAGCAGGGCAAGAGCATCGGCAGAGCTGGCTATTCATGCGCATTTGAGATGATACTATTATTTATTGCTACATAAGTTATATTTATAAGTTATTGGTACTTTTCATTTCTCCAGTACAAAATTGAACATTGAATACACCACGACTTTATCCAGTACATTGGATAAAGTCGCCAATGCAAAGTCACCGAATGCAAGTAAATTCAACGTGTTTTTTTTAATTTCTTATGTGACAGCTAATTTTTATAAATAAAAAAGTAAGAAATAAAACTGCTGAATTTAATAGAAAAGTACTTAAATTATCTTGCACCTACGTTAATGATAGATAAAAAATTAAATGTAATTTAGTGTTAAATAAAAGTACTATGGCAATGGGTCATTATGCAATATTTATTCCTATCGCACCTTCAATCATGAATTCAGGGACAACCTGTTTTATAAGTGAAGGAATAAGTGGCAATACAATATTGTTCTGTTGCACCTATAAACCACTCTACTACTCTTTCCAGCTTATTCGTGAATTTTATTTTTGTGGTAAGTGAAAATTCGACATACATACACCACGTTTGTGAAGTTACACAGAATCCAAGATTTAATAATGAAATAAATACAATGTTATATAATTGTTTTAAGAAGGAATTAGAAATGTTTGTGAAATTTTCTATAGCATTGCAAATTTTCAGTGCCGTTGCAAATTTTCAATGGGACCGGGCAAAGGGAGACTCCGTGTCTCCAAGATACGGCAAAAAAATTGGTTTAATCGCTCTCTACCGAAACTAACAGAATGGTCAGAACAATTTGCGTCTTCGTCAGAATTTCCTTTTTTAAATGAGCCATACAACTTTCTGCTAAAGCACCCTCGATCATATACAATACATATATCACGAGCAGCTTTTACGACCTTGGAACTGAGATCAAAAGCAAAAAAGAAGGAAGTGTCAAAAATGATCATTTTTATCAAATTGACAATACATTTTAGAAATCTGAAAATTAATATAAATTAACTGGAACAACAAAAACATGCTTATTCCGGTATAGTCCTTTTTCGACTGATCTAAGACATTAAGAAAAAAATATTTAATGACAAACTTAATGTTAAAATTTAAAACTGATTCAAAGACAGAAACATTCCTCAATTAAAAGTAACATCGATTCCTTTACTCAGCAAAACTGTTCAATATCTCAGAAATATAGCGCCAACTTGGCATCCTTGTCTTTACCTCCTCGCCACCGTTTCTTGTAACCCCAACAGTTGAAATTTGGTTGTTGGTCCTATAGCATGAGCGTGCTCGTAGCACCAATGATAATAAAATCTTAACTACAGTCCATTATCCATTTGTTATCAAACGAACCAGCATAAAAATCAAATCAATTAATATCGGACATTAGTGATCCTTAATAGCCGGAGATGGAAAAAGAGAAACTAAATAGATCGAAGCGTGCCGTCAAAGGTACCATAACGAAGTTTGAAACTTGCATAGAACAGACGAAGGAACAGAATCCAACTGAATTAGAAGTGAAGCTTAACCGTGTTGCACAATTATATCAAAAAATTGATGAATTGAAGGATCAATATTATAGTCTAAAAGATATAAGTGACCCAGAGATAACTGATATAGAAGAAACAGTAGACAGACTCGAAGCTTTGGAGGTAAGAATTAAAGATATTCTTAACTCTTTGATAATTAAACCTTCAATAATTAATTGTAAAAATGAAATATCTCAGGCAGATTCGAAAACAAAACTAGAAATTAAACTACCTGAGATACCACTACCGGTATTTCATGGTAAATATGATGAGTGGCCCAATTTTCAATCATAATTTGATAACATTATAACTAAAAACAATGATTTAAACGACTTCCAAAAACTGCACTATTTGAAAGCATCATTGCTAGGCGGCGCTAAACCTCCCGAAACTGTTGACGATTCTTTTGAGTCACTTTTAAAGGCATTAGAAAATAGATTTGAGAATAAACGTCTCCTTACTGAGACTTAAATAAATCAAATTTTGGAAATTGAAAAACTTACAAATGAATCAGCTGGAGATATTCGAAACATGTTAGATATTCTAAAGAAAAATATCAGAGCTTTGAAGCTTCTAAATTTTGATTGTAATAATTTATCTGACATACTTTTGCTAAACATAATTTTGGAAAAGGTAGATCGAGAAACTGGAAAGCAATTTGAACAAACGATTGCATCAAATGAAATACCAGAATTGGATAAGTTTTTAGAATTTTTAGAAGAAAAAAAAAAGCCAAATTCTTGATAGTATTAGTCGAACAGCTTCTTCTTCAGGTTATAAACATAAGCTAGCTCTTAATAAAAGTAAATCTTTCCTGAATTCGAATAATAATCCCAACTCTTGTGTAATCCGTAAATTACCACACATGATTTATAAGTGCAACACTTTTCAAAATATGAAGGTTTCGGATAAATTTAATGAAATAAAACGTTTAAATTTGTGTATTAATTGCCTAAAGAATAATCACATAGTAAAAGACTGTAAATCAAAAAATTCTTGCTTCGTTTGCAAGAAACGCCATAATACTTTACTCCATATTTATGAGATTTCTTTCCCGCCTCCTACTTCCTCAGTTTCTGCGATGCCAGGCGCCGATCAAACAACTGTCTCGCAAGTGCATGATTCATTCCCACAAGAACATTCGAACACTTTTTCAAATTATTTAGTATCAAAAAAGAAACAAAATATTCTCTTGCCTACTGCAGTTGTTTATATTAGAAATGAATTAGGAGACTATTATCCAGGCAGAGCGATTTTGGATTCCGCTTCTCATCTTTCTTTCTGTAAAATAAAAAAAATTAGCTAATAACTTAAAATTAGCTAATAACTTAATGTTAAAAAGAGAAAAAATAAATGCTTCTGTTTCTGGATTGAGCGATATTTCGGTAAATATCAAACAAAAGGTAACCACTGTAATAAAAAACAATAGTGGGAGTTTTTCAACGTCCCTAGAACTTTTAATTGTTCCTTCAATTACAAATTTGACGGTAATTAATCCGGTTGAATTATCTAATATAAAGATTCCATCGGACATTAATTTGACTGATCCAGAGTTTAACACACAAAAGGAAGTAGAATTAATTATAGGTTGCGAGCTCTTTTGTGAAATTTTAAAGCCAAATCAGTTTTGATCAGCATGTAGTAATCGGTTGTTTCAAGAAATTGTATTTGGTTACATTGTCGTGGGGAGCTCCGATAATAGTACAAATAGAGCATATTGTGGATTAACGCTTAGTTCAGATATAAATTCGGAAAGCCTTGATAAACAGCTACAAGCATTTTGGAATATAGAAACTGTTGACGAGCCCTCTGTTGAACATAGTGTCGAATTTGATTTCTGTGAAACTCAATATAAAAATACTCATTATCGAAATCATGAAGGGCGTTATATAGTACAGTTGCCTTTGAAAGAGGATCCCGCTTCGCTTGGTGATTCTAAAGCCGTTGCCGAAATTCGTTTAAATCAGTTATGGGAAAAACTCTCGAAAAATGAGGAGTTGCAATCACTTTATAAATCATTCTTAATGGAATATGCTGACTTGCAGCATATGCAATTAGTTGTAGAACCTCTTGATGAACCGCTTCCAGATTCAATGGTTAAGTAACTTTTGTGTAGCAAGTCCCGTGTTTCACCAGTAAAACCTATCACGATCTCTCGCTTAGAATTGTGTGCCAGTGTTTTATTAGCACAGCTTTTGTACAAGGTTCTTAAGTCTCTAACCTTGTCTATTCAACAAATAATGTTGTGAACAGATTCTACAATTGTGTTGGCATTGCTTCAACGGTCACCTGATCAACTCAAGACCTTTATCAGCAATCGAGTTAAAATAATACTAAGAACTGTTATTGGAATCACGTTCCATCTGATAAAAATCTTGTTTTCTCTCGTGGTCCTTCGGAAATTGCCTCCCATGAACTGTGGAACTGGTTTGAACCAGATTATTTGAAAGAAGAACTGAATATTGTTACTATAGATTTTGAAAAAATCTCATCAGACAGTGAGTTTTTACAGGAACTCAAACCCCCTGCCAAAATACTTATAACTTCTTATAAAATTGACTTAATTGACAATATTTTAAATCGTAGCAATAATTATACTAACATTTTGAATGTTTTAAGTTATGTTTTCAGATTCATATTCAACTGTAGAAATCCAGGTAACAAAAGATTTGGTAAGTTATCCTCTAATGAATTAAATGAGACGGAGTCCTTTTTAGTTAAAAAAAGTACAAGCATCCGTTTTTAAGGAAGAAATAGAGGCCATTTCCAAGGGCAGGGCTTTTTCAGGTAAGAGTAAACTTAACTCTTTTTCTTGATGGTCATGAAATTCTCAGAGTGGGTGGTCGTTTGCATAATGCTGCTCTGAATTATTCTCAAAAACATCCAGCTATACTTCGTGCAGACCATCCTTTCACTAAATTGTTAATGACTCATTTGCATATCAAAAATCTCCATTTAGGATCTCAAGCGTTATTATATTGCACTAGAGAAAAGTTTTGGCCACTTTGTGGTCGATCGATAGCTAGGAAAATCGTTCATAAATGCATAGTTTGTTTTAAACATAAACCCCTTGTTTCAAATCAACTTATGGGAATCTTGCCTCGAGAAAGAGTAAACCCTAATTATCCTTTTTTGCACTCTGGTGTTGATTATTGCGGCCCTTTTCAAATTAAATATAAACACCAGAGAAAAGAGAATTTCCAACGGATTTGTGTTGCAATATTAGAGTGTTTAGCCTTGAAGGCGATTCACATAGAAGTGGTTTCCGACTGAACAACTAATGCCTTTCTTGCTACCTTAAAGCGTTTTGTGGCTAGGCGTGGCAAATGTGCTACAATATCATCTGATAATGCAAAAAACTTAGTTGGTGCTAGTAGGGAATTGCAGCGATTGCAGAATTCAACTAGATTTCCTGACGAAAAACTAGCATCCTATTTGGCATCTGAAGGGATTGTTTGGAATTTTATTCCTCCCAGAGCTCCAAATTTCGGGGGCCTCTGGAAGACAAAGGTCAAATCCTTTAAGTTTTACTTAAAACGAGCTACAGGAAATCTAAAATTAACATTTGAGGAATTCCTTACAATAACAACACAAGTCGAAGGAATCCTAAATTCTCGGCCATTAACACCTTTGTCAGATGATATTGATGACCTGGATGTTCTAACACCAAGGGCCCTACCATGAGCTCCATGGAATGAAATTCCATCTGGGAATGACGTCACGTTCGAACGGAAATTATTTTTCTCCACCACGAACATCTTGGCAAGAATTGGAATCGATTTCATTCCAACCAGTCTCCGGCACCTAGAATCGTCGTTCCAAGAGGGAATCAAGGGATTTGTTTATGATTTTAAACATGGCGCTCAATAATCTAATCGCTCTCGCTCTTGTTAAATCAAAGCTTAACCCCGTCCCGCCCCCGTCAGTGGGCATCCGGAGAATACTGTAGACTCATAAGTGCACGCACGTGATATCTCAGTAAAAAAGAGGATTCAAAAAGGTAGGCTTGGTGGCGATTCATGGCAACACCAGAAGGCCTCAAAGAAATTAGTGAAATCTTAAAATTAACAATAGTATAGTTACTCAGAAAATAGGAGTTGGAGTGTTCAAACATAATAGACATAAAAGAAAAGGTAAACATTTTGAAGATGAAGAGTATCAGAATTTTTCCAAAGCCCATGAAAACAGATACAAAAAGAAGAGTTAACGGCGAGGCAGCCGTAAAGAAAAATCCTCAAACAGGAGGAAACTCAAAACATGAACCATAAGTTAATCAAAATTCGAAAATTATTTCTAAAGAATCTCGCTCTTGTTAAAGAGGAAATTAATCGAATTCCAAAGCGAGAAATTGAGAGATTTTCCACTCTTCATATGAGTGATAAACGTTTTATTTCTCTGTATCGCGTTAAAATTTTTTTAGAGCTTTGTGAAAAACTTCATTCTTGGAGGGAATGATGAATTTTTGAGGACTAAATACGATATTTCGCCGATGAATGTCTTAATTTTTTTCTATTTCATAAGAGAAGATAACAAAATTTCTAAAAGATAGACGTGTCCGAGCCATTTTCAAGATGATAATTAAAAGAGAAATGTTATGTTTCATTAGCATGTGTGAACGAAGAGATACTTTCAGAGCTAACTAAGAAATTACGACAAATTAAATATAATTATGCTCTCATTGTATGATAATTGTTACTATTTTTATGTTATATTACCTGGGATATATTACTTAACCAATACCTTTTTTTGAAGTTCCAATCATTTCTTTTTTTAATTTTCTTTCGATGAACTTTTAATTCAACAGTATTTAACTTCATTCCGAACGATGGTTCTTTATACTAGATACAGATGGCAGCAAATTTAAAAGAATTTGTTACAGTCATGATGTATTATAAAGTAAACAATTTATTTATAATAAGAAATGCGAAAAAGAATAATGGTAAAAGTAAATAGAATAAAAATGTTTCGAAAAATATTTATGAAATATGTACTTATGTCTTTTTCTACTCATTTTAAAAAATTTTATTCTCATTCTTCCATTAAAATATATACTATAAAAGCTGTGGAAGTAGTTCCTTGAAATATAATTTTTAAGTATTTCATACGTGAAATGATTTTAAAAATCACGAAAATTCTTTTTACACAAATCTATAAATTAATTTCTTGTGAACATATTTATTTAACTATCAGTAAAAACAGTTACTTTAATAATGTAACAAATAAACCAAAGTAATAAGCAAAGTAGTAACTTTAGTCATTCATATTGTTACAAATTTAATTGAAAACTAATGAACTTTTCTGAAATTAAATTAATTTCTAAGAGACCAATAGATAAACGTTAATTTTTGGTCTGATGAAATTTTTTTCTTTCTGGCAATTAGTTTTGATTTAAAAACTATTATAATTAGTAATCTATCTACATGCAGTACTCAGACACGAAATTTTGAATCTTAATTCATTAAAATATGATCATTATTTTAAAAGTTGTACTTTTTAAAAATATTTAAAACAAACAATGAAACGTATTAAAGGATATATCAGAAATACTTATTATGAAAAAATGGTTTTATTCAATGATATCTGATTTATTTTTATACATGATAAATATGACAGCTTTTAATTAATAAAATTACATGTAAATTAAAGAATATTTCAAAGTATTCGCAGTTCATGTTTTTTAGTCTAATGAAAACAAAAAAAAAAAAAAAAAAAAAAAAAAACATTATAAAAAGAAAACAATAAATCGTCAAAAATATTATCTAAATAGCAGAAGCTCGTTTCGTTTTACTCATGCTAATGCTGCCAAACTTAAAAATAAAATCTTAAGTAAATTGTGTGATTAGTTAAATTTTAGCCACGCCCTGAGAGAGAGTTATTGTGGAATGTCTGATTCCAAGGGAGTGTTCATGGTATGGAATTGAACGTTCATGGAACCAAACTTTCCCTGTTTCATTTTCCAGCCGGGAATCTTCATTCCATTCCCGGTAGCTCATGGTAGGGCCCCAGGGCATTTTTTGGCTGGAAGGTCTATGACTGCCATAGCTGAACCAAGTTTGTTGGATAAATCGGAAACCCGACTTTCTCGATGGAAAAAGTTGAAAAAAATTGTTCAATACATTTGGTCTAAATGGTCTCGCGACTACCTGGACAATTTGCAACAAAGAACGTATTTTGCCGTTGGACAATTAAAGAAGATGCATGTTAATTTACTCATATGTGTACCTGCAGCATTTATCCAATCTTTGTAAATTTTATATTGAAATAGGTTTATGTACCATTGTTCTGCTAATTTGTATGTTTATTGAATATAATTCAACGGCGGGTTCAATATCTCAGAAATATAGCGCCAACTTGGCATCCTTGTCTTGGCCTCCTCGCCATCTTTTCTTGCAACCCCAACATGAGCGTGCACCAATGATAATAAAATTTTAACTACAGTCCATTATCCATCTTATTCATTAGTTAACAAACGAACCCAGCATAGAAATCAAATCAATCGGACAAAAACTTTAAGCCATTTTACAGAGGTTGAAGTAGTAGATCGGATTCTTTACCCCTTCACTGCATTTCCATCAGAATTTCCCCCTCTTTTTAAATGATTCCATTTTTTTGATCGACCTCATTTTATTGAGTCACGTGATAAGAATATTCCTCACTAGACGTCATTTCCTTTTCTTTTTTTTTAAGAATTAATTTTAAAAGGAAAGGAAAAAGAGGAAAATTATTTTCTTCTCTGGAAATACAACTAAGGAAAGTTCAACAGATATTTAAAATTTTTATTCAAAATTACAATCTTTCGGGATCAATTGTAAGTCTTTGGCCTTCCATTCTTGATTTCGAGTATTTTGACTGGATTTTTTTAATTTAAATTTAAACTTTTATGCTATGCTTATTTTATAAATTTTAAGGTAATCATTTATTTTAATAAACTTTTTTTAATAAAATCTCAATGGTAGATTGACAGAAATTTTTTACTAGTTCTTGTGCACACAGAAATGATGCCCTTAATACTCTAGGTCAGTGATTCCCAAAAGTTTGTTCAGCGGAACTCTAGGACTCCAACACAGGATAGCCGCAAGGGGGGGGGGGGCAGGAGATTTAGGACTTGTGCTGGGGAGCAGTGCAAATAGGGTTTTATCAATATTTTCTTTTTAAAATTACATTTCCTTACGGAACATAAATCCGTACCAGATTTGTAGAAAACTACCTTTTAAAATCTTTGCTATGTAATTACGAAACATGGTGTTACGTACATAAATATGTCCAACAAAGTGTAAGTGCTTGCTTGATTTTATTAAAATTTACCTAATTTTTGGCTAAACATATTTTTAAATTACGTATTCATAAATGTAATCCAACTAATTTATCATAGGCGACTCATTGTAACTAATAATACATTAATATTATTTTTGGCAATAACAGAGTGCATAGCGTTTTTAAAGGTGCTTATTTCATTGGGTGTTTTTAAAAAGTGCTTAATTTTCCCTTTTCTAAAATGAGATTTTTCCTTTACCATGTTGATTTTCGCTACGAATCATGCAGAAAGACACTGTTCACATTGTTCAATTCAACGTTTTCACAATTAATTCAACCGCAATCTATTTCGGCGCATCGTGGCGCGGACCCGTAATAACTCGGGCATGATTTCTACACGTAAAGCGGTAAGCCCGAAATAACTCGGGTTGCCTGTCTGCCTCTGTAGCGGCGAACCCGAGTTTTTGGCTGTTATCGACTGGGTACTAATATAGAGGTGAGGATAGCTGTCATCATAAATCGCTATAACAGTTGGGAGTTTATTTTAGAGTTTTATAGTAGTTAAATTGTACTGATAGCAAAAGTTTGTGGTGAAAGGGGAAAAAATAAATTTTATATTATTTTTTTATTTTATTTATTTATTTTTATTTTTTTGCTAATACCATATCAAAAATTTCGTTGCTTTCATTGCTGTTTTATTTTTATTATTTTTTTTAAAATTGAAGTTTTTCTTGGTAAAACTGGAAAAATGGGAAAAAATAATATATATCATCGCAAATTACTTTTACATTTTTTAATATTAAATGTTCGTTTATTTTGAACAAGTTTTAAATCATCTGTATTAATAATGTTCTGCTGCTTCATTATAAGTACTATAAATTCAATTTTTTCATAATATTCATTAATTGAACTTTATTTTGTGAACTTAATTGGAAGAGATTTTAACTTAGTTTTGACTTATTTTATTTCTTTAAGATTGCCAGGAAGGTACACCTTACTTATTTTTTAAGTTTACTAATTTTGAAATGTTAAAATTTTACTTTGCAAACTTTCTTTTAATCGGAATCATTTTTTTCCATAAAGTTCTAAAAAATTTCAAGCATAGAAGGAAATGCAAAAACAAAAACATAATAAATAAATAAATAATGATAATGTTTCGCAGTTTCATTATAAGTACTGTAAATTCGATATTTTCATAATATTCATTAATTGATTTTTATTTTGTGAACTTAATTGGAAGAGATTTTAACTCAGTTTTGACTAATTTTATTTCTTTCAAACTGCCAGGAAGTAAGTACACCTTACTTATTTTTCAAGTTTACTAATTTTGAAAGGTTAAAATTTTACTCAGCAAACATTCTTTTAACCGGAGTCATTTTTTTTCCACATTATTCTAAAAGTTTTCAAGCATAGAAGGAAATGCAATATATATATATATATATATATATATATGTGCGTGTGTGTGTGTGATAACTGGGCTCCAGTTATCACACACAACTGGATGACTGGGCTATAATTTTCTCATAATAATCGAATAGTCTAAAACGAGACAACGAAGTTTCAACTTGCAAAGTTAGTTTTTGATTTTGAATTTTAATTATATTTTTTACTGAAGATTTGCCCTAAACTTGCCAAAATAAGAATAGGAAAAAACGTAGATAAACAAAGGACAAGGAGAAGGAAAGCTTCGATTGATAAAAAAAATGACATCATCCCATCGAGAAACAGTTTTGGAATTGAAGTTATAATCTAGTACTTCAATTACAAACTACCTTCCTATGGGAAGGAAAATCAATGGATTTTTCTTTTTCTGATGGGTAAAGGTAGGGAAAGTATGTCTGCACTTTTCAGAGACCGACTCATTAGAAAAAATTCATTGTCGATTTTTGAATTTCAAAATTTTCTTAAAATTTTTTACTACCAAGCGGTGGTTACGAATTTTACTCTAAGCGCATATTACAAAAATTTCAGTGTTACGAAAACTGGTCAATGGTCATTCACTTCGAAAAATATCAGTTTAGTGAATGCATAACCAGTGTAAACTGGCCCACCATGCATTGACTAACTACTCTAACTATTGTCATTTTAGAAAATAATTCTTCAAAAAATTTCTTGCGTTATTTGCTTTCATTCTTTGAAAACTAACACTTATTATCCTGTTGATCCCAGGATCTTAAGTTAGAATGTATTATTGCTTCAAAAAAAAAAAAAAAAAAAAACGCAAAATAAAATATGCTACCTCTTTTTTTTCCTTCAGTTCACTAATAAAATAACTAAAAAGGGCGTATCATCTAGTAAAAGTAGATTTAATATAAAGCTTTGAAGTAGTGTAAATAAAGGGAGTATATACTCTCTTTCAAGTCTCCCAAAAGCTGAAAATAGACCATTCTCAAAGTCTAAAATAATTTTTGTGACATAGAATTTTTTCACACTATATTTAATTGTTAAAAAAATTATCAACTGCAAAACTTTTCTGCTGCAAAGACTTTCAAAAAATTAACTCTTATTGATGTTGTTGGAATTTCATGAAGTGGAATTTCATGAAGTTTTTGCGTTTGTGATTTCTTGAATAATGTTTATTTTTTTTCTTTTTCTAGATCACTAATTCCTAACTAAATTCAAAATACGTCTACAGCTTCTCAATCTGATTTCTATTCTTATTTCAGAATAAATATTTTACTAACTTATAAACTTGAAATTTTAAAAGGGGTATCAGAATCAATACATATTAGTGAGTATATGATTATTTTGAGCTCATCAGTTATAATAACATCGTTCCTATTTAATGAATACATTTTGTTAATTTTATAATTGAAGGATTTTAAACCAGTTTTTATAAAGCTCTTACCTGAAATTTATGAATAGAAGTTTGTTCAAAAGATTTTCTTCAATGCGTTACTTTGTTTAAAATTAAATACCACTTCAAAATCATTTCTACTTTTAAATATTTCTCAAGAGTACATATAAGAATTTTTTTTTTCGTAATCTTAACTCTAGACTTTTAATACTAGTTTGGATTTCGTTATTGCGGAATATATTTTAATTAATCAGATTTAAAAAAATATTTTTCGAAAGAAAATAAGTGCAAGGAGTGAGATGCAAACCTACAACAGACGTTATGCTCTTACTCTATTGAGCTTCCAATAAATGTGAATATATAAAAAAAAAGGAAATTGAAATTTTATAGAAATATAGAGAATTTAAACATAAACAGAGGAATGTAAATTTTTTTTTACATTATGAGTAGAAAAGTGTTTCATTCTGAGAATACTTTCTTATTAAAAAATAATTTTTTTTAAAACTAAAATATATGATTTTCATTACAGAAACCAACGTTAAAATTAAATCACAAAATATGAAGTTTGATTGAAATATTTAGTTTTCCTGATTGAAATTCTAAACCTGGTCATATTATTAGACGCTAACTGAAAATTATGTTCAAATTCTGTTTAGTATGGTTGCATATTTTTAAACTTGGCGTATGCAAAGGATGTAAAATTATTCATACGTTTGAGTGCAGATTGGATCATAAGTCAGCAAGAAATTGAAAAAAAAAATCTTTTTGATCACTGTGTGTCAGAGAAATTTTGGATCAATCTGTAATTTCTTCCAATAACGTTTACTGACATGGATAGAGACTGCATATATAAATAATTACGAAGAAATCACAAAAAAATGGAACCATTTCAAGGATATAAATTAATAAATATGGACTATGATCTTTGTGATTTTTTTAATTTACTTTTGTTTATTATAGGTCCGTTTTTTTATGACTAAAACAAATTTATTTCTTCTTTTTTTTTTGTTCAATTATTGATTCGTTATAAAATCAAGACTTTATACAATTCAAAATTCCAATAAAAGTGAGTAGTGGAAAATATGTTGAAATCAATAGCAAATTTAATTTTATATTCTTTATTTATTCTTCTTTACACTGAAAAAAGTAGAGATTTTAAACAAAAACAACCACAAGAGAAAATTCTCAAAAAATTTTGCAATTAACCACTTAAGTTTTTCATTTTAAACTTGTTTCAAGCTCTTAATCGTTTATACTTTACAATGTCTACGACATGCATAATGTGATGAATACTATTAAATATTCATAGATATGATAGACAAAAGAAGATTTTGCCAAAATGTTTCAAATTTAATCTGTTTGAAACATTGGACTATTTAAAATCAAACCTACTTTAAATAATAATTGCTCACTAGGTATCCGCGTTCAAATCAATCTAAAAACTCAAAGGAAAAAAAATCGGAGAACTGTGAAAATGAATGCTCATTGAATATTTTCTTATATTAAAGTTAAAAACTAAATTTTTTATTGAGTTATACAATGAATAATTTTTTAGGAAGATTAGGGGGTGTGCTCGTTTTAGCTACACCAAAGTTTATTTGAGCCACAATCCGCTTTAAATAATAATTTTCACTTAAAAAAAATACTTTATATGAGGAAAATGTTTTTCTTTTAAGTAGTTACTTCTATGCGCGGATAAAAAATCTTAAATAGTTGCTTAAGCGGGGAATTTAAATATATTTCCCATCGAATGTATTTTGGTTCTACAAAACTCTACTACTTTAAGCAGGTTATTTAAATATCAATTATGCAATTAAGGGGGGGGGGCAACTGTATAGGGACTTCAACTTAAAAAATAAAAAAAAATGCAATTCTGCTTAATTGATAGCGCATGTGTTACAAAACCAAAAATGTTGGAAAAAATTATCGATAAAGACCAAGCAGTGGAGAATTAGGAAAAAAATTTAACTATATTTTCTCTCTCAGAAAGGCTGAAATGTGATTGATGCTACTTCAGTTTACGAATCCTTAATGGAAGAACAAAACTTTGTAGGGCTAAAATTTAAAAATATTTATTCAGACTTGAATAATTAAGTATTTTATCAAAGGCTATCAAGCCGTGTCATTTCTTTAAAAGTAATGATAGTTGACTGGAACTTTCAAAACGTAAAGTCATGGTTACAAGTGGCTACATTTTGAATATTGATATTAAAATTATATTCTAAATGATGTACTTTCCAAATCAGAGAATATATAACTTAAAATGAAGATAATGATCATGGTTTAGATTAAATTTTTTAAAAAAGATTGCCACACTGTAAATTTAAATATTATAGAAAATTAAAAGTTCTTAAATGCAATTATAAGCGATATGCATGGTGATGATGAACACTAAATCAATAAAAATTTAACAATAAAAAAGAAAGAAACTTAAACTACATAATATTGTTTTAAATTTTATTTTATTTTATTATTTCAAGTTATTTTTTAAAAAACTAGAAAAAAATTTGTCTAAATATCTTTATCAATGAGGAAGGTGAGGACCATACAGTCTTGTCTTTTAAATATAAATTGTAAAAAGATTAAAACATTCTTGAAACAAATATTGCTTTTGCATAAGGATTCAAAAAAGATAGTTGAAAAGTGAACTACAAAATGGGTTTCATCAATCAAACTGTCATTACCCTGGCTGACCACATAGCTCGTGAATAATTCCTTTTGTCTGACCCTTGCGGTTTTAGAGACAACTCTATTAAATATGCTTGTCCTTCTAAGAGTAAAACTATTTCAAGCAAGCGCCACCTAGAAGGTTAAAAAATTTTGAAAATTAGCAAAAACAATAAAAAAAAATTTTTTTTTTTTTTTTGACATGACGATTAAAACCAGATAAAAACCATCAATTGTCATTTTTTAAATGCTCAAAAATATTATTTTAGTGCTTGAAAAGGGCTTAAAAGGTGCTTATTTTTTGTTGAACAATTTGGCTACGCACCCTGAATAATTATTTCTAAAAGTGTACTACCCCTGGTCCACGCTACAGTTTAAACTTAAATTTAAAAGACATTTTTTTTTCTTCATAAATATGACGGCAGTTCATTGCTGCCAATGCAAAAAAGCAAAGGTTTGGTGACGCAATACAGATTGTCGTAGACTGATTGGAGAATCCGGCTCTTTACAAAACCCTCTGGAACGTAAAATTTGAAAAAAATAAAAACAAATCACCTCAAAAGAATCAAGAACTAAACTAAATATGTGGAAAAACCCTTATCGTTTTGAGTATTCTTTTAAAAGTACAAAAACTACTTAGATCATGGTTTGAAACATTTTACGTTTTTGAGGTAATTTAAAAAAGATTTTTTCCATTAGTTGTCAAATACGATTCACTATCAAATTATGAATTTTAAATTTTTTCCTCGCATGCGCAATACAAAAGAACTACTTTAAATACTCATATCTGTCACATTTCCTTACAAATTTTTTCAAATTTTAAAACAATAATTTTGTAATTAATTTTAGATTTACAAAGTTTTATTGCAACTAACAACCTGGCATAAGGTGTTAAAAACTGTATTTGTTTTCTTCCTTCCTTAATTTATTGTCGGTCTCTCAAAACTCTTTAAACTTAATTGCTAAGTATGAAAAATCGGACGAACTAAATACATTTAAAATTACAAAATATTCCTTTAAGTATTTCTTGAGAAATTAAAAAAAAAAAAAAAAATCAAAGTGTTTATTTTATTATTGTTGTGTATGTACATCGCATCCCAATTCTGTTGAGATGATGTTTAACTATGTCTCTGTCTAGTTTCCCAAATGGTATTTCGTGGAACCCTAGAGTTCCATAGAAGAGTCACAAGGGTTCCGAGATTGTAACCAGTTATGAGTTTTGAAACCTGTTAATTAAAGTTGTTTCTAATTAATAGTCCATTTATTATTTCCGTTATTTTTATGAAATTATTTAATTCTAATGCTTTCGAAGAAAGAAATTCAAAACAGTGTTTTTTATAATAACAATATAATTAACGAATTATGAAACGGATGCACATTTATGAAAAATTGCATTCGTATTTCGCAGGAAATAAAATAACCCAACTCCACAATGAAGAAGTATTTTTCTCTGATAACAATTTTCTACATTTATTTTCGCCCTTTTTCGTTTTTATTTTCACGAAAACATATTTCATTTTTTAAGTTTATACGCAAACTAAAATCGATTTAAGAACTTGACTAGATCTGTAAATTATTCCGTTACAAGGCTCCATGGAATTTTCCTTTGATAAAAGTCATAGAATAGAGTTAATTTGTTAGTTAATTTGCTTTTGGTGTGTATTTAAATAAGCTAAAAATAAGTCAAATTATGGTGTTATGATAAAAATTATACATCTTTTTATTAAAAAAGTGCCATTTGTTTTTTTGTTTTTTTATTAGCATTTAACTTTAAATAATTTTACAATGGCAACTGAATCATTAAATAAATAATGGATAATTGGAAAGATCAAAATATAATATTAAAGATTTTTAAAAACCTTCACGTGCTAAAAAAATTATCGTAAAATGGGGTACTCCTTTAAGTATTAGACGGCAACCTCGGTTTCTGCGTCACTGCGATAAAATATCTTTTTTAACCTCTAACTAATTGTTAGACTAATAGACCACGAAGGAAACAAAATGTAATGTTTTTCTATTTTCGTTAATTTATCATTTTAATCATTTAAAGAAATACTTTGTGTTTGAAAAAAAAAGTGATGTATCTTAACTATTTAAACTACTAACATTTATGAAGGGAGAAAAAACTAATTATTGAAAAATTTTAACAGCATCCAGAGGAGTTCGAAATCGAATGTCTATGGTCTTATGCTTGACACTCCTCTTGCTGAGCTTGCCAACCCCCGAAATTGATTTCGCAGTTCCTTTCAGGTTGCTCGTTTTGCTTGCCCATTGTTTAATATAATAAGTCCTTGTAAAATAATCTTCTAAAAATATGCATAATATAAATTCTGCGAAATTTTTGATTTAACATGGAAATTAAATTTCGTGTAATCACATGACGCAAATAATTCGCAGAACTTCTCTACCATCGCAATAAGAAATTTCTGTCTCTTAAGACGCGTCATTTTATTCTTTACTTTAACATAATATGGATAAAAATCGAAAAAAACTTTTACAAAACAAAAAACTGGATTTGTATTATTTACTTTATTCCCCGACCGTATTTCATGTTCTCCACGGTAGGGGGAAGTATTCATAGAGGTTGTTTCGACTTCCGGTAAAAGATTCAGGTAGAAGAATTTCTGCTGTTGTAAACTAAATTTTGTAAATTTATATCACGACGATCATATCTTCATCTGATATTATTATTTCTTAATATCTTCATCTGATATTTTATAATATGAAGAACATATTTTTTCCCTAAAAGTACACGACACAAACTGAGTATTCCGAGCATGCACAAACGAACCCGGAACGTAAACAAAAAAATAGTCATGTCAATGCTATGACGTCAGAAGAGGACCTCAAAACTTTCGGTAATTTTTCTTTTTTAAAGGATAGATGGTGAATTTTAAAACAAACACGTGACTTAGTCTATTAGTTTATATGAACTGTTCGCTTTTTAACCTTTTATTTCTTCCCAAATTATAGCTCAGTTTGTTTCAGCTTTTTCGCTGCACACAAAAGAAAAGAGTTTTCTTTGCAAAATTTCAATCCTTTACCTTTAAGTGCTTATGACAGTTCACTCTATTGATATATTTCAGTTCTTCGTTGCAGACTCAAAATAGAAATTTAATCGGTATTTTACCAACATACGCATTTATGTTTTATGTTATGTGGAAAATAGTTTTAACAAATAAACGTTATTTAAAAAATATGTATATATATATATATTTTTTTTTTAAAGTAATTTTTCAGACTTCTTTTTTAACTCAATGACTTTTTCTTTGAATATAAAGAAAAAGAGCGCAATGAAGTCAGGCGATTTTAATTAATTTAGTGTTTTTATGAGAAATCTTCACATTTTGAAAGTTAGTGTCGACATTGTTTGAAATTTTAACAATAAACTTCTTTTATTCTTTTTTTTTATTTATTCTACGTTCAAAACCTAATCATATTTGCATAAACTATAAATATGCATCGTTTTTTCATAAATAGAGTTCATAAAAAATATTTAAAGCTTAGAGGGTGAGATATTAATGAATGCGATAAATTAATTGCATGTTATAAGAAATGACACTTACTTTACAAATTATATTAGCTTTGCATTTCTTATTTATAAAAAAAATTTTGGACAAATGTTACATAAAATGATTTTAATCACAATATTTTTGATAAAAAAGAATTTTTTATAATATTTTTATTTTTGCTTTTTTTATCTTTTTGAATATATATTTTTGATATTATTGAAAGTATCGTTAATAATTTTAAATCAGTTCAAGTAACATCAATCATAATTTCAAAAAATTAAAAACATTGTTAAAAATATGTCAGCTAACGGTTTCTTAATTAAGTTTAATGAAAAAGTATTTTAAACAAATATCTTCGTCATCTTTCTTTTTTCTAAGACGTGATGAAAACACCTTAATAACTGTTGATAAAATGATAGGATTTTTAGGCATAATGGTTCAAGGGGTTGACTTTAAATGTGCTAATTAATTTGTGCTGACAATATATTAAATTATGAACACAAAAGGGTACTTTCTCTGAATAATGTCAGATTCTTGAACCTCAAAATAGTCTATGAAAATTAGAGGTATGTTTAGATCGTTTAACACGACTGGACTCCCTTCAAATTTTTGGTTTTCTTATATATTTAAGATGACAAAGATTGTATTTGTATAAAAATGTCTTACAATTCAAAACTTTTTTCGACCAGTAGTAAATTAAAGTAGAAAGAATAATGAGTAATAAGTTTTTTAGAGAGTTGTATTTGGATTTACAAGTTAGATATGAAAATCATACACAAATAATACTTTTTTTTAACTAGTAATTATATAAAGACGTATTAAAGTAAAACGTATCATTATTTTAGCTAATATTTTTTTCACTCATCACAAGATATTGATCTCTAGATATATTATTACTTATTGATGCATTATATACAATACTAATATTGGAAATTTACAATTAAAAATAGTATAAATATTAATAATTACTTTCCGCTTACTTCAAATTCATCTTTGTATATTAATTATCTAAGCGATCAAGATACATTCGACTAAATATCCTTTTACATTAAATTCAGTTCTAAAGTTTTCCTAAATTTCATTAATTACATTCATTCTATTACAGAAATCGTATACAAACAATATTTCTCAGGCGGTAATTTCGTGGGGAAAAAACAGAACAAAAACTTAGGAATAAAAACTTTTGTTAATATTTTTAACTTAAATTTGGGTTCAAAAAAATTTAAAATATTAATAATTACTTTTTATAAACTTCAAATTAATCCATGTATATTAATTATTAACGAAATATCAATTTACATTAGAATTAACATCGAATTCTCGTTCAACGGTCCAAATTATTGAAAGTGAAATCGATCAGTCAGGCAGCTTTAAATAAGTGTATTGTTTGTTTGAGGCCAAACTGGATCAGCCTTGATCGTTATTTTTTAGAGCCATGAAAGGGTTAAGAAGATTTATATGAAAACCATTAAATAAAAAACCAATTCTGATTTCCTCAAGGCCACTTCCTTCTTTTTAGAATGAACAATGAAGAAGAAACACTGCAGACGCATTGGAATTGTGTAATTCAAAAATTGCTTCCTGTCTGACGCCAGATCTTTTCTCTGGAGATAGGATTTTCGCGTGACTACCATATCTTTCTATTTTTCAAATCTTAAAAATAGATTAGTTTTTTATAGGGGCCCCTAAATCCTTCCAATAATTAAATCGAAGCCAAGGATAATTCGAGTGTCTCATACTTGAAGCAAAGCTCTGATTTTAAACTGTTAAGAATTGACTGGGATTTTGAGCGGATAAATAATTTAAATATTTAAAAAAAAAAATTTTTAATTTTTTTAAAGAAAAATCGTTAGATTTGTATTATTTTTCCACCTAGATTAAAATGAAAGAAAGATTCTCATTTTCAAAAAGACAGATGATGCAGCAACTTTTCAAGTATCAAAAATTAAGCAAAACCGTGGCTGTTCTTCACTGTAGCGCCATTTTTATAATTAGTGGAAAAGTTGACCTCACAATTAAATGAATAAGATTTTATTAACCCTAAAAACTTTTATTCCATGTGACGGCAGAACCTTAGAAAAAAATCTTCAAGCTTTGCTTTTAAATTGTATATATTTATACATTATTTTGTGGTTATCAAAGCTTAATTTTTTTTCATAACCGTCCTTGAACAGCTGATCCAATTTTGGGTTTACGACTATCAATGTTCAAGTCCATAGTCTTGTATTTTTGAACCCAATTCAGAAGGCAAGGGAACTCCTGGATTTTGCCTCCGTGGAGGACTTCTTGATGGAACTAGCCCCCATTTGCGTTACATGGAGAGGAAAACCTCCCACGGTTAGTCTGACGGCAAAGGAACTCTAATCCATGTTCCGTCTACTACTGAGAATATTTTACGTTAGCACAGTGGTAGTCGAGAGGCGGGTGCGGAATTCGTATCGACCCGCTATCGCTGGGATTCGAACCCGAGTCACCTAATTGGAAGGCGAACGCTCTATCTGAGCTTATTAAATGGTTTTTACAAGATTTTCTTCACCTTAATGAAAATCTGTCAAATCAATGCATAATTCTTAATTTTTGCAAATTTTTATACGCTTTGACAAATACATGCATTGGATAGTTATCATAACATTAAAAAAATTAGATCCCAATTGGTTTTTCAAAGCTGTGCCATTTTATTATATTGATTTTTTTTCCATTGTAAGCCCTGGTTTAAGATAGTCATGAATATAAATAGCATTTCATTTCCTGAAAAGAATGTGAATATACATAGAATAAGGTGTCGGGGGGCAAGAAGGAGCGCAAACTTAGAGGGACACTGAATTCGTGTTCCATACTTAGAAATGAATTTCAGAATGAAATATTCTTTTTTAAATATTGTGGGGCCCCATAACTGCTTTTGTCCTATTTGTCTAAAAATTTAGAAGGACGGCAATTATTATTGTAGTTTTCATTGCACGTAAGTTTTTTTTTTATAGTTATTTTAATCATAAACTGGGAGGCTTCGCCCCCTGCTCGCTGGCGCTCACCAACCCCCGGAACTGCTTTTGCAGTTCATTTCGGATTGCTTCGCAATCCAATGCTCGCTTTGCTCGCTCATTGGATACGTTCTTAACGTCTAGCTTTTGTATACTTTTTTCAGTACTGAAGTTCCGAAAACTTTTCACTGTAGAAAATTCTAAACCTGTACATTTCAATATTAATTTGAAATTGCAAACAGTTCACATATTTTTCTTAATCACACTATTCTAAATTTCAGTTGTTGAGAAAAGTAACTGTTGTAAGTTTTGTTTTAAAGTCTTTCCCACCAGAGTGTTAAAGCCATGTGTTGTAAAACAATATGAAATCGTAGTCTGCCACTGAACGCATGTAACGCATCGGCTTCGATGAAGATAATTTTGTATTTTTAATTCTCTGAAGGGCGCCACCCTAATAATATGGAATTTGTAAAATAAATATATATTTTTGATTGTTGATGAAGCTCATCATTTTGTGTTTTCATCAGTGTTCAGAAGCAGAACAACTATAAGATTTTTATTTTATCACAAAAATATAAAATGTATAAAAAACAAAGAAAAGAGTAAGAAAATGAGTATAGTCATAGAAAAGGTTAAAATTATAATATAGCATTTGTCAGTTAAAATAAAACTTTTCGTTTAAGTCATTGTTAACAATTCAAATTTCTCCGAGGCAATTCTAAAACTTAATTTTGTTCTAAATGTCAGTATTCAGACACACAACAGAAGTTTAATATGAAGTTGTGAAATGCAAATATATATATATATATATATATATATATATATATATATATATATATATATATATATATATATATATATATATATATATATATATACACAAAGAGAGAGAGAGAGAGTTTCTCTAAAAACACAATTGTTAATTTGGGCATTTGGTGATACAATACTTATAGAATTGAAGGATCTGTTACGTCAAGCGCTCAGGTATCTTAATTTTGATCTAGTTGCGCTTCTATGTCATTTTGATTTATGTTGCTAAGTCATCTTTCGAAAAATTCTATGGCTGGCTACACCATTTTTATTTTTTAAGTTGTTTATTTTTATTTCTTTTAGAATTCGTTCTTTTTTTAGCAAAATGTTTTTTAACCTAACAGTATTCTCTGCCGACTGTTCTCTCTATAAATGAAGAAAATAAAGTAAATATTTAAGTGTTGTGAAAAGAATCTTATTTAGCTGTAATAAGTACTTCGTTAAAAATGAAAACTGTTGCCAACGCGAGAAAAGAAATATCATCGGTGTTATTGATACAAACGTATTAGCGTTTTATATAGTATAGATGGCAATATATTGAATGAAAAGTGCTTTAACAATGAATGCTTATCTCTTAATTAATCAAACGGTATGAAAGCTATTAAAAATCTCCTAGCTATGATAGAAACTACATAAATAACATGCACTGTTAAATATTTAATTAAATTGAATAAAAATTAATGAAGTTTTGGCGAGAAATCGGTTGCGTTTATTATAAGTCTGCATGTTTAGTTAAGTCTGTCGCCAAAGATAAATAAAAAGGAGAAACGCTAAATTTAAACATAACTTTAATAAAAACTTAACAACAAAATTAAAAACAATCAAGAATAATCGAACAAGTAATAACTGAAGAAAAACGTAAAGCAGATTACCTAAAGAGAAAAGGTATAGTAAAGAACGAAGTATCACGATGGTTTTGATGGTAACGAAGTTATACGATGATCACATTATTTAAATTCAGTTCAGTTCAAAGAGATTACAAAAAATACTTTGAGCGTATGTTGAAATTGTTAGGTTCGCCAGAGCATGAACTTCTCGAATCAAGTACGATGATTACACCACAGAAACTCCCCCTCCAAATATCGGAGGTATGGAACTAGGGAATTCTAAATTTTACACGTCTACCACTTCTGGTAAACACTTGAGGTTGAGATTCGAATTTTGAAGAATTCAAAGGAATGGAAGTTTCCAAAAAGGCAGGCTTGAGACGATCTATACTAATTGTAGCTGTGCGGGATCCAATTTTTAGAGTGAAATGCTTGCCTTGTCGAGAGAGTACCTGGAAAGGTCCGTCGTATGGAGGAGTCAATGGAGGTTTGACCCAATCTTTTCGAATGAAAACGTGAGTAGAATCCTTTAGGGCAGGATGAACAAAACAGGTTCGACGAGAATGATCAGAAGCAGGAACGGGTGTAAGCTTTTCCATTGTCTCTCGCAAGTGTTCAATAAAAGTAGACTCTTCAATGGGTTTTGTGGAAGGGTTGAAAAATTGGCCAAGTAGGCGTAAACCTGTGCCGTAAACCATTTCAGAACAGGAACCTTTTTAAGTCATCTTTGAATGCTGATCTGATTCCTAGTAAAACGATAGGAAGAGTCTCGGTCCATCGAAGTTTGTCGTGGCATATAATACCTTGCTTTAAGGTTCTATGCAGGCGCTCAATCATACCATTCGCCTTAGCATGATACGGCGTAGTACGTATTCTTTTTATTCCCAACATGGAAGACAGATTGGCAAACGATTTTGACATGAATTGTCGGCCTTGATCGCTTGTTATTACAGTTGGTACTCCGAACCGGGAAATCCAATTGGTAACGAAATATTTTGCAACAGTTTCAGCAGATATGTCAGAGATTGGTATGACTTCAGGCCATCGAGTATAGCGATCAATGCAGGTTAGTAAGTAACGATAGCCTTCTGAAGGTGGGAGAGGTCCAACCAAATCGATATGGATGTGTTCGAACCTATGATCAGGCAACTTGAAACTCTGCAAAGGACTGTTAGTATGTCTTTGAACCTTCGATTTTTGACAGTTTATGCAAGAACGTGTCCAGTATGCAATATCTCGGTTTATTGACGGTCAGATAAATCTCTGCTTGATCAGTGTTCTAGTGCTATTGATACCTGGATGTGAAAGACCGTGCAAACTGTCAAAAATAATCTTTCGATGATTGACAAACGGACGTCACGGCGACCGTTGACATCACTGGTCTAGGAACTAGTTTGTACTCTATATCCACGCCCTCTAGTGAGCTGCGGTGTTTGTTTATTGCAGCTGTACATAATTTGTTCTTTTTTTATTTGATTTTTATAAGTTGTAATGATTAATAATAATTGATAACATTCAGTCTCTTTGCCAGAAAAATCTGAAATTCGCAAATTTTATGATACATCTTTTTCAGATTTTTTTAAAGATTTATAATTTAAAAATTTTAAAATTACAAAAAAAAAAAAAAAAAAAAAAACTTATATGTTCTTAAAATTTAATTCTTTATATCATTCTGAAATTCAAATATTTGAAATAAAATAAAACACAATTTATGTACTTACAAAAAATAAATAAAATAAAGAACATTTTAGTAAACATTCCAAGCTAGTCAAAACATTAAATTTCATATAAAGCACAAGAAATTGGAAAATGATAATAATTGTATAGTCTCATTATTGCCTGTTAGCGTTCAATTAGTTTGCTAGCAAAACGTTTTCTTGGTTTTCATTTGTGTGTAATGGAAATTCTAATTATTTTCATTCAAATTATCTTTCAAATCTCGTGGTTTTCCTTTGCATTTAACGCAACATTTTATTTGTCTAAATTTTAATTTAATTTTAAATAATATATAGGTTATGTTCAGCCGTAGTTGAATAATCGAACAATCACTTATGAGGAGAGAACTTTTCTTAGTTGTTATTTGTTAATTTGTTACGCATGCGCTCTGAAACTCTTGCTAACTCGAATATTTTTGCCTGCTCACCAGTCAGTTGAATTAGCGATTTCATGACAGCATGTTTTTACTCTGGCTTTAAGAGTTTCAGGGCGCAGAGCCTTTTTCCCAAATACTTTGGAAGTTTGAAGTATGTTCTTATTAAGTTTTTATTTTAGAGTTTTTAATAAATAGTTTATTTTTGCAATTTAGTTTTATTTCGTTATTCGATGGCTCATATTAGTTTTAATTCATGTTAGTATTCCCCCACATCTGGTCCGTCGAGCCGGAGCCATCGAAATTAAATTTTTAGTTAGGGCTTTGAATTACTTTTCATGAGCTTTCAATATGCCAAAATTATTAGAAGAGCTACTTAAGCTGAAAAGAGTAGTTAAAAGTAAAGTTACTAGGGTAACTAATTCTATCTCTGACTTGTTGCAAGATACTGAACATAACCTTGAACATTCAGATATTTGCTTACGTCAAATAAGTGAACTCAATTTTGAAGGTTCGAATCTTTTCAAAGACATCTTAGTTGCTTGCGATGAAGAAAATTATTCAGATTACGAAACTGAGCTTTTCGACTTACTGAATAAATTAGATAGTTTTGAATTGTCTTTAAAGAAACGAAATAGTAATTTGACCGAAAATAGTAATTTGACGAACGCACAATCTCAAACTTCGGTTGTAGCTGAAACTCCAAAAGCTTACATCAACCTTCCAAAGCTAGACTTACCTACTTTCTCAGGTGATTTATTTTCTTGGATATCATTTCGTGATTTATTTTCCGCTACTGTACGCAATAATGAGTTATTATCGAATTCTCAAAAATTGCAATATCTAAAATTATCAGTTAAAGGCGAAGCACTATCGTTAATCAACTCTATTCAAGTTTCAGACGCAAACTTTGAAAAAGCATGGAAAGCACTTACTAATAGGTATCACAGTAAAGTCGACTTAGTTTATTGCCATTTGGATAAGTTATTCACGCAACCTAGTTTGCAAATTGAATCCGCTAAAGGTTTAAGGAAACTTTTGGATTTATCAACTGAATGCTTAGACAATTTACGAATTTTAAACCAACCGGTTGATAATTGGGATTCAATCTTGGTTTATTCATTAAGAAGGAAAATTGATAACGTTTCATTAAAAGAATGGGAATTATCACAGACGAAAGGAAAGATGCCGACTTTTGAGGAATTTCGGTCTTTCTTAGAAATGAGGGCACGCGCTCTTGAATGGACAAACATGTTATTTCAAAAACCGAAGTTGAGAGTTGAAAAAGCGAAGATTTTCAAAACTCAAATTTCGCCAAGCAAATTGGAATGTTGCGTATTCTGCGATGATTCGCATAGTATCTATAGATGTGAAAAGTTTCTTGCTAAATCAGTTAAAGAAAGAAAGACTTTCGTTTTTAAAAGAAAACTTTGTTTTAATTGTTTGAAATTCGGACATATTGTAGCGAATTGCAAAAGCAAACACTGCAACTTTTGCTTAAGAAAGCATCATAGTTTGTTGCATGAAGAAGTTGAGGATTCGAACTTAGCGTCTGTTGAAAATTCTGAAATAAAATCTTCTGCTCATTATTCAACAGGCGAGAATTTTGATTGTAGCATCCTTCCAACTGCCATAGTTAGAACTTTTGATTCTTCTTGATTTGGTGTTGATTGCCGAGCACTTATAGACTCTGGATCTGAATCGAGTTTTATCGGTCAAGACTTGGTTCAACGTTTGCGTTTAAAAATGATAAACACAAACATATCTTTGTCAGGTTTATCAGCGAAACCCATGACCAAAGTTAAAAACTTTGTAAATGTTACAATTGGTTCAAGAGAAGGCCGGGATAGCCTGGTCGGTAGGGCGCTGGGCCCATGTCTAAGAGGTCGTGGGTTCGATCCTCGCCGGCCGAAGACTCCCCGTGTAGTAAATGGTGACTGATGCACGTTAAATCTGTCGAGTCTCAAAGTCCTCCATGTTCCCATAACAAATCAATACCTCTGGGGGTACTGATCCAGGAGTTTCTTTGTCTTCTGGATTGGTTCAAAATTACAAGGCTACGGAGTTGAACATTAGTAGTCGTAAACCCATGAAATTGGGTCGGCTGTTCAACGACGGTTATAAAATATAATATAAAATTGGTTCAAGAGAGCCGCGATGGCTCAGGGGATAGAGCGTTCGCCTTCCAATGAGGCGAACCGGGTTCGAATCCCAGTCGATACGAATTCCGCATCCGGCTTGCACTGACCACAGTGCTGACGTGAAATATCCTCAGTGGTAGACGGATCATGGGTTAGAGTCCCCTTGCCGTCAGGCTAACCGTGGGAGGTTCTCGTGGTCTTCCTCTCCATGTAACGCAAATGCGGGTTAGCTTCATCAAAAAGTCCTCCACGAAGGCAAATTTCTCCCAATACTCGATCCAGGAGTTCCCTTGTCTTCTGGATTGGGTTCAAAATTACAAGGCTACGGAGTTGAACATTAGTAGCCGTAAACCCATTAAGTTGGGTCGGCTGTTCAACGACGGGTATAAAATAAAATAAAATTGGTTCAAGACTTGATCCGAACTTTTGTTTAAATATATCCACGTTAGTTCTTTCGAAGGTAACAAGTAGTTTACCTCAACACAAACTTAACTTTAACGAGTTTACCTACTTCAAAGCATTTCAACTTGCTGATCCAAATTTCTATCAGCCAAACAAGATAGACATGCTATTAGGAGCAGATGCAATTCCTAGTGTTTTTCTAGGTGAAAAGCATAAACCAGCTAAGGTTAATATTGCTGCTTTCCGAACTGTATTCGGATGGGTGGTCACAGGAAAAATGAGTTTTGCCTCTACAAGGAAAGTCAGAAATTTGCACGTTGCTTGCTGTGATATCGACAAGAATTTGCAAACCTTTTGGGAGCTAGACCATATTCCATGTAACAAAATTCTTAGTGAATCTGAAAAGTATTGCGAAGAAATCTTCCAAGAAACTACGACTAGAAATGCAGAAGGAAGATTTGTTGTTCGATTACCATTTAAAAGATCAAGTCCTGAATTGGGAGCCTCTAGAGAGTTTGCCATTCAACGTTTGAAACGCATAGAGAGAAAATTAAAATACAACCCTGATCTAGACAGAGCTTACAAAACTTTCATGTGGGAGTATATGTCCTTAGGGCATATGGAATTGGTACCTCCAGAAGAACTATTAAAACCTGTTCATGAAACCTTTTATTTGCCACATCATGCTGTTACGAAATGTGAAGCTAGCACTACAAATTTCCGGGTGGTTTTTGACGCATCGGCGAAGTCTTCAAACGGAATATCTTTAAACGATAAACTACTGGTCGGACCTGTAGTGCAGGATACTCTTGCTGACATACTTCTTAGATTTCGCATCCACCAAGTAGCTATTGTGGCAGACATCGTAAAAATGTACAGACAATTCAATGTCGAAGATATGGATAGGGACTATCAAAGAATTGTTTGGAGGAATTCATCGTCAGATCCAATTCAAGACTGGAGGTTACGAACCATAACATACGGTACAGCCTCAGCTTCATATCAAGCTGCAAGATGTTTGAAGCAACTTGCCCTCGACGAAGCAAAGGACTTTCCATGCGCTGCTTTAATTGTTCAACGAGATTTCTATGTCGATGATTTAATGAGTGGTGCGGATAGTGAAGCTGAAGCGTGTCAGCTTGCACAAGAAATTATATCTCTTTTGAAAAGGGGTTGCTTAGAACTGAAGAAGTGGTCATCAAATTCACCAAAGATAATTCAAGCAATAGACCCTCCAATCGAAGACATAAGCCCACCTCGTCGTATTGATATTGATGACTCAGTAAAAACGCTTGGTCTTCAATGGCAACCATCTTCTAATTGCTTTTCATTCAACGTGATTGAACATTTATCTGCATCAGTTACGAAACGACAACTCTTATCTGAACTATCTAAAATTTTTGATCCACTTGGTTGGTTGTCACCAGTAACAGTTAAAGGAAAAATCCTAATGCAAGAGCTATGGAGGAACAATCTAAACTGGGATGAAACTCTGCCGACCACGATTCAACGGGATTGGTTGACTCTGTCCTCGAAACTTAAAGATTTAAAGAATATCAGAATTCCAAGGTGCATAGTGCTGAAGAGCTCCATAAAAGTTGAAGTTCTTGGATTTTGTGATGCATCGGAGAAAGCCTATGCTAGTGTAGTTTACTTACGAACTAGTGACAACCTGGGGAATTCGATGACAAGATTAGCGGTAGCTAAAACTAAAGTAGCGCCGTTGAAGCTGATTTCCCTGCCTCGACTGGAGCTATGTGGATCATTACTTTTAGCTCGTACAATACAACAAGTTCTGGAATCTCTTTCCTTAAAATCGCCAATCATTCACTGCTGGGCAGATTCCAAAACTATCTTAGCTTGGATAAATAGTGATCCTAGTCGATGGAAAACGTTTGTCGCCAATAGGGTAAGCAAGATCCAAGATATAATTCCTCAAGCACAATGGCATCACATCAAAGGCGAACACAATCCTGCAGATTGTGCTACCAGAGGAATCAATCCTATTGACTTTAACTATCATCATCTGTGGTGGACAGGTCCAGATTTATCCAATATCGACACAAATTCTTCAGTTAATGATTTGACTGAGGAAACACTAAGTGAAGTAAAACCGGTGAAAATTCATCACACTATCCAACCAGAGAACACAAACATCTTTCCGTTTGCCAAATACTCAAGTTTGTCTAAGCTGAAGAGAGTATTAGCATACTGCAAACGTTTTGCTTCTAATGCTCACCCTGGTAGTTCAAGAAAATATGGCTTTTTAACAGCTCAGGAATTAGAATCAGCCTGGATTCACCTCATTCGTCAAGCGCAGAAAGATGAATTTCAAGATGAAATTGCAACCTTGATTAAACATAAAATTCTTAGTTGCAGATCAAAAATAGCCCCTCTAAATCCTTTTTTAGACGAGAAAGGAATTCTTCGAGTAGGAGGCAGAATACGTCACAGCAAGCTATTAGAGACTGAAAAGCATTCAATTTTACTTCCCAAACACCACAAGTTAACAGATTTGATACTGTCTGATATTCATCTCAGGTACTTGCATGCAGATCCCCAACTGATGCTTTCAGTGCTAATTCGAAAGTATTGGATAATTGCAGCTCGGGATGTTGCAAGACATCACCTTCGGAAATGTGTCATTTGTTGCCGACATAAAGCTCAAACCATGGAACAACTTATGGGAGATCTACCTAGAGATAGAACTTTACCATGTAAGGCCTTTCTAAAATGTGGCGTTGACTATGCTGGTCCATTTTCACTAAAAGCTTCGAAAGGGGTAGATCCACCTACAAAGGGTACATCGCACTCTTCGTGTGCTTTGTAACAAGAGCTATTCACCTGGAGCTAGTGGGTGATATGACTTCAGAGACATTCATTGCTGCTCTAAAGAGATTTATTGGTAGACGTGGGCAGTGTACTGATCTCTATAGTGACTGTGGTACTAATTTTGTAGGTGCATCCAAAATACTGGAAGAGGATCGCAACTGGAGGTCTATAACGAACACAGATAAAGTATCCCATCATCTAGCAGACAATAACATAAGTTGGCATTTCAACACTCCGTCAGCGCCTCACATGGGTGGCATCTGGGAAGCAGGTGTCAAATCCGTGAAATACCATCTACGCCGCATTCTGGGACACACCATACTTTCTTATGAAGAGTTTTACACGCTTCTAATGCAAATTGAAGCGTGCTTGAACTCAAGACGCATTACACCAATTTCAAGTGATCCCAACGATTTGACTCCTGGTCATTTTCTAACAGGACAATCCTTAACATCAGTGCCAGAGAGGGATTATACATCTCTTCCTAACAACAGGCTATCTAGATGGAATCTATTGCAAAAACTGATACAAACATTTTGGGATCGGTGGAAATCCGAATATCTATCTCGGCTGGAAAATCGTCCAAAATGGTATGCCAACCGACAAAACATAAAGGTAGGTGATTTAGTGATCATAAAAAATGACAATTTACCACCACTACAATGGAGCTTAGGAAGAGTTATTGAGACATTTCCAGGTAGTGACGATAAGATACGAGTTGTATCTTTAAAAACTGTCAATGGTATAATTAAAAGACCAATTGTAAAATTATGTCTATTGCCTCTTGACTCTAAAATTTAAATACCACTGTTTCAAAAATTTTGAGTGAACAAATCAACTAATTTATTGAGAATAATTTAGAATTGAGTTTTATGTTTTGGTGATCTTCAAAATTTATACTCTAAGATATTTGAGTTTATGATTCTAAATTTATGCTTGTTTAATTTTTCTATTAGATATGCTTATTTAATTTTTCTATTAAGATTGCTAAATTTAATACTTCTTGAAAATACTACTCAGAAGTGTTTTCAGTATTTTCAATGTTTTGAACAAGTTTAAAAAATTGTGATTTGTTTCATTTTCTTGTATAATTGTTTAATTTAATTTATTAATTGTTGAAGTTAGTTACTTCAAGGGCGGCGGTACGCTCAGCCGTAGTTGAATAATCGAACAATCACTTTTGATGAGATAACTTTTCTTAGTTGTTATTTGTTAATTTGTTACGCATGCGCTCTGAAACTCTTGCTAACTCGAATATTTTTGCCTGCTCACCAGTCAGTTGAATTAGCGATTTCATGACAGCATGTTTTTACTCTGGCTTTAAGAGTTTCAGAGCGCAGAGCCTTTTCCCCAAATACTTTGGAAGTTTGAAGTATGTTCTTATTAAGTTTTTATTTTAGAGTTTTTAATAAATAGTTTATTTTTGCAATTTAGTTTTATTTCGGAAAATTTAACAAATGTACGGTTGCATGGCTTATATTTTGTTTAAAAAAATGTGTCATTAATGTGCATTTTTAATTATAAAAATTTTAAAACAATAATAGTAAACTTATAAAATTCAAAGGGTTTTAGTTTTGAACTCGTTCTGTTAAATCAAATTTTTAAATATAAAAAAATGCTAATATAAGCATCTATACTTCAGTTATAATAGAACCAGACGCTTCAAACTAATAACTATGATTGAATAAGCAAATATCCTTCCTTCGGTTTTAATTGACCCAAGGTCTGAAAACCGAAACTATAGTATATAATTGCTCGTAATCTGAATGATCTCTGGTTTTAAAACTTCAATAAACAAACAAATAAATTATGAGTAATGAATAGACATCTTTAAGCAATATACAAAATTATATACTGATTTACGGAAATTCAAAAAATTTAGAATTTGAATTAAATTGCTTTTTAATGATCAACGCTGATTACGCGCAATGCTAAGGTACGGCGGGGATGTCAGAAAATAATCCCTAGGACGTCACGAACGCCACTTTTTGTGCGTAAAACCGGTCTGTCAAAAGCGTGTTGCTTTTCTAAAACCCCCCGGGAAAAGTTAAATGTCCTTATCCCCTATATTAGTCCCTGACAGGCACGTATGGTCGTACAAGGTCGTTAGACACGTCGCAGTAGAGGAAAACGTTCGGCTGAACTTCCATTTTCTGTAACTGAAGTGACAAAGATGAATGTGCTAATAGGTTCTGTAGTTCCTGGTCATCCTGTTGAGCTTTAGCAATATCTTCCAGATTTGCATTAGCCAGGCAAATATCGTTTATCCTAGACAGGGTATCAGCTACCACATTGTCAGCTCCAGACACACGCTTAATGTCTGTGGTGTATTGGTGATATGTAGTCGAGTTGTCGTGACTGCCTTGGCGAACAAGTGTCATGTTTTTTCCTAAAAGCGTATACCAGTGGACGGTGATCCGTAAAGATAGAAAAAGATTTTCCTTCGACTAAATCTTTGAAGTGTCGTATGGCAGAGTAGATGGCTAATAATTCCCTATCGTAGGTACTATACTTCTTTTCAGCTGGAGTTAACTTCCGGGAAAAGAAAGCAATAGGTCGTGAACCATCTGGCGTGTGCACTTGTAAGACTGCGCCTAAAGAAACTTCGGAAGCATCGACTGTTATGGAGATTGGATGAGCTGAAGGAAAATATGCCATCGTTGCTGAATTGGCGAGGTCACGCTTACACTTTTCGTACGCAGATGTAGCTTCTTTAGTCCAATTTGCCAACCTATTATCATTTTTCTTAGCATTTTTAGGATAATCATGAAGTATAGCTTGGGTTTGTGCAGCATTAGGAATGAAACGGCGATAGAAATTAAGCATTGCCAAAAATCCTCTCAACTCGGATATTGTTTTAGGTTTTGGCAGGTTTAAAATAGTCTCAACTTTGGCCGGGAGTGCTTTAATCCCTTCATGTGTGATTAAGCATCCCAGAAAAGAAACAGAGTCTTGGCCTAAGATAAATTTAGAAACGTTTAAAGTTAAACCGTGTTCAACCAATCTTTAAAATACTAATTTAAGGTGTACTTTGTGTTCTTTTTCATCTTTTGAGGCAACTAAAATGTCATCAAAATGGGGTATACAGAAATTTAAACCCTATAATACTTGATTTATAAAGCGCTGGAAAGTTTGGCCCGCATTTCGTAATCCAAATGGCATAAATACATATTCGAATAAACCAAATGGAGTTGTTATTGCTGTCTTTGGTATATCCTCAGGGTTAACTGGAATTCGGTGATACGCTCTACATAAATCTAAACAATAAAATATCTTCTTACCTTCCAGCAATTTAGTATAATCCTGAATGTAGGGTACGGGATATCCGTCCGGAATAGTAACTGCATTCAATCTGCGATAGTCGCCACATGGTCGCCAGTCACCATTCGCTTTTCTGACCATATGTAAAGGACTAGACCAAGGACTTTTAGACGGGCGTATAATTCCCAATGACATTAGATAAGAAAATTCTTTTTATCAGATTCCAGAAGTTCCGGTCGCAGTCTCCTAGGTTTAGCAAACACAGGAGGGCCTGAAGTCTCAATGAAGTGAGAAACCAGAGCATTTTGTTTCTGTTTACCTAAACAGCAAGAATTTGTCGAAGTTGGAAACAAATGCCAAAATTTTCTTACATTCTGTCAAAGGTTCAGACAAGGTAGTTAAATTAAAAGTAAAATCTTGATTTTGAACTCGGAACCCGGATGACGAAAGTTTCGTATTGGCATCAATCAAACAATTGTGTCGAGCATCGACCAGCAAACTGAAATTTGTTAAAAAGTATATACCAATTATAGGTTGCTTAACGTCGGCAACAATAAATTTCCATTGGAATTGTCGTCTTAAGTTCAAATCTAAATCTAGTAACTTTGCTCCATACGTATGGATTTCTGTACCATTAGCAGCATACAGGTTAAGTGCAGGGTCAGCCTTACAACACAACTTATGCTTTGGAATAACGCTGACATCAGCTCCTGTATCAACTAGAACTTGATATTAGTCTTACGGTCGGCCAGTAGTATTCTGTCAATCTGGCGATTGTTTCGGCCGTTAGGCAACCGCATTTTTTGCAACCGCAACCACATAAAGCATTTTTATGAATTGTTTTAAATTTTATATACATATGTGCTTGTATAAATATTAATTAACAGTCTTGACAAATATTGTGTACATAAAATTAAAGTTGTGTAATTTGCAATTGAAAATAAATAATTATTTAATTTTTATAGATTTTTGTTTCATTTAATGAATTGTTAATTTTTAAAAAAAGTATGGTATAAATTAAAATTTTTACAATAGTAAATATCCATATAATGTTTAACATCCTTTTTCAAAATGTATCTTTGACAATTCAAAATAGATTGAACATTCTTAATATCATATACTTAAAATTCACTGTTATTAATGAGGGCAATTTATGTTCTCCTCAAGAAAAGAAATAATTATTTTTTTAAATTGCATACTCTCTTAATATTAAAATTTTAAACTACTTGCCCATGCACAACAAAATAAATTAATTTATACTAAAACAATAATTCTATGTCTATTTATTCATTTATATGGATATATTGTGTTTTTAAGTAAAAAACAAGCTTTAAATATGTTTCTCAAAATTTTTTTTAGTTTAATTTTTTTTTTGTTTAATTTGAATTTTTGTTTAATTACTGAAAAGTAAAATTATAAATTTATGATACTAATATTTAAGGATAGAATTTTGTTGATATATTAATTTCATTTTCAAAAAAATTTCAATGTAGAAAACAATTTTTTAAAAGTCAATCAATTACCAGTTAAAAATTTTAAAGATATTACGTTGTTTTAATGAAATGATCGATTAGGAGAAGAAAAAAACATTTTCCATCCCATCCCCTAACAAACGAACGAATTCGAGAACTACACTGCCAAACATGGAAGCCCATGATTTAATACCTATCTTCTGGTAACCCGATCCTATTATGCGCTTGCGCAGTTTTGCTTTTCACCTCGATTGACGCCACTCTTGTTCACTGAAGGTACTCTAGTTTAGACAACTCTGAAATTTGATGTTCTAAGCTAAGATGTTTCGGTGTAAAGTCTGGCGCTGTACTGTAGTAGAGTTGACTGAAGTTTGAAGGGCAAACTCTAGAATTCGATCTGCCATAGTTGCCAAGTTATTTAACTGTTCACTAGAAGCAACCAACACTAATTTTATATTAGCTGGTAGTCTATCTAGCCACAGTGATTTCACTAAATCATCGCTGAAATGTTTTCCCGCTAAATCACGCATTCGTTTTAATAGTAAAGATGGACGGTGGTCGCCAAGTTCAACACCTTGTAATAAAGTTCGTAATTTAGAAGTTTCGCTTTCAGCATAGATTTCTATGAGTCGTGTCTTCAAAACGGAATATTGATCACTTCCAGGTGGACTGATAATCAAGTCTTGAATGGAATCCAAAATATGGGATTCAACAGCGGCAACAACATGATTAAATTTCGTGTCTTCTCTTGTAATGGCAGAAATTTCAAATTGGGCTTCGATTTGGGCAAACCACAACTTAGAATTATTCTTCCAAAAAGGTGGAGTTTTGACTGCTATTCATGATATTTCCAACACTGGTACTGCTTCTGAACTATATTCTTCCGACAATGGCATATTTTTAAGTATTCTGGAAAATTTCAATGGAAAATTTTGATGTTGCACAATTGCAGGTGTGAAAAATTCAATCCACAAACTGGAATAGCGGCGCTAAATCCAAAAAAACCGGGTCACCACTTATCTTTGGCGAGAAATCGGTTGCGTTTATTATAAGTCTGCATGTTTAGTTAAGTCTGTCGCCAAAGATAAATAAAAAGGAGAAACGCTAAATTTAAACATAACTTTAATAAAAACTTAACAACAAAATTAAAAACAATCAAGAATAATCGAACAAGTAATAACTGAAGAAAAACGTAAAGCAGATTACCTAAAGAGAAAAGGTATAGTAAAGAACGAAGTATCACGATGGTTTCGATGGTAACGAAGTTATACGATGATCACATTATTTAAATTCTGTTCAGTTCAAAGAGATTACAAAAAATACTTTGAGCGTATGTTGAAATTGTTAGGTTCGCCAGAGCATGAACTTCTCGAATCAAGTACGATGATTACACCACAAAGTCATTATGGATCAACAGCATTTAAATCTTATTGGAGATGCATCTTTCAATTTAGTTTTAAGTTTGGTGAATTTCAGATTTTACGTTATCAAAAATTATAAATGGTCCCGAAAAGCAGGAGACGCAAAATAAATGCCCAATTAGATTGGCACTTATTTTGCAAAAATCCAATCATCAGTACAAAATTATCTTTAAGTGATATATTTTTTTACTGTACAGAAAGCTGGCTATCTCCACCCCATTCACTAGATTGTGCCATAGAAATGAATACAATTTCATCAGAAATTAATTGTATAGGTAAAGTCAGAGAATTGGATAACCTTTATCATTTTGGTTTTTAAGTGTCAAAAATGTCGTTTTTGGTGAAATGTCGAAACTAAAAATAATGATAGAAAACAATCGTCCATTCAGACGAGGCTTTGACCACTACCACGAAAGACGCTAAAACTTTTATTTTATTTTTATGAAATTAAATTTTTGAACAATGTCCCTTGCCAACCACATACCACAGAAAAAAAAGTAGTAAAAGGTACACAGAATTACTGTTGAGTCATGAGATACGTTTGTAGCGTAACACCACTACGAAAATTAAACATCAATTCACTGGTATATAAGGCAAGCTAACTTGATTCTATCACGAGGTACCCTTTGATAGATGACGGTTGGCATGGTCGATAACTCCGCCCCCACATTGGTGACCTCCGGACGTGATTTGATCACGCAGTAACGCCCACTTCGCAAAAATAACTTCGATGGATGGTCCACATTGAACAGTTGACTTGTGACTGCAAAAAATGCTACGACGCGATGTTAATACACCTCTCACATTCAGCACTCAACAAAGCTCTCCCAGTCTTTCACAAGTACAGCAACTAGTGTTAACAATTCATCGAATTCTATCCCTGACAAAATCTGGTGGGGGAGTATTGTAGCGTAACTACCACTACGAAAATTAAACATCAATTCACTGGTATATAAGGCAAGCTAACTTGATTCTATCACGAGGTACCCTTTGATAGATGACGGTTGGCATGGTCGATAACTCCGCCCCCACATTGGTGACCTCCGGACGTGATTTGATCACGCAGTAACGCCCACTTCGCAAAAATAACTTCGATGGATGGTCCACATTGAACAGTTGACTTGTGACTGCAAAAAATGCTACGACGCGATGTTAATACACCTCTCACATTCAGCACTCAACAAAGCTCTCCCAGTCTTTCACAAGTACAGCAACTAGTGTTAACAATTCATCGAATTCTATCCCTGACAAAATCTGGTGGGGGAGTATTGTAGCGTAACTACCACTACGAAAATTAAACATCAATTCACTGGTATATAAGGCAAGCTAACTTGATTCTATCACGAGGTACCCTTTGATAGATGACGGTTGGCATGGTCGATAACTCCGCCCCCACATTGGTGACCTCCGGACGTGATTTGATCACGCAGTAACGCCCACTTCGCAAAAATAACTTCGATGGATGGTCCACATTGAACAGTTGACTTGTGACTGCAAAAAATGCTACGACGCGATGTTAATACACCTCTCACATTCAGCACTCAACAAAGCTCTCCCAGTCTTTCACAAGTACAGCAACTAGTGTTAACAATTCATCGAATTCTATCCCTGACAAAATCTGGTGGGGGAGTATTGTAGCGTAACTACCACTACGAAAATTAAACATCAATTCACTGGTATATAAGGCAAGCTAACTTGATTCTATCACGAGGTACCCTTTGATAGATGACGGTTGGCATGGTCGATAACTCCGCCCCCACATTGGTGACCTCCGGACGTGATTTGATCACGCAGTAACGCCCACTTCGCAAAAATAACTTCGATGGATGGTCCACATTGAACAGTTGACTTGTGACTGCAAAAAATGCTACGACGCGATGTTAATACACCTCTCACATTCAGCACTCAACAAAGCTCTCCCAGTCTTTCACAAGTACAGCAACTAGTGTTAACAATTCATCGAATTCTATCCCTGACAAAATCTGGTGGGGGAGTATTGTAGCGTAACTACCACTACGAAAATTAAACATCAATTCACTGGTATATAAGGCAAGCTAACTTGATTCTATCACGAGGTACCCTTTGATAGATGACGGTTGGCATGGTCGATAACTCCGCCCCCACATTGGTGACCTCCGGACGTGATTTGATCACGCAGTAACGCCCACTTCGCAAAAATAACTTCGATGGATGGTCCACATTGAACAGTTGACTTGTGACTGCAAAAAATGCTACGACGCGATGTTAATACACCTCTCACATTCAGCACTCAACAAAGCTCTCCCAGTCTTTCACAAGTACAGCAACTAGTGTTAACAATTCATCGAATTCTATCCCTGACAAAATCTGGTGGGGGAGTATTGTAGCGTAACTACCACTACGAAAATTAAACATCAATTCACTGGTATATAAGGCAAGCTAACTTGATTCTATCACGAGGTACCCTTTGATAGATGACGGTTGGCATGGTCGATAACTCCGCCCCCACATTGGTGACCTCCGGACGTGATTTGATCACGCAGTAACGCCCACTTCGCAAAAATAACTTCGATGGATGGTCCACATTGAACAGTTGACTTGTGACTGCAAAAAATGCTACGACGCGATGTTAATACACCTCTCACATTCAGCACTCAACAAAGCTCTCCCAGTCTTTCACAAGTACAGCAACTAGTGTTAACAATTCATCGAATTCTATCCCTGACAAAATCTGGTGGGGGAGTATTGTAGCGTAACTACCACTACGAAAATTAAACATCAATTCACTGGTATATAAGGCAAGCTAACTTGATTCTATCACGAGGTACCCTTTGATAGATGACGGTTGGCATGGTCGATAACTCCGCCCCCACATTGGTGACCTCCGGACGTGATTTGATCACGCAGTAACGCCCACTTCGCAAAAATAACTTCGATGGATGGTCCACATTGAACAGTTGACTTGTGACTGCAAAAAATGCTACGACGCGATGTTAATACACCTCTCACATTCAGCACTCAACAAAGCTCTCCCAGTCTTTCACAAGTACAGCAACTAGTGTTAACAATTCATCGAATTCTATCCCTGACAAAATCTGGTGGGGGAGTATTGTAGCGTAACTACCACTACGAAAATTAAACATCAATTCACTGGTATATAAGGCAAGCTAACTTGATTCTATCACGAGGTACCCTTTGATAGATGACGGTTGGCATGGTCGATAACTCCGCCCCCACATTGGTGACCTCCGGACGTGATTTGATCACGCAGTAACGCCCACTTCGCAAAAATAACTTCGATGGATGGTCCACATTGAACAGTTGACTTGTGACTGCAAAAAATGCTACGACGCGATGTTAATACACCTCTCACATTCAGCACTCAACAAAGCTCTCCCAGTCTTTCACAAGTACAGCAACTAGTGTTAACAATTCATCGAATTCTATCCCTGACAAAATCTGGTGGGGGAGTATTGTAGCGTAACTACCACTACGAAAATTAAACATCAATTCACTGGTATATAAGGCAAGCTAACTTGATTTTATCACGAGGTACCTTTTGATAGATGACGGTTGCAGGGATGCCAACTGCTCCGCTTTCTGGAATAGTTTTAATAAAGTGGTAGCAAGTTAATGCTAAAATTCGTTAGAGAAGGATAGTTACGCCTACATTTTAATAGAGTAACCAGTAAATTGATGCTTTAACGTTGCATTTTATCTGATACTTGTAATTTTTTATATTTAGTGGTGAAAAATTTACTTCAAAGGAAAAATACTAAACTAAAAGTAACTTAAATTTCGCTACCACTGGAAAATACTATTTTACAAAGCGGAGCAAGTTAGCATCTCTGCGGTTGGCATGGTCGATAACTCCGCCCCCACACGTTGTTTACATAAAGTAGGCTGACCCTTTGCGGGCAGTGATGTTTAAAATTTGGAATCAAAGTTGTGGGGTCAGTGATTAAAATGTTCGAATCTGGCACCTACTACGATTCCGGACTTACCTGAGAGAAGCTCCTACTTATACTTAATTAAAATTTCGATAGAATCCCCAGAAATATTATGACAAAGTAAATGTTAACTTCAAACATATTCCTGTTAATTTTATAACATTCATATTTCTATTTTTATGCACGATTAGAGTAAAAGGTTCTTTAATTAAAATTACATCATATGACAAAGAAATTGAAATGCTAAATGTTTTTAACAAATATATTTGTACGTAATATTGATATTTAGCAAACCATTGCAAGAAAGGATGTGAACAATTCACTCTCACATATATTATGATAATTGCATAATGAATTTTCATAAACTGGGTAACTTCCGCAAATTATGTATTACATTCATTCGTATGTCAAATAAGATAAATAAATTTGGTTTTGTAGTTTAAAAATTAAAAGTTAAGTTATTAATGAATAATTTTTGTCATCCATTTCCCCCAGCTCTAATAATTTCTTGTGTTTTTATTTTTCATTAGACCAGTCAAACATAGGCTTAAAAACGTTAAAATGTGATTCATTAAGTTTGTGATAAATAATAGTTTAAATGATTGTCATAAAATTCATTCGCAACGATGAATATTTGCCTAAATAATTTTTATTAGATTAAAGACTTTTATTTATCTGACTAACTAATCGGAGTCGAGTAGATTTTTCCCTCCACTGCAACTGACTAACAGCACCAAAACTACCAACAAGAGAAATTAAACAATACTATTTTCAGTGAATTGAAGATTTACTTCAAATATCCTAATTCGGAAAAAATGTCAGACAGCAATTATTTCATCCCGTTATAAAATATTTCAATATGAGAACCAAATGATATGCAATGAACTTAAAATAATGGCAGAAAACGCAACTTATAAGAAAGAAATATTATTTCTGAAAAATTCAATTAATGATTACCCTTTTTTCAGTTATTTTTAATTATTACAAAAAATATATATATATATGATAAACTTTAATTTTTAACATGTTTTAGGATATTCCCATTTTAGTTAAGAAATAAAATCGTTTTGAATCAAATAATGACATAAAACTGTCCTAAAGTTTATTTGAATCAAATTCTTTCTTATAATTTTTAAGACGTCATTAAACTCTCTGACCCATTATATATTTTAAACAGAAAATCGCTTTATAAAGTCGCAAATAGAAGAAAATATTAAAATTTTATTTTTTTTAGTTATAAAACTATATAAATGTTGTTCAATACGCAGCTCCTAGTCGGCATTCTTTGAAAACTCACTTGTTTAAAAGCAAGTGCTGAAAAGTATTCAGAATAATTTCTTTCTTCAAAGTGATTGCTGAAGGTCTTCTTAATTGCGAGAGAATTTTTTGTTCTAAGTATAGGATTTTTTTTTTTTTTCTGAATTTATGTGAAAAATAAAATGACTTTTTGTAAGAAATAAAAATAACATCCTAGAACAATTTAAAATATTTTTACGAGTCCTTTTGAAATTCCTTCCTTCTATTCTAACTTATAAATAAAAAAACTTTATTTTAGTGAAAAAGTTCATAAAAAATTATGAAAGAGATTGATTTTTTATAATTCAAAATTTTTTTTTCTACACCAAACGCAATATTAAACAAAAATAATTTTTATTACTATCGCTGAAAGAAAATATTAGTTTTTATTTTATCTTTCATATTTGATTCTGAGAAACCATATTTGTTTAGAATGATTTTTTTTTCCTGCTTTAGCTTTATTTACACAATACTGACGACAAATGTTTTGTTCATTTTAATTAATAAATATTAAAAAAAATAAGAATTTTCATCATATTCGTTTCGATTTTATTTGGGTTTAATCTTACTATTGTTTTTCTTTTTTCGTGATTGCTTCTTGGTTTCTGTGTCTTCAAATTCAGAAAGAATTTAAATTAATTCTTAATTACTTTTTCTTTTATTTATTTAAAATTTAACAGAAATGTCTTTCTCAATTCCAATTTTGTTTCCATTGCGAAAGTAATTTACAAAACTATTGTTCCATTTTTGTATTATTATTTTACTTTAACTATAGGTATGTAACTCTCTAACTATAACTAACACCTAATATATATTAACAAGACATTAAGACATTAAAATAAAAATTTTCCTTTTTTTTTTTTTTTTTTTGCTTAAGCTTTAGAATTTAAATTCGTTTTATTTTTAACACGTTTCATTAGCTTGTAATTTTTAATGTATTGCATGTGTAATAAATTTTTATTATAATTTAAAAATTCTATCATTCTACTTTTACTATTCTAGACCATAGCACAGAGAAAAAAATCATGGTAAGAAAAAAACTGAATACGGTCAAATTTACCAAGTTTCTGGATTTGTGGGAACATCAAAAAACGGTGTTTCATTTTGTTTTGCTACGCAAAAATAACTCGCAGATTTAGTAAGCTTGATATTACACAGAGGAAAAATGAGTCGCTTATGTGTTATGATACATCAGGGTAAATATAATTACTACAACATCCTAAAATGGAAGGATAGAGGTAGCGAATTTAAATCCCACCCTAACTCTGGATATTTACAAGCAGGCTTTTGTGATCATTATAAAGCTCGTCAAATAAGTCCTTGTTAAGTCGATATACACATAACACATGATAGAGACAGTCTGCGGGACATGGTGAGATTCGAACCAACTACGTACACGCTGTAATGGATGCATCTTTGTAATGTCTTTCTCTAAATTGAGCAATATTTTCTAAAAAGTGAGTCGGGCTCATTAAGGGTGTATGTGTGATAATAAAAAATATTGAAATAGTAATAATTTTTTTTTTCTCCACCAGTCTCGTTTTCCGCCAAAAGCTATTTAAAATGGAGGTAGTGGGATTAAAGCGTAACCATGGATGTGTAACAATAAATAAATAAATGCATATACAGAGTGTTTAATCCAAATACTCGCTTGTAAAATTGCAGAACTTGTAGCATAAAACAGCAAAATTATATTGAGCTCACTACTTCTACGCTTCTCGGCCGAAACACATCCCACGGCAATAAAGACTCTAATAATTTATGGTTGTTTTACTGACAGTATTGCTCTTACGTTAACCGCTCTGAAGCATGTAATTTTTTCGTGGTACTTTAGAGAAACATAAAAACCAGTTATTGGTTACATTCAATTTTGAAACATTTAGTAATTATTACTAAATGTATTGTAATAAAAAATATAATTTTAAAAAGCTGAATTTCCAGTAAACCGTAACAAAGATTAAACTACCATATGAATGCTCCAAATACCGTATATTTTGGTTCAATTCATAAAATTATGATTTCTGTCACCAGATATATCATTACCAAACAAGTATGAGGATTTTTGCCAGAATACACTTTTAGCATAATTTCTTTCACAAATTCTTACTAAAAATGCGATAATATGTACATGAAATACGCTTTATTTTCAGTTATAATTTAAAATGTCAAAAATACTATAATATGTATTAAAAATAAAATTTCTTTTACGATCCAAAGCCATACAATCTTTACTTCAATAATATATATTCTAAATTACAATAATATTTATCGCTTACAATTCTCAATATTTTGACTGAAAATACATGTATAAGAAATTCAAAGAAGCAAAACTTTAACTAGAAATGTAAGAAAATTGTAGCCTTAACCAAAATAGATTCGGAAATATCGAAGTTATTTATACAATGAGGTACTTTATTTAAAAAATTATTTTTTCGACGTATCGTGAATACCATGATTTGAAATTTTTTTAATTTTTTTTTTTTTGACAGCGATGGTGATTCTAATCCACAACTATAAATATAAAAACGATAGCATAGTTGATAAATACCGAAAACGATACTATTGTGATTATTAGGCTTAACGATAACTCTCGAAAATGATAATACCGCAAACGTTAGAGGTAATTAAATTTTTCCAATGGGCTTTCATACATTTCAATTGGGTAACAAAATTAGAAATTAATTTAAATCAAGGAAATTAGAAAAATGTCGTGCTATATATATATATATATATATATATATATATATATATATATATATTCCACCAACAGTGTTAATATATCGCTCTTTTCAGTTAGAAAAAACTTGCATTAAAGTCGGTTGTCCCTTGTCCGATTAATTTTTAAAAAAGTCAGTTGTTTATCCGTAAATAAATCTTACTTTATTGACAAACCGATTAAAGTTGAGAATTATATAACGTCAATTATACCAATTTCATCATAATTAAAGAGCCATGATAAGACCTCAATCCATATCATTCACGAAGGCTTCAAAATTGTCAAATAATTATCGAATTATATTGCTTAATTTTACTTGAAAGGACAAATATATATATATATATATATTATATATAACTTTTCTCCATTATGCACATTTTTGACTTTTTAAAAAATACCGAAATTAGTTTTTAAATTTTACATAATATAGAAACTATCTCTATAAAAATATTAAACCTTCTGAAATGTAAATATTTATTAATTTAAAAATATAATTTTATTGTAACTTCTTTGGAGTTGAAAAATTTTAAACGTAATTCTTTTTCTAGTCGAGTAAATAACATATTTTTGTATAAGGGAGTTGAAAAGCCGAACGAACCCAATCGGTAGAGACTATACTCAGGTTTATTTAATTTTCATCAATAAATTGTAGTTTCGCGATTCAACAGTATCTTTCGAGACAAATAAAATTCTTCTACTGTGATAATAACCTGGCAGAAATGTGTGGACCATTGCCGCTTTATAATTGCATGGAATTCACTACACTGATGTTTTCTAAGAGCATTGCCCGGTATTCCTTATACAAATTTTTTCTTTTTTGAAGTTAACAACCATGGGCCAGTTTACACTGGTTATGCATTCACTAAACTGATATTTTTTGAAGTGAATGACCATTGACCAGTTTTCGTAACACTGAAATTTTTGTAATATGCGCTTAGAGTAAAATTCGTAACCATCGCTTGGTAGTAAAAAATTTTAAGAAAATTTTGAAATTCAAAAATCGACAATGAATTTTTTCTAATGAGTCGGTCTCTGAAAAGTGCAGACATACTTTCCCTACCTTTACCCATCAGAAAAAGAAAAATCCATTGATTTTTCTTCACATAGGAAGGTAGTTTGTAATTGAAGTACTAGATTATAACTTCAATTCCAAAACTGTTTCTCGATGGGATGATGTCATTTATCAATCGAAGCTTTCCTTCTCCTTGTAGGAAGCTTTCCTTGTCCTTTATTTATCTACGTTTTTTCCTATTCTTATTTTGGCAAGTTTAAGGCAAATCTTCAGTAAAAAATATAATTAACATTCAAAATCAAAAACTAACCTTGCAAGTTGAAACTTCGTTGTCTCGTTATAGACTATTCGATTGTTCTGAGAAAATTATAGACTATTCAATTGTTTGTTTATATTATTTTCAGTTTTTGGCTCACGAGATACGAGCGATATTTTGCCAAATATAGAGCACAACTTGATGTGATTAGTGCTTCCATTCAATAAACCTGTTTGTGATTCGGTCACGTCTGTTTTCATCAGTTTGAAGAATAATCAAAGTAAATTTTCAAAAATCCAAGAAATGACACTTTGTACATTATTATTCAACCTCAAGTTGGCGGGTGGCAAGCATAACTTTGCGGAAGAGGCACTTTTTCATAGATGGTAAAACATAAAGCGAGCGAATTTAAGCGCGTATTTCTTTTGGTGCGAATTCCAAATTAGCATACTATTTCTATTCTTTGGTTTACTCTGAGAAAAAAATTAGTTTTCAAACTTTTATTTTTTTCGCAGTTTTTTTTTTCTCTCTCTTTAAATAAGTTAGCTTTGTTGCTCATTTCTTTTTTACAATACGCCAAATAAGGAACCGACATTCATTTTCCTCGATTATCCTCGACTTTCTTTTTGCCTTTCTCCCCTAAATCGCTGGAATAAACTCTACCGGTTCATTTTGTAACCGCCAACTCGTGATGGGAGAACTATATTAAATGACTTATCCAAATTGACTGAATTTTATTGCTTAACATGTTTGAGAAAAATCCATAGAAATTAAAAAATTTATCAAATAACTCTTCTCATCATCTATTAAAAGCGACTCTTTCATTTTCGAACATGTTTTCAAAAAGAGTAAATTTCATGTATAAAATAATCATCCATCAACAAAAATGTATTTAAAAAAAATTAAGAAAACGAAAATCGAAATTTTTTCCATAGAATCGTAGATGGCGAGGGAAGAAACGGCCACTTAAAATGAAAAAAATATACTTTTTTGGTAAAAAAGAAAAAAAAAGAGCATAATAAAAAGATTAAATCAAACCCTTTTGGCACAACATATTTCCAGAGCCATAAACAGTTTCGGACTTGATTAAATTTAAAAAAAAAAAGAGATTACTGTTTTGTATTCTGATTTTATAATAGTGCAACGAAATTCATATGACTTCGTATTTTCATTTTCTTAAAAATATTGAATTTTTGATTATGTATAAATTACGTTATTATTTATTTTTAAACAAATATAAGGATTTAGAAGTGTTATGAGGCATTGTTGGAAAAAAATTTTATTTTTAAATGAGCATATCGTATTATAACAGACAAAGAACCTTGTCAAAAATATTTATATATATCAAAAAGAAAAAGTATCAAAATTGAACGTAGCAAGAAAAACTCGAGTTCAACTTCAAAAGTTTGTCAAGAAGAACTTATATAAGAACTTTGTGAACTTTATATACGAACTCATATACGAATAATTATGCTGGGATATTCAGTAAAGTTGAGTAAATATTTTAAGTTGAAAATAGTAATAAATTTTAAGCTATTAAAGCTTTGAACAAACGTAGCTTAAAGTATAAAATTTTAAAGTCAGAGGGCTAATATAAAATATAGTTTGGTACTAATGTGAAGTAAGGTACTGTGTGTGGTGCGCAAGAGCAATAAATAACAAGCATTTAAATTTAGTTTTATAAAAAATAAAAACATCGCGTTGCTAAGATAACTCAATAATAATTACTATCTTGACGTTCCATAGATTGGGATGTAAAATTATTAATGGATGTAATTTTCTATTAACTTGTAAATAACTGTGTATATGAAATGTTGTGATGTCTCCAATATATAACTTCGTTTTTATTTATCGCATGTGGTAGAAAGACAGAAAAACTTCCCTTGCATGTAAATATGAGACAATTTTAGGAGTATGTGGATCAATACACTAGATAATATTAGACACTCATTTGTTGTTTAATGTGAGACGCTGTTGGGAATTAAAGTGAACAATGCTAGACATAGTTTTTAGTTAACATTAGACATGGGGCCTGGACTTATGTGAGACAATATATGATTCGAATACTAGACACTTAGAAATGTGACACACTGGTTAGACCAGGTGCTAATATTTTGTCTGAGGCTAATTCGAGACAGTATATAAATCTATCAGGAGATAAATGTTTGGGTTTAATGTAAGCTGTTTGGAACTAAATTGAAACGGGGTTATAAAAGCCTTTCCTTATGGATGAGGAGAACCTACACAAATATGAAATGTGATTTTATTTACTTAATTAATTTATTTTTAGAATATTTTTTTTTTTGTTTCCTTACACCGATTCCAAAGATTTTAGTTGTTTAATTTTAATTTGGCACAGATTAAAAATTGTATTTATAAAAGTTTAGATTGAGTGATCTTAGAGTATAGTGATTAAAATAAAATCATTGTAAAGTGGTTGCTCGCGAAAGAGACTAAATCCATACTTTCCCTTTTTGTTGCAAATGTCATAAAAAAGAGAGGAAATTTTGCTTTTCTCCTGATTTCAAAACAAATATCAAACATTCTTTTTGCTCTTGACCTTCAAATGATTATTTTCTAATGACAAGTGTCCTATTACTTGACTAAACTTCATTCGCTTCGAAAATACACAAAATGGAAATAACATTAGACATATTTCAAAAATAGGCGCCTCTTTTCAAGATCTGCCAGACGGGAATGAGAAGGCACAAAAGTGATTTGAAATATAAAACGTAAAGTTGCCAACGAAAAATGGAAAATTAAAGAGAGAAGCAAAACTTGAAAAACGACAGTAGCCAAGAGAGAAAAAAGTTGGAAAAGTACAAGGAAAAAACACAATGGCCGAGAGAGGCAAATCAGAGTAAAATGTATTTCCACGCTCTATGGAGAGGTAGTGAAGAACTAACAAAGGAATCATCATTCCAATGAATAAAACAAGATTCTGTGGAACATCAAGAAGAGCTGATGTGACTGGAATAGAAATAATTTTGGTTTTGTAGAAACTGCATGGATTTCAATGTTTCCAAATAGCAATTGATTTCTCGTATAACGGACATCTATTCTTTGAGTCAAAAGGCGTCGTGCTTCTAGTTAGTTGCCACTGACAAGAAATATCATAAATTTTTGAAACATGGTACTTACAATTTTTATAGTTTCTGTACCGAATAAAGTTTTGAATCAAATTAATATATTATTACCGCTTCAGTTTCTTGGGATTATTTATTTAAGTGTCAAATTACTTTTCAAGTAAAACCTTATCCATTTAGTTTAGTATATTTTTAACTGTTATAAATAAAACAAATTTCTTCTTTTTTCTAAATGAATGTTTAATAAGTGCATTCATTTTTCAGTAACTTTTCATGGTGACCCGTGTGAAACATTTCAAGAAACAAATTGAAATAAAAAATATTTAACCATAAAGTTTGTTTTAAAACATGAATCTCAATTTTCTGTGCTTATAATCATTTCAAAATAATACTGTCTGGTTTCAACGTTGCTAGATTGTGTAATTTAATGGCGTCTCTCATCAGATACAGTACAAATAGTCTTCTCGTATATTTGTGCTTATAATAATTTTAAAAAAGTGTCTCAGATTAATTCTATTTATTAATAAAAAGAGACATAGTATCAATATTTTTTTATTTTTAGAATATTTATTTTCGTAAACATATCGACAAAAGAAAAACTCAAAATATTTTTTACTTGGATTTTATAGTTAAAAAATAGCAATAAAACTACATTAGGGTCCAAATGACTATATTTGCAAAAATGCAATTTTTATTTACTGTGTTAATCAATCTATTATTTTTTGTGTCTTTGAAAAATAGTTATATGGGTGATTCTCACGAAATATGACAATTCGGACCAAAACATTTCTTGAAATTTAAAGTCGACAAAATAATCTAAATTTTTTTTTTATACTTCTTTAGTTACACTTATTAGTATCTTACAGACAGCAGTGTAGTTTATTGACATTTGCTCGGGAAAAATAATAAAATAGAAATTCACCAAATCTTGAATGCCAGGAAAATGACATATTAGCTTAGAAGTTTAAAAAACAGTCATTTTAACTTAATAGTAAGTAACTCAACTTAAGCCTTTATGTTAGATGGACCATAAATAGCTTAAATTAATTCTTTTTATCCACTGTAGAAAGAATCAAAATAATTTTTGCTGCTGATATGTACAGAATAAAATTGTGGATAATAATCAATCATTAAATAAATAAATAACTTTGATTACATCCAAGCATATTACAATCATACATAAACTTGGTATTAGGTTAATATTTGCTTTCCCTCCTTACAGTATTAGCAGTGAAAAAAAATTTCTGGTAACACTTCAATGTCCTGGCATTCATAAGCCAGGATAATGAAAAATTCGCCATTTTATAGCATAACTTTATTCATATGAACTTTATCATTATTCATTCTTTTATTCATAACTTTACTTTTATTAAATACTTTGGCCTAAGACGTTTATATTCTGTAGAAAACAACAGGATTTCTTAAAATAACTCAGATAAATCTATGTAGTTTATGTTATTAAGGGTTTCAAGAAATGACAACACAAAAACCTACTCACCTTGAAAAATTTTTTGAAATAGATTTTGAATCAGAAAATTGGTTCTTTATTCATGCAACAAGGGTATCTAATCAATCCATTAACATAACATATTGATTGCTGGCTCTATCCATTTTGGTTATAAAACACTAAATAAAAGTAGCCAGGAAAATGACAGATTTTCTTGGGACAAACAAATTATTGACAGAAAAAATTTATTTAAACGAAGTTTTTGTAAATAATACCCTCTGCGTATATTCTAGAACTGCTTACACCGGTTGAGATAAAAAAAAATAAATTAGATATTGAAAAATTTATAGGAATTTTTGAAGCTAGTTATTATTGGAGACATTGTTTGGGACATGCCTGGAAAATGACATTTTGAAGTTCAACTAAATTTTTTAACTATACAAAACAGTCAATGCTATTTCAAAGTTATTTTAAAATGCTAAGAGCAATGCTATTTATTAATGTTTTTTTTAAAAAGTTCTTTTAGTGTTATTGTATTAGATCTTGGAGCAAGGGACAGTGAATTGTCATATTTCGTGAGAATCACCCATATATGAAATATCATGACTATTACAAAATAATCAACTAAAAAAAAATTATATAATAAATTTTACTCTTATATCTATGCGAACTGATTTTCACTATACTGGTAGAATCCATGGTTCGAACCAATCACTAACCCCCGTGATTAGTTCTTATCCATCATTGTTTTATTTCTTCTTAAAGTTGATATTTTTCATTAAAAAAATATCAATTTGCTTATAAAATAAATAATTTCCACAATTTTATCTAAAAATGTTTTGTTACTATGTTAATGCGTGTGGATGTTCTTTCCAAACAAAACTTATGATTTTTTGAAATACAGTCGGACTTCTATTTAACGAACTTCTATTGTGCGAATTTCTCTATTTTGCAATTTTTTTTCGAGGAACATTTTGGAAATTTCTTCGTAAAATAACTTCCAAATAGCGATTCTATTTAACGATTTCAGAACATTTCCAACTTGTTTAAGACATTTTATGGGGGATTTTCGCAGCCACTTAACTTTTAGAGAAATCTCTTTTTCTTTGCAGATAAAACTTTATCAATTAAAGAACGGTATGTTTAAAACTACTTTTATAAGCTATGATTTTATACATAAATTTAGCTTTTTTTTAGTTGAAAATGTATGTAACACTGGATAATGTTTTGCTTTCCCTGCACATTTCTTTTATGGTTAAGATTTATAAAATAAATAGTAGATGCAAGTTTACAAGATAAAGGTGTATCAATTGCTATTTTAATTATGTCTAATGTTTATGAATTTTAAAACCTCTTTTGTGATTTTTAAGTATTTCAAAAGGTGATTTTCTACTTAACGAATTTTCCATATAACGAACTTATTATCGGGATTTTGCGACTTCGTTAAAAAGGGCCGACTGTATATATATATATATATATATATATATATATATATATATATATATATATATATATATATATATATATATATATATATATACAGATATACAGTCAAACAACCCCGCCATGCGGACCCACTATAAACAAATTTGTTTAAATAAAAATTTTAGCATATGATAGTTGAATTATTGAAAAAAGAAATTGTGATTTTAAAAAAAATTATCAATGAATTAAATTGATAAAAAATCATATTTCAAAGAGATTACATAGCTAAAAATTATGAATTATACTTTTATATTTTAAGAAAGAAATTAGTATAGTATTATATATATATATATATAGCAAAATAAATAAATACAAAAAAACACGAAGAAAATTAAGAAAAACAATAAGTTTTATTTATTGCGCATAAGCTGCAAGTATATAGAACTCATAAAATAAGTTCAAAATGAAGATAAAGGAAGATTACAGACTAATGAAAAAAGGGAAGAAAAAAAATTAATAAAAATAATAAAAACTGGAAGGAAAAAAAAAGGATAGAATTTTTTTAAAAATCCGGAAAATAAAGATATAATCTTTTCATCAGCCCACTCGATTATATCTGCAAAAAAGAGTGCTTTCTAATATTGTATTAATAAAGCCAAAGCAAAATATATCAATGCAATAGTGTAAGGAGCACTTAAAAATTTTTTACAAAAATTACAACAAATAAAATAGAACACAATAAGTAAAAATAACACGTAAAAACAGAAAATAAAATATAAAGAAAAAAACCCAATAAAATATAAAGAAAAAACACAATAGAACATTAACATTAGATAAAAAATTATCTATAAAGTGAGAGATAAAACATTATCTATAAAGTGAGTAGCGAAATCAAATGAACTTACATGAACGGGAAATTTTTCAAGAATAATTTAAAATATTTTCGTAACAAGATTACCAGATTACAAACTATGAAAACAAAAGCCGGAATTGAGATAGCGTAACTAGAGGAGTTTTATTTTAAAGTGCGTTCTTACTGCATTACTGAAGTGCGTTTGATTTGCTAGTTACCAAGGATGGGCCCGAAAATGGATGTTCGCAAGGTAATATTATACTGGATACTTTAAAGAAGTTGACTATAAATAATCTTAGAAAATAAATATTTATTTAAGAAAAAAATTTAAAAGAGAGAGAAGCATAAATTGCCTGTTTTGCAAATAATTTTAGCCACGGATTTGCCCGAAATGGATTTGCACATGGAAAAATTGTATAAATTAACAAGGAATTTTATTGGTAAATAATTTTAGCCACGGATTTTCCCGAAATGGATTTGCACATGGAAAAATTACACAAATTAACAAATAAATTTTTAGTAAATAATATTGCCCATTGATTTACCCGATATTTGTATAATTTTTCCATGTGCAAATCAGTTTCGGGCAAATCTGTGGTCAAAATTATTTACTAAATAATTCCTTTGCTAAAAAATTCCTTTGTTAATTTATTTAATCTTTCCATGTGCAAATCCGTGGCTAAAATTATTTATTAAAAAATTTCTTTATTAATTTATAAAATTTTTCCATGTGCAAATCCATTTCGGGCAAATCCGAGGCTAAAATTATTTGCTAATAAAATTCCTTGTTAATTTATAAAATTTTTCCATGTGCAAATCCGTCGCTAAAATTATTTACTAAACAGATTTCTTTGTTAATTTATATAATTTTTCACGTGCAAATCCATTTCGGGCAAATCCGTGGCTGAAATTATGTGCAAAACAGGCAATTCAAGCTTCTTTCTCTTTTCCATTTTATATTTATTTCTTAAATAAATATTTATTTTTTAAAATTATTTATTGTCAACTTCTTAAAATTATCCAGTATAATATTACCCTGCACGCATCCATTTTCGGGCCCATTCTTGATATTCTCCTCACACTACTGTATTGATATATTTTGCCTTAGCTTTCTTAATACAATATTAGAAAGCACTCATTTTTGCAGATAGAATCGCGTGGGCTGATGAAAAGATTATATCTTTATTTTCCGGATTTTTAAAAGAATTTTGTCCCTTTTTTCCTTCCAATTTTTGTTATTTTTATTAATTCTCTTTATTCCCCTTTTTTCATTAGTCTGTAATTGCCCTTTGTTTTATCTTCATTTTGAACTCCGCAGAATATGAAACGCCGGCATTGTATAGAATGCCTGGCGTTTTTAGGCAAAGTATGAAATAATCGTCCTGATGAGGTTATTATGTAAATGATGTGCATGTTACTGCGAATGACCGAAATCGGTGGTTGTATTTATTCGTGGATATAATTTATTCGGGGATATAATTTCATTTATTAGATATTTTAATACTTACTGGCGTTAGATGAGAAGAAACATCAGTGTTTGGAGTATCGGGCAAATATATACCGGGCAGTGGCACTGAACCTTAACAAAGGAACCTTAATCTTCGTACTTATGCTAAATTTCAGAATCCTAAGTTGAATTTTAGATGCTTTATAGTAAGTCAAAAAAAAAAAAAAAAAAAAAAAAAAAATATTTACGCTGATGGTTTCTCGAGGAAATCAATACCTTCCGTTGATAGGGTACCTGTAAGAGACGTAGTGTGGGTATATCGATCTTGATAGGTTGTTGAAACGTGGCATTTGTTTACATTAGCAACTGTTCTTTCAATTTTATTACGAGTAGACCAAGCCCGTCAAGTATCACTTCTCATAAGTGACACATTGTTATACTCTTACACAAAGATTCTTTCACAGGGATTTCAATTCATTCACTATATAATTACTCAGAGACTTCACACAAAGACAGGCACGAACTCATGTGGAACATAAACTAATTATGCATCGAAATTGCGAGGTACACAAAACAAGTATATATCACGGTTACAATAAAATACATAAACAAATAATAAATCTAATTTTAAGTAAAAAACATAGAAGAGAAATAATTATATTTTAACAAATTCGATACGACGTTATATTTAAATAACATAGTAACTTATGTGGAGAGACTTAGCTGGAATTTAATACGCTTGTTTGTGAATTATCTTGTTTATAAACGATCAGCTGAGGTCACATGTCTGGATATCAATGATCTTATTCTTATTCTTAAAGTACCGAATTGAAATGAAATATCAAATATTTTCCGAATTTATATTTTTTAAATTGCTTGAATTTGAAATATAATCAGCTGTACTTGAAAAAAAAGTCATTTAAAATTAGGAATATAGATTATGAGATACAATAAAAATAAAATAAACGATAAGTAATGTTACTCTCTAATGATATAAAAGAATAATCTTATATCATTATAAGTTAAGAACATCTCTCTCGAGTCACTTATTATATTTCTAAAAATTTCGGTAAAACTGTTAAGATCCAGCAACAACTAAAAGTCAATGCACGAATCTCCGGCGAAATAAATTAATTTTTTTAAAGCAATGGATAAATACTCACTTTTTAAGCAAAAGACTGAGAAAAGAAATTGCGAAAAAAGCACATAATATTTAAATTAAAAAACTTGAGTTAATAAATAAAGTTTCTTTTAACACATCAAAATACAACTTTGTAGCTGCTTTTTAGTGGGCTGTTGGTGGAGCCGGTTATTTTTTATATACAAGTTTTTCGGTAGATAATTCTCGAAAGAATTATCAAGTCCGGTATTGTATCGTTTTTTTTTTTTTTTTTATCAAGTTAACAGCTAATAATTCTTGAACTAAGTATCAAATTTTATTCCCTGCTATTCTATACACCATCTTAAGTTCCTAAATGTTTTCGCACAGTAAAACAAAATGTGACGAGAAGCTCACATGTTATGCACCATTTTTCTATTTCGCCCTCGAACAAAGAAAAATGGTATGTAAAAAAGATAAATAATAAAGAAAAATGGTAAATAAAATGAATGGTAAATAAATCAGATTATTAAAAAAAACGACCACTTTTGATCTAATAATTTTTTAATAAACTCAGACTTTATTTTAGAGAACGGATCTTAATTTTCGCATGTTTCTTAAAAATTGTCTATTCAAAGAAAATTTCAGGTGAAGAATAATTTTTCATAACATTTTTGTAGTATTTATTTTACGTTTAATTAAAAAGTATTAAAGCGCTGAACTATTAATTTAAAATACAAACTAAGAAACTAGAATATTTTTCCCGAGAAATAATTTAAACAGATATAATATTCCATCTTAAGTTTCGAACAATATTTTTCTTTCGGAAAAATTGGGGTAACTATTCGTAACTATGCTGTAAAAGGGCTGTAACTATTGTAACATTCATACTCATGTGACTACTGTAACATTGCTGTAACTATTGTAAAATTCGGACATCGTTACAACATCGAAAACAATGAAATAAAATACAGACAATTTAACTGCATAAAAATATCTTTGCTATATTCTAAAGAAAAAATTTCAGTTGGAAAATGTTTTAAATTAAAAATTAATGATATTTCGGAGAAAGTTATTTAACATTTAAAGAGAAAGACAAAAATTAGTGAATTTTATCTATAAAAATATTGATTGATACAGTATTCAAAATACTCTATACATAAATTAAAATGCGTTTTTGAATCCAAACTTTTAGTCATTCCCAAAATGCCTGTTATCCACTACGCTTTCTAATTATCTCTATTAAAAGTAATAATTTATTTTTTTCCCCTTTAAGATATCTGATAAACAATTTTCTTCCCCTTTGAAATAATAGATAAATAATATTGTTCATCTTTTAGAAAATTAATAAGCAATTTTTTTTACCTTTAAAATAATTTGATTAACAATTTTATTCTCCTATAAGATAATTGATAAATTATTTGATCTGATTGATAAACATATTCCTCATCTTTAAAAAAAACGCTAAACAATTGTTCTTGACTGTAAGATTATACCTAAGATACTTGATAAATAACTATCTTTGTTTTTAAGATGATAGATAAAAGAAATTTTTTTATTCTCTGAAATAATTGATAAACAATTTTTACCGCTTTTATGGTAATTTTTAAACAATTTAATTTACCTTTAAAACAATTCATCATTCATTTTATTCTCTTTTTAGATAATTAATAAGCAATTTTCTTCACCTTTCAGAGCATTGATAAAAAAAAAATTTCCTTAAAATATTTGAAAAAAAATTCTTTCTGCCTGTAAGAAAATTGATAAACAATTTCTTTCATCTTTAAGATAGTTCATAAATAATTTTCTTCGCCTTTATGGTAATTGATAAATAATCTTCTTCAGTTCCAAAGAAATATCCATTTTAAATATCAAAAAGATCAAAATAATGAATTAAAAGCTATTACCACCAATCTTACTTAAAAAAAAAAAAAAACATGTTAAATTTTCATTTAATATGTTTTTATTAGCAGTCCGTACCGTGAAGCCATAACACTGATTTATTAACGAAGGAAAAAAATCATAAAAATGGCGTGCTAACTTTTGTATAGAAAGGGTTATGAGCTTAGAAACAATTGCTTACATGAATAAATGAGTTTTTGATTTATATTTCAGAATTGATTTTTATATTTCATAAATCAAACAAAATATGAGTTTATAAATAGTCAATATGAGAGTATTTTAATTTAAGAAAAAATTTGGTCTTTTAGGAATGAATTAAATAAACATGAACTTCGAAGTTCCAAATCGGGTATACAAGCGATGATGATTTAAATGTTCTAAAACAGGGGCGCAGTGATCAAAATAAGCATATTTGGTTGACTGATTATGAACAATGACGACTTTTTATTGCCTTCTATATTTAATATAAATGAACCATTTAAGATATGATTATTTGATTAAAATAAGGAAAAGAAAAACAAGTAATATTTACATAAAAAGAGTTAACGATAAGAACGATTTACGTAAAAAGAGTTAAGTCTATTTTTTCACTCAAGGAATCGGAATCGACGACATTTTTACCAGAATCTGAAAGATTTGCTTTACTAAAAACAGCGGTTGGAACTCGGGGAAAAAGGTGCCCAAAACTCAAAAAGCAAAATCGCTTTTAAGTGTTAATCATTAATAAAGTATGAAGAATAATGTAAAATAATTATTATTGAATTATCCATGCAAAGTGAATAGAAAGTTTTCCGCATTTGGAACGTGACTTTTTTGTTATACACTTCTATTAGGTGTTACTCCAAAATTAATTAAGCTTCCATTACTTTTACTCATGTTTTCAAAGTTTAAAAATCATTTTTTCTACTTTTGATCTTGTAAATAATTTGTATACTTCAAAAACTTTGATGCAAATGTGAATATTTCATAGAATTTTATTGTGAGAAAAAGATCTCCAGTGTTCCTAATTATAAAGAAATTTTAAAAAAATTTTATTTCAGAACCAGGGAAAACAAAAAAAGTAACTGCCCAAAATTTTTTCTATTGATTTTATTGATAAAAATGTTTAAAAAAAGTAGATTTAGTATTTTTCTTCGAATTTTTAATGTAACAATGGTTTAAATATAATTTTTTAATTACTTTCAATTAAGATAAAAAAAAATATAAGAAGTTTCAGCTTTTTCGTAGAATTTCTGAAGTAATATCTGATATATAACAAAAAGTTCAGATGCGGAGATTGGTCGTGTGAGTAATTCAAATCTCTTGTCTAATTGCAGAACAGATAGCATAAAAATGAGAAAAACTGTGCAGAGATATTAAACCCTCTACCTCTTATACTTCTTAGCGTTTGGTAGAAGGACAACACCCCGTGGCACTGGAGACCCCAATAATATAAGTATTTTATACGAACTTCACCATGCAATAGTGCTGTTCCGCTGACCGCTTTGAAGTATCTATGTTGTGGGTTCGAATCCCGCTATAACATTCAATGTATATTCTTGTAAAATTGTGTTATCTGTTTTTCAAACTGAAATGAGTTTGTAAGCTGTTCTTTGTATTTACAGAGAAAGCCACATATGTACGTAAATAAATAAGTAAATCCCTTATAAAAAATGAATTAAACCGTTACCATTGAATGATACATCTGGGTTTAATATCTTTAAAACAACTTTAATTAAACATTTGAAGCCATCATTCTTGTCTCTTTAAACCTTGTTATAATTGAGAAGTTATATTAGAATTAGAAATAATTAACAGTCATCTAACCTACATCAACTTTTTAAATACATTGCTAAAAGTGTACCCTTCTATTTGATAAGAGGCAAAGACTTCAAAGGGTTAAAATTACCAAATTAATGGTAAAATGATTAATAGTTCTGAAGATCATTTTAGTAATTTTAGTGCGATACTTTAGAGCATGGCACAAAACTATTTATTTGGTTACATTTACTTTTGAAATTTGTATTTGTTACTAAATACATTGTAATGAGAACTATAATTTTAAAAAGCAGAGTCTCTGGTAAACCATAACAACAGAGAACGGTAAAATTACCATATGTATAGTTTAAATACCACACATTGTAGTTTCTTTCACCAAAAATATCCTTATCATGTGTATGGTGATTTTGCTAGACTTTTTTTTCTCCGTATGCGAAGGGGAATAGAAAAATTAATTTGATTGTAAGCTCGAAAGTCACTAATTGTTAACTTGTAAAAATATCATGCTTGTCAATCTGAAGTAATTCTAAAACAGAGTTGAAATTTGATTAACTGTTTTCATTTGTGAACTTAACGCAAGTTTTTTAAAAAAAAATTCCAATTTGTTTGAAAGTTATCGCAATTTTAAGTGCTTCATTTTTCGCAGTTTGTGTGATTTATATAATGACTATTGTTGTAGATCAAAATTTATTTATCTCTCATTAAATTTTTTTTTTAGCTGATGTAACAAAAGAGAGATATTAAAAGATCTTTAAAAATATAAAACACTGAATTGGGTACTTTCACTTCAAGAAGAAGAATATTAAGGATACCCACACGTGTGACCTATAACGCTGTTTCAGCTGATCGTTTATAAGCAAAATGGCATGTTAAAGTTGAGCTAAATTTGTCCATGGAATGTTAATAACTAGAAGTTAATTAAATACAACGCCGTATCACACATTGAATTTGTTGAAACAAAATTCTCCCTGGTTTACGCCTTTTACTTAACTTCTTTATGTATTTTATTGTAAAAGTGATATATTTTTGTTTTGTGTACCTGGCAACTTCGATGCATAATTAGTATGTTTATGTTCTATGTAGAGTGTCTAACACTGCAATTATACAATAGCAATTCACTAGCATTTAAGACATGTTAACTCGATTCAATCTTGGGGTACCTTTTTATAGATGATATTGCTGATAACTACTTTCTCTACATTCCATATGGCTTCATGCCTGTCTTTGTGTTAAGTAAGAAATATATCGTTGAGGAATTGAAATCCTCTTGAAAAAATCTTTCTTTAAGAATATAGAAAGCTTCACTTTAAAGAATTGACTTTTGAGAAGCTTACCCGAAATAGAATGGAAAGAACAGTTTCTAACGTTAACAAATGCCACATTTCAATAACCAATCAGAATTACGTTACTTGCAAATATCCCTTTGAAGAAAGGAAAAAATCCTATTGAAGTGTCTTGTTAATAACAAAATAATGTTAATCTCTTATTATAATCTCTTCATAAGGTAATGGAAAGGCTACACTATGAGCCGGATTTTAAAAATTCTGGAACTATTTACACAAGTTTCTCATAACAAAATTACATTCTTTTTTAGATGTAATTATAGTGCTTTTTTTATTTATCAACAGGTTAGCTAAACAAATGACCAAGAACAACCTAAAATTAATTACAGGTGAGTTAGTACGCATTTAATAACATAATTTTTTAATAAATTTAAACTTTCACTAAAATATGCCTATTTAGAAAAATATTTTAGGTCACCTCAAAAAAATAATTTCTGTATGACTCAACTACCCTCATTTTATTGAAAGTTAATTAAATACGTCCTTTGATGTCTATGAAGATAAAATTTCGACCCATCTTCCGATTGGCAAGACAACTCAAATCTCTCGCTAGTCGACTGCTCAAATCTCATCAGTATCTGATGACAATGTAATCTTCAATTGCTTTCTGACCACTGCAAGCCGAATTTGTTGTCATATTATTGCCAATCAAAGTAAGTTTTGACTATCTAAATTTTGAGCATTTTCTGACTTATGCGCAAATTTTAATCTGAGTTTTAAGCTTAATGATATAAAAATTTCAACCACTCCCTGACTTTTACAAGTAGAAATTACATCGCAATTTTATCTCCGACTAGAATTTATCTTCATTCAAAATTTCAACCACTTTCAGACCAACTAAAGTGCTAAAATTTCAATCTTTACGTGCCTAATACCAATGCAATTACACTTGTTTAGTAACGGTTTAAGCCAGGGGTGGTCAAGCTCCTTGATAGCCGAGTCATTTTTCAAAATGTGAAATTTTTTGCGAGCCGCAATTAAATACGTACTTAAAAGGAGCGCAAAAAAGGCATTGATTTTTTTTATATAAATTATATTTATTGAAAACATTTAAGTAAAAGTACAAAATATGTGTATTGAATTTAAATATTAAACACATTCATTTTACTTCTCTTGATAATTCTTTAAAATTTAGTGAATAATTGGTGACAGCACTTCTCAGTAATTCTTTGAGATGCTGGACTGATCGGTGTTTGGATTTCACGAATTTTAAAGTGGAATAAAATGATTCACATAAGTACCTACGTTGTTCCGAATATTGAAATAATTCGACAAGCAGCCTTTTTTAATTCAGGATACTTCGATTCTGGTATAAATTTCCAAAATTCAGTAATCGATGTTGACATATATTTTAACTGAAGAGCTTGATCTTCTTGCATCTCTATTAATTCTAATTCTCCAAATGCTTTTTATGTCCTAATTATATTGGAAATGGAAAACGCACCTTGAATTGAAAACGTTGCACTTAGTCTTTCATATTTGTTCTCAGTAATTTAAAAGACATTTTGAAACACATACGGAACGATAATAATTTGAAAGAGAACTCGGGTACATTTATCGAGAGCCACAAATAATCCTTCAAAGAGCCGCATGTGGCTCGCGAGCCACAGGTTGGCTACCCCCGGTTTAAGCAATAATGATCGACATTTTATCGCAGAATAAAATTTCAACCTCTTTAGGATCTCAACAAATGAAGACAATATTAAAATAAAATATAATATTTTAAACAAAGGAAAAAAACGAGAAAATAGTTCAACTGCAGTTAAAAAAAAAAAAGAGAAAAAATATTCTAAAAATCAATTCCCCTCCCTTTCCCCAGTCGTCGCTCATGTCTTTAGTGAGTCATGTGCATTACTCTTTTTGTTTTAAGTTTGACATGAATAACTTTATCAGAGAGATTATTTTCACCGAAGAGATTGTTTTGTTGTTGTGGAAAATAGTTGACACGACAAAATAAGTGAATGCAGTAGAAATATTTTATAATAAAGAAAAACCACTTCTTGGTGTTCTATAGCGCCAGAAACAAAGTAAACTTAACCATATTCTGGTAGTTTAAAACTACCAGAATATGGTTAAGTTTACTTTGTTTACTTTGTTTACTTTGTTTACCATACTTTTTTTTCTCAGCTTCGGAGATTAAACCCCCTGTTCGCTGGCACATCCCCCTGATTTTTTTCGCAATAGGTATTTTTTTTTTTTTTTTTTTTTTTTTTTTTAATTTATGTAAAAAAAATTTTTTTACGAAAGTTGAAATGATCGACTTAAAGTATATTTAATAAAAAAAATTAAGTTATATTTGCTCCCACTTTCCACATCCAAACATTTTTCTGATTATTCTATTGAGATCTGTTACTGAACATAAATAATTTTTCTGTTATTACAATAAATCTGGTGTGTGCACAATCATAATTTTATTTTTTCGTTCATCAAGCAGGCCGATACATTCAATTCAATTTGTGCTCGCATCACATTGTGCATGAAGCTCTTTATCGTTCAATCGATCTCTTTACCTGTTGTAATTTATAATACTATATGAATGATATTTTCACCCTAAAATAATAGTTCTAAAACTTTTAATAACTCTAAACACAGATTTAATAATTATATCGAGAGAAATCATCAACATATTGAGCTTTCACTTTAATACTAATGTTTCAAACAGTGGTTAAGCTTTCACTTTAAATCACTGCTTTGAACATTAAGGCTCCCTAAGAGATATAAATCGTTGGCTCTATGGGAGAATATTTTAGATACTAATGGAAACTGGCTTTAAACTTTTTAATTTCCCCATCTTAAATTTAAGCCTGTTTTAAGCTTAATAGCAATCATTTTGGAAGTACTGTTAATGTATTTTTATTGAATAATTTTCATTGCAGTAAGACTAACATAAAATAAATAAATAAAACGAAAAACCTTGAATAATTTTCGATCTAAAGATCGAATTTTCACTTCAAAATGCACAATTTAGTTATTCTAGTTATAATGTTATTCCTATTTACTAATTTAGGAAATCAGGCATAAAAACGTACATTCTTTCAACTAACATACTTTTTCCCCCCAAATTCAAGTTCTTGGTTTTTAAAATTTGGAAAATATGGTTTTAATAGTTTTGATCGGATATAAGTCAAAAATACGGAAGTGTGATCGTTATTAATTTAAATAAGAAAAAGTAATAAATACTAATAATTAATTATTTTTTACGTTACGTGGATATTATTGTTTTTGTGAGTTTCCTTAATGTAATTTTGATTCGATTGAATGATTCCAGAGATGTTTCTGAAGAAGTGAAACTAAAACTTTGTAGAAACTTTCGACAGCTCTCCTGCCTAAATTACCCTATTTTTACAGATTGTGTGAGTCCTAAAACATCAACAAAAAAAAGTTTTTGTGTTTTATTACGTAACTAAAATTATCATCTGCACAAATTAGTCCTTAAACTATTTTGATGGCGGCATCTTAGTACTTGGTAAAAAGTTATTCAAAGTTTTTGACTTAGTGTATCGCATATTATGAAGAAATAATTCGAAAGTAAAATTATTTAAGAACAAATGAAACAAGAAAGATAATATTTTTCGATAGATTAAGTGATTCTGATTATTTATTGCTATTTCACGGAATGCGGAAACTGACTGTTATCATTTCAATGCCCTTATCGGCATCTTTACTCAGTGTTCATAATTTTTTCTCTCTTTTTTTACGACTCCTTTAAGAACATTTTTATCTCTCATTTAATCGAGTCTTCTATTCTTAGAGAGCTGAAAGCTAACATTCGTAATTCCGATACTCGGTCTTTCGAATATCGTCTGCTGAAGAGTCATATGTGCTGTCATCACAGTTGAGCAGATGCTAAGCCCGCTAAAATGATAAATGAAATGAATCATTAAAATTGACTTTTTTTCTAATTTTCTGTTAGTTTTCTAATTTTTCGTTTTCTAATACTGTCTGACAAGAAACGAAAAACATTAAGGATTTCAAAGATATCAGGTGAACGGGATTTTCGGTGGTGAGAAGATATTACGAAACATACTCTACCGTGAAATTAACAACACAATTTAAGTGTTTCACAATACATTTCCAGAAAAGTTATTTTCTTTGTCTTGCTAATGCAATGAATAGCAAGAATTTCAGAAAACTGATATATTTTTTAATATCTAGCTTAGCTTGCCAATATACATAAAAATCTCATTTTTTATTTATTTATTTATTCATTTGTCGTTTATGTGGACTTTTTGATTGTATGGCAGTACGTTTTTCCAACATTTCTCTACTTAAAAAGAGAAAATAAAATTATCCCCCCCCCCTCTTAATCAATATTACCATAATAGTATCTAAAAAATTTATTTTTTTTTCGTTGTTTTCTTTTTCGAAAAAGAGATTTAACTATCTGACCTTTAAAAATTAAAAAGTAACCTTGTAGACCAGATATGTAGGTTTTTTCAAGCAAACAAAATATTTCGTAGGACAAAATTGCACGGTAAAAAAATAATAATTATAAAAAACTTTGCTAGAAAAAAACTAAATAATCTCAATTTTATATTACACAAATATTGTCAGATTTGTATAAATACTTATACTAGAAGGTGTAGTATTTCGAAATATAACATTACATATGTTTGTAAATGCTTTAGATCGAATATTGTAACGTAATAAAGCAATCTTTGTAGTAATAATAACAATAGTTTTCACATAGCTCGTTCTTTCAAAACTTTGAATTGACGCGTGTATTTCCCACCTCTGTATCACATCTAATTCCTTAGAAAATGATATTATGAAGTGAAATAAATTCCTTTTCCTCGACATCCCTATAAAGTGCCTCTTTAACTTGGTTCATTTTTTTTCTTCGTCTAAAAAAATATATAGTGTTGGTTGAGTTTCAATGCATATCAAATTATCTACTTGTGCAGAAAATAATGTCATCGTTCAATTAAAGGCGAGAAAAAATAAACTTATTTAGAGATTGTGCCGTATTCGTTTTAGCTTTAAGAGAGTAAACCCTATTAAAAACTTATTTTATCTATATACCAAATTAAGAAGATGCCCTGAAAGTATAAATTGAAGTAATAAAATGCCTAAAAATGTTTGAATGGAGGGGATGTTATTGCAAAGTTTCCTCAACAACGACTCTCATATACTTAAACACACAATTGGACAAAAACTGTAACGTCTCTTATGCATCGTTGAATGTTCATTGACTGCGTTTTGATCAACTGTGCATAGTTTTTTCCCTGAAAAACTATGCATGTTTAACTACCCTTAGAATAGAGTGCGCCTTACTAGTTTTCGATCTCACGAACTCAATCTTAATAGTTCGAGGGTCTAACCTTAAATAGGGTAATAAAGGAGTGCAGGCGATAATTTTTAAGCTACGAGGTTGAACACAAAAACATTCTCTGTATAAACAAACATTTCTTTTACATATTTAAATTCCTCAAAATATTGGGACGTACACTATAAAAAAAATTTACGTTATTAATGCAACACTGTATCGTACTGGTGTTTTTACGGGAAGAGTATTTATATACGCAGAATGTTCAAATCACGCCGTTTTTTCACTGTCAAATTCCGTGAATGACGTCATGAGAGAACACTTTATTTGCGATTTTAAATCATGATTATTAGTGAACTTTTTGACACTCGCCAATTGCGACTTTTAAATACGGTATTATAAAAGGCTCGATTCACTAAGTTCGCTCCGCTCGCTTAAAATGTGGTTTCATATAAAATCTTAAATAGGTCAGATCATCAATAAAAATATTTTTTTAAAGAAATAAAATTGTATTCAACCAAAAAGAGAAAATAATAATTTTCACTAATTTTCCTGTCCCGCATGGGACTGATTATAAAGACACGGTTCGAAGTCAAGCTTCACTGGCTGCGGTCAGTAAGCGGGTAGGGGACCACTCTGATCAGTTTGTGTGGGGACCGAGAATGCACGGTATCAGTTCTCATTAAACTGTTCTACCGTAATGTGCTCGACTTCCCGCGCAGGTCTTAGTGATGCAAAAGCAGGGGGGGCACCCCAAAATTGCTATGGTATGTCTTCGGATCGTGCTCAGGGACAATTCCCAAACAGTCGCTGCCAATAGCCCAATGTGCAGCTCTAGTGCAAATAAAGTACCTACCTACCACAAATTTTTCTTAAAATATCAACATTGATTAAAAGCCACAGAAATATTTGCTGACATTTGGCAATAAAAGTAATTGCAGACTCTTAGCAACAGAAATAATTTCAAAAACTGTATTGCAACAGAAGTAGTTTCAAAAATGATTACGAAATTAAAAATGTTTTGAAACAAAATTTCTCGCAAAACATTCAAAATGTTTCGAAAAGACAGTTATCTATAACGGGAATAGGATTTATCATTGTTCTAGTCTTCCAGGTTTATAATATGTACCAGTATATATAATTTGCTTGAATATTTTGCTATAATAATCGAATAGTCTAGCTAAGTAATAGTTGTAATAGCTATCTAATAGTTGCTATAATAATCTACATAATTTACTTTTTAGTTGTAGCTGAAGATCTAAAAAGAAGAACGTCTTAAATTGTATATTTGTGAGCGTAGGAAATTTAATAAAATATTAGGAAACTGCTTACAAGACATGCTTTATAGTTATATTGTGATTGATTCAATCATCAAACATGTTGAAGAGTTCATCATAACCTGACATGATTATTTAAAACAGCAATAAGTGTTCTAACTATAACATTCTTAAAATATGACCGGAATGAAAATATTGATCTCAGTGACACTTACAACGCCATCACAGAGGTTAAAACAATCAAACTTTATTGGGAATTATTTGTTCCTTTAGCACCATCAAAAAAAAAAAAAAAAAAAAAAAAAAAAAAAAAAAAAAAAAAGCGAGCTTAGCTTTTTTTAAATCTAGAAATAAATTTTTATTTTTAGAATTGGGCCATCAAAGTGTCACTTAACACCTTTGTCATTTAAACTTGAATATTATAGGTCCATAATAGAGGGAGCTATATTAAGCCGATAATGCATCAGATTCTCTAGAAGAAAATAAATTAAATTTGCATTTTTGTTGTTGCTTATCCCGCCACCCTTGACTTAGATAAACTAAACCAAGCGTAGGCTGCCGCAACAGACAAGATTTGGACGGGGAGGAAGAAGAGCGACTCTTGCACAACATTTACGAGTTTGCTTAACATATCTATGAGTTACTACTGGCGAGTGTGATATTATTTTTAATTGAGATTAAATATGAATTTTTTTCGGAAAACACAAATGCACAGTTTAGAACTTATTCACAATGTTAATGCTGAATATTTTCAAGGTTAATGAAATAAAAGTTTATTATATTATAAAATTCAGAACTAAAAAAAATGTATTCTTTTTCGCTACTTCTCCGTGTCCTACTTTTAAGTCTGATTGTCTACTACGATTCATCGGTTAAACGTACTGTACTGTGAAGGACTGGGGTTCGATCCTGAGTGGTGGTTTGAAGCCCATCCACCATTGTACCAGCTTGTGTGGTAAAGGTGTTGAATGCTAGTTTCTTTGATCCCGAACTCATTTGGAATCTCTATTTGTCCCTATTTTCACATTAATGTTTATTTATTTATTATTATTTACAGTGCAACCGCAATCCATAAAATATGGCCCGGACAGGAAAGCAGTCTAAATTGTTACCTCCTCCACTTTAATGTCACGTTTTGCACATTTCGCCGTCTCAAAGAAGTCATATTTAAAAAAAAAAAAAAAAAATTAAGAACAATTCGGCAGATTTTCTTTAAATTTTGGATTTTGTCATTTAAAATTGCCTAGAAAAATCAGTGCGAAATTTTGTATATCTTACAATTTGGTGCAATTCTATTGTTTTTTAATTACTGATAAGTTATTCATTAATTCCTTATCTAAAAGTTACTTACCTGCAGTATTTCAATTATCAACCCTTTTTAATTTTCGTTTATAAATTTTAGTAAAAAGTGAAAATCTTAAAAAAAGTGTTATTACTTTAATTTACTATAAAGTAATCGCATCATAACACTTTTTTCATAATAAACATATTTACTTACAAGTTTAATAATATTAAATGGTAAATTACTTTTTAATATTACTGAGAAAATAAAGTTTATGTGAAACTGTGCTCAGTTAACGCATGAAATTAAATTAATGAAAATAAATTACTATTTAAAATTCTAAAGCACTAACTACTTTTTTTTCTCTCCATAACGAAGACTTTTCGCACTTTAGGGGGAAATATTTAAAATGTTTTTATTGTGACAAAAAAAAAAAAAAAAAAAAGAATATTAGGAAAAATTAAGTTGCAACAATAATAATGATTTTTGATTTATAACGATAGAATGTTAAAACATTTTTAGATCTTTAAGTTGAATAATTTTAATTCATAAATCATGGAAAGTGAGCTGGAGCTAATTCTTCTACTTTACTTATTAAGTTACTTCTCATTTACTAATTATTTACCTAGTACTTATCTGCTTATTATATTTAACCTAGTTTACATATTATTTACCATCTACTGAAAAAGTATTGTATTGATACATAAACAATTAAACTTACATCAACGTGTATTGAATTATCTGGTTAGGAACTGTTTTGCAGCAATAATTTATAGGTTAGACGAAATATGAAAATTAAATTTAATATGCTTTATAGAATTGCTTCTTAACTTCAAAATTAGTAAATGATTCAGTAATTGCGCCATTTATATGAAAAAATGTAGGCTCGAAAATTATTCTTGATTTTTATATCAATATAAAATTAAACATACATCAACTGGCTTATCTGGTTAGAAACCGTTCTGCAGTAATAAGTTAGATGGAATATGAAAGCTAAATTTAATACACTTCTTCGAATTTTCCTATAGTTTAATATTAGGGGAAAACAGTTTTAACTTATCGACCGAGTGATGCCCTGAAGGTTATCTAAGATGGAACAAGGGGCTCCGTGAGGAACAATAATGAAAATAAAACAGTCGAAAAGCAGACGAAATAATAAATGTTCTCCGTGAGACAAGCGACATTATCGTTTGAAAAGTACTTTTCGCGTCTTTCAAATGTAATTTCATCGAATAAGATATCTATTATTAAAGTATTTTTCCCATCTGTAAATTTAACTTTTGAAGATGACACGGAAGTAATCGTACATCCAATATAAGATTTGCCTTCACGGTTTAAGCTCACAGATTTTTCAGAATAAGAATTGTTCAAAGATTCAAGCAATAAATATACTCTCGTAGTTACAATCGTTTTAGATGTGTGAACAAGCAATTTCTTGTAAGTCAAACACTGAAGGGAATTCTTCTATCGAATAAGATAGTCGTGTTTATTCACAAAATGATCGATTTTAAATGAAGTATTTAAATACCAAATCTCATGCACTGGCTTCTTTTAGAGAATATAAAATGTAAAATTATTTGATGTCTGACTAAAACAAAATAGTCTTCAGTTACTGACAACGTTCATTTTATTTCAATTCCACAAAATGAAGAAGAAACACACACACACACACACACACACATATATATATATATATATATATATATATATATATATATATATATATATATATATATATATATATATATATATATATATATATATATATATATATATTGATGTCATGCTCCTTCTCTCAAATTTCCTTCATAACTTTCGAGCCGAGTTTTATTTAATCATAATAGATTAAAATAGCACTCTATAATATTTGCAGTCATTTTTTAATATTCTTTTTTATAAGGAAGACAACATACTTATTTTTCTAGGCTTTTATTGAGGAAAGAATAAAGAAATCTACTTACAAATTATGTACAAATGGAGCAGAGCTCCGAGACACAACTTTATACTTCCATTTCCAAAATCTAAGTGCTTTACGTGTAACATATAATATATAATATATTCGTTCATGTAATGTGATCTATAATATCCAGACCCTTTTTTCATAGAAGCGGCGCGGTGCCGTAAGATCTTAAGACCAGATGGAGATGAATTAATATCTCAGCATAGTGCTTGATTTTAATGGGAATTCGGCTTCTTTAAGATATTTCGGCTAGATCTTAAGATATTTTATTGCGTGGTATGGACTCATTTTATAAATAAAGATTTCATCTCTATTCAATGAAACTTAAAATATACGCGAAGGGCTAAGTTAAGTATGTGAGAGAGATTATTTAATGTTCTCATAAACCAGATAAGCTTATCTGCAGATAAGATATAATTCTTTTTAAGTTTAGTCTCAAAAAATCCTTTTAATTTTATTAAACTAGTATTTAAGATGTTACAATATCCCCCCCTCATAGGTGTTGACCCGGAGGTGATCAGGCTCCACATCACATCTCATTCAGGAAAGATCAAAATCCGTACTTACCATCTTCTATTTAGACTATTTAAAATGAATATTAATCTGGATGATACAGATCACATGACCTGAATTACAAAAGCAATCTAAAAATAAAAACAATATTCAAATCTTATGTTAACAAAACATATGAAACTACCTCAATTGCAATGGTTTCATACTAACTCTCAAAATTTTAAAATAGATTATATAAAAACATTTATAAAAACACTCAATATTCTACTTCTTAAGATGCTAAAATAACATGTAATATAAAAATAAAAATATAGTTACAACTAAGCAACAGGCCTTAAAAATTGCTACCTTGGTTTAAATCCTTGTGACATAAGTCACTTGATTGATCATCCATTAGCATGCTTATAAAACTTGATTATCCTTAATCTCTTACAAAAATCTCTTAAATATTCATCCTACAAAACTTTAAAACACTCATATATTTTCTCTCTTCTGTTACACTTTAAAATAGTCATCCAAAATATTCTCTTTAACTAACTCCTTAAAATACTTCACGTGAAAAAAAAAAAAAAACTAACTCTCCTCTTCATTTCTATAATTCTCTAATATACTACTTAATCTCAGTAATCACTATTCTCTCTAGTACATACCTCACAACTACTTTTCTTATTTTCACGAATAATATTCATTTTTAGTACTTATTTCCACAAACAATATTCATTTTTTTAGTACTCATTTCCACTAACAATATTCATTTTTTAGACCTAAAAATGAAAAATTCACTTCCTTATATATTTTTGGCATCGTTGCCACTTCTCATTCTTTGTGACTACATGTCACTGTAACCTTAATAAAGTATAGACAAATTTATAAAATATAAACATCAAAATATAAAGTAAAGAAAAATACAATTCAAAAACATAAATTCCACTTCACCTTGGACACATTTGTGACTTTATTTTGGAATTTAGGATTCCAATATTTTTAGAGGGAATTTGCTTGATAAGGGACTTAGTTCCTCAAGAGGAGGAAAACAGTCCCGAATCACTGCAATCAGTGTTATGGAAGATCCTGGCAACCTTAAGTGAGTCACCATCAATTATATGCGTTTGTGGTTTAATATTTCCACAAAAACAAAAGAAGCTGTAAACACTACGCTGGTTTTCACAAATTAAGGGTCGGATCTTCCAGAAAAGGGGTAATATTTCTTCTCATCATCATCAATATTTATGACAGTCCAAACTTATTCTTAATGTATAACAAAATTCATAATTTTTCTTGAATAATTCTTCTTATTAATATTATTTATAACAGTTCAGTATAATTTTTAACAAATTACAAAATTCAAATTTTCCTTATAATAAAACTACCAGAATATCACAACAGACATTGTCTAAAATTTGCATAAAATGTACTCTTAATTTTTACCTTCTGGTGTTAAATGAAATTCTTCAGCTGGATAAAAATATCTTAATTTGGAAGAGTGAACGATTTCAGTTTGATTATTATATTTATCTATTTCAAAGTTTGCATTAGAAAATTTCCTTAGTATTGTGTAAGGGCCTGAATAAGGAGAAGTTAATTTTCTAGTGTTAGGGTATTTATATTCTTCCATTATTACCAAATCTCCTTCTTTAAAATCTACATTTTTAAATTTTAAATCATATCTAAGTTTATTTTTCAAATGATGTTCCTTGGTTTTTTCGAAAGCTATTTCTCTGACTTTTTCTACTGGGGGATATAAAGGTTGATCAATAGGGGAATCATAAGGCAAGGAGCCAAACATTAAATAAGCAGGTGGAAAAGTTGTAACAGCATGAGGAGTATTATTATATTCTGACACAACCTTTTCAAGAATTTTAGTCCAAGGAATTTTTGTAGAAAAGTTATTTACTTTACATTTAAATCTAGTAACTATTGATTGTCCTACCCTTTCTGATTTTCCATTACATTGTGGATGGTGACTAGTTGTCAACAACTGTTTTACATTATGATTTCTCAAATATTTCTTAAATCGACTAGAAGTAAAGGATGGGTTCCTATCAGTTAATAAAGCCTTTGGGGCATAGGATGTAAATAAAGGCTTCAACAAATTCGAGTACACTTCTGATGTAATATTTTTGCTACAAAAAGCCCAAATATATCTCGTACAATGATCAATTACAATGTTCAAATATTTTTAGAAGGGTTATAATAGTTAAAACCACCTACAGAATCCAGTGATATTAACTCAAAAGGTTCTTTACAGGGTGGCATTGACTGTAACAAACCGTATTTTTTCAAGTGTGAGATCTTATTTAACTGACAAGTTTCACAGTGCTTAACATAATTACTAATGTCCTTAATAATATCTGACCAATAATAGTATGGGGAAATAATGCTTAACATTTTCTTTACACCTGTGTGGCCATATTCTTCATGTACTTTTGAAATTAATTCTTCTCTTAAGGAGAAAGGGACTACAATTTTAATTAAACCCTTTTTACTTTACAGTTAAAACATCATTAATTTTCTTAAAGTTAGGATTATTTACACTATCAAGCCTTTGATGTTCAATTAATCTTTCCTTTTTAATTAAATGTGTTGAATAACAATTATGGTGAGAAATTTTATTTCTAGAGAGCATATCTGCCTCATAATTAGTACTTCCTTTTTTATATTTTATCTCATATTCATACATTGATAACTTTAAAGACCATCTAAATAACCTACCTGTCAGATGTTTCACATTTCTCAGCCAAACTAGAGCTGCGTGATTTCTATGTATAGTGAAAGGTGTTCCATGAAGATAATGTTGATATTTATCAAGAGAATCTACTATTGCTAAACATTCTAACTCAGTAATAGAATAATTTTTATCATAAGTTCTTAATTGCCTCGAATGAAAAGATATTGGATGTTGTGTTCCTTCCGAGTGCTCTTGTTTAAGGACTGCACCTATAGCCTCACCTGAAGCATCTACATACAAATGACATTTTCTTTGTGGGTTGAAAAGACATAAAACTGGTTTGGAAATTAACGCGTTTTTAACTCTTCAAATGATTTTTGACAGTCTTCAGACCAAACAAACTTAGCATCTTTTTTAAGTAATTTATTTAACGGCAATCTTACTTTGCGTAATTTTGAATAAAACGATGATAAACATTAATTGAACCTAAGAACCTCTGTAATGACTTAACATCATGAGGGGGAAGAAGTTTTATAATTGTCTCTATATTTGCATGATTAGGAGAACATTTACCTTCTGAAATTTCATAACCCAAGAACTTAATACTTGTTTTACAAAAATCACACTTAGAACCTTTTAATTTGATATTTTTTAATCTACAAATTTCGAAAATTTTTCCTAAATGATTTAAATGTTCTTCAAGAGAGTTTAAATTATAATATCATCAAAAAAATTTTTAGCAAATTTAATGTTATGTTTTTGTAGTATTTGGCGGATAGCACGCTGAAATATACTTGGGCTGTTCTTCCAGACAAAAGGGAGTCTTAACCACTCATATAAACCAAAGTTAGTGGCCATCGCAAATTTTTCAGTGTCACAATCTCTAATTTTTAAATGCCAAACACCTGAACATAAATCAACTTTAGAATAATATTTTGCATTCGTTAAATTATCAAGAACATCATCAATTCGAGGAATTGGTTCAGCATCTGGTTTCGTTATTAAATTTAATCGTCTAAAATCTGTACAAAATCTATTTCTTTTTCCCTCATCTTTCTAGTTACCATTGTTACAGGAGCTGAATAGGTACTATGTGAAGGTTTAATAATATTATTTTCTAACAACTTTTCAATTTATGTCTCAATCTCAAAATTATCTTGAGGACGATATGGACGTAAAGATATTGGCAATTCAGAAGTAAGAATAACCTTCTGAGGCTCTAGTCTCATAAGTCCAACATCATATCTATCCTCACTACAAATATCATTATACTTTTCTCCTAATAAAGACAGTCTCTTATCTACTATTTCCTGTGGTGAGTTACAATCCACAGATTCAAGAGATTTAGAATGTTTACTCGTTGGTGATTAGCAAAGACTATCCTTAACTACACTGAGACACAAACATTTTGAATGAGTTACAATATTTTTTGAGCATTTGAGTTCATTTTCACCTTGAATAATAATTCTTCTATCAAAATCTATTTTAATATTAAATAAGTACATGTCAGGTAGTGATAGCAAACAATAATCCAAATTCGTATTAATACTGTACATTTAAATTTTATTTGTCAATTTACCGATACAAACATCTATTTCAATTAAATCAAAATCATGAATTGTGCCTCGTGTTTGCTGCAATGGCACCTTATATTTTTCTTCAATTTTTCTATATTTAATATTTTTTAATAATTTTGATGGAACAATTGATATTGTTTCTCCAGTATCACAAAGGGCCGGAATTTCAATTTTTGTGCCATCACTTCCCGACATACTCATATCACAAAAATATAAAGAATTTAAGTGTCATTGTTTTTTAACACCATTTTCAAGATTTTTGTCACATTTGTTTTGAGAAGAATTATCATTAACACTTTCACTCTTTTTGCTATATTTGTTTCGGGAAGATTTGTCAAAAACAGTTCCATGGTGAGTTTTTTCAGTTGATCGTTTCATTTCATTACTATTATACTTAGAATAATTACTATACTGATTGAAACCAGCTCTATATGGGTAATCATAACCATATAATGCTGTTGATCAGTCGGAACTGTCCTGGACCACTCTGGTAATTATTCTTTTTACTTGTGGTTCCAACGCGTTTCTGTAAAGTAGGAGAAAATTGTTTTGGTTTTCTGTTTATTAATACCGATTCTTAAAGATTCATCTATTTTTTCTGCCAAATTTAAAGAACTATTCATAGAATTCCATGTATCAAGAAAATGTTGCTTTACTTCATTTGATACTCTAGTTTTGATTTGGTTAGCAATAATTAATTCCTTCAATTCTTCAAATGATTCTATCTTAAGCTCAGCTAACCAATCATTAAAGTAAGCAGATATTTCATTGCAAAAATCGCGCCAAGAATCTTGAGATTTTTTATGAGTTGAAAAGAATTTAAATTTTAATTGTTCTGGATTAAGTTTATACCTTTTTAATAATAAGGTTTTTATATGTGAATAATCATGAGCCAATTCACCCCGTTCCCGTGTACGTTGGTTAACAATATCATGGGGTAACAGATTCAATAAATAAATAACATATTCAGTTTCAAGAATATTAGCTAATTTGGCCTTAGTTTCGAAATTTTTTAAATACAAAAATATCTTATCTTTATGGGGGTCAAACGGTTGTGACAATCTCATTAAAGAAATGTTTATATTAGATGAATTTACACTTGAACATGTTTCCTTATCATTACTTTGAAAACTTAATTTATCGAGTTCAAGTTCTTGATTTTTAGTTTTTAAAATTTGTAGTTCCTGCATTTCTTTCTTTTCTTCTAACATACGACTTACAATTTCTTCGATTAACCTCTCATTGTAATTCTAAACTGATGTTATTTTTTTCCTGATTTCGGAAACTGGTTCGGTATCACTTACTAATATTCGTAACTCATCTGCCAAAACAATTAAATCAGCTTTTACTAATTTACCTAAATAGGATATAATTTTGTCATTATTTTCTAAACTTAAAACCTTTTCTCTTAAAAGTTGTAATTCTGATTTTTCCCGTTTTTCTTCTAAAATTCTATTAACTATTTCTTTAGTTATAGATTAGTCATAATTATCTTGTGTTACAATTTTATTCCTTATCACTGAAACTGTGTTATTTTCATTTACATCTAAATCTAATTCTTTCGCTAAATTTACCAGTTCCGATTTAACTAGTTTCCATAGATATGCCATTTTTCACAACATTAATTATCAATAACTTAAAAATAAGTTACTTATTTTTGCAATAAGAGAAATGAAAATCAAAATCAATTAAAAAGAAAAATCAAACTATTACATTTTTAAAATACCAACACACTTTATATACTTTTTAAAATTGCAACACACACTATAATAAAATATAATTTCTATTTATGAAATAAAACTATCATAATAAAACTATTATTTGTAATACACTTAGTTCAACAAAATTATTTTCAAAACTCACCAATCTTCATCTGTTGTAAAACGCGAGCGCACAACAAAAAAAACACCTTCTCATCCTTCGCGAATCTTCAACATTTTCCTCCTGCTAGAAAGTCCGTCCTTTTCCTAGGGCGCATCATGAACAGTTTAGACAGGGGCGGCAAAGATCATCATTTCGGCGAACACACAGGGGGAAGTAAGGCCATCTCTGCTTCCTTTCGCTTTCCAGAGGCGGCGAAGTTCACCTGGAATCTCCATAGGCGCGGCGAAGACCATCATCAGGGAAACAAATTTCCATCCATCAAACTTTCCGTTCCAACCAGAGAAGGGGCCGATAACGGGAGTTCATCAGTCTCTTAAAATTGTATTTCTTTTGTTTAAAACAAAAATCTTTGCAATAATTTTTAAATTCACATGCTATTCCATAGGGGCTCCGGGCAGAAAATGAAAATCCTGCCGGCTTTGATGTCGTGCTCCCTCTCTCAAATTTCCTTCATAACTTTCGAGCCAAGATTTATTTAATCATAATAGATTAAAATAGCAGTCTATAATATTTGCAGTCATTTTTTAATATTCTTTTTTATAAGGAGGACAACATACTAATTTTTCTAGGCTTTTATTGAGGAAAGAATGAAGAAATCTATTTACAAATTATGTACAAATGGAGCAGAGCTCCGAGACACAACTTTATACTTCCATTTCCAAAATCTAAGTGCTTTACGTGTAACATATAATATATAATATCTTCGTTCATGTCATGTGATCTTTAATATCCAGACCCTTTTTTCATAGAAGCGGCGCGGTGCCGTGAAATCTTAAGACCAGACGGAGATGAATTAATATCTCAACATAGTGCTTGATTTTAATGGGAATTCGGCTTCATTAAGGTATTTCGGCTAGATCTTAAGATATTTTATTGCGCGGTATGGACTCATTTTATAAATAAAGATTTCATCTCTATTCAATGAAACTTAAAATATACGCGAAGAGCTAAATTAAGTATGTGAGAGAGATTATTTAATGTTCTCATAAACCAGATAAGCTTATCTGCAGATAAGATATAATTCTTTTTAAGTTTAGTCTCAAAAGATCCTTTTAATTTTATTAAACTAGTATTTAAGATGTTACAATATCCCCCTCTCAAAGGTGTTGACCCGGAGGTGATCAGGCTCCACATCACATCTCATTCAGGAAAGATCAAAATCCGTACTTACCATTTTCTATTTAGACTATTTAAAATGAATATTAATCTGGATGATTCAGATCACGTGACCTGAATTACAAAAGCAATCTAAAAATAAAAACATTATTGAAATCTTATGTTAACAAAACATATGATACTACCTCAATTGCAATGGTTTCATACTAACTCTCAAAATTTTAAAATAGATTATATAAAAACATTTATAAAATATATTTTAAGTTAATATAAAGAAAACAAATTAAAAATAATAAACTTAAAAACACATATACAGAATTTCATTATTGACATATATTTTTAAAGTGAATGAAAGAAATAAGAAAAGGACACAAATGTGTCGTTATTCTAGAATTTAAGATTCTAGTATCGTTATGGACTTGCTACTGGATACAAAGCTGTAGTCCCGAGAAAGAAGGAGAACAATTCTGTACTCAGCAATATTGATACTGAAGATCCTATCTCAAAATATACAACAATGAAAAATATTATTTGTTTTTGGTTAGATCCTATGAGATATTTCGCCCCATATTTATTTTTAAGACTGGTAACATCTTCAAACGAACCATGTACATAACAATTTCATATCATTAAATTTATATACTGCAAAACAAATCATATATTTGTTTACTCTTTAATATTTATATTTTTTATTTAATACATTTTATTCATGATTAAGTTTTAATTTCTCAGGTTCATAATAATTTCTTAGTTTTGGAACATGTACAATTTCTGTTTTTTCTTTAGTATGGCTATTCTTTTTATTTATTTCATAATTTACATCAGACATCTTTTGAATAATGTTATAAGGACAACTAAAAGTTGGAGAGAGTTTTCTAGTGTTAGGATATTTAAACTCTTCATACATGGCTGTGTCACCTCGTGAAAAATTTATATCTACAAATCTAGAATCGTAATAAACTTTATTTTTCTCGTGGTATCGTTTTGTATTTTCGATAGCTATTTTCCTAGCTTCTTCAAGTGGAGGATAAATATCCACTTTTAAAGGATTTTCATATGGAACTAAACTATTTAATAAATATGCCGGAGGGAATTCCGTAACTGAGTGAGGAGTTAAACTATATTCCTGAACACTTCTTTTAATAATTTTGGCCACGGTCTTCTGGAAGAATTTTTCATTAATTTTAATCGTAATGAAAAAGGTACTACAATTTTAGTAAATCCTTTTTTACGAAGGCATAATACATTATTAATTTCTACAAATTTTCCAGTTAAATTGTCACTTTTTTGAGCCTCAATAATTTCATTTATTGGAAAAGATGTGATACTTGACTTGCATCATTGTTCACATTTACATTTGAATCTGGTGTTTCTCTGGAAAGCATATCTGCTTCTATATTTGTACTACCTTTTGTATATTTTACAACGAAATTATACATACTAAGGTGTGAAGACCAGCGAAATAATCTCCCTTTAAGATTTTTAACATTTTTAAGCCAAAGGAGGGCTGCATGGTCCGTATGTATAGTAAATTCTTTTCCAAAAAGGTAATGATTAAATTTATTTAATATGTTCACAATAGCGAGACATTCCATCTCAGTGATAAAATAGTTCTTTTCATAATCCTTTAATGAGCGGGAGTGGAACGCTACTGGATACAGAACACCAGATTCATCACATTGTTTAAGTACAGCTCCAATACCATTTGTACTGGCATCAACAAAAATATGACAATCATGAGAAGGATTAAATATTTTTAATATTGGTTTACTAGTTAAAGCTGATTTAAGAGATTCAAAAGATTTTTGACGTTCATCTGTCCATATCCATTTTGTATCCTTTTTTAACAACTTATTTAGTGGAGCTCGAACAGTTGCATATATTTATATATATATTTCTTCTGTGCGTGTGTTTGTCACTGAACTCCTCCTAAACGGCTGGACCGATTTAAATGAAATTTTCTGTGTACCTTCAGAAGGATTCGAGAATGGTTTAGATTTACAATTCGGTCCAATTTCAATTGTTTTTTTAATTAATTTTTATTGAAGTTATACTTCTTATGCGACTTCCAACAAGAAAGCGTTATTGGCCGGGAAATCACGTGGTAGGATTCAGTTTTCCCTCATTCATTTCCATATTGTTTTGGTTCTCACTAGCATAAAAATAATAAAAGTAATAAAACTTTTGTTTTTCTTTTGTTGATAGTTAGTGCTGTGATCAAAATCAGGAAGATATTTTGTAATTTCGTGTTATTATTGTGTTTGAAGAGTTTTGAAGTGTGCATTTTAAAAATGTAAAAAACTACACATTTTGTAGATTCAGTGCGGAATTGAAGTGAGTATTTTGTATAATTTTAGATCGAATTTATACGTGCGTTGGTTAACAATCACTCTAACCTATAAATTTTGAATCTACATTTAAGATTCAAGGTCAAGTGTACCACCAAATTGGTTCATTACTTCCAATGCCTAATGTCGATCCAAAATTCTTACAAATTTACTTTATGGGCGATGAGAAGCAACAAACTCATACACGATGCGTATACAACCATATAGAGCAGATGGAGGAACGAGAAATTATGGACATTTTGGAAACGTTCTTGCGAAACCATAACCAATTGATACGATTGTTCAAGACTCTTTCCAAAATACTGCAAAACGACAACTACGCCATTGTTATTAAAGCAGACAAAATGGTTATAAAGCAACCATTTATTGCCCTATGGAGAGCACGCAGACACATATAATGTTCCAACTGTTAATGAAGTTGCAGTTGTTATGGCTGGTGGCCCATGTGAACGTCGAGATATTCGCATACAACACAGAGATAATACAATACAAATAATTCAAGACAATCATCGTTCTTACGACGCACTGCAATATCCGTTGATATTTTGGGAAGGAGAAGATGGATATCATTTAAATATTAAACAAAGGAATCCAACAACAGGCACAACTTATAGATTATTTTATAATTTTTTTTTGAACCAATTATTTCTGTTTATCTTATAAATAGTTTTATTTACAGGTGAAGAACTAATCAAGAACGTTAGTGCGATGAAATTATACGCATACCGGTTGATGATTCGTGAAAATGAAGATAATAACATTCTCCGCTCCGATGCAGACAGCTATTTCATCAGTACATTGTTGATATGTATGTAAAAATCGAAAGTGAGAGACTGCGTTATTTGCCGGATATTGTTCATATTTTGAACGTTCATTTCAACAACATTAGGGTTGTTTACACACGAGGATCCCATGTGAAACTGATTCAATAGTCCTTTCTTCGAACAGTATTTACACTGATTTATTGGGATCTCCTGTGTTGTATGATGTATTTTGGGTTTTGTCACATTCGGGGTTACACTTTTATTTTTAGGACAAGCCGGAGCTTTATGTCCTGGTGCATTACATTTAAAGCACCTAATGTCATATTTGGGGTTTTCCATTTTCTTCATGTATGGTCCCTTGTTATTTTGAAATTTATTTTTATCTAAGTCACTTTTAATTTTTTCATAGATTTTAAGTTTTTGTTTAAATTCAAAAAGATTATTGGCTCCATAAAGAATTGATTTATTATTTGTTTGGTCTGGTATTCCTTGAATCATGTAAGTGATTAGAGCTAAGTCATCAATATCACTTTGAGTGGCAATTTCTTTCATTTTAAGGAAATACTCTTGAAGAGTTTCATTATATCTTTGCTTTCTTTTTTGCAACATTGCATGTATTTCCGCACTATTACAATCAAATCCAAACTCTTCAAGCAAAAGATTTTTTAATTTTTCATATGAATTTAAACAACTTTCACTTCTTATTAATGTTAAGGCATTACCCTTTAAACATCTTTTCGCAAATAAAACTTTTTGCATATCAGATAATTTAAATAAATTGGCATGAGTTTCAAAATTTTCAAACCAAGAATTAATATTTTCGTGTTTTTCTCCTTTAAACATACGAGTAACTGCTTCAATATCCGAAAAATTTACTATTAATTTAGTTTCTGTTTCTCTATTCTTTATATCCTTGCTAGAATTTTGACTATAGGATGCCATATCTTTATCAGTATAAACATGAGTTTGTATTTCTTTATCAACATATATTTTAGTATTTAAACTAACTTGCGTAAATTGACTTACACAAGTTTTAATTGGTAAATGTGATTCAAAATCAGTTTGAGTTTGTTTACATTAAAACTGATTAGTTTCATCCTCATCTTCAGAGGGATTTTCCATTACTATCGAATTTTTTAAGATATCAAAATCACATAAACAAGTTAAAATGTGCTTTGCAATTTCATCTTTATTTCCTTCACTGGAGATATTTAAAATGTCTGAAATTTTAACTAATTCCGAAAAATTGAAAGTATTACAAATTTCTTGTAATTTGTTTGAAAATTCTTCATCGTTAGGTTCAAAAGAAAATTCTGAAAAATTTAGAATTTTGTTACGGTTTAATCTAGAAAAATCATTAGGAAACAAAAGTTTAAATAATAACTTAATTTTGTTTGCCGTCACTAATTTAATTGACGTTTGAATCACATTTATTTATTTCAAAAACATTTTAAATGCACGATAAAAAACAATATTATATCATCATTTTAAAGAAAAGCAATATAAATACAAGAAATGCAATCTAACTCTTAATAAAATTCTATTCAATTATTGAAATAAAAATGTTAGAATACTATTCATATCTAATATTACTAAAATATTTGATCATACTAGTGAGAAAGAAAAATAAGAGGATAAAAAAAATATATATATCTACAGTATTTTCTTTTCTGCACACTGTTCTTTGACCTTCATGACTTTTAATGTTGAAGAGAAACAAAAAATATTATCCTTTTTTTTTTGTTTTTAACGCGTACATTCACTTTTGTTTTCACAATTTGAGCACTAAGGAATTGTAGGGTCATCGGTCATTTCCAGATTGGACACTGTAGGGTCATCTCGATCAACACTATGGGTTTCAGAGAGGCATGTGACGAGCTCGAGCCAACGTCAGCATTCTCACAGCGATGAAGGTACGGGTAGTTAAAGATGGAGTGGTAAAACAGACCTTCCTTCATTCGTTTTTCACCGCGGACTAGGCACTTCTTTCTTTCGTCCTTCGTCCCCCGGGATGAGGTTTTATCAACGTTGTAGTCAGCCGGAAAATAGATAACAATGGTTTCCTCAGCAAGTAACATCCTGGCGTCTTATAATATATAAGGGCTTAAATAATGCAGTCGTAAGCCATGTTACACTCAAAAACTCTTTATTAATGGTAGTAGGCTGGTATCGATAACAGTCCACATCCGCTCTCCACAAGGGAGAGGGTGGACAAGACTTCGGACAATTCTGGAACAAATTACCAGGATCACAACATGATGGAAAAGCATTGCTCTCGCTTTTATACTAACACAGATTTGAGTAAACAGGCACAGTCGTTGACATTCTTGTATCCTTACGCATTAAGGAAAATCATTTCATGCTTCCTTATATGGAAGTGAAAGGGGGAGAGATTCTAAAAATAACTCAGTCGTATGTTATTAGCCTTGACTTCCCAAAATAGAATCTCTCTACGCTTATTCTTTAACAAAGACATTTTATGAAAACGAAAGAGATTTAATTCTTTTATTAATACAAAAGTATTATAATTTTTGTATTACATATATATATATATATATATATATATATATATATATATATATATATATATATATATATATTTCCTAGAAGTTTCTCTCATTTGTTGGAGTATGTTTTTGTTTTTGACTGGAATACATTTGAATACTAGATATCAATTCTTTAAGAAATTATTTCCTTTTTCTAAAAGAGCACTCTAGTTTTACTGCAAGTATCCCCACTTACCAGTAACTTTAAATATCGTCATTAGCATTGTTCCCTATGAAACAATTTTGATTCAAAAGATGTTCCAATTTTCCTTCTTTAATCCGGTGTAGTTTCTCAAGAACTGATTTTCACCTATCTGATGCCCTTGTTTAACAGTAAAAGACAGTTTTTAAAATCCTTAAAGCTTTTTTTTTTAAATTTTGTTCAATATATCGTATTTTTGGTCTTACTCTAGCTCCGTAACGTTTGGCCATAAAATCCTTTATGATTTTTCTGTTCTCTTTCTTTCTGTATTTTAATGAATTTCAGAACATCTGGTTCTTTATAGTTCTATTGCAAGTATGAATTCCTTCTTCTAAGCCAAATATCATCATTCCTTTAAGAATATTTCCCCTTCAAAAATGGCCTCACCCTTTTAAGTCTATGTAGTGTACATGTTTCGGAAGCATAAATTAGTATAAATCGGAACCTTTATGAAGTATTTACTTAGTTTTCTTATTGATCAAGTCTGATCTATATATTTCTTCAAATCATAAAATCATTTATTCGATGCAATAGTTCTTTTTAGTATCTCTTCCGATTTTTATTTTGGGCAATTTACGTACATTTAATTATAGATTCCATATCAACTCAAATTTAAACATTAATTCAGTAACCATTTAAAAAGCTTAGTGTTTATTTTCAATAGGAAACATAAAGCATTCTTCGTGAAAAAAAAAAAAAAAAAATTTCTCCTATTCTTTTTTTTTTTAAATCATTCTAAATATATGATTACAGCCGAACCGAAAGAATAAAAAATCTTATTCGAAATAATAATTAATTATATGCAAATATAATTCACAAAATGTCCCGGAGATAATCTTTAACTCTTTTGATGTTCCGTAAATAAAAAGCAGCTAAATCTTAGACCCTATTTTACATATTTTTTAAAGGATAAACCCTTCAAAAAAATTATTTGCAATATTCCGTCTCCTCAGAGGAAAAAGCCTCATAAAATCGATATTTGAATATATTAACTTTTATGAAGCGTGTCAATTCTCTCCAGAATTTAATTTTAATTCTTTGTAAGAATTTCTGGTATTTAAAATCCTTTTCAACCGAAACTCTGTTATTGAATTTTTAAGTAGGAAGAAGAATTCTAATGTGAATCATTGTTCATTGTGAAAATTCTTAAAATCCTTGTTTGAGTGTAAAAAAAAAATAACTTAAACATTTTAGTGGAAGCGAAACTAGTTATTTTTGGTTTTTTTTTTTTCCCCACGTACTTTGAAAAAAAAAAATTATATTTTACATCCTTTTAATTGTATAAAAAACTAAAGAGTGGATTGTCATAAAACTGATGAAATTTCTTTCCTCACGTTATCAACAAGGCACTTATCAAACTGAGCTATAAGTTGGGCAGAAATGAAAGGTTATATATATATATATATATATACAGCAAAATAAATAAATACAAAAAAACTAGAAAAACTATAATAATAATAACTTTTGTTTCGATTTTATAAAAGCCAAAATGAGTAAAATTTTGCCAAATAAAAAGAAAAATTTAAATAATTTATATTTCGTTATTAACCTTCAAAATCCTATTTTCGATAAGATCAAATTTCATAATATTTTTGAAAATTTTAAAACTTTATTTCCATTAAAAGATTTTTTAACATTATTAAAAGCTTTAAATATAATAAATCTCTTGGTAGAACTATATTTTATTATAATGATTTAAACAAAAATTTAGGGAGCATTAACATATCCGATTTTGAATGTCACTGTGAGGAAGAGAAATATTTTGATTTTGTTGATAAACATCATAAACATATTATTACTGGTAATTTAAATATTATAGAAAACTTAGAACTTAGGAATTTAATGATAAAAGGCACAAAATTTAGACCCATTTACCATATATCAATCAATAAAATTCTAAAATATTTTCTTAATGATCTCAATAGTTTTTGTTTAAAGATATCAAATAGATTCTCTTTACCTTTAGGTATGCTAACAGAATGGAAATGGGGTGTTTATTACTACTTTAAAAGCTTTATTCTCAATAATAAGGATAATTTAAAAAACAGTAACAATCCAACAATTTTTTCTAATATTGTTCAATCAATTAAGCAACTTCAAAAAAATTTTGTAATTACTCCCATAGACAAAGCTAACAATTATTATGCAATCTTCTGTAAAAAATTCTATGTTGAACTTTTAAATACGGAATTAAAAAATAGTAAAAATTTTAAACTTAGTAATTTGAACAATAATATTGTCATTAAAAAAATTTTAGCTTTATATAAGTGATTAAAAATTAAAATTAGCAATATACAATTTCCTTACTTAATTATCAGTCCGAAATTTCATAAAATTCCTGTTAAATTTAGAACTATCACCAGTGGATCTAATACTTATCTAACTAAACCTGGCACCATTTTCTCTAACTACTTAAATAAAATTATTAACAGTATTTCTAAAGAAGTTTTCTCTTGGATTATCACTAATAATCAACCGATTTTAGATTTCATTAAACATAATAAAATTAATTCTATTGCAACTTTTGATTTCCAGGATCTTTTCAATAGCATTCCCCTTTCTAAACTAAAAGACGTCCTTTTGTATTATTACTATGATTTCAAAAATATCCCTTGTTGCGATTTTGATTATTATCGGGAAATTCTGATTAATTTTTGTCTTTTTAATAATTATCTTTACAGTGGAAGGGATATTTTTCTTCAAATTGATGGAATACCACAAGGTTCTAATTATTCATCACTCTTAGCTAACTTATTTTTGCATTATTATGAAAAAAATTACACTCTTAGTATTCAATTTGTTTTTCGATATATTGATGACTTAATTATCTTTAATTTTCAAGACTATACCATTTTATTAAATGATATTTACCCCGAGGAATTAATCTTGCTTCCTAATCATGATGATAATATTAATTTCAATTTTTTGGATTTGGGTATTATAAAAGAAGAAAATATCTGCTTTGTTGATTTATACGATAAAAGAAATGATTTTAATTTTAATATAAATAAACTAATTACTTGGAATTCTAATATTTCTAGGAGCATCTATTTAAATACTACTTTTAATGAAATTAATAGAATTAAAAGAATATGTAGTAATATTTATTTATCCAAAAAACAAATCGGTAAACCCTTTCAAAATTTGATAAAAAACAATAGATACCCAACTAAAGTAATAAAATTCTATATAAAATCATTGAGTTAATCGCATATTTTGTAAATATATTTACTAAAAATTGTCTTTGTTAATTTATACAATTTTCCCATGTGCAAATTCATTTCGGGTAAATCCGTGGCAAAAAAAAAAAAAAAAAAAAATATTACTTATAATTTCTTCCTTAATTTGTATAATTTTTCCCTGTGCAAATCCGTTTCGGGCAAATCCTTGGTCAAAATTATTTACTAAAAAAATTCCTTTACTAAAAAATTCCTTTGTTAATTTATAATATTTTTCCATGTGCAAATCCATTTCGGGCAAATCCGTGGCTAGAATTATTTACCAAAAAATTTCTTTATTAATTTATACAATTTTTCCAAGTGCAAATCCGTGGCTAAAATTATTTATTAAAATAAGTTGTTTTTCTTTTTTTTTTCTTTGTTATTTATATAATTTTACCATGTGCAAATCCATTTCGGGCAAATCTGTGGCTAATATTATTTACTAAAAAGATTTCTTTGTCAATTTATATAATTTTTCCATCTGCAAATCCATTTCGGGCAAATGGATTTGCGTTTTTCCATGTGCAAATCCATTCCGTGGCTAAAATTATGTGCAAAACTGGCAATTCATGTTTCTTTCTCTTTTCTATTTTATATTTTTTTCTTAAATAAATATTTATTTTCTAAAATTATTTATAGTCAACTTTTTTAAATTATCCAGTATAATATTACCTCGCGCACATCCGTTTTCTGGCCCATCCTTGGTAGCGAACAAATCAAACGCACTTCAGTAATGCAGCAAGAACGCACTTTAAACTCCTCTAGTTACACTCAATTTGCGCTTTTGTTTTCATAGTTTTCATATTTTGCAATCTGGCAATCTTGTTACGTAAACATTTTAAATCATTCTGGAAAAATTTCCCGTTCATGTAAGTTCATTATATTTCACTGCTCGCTTTATAGATTTTGTTTTATTCTGCTCTTCCTTTATATTTTATTTTCTGTTTTTACGTGTTATTTTTACTTATTGTGTTAAATTTTTTTTGTCGTAATTTTTATAAAAAAAATTTTTTAGTGCTCCTCACACTATTGTATTGATATATTTTGCTTTGGCTATATTGATACAATATTAGAAAGCACTCTTTTACGGATATAATCGTGTGGGCTGATGAAAAGATTATATCTTTTATTTTCTGGTTTTTTTATAAAAAAACTTTTTCCTCTTTTTTTTTTTTTTTTTTTTTTAATTAATTCTTTTTTTTCCCAGTCCCCAGTTGTTTGTACTTATTATTATTCCCCCCCCCCCTTTTTTTTTCATTTGTCTGTAATTTACCTTTGTTTTATCTTCATTTTAAACATATATATATATATATATATATATATATGTAATACAAAAATTATAATACTTTTGTATTAATAAAAGAATTAAATCTCTTTCGTTTTCATAAAATGTCTTTGTTAAAGAATAAGCGTAGAGAGATTCTATTTTGGGAAGTCAAGGCTAATAACATACGATTGAGTTATTTTTAGAATCTCTCCCCCTTTCACTTCCATATAAGGAAGCATGAAATGATTTTCCTTAATGCGTAAGGATACAAGAATGTCAGAGACTGTGCCTTTTTACTACAAAATGTGTTAGTATAAAAGCGAGAGCAATGCTTTTCGCATGTCTTTTCCATCATGTTATGATCCTGATAAGTTGTTCCGGAATCGTCCAAAGTCTTGTCCACCCGCTCCCTTGCGGAGTGTGGATGTGAATTGTTATCGATACCAGCCTACTACCATTAATAAAGATTTTTTGTGTGTAACATGGCTTACGACTGCATTATTTAAGCTATCTACATACAAATAAAAGGGATTTTAACCCTTTTATTACAAGACGCCAGGATGGTTACTTGCTGAGGAAACCCTTGTTATCTATTTTCCGGCTGACTACAACGTTGATAAAACCTCATCCCGGGGGACGAAGGACGAAAGACGAAAAGTTGCCTAGTCCGCAGTGAAAAAAGAATGAAGGAAGATCTGTTTTCACCACTCGATCTTTAACTACCCGTACCTTCATCGCTGTGAGAATGCTGACGTTGGCTCGAGCTCGTCACATGCCTCTCTGAATCCCATAGTGTTGATCGAGATGACCCTACAGTGTCCAATCTGGAAATGACCGATGACCCTACAATTCCGTAGTGCTCAAATTGTGAAAACAAAAGTGAATGTGCGCGATTTATATTAAATTTAGAGAGAAGCTTTTTGCTTCTTTATTAAAAGTTCCTTTCTCATGAAAGTCGTAGAAAAATTTGGCTAGTGAAAAAAGAAAACAAAAGTGAATGTGAGGGAATCTTAATCATGAATATTCATGAAGTGCAATGATAAATGTTTTATTTCTTCTCTTCACAATCATGAAGGTGGGCGAAAAATTTGGTGAGTGGCAAAAGAAAAAAAAAAAAAAAAGAGAAGTCTGTATTTATAATTTTTTCCTCTTCATAATTAGTAGTGCTAATTTTATGATTACGTAGGTCAAGTTATCCAAAAATTTTTATTATGAATAATCAATTCAGTATATTATATTATGAATAGTTGATTGCATTTCTTGTGTTTATATTGCTTTTTTTTTAAATGATGATATAATAGTGTATTATTATGTATATAAAATGTTTTTGAGGGAAATAAATGTGTTTCAAACGTCAAATAAATTTGTGACGGCAAACAAAATTCAAAATTTTTCAGATTTTCAAACTAAAACAAAAAACTAAAAGAAATTTGTAATGCTTTTTCTTTTTGGACTTGGTCAAAACTAAATATTCCTATTAAAAATGTGAAAAATTAAATGTTACCCAAACAAAAGGACATTTCACACTTAACAAATTGTGTGAGTTTCCCCTTATTACGATAGGCGAAATTGTTAATTCAGCTAAGTTTTTATACTTGATACTGAGTTACTGTATGCTTTAGTAGGGTTGCAAACTTGCAAAGATTTTTGTTTGTTTATTGATTGTGTCGGGCCAGTTGTTACTCAAGTTGGTAAGAGACTGATCATCTCTGCTAAATCTAACAATGACAACTTATCCTTGCACATTAGACAACAGAATTCTCATAATGTTAAGGTCAAAAATTGCGGAAAAAAAAATGAAAGTTTAAGATGTTTCAATAAAAGTAAACATTTTGAAAAAATGGAAGTTTAAGATGTTTCAATAAAAGTAAACATTTTGAAACAAAAAAAAAATAGAAGTTTAAGATGTTTCAACAAAAGTAAACATTTTGAAAAAAGTTCAAGATGTTTCAGTAAAAGTAAACATTTTGAAAAAAAAAAAAAATTGTGAGGGGTAACAAAAATAAAAAGAACAGGAAAAATAGGAAAAAGAAAGAATGACCAAGAAGTTAATAACAAAAAGAACAGGAAAAATAGGAAAAAGAAAGAAAGGCCAAACATTTCAAATGATTCGAAAATAGAACTAGGTAATGGGTGCATACATTATCAGGTTAACATCGACGAAAAAAATAGGAAATAAAAAGAATTGTTTAAGTAAACAAAATTTTGAAATAGTACATGTATCAAATCTTAGGAAATATAACAACCCACAAATGTTGAAATTAAATAATGAATAGTGTACAAAACAAAACAAAATATGTTACTTTCTTCAATGGAAGAAGTACACCCTATATTTTTTGGGGGAGATCCGAATCGCGTGTGGAGTTATTTACCTCAACATCAATTGGATGTGAGGGCGATGAAAGTTGAATTTTTTTTTCTCAACAAGTTGAGAAAAGTATTATAAAATATTTTTGGATTGACCCGTCTGGATCTCTCAATATCACGATGCTTCATGAAATACTGTTTTCCTCCATTTTAACGGGGAATACAGATTTTCATAAAGTAAATAACCCCTTTAACCATACAGAATCTTAAATTCTGATTAAAGACACTTGTTGTCCAGTTCATTTCCATAAAAATTATGTATATTTTTGTGTGAAAAAAAAAAAAAATTTTTTTTTTGAAAATTTTAGTAGATTAGTTATAAAAATATGTTTCATTTTTCTTTCTGTTTAGTTGCCTAAACAGATAAAGTGTATTATCATGTTTTTATTATTGTCATTGTATATAGTTGTTTGTTTTTTTATAGATAATTGAAAAAATGTTATTTGTTGTAGTGAAAAGGAACAGTCGTAGCAACATAAATTTTAAAAGTTCAGAGAATTCTAAATTTTATTATGATTTCTTTTTGGCTTGCCAAAAATCTTTTTTGGGGGGGATGTAATACAAAAATTATAATACTTTTGTATTAATAAAAGAATTAAATCTCTTTCGTTTTCATAAAATGTCTTTGTTAAAGAATAAGCGTAGAAAGATTCTATTTTGGGAAGTCAAGGCTAATAACATACGATTGAGTTATTTTTAGAATCTCTCCCCCTTTCACTTCCATATAAGGAAGCATGAAATGATTTTCCTTAATGCGTAAGGATACAAGAATGTCAGAGACTGTGCCTTTTTACTACAAAATGTGTTAGTATAAAAGCGAGAGCAATGCTTTTCGCATGGCTTTTTCATTATGTTCTGATCCTAATAAGTTGTTCCGGAATTGTCCGAAGTCTTGTCCACCCTCTCCCTTGTGGAGAGCGGATGTGGACTGTTATCAATACCAACCTACTGTTAATAAACCATTTTAGAATGGCTTACGACTGCATTATTTAAGCTATCTATATACAAATAAAAGGGATTTTAACACTTTTATTATATATATATATATATATATATATATATATATATATATATATATTCCCAAGTTTTCATGGTTTCTCTCCCAGGAACAATTTTTCATGGGGTGCATTAGGACCCATAATCCTCATAGAACAATCCCAGGGTGGTCCTAATGTAATAGCTCTTCGGTGTCGATATATATATATATATATATATATATATTTGCCAAATAGTTATGAGTTAAATTGATGAATTAATGGAATTTATGAAATTCTTTATAATAATTTATTTTTATTTTTAGTTCTTTGAAAAGCTTAAATGTTAATTAGTGATGTATACCGTTTGTTAATGAAGACAAAAATACATTTTGCGAATTAAATTACGATTTATTTTAAATATTTTAATTGCTCTCTATTTTTTGTAGTCTTAAACTAATTTCAATTTGAGTATAATACGTATAACCGTACTGACGTGAATGACATGCACCAATAATCCTTTTAAACTAATTGACGAATAAAATACGGAACAGCTTTAATAATGTAGATTTCTTTTATTTTCTCTGCTTAAAATGGAATTTATTTTGTGAGAGATTGAAACAAACAATAGTAAATAAAAGTTTAACAGAAATACTTTTTACGTATTATAGAGCAAAGAATGTAAAATAAAATATTTGGATTTGATTAGAAAATTTTACTTTTCTACATAAATGCACACAATATAAAAGAATTTCGAAACACTATCATGAGTTTACTTAATATAATAAATTTTATTGAAATAAAGCATAAAAACTCAAAACAATAAATCACTAATTATTATTCATTCATACAGAAAATATAATCATACAAAAGTAAATAATTGAACAAAGACACTACATAATATTCCATTGAGTGTCAACTATTCACATCTACTGATTTTACTAACTGTTTTCGATAAGTATTGCTAGAAAGCACTGTAGGTAGGTGGGCCAGGAGAAACTTCAAGAAACGCGTCGTTATGACGTCAAAGGGGATAGTCCTTAAATATGGTACAAAATGAACCATTCATATGAACTAAGACACTGTTTTATGTTTTTGTTTTAATTAAGCTTATAAATTTAGGAAAATTACCTAGTAATTGAGAGCTAGATTTTAGTTTTAATGATGCTTAATAAGTAACGCATGAGAGAGATGTATTCAATCAAAAAAGATGAACCAGAAATATTTCATATATTTAACCTAAATTCTCTTTTCACTCTTGTATACTACCTTCATCTTCACCCACTTCGTTACAATGCTTTTCTTTTCCCTTTTCTTTGGTTTTTATACATTTTAAGAGAACATTATATATATACGTTTATACATTGTGTTTATTAGAATAAACGTACAACTTTTATGTCTAAAAAAATTAAAATTTTTAATAATAGTAAAATTCTTTAAATTATTTATTTTCAAAAGAAATTTTTAAGTAGCATTGAATACATTGTAGATGATTGTATGCAGACGAGAACATTTTTCTGTTGAACGGATTTTCTTTATGAATAAATATTTATATCTCGATCGGTTGAGTCTGAAAATATGCAAATTTAACAATACAAAAACGCTAAAATTTTGTGAAGTAATAAATACATAATTTGAGTGATATTCTTACCTTTTTACCTCATTTTACACACAATAGAAATTCTGTCCAATTTCGAACATTATAATTCCGTGGGGGGAAAAAAAGAGGGTAAATTTATCCAATAGTGAATAATGTTTCTGTTATGTTTTTCTTCATCCAATATTTAATTTTTTAGACCATTGTTATTGAACTGGTTGCTTTGGAACTAGTTTTCTTTTTGAGATTCATTCAGAATGATCGAAGAAGGGTTTCTTTTAAATTAATTTTTCTTTCAGGCCTACTTTGAAATCTAATAAAGATGTTTTTTTTTTAATAAGTGATCTCAATATTTTACTTAATTATATCAGAATAAAGTGATGAAGAATAACTTTGAAAATAAAATATTCGCAAGTCATTTATTTTGGACAGTAAAATGTTCATTAATTAGGTTTCAACGCAAGTTGTTTTATTATGTTAAAATATAATAGTTATGAGAATAGTTATAATTAAAAAATGAAGTTTTAATCAGCAGCCAGTAAAACAAAATGTGAGTTTGGTTATTATCGCAATGGCAATACCCTTCAATATATTTAAGTAAATTAAGTTGCATATAGGACAAAATATTTCTTTTGGAGGCATGGATAAACTATATGAGTAACTGTTTGCGTTACAGTTATTGTATTAACTTGTTATAGTACTTTCAAGAAACATAATTTTTATTTACTTATTTATTAATTTACTTCTTTATTTACTTACTTATTTACAAATTTATTATTATTATTATTAATGTTTTTAATTAATATGCCTTTGTAATTTATCTGTTAATCACTTTTTGCAATGTAGTTTCAGCCTTCATTTGTTTGGCAAACTATGTTTTGAAGAAGAAAAAAATTTATCTTAGGTGTACAATTAAGCAAGCAGAAATTGTGCACAGAAAGGGAAATTTGTATAGTACTGCGATTCCATGTATTTGCACTAAGGTTAAAATAAAAGATTTTAATAACTTTTGATGTAATGATTTCACGATTTAAGTGTAAATCTTAATTAGTTGAAAGAGGGCCGGGATAGCCTGGTCGGTAGGGCGCTGGGCCCATGTCCAAGAGGTCGTGGGTTCGATCCTCGCCGGCCGAAGACTCCCCGTGTAGTAAATGGTGACTGATGCACGTTAAATCTGTCGAGTCTCAAAGTCCTCCATGTCCCCATAACAAATCAATACCTCTGGGGGTACTGATTCAGGAGTTTCCTTGTCTTCTGGATTGGTTCAAAATTACAAGGCTACGGAGTTGAACATCAGTAGTCGTAAACCCATGAAATTGGGTCGGCTGTTCAACGACGGTTATAAAATAAAATAAAAATAGTTGAAAGAGATGACTTCAAAAATGCTAACTAATTAGTGCAAACGATATTTTAAGCTATGAATACATGAATATATACTTCCATGAATGCCTTTTTACGACACATTTGGATTTTTGACCATCAAAATATGAGGGGGATCTGGAAAATAGGATCCTCATAGTTTAGACAGGAGAGGGCTAGAATAATCGGACCCCATTCATATTAATAAATTTTTTTATTGCATATTATCTCGGGAGCTAACGAAGGGAATCGAAAAATTTCATTTTTGCGCGCATTTATAAAACTCATTTATCCGAAAGATATTTCAAGTAAAAAATTACTTTTCCATAAATATTTATTATTTTTATCACATAATTTATGAATGATGGAAAAAAAAATTTTCCCCAGAGCTGCTGTCCACCATTTTTTGAGGGTCTGTCATTGAAGAAAATATATGTTTATTTTAAGCCAGTAGTTTGGTTTTCAATAAGGAAAAAGTTGCCGGCAAAGGATTTTTTTTTAACTGATTCGGTAATATCTTAATTTGCCAATCGTAAATTGTTCTCCCTCCGGTAAAGGGAAGAAAAAAACGGTAAAGTAGCAAGTTTTCTCTAGAGATTAGAAGAAGATTTTAGTAAGAGCTGAATCAATTTACGGTCAGCGATTGGAGGAAGTCAAGTTCGAAGTTTAAAGAAGAAGAGCAAAAATTTTCTGATAATTAGGGTGATTAGAAATAACCTGAGGGGGAAAAGAGATGGCAAACGATAAACAGAGGATGAAAAATGAGCAGAGTATTTTCCATTTGTTATGAAATTGCTACTATCCTCTCCCGTGTTGATTTTAAAGTACTTTGTAGACCAGTTAACAAAATCAAATTTAAGTCTTTTAAAGATCCTATTAGCTTTTGTAATATACCACCTTCCTTGTCAATACTACATCGGCTTCAGGAACACGATAGATATGTCCGTTACTAGAAAATCATCAATTGCTGCACACTGTTGAAATCTTGGGCATAAATTCAATGCCAAAATTATTTTTACTTAAATCACATCAGCTCAACTTGAATCTTGAACTGTAATCTTATTTTATAAATGCTGATTCCCTTGTTAGCAACATTACGGCCTCTCTTCCGCGTGGAAATGCATTTTACCCTGATTTCCCCTCTCAGTCATTGTGGTTTTTCTTGCTCTGATTTTCATTTTTTTTTTTTTTTTTTCCCCTTGCTCTTTCGGCTACTGTGGTTTTTCAAGTTTTGCCCCTCACCTTTATTTTTCCATTTTTCGTTGGCAACTCTACGTTTTTTATTTCAGATCACTTTTGTCTCTTCTCATTTACGTTTAGCAAGTCTTGAAAATGGGCGTCAATTTTGGAGTGCTTGAAACATGTCGACTATTATTTCCTATTTATATATTTTGGAAGTGAATGAAGTTTTTTTTATCGGATAATAATTTAAACCCTTCTCTCCTGTCACCGATTTCTCACGGTTCAAAAGAAAAACATAAATCTTATCCTGTTTGTGTTTATTGCTATGTGATTATACGGATGTGTTATCTCATGAGATGTGTGTTTGTGTTAAAATACTGTTGTTCTTGCACCAAAAAGTTTTATTTCGGGAATCCTTCATTAATTTGACACTTATGCTCAGTTTTGTATTAACACATTCCTTAAACGTAACTTTCATTAATTACTTTAGTTATTATTTTCTTTTATTATTATTTCTTATATTAGTTTTTATTTTCTATATATTACTTTTTTAATTAACAATAGTTTTTTTTCTTGATTTATGCGGGAATACATTTTGTAATAATAATTTTTTTGCAGTTGTAAAATGGAAGAAGAATATTCAAAATAAAATGAGAACACAAAATGTTTATTATGAGGGAAAATTATTATTTCTTTTTATCTAAGTTTTTTTTTTTTTTTTATCAAAGTGAATATGATAGTCACTAAATGCGAAAAAATATGTGAAAAAGAATAAAAGTATGAACCAGCCATTTAAAATTTTACAACCGTTGGAACAGATTCAGGCAGATCGTTTCTCATAATATAATGAACTGCGTTTGGGAATTAGAGTAGGTGTTTGAAACTTTCGTAAATGTTTTCATTAATTTTAAACCTTCTCGATTTATTAATTAGAGACTGGCGACGTAATTACGAAAGGCACTTTTTTTTATTATCAGGATCAGAAATTTCATTTAACAAGCTCATTTATCCTACGAAACTTGGTGAATTAAGGGAAATTTTGTCTCACATTATATTAATGGATATAGTGTGTACATGAAATTATATAATAAATTTATGCCAAAAGATACGCAGTAAAGTTGTTTCATGGATTAAAATGTTGTTGAATACTAGTAATGAAATCAAAAACTTAATTCATTTCAATCATAATTACAACAATCAAATTTACGGTTATTATATCAATCGTAGTGACATGTAATCTACGATTATAAGGAATCATATTTTACGATTAATCACTACAGTCGTAATAAAGACACTAATAATAAGTCATCATTGATTACTTGTCATTTTATATATATATATATATATATATATATATATATATATATATATATATATATATATATATATATATGTAATACAAAAATTAATACTTTTGTATTAATAAAAGAATTAAATCTCTTTCGTTTTCATAAAATGTCTCTGTTAAAGAATAAGCGTAGAGAGATTCTATTTTGGGAAATCAAGGCTAATAACATACGACTGAGTTATTTTTAGAATCTCTCCCCCTTTCACTTCCATATAAGGAAGCATGAAATGATTTTCCTTAATGCGTAAGGTTACAAGTGCCAACGACTGTGCCTGTTTACTCAAATCTGTGTTAGTATAAAAGCGAGAGCAATGCTTTTCGCATGGCTTTTCCATCATGTTCAGATCCTGAAGAAGTTGTTCCGGAATTGTCCGAAGTCTTGTCCACCCTCTCCCTTGTGGAGAGCGGATGTGGACTGTTATCGATACCAGCCTACTACCATTAATAAAGATATTTTGTGTGTAACATGTCTTACGACTGCATTATTAAAGCTAAATACACCACTGATAACAGAGATGTAACTCTTTTATTATATATATATATATATATATATATATATATATATATATATATATATATATATGTGTGTGTATGTGTGTGTGCGTGCGCCTTTAAAGGCATATTATTACATATATATAGATATAGTCCCTGATATATATATGCAGGATGAGGAGAAGAACTCTCACCCCTTCTTCTGCCGCCATTATTCCAGCGCCACACCTTCTCCACCTCACCATCATCACAACTTCCCCCGCTCCACCACCAATCCCTTTTGAATCTAGAGACACACTTTCCTTTCGTTGCTGAAAGAATCAACTGCACAGCCCAGCCGGGGCTTATGTTTGTGAAAACGGGGCAGACGGCCCATATTCCTGTGCATATCAACGGAGCAGACGGCCCACATTTTCCTGAACATTTCATATTTTTTCATAAATATTTCCTTATATATGTAAATTCATTTTATAATTAAATATTTCATTCATTGAAAAAACTGTCATTCCTCCAAAACACCACAAAATCATGGGGGCTCTAACCGGGATTTAGACAAATATATTTCCGAACTGTTGAACTTTGGTGATCAATTGTGATCATTTGTGAATTTTTCAAGCTGTGTGGCCGACGCACCTGAACTGAGAAGGAAGCTTCATGATACCTCTACAAAATCTGTGAGTAGAACATTTTATTTTTAAACTGGCCTATCTTAGTAGAGCTAGAAAAATAGATTTGATTAATTTACTTTGTGAACTTGAACTAAATGCACCAGAAAATGCTAAAGTGCCACATTAGTTAAAACTATTACAGAATCGGAAAATTATGATGAGGAACTAGTAAAAAATTTATTAACAACAATAACTTTTGAAAGGGAGATCTCAGAAAAATTAGAAAAAGAAGAACGTGAATATAATATAAAGAAACTAGAATTAGAAAGTAAAATTGCAATTAATTTACCCAAAGCGGAAACAGCGAGTACAAAAATGCTAAGATTTCTTAATAAATACGAAAGCGGTTCAGATATTGCAATTTATTTGTCATTGTTTGAAAAACAAATAAGTAGAGCTAAAATACCAAAAGAAGATTGGGTTAATTTTTTAGTTGGATTACTTCCTCTTGATGTAGCTAATTTAATAGCACGTGAACCCGATCAATTTTCTAATGATTTTGATTATATAAAGAAACTTGTATTAAACCGATTTAAGCTGACATCGGAACAATTAAAAAATAAATTTTGTAACGCAAAAAAAGAAGCTACAACATCGTGGAGATATTTCGGATTTAAAATTACCACTTATTTCGAAGAATATTTAAAAAACTATGGAAGTTAAATCCTTTGATGAACTTCAAAATTTAATGATCGTTGACCAAATCAAGACCAAAATTACGAACGAAATTAGAGACAATATGTTAGATGAATTACCGATGATAAAAGATGTTCAAGAATTGACATCTAAATTATATAACGATGAAACTGAGAGCTCCCATATTAAAAAAGAAACGAGTAAATATATGCGAGACTTTACACACAAACCAGATATAGTTAGGGATAATAAGAATACATCACGTCAATATTTCCCCAATAGAGATTCTAGAAATAATCCTAATTCACCAGTCATTCATGCTCAAAACTTTCATAGAAATGATCAATTTTATGTTGGTAATTCTAATCATAATGCTAATCACTCTAATTATTTAAAGTGTTATAACTGTTTAAACTACGGTCACAAAAGTACTGAGTGTAAATACAAAAGAGAGGGTGTAAAATGCAGAATTTGTTCACAATTTGGACATACCGCTAAGAACTGTAACGTTAATTTAAATACCGAAACTAAAGTTTCTTATGTCAATAGAATCGAAAATAACAAACCCATTAAAAGAGTTCAAATACTTGGCAAAGAATGTCACTGTTTAATAGATACAGGAAGTGACCTATGTCTTATTTCTAAACAATTGTATGAAAAAATTAACAGTCCCAGTTTAAGTTTTGATACTGCAAAGATAACGGGAATTAATGGAAATCACCCAATAGAACCAATAGGTTTCTTTCATTGCGAAATTACCTTAGATAAAAAATTAATACCTGTTGATTTTTATGTATTGGAAAATTTGACAAATGAAATGATTTTAGGTTTTAATGTATTAAAAAATTTGAACTTTACTTTCTTTAATAATGAAATTCAGATCTCAAAATCCAACCAGGAAGTAAATGTCGAAAATATTAGACACATAAATTATGCGCAAATCCAAACTGAAAATCAAAAGATTTCTTTTCGACGCCAGAGTAATATAAACAATAACAATCCTTTTTCGTTTGATTTTCAAGGTTTCCAAAACATTTGCCTTCCAATTAGAGTAAAAAGAAGTCCTACTTTGAAAGTCGATATCTCATTTCAGACAACTTATGGCTCTTTTTCCCAAAACAAATCTGAAGCAAAACATTTTTCTACTCCTTTAGGGCATTTGGCAGATGCGATAAGTATTAATGAGATAGATTGAGTCATGTGAAACAGTGTTTAAAGCCTCAACTGATAGAATTAATAAATAATTATTCCCCTTCCCAATTAAAAACCAATTGAATTAAAAGTGATACTTACAGATGAATCACCCATAAGTTTGAAATCGCGTAGGTTAGAAAAAATAAAACAGGACTTAGTCGATTTACAAATACAACAATGGCTTAAGAACGGTGTAATTAAAGAGTAGTGCTCAGAATTTAATTTTCTGATTGTAGTTTATCGGAAAAATTCAGGTGATTTTCGATTATGTATTGATTTTCGCAAACTCAATAAAAAATTAGTTAAAGATAAACACCCGATATCCCTTATAGAAAAAGTGACAGACTCTATGTCAAATGCTTCGTGTTATAGTAAACTTGATACCCGAGATGCATTCTTTAGTGTTCCCGTGAAACCAGAATGTACGAAATATTTAGCATTCTCAACAGATAATTCGCAATATGAATTTCTTAAAGTCCCTTTCGGAGTGAGTACATCTCCGAATGTTTTTCAAAGACATATAAACAGAGTGTTTAAAGATTTGATCAAAGATGGTACATTGAAATTATACTTCGATGATATAATCGTAACGTCGGAAACTCAAGAGGAAAACCTCGAAAAACTTAAACGTGTCTTTAAAGTAGCGTCAGAATACGGTGTTGAATTTAATTTTAAGAAATGTGAATTTTTAATGAACGAAATTGAGTTTTTAGGTTATTTTTTTAAAAACGGTACGATGCAACCGTCTTCTTCTAAAAACCGCTGCTGCTCAAAATTTCCCTACCCCTAAATCGGTTAAACAAATGCAAAGTTTTTTAGGACTTACTTCTTATTTCCCCAAATTTATTTACAGCTATTCTAAAATTGCAAAACCCTTGAGTGATTTGTTAAAAAAGGAAACGAAATTCTATTTCGGTCAAGAACAAATGGAAGCATTCCAGAAATTAAAAGATATTTTAAGTCAAAAACCAGTTTTACACACTTTTCGTCAGAGATCAAAATTGGAATTGCATACTGATGCTAGCAGTAAAGGATTTGGAGCAATTTTAATGCAGCAGGACGATGATGAAAAATTTCATCCCATATATTATTTTAGCCGTAAAACTTCACCTCAACAAGAAAAACTTTCAAGCTACGAATTACAGGTTTTAGCCATAATAGAAGCATTAAAAAAAATTGGGTCGTACTTGTTAGGTACAAAATTTAAAATTTACACAGACTGCGCTGCGTTTACCCAAACAATGAATGAAAAAGAAATAACACCCAAAATAGCGAGATGGGCTTTACAACTAGAAGAATTTGACTATGAAATTTTGCATAAGGGTTCAAATCATATGTCCCATGTCGATGTCCTTTCCAGAAACACAGTGTTAGTGGTTACTCGAGCACTTAGTGAAGTTACAGCAAAAATCGCTGCCGCTCAGGAAAAAGACGAATTAAATCTCTAAAACAACACTTAGAAACAAATGACGACAACGAATACTTAATAAAAAGCGGAATTTTATATCGAATAGAAAAAGATCGAGAATTATTAATTGTTCCCCAAACACTCGAAAAGGAAATTATTCGTGAAGTACATAACAAGGGTCATTACGGTATTAATAAAACCGAAGAAATAGTTTAGCAGGAGTTCTATATTCAAAAACTTAGAGATAAAACCGAGAAAATTATTGCTAATTGCGTTAAGTGTATTTTATGTAACAGATAGTTAGGGAAAGCTGAAGGATTTCTTAACCCCATCCCAAAAGATAATATTCCCCTTGATACATATCATGTAGATTATATAGGTCCCTTGCCATCCACTAATAAAAATTATCAGCAAATATTAACTGTAGTAGACGGATTTACCAAAGATGTTTGGCTTTACCCCACCAAATCAACAACAGCACAAGAAGCAATCACAAAATTGACAACACAACAAATTATTTTCGGTAATCCGAGAAGAATTATAACTGACAGAGGTACAGCCTTTACCTCAAAAGACTTTGAAACGTACTGCGCTAATGAAAACATCGAACATTATAAAATCACAATAGGTGTAAGTAGAGGAAATGGACAGGTAGAAATAATGCACAAAATACTGATCCGTATATATTAAAAATATCCTTAGATGACCCTAAAAAGTGGTATAAATTTGTCACATCAGTGTAAAAAAATTATTAACTGTACAGTGTCAAGAAGCACAAACTTTACGCCATTCGAACTTTTAACTGGTGTAAAACTAAAGAACAATCTTGACCTGCACATCAAAGAAATCTTGAACAATGAATATGAGAACTTTATAATAAGTGAAAGAAACGAACTACGAGAAAAAGCGCGAGAGAATATTCTGAAAGTGCTACAGGAGAGCAGAAAGAACTTTAACAAGCGTAGAAAAAAACCAAACATCTACAAACAAGGAGACTTAGTCGCTATAAAAAGGACTCAATTCGGAACTGGAGTTAAATTAAGGAAAAAATATCTTGGACCCTACTAGGTGACGGCTGTGAAACCTAAAGGCCGTTATGACGTCCAAAAAATCCCTGGCCATGAGGGGCCAAGCATCACATCCACTGCAGTAGATTTCATGAAGCCTTGGACTTCATAATCAGCATCATCAACAACAACAAAAAAATGCTTATGTAAAATTAGATACTGCTTTCTTTTTTTTTTATTATTTCAGGAAACTCATTCATGCTTGTGAGGAGAAAACAAGAAGTCAAGATGCCCGAGTGCAGGATGAGGAGAAGAATATCTCTCACCCCTTCTTCTACCGCCATCATTCCAGCGCCACACCTTCTCCGCCTCACCATCATCACAACTTTCCCCGCTCCACCACCAATCCCTTTTGAATCTAGAGACACACTTTCCTTTCGTTGTTGAAAGAATCAACTGCACAGCCCAGCCGGGGCTTATGTTTGTGAAAACGGATCAGACAGCCCATATTTTTTATATCAACAGGGCAGACGGCCCACATTTTCCTGAACATTTCATATTTTTCCATAAATATTTCAACATTTATGTAAATTCATTTTATAACTAAATATTTCATTCATTGAAAAAACTGTCATTCCTCCAAAACACCACACATATATATATATATATATATATATATATATATATATATATATATATACAGGGTGGTCCTAAAATATATGTCAAAAATGTAAAGGTAGGTAGAGGGTAAATAAGCATATTTCGGATAGGAATGTGTGTGCGGTAATGGCACATTTAAGCACTAGCTTGTAAAGCAGTATGAATCAAAAGAAACTGAAAAGACAAGTAAAGAAAAAAGAAAGCAAAAATTTATCAACAGTTTACAAGAGGTGCTCGAAAGAGCAGCTCCCGACAGCGATACAAGATTCACAGCGACGGCACATGGATCGGCGTACCTTAGAAAAGACGTCAGGCATGTCGAGCACATGTAAAGCAGCAGACAAGTGGGCAACAAGATCTTCGTCCTCAAAATACTTTGATGGCTCACTCCCAACGCACGTCCTACAGCTCTCGAGCTTGTCGAAGGATTATTCCCTACTGTATTTAGTATTCTGGTTTCCACTGCAGGAGTTCTGCGATATCTTCCAATGCCAGCTTCACGCCTGAAAGCATAAAACGATCCACTTATGCGTAACTCCCGATGAAGACGCTCGAATGTTCGGTGATCCGGCTGATTTCTATCCGGGAATACCCTGTAAATCCTCTGAGCAGCTAATCCGTTTCCTTGTGCAGCCCCATACATGAAATGCATGTAGGCAAGATCGATGAAACGATGCATGATGTTTGAGATCCGTGCGGGAAATGATGAATCCAGCTAGCAAGCGCTTTTATAAGCTGCGGTCGTCAGCGCTCCCTACCGACTCAAGGCGGCATTACCGCACACACAATCCTATACGGAAAATGCTTATTTAGGTCCCCTCCACCTACCTTTACATTTTTGACATATATTTTAGGACCACCCTGTATATGTATATATAGTGACAGAGATCGATAGGGGTAATAATTCCTTTGTGGGAGTAAGCGTTCCCACAAAAGAAGTATTTTCTGCGGTCGATGGGTGATAATTATTGGAAATATGCTCCTCGAGAACGTACCAGGGATATCCTATCGGCATCGTTTGTTAAAACGAATTAAAATGGTTCAATTTTCCAGTTAGGATGATATTCGATTACGTTGGGAAAGATCTTGCAACCCATTCCCTCTCGAAATTTCTGTATAAAAGACGGGAAAGACCAATTTTTCACTGTGTATATGCTGGTAAAACTACGGCCCGATTCGCTAAGTCCCAAAACCCCCTGTGGAAACCGGACTGAAGAAACCTCTTCCTTAAAGAATTTGCACTAAGATGTTGAATAAAAATGAAAAGAAACCAATTTGTTTGCCGTCTATAGATATTACTTATTTTTTCTACAACTGAGATCTCTTAATCTTATCTTTGATACTTTTTATCTTCGGGGTTTCAAAATGAATTTTAAAACAAGCTTTGAACAATAAGAAAAAGGGACGAATGAAAAATAAAACATCTACGATTTTCTCTCTGGAGAAGGGGGGGGGAAGGCGAGGGGTAGATAATTGAACGTGTTATTCCCTTGGATGTGATGAGGAGAAAGAAGATACATTTTATTTCACTTCCATGAGACGCAAATAGACTACCGTCTGAAAATTTGATTTATCTGTAACTATTCGTCCGATTTTGTTGAAATTTTGTATTTTTCCAAGTCAAATTACATTCTTTAAAATGATATAAAAAATGTCTATACGATTAAAAATGTTTTTGACTAATACTAAATATTTACTAAATGCTATTTTTCGCATGGAATTATCTTTAGATAAACGAATTTTATAATTCTGTGCAAACATTTTTGAATTAGTTTAAAAAGTTCTCGAGATATGGCGAAATACACAATAAGTAAAATTAACGTTAAGAGGTCCAAATTTCGGACCGCATTCCTGACATAACTATGGCGATCCTATTTCCCGGATTGCGCGGCTACTCCCTATATTTTGAAGGTCAGAAATCTAAATCAGTAGAACAAAAGATATGTTTATTCCGAGATAATTCGTTTTTCTATCTGATTTATTAATTTAAAATATCGTCTACACTAATTAATTAGCATATTTGAGCACACCCTCTCGAGCAGGTTTCGCAAAGATAGAAATTGCTACAAAATTTTTAATTGTAAGAAAATGCTTCGCTTTACTAATTATAATTATAAAATACAACTATTTCAATATACAGGGACAAAATAATGGAAAAACTTCTATACTAACACATTTTTTTTTATCTTTCTCGAACAAAATACTTAGATAACCGTTTTATAAATCTAAAAGTATTTAGGATATGTGATTTCTCAGAATCATCAATGAATTTTTAAGCTTTTAGAGGTTTGAGGGATCGACAGTAAGTTACCAACGGAAAAAAGGTGTTTTCAAACACCCTATGCCGCATTAAATTTGCAACTTGTATCAATTATGTTCGTTATTATATTCAATAAATGCCCTAATTTTCGTATACCTAGCTTAAATACTTGAGGAGATATGGACATTTTCATCAACAACAAAAAAACTAAATTTTTAGTCTGACTTTTTTTTTTTGCTGTAACTTTAAAAATATTAAATAAAATTAAACAAAATTTTTTGAGCAATTTAAAATTAAATACAAAATTAATGCTGTAAAATTTGAGGAATTTTTTAAAAAAACTGTGCAAGATATGATTAATTAAAATAATTCTTTTATAATGCACATGCGCGAGAAAAATTTGAATTTTTGTTTTAATTTTATAGTGTATAGTATTTGGCCACTAATGAAAAAAAGTCTGATTTGAATATCTTAAAAATTTAAAATTTCTTAAGCAGTTTTCATATTTATTAAGAGAAAGCTCAAAATTATGAAGGGTTACTATAAAATAAGATTTATTAAAAATGACACACCGGCATTGGTTGGGATCATCCCCAATAAAACACCTTTTCTTTCTTGTATTTTCTTTCCTTATACAATCATATTTCGATGTATAAACGTTTATTTTAAGATTTTATCATTTTTTTTATTTAGTTTTCTCTAATGATATGAAATAATTTAAGTAGAAAACCCCTTATCATTTTGAGCTTTTTCTTAAAAATTACGAAAACTACTCAGGAAATTATTTGAAACTTTTTAAATTTTTAAGATATTCAAATGTAGTTGCCCAATACGTTTCACTGCAAACTTATGAAGAATAAAAATAAATTTTTTCCGCACATGTGCATTACAAAAGAACTATTTCAATCACTTAAATATTGCACAATTTTCTACGATTTTTTTTTTTTTTTTTTCATTTTAAAGCAACAATTTTGCAATTAATTTCAAATTGCTCTAAAAATTTTTTTCAATTTTATTGATTATTTTTACATAAAAAAAACGTAACACAAGAAAAAATAAGGTTTGTTTTTAATAAAAATGTCCATATCTTCATAAATATTTCAGCTAGGCTTACAAAATATTGGGCAATCTTTGCATATAATGACCAAAGTAATTGTTACAAGTTACTAATTTATTGCTACGTTTTTTTGCATAGAATGTTCAAGCACACTACTTTCCGTTTTTAATTTATTGTCGGTCTCAAACCTCTAAGTTTTAAAGCTTTAAACCTAAAAGCTTTAATACTTTATTGATATGTATGAGAAATCGCATGACATATCGATGTGTATGAGAAATATTACTTCTGAAGTTATGAAATACTAATTCGTTACGTATTTTTGGAGAAATATGAAGAAAATGGATTATTATAGAATTGTTTCCATTATTTTCTCCCGTACTTTGATAGATATTATTTTTACACACAGAAAGAATTTTTTTAAAACAAATACATTTTTTTTCTTGAAGAGAAATTTTAACAAAATATAGACTTTGCTTACTAAAAATATTTTCAAAAAGTTTTTGCAACTAAAAAAAATGTGTCAGCCCCTATTTTAGATATTAGGCCCGTAGAATTTTCCAAACCTCTGGTAAGCCCATCAGGATTTGTTAGAATACATCAAAGATACAAATTGTATATATATTCGATATTTCAAGATGAATATTATGATATTTTTACAGGTAGAATGCGAAAATAAATCTTTCAGTTTAAAAAACTTGTCCCTAATGAGTATTTTAAAAGAATCAGCCAAAATATCTTCATTTTATTTAAAGGTGTCTATTATAGACTGACCTCTACTATGCCTTTTTCCAAAAAAAAAAAAAAAAAAAAAAAAAAAAAAAAAAATACACGTTTAAAAATAAATTTTAGAATTAAACCCATAATTTATCATTTAGAATACCAGTTGAAAGCCAAAATATATCAGTTATACTTTTATGACTAGAAGGAATACATTTTTTGATTTGAGATGAGTTCAGTTCAAACCGTGTGAACAGACTGACATCATAGATCTGACATTAGTCAGAGATCAACTCCAAAAAGCTGTTGACAGCCAGAAAGTCGATGACAAGAAGGTGATCGGAAGTTAAGTCCGCCCTGAATAGTCCGGCACAATCAAGTATATGTCTCGGTGAGGCTGGATGGACACAGCATTTATTGCAAGTCGGGTAAATTTTTGTGCCACGTTCGAATGTTAGACATTTTAGGTGACCAGTTGAGAATCTGGCCGAGGCAGTCTGGGAGCTTCGATCGCAATTTATTCCTTGGTTGGTGCCGGGAGATGTTGCGGTGTACCATTGGTGAGTAGGTGGAGTTTGCCAGATTGATTTTTGCCTATATTTTTCATTGGAGTAAAGTTCCTGATAAGTAAGTGATGACCCGGTGGACACATCTTCCTCACTGCCCTCTTTAGCCAATCTATCTGCCATCTCGTTGCCACCAATATTAACATGTGGTGGAATCCAATGCAGATGTACATCATAGTGCTGAGAAATCTTTTTCATTTTGAGCAGGATACTAGTTTCATCGCTTGCAGAGCTACTAAGATGTTGCAGGGCACTGCGGCTGTCGGAGTTCTCCATAATCACTGACGTAGGGTAATCAAGCCCCTCCTTAATTGCTTGCTCCTGAAGACAGTGTCTGGATTGCGTTGCTTTATTGATTTTTCTAGATCCTAATATAAATACCACTGCCTCTTTTGTACGACTACTATCGGTATAAACCTGCATTGCATCGCTAGGTATGCAACTGATAATTTCCAGAGCCAACTGTCTTCGATGTGAGTTTGCTTGTTTGCAGTGGAATTCAGATCAAAATGAAAATAAAAACTCTTGGCAGTCCCTCTGAGGGATCTTAAAAATTGAGGTTCAACTTCAAGAGAGACCAGGTTTGAATGATTATTTTGTATTCATTCTAAGACATATAAAGAACATTCTACAAAAGATTTGTGCATTTTATGAATGTATACAATGCTTTCCATTCATTAACTTTAAAGCTGAAGTTAAAACTAATCCCATAACATATTATACTTCGCATTTAGCAATCATTGTAGTTTCATCATTACGCATTTAGAAGGCAGGAAATAAAAAATATTATTTTCTTTTATTAATCCCTTTCGTTATATTCAAGCTGTTTGTATATATTTAGTGTATATAAGTATGCATTTAGAATTTTAAAAGAAACATTTTTATATCTGTGTAAAATCTGATCGATTCATGAAAAAACTAAATTATTCCTGTGCAAATTTGGTGGTTTTCACGAAGGAAAAAAAAACATTCGGGCTGGGATTTTTGCGAATCTTGCCCTCGAACCATTAAGATTGAGCCCCAAAACGTAAAGATACGATCTATAGATCAAAAATTATGATCCTTTTCTCATTTTAACTTACTATTCCTAGAATTCTACTTAGTTTCAAAACAGGAAAACAAGCATCAAAGCATTATCCTTCTCCACAAATAAACAAATATTTAAAAATAGAATCCTTTATCAGTTTGAAAATGTTATGGATTGTTTGTTTACTTATGATTATGGAATAACTATTAACATGAATCTCAGGTCTATTAATTTTAATTAAAATGCAGCATTGATATTTCAGCTTAGGAACATATCACTATGCTATGCTATATTACAATACCATATTAGCATATATTCAATTGAAACGAAACTAATATTTTTGGAACAACGGTTCGAACTACGAGCTGAGTAAGGAAATTTATTTTTTCGTTAGAATTCAGAGTAAAAATTATTTATTTAAACTGCATTCCCTCCCTAATTCATAAAATAAAAGTATTTTGTAACAAGTCTCCGAGAGAGTATTAAGACGAATTCGATTTAGGCTCAATAGGACAGATATAGATAATAAATACTGTAAAATTATTTAAGCATTATCCACAGATATGTATACAAATTAATTAATTATTTTTATCATGCAGTTAAAAATACGTGGCGCAGGTTTTGAAGATTGCAGATCCTTACATTTCGTACTTGACTATCAATAATCTAAACCTGGCAATGGACGATTTCCTAAAGCTCACTAAAATTAGAGTTTTCCGAATCGAAAGTAATTCAAGAAAGGTGTGAATGAGTGTGAGCTTGGTGTAAAGAATTCTCCATTTATGGTGTTCGGATTTAACTACACCATTTAAAGTGTATATGAGCGCTTGGTTTAATGTAAACTTGAAATAAAATGCTCATTCATTCGAAGGTTATTTTTTAAGCTCGATTGGCATTTAACTTAGAGGGGTATTACTCCACACTTTGTACAATCCATAATACATACGCTCATACACAAAATTCAGTTACAGTGACCTCTCACTTATGCACCTTTTTCATTTATACGACGATTTTTATAGGTCTCAGTAGGAAAATAATGATAAACATCCTTCGTTTATGCGTCGCTCTAAAAATAAAATTTTCAATAATGCGCCGAAATTTTAGGCTAATATTTAAATTTTTTTATCCTTTAAATATTTATTTCTTTTTAATTAAAAATGAAGCAAATAAGCAATACTTGTTACTGATAAAAAGAAATATATGTTGTTAGATCCCATTGAATTTCCTTCCCCCTGTGACCTTTTCATTTTTGCTGTTTCTGGAAAGACATTCTTTCTAGAAAGACATCCTTTCTAGAATTTTGAATAGTGTGTCTTATCTGTTGCACCAACAACAATGAAAGCCCATTCACCTTTAAGAAAATGACCATTCCTTTTGTCCAGAGGTTAGTTTTACTCCCATGCTGTTTTCTAGAAAAAAAAAAGACACCTGGAATACGAAAGATGAAAGAGACCGCGATCATTTACTTGCTGTCAGATGGACATCATGAGTAAATAAAAAGAGGTGGTCTGTTTAGTGACAGTAGTAATCGAACAACTTAATGTGCAGCATATTATGACGTCAAGTACTTTTCTTCGAAATTTATCATGTGATGTTTCACCCCCTCCCATAAAACTCAAATTTTTCGTGAAAAACTGTTCATTTATATCTAACGAAAACTTGTGGACGATGAGATTGGGTGGATGATACTGACGAGGATGATAAAGTTTCTCCAAATCACACAGCAGTATTAGAAGCTTTAGACACTATTCGTGACTATTTACAATTTAATTTTGCTTCTGAAACTCCTCCTTATCCCATTTATATGAACTGGAAAAAACTGTTTTTGAAATACGTCGGCAAAAACAAATACAAACATGAATTAAGATTATTTTGTAAGAAAATAAATTGTCTTAAGGTATGTTAAATTTTTCCTTTGTATAATTATAGTAAATATCAAAACAATATAAATATTAACATTTTATCTCTAGAAACACATTTATACATATTGTCACTGCAATTTACGTTGCGTTTTAGAATTTTGAAGTTTTTCACTTATGCGCTTTTTTCTCTTGGCCCCTTACACCGGTGAGAGTTCACTGCATTTCATATGACCCGTCGCAGATTCGGACAATAGATTGATTAAAACGTAATTGATCTCAAGTAATAAATATAAATTATTCATTACTAGGGTCAATGGGATACATGCAAGAGTGACGTAGTATGGGTATCTTGATCCTGATGGGTTGTTGAAACGTGGCCTTTGTTTACGGTAGCAACTGTTATTTCCATTCTAAAGCCCGTCGAGTAAGCCAGGCCGTCAAGTATCAAGGCTTTTAAGTGACACATTCTAAATTCTTTCACTACATATGTACGCAAGAGACTTTACACAAAGATATACACGAAGCCATGTAGAACATAAACAAACTAATTATGCATCGAAGTGGCTGTTAATGAACTGAAATTTCACCAAATTGATACTCAAACATTTATTCATAGCTTATTTGGAGGGTCAAAATCAAGCAGCGAAATTCATAATCTTTTTTCTATTAAAGTTACCGATTTGAAAAATAGTTATAGTTGTAATATGTAAGTTTTGGATCAACATTAAATTTGCAGTTTTGTTCCACGACTTCAAGATTGTCTTTGGGTACAAGAAATGGTACTGAAGCGTATCTCACTTAGTGATATTGGGAATCATCGTCAGCCTATTGAGTTATTAATTGGAGCCTATGGCGCAGGAAAACTTTACACTGGGAAAGTGTGCAATTTGGAGTGTGGTTTAACTGCGGAAGAAACTTATTTAGGATGGGTCATTATGGGGAAAATGAAACCCTCAATTATTGACGCCAATCATTCGAATATTTCGATTTCTCTGTTAACTCTGAGCACTGTCATAGAAAACCTTTGGAAACTTGAAGCAATAGGTATAGCAGATGCATGTGAAATAAAAGATCAAAAGGAAATATACGACGCAGTTCAAGTGCACTTCGAAAGAACAGTTAAATTGAATTCTGAGGGACGGTATGAAATTTATTTGCCGTGGATCAAAGAAGCGAACATCTTGCCTGACAATAGAAAAGTAGCCGAAAAAAGATTACTATCTACTACAGCAAAACTTAACGAAGCTAATAGGTTTTTCGACCAGAATGCAGTTTTTGAAAATTGGTGTAAAGAAGGTGTTATAGAAGAAGTACCTGAACAACTTAAAAGCAATAGTGCACATTACCGTCCTCACAGAGCAGTTTTAAAAAAAAGCTTGACAACTCCGGTGAGAGCCGTTTTTGTTGCATCTGCCAAACAGAAAGGATCTTTTTCATTAAGTGATTGCTTAGCCAAGGGGTCAAATTTGCTGGAACTGATCCGTTATAATTCTAAAATTTAGAGAAAACATCGGGGTAATTTCCGATATAAAAGGTGCCTTTCTTCAAATTTCAGTAAATGATAAAGATCGTGACTTACTTACGTTTCTTGTGGTGGAAGGATGATAATCAGACAGAAATAAAACTTTACAGACACTGTCGTGTAGTGTTCGGGGTAAACTGCAGTCCGTTTCTGCTTGGAGCAGTTATCAAATTTCATTTGAGACAGTTTGACTCTGAAATTGCCGAGAAGTTATTATCTTCTTATTGTGTGGAAAATTGTGTCACTTCAGTGAATACTGAAGAGGAATTGCGGAACTTCATCAATAAATAGACCGAAATGATGGTCAAAGGAAATTTTGACTTAAGATGGTGGGAGCATACGAAAATACATAATGATGAAGAAAAAGCTGAAGTAACTAAAGTACTTGGATTACTGTGGGACAAACGAGAAGATTCCTTGTTTTGTGATGTACCAAAAATGAAGATGAAAGATATGCCAATCACACGGCATACAGTGTTATCTATAGCTCAAAGAATATTTGATCCTATTGGATTTAGCTGTCCAGTCACATTGATACCAAAATTGATTCTGCAAAGAAGTTGGCAAGAAAAGCTAAGGTGGGATACCGAATTAACAGAAGGTTTGAAAAAGGAATTTTTAGTTTGGCTTGAGGATTTACCTTTATTATCATCAGTAAGAATTCCTCGCCAAGCAACAGCAGTTAATAAAATTGCGTGTAGTTTGCATGTTTTTGCTGACGCTTCAAAAATTTCGTACGCAACTGCCATTTTTCTTAGAAGTGAATCGGAAGATGAAATTAAAGTGCAACTTTTACAGGCAATTTTACTGCGAAAAATTACGATTCCAAGACTTGAATTATTAGCTTATTATATTGGCGCTAAGTTATCTGAATTCATCACGAAAAGTTTAACTCTAGCAATAAATGAAACTTATTAATGGACGGATTCAACAACTGCCTTGTTCTGGATTAAGAAGAATGACCTACCCTGGGGAACATTCGTTTGTAACAGAGTGAAGAAAATACGCGAATGTAGTAATCCCTGGGATTGAAGACATGTTCCTGGTATTAGTAATTCTGTTGACTTGCCATCTAGAGAATACACTGTTTTAAAGCTTCTAGAAACTAAATGGTGAGAGGGACCACTTTGGTTGTCCAAGTCTAAAAAAGAGTGGCCTAATTCTAACCCAATAGAAAATGAAGAGGAAATATACTTAGAGCAGAGAAAAATCGTTGTGGTAACTCTTACATACGAGAACACTGAAAATTCATGGATACTAGCTTATTTTTCGAGTTACATAAAAATCTTAAGAATGACGGCATGGATTCTAAGATTCCTTAAAAATGCTCAGAAAACAAGAACAGAACGAGAGATTGGGGAGCTGAAGTTGTGCGAATTGAATGAGGCTGAAAAAGTATTAATGAAGCAGATTCAGCAAAAGTCATTTAAAGACGAAGATATCGCAAGGTTAAAATCTTTATGCGTCTTTAAAGACGAAGAAGGTATATCTTAAGAGTAAGCACCAAGTTAACTGAAAGAGAAGATTTTGAAAGCTTTATCAGTCCTATATTGCTTCCAAGCATATATAAACTTGTGGAATTAATGATTTTTTACATGCACAAAAGTACTATGTGCCATGCGGGGATTCAGATAGTGATGTCTAAATTAAAAGAATGATTTTGGATAAGAGCTCGTAAGATGATTCGCAAAATTTTAGCTCGTAGCGTGAGATATAAAAGACACCAAACTACGAAGATCGAATGCAATCCAGGAGTGTTACCTGAAAACAGAGTCAAAGATGCATTGGTGTTTGAAATAACAAGAATAGATTTGGCGGGACCTTTGATGCTTAGAGAAAAATGCAAAGCATGGATAATTATATTTATATGTGCTATCTACAGAGCCATCCATTTGGAATTAATAACTTTTCAATCAGTTTTAAATTATGAAGAAATGATGAGCGTCCTTTGTGATTATGAGACAACAATAAGTTCTAGACCTCTCACTTATGTCTCGGAACAAGGGGATGAACTCATTCCATTGATGCCAGCTATGTTCTTGAAAGAAATAGATGATGTCGGAGGGCCAGATTTAGATCAACTTGATCAAGCAAATTTGAATAAAAAATTAAGGTACCAGCAAAATTTGCGCTATGCTTTAAGAGAAAGATTTAGAAGTGAATATCTTGGGCAATTATTACAACGACCATCAAAGAGTAAACCGGCAGAACCATTGGAAGTAGGAGATATTGTTTCAATCGAAACTGACGGTAAAAAAAGAGCTTTATGGCCAATGACTAAAATAATTGATGTTTTTCCTGGAAAAGATGAACAAGTACGAGTGGTTCTCCTTAAAACTTCATCCTGTGAACTGGTCAGGCCTGCGCAGAAGATTTTCCCACTCGAAATTTCCCCACCAGCTAAACCCAATCTAATAAATAATGAAGCATGTAAGAATAAAACAGAGAAGGACTTGCAGGTAGTTGGAAAAACAGTAAGAGCGAGAAGTGTAAGACTTATTAAAGTGCCAATTAAATTTTTGAACTGAAAAACTTGGATTTTCGGAACAATATTTTTTAACTTTATAATTTTCATTAATTTAATTCATAGAAATATAATTCGTTTTGATTAGTTAAGTAAACCACCAATCAAAACGGTTAGAGGATTGTTACGTTTTGAAATAAGATTTAGATAATTTTTGTATTATGGAGAATTAGGTAAAAGCATTTTCTTATGTCTTCAATAACTTTTAACTTGTACAATAGAACTCTAGTTTATGTTTAGAAATATGCAGAAAATTTTGTATTTTTTTTAATAATAATTTAATTAAATAAAATATAGGAGTAGAAGAAATAGGATATATTTCTTGCCGTACTCAACAGTAATTGAAATAAAAAAAATAAAGTTTTGTACTGAAAATGGTTATGGGTGGCCATACTATTGTTGACATGCATAATTTTGGTAATGAGCACTGCATCACGGTGATTCGTGCAGTTTTAATAGGTTTCAAATATACTCATATATAGTGATAACGTATTTGGTGCCGATGACAGCTGCACCAATACTGTACATTTTTATTATGAAGATAAATCAGTACAGGAGAAAGTAGCTTGACTTTGACACATTTAAAATGTCATTTGTTGTCTTGTTATTCCTATTAATGAGTTGTCTTGCTACTCTGAATGAGTTAGTTTGGTGAGACTAAAAATGTTGTTTGTTTAATCTAATATGCTAAAACAACCGAGAAGGGTGACAAATAATCTATACATTAAATAAAATTTAGAATTTGTGTCTGTCTGTGTGTCTATATACCGTAAGCTCTAAAAATGCGAGATTAAAAATAAATCTAAACAAGCAAAATTATAAACGAATAACGAAGCCCGATTTTTTATTCTTTTTTTTATTTATATTTTAAATTCAGAGTCATTTAAAAAATGAAATTTTCTCATTGACTTAGTGGGAGCCTGTGTTTTAAAATAAGCTATGGACGATTCAGCTGTTTACTGCGCTTCCAGTTATACTTACTTATATTTTATGGGTTTTGCCAGGTTATCAGAATTATCAACGTTATCGTAGTAGCATAAGCAAACTACATCACCCAATTATTATTCCTAAGCATATCTGAAACCACGTGTTTATTTTGTTTATGTTTATACTTTTAAATCGTGATTTAACAAAACTAAACAATTTAAAATCGACGATGATTGAAATGTAAACAAATGTTATGTACTGAAAGACAAAATTATTGGGAAAATGGAACTTATTAACTGAGGAATAAGCTTGAAAAATCACCTATATTATTATTATGGACGCTGAGGATGATTAATTTTGGCAAATTACTAATTAAAGTTAATAATGAGCTATGTACTAAAAGGCAAAATGAGTGGGAAAGTGTTACTCAGTTCGTTTAAGAGAGCGTAAAAAACCAGCGAACTATTATTGATGTCAATGATGCTTAATCAATTTTGATGATAAATACTAAATGACATGAAAATATGATATATGCTAAAAGGAAAAATAAATGGAGAAAATATACTCATTCATTACGGGGTATCGTAAAATGCCGGGGTACCGACGACATACTATTATTGGCACCAATGATGCTTAATTTTGGTTGTTGTTGCTGCTTATCCTCTTTTGGCCTGACGAAGTCAGACCAGATCTATGAACCCGTTGACCTGAATAAAATTGAAGACCAAAAGAGGAATAGAGTAAATGTCTTCCCAGAGAAGACCAAGACAGTCCAGGATATGATCGGCGGAAGCCCGGTGTAGATGGCATTTAGAGCAAAGGGGGTAGGTTTTAGTTCCTTCGGAAAATAGAAAACCTTTTAGATGGCCAGTAGCTAGGTGGGAGATGGTGGTGCAGACTCTCCTTTCAAAGGGAAGAGTCAAAGAAACACCGGGCTAAGTTGGGTAGGAGTCTGACTACCTAGGAGAAGCTGAACTCCGATTCAATCCCGTGCCTAGCACCTGTACTCCATGTTAGGAGTGGCTTGGGTGTCTGAGGAGCTAAGACAGACAAACAGAAGCTGCAGATTACCTTACCATGAACCAGTTAATTTTGGTAATGGCATATGATAATAGATGAAGTTTTGATAGATACTAAATATACTGTGTCATAGGTATTTTAGATTAATGCAGCTGCAACAATACTGTACATTTATTATATATGTAGAGGGAGAGAGCATTATGCCAGATGATACAGTTATTTGGATTGGATGAACTACTTAAAATTCTTTTTGCTTAATCTAATAATGTAAAGCAACCGAGAACAAATGATAATTAAAAAACATTGGAATTTGTGTTAGCATTTTTCTGAAAGTTTCGTGCGTGATTTTGTAGTGGCGTTCAATACTGATTAATTTATGAATTTTTTTTTTTTTTTCACCCCGTGCGAAGAACGGGTATTCAGCTAGTTGATTATAAAATGCACTCATAAGCCCCATTTTAAAAATTGGTTTCGTGTAAGACAGAATCTTGCAATCGAAATTTCAACCACTTCCGCTGTCAAGGGCGCCTAAATCTCTTTGTTTGGATGACAATGCAATCGTTACAATCTGAATTTCTGGCAATATTATCGACGATTCAAATTAATCGTTAATCAAAATTTTGAGCAATTTTTGACTATCTAGTTTGTTTAAATTTTAACTAGAGCATTGAACTGGATGACGATGGAAATTTTTATCGCTTCTTCACTGCTTCAAACAAAATTTATATCACTATTTTATCATCGAATAGAATTAATCTTAATTCAATATTTCGTTCACTTTCAGATTTGCTCGAATGCTGAAATTTTGATTTGTGTGAATAATTACTTCCTAACAGTACAAGCAAAATATATCGACATTTTATCGCCAAATGAAATTTCGTCCACTTTCCAAACTCAACAAACTAACACAAAAAAAAATTATAATATTTTTTTAAAAATTTAAAAAACTAAAGTTTTTTAAACGGAATAAAAAAAAGAGGAAATAATTATATTTTTGTCGCACTTAAAATTAAAAACGCATCGTTCCCTTAAAAAACTGAAATCATCACAGAAACACCTTACAACGTCTGTCGTTTTTCCCCCAAATGTCTTTTCTGACTGGCTGCTAGTCAGCCTTTCATCGTTCTGCTAATTAAAAGTTTCCATTGTTTCATAGCCAATAAAGTTTATTTTTATTTTATCGCCAAAGTAGATTTATAGTATGTCAAAATTTTGACCGTTTTTCATTTGCACATACTTTAATTAGAACTCTGACTCGCTTCCTAACCGCTAAAGGCTCATTTATCGCCAATCGATTTACCGTCAAATGATAAAAGCTCATTTATCATTTTATCGCCAATAGAAATTTCGACCTCTTTCCGACTATCTAGTATGGTCAACCATAGCATTGTGCCTGCTGACAATACAAATTTGACCCACTTTTTGACCGTTACAAGCAGAATTTATAATTACATATTTATTTTGAAATTGTTTTTCATTTCATTTTTCTTTGAATAAATTTAATTGAAGGATTTTGAGCAATACAGTAAAGAATCTTATTTTTTCCAAATCTTACATTTTTACTTCAAACTTAACCTTAATTTTGTTTTCAAGTAGGTACTTAACAAGCTCCTGAAATTTCTACTAAATACACAATGCACAAAAACATTTATTTTTCTTGCAAGGTTTGTTTTTCTCCGAATAATGTCCACCTGCACAATTTGAAAATGCAGCTTGTTTTAAAAATGCGGCTCATCCCCAAGTATTTTGAATAACAATATTTTGCTTATGAAATTGTTGTAATAATTATAACTAACCTACTTTCATCTGTACGATTGTTACGAAAATTATGTTGTTAATATGAACTCAGATTATGATAATATGCGTGACTTATCATTAAATTGCCAAAAGCAATTCAATTACAGTCAGGGCCGCATTAACCTATAGGCACACTAGGCACGTGCCTAGGGCTTACGAAATTCAGGGGCCTACGAAAAACTTGGGAGAAAAAAATTTGTTGACAAAAATAATTTTTTCAACAAACTCGACAAGTCAAAATAAGTCAAACAAGTCAAAAATAATTTTTACATCAAACTCGACTTTAAAAACAACAAGTGTATTTTGCACAAAATTATGAAGATACAAAAAAAAAAATATATTCGGTAATAAATTATTTTGCAGAATCTTATTTCGCGATTTTCGGATTCAACGAAATCTTGTATTATGCTGTCGAATTCCAAACTACGCAAAATGTCGTACTCAATAGACATAAGTGCGAGCGATGCCAAACGATCTTGATTCATGGTTGAACGCAAATAATTTTTTACCAAAGATCCTTCTGCATTTGATCCAAGAATCGACAAATATATTCTTAATGCCATGTGAACGTTAGGAAAAGTATTCACAAGTTTATCTTTAATTTGAGCCTTCAACATTTCTTATGCAGATTTATGTTCATACAAATTTGAAAATAGTAAAAATTCATCTACAAAGTTTTCCTCTAAATCGGATGAGTGAATTTTCACCAAATTTTGCGCTTTTAGTTTAATCTCAGATTCTGACAAATTTTTGTGAACAAGAAAACCGAAATTATCGTACAAATCACTGTAAGCTTTACGCCTTTTAGTCATTTCTGAAATTTTGAAAAGAGGGAAGGAGGGGAGGGCCCAAAAACGGCTATGCCTAGGGCCTACGAAAGGTATAATCCGGCTCTGATTACAGTGGATAAAATTTTTTGGTGTACAAAATGTTTGTAATAAGTTCAAATTGTTCTTGTAAGTAATTTAGGTGATATTAATAAGAATATTGAATAAATTGAAATTCAAAATAATGCTACCAATTTGAATTAAGCATAAGTACGAAATAATATTCTTAATGTAAATTCAATATTAGTGCAAAACTAAAGTGATTACCTCTTTTCAAAAAAGCATTTCACTTTTTATCGATCAAGTAATATGTCTACATTTTTTTTCTCCGGAAATATTGAATTTCCGAAGCAACATAGCTTTTGGGTGCTAAAATTAGAAAGCTATATTTAGCTTTGTTTCTTACAGAAAATATCCATTTGAAATATATATTGCCAAATTTAAAGGTTAAATGTTTAGAAATACCTTTGAAAACCCTTAGCAACGCAAAGCATTTATTATCTGTCCCTTCATTTAAGAGATCTGCTGCTTTCTAACCAAAATCTGCTTCTTCAAAAAAAAATTTAAAATTACAACAATAAGATTTCAAAATATTGAGGTTACTAAAATTAAGGTCTCGACATTTCCAATTATCTTTTTTAAAGAATTACTCTTTAACAAAAAAACATTCAAAACAAATGTAGTTCAATGATTTCTTTTAAAATCGAAGATGTTTGTATAATGCATTATAAAACAATACATAAATTTTTTCATAGAGAAAGTTTAATATCTGATATAATTTTATTTTATTAAAGAAAAAAGTGAGTTTTTTAATTAATATATCATTCGAAGACTTTGTTATTTAATTAAGTTCTTATTCCACTAACGTAAGGAATAATTAAGTTATCATCGGCAAATAAAAACTCAAAAGATAAAAATCGTTACCAAAAGGTCAAATTTTTTGCTGAAAAAGGTTCTGCCTTTTTTTGCAAGGAAAAAAGTTGGTTTATCTTATAAGAGCCGTTCATTGAATATTACGTAAGCTCTCCTACTTTGTAAGAAGAAATTACATTTTCCCTCCTATGCTTACGTAAAAAAAAGTAACAACACTCATTTTGTAAAATTTTGGGTCGCATATTCTTTAGAAATTTTTTGTGTAACCTTTCTGTGGTTAAAGCTTTTGGCCTACAAAATTTCTTGAACTTTTTTAAACTTTTTGATTCTTCAAAGTAAATTTTATTTCAAATGGAAATATCTGAATTTAATTCAAATTAAATTAAGTTTACATATGAATTTAATTTTTTTCGAATTTTTTGTTACATTTTTTTTATTTTGGTGACCGCAATCTGGGAAATAACGGTTCCAATAGTTGAGTCAGAAGACAGTTAATTTCACTTTCAACATGATTCGGGAAGGTTTTAAATAAATCAAAAACTTTTGCACGCAATTGCAAAATTCATTTATCGAAATATATTTTTATACAAAAAATAGATTTTAATAATTATTTATCACATTTTTATTACTTTATTAAATAAGGTTCGAAACATTTTTGAATTGTAAGGTAAGCAAATTTTTACTTCATTTTAAATTTTGTAATAAATACTAAATGACAAAATACAAAATTTGAACGAAATCGTTCACTTTTTCTGAGTGAATGAAAAATGAAGTTTAAAAACGAATCAAATTTGAAATTTTATGTCTCAGAAACTATTCGGCCGATTTTGCTTACATTTTATATTCTGTCATTTAAAATGCCATAGTTTAAAATGATGTAAAAATTTGCATACCTTACAATTTTTAATTTTTTCGACCCCATGACATAAAAGGCATAAGTAATTATTTTATTTTTAAGATATTATTTTTGGATAAATGAATTTTATTATCGTGTGCAAAATGTTTTTGATTCGCTTAAAAAGATCTCGATATATGGAGAAATACGCGAAAAGTGAAATTAACTTCAAACTTTCCTGACTAAACTTTTGAGAGTCAATTTTCCAGATTGCAGCTAATCTCATACTTTGATAGTCATAAATTCAAATCAGTCGATAAAAAATTAAGTTCTTTCAAAGGAAGTACGTTTTTGTGTCTGATTCCGTAACTTAATTAGTAGTTAAGTTATTTAGTAGTTAGATAATTACTTTAATTGAGGTCACCCTTTTTCACCATTAAGATGGGGGGGGGGGGGATATGACAATCTAAAGTTCCATGACAGTCAACAGTGTGAAAAAGAAAAATAATAATTTAACTTGATTATTTGTCTATACATATTATATTCATTATTTGCGAAAACAAAAATCATTAAATGTCCTTCTCATATCGCTTTAAATATCTAATAGATTTTTCATATGAAGTTAAAATATTTATATTTTCTAAAGGGAATGTACAATTTTTCTTATAAAAGTCATCAAGACTTGTCCATCATCTGTGGGAACACATTGTCTCACCAAAGGGCACATACCCCCCCCCCCCCAACGTGTTGTCTCCATCTCCTCCCTAAATTATCCAGTTCATTTATTTATTTATTTTTTGATGAAAATAGAATATAAGTCTAAAAAGTCATTGAAAATTATCTACCATGGAAGAGTACACACTTCCCTTTAAGAGAGCAAAGGCCCTTTAAAAAAAACTATCTCTCCACACTAACATGATTAAAATCTAATCTATACGGCTTATTATTTTTTTATTAAAAATTATTATATTTCATAAAAAGTCACTAAAATTATATTTCATGGGAATAAGGCATTTCCACTCCAATAAATAAAAAAACCACTATTTCTACCTCAACCCCCCTTCCCAGATAAGATTGAAACTAAAAATCCAAGCTATCCAACAGCTTAATTTTTTTCAAATATATAATCGTTTTTTTTTCTTCTGATAAAAACAATAAAAATAGTGCACCCTAGGAAGGCATACGCACACATTCCCTCTCTATGCCCCCTCCCCTCAAAGCCACCTGTTGTCTTCACACCTGACCCTCCCACTCTTTCACTGACGTAAGTTCAAGTCCAAGCTACATCATTTAGCAGTGGCGACAACTCCGTGAATCTGCGGATGCGAAGCAAAATAAATTCTGTAATGCGACATCTGTCGAAGTTCACAAAACTACCGCAAGAGGAGCTCCATCTATTAGATTGATAGATGCGCGCAACGAGATCCAATAGGATAAAGCAAACGATAAGAACAGTTCACAGTGTCGGAGTTATCAGGTGGTTGGTCGGTTTCGCCGAAACGGGAAAAAAAGGACAATGTTTATCGTGGTTAGCCTGTCGGATATTCAGTGTGGTGTGTAGCAACTGGTCATTTATTGGGGAGGGGGGGGAATTGCATTTTAATGTTTTTTGTTTTGTAAACAAACTATTTCTTCTCGATTTTCCTTTCAAGCATGATAAATCGGGAGTGCAAATCCTTTGGTAAAGCTTACTTATTATTTGAGGAAAGTCATTCATAAAATTATTAACACATGTGGATTGTGCATAATAATATCAAAATATTTCGCGGAATGAAATCTTCTGTGCTGACTTACTTCTGAATAATGTTATTGAAGTTTTGTTTTATTTAATAATGAAGACGATCAATATCATTTTATTATTCATAATTTAATTAGAGCTGTTATTATTTATTTACCCGTTGTTTTTTTAAGTGGCCTCCCGACATTATTTTTAAGTGATATAATTTTAAAGGCACTTTAAATACGAAAAGAATTATTAAATAAGCGGTTTGTTAACACACTCATTAATGCAGTAAATGTATGAATAATTAAAATAATCTCACTTATTAATGTAGAAGGTACATATGCACTGTTTTTTCAGTCTTTTATTATTCTGTACTCTATGCATGTTTGTTCCTGGTTTCTTGATGATTTTTTTAAAAATTGTACGTTTTGTAGTGTAGACAAGCTCAAGTTCTTCAGCAACTTATGCAACATATACTTATCATTAGTGTTATGAATAAAATAAATTCTAAAATTTATTTTCTAGGACGCTTTTAATTTACAGTTATTTTCTTTCCTGTTGTAAAACCCTAAATTTATCAAAATCATTATTTTATCATTGTTTGAATCTGTTAGTGAAACTTAAAAATATAGCTGCATAGAACAAAAGTATATGTACAAGAGAAAAAAAAATTATTAAAATTTTAGTAAAATATAAATAAAAAAATTTCTTTCTTTTTTTTTCTTCCCCCCTTTGACTTACTTCTTCCTTTTATTTAAAAAGATATAATTAAGATTCTAGTTAAGCTTGAAATATGTGGTTGTTATATGCCATTGTAATGTTGATCTGAAAAAAAGAAAAACAGTTTCCTGAAGGATTTTTAATTTTTTTTTTTTTTTTTTTTGTTGTTAATTGAAAATTATGAGAATGGGTTGTTGTTGTTTTTTTTAAATATAACTTTTAGTGTCAATATCCATACAAATCATTTTTGAATTATTTAATCCTTTTAAAATAAAATTATTTGAGAAACTTATAAGAATTTTATAACATTGTTAAATTAAGATTTTAGGTGAAGGCTTTGAATTTTCAATGTTTTTGAGTATTGTTCTTGAGGTAATATAATGATGATTTAGACAATTATAGTATTTAATACTTTAAATTTAATAGTTTCTTTCACAATTAGTAAATATTTAAAAGCACTTACAATGTTATTAGTAAAAATGTAATCACTTTAACAAACTTACTTACAAAGTCAAACATCGAAAAAAAATTTTGATATTTAGTAAAGGTGAATAGAAGTAACATTTTTTAATGAAATATAATCTGTGGTATAATGTGTTTTAAATTGTTGATCATGAGTATTTGCAAAATTCACTTTTTGACATTAGTTTGGCATAGAAATTGATTAAAAAAAATTCTAGCTGGATTATCGTCTGTTGACTTTTTGTCATGACATTAGAAATAACTCTTAATGGATGATTAAATTTTATTTTTTGTTTTCAATAAAAAATAGTAGATGAGTTACTATTTGTTCACTTTTGGACATGAAAAAAAAAAAAAACATTATAGCTAAAAGGCAATTATAGACGATCTGCTATTTATTGATTTTTGACATTAATTACCAAATCAACAAAGTTAATAATGAAATTATAACATTGCACTTAATAGGCGATTTTAGGTAGTTGTTACCATGAAAAAAGAAATAATGAAGGTTTAACATAAAGGCGAATTACTGTTTGTTAAATATACCCAGTAGTTTGAATTAAAATAAACTATGTTGCTAGAGTGATTCTGAAAAAGGTTTTAGTATTGTTATCCTAATTATTATTTTATTAAGTAATTATAATATGAATTAGGTTGTTCAAGGAGAAATAATATAAGTTGTGAATTTCATTAGTTATGTTTGTTCAACATCCGGAAATTGTTATTTATTTAGAGTAACAATTAATAAAGCCATTAAAATATTAAAAGAAATCAAAATATTAATTTTTATCTTTTTTTTCCTACATAACTTTGAAAATTTTGTATTATGGAGTAAACATACATTTTGGATGTGTGCTAAAATTGTCATAAAGTTCTGGTGACAACCAGGTTATAACAGAGAAGGAATTTTTTTTTTCTTTCTAAAAATAAGTAAACAATTTTAAAGACCGAGTACAGGAACTAATCAGTTTCTGTTTAAAATTTTTGTTGTTTGAAACATGATCAGGCACACGTATGAAAAGTGGGAGAAAAAGCTGGTATTCAGTTTGTACACATATTTATCAGTTTATTTATCAGTAAATTTTTAAAAAGTTGATTGCCTGAAAATTTAAATATCAAATATTTTTACATCTTAAGTTTATTTTAAAATAAAAACATTACTTCTTAATTAAATGGATATATTTTAGGTGTTAAGTAACTTTAAACCATACAATTATAAGCCACACTTTTACGAATGGTAGCATTTTTTGTATTCAATTTTTATTGTTTTGGAAATGAATAACATGAAGTAATTCAATTATCGTGCAGACATCATTATTATGTCTTCATAATTTATTTATTGGCTTTTTCAGTGATTTTCTTCTGAAGTGGAAAGATATGTGGCATATCATAAAAAAGACAATTGTGGTAATCTGACATTCAACTCTTAGAACAAAAATAGACCAGAAAGGAAAAAATGAATATAAAATGTAAGCTTTATTTGTTTATAATTATTTATAGTTTATGATATCAGAACTTTTAAAGTAAAAAATATCAACTTTTCTACAAAGCAATCAAAAAGAGGTCTGTATCAATGTTTATTGAATGAACATTGATTGTTTTAGAAAATTATTTTTGGAAACATAATTTATGCATCTTCTATAATTATCTAATTGACACACTTGTAGCAGGACTGTCCTTTCTGTATTTGATTGAATATTTTATAAATTGAACTCAAAAAATTAATTAGTGATGTAAAGCTAAATAGTATCTTTCATTAAATGTCATGACTATTAATATTATATTTTAACATAGCATTAATAACTTTTAATAGCATTAATAACTTTTTTAATTAATAGCATTAAAATCACTTATCATATTGTCAAGAATTCATTCTGACAATAAGTCTAAATTCCAGATACAGGTAAAACGTCTGCCTATTTTTATCTTTTATTTGCCTTGCTTTAAATTGTAATTTTTGTGCTTGTTTTTTAACAATAACTTTGTGATAATCAAGTTTGAGATTTTATCCTGAAGAAAAGATTTTTCCAGGTCACCTGAAACTAAGAATTACTTATATTAATTGTTTGGCCTTAAATATTAAAAAAGATTAATATATTACCAGAAAGTTGAAAGTTTTTCGTATCTACTTAAAAAAAAATAATAATAATAATTACTTCACAGTAATTGTTTTAGTTTTACGCAGAATTTTAAATTCTGTATATAATATGCTGTAAAAGTCATGTTGTGCATTTATACTTAATACTATATATGTGATTTGTTAGTTTGATTATATTATTAAAATTAGGTTTTACTATGCGCTTTTTTTATAAAACAGTGAAAGAAACTTAAAATTGTTTTAATTTCTCAATAAATTTATGAAATTTATTTTTCTTTTGAATTGTTGCTTTTTGGTTTTCTTTTATTTAAAAATGTTCTGTTAAATAGCTTACTTGTATTATTCAAACTCTTAATTTTATATATATATATATATAGCATAATAAATAAAAAAAAAAAAAACACGAAGAAAATTAAGAAAAACAATAAATTTCATTTATTGCGCATAAGCTGCAAGTAAATAGAACTCATAAAATAAGTTCAAAATGAAGATAAAACGAAGAAAAATTACAGACAAATGAAATATATATATATATATATAATATTAAGAAAAGTAAGCTATTTAATTTATGTATATATATATATAATGTAGAGAAAACATGGAAAAATTACAGAACAATGAAAAAAAGGAATAATAAAAATAATAATAAAAATAATATAAAAAATCTGGAGGAAAAAAAATTTCGAAAAATGGAGAAAAGAATTAATAAAAATCCGGAAAATAGAAGACATAATCTTTCCATCAGCTCACACGATTATATCTGCAAAAAGAGTGCGTTCTAATATTGTATCAATATAGCCAAAGTAAAATATATCAATACAATAGTGTGAGGAGCAGTCAAAAAAATTTACGACGAATAAAATAAAACACATTAAGTAAAAATATCATGTAAGAACAGAAAATAAAATATAAAGAAAAAACTGAATAAAACATAAAACGAAATCTATGAAGCGGATAGCCAGGGCCATCTTAATAGCATGCAAGGCCACCGGTCATAAAAATGTTTTAGACCCTTGTAGCATGCCATAATGTTAAAAAACAAACTAACACACTTCACATACATAAAATGCATCATTTTTAAGATATGATGCAAGAATTTTTAACAAATTTAAACAATTTTCATTGCCCCCAAAATTCAAATAAAACATTTTTTAACTCGGCATAATTTAAAAAAAAAAAAAAAGAAGAAAAAAAAACACATTAGAGATGCTAACCAGTTGCAATCCTCAAATAATAAAATTATTTTTAAAACAATGAAAGCTAATTAAACTAAATAAACATAAAGGCATAACAAATATAAAAAAAATTCTAAAGGTATGAATAGTTTGTCAAACTAAACAGTTATTAAAACATCTTTCAATTCCCTACCAAAATTTACTTAAAATTTTCATTGGAGCGTAGAAAAATAGATTTCAGTTCCCTTTTTAAGTTTCTTCTTTATGATAAACTATTCTAATTATTGGTGTTTTCATGATAAACAATCACTATTTGTAGAAACAAAAATTCACACTTTATACAATAGAGCATATTTATTTTAAAAATTATATAAGGTGATGTTGTTTATTCTTAGCATTTTTTAATACAATTTATAAAAAGTTAGTTTCTCAACGGCCCCGTGTGTACCTGTGGCTCTCGGGCACTGCCCGGTGTGCCCACACATAAAGACGGTACTGCGAATAGCAAATTCAAATGAACTTACATGAACGGAAAATTTTTCAAAAATGATTTTGAAATATTTTTGTAAAAAAATTGCCAGACTGCAAAATATGAAAACAGAAGCACAAATTAAGCTAAAAGCATAAATAGAGGGGTTTTGTTTTATAGTGCGTTCTTACTGCAGTACGGACGTGCGTTTGATTTGTTAGTTACCAAGGAAGGGCCCGAAAATGGATGTGTGCGAGGTAATATTATACTGGATAATTTAAAGAAGTTGATAGTTAATAATTTTAGAAAATTAACTTTTATTTAAGCATAAAATAAAAAAGAGAAAGAAACATGAAGTGCCTGTTTTGCACATAATTTTAGGCATGGATTTCCACATGGTAAAAATTATATAAATTTGAATTACCCATACCCATTTAGTTTATGTGTGTTTAAATACAAGTGCTTTTAAAACGTATCAAATTTGTTGTTAGTATATATCAAAAAAAGGAAAACTTGTTCGACTCAAGTAAATTAAAATAATTGTTTATTTATTTTTCAGTAATGTTTTCTAGTATAAACTTCAATACATATCTTATTGACAAATTGCCTCACTGTCTTTAAAAATAATCAATAAAATGCATAAAAATAACTCTGATTTTATTTTTCAAAAAACTCTGCTTTAAAACATGGCTGGCATGAAAATCATTTATTTAGTTAAATTTACTTTTCAGTTTTGTTTCTTACTATATGTATAGTAATAAGAACTATAATATTCCATATATTTTGATTTTATTAACCAAAATTATGGGGTTTTTTGTACTAGAATTGTTATTTGCAAACAGTATGGTAATTTTACCAGAATTTTTTTTTCTCTGCCCTCCACATGTAAGGAACAAGATGTGCTAACTCTGCTTTTGCAATCACATTGGAACTAAACTGTTGTACAGAATATATATATATATATATTTAGGGGTTGTACGAAATAATGGAAACACTTCTATACTAACTCATTTTTTTCATATTTTTTCAGGAAATACTTAGAGAATAATTTTAAAACTTTAGAAATTTAAGTCATGCAATTTCTCATACATACCAATATAAAGCTTTTAGACGTTTGATGGACCGGTAAATTGTGATTGAAAAATTATGTTTTTAAACACTCTACTCCAAAAAAAATGCAGCGATAATCTTGTAAAAAATAAGAAATTACTATAAAAAATGCTTTTAAAAGTAACAATTATTTTTTAAAAATTATTACTTTATAAAATAAAATTTAAAGAGAAATATGAATGAATAATATGTAATACTATAAGTAATATATATCTGTTAGTTTTTCTTTCATTTTCAAACATACTAAGTGCATAAACTTGTAATCTCTTTTTGCCAGGAACTTTCAAACAATTCCAAGTTAAATGATTTATAATTTAAAATTTGCCGAAAAGATTACAAGCAAACGTCACAAAAATTGGAAAAACGTGTATGCTCTTTTTCTTTCTATGATTTTGCTCTACATGTTTCATTGGTGATAAACAGTTGACACAAAAGGGGCAATAAATTGTATTAATGTAGTTTACAGGCTAATATCATTGGTGGTAACCGTTTGGCATAAAAGGGGCAATAAATTGTCCTAATGTAGTTTACAGGCTAAGTCGTAGAAAGTCATCAGAGGCTTCAAGATGAGGGGGGTTAAACTTAAGCAAGTGCGAGGGATAAAATGGTGATGCCACGTAATTTTAACCATTTTAGTATGTAATATTTACTATTTTAGTTATAAAAATGTTCTTAAATAATATTAAGTATTACTACTGTATTTTATTAAGTAGGTACTTTCATTGGTAAATTTAAAAAAGCAAAAAGAAGACTCTAATTTAAATTTCTAAAAAATCCAATTTAAATCAAATCAATCTGATTTTTTTTTTTAAATCATGTTTTCTAACCTCATTTGCCTAGTGCCTTAAACAAATTATAAATGGTTAAACTTCACCAAATAAATATCGCTATTAACTCTTAATAAAATGTATTTTTGCAGAGCCTCAGAATGATTGCAACTGCAAACCTACTCCATCAACTAGGGTGTGTTTTAAAGAAGGAATTCCAGAACCAGAATAATCCTAAATATTACTTAAAATGAAAAAAATAGTTCTTCCAAGCCTTGCTGTATGGGATGACATTTAGTTCATCGAACCATAACAAAATGGCTTCATCTGGCAGTTCTGTCAGTGAGGTATCGGTGAAAGGGAGCCGACTCTCCAACCAGAAACGACTCTCCATGTGGAACTGCCACAGATACTGTATCAGTGCTTTTCGACTGCCTCGCTTCAAGAATCTTGAAGTAGAAATCTTGTATCAGCGATACTTCCTCCACCTCAACCAAAGAAACTTGACTGCCCTTTTAGGAATCGTGTGTGCAATTGGCTGCATCATGTTGATATTTAACTATATTTTAAGTGACCATCGATCTCTCACCCACGGGATAACATTTGGAGTTATAGTGACATTAAATCTGATTATGGCCATTTTAAGTACTCAGTCATTTTTTAACCAAATTTACTTATTCACATTCTCATACACGGTTATGCTTTCGTTTTTCATCACCATCATATTAGTCGTTATTGACTCTCCGGTTCCCAGTGCCATGTCCAGTATTTGGTGTACTGTACTTTTTGTTTATTTTGGTTATACCTTACTCCCTGTACGTATGCCTGAATGTTTGTTAAGTGGAATCATGTTGTCTATGGTACAACTTATATCATATACAATGGTAAATGATACAGACCCATTTATATGGAAGCAGGTAATCGATTTTTCTATGTATTTTCTGTTATTTCTATAGATTTTCTGTAATTTTTAAAGTTTTTACAATTTTAAGATTTTAAAAATTGTTGAAAGATGTGAAATTTCCTACTTTACTAGCTAAGTAGAATAAAATTACATTTTGTCACAAACCCATTTTGTCATGATTTTCTCAAACGAACATGTCCTGAATAACTTATTTTTATATAACTTTTCTTTCTGCAAAAAGTCGCAAATTGGAATTTTCTCAGATCACAAGTCAAATATTTAGCTGTTTTGAATTAGTTCCATTCTATGGGTGACTTTTCAAAAATTTAATTCTTTTTGAATTCCTCTAATTGTATTATTACCGATAATGGAGGTATTATAGTAATTGCAATCAATTAAGAAATTTAAATAAAATTTAGACTTCTTGCATTTAATTTTGAGTGACAGCAAATACCATATTTAATACAATTTTAAAATTTTATGCAAATTTTTATTTTTTAAATTTATTGCATTTTTGAAGCACTCCCTTTTTTCATGTATGATGTTATAAAGTAATGTTTTATTATGTTTTTATTTATTTTTGAAAATGAAGAAGACTATGTGAGATTGAATTTTATTTTGGGAAATGTTACTTGTTGAATGTCAATCAAATGTTTCATTTTGGATTTCACTACTATTCACTTCACAACTATATACTTTTGTTAAATGTTTTTTCAAAAATCATTGACATTAATTTTATTTTTACTTTGAAAAAAAAGTTCAGTTTGCAGAAATTAAATTCTGTTATAATTTTTAGTTTTACAAATTATACAGAGCTTGTAGTTGTCCTGATTTTCTTGATAAAAATTTTTTTTTTCTTCCAATTTTTGCCCTAATAATATGGATTTTTGTGTGTGCTCAGAACACTCTAGTTTCTAAGACTAAACATGCAAATTTACAAGAAATGGTTTGAAGAATTAAAGGATTTGGATTTTGAATCCAATATCTTTTTATTTTAGTAGATATCGCAAAATTCAATAGTTCTAATTTAGGGATCTTCTACTGATAATACACATGATTCCAGGAACGGATCATGTGTATTAACTCAATCAATCGCGAACATGGTTCAAGGGAAATTCAAGCAGCCCTGAAGAAATTTTTAGTTCAATATAAAGCAAAAAATTGCTAGTAAATTTTTTATTGTAGAAAAAAATTGTTGCTTTCAAAATTTTTCAATGTAAAAATAATCAAACTGTTACTGAAATAAAATAAAATCAAGTAAGAAAAGAAAGTCCTGATATTTTTAATATAATATTATAACTTGGATATTGAGTATTTATTAAAGAATATCTGATAAAATTTGTATCTTTAAAAAAAAGTTAAAGATAGAAAATTTTAGATTAAAATTTAGTCAAATTTCTTATGTTTTTCTCTAAAACTAACATTTCTTTTTAAGGTATTGGCATAATAAAATAAATGTTTCATTAGTTTTTGTTTATTTTTCCAGCTAATAGCAAGTTTAATACTGTTTGTGGCTGTCAATGTAGCAGGTATATTTTCACATTTTCCAAGCAAATCTTCCCAAAGAGAAGCTTTTATGGAAACAAGACAATGTGTCGAAGCTCGGCTGAACATTCAAAGAGAAAATCAGCAACAGGTAAAAAGTTTTATTTTAAAAAACATAATTTTGTTGTACCTAAATTACTTGACTTGTACTTGAGGGGATTAATCTGTTCCTTCTTGTACTGATTTTTTTAATTTTTTTTTTATACTCTTGTTTCATAAATTATGTAAAATACCGATTTGAATTTCATAGTATTTCATTTCATAGTATTTCATTTCAATTTAAGTTTGGTAATTAATTTTAACTTTTTAAAATTATTTTTTTAAAAAATATTTTGAAGTGTTAAATTGTTGGATAAAAATATGACGACAAAACTAGATCCAAACGTCCAGTCAATCATCATTCTTAAGGACTTTATTTGATGTGTTTATTAAAAAAGTATAAATGTCAGCTTTAATTGTTTTTGTCATTATTTTTCTTTTTAGGAGCGACTACTGTTATCTGTGTTGCCACGTCATGTTGCTATGGAAATGAAAGCTGATATAGCCAAGAAACCTGAAGACACCATGTTCCATAAAATATACATTCAGAGGCATGAAAATGTTAGGTAACAACTGTAATAAATAATTTATTTTTTTGTTGTTGTTCAAATTTTAACTTTGAGAATGATTGAATGTTTTTTAGCTAAGATTAAAATTTTTGGAACCTATGGTTGTACAGTCTGGAATGTATATCAACCGTAGGTTGAATTTTTTCCTTTAAACATGTGTTTCCACTATTCATGTAAAAAAAAAATAATTGGCATAAAATTTTTAAGTTTTACAATTCAATTCAATATTGTCTTTTATTTTTTAAAGAAGTCATTATTTTCTATCTAAATCTTTAACTGTTTTTAAAACTAGAAAAAAAATCATTCTAACCACAACATATGAAACAAGGAATATATAAAATAAATTTCAATTTCTTTTTCAATAATGATTTAACTTAATAGTTACCTAAAAAGTCCTTTAAAAAAAAAAAAAAAGAAGAATGAAAGATGGTTTAAAAAGTAGAGAAGGACTCTTGCTAAATACTCAATTCTTGAATTAAATTTATTGAAAAAGGCTGAATTTTGACCTGTTGCACATAAATAATTGAACAAACTGATAACATTTTAACAAAAAATTTCTTTTAATGCCTTAAGTTATTTTAAATTGAAGATATTGCAGTTAATTTAACTTTATAGTTGTTAGTATATGTAGTTTGTTAGTATTTGTAGTAGTTGTTAGTATTTGCAGTAGTATAATGTAATTTTTATATTTCATTGACCATAAAATTTCCTGCATCCTTAATGATTTATTTATTATGTAATAGTTAGCATGAAACTTATGATATTTCTTTAAATCTATTGGATTATAAAATGATATAGTAGATGGTATGACAATCAGATGATTGACAATTTGACTTTTTGGCAGGTAAAATGATAATTAATTTTTTATTATTTTTTTTTATTTTATATTTCTGCAAATATCCATTGTATTGCATTTAAGTGTAATGAAATAAAGGTGTAAAGATATTTGATTTATCAGTAAACAGGTTCAGTGAGAATATTCCGGTTAAAAAAATGTATTTTCAAAAATTTTTACTGCGCTTAAAATTTCTGATGTATCTGAAAAGCTAAGTAATCAAAGTAAATATTTAAGTTTCGTTTACCATTATTTAATGACAACAAAATTTTGATATAAAGTTGCTTTTATTCAATTTCATGAGGTTTGTAAAATTTTGAATATTAAATGAGATTATTTTTCTTTATAACTCTGTTTTACATATTTTATAGCCTGGTAAGCAATCTAAGAGCAAATAATTATGTTCAAGCAATAAAAAAAGAATGGAATTCATTCAGTCTTTGTTTGAATAAAGACTCTTTTAAAGACATTACAACTTCTCTTACTGTTAAACTTTGACAAAAACAAATCCCTTTTTGTGCATAAGTATCTGATGGTACAAAAAAAAGGGGTTTTTTTATTCTATTTCATATTTATTTAAGTTGATTATGTTATAACATTGACATTCCAATAACTGCAATGTTTGAATATTGAAAGTGTGTAAAATCTTCTATGATTTAAAAAATGGGGGTTGGTAGGTATGGAACATACTGTTTCAATTTTTATTGACTTAATTTTTAGATACATTTAAAAAAAAAAAAGTTCTATTTAACATGATTGGTAAAGCATGTTTTCACATTTGTTTATTAACACATTTTTCGCATTAGCAACGGCTAGGAGCTCTGGAATTCTCAAATGTTATCTTATTTATGAAATAAATTACTTGTTATAAAATATTATATACTTATTGTATTTGTTTGTTTTTCAGTATTTTGTTTGCTGATATTTGTGGCTTTACTAGTCTTTCATCTCAATGTACAGCAGAGGAAGTTGTAAAAATATTAAATGAGCTTTTTGCCCGGTTTGACAAACTTGCTTCAGAGAATCATTGCTTGAGAATCAAACTTCTGGGAGACTGTTACTACTGTGTAAGTGGGCTTCCGGAACCTCGTCCTGACCATGCTCAATGCTGTGTGGAAATGGGCCTCGACATGATTGAAGCTATAGCGTATGAAAACTCCTTCATTTTGCTAAATGCACACACTCTTGAAAATTGAAATAAATTTCTAATGGAACCTACACTGTAAAATTTTTTTTTAATTCATCTTAACACTGAAAATGGTGGCTACTTCTTTGTACCAAAAATGCTGTAGAGAAATGCAACTGGAGTGTTCAAATACTAGGGGCAGATCTTGGTGTCACAAGGGAATGTTCCTTTATGCTATTTTTATACTTTGTTTTGGTGTAAAGTAGTTTCCATTATTTTTGGTGTCTAGTATCACTGAAATTGATAATAACAGGTACACATTAAGAATCTGTTTGTTAACTTGTTTTTAACATTTAAAGTAAGAACAGTTACTTAAGGATGCCTATACACACTATAATAAAATTAATTTGAAAATCTATGGACAGTATTGGCTTTACAGAACAGAAGGAGATTAAAGTTATTTAGTGCAATTGACATATTAAACATAATTAAGCAGCATACATAAAACATTTGTAACAGCAAGGTTTTGTTTCTGTAAATGTGCAAAACAACAGCAAACTCACGCTTTCTTCTCTTGAGGGTAAACAATCTGCTGAAGATACCCAAATTACACAAAATTTGAAGTTTTGGGAAGCAAAAATAATTTACGAATAGTGTGAATGTGTTTGACTTTGGTGTGAGCATTTTCCATTGTTGGTGTTTAGATTTAACTACATGTTCTTTTAAAAGTATATTTATGATTGCTGTATTCAATGTTGACTTAAAATCAAATGTTTCTTTACCCTCAATTTTGTGTTCTTCTGTGCCAAATATGTATAAATATTACAACACATTGCTTATAGTGTAGAAATATTTAAGGATTTTTTTTAAGCCCATGTAGAATAGGTAAAATTTTTGAAAAAGAAAAAAATTTATCCAAATTTTTTTTTTTTTAAATTATCCATAATTTAAGTGTATTAAGCTTTTTGAAATCAAATGTTCACAAAACCAGTATTGCTGTCACAAAAACAGGCTTGTTAAAATGAATACTTCTTAATTTCTTTAGCTAACAACTGCAATTTTTGAGTTCGAAAATTTCGAAACATAAAATTTAAAATAGCACAAGCCTGCGAAGTTGAAGTTTTTGAAAAATACAAGAGAAGTTAATGTATATGTTATTTGATGTGCTGATTTCGAAAATGACCTTCATTTTCCCCCATCATGTCAGGATTTTTTGTAAAATTGATTTAGATGTCTTTGCTAAAATCCTATTTGGAAAAGAATTCTCTCAAACAACTTTGCATGTACTATCTAGTAACTGATGTCTTTAGTCATTTTGACCAATGTAAAATTGAATCTTGTAAAGGTAAATTGATTTTTGATCAATCGGCTAATTTTTTATAGGTTAAAAACACTGTTGCCAGGTAGCGCAAATCACCTCTTGTCGATAGAAAAACTATAAATACCTTGAGTTTAAGCTTTTTACATCAGTTTCTAAAAGAAAATCACCAGCATACTATTTTAATTTATTTTTATTTGGGTAACTTACGTAAAATTTATAATTGACCACGAATAGCAAATATTATCATGTTAATCTCAAAATCTTTATCCTTTGTCAGTCTTGATATGTCAACTTGTATAGTCTTTAGTCATTTTGACCAATGTAAAATTGAATCTTGTAAAGGTAAATTGATTTTTGAGCAATCGGCTAATTTTTTATAGGTTAAAAACACTGTTGCCGGGTAGCGCAAATCACCTCTTGTCGATAGAAAAACTATAAATACCTTGAGTTTAAGCTTTTTGCATCAGTTTCTAAAAGAAAATCACCAGCATACTATTTTAATTTATTTTTATTTGGGTAACTTACGTAAAATTTATAATTGACCACGAATAGCAAATATTATCATGTTAATCTCAAAATCTTTATCCTTCGTAAGTTTGTGGATATCTGGTCTAACAAAGATTCCCTCCTTCAACTTGACTTGAGATAAACCTTGAAACTTTTTGCACAGCTGTTTGGAACAATCACCATCTTTTGCAATAAACTTGACAAACTGCTTCATTACACGTAATTTTATATGTAACAATTCTTTTTTTGGATTAACTAAGCTGTTTTGAATAGCAGTCTTGGTGCCTGGCTCAGTATTTTGTCTTTTTGGCCATTCCTTTTTTACCCAATATTGAGTCTTGTCACTGCTGTCCCACTCACAAATGAAACATGGAAACTTTGTAAATCTACCTTTTGACCAAGAAGCATGGAGACAACTTTCAAATCATAGTAAATGGTTCAACTGTGTTGAATATATTTTATTTTGGCCTGATCGAGAGTCAGGTTTTCATAGCATTCTTTTAAATATACTGAGTGACCTACTGCTACAGATGCATACTAACTCCCATGATGAAGAACTACAGCTTTGAGGCTTATTTTAGATGAAACTGTAAGCAGCCTCCACTCATCTTTATCGTAGATGACAATGAATTTTCTCATCAATTCAGGAACATCAGAACAATATGCCAAGTTCTCCTCTTCATCAAAGTACTTAATAAATTCTTTTCCTCAATTCCTGTATCAATAAAAAGATGTTGCTTTGGGCAATAAGTCTGTTTCTTTCATTCTGTTGCCTAACCATTCTGTTGTTCTGTTTGTCAGTTGCCACTTTTGAAAGACCCAGATCTCTAGTCAGATGATTAAGTTCAACCTGAGAGAAGGGCTGAGGTGAACCAGATATAGATGGCATTTATTCGATACCGGAGCCATGAACTCGGGCGTATGGCCTATGAAATGTTATCAGGATAAGATATTAGCCTTTAATTTTTTCGGTTATACCCAAGAACATGACAGAAATAAAAATAACAATCATCAAAGTGGTTTTAGTGGTTCCTCTGAGCCATAAGCGTAGATTATTGAGACTGTGAACAAACGTTATGAGAAGCCCACGATTTCTCCCGATCTTCGAGTTTCATGGCAAAATATGCGGGATAAAGTTGTCTTACCTAGTCTGTAATGCTCCTCGTGTGATTTTTAACAAAACTATATTCGCCATCGTGTTTCACAAAACGCAGAGAAAAGTAGGCATTTAAAATGCTTCTGAAAAATTACCCTCGATTACGCTTGCTATTGTTCCTGAGACGTCAGCAAACCAAGATAAGAATTCTCTCGATGCTATCGGTAGAGAGATATTGTGACAGAGAGAGGGACGGTGACCAGAGCCTGACAAAGGCAGGGGCAATTGTCCCGAGCCTCACATCAGAAGGGGCCCCCAAATTGAATTAAAATTCTATTTTAGGTTTCCTTCTTTAATAAACTTTTTTTAAACAAAATATCAGTACAGTGTAAAATCCGTCAGTTTTCTGTTAGCTTCTTCATTAATCTATCGTATGAACACAAAAAATTTATATTTCGTAAACCCATGGCTTCCTAGTGCGGAATTCAGCTAAATTTTCGCAATGACGATGGAAACATTTGACCAATGAAAAGCCTGAATATCGCAACACTTTTGCATATCGCAAAATACGATATATTTACAAAAATACTGGCTTCTGGTTGGCTTAAGTGAGCCATCATAATTGTGAAAATTTTGCTGAATTCCGCCCTAATGTCAACAAGGATATTAATTTTTTGCAGCTGGAGGACAAAGTTAACAATTAGAAAACTGCATTTGGCATGATGGACATACACTTGTCAGATAATAAATAAAATGCACAGAACGATATTTCGTCTGACCATTCGAGGGGAGGGGGCTTAATAGTCATTTTTGGTTCTTGTCAATTTTCTTGTTATATATGTATAATGAGGTGAAAAATTTACATACCTCCATAAAGTTCAAAAGAAGTTTTTGCCCCGAGCCCCAATTAGGCTAAGTCGGGCCCTGACGGTGTCAGGAAGATGTCATAGAGGGATACTTTTGTTAAATTTAGCCAAAGTAGAATGCTGGTCAGGCAAAAAGGGAAGAAATTCAAAAACCAAAAATTGTTTTTTATTTTTTTTGGTAAATTTTCATAAAAATTCCAGTAAAATTTAATTTTTCTAGAAAAGGGGACGTGATAGACATTTTTCATTTTTTTTTCATTCCAGCACATATTTCACTCATTTGATCCCTTAACTGTATAAAGCTCTTGAGATATATATATTTCTTGGGAGCATTTTATTAACTTTAATCTAAAAATTTCGTGATAGAAATGGAAAACTTTTTACACATACTTACAATTTTTTTTTAACCAAAGATCTCGATATAAAAAATAATCTGCATGAATTATTGATTTTATTTGATAATGATTGGGAAAAATTTAATTTTAAGGCACAAAAATTTTTTCATTGTTTTTCAAATATGTAGTTTTAAATAGCAACTCTTGAGATTCAATTGACTAATTTTGAAAAATTTTAAATGGTTAAAAAATATTAGTTTTTGGAAATTTTATTACTCGTTATCATATTTATAACTAGATTGATAGTTCATTTTTCCTGAGGTGAGGAAAAACAATAGTAAATTTAACTCAATGGATAGTATTTGGTGGGCTGAATACTTAAGTGTTTGGTTATTTAAACAAAATCTCACGCATCCGTGTTCAAAAATATATATACCACATAACAAACAGAAAAATATGGTACCTATTAAACAAGTGATAAAAGTTTTTTTATTGCTTAAAAAGTTTTTCAAAATATCCAAAATATATTTCTCTCTTGGAGGTTTATCTTCCTCGTGATTTCTGCAATCATAATGTTGCCTTATAATTTTTACCAATACTTCAAAACTTTTCAAAATACCGCCATTTTTATATAAACAGTTTGTAATAACATATAAACATTAAAATGAGTTACCTATTAAATTACATCTATAAACAGTTGATTGTTTTCATGCATTATATAATGTGTTAGGAAAGCTGAAAAATTGATTACTGTGTTTTTTGCTGCTTAGATTAGTGCGTGAAGTGACTGGTGTTGATGTAAATATGCGAGTAGGAATTCATACCGGTAGAGTCCACTGTGGTGTTTTGGGATTAAGGAAATGGCAGTTTGATGTATGGTCTAATGATGTCACGCTAGCTAACTATATGGAGGCTGGAGGAATTCCAGGGTAATTTATTTCTATCTGCATTGTTTAATACTGAATTTTTGAATGGTTATTAAATTTAGTTTAAAAAAAAAAATTCTAAAGTTCTCTATTGTACTCACTGAAAACCTTTTAAACTACTGAAAATCCTTCTTGTATAGTTATTTTCTACCTTTGTAATTCATAAACCTAAAAATCTCTTAAATTTTTATTTTCAAATATACTAACAATATATTAAGATTTGTATAGCATCATATATATTTTTCTAAGAAGTCTTCTTCACATTTTAGCCTATAAATATATGTTCGACTTAATTTAACATATTCTGATACTTTCCTTTCAGCAGCTCAATTTCAATATAAAAGTTTCCATCATTGTTACCTTTTCATGTATGTAAAACTAAAAGATCAGTGCAATTATATTACATAACTTTTAATAAAAAAAAAAGTGTTTCAAAAATTTTGAAATATATTTATTCCAGTTTGTCACTTTTATGGTATAAAGATATTGCTTCTTATGAAGTTTGGTAAAAAAAAAAATAAAAAAAATATGTATGCTCTATCATTTTTGAGATTTTCTATAAAGGAAGACTGGTGCAGATATTTCACCACTCAAAGGTGGATTTTAGTATTCAATGTGTGTAACGACAGGTTCTATTTGCTGTGTTGGGAACATTTCAGGTTTCCTGGGTTACATAACTTCTGATTACTAAGGAATTGTTTTTCTACAGATTGTATTTGAAAACACAACTACAGTTAAGTGTCGAATTGTCATTCACTTTGAAATAAAATACCAGTTTATAAGATAAATTTAATTTTGTAAGTCAAAAAGTTTCTTGTACCTTTAACCAGTCTCCGTGTTGTGCCTTGAATCAATCCAAGTTATATGTAATGGGTTCCGCTTGCACAAGCACATTTTCCTTTGAACTTTGCTTCTCACAATAAATAAAAAAATTTATGTTCTTAGTTAAACTATAAATTTTGTAAACATATGAATAAAATATTCTTTGCAATCCCATTTATGATTCACTTGGTTGATTTTAAATTATTTTGATTACTTTAAATAAAAAGTTTGAATTGCATGATTATCCAAATTCAATCAAGAAACAAGTTTTAAAGCGAAAAACTCAAAATGAACATTATCTAAAGCAGGGTTGGCAAAAAACCAGGTTTTTTGGGGGGGGGGGGGGGGAAACAAAAAAAACCCCAGTTTTTTGGTTTAAACCAGGTTTTTTCGGTTTAAACCAGTCAACTAATATACATACTTAAAAAATTTAAAAAGTTATTTTTAGACAAAATTTTAATATCAGAGTTAATAAGTTATTTTTAGGAAAAATTTTCTTGGCATATTCTAAAGCCTTTTTTTCATCGACTGACAATTCGTAATCATCTTTATCTACAGCTTTTGGCTTGTGTTATTGCCATTTTATAACGATGATCTAATTTTTTTAATACATCTTTTTAATACAACAAAAAAAACCCCAGTTTTTTGGTTTAAACCAGTCAACTAATATACATACTTAAAAAATTTAAAAAGTTATTTTTACACAAAATTTTAATATCAGAGTTAATAAGTTATTTTTAGGAAAAATTTTCTTGGCATATTCTAAAGCCTTTTTTTCATCGACTGACAATTCGTAATCATCTTTATCTACAGCTTTTGGCTTGTGTTATTGCCATTTTATAACGATGATCTAATTTTTTTAATACAACAAAAAAAAACCCAGTTTTTTGGTTTAAACCAGGTTTTTTCGGTTTAAACCAGTCAACTAATATACATACTTAAAAAATTTAAATTACTTCCAAGAACAATTAAAATAAATAACAAGCAATTATATCAAACCACACTAAATTTTATTAAAATTTTTATATTTAAATACAGGATTGGGAAAAAAACAGGAAAAGTTTAGAGAAAAACTTTTTTTTACCATTGAAAAACAAGTTTAGGATTCAACATTTTGAACAAAAAAACAAGTTTTGCAGTTTTCTAAGCCCAGTCTGTTACGCAATTTTGATTGTACAACTCCAAAAGTAGAAAAAATTCTCTCAACATTTGCAGTAAGAATTACTTCCTTAAACACATTGGCATTAAACTTCTTAATATCGTTTTCTTGCATTCGCCACCATTCTATAACTGTTACATTTTCAATAAATTCCTTTTGAAACAGATACCTTTGGAATGGAAAACTTTTTACACAAAATTTTAATATCAGAGTTAATAAGTTATTTTTAGGAAAAATTTTCTTGGCATATTCTAAAGCCTTTTTTTCATCGACTGACAATTCGTAATCATCTTTATCTACAGCTTTTGGCTTGTGTTATTGCCATTTTATAACGATGATCTAATTTTTTTAATACATCTTTATTGAATTTCTTATCGTGCATTTGCTTTTTTCAATTTTTAAAAATTAAAATAGTCTCTCATATCGAACAATTTTCTCTCTGTGCCCTATCCAGAGGTACACTAATTGGTTTTAACTGCTGCAAGTAATCTTCTGCATTTCTTTTCAATGAAATGTTTGAGATTAAATTTTGAACATTTTTATCAATCTTATCTTTATAACTTTCACATATATTTACTAGAATGGGCCATGATTTTAGATGCCTCTTTAAGGCGTCAGCAAAGGAATTCCAACGAACTTCACATGGCAATATTAACTTTAGTGTATTTGTGACTTTTCTGTTGTTGTTGTTGCTTATCCTCACTGTCTGACAGAGTCAGACAAGATCCATGAGTTTGTTGACTGATAGGAAGTCAAAGACTAGGAGAGGATTGCTTAAGAGATCCTCCTTAGAGAGTCCCATGCAATCCAAGAGGTGCTCAGGAGAAGCCTGATGAATTTGGCACTATTGGTGAGGGAATGTGCAGCTTCAGTTAGTCCAAAGACCAGAGCACTACTTGGTAGAAATCTGTCTTGGCTCCTTCGCCTACTGATATTTAGCTGGGCATAATGGAATGGCCTTCATGCCTTGGGTGGCCCTACCAGGAGTAAACTCCCGACGTACTTCACCCATTCCGCCTAGGCTCACCCTCCCGCCACGATGAGGCAAACCGCAAACAGTCGGACTTGGGGAGGGTGACTTTTCTAAAGCATGCACTTGCAAAATGATTATTCCTAAAATACTTAATGACATGCAAAATTTGTTCTTTTACGTTCGGATAACTTATATCCTCAGCCAGTAAGTTCAAAATATGAGCAGCACGTTCGTAAGTAATAACTCTGAATTCTTCATCCTCAACTTCACACTTATCAATCATTTTTCTCATTTTTTCAACAGTGCCTGTATTATCCGTCACTAATGAACATACTGAACACTTAAATTCTGACTGGCACTTATTAATCGATTTAACAGCAATGTCATAATGATTTTCACTTGTATGAGCAATGCCAGAGGTGTCAATAGTTATCAGCTAAATATGTGTTTCCATCTTTTGTTGTTAAAGTAACACAAATCACCGGTTCATTGTGAATGTTTGACCATCCATCTAATCCTAATGTGACAATTTCACCTTTTAATATTCCTGCACATTGAGTTGAGTTGTTTGGTTGAAAGTTAAAGTTATTTACAACATCAAACAATTTGAAAAATATAATTATAAATAAATAAATAAAAATGCAATTTTAAACTATTCTTAGGGAAAATACCAAATGGTTTTTTTAGAGGAAAAAACCATTTGGTTTAAACCATGCCAACCCTGATATAAAGAATAACACTCATAGTCCCAACATATAATACCGTGTTTTACCTTAAACCAGTTTAAAAAAGAAATCTGAAATGTCTGATTATGCTTTATCATTATGTTTTTCCTGCAAGATTTCTAAACTATTGTTTTCTGCATGGAAAATTAAAACAAGGTCAAAAATAGAAAACTTTCTCCTTTTTACTGTTCTTTATATAAATGTATTGCAATTACATTTCTTTTGTGTTTATTCAGGCATGTGCACATCACAGGAGAAACACTGAAATTTCTGAACAATGACTATGAAGTGGACCCTGGCTGTGGAGGAGAACGCCATAAGTATTTGAGGGATCACAACATCGAAACATACCTAATCATCCCCGATGAAAAGAAGCGTATAAGCTCTGTTCGCCCTCCTCAGTACACAACGCCTAATAATGTCTCCAAAGAAATGCGTATGATGGGACATTCTGACATGCACAAATTTGACAGCAGGTTAATTGAGTTTTTTTTTTACCTCTTTGTCTAGACATTATTTTAAAGTGTCACAAAGCATTGAGTTAGTCAGGGATAAGATTGCCCAAAAGGCATAAAAGCTGAATTTTCACATGAGTAAATCTTATCTGATTTATTGCAAAAATATCAGTAACATATTCCCATCCAGTTTCGCTGATGTTGTAATGCCTATATATAGCAATAATCAACAATAGAAAACTGCCACATTTATAGTAACTAATTCAAGAAAAAAAACTTACTTTTTTACAAGAATCGTGATAAAGGATTTTAAAATCGCATGAATATAAATCACGATATTGAAATCGTGAATGAAACTCGATATTGCATTTTAAAAATGCGAAAATGCATAATTTTAAAATCGCTTAAATGCGAATAACGAAACTTAATTTCTAAATGGTGTGAATACAAATCCAAAGCCTAATTTTTTAAATCATGTGTAAATAGATGTTGGATATTACAACCGAAAAAACTAATCACCACATTGGATAAACTCGTGTGAATACGAATCATTGCATAGAATTTTAAAAACGCCTCAATACAAATAGCGATATTGGGTTTTTAAATCTCATAAATAAGAATTGTAATAAACGATATTGAAATCGCCTGAATAAGAACCGTAATGCACAACTTTTAAATCAGGTAAATATGAAAATCGATGTTTGATATTAAAATGAAACGACGTCTGGATGACGAAAATACAAACTATCTAGTGGACAGGTAAAAATAAGGAAAATCTTAATTTCTGCTCCTAAAAGCTAATAGCTAAAATAAGTAGATATGCGGAAGAGTGACAGCTAAGTAGTTTGAATTTTCTATATATCTTACGATAAATTATATCTATATACCAAATCGGTAATAAATTTAATTATTTTACTTCAATGGCTGAATTTTCAGAAAAAGCAAAATATTTATAAAAAAGAACTGAAGCTTTTAGAGAATCGAAGTAACTGATAAAAAAGCTGAAATTCGAGAAGCAAAAATCTCATCCCTGGTTAGTGCACAGTTTCTACCCTCTTTTAATAATACAAATGCTGTGAACAGAGCCAATATAAAGTAGTGAGTTCACAACCTTTTTTGGACTACTTTAGGGATCAAAAAAGTTCAACACCTCTTACGAGAAGGAATAAATAGTAATAATAAAAAGGAATAAATAGTGATAAATAAACCTTTTGATATTTTTGCTATAATGCACTTCAATAGTAATGTCCTTAAGTTATTAAAAAAAAACAACTTTATTCCCTAATATTGAATTATTTAAAAAATTAAGAAGCACCTAAATTATACAAATAAATTAGCTTAAAAATATGTATTCAATTACATTATGAAAAGAAAACTAAATGAAAGAAAAATTAATGAAAACTTAAATACTTTTAAAGTTCTCATAATAAATATAGGACACTTTTTTAACAAAAAAAATTATCTTTGATTTTGGTTAAAGATCATATTATTCTTTCAAAGGAAATTAATTGAAGTCGCAAGGGCACAAATATTTTAAATTCATACGGAAATTGTTGTTCCATTCGATTTTAAAATTTGTTAAGTAGGTATTATAATATTTTGTGTGCTTTAAAAAAGTGTTATAATTACAAATATATATGCTAAAATAGAAATCTAAGGTACCAAACTTAATAAATTTATGAAATTTAATGTGTACTCAATAATAAATTCTTACTTAATTTATAAACAACCCAATAGATTAAGTTTTTGAAAGATATTACTTTAGGAGCCACCTGATTCCTCTGTTTATATAAGGTCTTAAGATGAAAGATTTGCTTTTAAAATAATGCCATGGATTTAGAGCAATTGCATCAGTCACCAACTAGGAACCACAAAATTCATGCAAATGAAGGACAATGTTTCTGGTATCAGTACATACACAATAAACAAGATCATTGAAAACCAAAATTTTAAATTTTGAGAAGGTATGAAAAGAATTAGGTATTACTGCTAAAACAATAAGTTGTACTTGTTTGAAATTTTAATTTAATGTAACTCAACTTCAATATTTATTGTACTTTTCTTTAATTCAAATTTCTGATAAATTCAACACTTTGTATTTCCTCTTAGTTTGAATAAAAAAGTATTTATTCACTTACAAAAAATATTTCAGAATTAGCATTTAAATATAAATTTAAATAAAATATAATTAATATGAATGTAAGTAAAAAATCAATGTCCTAAATATTAATTATTTTCAGCTACAGACGTAGAGAATATAAAAATCCTCAAGAAGAAGTGAATGACTATTTGTCCCGTGCCATTGATGCTCGCAGCATTGACCGATTGAGGGATGAGCACTGTCGACCTTTTACCAACTCATTTCATAAGAAAGATATCGAAGAAAAAGTGAGTATACTTATACATTTTCAATTGTACAAGGGTACGTTTTCTATTTTTTATTACTAAAATAAAAATATGCTGCCTGTTTTAATTATTTTTGTTTTTTGGAGAAATATTTATATGGTCCACAAATTTTTAAAACCTTTTTTTTAGAATACAATTAATTTTTTAATCACTTGTTATCATTTCCTAAATTTCCATCTTTAATTTTGTACATCTTGAATTCATATTTAACTATGAAACTAACGTTTTTTATTTCAAGTGTAACTTAGCTTTTAAGTTATTCAAATTTTTATGAATACAATCCTCTAAAAGATTTTTAATAATCTTTCTTTTTTTTTCTTTCCTTTTTTTACAAATTTTAAGAAATAATGGGAAAGTACTTTTCTTTCTAAAAAGAATAGAGTTATTTTAATTTTCTGTTATTAATTCAGTGTTTAAATTAAACTTTGTTCAGAGAATATATTAAAAAGTACACTCTGAAAATTGGTGAAATTATTTGAAAGTCATGTTGCAAACATGAGTGTACAAATTTAAGTATGTGTTAAAGTTATAGGATATTTATTTTTAAAAAAATTTAAAGACAATGTGGTACTATCCAGCTTGCACATTTTTTTCTTTTGGTTATTTTCTGATGATTTTTCATTGTTTCCCTTTACTTTTTTTTTTTGCAGTATATGAAGGAGGGAGATAAAATGTTGTCAACGTATTTCATTTGTTCAGGATTCATGCAGCTTTTTATTATTATAATTCAACTAATCATTTTACCAATGTGAGTATATGCATTCACTTTCTTTTAATACTTCAATATAAAGGCAGAAAGAAATTTACAGTAGCTATTTTAAGAAATAATGTTATAATACATACCGTATATTCCGGCGCATAACGCGCCCCGGCGTATAACGCGCACCCGTAATTTCTAATACTTTTTTTAAATTTTAAGATATACTCTTCGTATAACGCTCACGAAAATTAGGATTGTACATGTGCAATATTTCGTCTTTCAAGATCGTAAATAAAAAGTTTTTTTCCCTTTCTTTTGCAAAAATAAAAGAACTGAATTTGACATGTATGTGAGGGTAGAGTTGAAAGAGTAATAATGTGATTCTGAGAAAAGAGATGTAGTCGTATTCAGCAGTGCAGGTGTGTGGAAGAATGTTGTTCCCCACATTCTAGAAGTAAGGGGGGGAGGGGTATCTGGAATGCTGTCTATTGTGTATGTCTCAAAAGCATACCACGAATCAGGAGACAAAACGTAATTCCTCTTCGGCCAATCGCACCATTTGATGTCCTGCCTTTGAAAAGTAAACATTGTAAACTTCAAGAATTCAGCGTAGTTTTTAGTAGTAGACATGGCTCCTATCAAACGAAGCAAACACAGCGCTGGATTTAAATGCAAAGTAATTCAGTTTGCGAAAGAAAGTGGAAATCGGGCTGCGGCGAGACATTTTGGTATTGGGGAAAGCTCGGTGCGTGAATGGAAGAAAAATGAACAAAAAATAATGGATATGCCTAAGGATAAGTGTGCATTGCGTACAGGACTAGCAAAATGGCCGAAAATGCAGCATTTCAAATAATCTGAACGGATCAGAAGATGACTGTTTATTTATGGATGAGGGTAACACAGATGATGAAGACGAAACAGATTGTGATGACGTGCCTGAAGAAATAACGGAAGACGAATATAATGAACTATTTATGTAATAACGAAAATGAATAAAGTATATAGGTAAAGGTATGTTATTTCTTTAAAATAAAGTTTTTTTCTATATTAAATTTTTTTTAATCAATAATTTTTTATATTCGGTGTATACCGCGCACCCGTAAATTCCAATATTATTTTTTGTATTAAAAGTGCGCGTTATACGCCGGAATATACGGTATAACTGTTAATTAGGGCTCGAAATATCTCAACTTTTGCGTAGCCCTGTAAGAGTGCTTTGTGGACCAACATGTGCTACTGGCCATAATCTACAAAATATTTGCCTGACTGAAACTTGTACCTGGCAGCAGGGGCATACGCAAGGGAGGGGTTTAAACACCCCCCTTGAGCTCAGACAAAATGGCAAAAATAAAAATTTTAGTAGAAATTATGCTGGCTATTATTTTTTAAGACTATATATTTTTATTTGCCTTATTCCTACTTTTTTTCTCACAGTATTTCTCAGAATACTGACATTTATTATAAGAGGGTTGCATTTTTTAAACCAAATTGACAAGATACTGTTACGGGCAAGCCCCAGTCGCTGGTTCCTTTCTGTCCTGCCAGTCGCAATAGTTTTCGAGACTGGCTGGCATTCGCGAGGTCTTTACGCGATGATTCTGGAATTCTAGACGTTCTGTCGTCTTTCAGACAATTCGAGAATTTTGGACATGCGGTGAAAAATTTTATGAAAGGGGGAACAGAGTGTAGTGGAGTTAGTTAGTCAGACTAAGAGTTAACTCTGCCGCTTGTCTTTCGGAGCTCGTCGCTAAATCTGTTTTGTTTTGTCTTAACAAAAAGTCCATTCAATCGCCGAACATGCCGTCGCCACTATTTCGACTATTGAAGAAATCAGTAACAATACCAATGGAGATACTGTGCTGGTTGAAGTTATTCATTCCAGCTCAAAACTTTTAGATCGTAGCATAGCGGATATTTCTGTGCCAATATTTTTATATATATATACAGTAAGACCCCGCTTAACGCTGTTTTGGTTCAGTGCTCTTTTATTTCATCCCGGGGATTCCCCGAATATGTACATAACATATCCGAAACAGTGTAGTTGTGTTTCTTGTTTGGTGCGGTGCTGTATAGATGCATTTTTATCATTTGAAACATTGTTGACATTATTGTAAGTACATATAAATTTATATAATACTATAACGATTAATACAGTGACAAATATTATGATCTTTAGTTTTTATCATGGGTGATAATGAAAAACAAGAAAAGAAAGAAACCATAAAATGCAAGTGATTAGAAGATTAATAAGGACAATTCTTAAGAATAAAGAAAAAATACTGTCATCGGCAACTGCAACTACATCAAGCTCTGCAACTAGAATTACCCGTTTTAGAAATTACATAATAGAGGAAAAGGAAAAACGACTGTCTATATGGATTGACCACGAAATTGAACGCAATATGCCATTAAGCCAATCTATCATAATGGGAAAAGCTAGAAGAATTTTTAATTACATTCAGGTTGAGGCAAGTGACATAAGTGAAACTTTCTTTGCTAGTCGAGGATGGTTTAATAGATTTAAACATCGAAATAATCTTCACAACATAAAGATTACAGGAGAAGCAGCAAGTGGTGATATGAAAGCGGCGGCTGAATTCACAGCAACATTAAAAACAATAATTGAACAAGGAAACAATCCTCCAGAATTGGTTTTTAATGTTGATGAAACAGGCCTGTTTTGGAAAAGAATGCCAAAATGAACATTTCTATCCCGTGAAGAGAAACGAGCACCAGGATTTATTGCTTAACACTTCTACTGGGTGGTAACGCAAGCGAAGATTTCAAATTAAAACCACTACTAGTTTACCACTCCGAAAACCCAAGAGCGATGAAAGGCATGTAAAGGCTAAATAAACTTTACCTGTAATTTGGGAGTCTAATAAAAAAATCATGGATAACTATGAAAATTTTCCAGGATTGGTTCACTGAACATTTCTGTCCGTTTGTTAAAGATTGTTGCAAAATTAAAAAACTTGAACAAAGAGCGCTACTATTGATAATGCTCCAAGCAACCCAAAAAATTTATCAGACTTAACAACATGCAGTCCAGTCGAAGTGGTTTTTTTGACGCCTAACACAACTGCCTTAATCCAACTAATGGACCAAGGCGTTATATTCAATTTTAAAGCTTATTACTTATGGCGAACATTAAAGCAGATATTTGACAAAATAGACGGATAAGAGAAGCAATCAATAAAAGAATTTTGGAAAAACTACAATATCATGAATGCTGTAGAAAACATAAACCTATGATATAACAGAAAGATCTTTGAAAGGAGTATGGGAGAACATTTGTCCATATTTAAGTAAGAGCAAAGACATTGGACACTCTGTCGATATAGAATGTCGAATTAGCAAAACAAACCGGTTTAGATGAGGTAAATGTGGATGATGTCGAAGAAATGGTTCAAGAAACAGCAGCTAGTCTTCTTAATGATGAGCTCAAGGAATTAACTGAGCAAGAAGAAAACAAAAATATTGATAGTAGTGATTTCGAAGAAGAGCAAAAAGAACTTTCAAGGGCATTTTTAAAAAGGAGTTTGACCACTATAACTGAAATTATGGACCAATTTGTTGAAAATGATCCAAATTTTGACAGGAGTACAAAAGCAAGACGGAGTGTTATAGATGCTTTATCCACTTATCGACAACTTCTAACAGAATCCAAAAGGAAAACACAAACTACATTAGATGCCTTCTTGACAAAAAGGCTGAAAATTGGAAACACAAAATAGACTAAATGATCTGACTGACTTAGAATTTTATTTGTTTTTATAAGTGCGTATATTAGTTTATTTTGTTTTTATTTTTGTAAGAAATAAATGTTTGGTTTTATATTTTTTTTTAAAAAAAACATAATTATTAAATTTAATACTTAACCAATTTTCTATCCATCTTCCCCTAACCCCATTATTTACATGTTAAGATAGCATTGTTTTGCGCTGTTTCGCATTACGCTCTACTTTGATGGAACGTATTCTAGGCGTTAAGCGGGGTCTTACTGTATATATATATGCTGTTCTTGGATCTTTAGGATGTCAAAACGCAAGAATTTAAAATTTTTTAAATTATTTTGAGAAAAAATCACGACCTAAAATTAGTGAGGTGACAGCCTCTAGTACCAATGTAAGTTTTTCTGTTGAGAAGAAATGTTATACTTCTGTTGAAGAAAACGTTTCTAGCATAACAAAATCTGATGAATGTGAAAGTGGCCCTCAAAATGTTACTTCCCACCCATATGACGTTGGACTTTTTTCAGAAGATAGTACACGTGAGGATAAAAGACTGGATATACTAAAAAATGTTGGGGAACCCAATCCAGCATTTGTTTTTCCTGAAAAAGAAAATTGAAATTTCAGTACAAATGGCTTTATCGCTGGAAATGGCTTGCATATTCAGAGGTTAAGAGTGGTGCAATTTGCAAATTTTGAATACTTTTCGCCCCAAGTGGTGCCGGTTCTGGCAAGCAACCTTTAGGTCAACTGTGCGTAATGTAAAATTTGACAACTGGAAAAAAGCAGTGGAGTGATTTTCTGAACACGAGAAATATCTGTATCCAGATGTTATTAAAGAACTAAAATTAATGCGTGAAAATGCCACTGAAATATTCAAAAAATTTTATATGCTTTGCTTTTAACTCTTTTTGATATTATTAATGTTTTATTTTAATGAACTGATTTGCTACTTGGGTAGTCTTATACAAAAATTTATTAATGCAAATGTAAGATATTTAAGCATATGATAGCACAAAAAAGGAATTTTTATTCTATTTTATATTTATTTAAGTTCATTATGTTAAAACATTGACATTCCAATAACAATGTTGAAATTATTTACTGATTGGGTATTTTTATACAAAAATTTCCTTACCAAGCAAGCACCCATTGAATAACATGTGGGAAAACCAGTTTTTTTTTGTGCAAGAAAACAACTTTGTAATACCCTAACTGAGTTGTGGGTTGATAGTTAATGGGTTAAAATAATAGTTTTTCCTATTTCTCAAATCTCTAAATTCTAATTTTTATTATTTTTACATCCAAAATCTTGCTGTTTTTTTATTTTAGGCAACAAAAAAAAATCTTTTACCAGTTTTGACCTTTTACAATTTAGTATCCCATGCGCACAAAACATGCCTTATGTGTATAGACATACCATATTTTTAGTTCACAAAATTTTTTTTAAATATTAACAAAAATAAAAAGTGACATTTTATCTGACATGAGAAATGCAGGTTTATTTTCACATAGTACTTGATTATAAAGAAATAAACAAAATACGAACATAACTTAAGACCAGAAAAAATTAGAAAAAAATTACACTAAAAAGTACAGTCATGATCATGAAACATGAGAATAACTACTGATATCTATGTAAGTAATGATAGTTGACTATAAGTCTAAATACAACGATTATAATTTTATTTTTAAAAGTAAGGCAAAACTAATTATACATTAAATAGAAAAAAATTGCTTTATAACGAACTTACATTGTGATTTTTCCAAAAAAATTCATTTTCTATTTGAAAAATTCAACATAACAAGGTTTTGAGAAGAAACTCTTTGACATTGTAATTCACCTTAACATTAAGTGGATATATAACACCAAAGGGAAAAATATTTTTTTGACATAATAAGTTTTTCAAAGTATCGAGAGTATATTGTGTATACAGTTTTCTGCTAAATATGCTTTTGTTTAAAAAAATGCAAGAGATACTAATCTTTTGTTTTTTTAAAAAATTTCACTTATATATTCCTGACAGCTATACAAAAATTAGTATTTTTTAAATTTTTCTTGGAAAATAACATATAGCTGTATGGTTTACTTTTCTAAAAAGAATTTATTAGATTATTAGTTAAAGAATGCCATAGTAACATTTACTTAAATTTGATAAAGTAAGATTTTTAAATTTTTTTTCTTGGGTTCTTCATGCGGTCTATACAACCTAGTGTTTTGTTTGAGAAAAATAACCAATTTTAACGATTTTTGTTCTACTGTAAAAATAATCAGCTGAAATAAATTCTTGGCTTGTTTTGCATATTTCACATATTTAATCTCAAATTAGTAGCCGTTTGTATCATATATTATAAAAGCGGTTAAAATATAAAATTCAAACTGTTACCTAATATTAACATTTAAATTTTTAAGATTTCCAATTTAAATCTTTATCAATATAAATTTCTGTGATCTGTGTAAGCAATTCTGCAGTTGGCCAGCATAATGCAGAGTCATTTAAATTTATAAATGCCAAAAAGCTTGTATGTTGATGAGAATATCTTTTTCTTAAAATATGACATAAATAAATACATATGCCTCTAAATCAAAATTATTTCTTAACAAAAGTCTTTATTGCATAGTTACAAAAAATTTTAACATCTTGATATATCTTGTTCTGTAAGGTAAAGGGAGGAAGATAAAACTATGTCTAACACACAAGGAAAAGAAATTATAACTGGGCAACCTTTTAATTGTCCGCCTCAAGAATACTTAAAGAAGGGAAATCGCCAAATTCATAGACCAGTGTCTTGTATTTTTGGAAAAAAAAGTCTTATATTTAAAATTTCAATTCTTGTGAACTATTCGACCAATTCCATTAAAATTTTGTATTTTATGACTTACTATTACTACTTTAAGATTATGTAAAAATTGTATCCCTTACAATATTAAATAGTTCGACTAATATCAAATAAATAATAAAATGTAACAAAGAATTATTTAAAATTATTATGTATAAGGAATTATCTTCAGGAAATTCAGAATCAGTAAATTTTCAATTCGCTTCAAAATATGCAGACAAAAAAATAATGCAATTAATAAGAGGCCCAAACCTTTGTCTGCTCTTCTGACTGAACTTTGTTCTTTTTTTCTTTTTCATATTGCTGTTTCCTCTCCTATTTTGATTTCGTTTATTGCTCATTTGAGAAAAAGGTTAGAGTGGCATTAACAATTATATATTTTTTTGTGGACATTTATTTTGTTATTTTTTGATGCAGTTAATTTTTTTTTTATGTGTTTTTTCTTTTTACAAGTATTTTTGCTTTTTTTAGTATAATAAATATTCTTATATAATATTTTGTATGTAAAAAAAAAAAAAAAAAAAAAAAATCATTTTTTAATGGAAAATAAAACAGAAATAATTTTTTCTCAAAATGTTGGGTTCTGACTCTCTAAATATTAAGGGGTCTGGACCCTCCCTCCCGGTTGCGACACCCATGATACCAAACGTGAGTATGCACATTATAATAAGTGGTAATGCAAAATTGGTTCCAAAGAAATGTTATGTTTTCAGATATGTACGTAGGGACCATTCTCATGTTTATAGATTTAAGTTAGAAACATGAATGTGGCTTGACGTTTTTATTTATTTATTTATTTATTTTTTTGATCTCTAATTAGATGAATTATTGCATAAATTATTCATAAAAACTGTTTGTTTTTTATTTTAAATGACACGTTCAGTGGGATAATCTAGTTGCTTTCTGGCACATTAAACTGGTTTTTCTACACGCTTTTCAATGCTTGGTATGAAAATTTGTATTAAATTAACCTTAGAACAACAGTTTGAAGAGAATTTTTTCAAATTATTAACTAATAGAAACACTATTATTTAGCAGTATTCTATTTTTCAGACATTGGTTGCAGTTGATGTTTGAGTTTTGTTGCGGAATCCTATTACTTTTTATTATCATCACCATTGAAGCTCCCAAAAGTTCAGTAAGTTTTTTTTTTTTCATGATCAGTTTAATATATATAATGCTTACTTAATTGGTATTGGTATTAAAAACATTAGTAAGTTATTGCTTTTGCAAATATAGTTGTGACATAAATTCTCCTTATAATTATGCATTCAGTGTGCATTACTTGTTATCTAGTTTTTGTAAATCATAATTAATCAAATTCTTTTTCTTTAGGAGAGAATGTTTTTTTTTCAGTTCAATCTCTAATCTTTTATTAAATCTGGTACTCGATGCAACTATGCATTCTTCATTAAAAGCCAAATTGCGCAGGCATAAATTATTTGATCTTTTGTAAATAGCGCTTGGTCATAACTCAGGCTCGCTTTCTCAATAATTCTTTGGCAAAATGATAGTATTAAAAAATCTTTTTTAAAAGATAATAGTAAAAGATATTAAAAAGAAAGGTACATTTTCTTGTGTATTTTTTATATACATGCTTATTTATTTGTGTACAGTGCAACACAACAAAATTGGATCACCTTGAATATTTTTTGATCTAATGATCGGATCTTCACGTTTTAGGACTCAATGGTTCAAGGGGCTGTTCTTAAATATGCTAATTAATTAGTGCAGACAATATTTTAAGTTACGAATTCAGATACACATATATACTTTCTCTGAATAATCATACCTTTTTTTTTTTTACAAACTCGGATTTCTGACCCCCAAAATATTGGCAGCCGCAATCCGGGAAATAGGGTCCACATACTTTGGTCAGATGAGCGATCCAAAGTTTGGAGCTCATAATGTTAGTTTTATTTTTTGTGTATTTTGTCATATCTCGAGAACTTTTTAAGTGAATTGAGAAATTTTTGCACACAATTAAAAAATTTGTCTATCCAAAGATAAGTCTATGTAAAAAATGACGATCATTAAATCAAAAATTATTTAGAGTGGTCTGTTTGGCTTTTTTTATTTATTTATTTTTTATTATTTATTTATTTTTTCCGCTCTGTACATTTCTAGAATTGCGAAGTATATCAGATTTTCCATTATTTCTTCAACTTTACTTCATGCTTGAAATACAGATAATATTTGGAAAACTATGAAACATTAAAAAAAATTTCAAATTTTTCCCCTTTCTTTTTAATTTATGAGCAAATGGCTTGTCTTAAGTAATTTTTCTATAAATTGGACCTGAATCTTTTTTTTTTATTACAAAAGTACACTATTGAAAATTGTTAAAAAAGTTCATTTTTTGATATTTTTTAATACTCCTTAATTTTGCAAAGTGCTCTAAACACAAACAATATTATAGTGAAATCAAACAGTATTTTAAACTGAGTCAAAACAAAATAATAAAGGAAAGTCCATAACTGTGTCTGAGGATCATGCATCCTGTGTTTCCATATAGAATTTGAATTTAGAGAATTTTTTTAATGGTATCATTATTATTATTGTAAATAATTTTGTTTCACAAATTTTAACTTAAAAAAATTCTTTAATAATGTTTTTAAATTTCAGCATAGTTTTATGTTCCCTTTGCCTAATGTGAGGTTCAGTTAGTAATGTGTAAGGTTCTAATAATGTCAGTTATACTTTTTATTTTTATTTAAATGCAAAAGTTATTATAAATATCTATCTTTTAGGTAAAATTATTATAAAAAATTTTATTATTTAATATTATAATATGGTTAAAACTCAGAACTATCAATCAAAAATTATGAAAAATCCTGGAAATGTTTATTATTATTATATCAGATAAAGTCTGTTCAAGTTTGGACATTCATTAGGTACTGCCCGTCTCTGCATCTTTAGAGTGTCTCTCTCTGAACCAACAAACTTGCTTCTCATTTTCTCTCTCTCTGTGAAAAATGAGCTACCCTAAGGAAATTCAATCTTTGTCAACAGCCTTGTGTTTAGTCATGCTGATATCACTTGTTAGCAAGATAGTAGAAATTAATTTTGTAAGATCTGATTCAATTTTTAATGAAAAAATTTATTAATGCAATTACAAAAATTTCATTTCATTTAGGTGGCAAAGCAAATTCTCCCTTTATCTTGCCTGCAAGTAATTGAGAAAGTCACAAAAAATAGATATAATAGCCAAATTCTAGCCATAGTTGTTGTTATTATCATATTTACAAGTACTTTTGTACCTTTAGTAAGTATGAATTTGATTTTTTAAATTAATTTATCTAATATCTTTCGATGCAACCAAAATCAGTTAATAAAATGTTAGATTTTTGATATATTCTGTTTAAAGTTATGGCCAAATCTATTTTAAAAAATTTCTGTAGCCGTTTTTTGTAGATTTATTAGCACATATAATTCTGTAAGTAGACGTGTAGCAAAACATCTTGTTAAGGTTTCTACCAGAACATGTTTATTCCTTAGATAAAAATGCTCATTCTTCTAATATTAAAATGAGTATTACTGTAAAACAAATTTAAATATATTTTTTTAATATTTTAACTTTATGTGATTCTATATGAGCAAAGAGTGCTTGATTCATATATCAAAACCTAAATGCTTCACCATAAACCTTTTCTGTAGAAGAAAAGTTCCTAAGCTTCTTATGAATTTTTGAATATCTCTCTTCCTTATACCTAGAAACTTCAGCAAGGCCAATAAGACTTTTCTTACCTAAAATGTTGCTGAGATCGCTAATGTCGTTGCCAAGTTGGCCACAGTCCCACTCCCAATGAGAGAACCTTTTCCTTGCCTGTACTTTGTTATTATAGGCTTTTAAATTGTCTAAATATTCCAAGCTAAAATTTAGATTTTAGGAAAAATGGTGCATTGTAAACAAACAAAAACAAAATATCTCCAGATTTGGTTATTTTCAGAGCCAGAAATATAGATTTTCATCTAAAGAACGTTTTTTGTGCTGTACTGAGTAATCTAATTTAAAATAATATGCTTGCGGCAAACTGGAATTATAAAATCATTTCTTTTATTAAAAATTACGTACAACTTCAAAGTCCATTTGGAAAAATTGTTTTTTTATGCATTCTGGAAATTTAGATTTGATGTTATTTTGCAGGCTGCTCTTGATGCGACGGAAACTACTAAATGCTGGTCATCATATCTTAATATTACCATGAATTTTACCATTCATCCTGATATTTGCCAAAATACAGTCTTAGATGCATTCCCATATGTAAGTAAACACTTCTGAAATCACATAAATTTTTAACTAGGCTAATACAATATTTCAAAAGTATAGTCTTTACTAATGTTTTAAATACTAATAATATTAAATTGTATTTCTTTAAATAATTTATTAAACAAGTCCTCAAATATTTGGATTTGAAAATAATTCTCTCAACTCTTGGAGGGATCAATACCAATATTCTGACTTCATAAAAAATATTTTGAAAATTAACCTTTATCATTTTTAAAAGTGCATTTTAAAGTGGAATGAATGCCCTCATTCCAATTTCACCTATGATAAAACAAACTCTGATGAAACAGTTCATAGCTTGAACAAATTCCTGAAGTGAATTCTGCTTCAAACATAAATTGTTCTGAATCATACGCCACAATTTTGAGTGTTTTTCATTCAACAAATTGAACTGTTTGTTTCACTGCATAATAATAAAATATAACGCAATGCATACAGGGTTGCAGTCGTCCTACATTTTCTATTTTTGAAAAAATTGTCATAAAGTATCCTATATTTGCCCTGTATTTAAAAAAATAGTGTTTTGTCCTATATTTAATTCCTAATATAACGTTTCTTTCGGCATTTATTTATTTTTTATTTTCTTGCTCTGAGAAATATTTTGAGCCAATATTCTTAATGTTTTATATTAGTTCAAACTAACTACTCCCACGTTTTCCCCCAGTGTTAAGTACTTTTTTGATAAATGCAGTTTATTATATTTTTTTTCTGTAATTTTTCATATTCATTAAAAATTTGTTAAAAAACAAAGTTCTGTGTAGAGTATAGTATCATATTTTGCCTCACATGAAATAACAAAGCTAACTGCCATGGATATACAAAAGCAAAATAATTAAAGCATAAAATTAGTACAGTGAGTAAATTGACTAAAACTGCCTCTATTGTATTTTTATTGATTTTTCTTTTTACCTTTTCATTAACTGCTTACTTGAATGCAATATTAAAGGGCGTGACTCCTGCTTCCTCAAAATGACCCCCATGTCAAGACAGTTCCCCACCACTGAGACAGGAGATCAAGTTGGGTTTTATTGACTGCATAATTTGAAAATATTTCTTTTGTGTATTTTTGCATTTTTTATCCAATGTGCACTTTTGATTCAGTTCTTGAGATGCACACTTTCCAAAAATTTCAGACACTGTGTAGTAACCAAGGGTATAATTCCTTTATCTGTCTGCAAACAAAAACATTTAATTGAAATGTAAAATTTGTTTTATTGTTAGACAATTATCTAATTTATTGAATTGATTTCTACAGAACATAACTTTCTGCATGATGCTCGTGATGTCGTCATGCGGTGCCTTTCTCGTCCTATCGACCGTTCAGAAACTTGTCACCTTGTTATCCGCTTCATTTGTCTTCTGCATACTCGTCCTCCTCACTCATGTCGAGCTTATCGATCTTTTTGACTTAGTGCACAGGTAAGTCATTTTCTCAGTCAGTACAGATCAAAGAAATGTATTAAAGCTATAGATTAGACAAAATGCATCACTAAGTTTAAGAAGGATCTTGTCTTAAGATTTTAATTTTAGAGGGGTCAAAAGATAATACCAAAAAAAAATTGGAGAATGAATTGTATTTCATGTTATTGAAAGCTAGCATTTTATTTCAAAAAGTTTGTATAAATTCAATCTTTAAAAACAGCATTTTTTTATTAAAAATAATTTTGTATTTATATTTGGAGGGAACTGAACCCCTAATACTTATTTTTCATTTTTATTTTATTTGTGTTTTTTTATTATTATTATTAATTCAGTATCACCTAAATGAAGATCTACATTTAAAGAGATGTTTATGTATTTTAGCATTTTTTTCTAAAAGTTATTTTTAAATTAAGTCTACAATAAATTCTGTTAGCTTATTAGAGAAAGAATTTTTTTTAAAGTTTTAACAGTATTTATATTTATTTTAAATTGGAAGTTTATTTGGCCTTTTTGTGTACCCTTTTAACTCATATTAAGAATTGAATAATTTAGAATAACTGCCTAATTGCTTTAAGTATAATTTTAACAACATTAATAAGTGAATTTTGTAATTTTGAATATTTTTTTTGTCAATTTTTATTTAAAAAATTGCGAGTAATAAGTGCTTGGTTACTTAAAAGTAATAAGAAATTTTTAAGGTTATAGAAATTTGCAATTTCAGTTTTGACATGTCTTAATTTTCGAATCATTGTATAAATATAGGTGAAAAAAAGATCAACAATGAAACTTCTTCCCCAGTAAAAAGTTGAGCAGAAATTTTTCTGGTCTGTTTGGATGAAAAGCGGTCTATAGATATGTGAATATTGAAATTATGTGGCATTTAAAAAATGCCCCCAAGGCCACTTTCTACCCATTTCTAAAACAAACACAATTTAGATAAAAATATACAAATCATGTTTTAAAAAATGTAAAATAAACAGTATTTTTTTTTATCACAAAACAATTATATATATATATGGAGAATTTTCTCAAAACATTAGCTTTTGACTAAAACAATTACAAGAATATAATGAACTTAATGTTGTTAGTGTCCTTATTAGCTTTTAATGGCGAGATTGTAGAGCGCCAAGCTTAGCTTCCCAGCATTCTTTTCATTCAATAAAATATTGTAAAATGTTACATTCCACCTTGCTCTTTTAGCTCCGACATCTTTAGTCCGTAGCAACCCGGAGCAGAACAATATGAGAACTATTAATACATTAACAAATCTAAATCGCCAATGTTGTGCATTAAAAACAACGAATTTCTAAAATTTCTGGAAGAATATGATTCAACGCAGCAAGATGCAAGCACCACAGCTATTATACTGAAAAAGAAACTGAAAGTGGCGATGGAGTTACAAACATCGCTATCTGAACTAATAAAAGCGTATACGCTCCTTCCCGAAGAAACAGATCTCAAAGACAACTTAGATGTAGCTTTTGAGATAGAAGATGAAATAGAAGAAATAGAGGTAAAAAGTAATATTTTGCCCTCTGAAATTGATAATAATAGACCTAATGAAACGGAATCAAATGCTTCATGTACCAATATATATAAAATTCCATATTTAACATTACCTTTTTTTTCCGGATAATATGAAGAATTTTAAAATTCAATTTAATACTATAATTGGAAATAATAAAGATTGAGCGACATGCAACGATTGTGCTATCTTAAAAGCTGCCTCAAGGGCGAAGCAAAATACCTTGAGTCAGCCCAAGATACATTTGAATCTTTATGTTCTTCCCTTGAAGATAAGCAGTTATTGATTGCCATGTCATTAAATTATTAAATTTATCAAGAACCCCTGACTCTCCTAATCAACTTAATGGATAACACTAAATGTAATTTACGAGCATTAAACTTGCTTGAATTTAAATCAAATGAACTATCAGATACATTGATTATGCACATTTTATTCCAAAAACTTGATCCAGAAGTTTTGAAATAAAATTGCCGAAAAACGAAATACCCAAACTAGACAATTTTCTAAGTTTTTTGGAAGAACTTTCTAGAATTATGCAAGGTCTTAATATTAAAGAGGAAAGAAAGTAGCCCCTCTTTAGTCCAAGGCCAAATACAGAAAAAATGTTTTTAATTAAATTGAAAATGAATAAGCCATGTTTATTAGGTTGTAGTGAAAGTCATGATCTTTATAAATGCGATAAATTCAAACGAATGAGTGTAAATCAGCAAATTGAAGTAGTAAAAACACATAATTTGTGTTTTGCATGTCTAAATAAGAACTTTCCTAATCCTTGCATGTCAAAATATACTTGCTTTTGTGAAAACAAAGATCATCATTCTTAACTTCATGAAAATAGAAGAAATGAGTAATTTACATTTGATACACCAGCAGAAGAGAAAAGGGAGACAGACATCTTGTCACCCCCCTCCCCTTCTCTCACGCTTTCGAACACTTTGTTTACAAATAAAAGCGAAAATGCTTATTGCGAGATTTTAAATACGGCAGTTTATATTAAGGATGGGCAGGGAATATTTAAATATTAATAGCCACTTTAGATAGCTGTTCAAGTTCAAATTTAATAAGCAGTAGAGCTGCTAATTTATTGGGTTTAAAGAAGAAAAAAACAAATATTCCGATTTCTAGTGTTAATGACTCATGCATTACAGCTAAAGCATTTGTTTGTACCGAGTTAACAAATGAGGAAAATAATAAATCTTATTATTTAGACTTGTTAATAGTTTAAAAAATTGCTGTTCTTCCACCCACATTTGTAAACATATCGAATTTCAGTTTATCTGAAAAAATAAAGCTTGCCGATAATAATTGGAACCAACCAAAACGAATTGATGCTCTTTTAGGAGCAGAATTATTCTTTGAACTATTGGGTACGAATAAAATTAAAGATTCTCAATTAATAGTAATTAAAACGTTTTTTGGTCATGTGGTATTGGGAATAGCGAACAACTTAAATTCTAATTTAGAGAAAATTAACGATTTGTGTTTTTTACTTGTTGAAACCGAAAATCTTGATAAGGCGTTAACTTCCTTTTGGGAAATAGAACACGTAAATGAAATAGAACCATTGTTTGATGGCGAATTAAACTATTGTAATGATAATTTTTTAGATACTCACTACCGAAAAACAGATGGTAGATTTGAATTGCCGTTTAAACAAAAATTTTCAGCTAATATTTCATAAGGTGATTCAAAACAAATTGCGTCTATAAGATTAAAACAATTATGGAATCTCTTAGATCGGGATCCTACATTAAAAGAATTGTATATTAGTTTTATTCGAGAGTATGAATCTTTAGGTCACATGGAAAAAATTTGCGATGATTCAATTACGAACGAAGAATATTTTTTACCCCATCATGGTGTGTTGCGACCGTCCAGCACTTTAACTAAATTACGAGTTGTTTTTTATGGGAGTTGTAAAACTACGAATGGAATGTCCTTAAATGATTTTTTATGTAAAGGCGGAATCATACAGGACGATATTTTTACAATTATGGTTCGTTTTAGAAAACATATTTTCGCATTTACAGCCGATATAAATAAAATGTTTCGACAAATCGAAATAAATCCTTTGCAAACTAAGTATCAAAAAAATTTTTGGAAATAGGGGAGGGAGGATCCTCTCAAGGTGTACAGTTTAAAAACCATTACTAATGGTTGTGCATCCAGTCCCTATCTTGCTATAAGAGTTCTACATCAACTTGCAACCCATGAAGAAAAAGATTTTCCTATTGCCTCCAAGGTTTTAATGGAGGATATCTATATGGATGACTGCCTTTCGGGGTCAAACAGTATCGAGGAATTTAATGAACTAAGACAACAACTAAAAAGGCTCCTTCAAAAAGGACAAATGAACTTACATGAATGGTGTTCCAATGCCATTGATACTTCAACGGAATCATCTCAATCTTTTCCCTTCAAACAATACTGTGCAGATACTACCATAAATACACTAAGAATACTGTGGAACAGTCGAAAGGATACCTTTCACTTCAAGGTCATAGCAGCTTTAAGCTCGAATTACACTAAACGTGAAGTGCTACGCCAAATTGCTTAAATCTTTGACCCATTGGGCCTACTTGGTCCTGTTATCTGCAGGGCTAAAATATTCATGCAGCAATTGTGGCTTTTAAAATGTGAATGGAACGAAATGATTCCACCTCACGTTTACCAAAAATGGGACAAATTTTTGAAATATCTTTCTTACATAGAAACTTTGCACATCCCAAGATGCATTATGATCCTGGAACCAACGATTATTTGTCTTCATGGCTTCGCAGATGCCAGTGAAAAGGCCTACGGTGCCTGCATTTACATATAAGCTGTTTCCAATTCTAATGTGCCGGCCAGTCAGCTAATCTGCAGCAAAAGCAGAGTGGCTCCTATTAAGACCATAAGTATCCCCAGACTTGAACTTTCAGCTTGCTTACTATTGTGCCAACTCGTTCATCGATTTATTTCATCTATAAAAATTAAATTTGCTCAAGTCATGTTGTACTCCGATTCCACGATCACTTTGGATCAAGACCTCACCCATTTCCTTAAGACTTTCGTCAGCAATCGAGTGGTACAAATACAAGAACTGTCCAAGGACTTTTTCTGGAAATACATTGCATCAGAATTTAACCTGGCAGATGCCTTGTCCAGTGGTCAAGATGCCATTGTTTTTTCTACCAATAAGCTTTGGTGGGAAGGCCCTATGTTCCTGAGCAAGAACATAATAAAAAACAATGCACCTAAACTAGATTTGAATCCTGATTGGAAACTTTTTCAGAAAGAACTGAAACCAGTTCTGCTACTGACTTCAATCACCAACAATGACTTTATTGATGACTTTTTAAATCTTTCAAATAATTACATGAAACTAATAAGAATTTTAGCATTTATTTTTAGGTTTCTTTCAAATTATAGAAATGTTAATAAATTTAGGGGTTCTCTCAATGTAAAAGAATTACTAGATAAAGCCAGAAATGTTATTATAAAACAGGTGCAAGGTGAGTACTTTGTTGCAGACATCTCAGCCTTAAAAAAGGGTGAGCCTGTTCCTGTAAATTGAAAATTTTGAATCCATTTTTAGATCAGGATGGTTTGCTTAGAATTGGTGGTCGGTTGACCAATTCTAATTTAAATTATAATTCTGTTCTTCAAATAATATTACCTCCTGGTTATAAACTTTCTAAGATCATTTTTTCTTATTTTCATTTGAGAGATTTGCATGTTGGTCCTCAAGGACTATTAAATACGGTACGACAAATGTTTTGGCCAATCAGTGGCAGAAAATTAGCTTGCCAAGTTGTGTACGATTGTGTGCAGTGTTTTAAAATAAGGCCGACTGTCTCTTCTCAAATAATGGGTGATCTCCCTCCTGAGAGGGGGATTCCTAGCCCACCCCTCTCGAACGTAGGACTTCATCTCTGTGGTCCATTTTGGATTTAAATATCGTAACCAGAGAAAGGGGTTATGTGACAAAGTATATGTAGCTATTTTCATATGCATGGTCACTAAAGCTGTACATTTTGAGTTATTGTCTGATTTAACATCTAGTGCTTTAATAGCTGCACTTAAACGGTTTTTTGCCTGCAAAGGTAAAAGTTGTACTATATCTTGTGACAATGCATCCAATGTTGTTGCCACTTTGGCTGAGATAAGCAAATTCTTAAAAGTCTTGAAATGCTAAAAAAGATAATTTATCTGGTTTCCTTTCATTGGAGCAAGTACTGTGGAAATTTCTACCCCCCTCGTTCACCAAATTTCGGAGGGTTATGGTAGAGAGGACACTTCAAATATCACCTTAAAAGAACCATTGGTTCTACGAAATTAACATTAGAAGAATTTCTAACTATAACTATTCAAATAGAAGGTATACTTAATTCCTATCCTCTTTCTCCTATGTCATCTGATCCAGAAAATTATGAAATTTTGTCTCCTGGACATTTTTTAATTGGAAGAGCAATTAATGCTCTTCCTGAGCAAAATTTGATTGATTTTAAAGAAAACTTGCTTAACCAAAGGCAGAAAACTCAGAAAATTGTTCAAACAATATGGAAAAATTGGTGTAATTCTTATCTCAGTCATTTACAACAAAGATCAAAATGGTTGTTTCAAGAACAAAATGTAAAACCAGGTATGATGGTTCTGGTAAAAGAAAGCAATTAATCTATATGTAAATGGGTTATATGTCGAATTTCTAAAATTATCACCGATAAGGATAATAAAGTCTGTGTGGTATTCGTACGCACACCTCATGGAATTTTTAAGAGAAGCATTTCAAATATTGCTGTATTACCAGTTTTCAACAATACTTAAATTATATTAAATTTATATGTTGAATTCAATATGTAAAAAATAATTGCCTGTATTAATATTGCTTAAATTTGTATTTTTATTATTGTTATTTTTATGATTATTGAAACATTCAAATGTCAGAAAATTTCAATGGGGGCCGGGATGTCCGCTCCCTTATTGGCTTTAATTGGCGAGATTGTAGGGCGCCAAGCTTAGCTTCCCAGCATTCTTTTCATTCAATAAAATATTGTAAAACGTTACAGTCCACCTTGCTCTTTTAGCTCCAAAAGTTAGGTTTCATTTGTTATTACATAAAAATTTTTATTATAGCTTCCTCACTTAAATGATTTAAAAGCACATAAAAAAAAGTATTAAATCTTTTTCTATGAACTCAGAATTAATAAGTTAAGATAGGAAAACATATTAAATAATATTTAATTGAAAACTTAATTTTTTTTTAAAAAATAGATCTTGAATTTTTAAAAAAATACTAAGAACTTATGTAATTAATACTAAGAACTACTTTTGTATTGCAAAAATATCTTTGTATCACTTATATTTTTATATTACCTTTAGTAAGACCTGATTTTGTAAGCTAACACATAATTTAAAACCATAACTCTTGTTTATATTTTTAAAATGTGTTTTTGTGTAAGGGGCAGTAACTACAAAAAAAAAAAAAAAAAATCAAAATATATTTTTTAACTACACCTTATTATGATAAAATATCAATATTGTTTATTTTACATTTTTTAAAATATGATTTGTATATTTTATCTAAATTGCGTATGTTTTAGAAATGGGTAGAAAGTGGCCTTGGGGGCATTTTTCAAATGCCACATAATTTCAATATTCCCATATCTTGTGCGTGCGACCGCTTTTCATCCAAACAGACCAGTATAATTTCTGTTCAACTTTTTACAGGGGAAGAAGTTTTATTGTTGATCTTCTTTTTAGTGCCTGTATTTATACAGTGATTCAAAAACTAAGAGATGTCCAAACTGAAATTGCAAATTTATATAATGCTTAAAAATTGCTTTTTATTTTTTTAAGTAACCAAACTTCTATTACTCGCTATTTTTTAAATAAAAATGGACAAAAAAAATCAAATTTACAAGATTCACTTATTAACATTCTAAAAATTTTAGCTTAAAGCAATTAGGCATTTATTCTAAATTATTCAATTCTTAATAAGAGTTAAAAGGGTACACAAAAAGGCCAAATAAACTTCCAATTTAAAATAAATAAAAATACAGTTTTTAAAAAAAAATCTTTTTTGCTATTCAGTTTTACATTTTAAAGTTAATATTTTGATATTCTAATTCTAACTACTGTTGGAACACAAAACAGAATGTATTTGTAATTATCTGAACACTTGTAAGTAGATTATTTTTAACTTAATCTCAATAATATTCCTAACAGTTTGCTCTTAAGTATTAAAATTTAGTATTCTTCTTTTTACTAATACTATTCTTTTTGTTAGATAATAACATAGAGTTATAAATAAGAAGGAGTGGGCATTCCTCCCCTTCCCTATTGGCGCGAGTGAAGTAACTGTCAAGGAGCGGCGGCCATGTTGGTATAACCAGAAACTTCGCGAAACCTCGCAGGTTTCAAGAAGAAGAGTTAGGTTGTTCTTCACCTTTTCTCTTATGATTGGAAAATTTCGAAAACGAGTTTGAAATAGTTTTGTTGTTAATACATAACACCTTTTTTCATTCAATTTTTCAACATTAGTTTTTTTTTCTTCTTCCCAAAAAAGAACTTTACGTCAGTTTTCAGGAACTTAGGATCCTTTATATTTTATCTAGGCATTAAAAATAATATATTACTGTTACTTAAGAGAGCAGCTTTCCAATTAAAAATTTATTCAAAGAATATCACTTTAAAACCACACTATTTGGAATACAAACAAAATAATATGAAATGCACTTTTCTTTAAAGTTAGAATATTTAAAGGGAAAAATATTGGTTTGTGCTAAAAGAATAGCAATAATCAACATTAAGTCATTTGAATAAACACTTCGGTTATAAATCTAGTCCATAACCTACTGTTTATTACTAAGCAGAGAAGTCTATTTTCTTTTTCTTTTGCAAAGTACTTGATCATATGAAGTGTACAAAATTGTAATTTACAAATAGCAACGTAAAATAACTGTGTATTTATTTTTAAAGGTAAATACCCAGAGTTATTAATATATAGGTATATTTATTTTCCAATTGAGGTTTAAACTCCACTCATAAAATGCTTTATCTCATTCACAAAATACATGAAGTGGTGAGCAAATAAATGCTCTATAATAAATGCCCAGGCATTATTATCTATAATGAATGCTCTATAATAAATTAAAGCTTTGACACAGCAATTGAGACGTTAGTAGAGGAAGGTGGAGGCTCAGATGAAACAAATTCTAAGGCTTTTAAGGAACTTTTAAAAGATAAAATGAATACTAAAGCCTTTTTAAGGCACATAGAAATCCTACAAAATACAAGATTTAAATGTCAACACTTTGAAAATACAATGAGTAAATATATAATTACTTGCTGCTTTTTAGGAAAGAGAGTTATGTTAAAGGAATTATATTTAAAAATAAAAAATAATAAAATAAAATTGAAATGACTTTTAATAAATACAATAATTTAAATTATATAAAATTGTTAAAAGAGACAAACAATCTCTTCTAGAACATTTTAGTAAACACAAAAGAAAAAACAAGATAGCTAAGTATCAAATTTATTGTCCACTGAAGTTAACAAGGTGTTTAAAAAACTCCTCTCTTAAACCCCTCTCTTTATCTAACACTCACTAAAGATGTTCTGTCAATCATGTGTTCCGGAAAATGGACTGAGCAATTTCTGCTAGCAGAGGTTGTCACTCAATTCTCTCAGCGAACAGCATTGATCCAGGAAACTCGTCTTGTTTCATCTTTTGGAAAACTAAATAGGAAAACAAAGAATAAAATATATTGGTATCAGTGAAAAAACAATTAAGAAAGATCTAAACTCCAGGTTAACCCATTGTTTTACAAAATATCTTGTACTCATTTTTTAAAAGTTATTTTTTTATATTTGAATACATTTTAAGAAATCACCAGTTTTTGATCAATAAATAATTATTTCACAAATGCAATAAAAACAAATTTTTTATATACAATATTTTTAATATGAAGAAATTGCATATGCAGCAGATTATTAACTTGAAATATCTTTTGTAACTATCCACTTTTTGAAAACATTCATAATATTTTACATATTGTATAGAGAGTATCAAGTATAGGGTAAATAATTAGTATTTTTTAGATGATATGCTGTTTTGAGTGTATTTTTTTTTTCTAAATCTGCTTTAACATTTGAAATTAAATTTCTATGAACAGATAGCCTACATGCTGAAAAAGTATTTAACAAAAGAAAGTATTATTTGAAAAATAATTTTTGAACAGTTATTTTTTTCAATCACAATTTTCCTTTTTTATTTGGTGAGAAGAAATGCAGGGTTGCCACAGGCGACTATTCTCAGCCTTAGGGGACTTTTTTTTGCCTGAAGAGGCTAAAAAAGCAACTATTTTCAGGAATAGGCGACTATTGGGAGACATTTTTACTTTTGGCAAAGTTTTTTCGCAAAAATGAACGTTACTTTTCAGTCCCCTCGCTAACACGTACGTAATGCCGCCTACCACGTGCCTGTGCTCAGTGACGTCATCACGCTAATCCCTCCCTTGTTATTTCACCCCACTGAAAAAAAAAAAAAAAAAATCTGCGTTCCTTCATTATTCGTTCTCGTTCAAGTGGAAGCGTATTTTATTTTTAATTGTATATCTATGTGATGATTTGATTTTCTACCATACCAGTGTCCTCTTCATAACACATTTCAGGTAAGTGAGTTTTATGTTGATTTAGATTTTTCTCAATATTCAATTCTTGAATATTTCTTAATATTCAAGATATTTTTCTTAAAAAAAATTAGTAATATTACATTATATTTTTTGTTGCTGATATTTTTAAAAATTCATCAAAATAAAATCGCATAGGGACGAATCGGTTTTATAATGTTAATAGGCGATATATCGCCTCTGTTAATAGGCGATATATCGCAAAATATTGATTAAAAATGATCAGAGTGAGCTACTATATCTTCACGTCGATAGAGTAAGAAATGTGAAGTTAATAGCTAACGCAGTTACCGCGCTGAGAAAGACAATGTTTGTTTCGGAATTAGTTTTGGGATGTTGAATGGCAAAGGACAATTTTAATCTTAGGTCGTGGTTTTGTGTGTTATTTGCGTTCGAATGTAGAACCCAATAAATTCTTTTTTTTTTTTTTTTTTTTTCTCCCCTTGAAGATTATACTTTTTAGTGGGACTTCGCATTTTATTTTGTTAATTATTTTCCGAGAGACTCCTGCTAATGTGAGATTGCTGGGTATCATTTCGTTCGGAATTCATCCATTTATGAAAAGATTTCACTAAATGTTTTATTATCTTTTTTTAAACGATTCGATTTGATTGCGGTATTTCGTATTTAAATAATTATTGTTTAGTACTAATAAATTTACAATGTACCTCACTAATTTGATTGAATTTAATTATTTTTAAACCAATAATTCTTTAGTTTTTGCTTTTACAAATTAAAACAGAGCTTATATTTTATTTTATATTTAGCAATCTGTCAATCCAACTTTATTATTTTAAATCATCGAAATTGATAGCGTTCTTTTTTCAAAAGTCATTTAATACTTAAAGTATATTTTGTTAGTTTTCTCAACTATTTTTTTCCTAATTTATTAAAACTCTCTAAAAAAATATGAGCAAATTTTAAAAAAAAAAAATTTTTTTAATTTTAAAATTAGTTTTTATGTTAAAAAAAAAAAAAATTAAAACATAGTTTGCGTTTTTTTATAATTAAAATGATTAATTTATTCTCTTAAATAAATAAAAAATTAAGCGATATTTTGTCGTTTTTAAAGTGGCGCTTTTTTTTAATAATAATTTTTAGTTTTTATAAAATTTCCTTTTTTTTATTTTATCGATTTTATTAAAATAAGGATAAATAAAGCAAAACTTATTTTTATTTTCACTTTCGGTACTGCACGTATTTTTTTTTTCTTCTAATAAATACGAAAAAGGCTGACGTTTTTAAGATATATTCTATTAATTTAAAAAAAAAAAAAAAAAAAAAAAAAAACTATTTAAAATTTTTTAAAAATTAAAACTAAGTTAAGGGATATTTTAAAAGTAGCGGTATTTAATAATCCAGAAAACCGGGAAGAATTTTGCTCGGTTTTCCCGCTATTTTAAAGTATAACGATTATAAAAAATAAAAGAAAGCGGAATTAGATCGAGAGGGGGCAGGGAAGGGACAGATGTTTTATTTTCTCCTGTGTGTTGGTTGTTTTTCTGATAAGCTGCCGTCAATCAAACTTAAAGGAGTGGCATGCTGATTTCGTTTTCTCTTTGATTTACGAGGGGGTGGGGGAAATGTATTGCACAGGCATATCAAAGAATTACCGAATTAAGGAACTTGAAACTTCTGGCTATGAGTGTTGATATGTGAGATTTATTTTAAATCCACTTAAGTTACTCAGTTTTTGTTATCCTTGGTTTATTGTGATGAATTGTTTTATTATTTCCGATAATGCATTATTTATTATGAACAAAACGTTTTTTAATCACCAGTTATATTCATCTATTTGCCATCGATAAACAAAACATTTTTTTTTTTTTAATAATTTCTGATTTTTTTAGAAATGCGGTATCATTAGTAAGTTTTCTTGATGTGGAATCACATCTGCTTTCCTTAAAAATAGTCTTTTTATTGAAATAAAATAAAAGGAGAAGATTGTTGATTAATTTAAGCATATAATTATTTGTTAATAAAAGCAGGCAATCATTTTATGAAGCAGATAGAATTTTTTTATTTTTAAAAAAGAGTATTTTTTTTTTTTTTAATTAAATAAAAAAGGGTCTAATGATGTTTCAAAAGCATGTTTTTTTTTTTCTTTTTCCAACAAACAATTTAAAGAAATATATATTTTTTTCTAAAGTGAACATTTCTTTGATTTGTTTTCTACTTTCGCTTTTTTTTTTCTTTTAATTTTTAATACATGTATGTAAAATATTTTGTTACAGTATTATTTTTAAACCAATAAATCTTAAATCATTTTTTATTTATAAAAATGAAATAAAGCTTGGGTTTGCTTTGACTTCTTTATTATTTTGATTGAAAAAATTAAGCAATGATATTGATGTTATAGTAGAATATGTTTAGATTTAATATTTTCTTTTGTGATAGATTTATTCCTTTTCATTTATTTTTGATTGATTTAAAGATTTTCCATAAGTAATTTTTGAATAAATGCTAAATTGCGCTATATCGCGACGTCGAAAGGACGATGTATCACGATTTAAAATTTCTGACATCACCCAGTCCTAATTGTGGTATTTGACAATTAAGCTATAGTTTTAGTTATTTGGCTACTGATTTTGATAAATTTTTGTTCCTGTTCAGGCGACTATTTTCATGCTTGAGGCTACTAAAAGTAACTATTTTTAATCATTTTTTACTGTGGTAACCCTGGAAATGCATATACAGATACTTCCAGTGTGATATTATCTTAAATAACATATATACTCATGTTTTGAAAACAATTCATTAATATTTGTAAAATATTATGTTGAAAGCATTTTCTTAATATCAAATTTTGAATGTTGTTAACAATTTAAATTGCTCCATGCACATCATTTTCTCAGATGCAAATCTGAAAACCTTTTTGAATGCTAGATAAAGCATATATTAATAGAATTTTGCATGAAAAAATTCAAAAGCTATTATTAATTTTGCATTCTTTTTTTTATTTATTTTTTTAATTTTTATTTATTTATTTTTATTTATTTATTTATTTATTTTTTTTGCAATATAAGAATGATATTACAGCATTTCTATTACAATTTCAGAGCAACAGGTTAAAGATTGAGAATTTTCGCCTTTTGTCGGAAGAAAAGTACTAAAACTTTCATGTTATACAGTATTTATTCAAAGAAGAAACGAAAACATTTGTCATTAAAAGTTAATAGTAAGCAACGGAAATTTAGGATAAATGAACCCTTAATGTTTTTAAATATACACGATTTTGCAAAGTCTCAAATTGAACAAACAAGATCGTAGTTTACAAAACAAAATCTTTACCTGTGAAAAGTGACGCCGGGAATTTTCTTATATGTCCTATTTGTGCAGTTAACCGCATCACAGGAACCCATTACGTACTGGTTTTGTTTTTCAACAATAGACTAATTGCTAAAATAAAATCTATTAGTCAGTTTGAAAAATGTTAAAACACATACAGCTCTAGTTCAAAGAAGTTCGATTTGTTTTGGTTGTACCAATATGGCGCCGCGGTTGCAGTTAAAGCTTCACGAGTTTACGGGCATGCCGTCTCCTCCTATTTATTACTCTATAGATAATAATGATCTTTTATTGTTTGGAATCTGACCAAAAATTGACTAAATATGTAATAATATAACCAAATGAATTAAACATAATAAAAGTTTTTTAAATAGTTAAGTGATTATAGACCCTTAGATAATTACTATCTTCTTGAGAGCTACCCTGCAAAAAATGGATTATTTCAAGTTTTGTTAGAAACAGATGCAGTTGTTCTCAGTTTGGCCCCTAAAGCACACGACACACTTCTAGTCAGTTATCCATTTCCTCTAAATCAACTTCATTGGTAGAGGCTGTGATACACCATTTAAGCTCTGCTAGATAAACAGGGTTGGGGAAGACCTTGTTCTTTACATAGCCCTGCAGGCAGAATTCACAAAATGTTAGGACAGGACTTCTGGGTGGCCATTGGGTAAGTGGTAAGGGAGATATTTATCAAGGTAACTCGCAGATAGGCTGACCAGTGTGGTTCAATCGTTATTCTGCCACAGTGGCATCAACCAAAGTATTGAAAAAAAGTAGCTCCCGTGACAATTTCTTCTTGGAGAAAAAAGTGGGGCCAAAACACTTTTCTGGACATTGCACAAAACATATGGAGATTCTTTGTTCTCAAGAGTGAGCTTTTTGCTTATTTATCTTCCTGCTGACATGAAATGTTGCGTCATTAGTAAAAACTATGCAGAATTAATCACTCTAGATGGATCTGATTCAGATACCTTAACACTCATTTTGGCAAAACAGATTACCAGCGAGATATGTATCATATGTCTGAACAGTTACCTATAGAATATCAGCAACTGTTTCTTACAGAACTCGAAATACTAATCTCATATAATTCTGTTGCAGGTAGCATATTATATCTTAAATTGTTCTTGATTTATAGTGCATTGAAACTGTATACTTCTTTATGAATCAACCTGTATATAAACTTGGTCAAAAATTGAGATCTTGGTTAAGTGTAATCATAAAATTTTGCTCATGAACTTTTGAAGCCATTGTCTTTATAGATCGTGTTTAATGTGCAAAAGTAAACGTTAAAAAAAATGTCTTTTAACTCAATGCTGTATATTTCTGTTTATAAAGTTTCACTAACTTATTGTTGCTTTTTTTAATCAGATTACATTTTTTAACAGCTGCTATTGATTTTTATTGAAACTGATTAGTAAATTGTTAGCTCTTGTACAGTTACACTGAACTTCCAATTCAGTGCAAATTTGTTCTTGTGCAGGAACTAAATATTCCATTTTAATGCTTCTCAAATTTAGTCCTGAAGGTACTGGAGTACCATCCAAATACTGCCTCACCATAATGCTGTTGCTGTTTGTGGGTGCTCTTGTTGTTCACGGTCATCAAGCAGAAGCTACTTCACGCCTGGATTTCTTGTGGAAACTTCAGGCTCTGGAAGAGAAGGAAGACATGGAGCATCTACAAGCATACAACCGAAAGCTACTTGCCAACATACTTCCGGCTCACGTCGCTGAATACTTTTTGACTGGCGATCGGAAAAATGAGGTAACTGCACATTTCATAAACACTTGTTGTCATTTGTTTATTTTTGCTGATTGGATGGGCAGAAGAGCATGACTAATTCTTGCATAAGATTCTAAAATCTCCTTATTTTCAAATTTTATTTTTAAAAAAACCTTTAAAACAAATATTCATAAATTTGAAATAAAAATTGAATTTTTTAGAAAATTGAAAGAAATTTCTTTAAAGAGTTTCACAATTTTAGAAAATTACATTTTTCAAATTTAATCCTTTAATTTCAAAAGTAGATTACTTCAGTAAAAATCAAAATTGATGCAAAAAAATGAGGGGGATGTTAAGACTTTCTTGCAAAAGCATTGGACAGGGTTCTAAGTTTTACAAATTTAAAAAATAAATAAATATACTTTTCTTTCTTAAAATATTAATTATTATAGGACAAAATTATTATCAGTGTATCAAATTAATTTTAAAAAGAAGTTGGAATAACTGAGTTTGAGTTTTTGTGAAATTGCTGATAAACTGTAAAAAAAAAATGTTTTTTTTTTTTTTTTTTTCAGTTTTCCTTTTTATCAACTCATTTATATTCAGGGCATCCAGCCAATCTAGATATCGTTTAATTTACATTAATTTCTAAAAGGTGTCTACAAAGGTCAGGGGTAAAAAAATATGGGTTTTTAAAATGTAAAAAAACAGACCTTTTGTTTAAACTGGGTTTTTTAAAACAATATGTCAAACGATATTTTAAGCCTTTAGTTAAAATTACATAAATTAGCTAAACCATTCCAAAATATTTAATTTAACTATGTAATCTATTTAACTATTAATTATTGTTTTCAATAAAAATAAAACAAATTCACTTTTACTCCTTAATTATGCTAACATAATTATAAAAAAAACTTAAAACTACCTTAAACCGGGGCGAGTCTACCCATTTTTTCAGTTTGTCAACTTTCAAGTGGTCAAACTTTTGTAAATATTAAAGAAAAAAGGCTTTTAATAGGTGTTTCAGAATCGCTATTCATCCCTCTTTAAAGCTGTGAAATCGATTTTAGAAAATATTAACAGTTACGCTGTTACTGTATATTTTATAGAACTGCTGACAAATCTCTCGTATGGGGCGAGTCTACCCATTCTACTAAAATGAATGTTAACATTGTAAATAATCAAATTTTACTATTAAATTGTTATTTTAGTTACCATATAGGATATTTATGAAGTAAAATTCATAACTTTATTATATATTCCATTTTTTTATTCATAAAATAACACAAATTGAGTATTTGATCGATTATCACATTTTGATCACAGTTTTGTTTTTATAATCATTAACATTATAAAATAACATTTTTTTCTGATTATTGTTGATGAAAATAAATTTAAATTAATATAAATTTACAATTAAATAATTAATAAATAATAATAATTAAAGATTATTAACAAAATTGAAATTCAAACATTGGGAATCATGAAAAATCCTTTTCCCATTCTTTTGGGAGGTGTGATTTTTCTTACAATGTTTTCTCGTTGAATGAGCTCTCGATCTTCGACAGTTGGCCATCGCCAAGCTTTCTGTGTACGTTCCATAAAAGAAACTAATACACCTTCAGGATTCATGTCAATTATCTGACCTGGTGAAAGAACTTCATTGAATCGCTTTATAATCACAAAATTGTTGTTTTCCAATGTAATATTCTCATCCACTTGGCCAGAATCTTTTTGTTCAGGAGCGACTTCTTCTGAAGATGAGAAATTGTAACTAACATTTTGAGCTGCCTTTCTGCGCGGTTTCTTTTTGGGGAGAATCTTTCAGTCTAAGAGCGACTTCTTCGTCTGAAGATGTGTCAATAGAAATTATGCCTTGTGCTTTTTTTTTTAACCCGCTTCTTTCGTGAAGAACCTTTTTTTTTAGGAACGACTTCTTCATCTGAAAAGGTGACATCAGAAGTCCCCTTTTTGACTTTCTTTTTGCGGCCCTTCTTCTGCGAATTTTTGGGTTTTCTTCATAGCTGCTTCGACATCTTCAACCCGAATACTTTTTCCTGGGGCTACTTCCAATTTTCGCTTGCGTCTAGAAACTGGTTTCATTCCTAAATTAATTTCCTCTATCTTCTTAATAAATGCTTCACTTACAAGGTTTTTATCTGGATCAGAAGAAGGACAAACTCACGTTAAAACTTCATTTTTATTCAGCGGATAAATACCAGCTTTGCGAAAACCTGATATCAAATTTTTAGCCGCATTTGGAGATAACAATCGCATGGCTGAGTTCAGTAAACTAGCAATTCTATCTTTGTGCAAAACTGAAAATTTTCTACCTTCATCTGTTTCTTTCCACTCGGTCAAAATTTTTCTCCACGCTATTTTTAAAGGGCGAAAAAAAGCGACGTCCAGAGGTTGGGTAGCATGTGTCGTGTTTGAAGGGAGGCAGATAAATGCAACATTATTTTTCTCACAGTGCTTCAATATTTTCAAACTAATATGACTGCTCAGATTATCGCCAATAATGAGTTTTTTCCATCAAGTTTTCGCAGTCGAGGAACCAAGAGAGAAAAACCAGTCTTTTAAAGTTACGCCGTCAAACCATCCATGATCTGTCCTGCCATATCGTGCTCCTTGGGGACCATTATCTGTCAACGTGCTCCATAAGTTTTGAGACTTGAAAACTATGTACGGTGGTAATAATTCTCCTGCTGCATTACCAGAAAACATTACAGAAGTACTTGCTTTGCTACTGTTTCTAATAAGTTCTGGGTACTTTGTTCCTCTGCGACATAAAATTTTCTTTCTCCCAGGATCGTCAGAAATGTTTGTTTCGTCGTAGTTCCAGATATTTTCTGGTGGGACTCCTTCAAGCTGAATACCCAAGTTTTCAAAATATTTTTCATAATCCTCAACTGATACGGAAGCCCGGGCTCTAGATATGTTACAGGCAAATCTAAAAAAATAAATTTTTGGAAATTAGAAAGGTTTACAGATTAAAGATTTATTAACGTTTAAATTAAATTTTACCTCTGAGACACTTTTTTATGTCTGCTTAAAAATCTATGCGCCCAATCTTCTCCAGGCAAATTTTTGTTGAATTTTAGGACTGTGCGATTTAAAATAACCTCGCACTATAAAGTGAAAGTCGTCAATAGACACTGGAAAGCCATTATCTGACAAAATTATCAAATGAGCTACGACAATATCCTCTTCTTCCTCAGTAAAAATCGTCTGCCCGCCAGTGTTTTTAAGCTCTTCTGGTTCCCGATGACAATATTTTGAAAGAGTTTTTCTCGTTATTTTCAATTCGGCTGCGGCATCTTGAATTGTTATTTGTTTGGCTTTTATCCTTTGGATAACTTTTTCCATCTCAGATGGCATTTTTTTGTAACATTTAAATCCATTTGTTTTGCGAATATAATTTCGAACCATCTGTAATAATAAATAATAATTTATTTGACTTGCATTAAATAAAAAAAGTTAATTTTCTTATTAATGATAAATTTGTCAATGCAGAATTAAAATAATATACTCAAATTCATTTAAAATGACTTAATTTTAATATAAACAAAGTTCTAAATTATATTATTATGCTTTATTAAAACTAAATACGAATGGGTAGACTCGCCCCGCGAATTCTGGCTTTTTGTTTACAACAGTAAAACTTACATTCTTTTTGTTTGTTTTTTTTCATATAAAATTAATGTAATCTTAGTCTTAGATAAGTTTATCACTTAACCAAAGTGAAAATAGTAATAATAATAATATACTTATGGAGCACCAACGAAAAGTTTGCTGATTTTCAATACAAATCTCTCAAAAGACGTTTGAACAGGTCGGTTAAAAAGACACCAAATAAATAAAAACGGATCAAACTACTACAGCGCCATCTTCCTTAGAGTCTGAACTAAGTCCTCCGTCGGTAAAAAATTTTTTTATTTGCAATTTAAAATAGTGAAAATTAAATAAAACTAAAATGGGTAGACTCGCCCCTGGATGGGTAGACTCGCCCCGGTTTACGGTATGCTTTTATATCATATAGTTAGCGTTCGTCTTGCAACCGAACCTGCTGATTCCCAGGGTGCTGACCACCCTCCTTTACGGCTAGTATTGTTGTAATATACCCATTTTTCATCACAGGTCACAATTCTGTCCAGAATGTTCTCTTTTCCTTGATCTCTAAGCAGAACCAAACAGGCCGCTTTTCTTTTGCTCTTGTCTTCAGCAGTCAATTCGTGAGACACCCAGCGGTTAAACTTAAATGTTAGATTTATGCGTTTGAGGGCATTCACTATTGTTTTTTGGCAAGCGTCAAGCTCTAACGCAATGGTTCGTGTTGAAACATTTCTGTCTTGATCAGTAATTTGCTTTAATGGGTCACAATCAACCTCAATAGGGCAACCAGAACCTGGTTCATCTTCAATGTTGAAATTCCCACTATTAAACTTTCGAAACCAAACTTTTACTGTATCATAAGAAACAGTATTGAAACCTAAACTTTCACACATTTTCTTGTGCCATTCAGTTGCACTGAGTTTTTTTCGGAACTCATAGTACATAATCGTTCTGATCTGTTTACGTGATAGCTCCATTTTAAACACTTTTTTGGTGCACAAGATGATAAAGTTTTGACAAACAAATTACACAGTTGTGTAGTTCCAACTTTCAGCTTTAAAATGCAAAAGGCCGTTTCAAAAAAGGTTAACTACCACGGAATGGCTGCTGCTGGCACGGAGGTATCTCCCCTTGACGGAAAACTTTTTACTCAACCTGATAATATTAAGTTTTATAAAATGTATATTTCTTGTTTTTTTTTTTTTCCCTTCCTTTAAATCAATAAAATTTAGTATTATTTAATATATTTAAAGCAATAGTGTTTTAATCTATTAAAGCAATATATAATATATACAAGGTTTGTACGCACTTGGTATATCGAGAAAACTGGGAATTGTTAGAGAAAACGAAATTCGGAAAAAGTAATTTTACCACAAAACTAGCAATCTTCAGAAAATTTAAGCAAACAATAAAATAAAAGCAGACAATAAAAACCTAAAGGCAGACAATTATTTCATGAAACAGATTGCGACTCTCTCTTCTTACAAGTGATACTTTTCTAATTCTCTTAAGTTTTTGTTTGCAATAAATTTTGTACTCAATACATTAGTTCTTATTCATAAGTTTTAAGACAAAGATATTTTTTTGAATGCATTAGTTCTTATTATATCTCTGGGTTTTAATATTTATATTAGTGCTTCTTTTAACTATCACTTCAGTGCATTGGCGGCGTCAGATAAAATTTATTGGGGGGGCCCATACTTAATTTTATGTATAATGTATGTAACAATATGTATATATATATATATTATGTATATATGTATAGATATATATATATTATATATATTTTATATATATAGTATATATATATAGTATATATATATTATATATATTTTATATATATAGTATATATATATAGTATATATATATAGTATATATATATATAGTATATATATATCTATATCTTTAATGTATGTCAAAAACATGATATCAAACAGAAGAAAATTATATTTCACAATCAAATGAATATCTTTTACTGACATTCAATATACAGGGTGTTTATAAAGTCCCGGACCTATTTTGATCTTTAATAACTCATAAAATAATAAAGCTGGATTAAAATTAATAACATAAATGGTTAGATAGACTCAAAAAGTTTCATGACCCTTGTCAATGAACTTCCACGTGTGCCCCCTTCGTCGCACGGAGAATATCAAGTCGATAGTCAATTTCACGCCAGGTAGCGGCAAGCATGTCGGCATCCACAGAGGCTATTGCGGTTGTAATTCTGGATTTTAGGTCATCAATGTTCGACACGATCCTCCTGTTAACATTGTCCCTTATAAATCCCCAAAGAAAAAAGTCCAGCGGTTAAAAAGCATTCCCCAAAGGTTAATGTGTGGTGTGGACTAATGCACGACCGAGTTATTGGGCCTTTCTTTTTTACAGAAAAAACGGTCTCATCAGTCGTATACTTAGACATGTTGGAAAACTTCGTATTTCCACAACTAGAAAAGCTTCAGCCACATGTCTTTTTGCAACAAGATAGTGCACCACCTCATTGGGGTATCATCGTTCGTAGTTCTTTGAATGACCATTTTCCAGGAAGATGGATTGGGCGAAGAGGTCCAATTCCTTGGCCACCCAGATCACCTGATATAACGCCGCTGGACTTTTTTCTTTGGGGATTTATAAAGGACAATGTTTACAGGAGGATCGTGTTGAACATTGATGACCTAAAAGCCAAAATTACAACCGCAATAGCCTCTGTGGATGCTGACATGCTTGCCGCTACCTGGCGTGAAATTGACTATCGACTTGATATTCGCCGTATGACGAAGGGGGCACACAAGGAAGTTCATTGACAAGGGTCATGAAACTTTTTGAGTCTATCTAACCATTTATGTTATTAATTTTAATCTATCTTTATTATTTTATGAATTATTAAACATCAAAATGGGTCTGGGACTTTATAAACACCCTGTATAATTATGAAAATTGAAACGTCTTGATTCTATGATGCAGAGTGTTCCATAATCTACGTCCTCATATATAATTTTAGAATCATCTTTAAGAATTAAGTTTAAAAAAATATACAAATTAGAAATCGCAAACTATCATTTAAGAGCGGGAAAAAACGATCAGAAAGTAGTAAGATAAACAGAGTTAAAACTTTAAAACCAGTTTGATTGCCGAATTTAGTTTGAAGTGTCTCAAATAAGTGTCTTTTTCAATTCCACTATGTTTTTTTTTTGGCAACTAAACATAAATTTTTAATTTCACCTTCTAAATTGATGATTGATCATGTTTTGATTTTATTTTTCTCCCCTAAAGTGTAAATTTGCAACCCTTTTTTTAACCTTATTTGTGAGAAGAATTCTAGAAATTTATCCAAGGAGAAGTTTTTACGAAACACCCTAAAAACAATTCTCTGAAAAAATACTATTAAGTGAGCAGAAAATTACTAATCAATTGTAGTAGTATGTCTAATGGAATACAACATCAAGTACCATCTGAGTGGAAACTTTCGGACTAGGGAAAACATTTAAGAAAATCAAAAAATACGATTTAAATCCCTTTTATTTCATTCTTAAAGTATATTATTAAGAAATAATGTTACATGCAAGATTTGTAATCACGTAATTTTCGGAAAAAAATTTTATGCTCAAAATTAGAATTTTAGTCTGAGTAAAAACTTTATATTTAAGCAACTACGGCCACTAGTAAGATTTAGGCAATTGAGGCCACTAGTAATATTTAGGCAACTGAGGCCACTAGTAATATTTCGGCAACTACGAAGATCATAAAAAACACTTCTATTTGCAGATTTGCCAGGTATTTTTGCTATGTATTTTTTCGCATTTTTTGTTGTACTTTTTCGAAGTTTTTGTGCTCTTTGTGAAAATTGCCAAAGGTAAAGAGATTAACTGATCCTGAAAAGAACCGATAGAAGCTTTTTCTTCAATAAATATTCGTGCTATTGCGATGGTAAAGAGAGTTCAAGAGCAAGAAGTTCAAGATCAAAGACTCTAGTCAGTAAGTTCAAAAAATTGAAAGACAATAATGATAAAAAAGGATGTTGAAAGAAGAAACTGTGCCCTCATGTGATGAAAGACAAGATTACAATGGTATAAAACAGACACCTAACTTTGTTAAAATCTAGTTTCTTCTGTGAAAACTAGAATATTAGAAGTAATTCGGAAAAATGATTCTTACACAAGCTTCTCAATTTGTTATATTTTTTTAATATTCATCTTCTCTTCTAACTCTCTTTATAACAAAAAGTTAAATGAGCACTGAAGTGCCCGGAAACATTTTAGCATATTAATGAAATATTGGTGAATATTTAAGTATCTATTTTTTTTTAAAAATAAATAAATAAAATAGACAATAATCTAAGTGACATTATTCAGCCAACTCTCTGAGCTAATATATGTAATGCGCTATGTGGTTCGTGATATATGTGATCTGGACATATTTATTAATGTAGTTAGATAATTTTTGTTTAATTTCATTTGATAGGTAGTGTTAATTTTTAATATAGTTACAGACGAATGAAATGCAGAATTTAAGGGTAAAAGACCAAAACAAAGGGTACTAAAGCAAGGTGATCATTGCTCTAATGTAACTCTGGCGCAAAAAAAGAAGGAAAGATCTGGGGCTGACGGATCCGTGTTAACATAATACTGATGAGGATAATATGACGAAATGACAGAAACATTCCCTAAAAATCAAAGATTATTATTTGTTTTTAAATTCCTATTCAACATTTATAAAAATGCTACTAATGTTTGTTTTTTTAAAAAGTTAATTTTATATTTTATTATATTGATGAAAATTTAAAGTTATTAAACGAAAGAATACAGATTTTTCCATTATCTACGCGTCGACCTGAATTATGCTATGTCCAGCTTTTACCTCGTATTCATAGAAAAATATTCTCAAAGATACTGGTTATGCATTATTTGAAATAATTATATTTTTGGCAGCATCACGGAAGTATTTTTCATTTATGAAGTTTGTCATAGTAGTTAAATGAGTTATCTAATATCGAGAGATAATAAAAATACATTTTGTTTCAAAATGCTTTTTTTTTTCAAATATGCTTATTAAAACAGAAATTCCTAATATTTTTTTACGAATATTGAAAAATATAATTTTAGATTTAATTAAAAAACGTCATTTATTGCAGATTCTTTAATAATGAAATATTTTTTGATTTGTTTCACCAGGCAAACTCAAGTAACAACATAAACGGCATTTAGGCGCAAGGTCCACGTCTAAAACCATGTGTCGTGTTTATTTTGTTTATAGTTACGCTTTTGTAATATTTTTATGAAACTAAATATGTTAAAATCAATGGTAATTGAAATAAATATCAAAAGTTTTTTTTTTTTTAGAGTAAAATTAATGAAGAAATTTGTCTGAGGTAAATTTTGACTATAATGAGTTGGCATGCTTGATCAGTGGCAGCTATGTTTTGTTAATCTTTTAATTTGTTTAATTGAACTTTTTAAAAAATGTGTTTCTCTTAATCTAACGTAAAGTCCTTAAAAAGTGCAACAAATAATAATAAATAACAAAATTTAATTTTTTTAACTTTATTAATTGCTTTGGTACAGGCTTGTGCATGCTGATTAATATCGATTTATTGATTATTTACTTTTCTATTTTCTACCTTGCACGCTGAACTGGTAATAAATAAATAAAATAATTGTAATAAATAAAAAATTTAAACTAGAGTGTTTTTACGGATAATACAGATGTAACTGTGCAATGTTAAGGTGTGATTCAAAATGGGATCAATAGAATAAGCAGTAAATACAATTATTACATTAATATCAATAAAAATTGAGCTGTGGTGAGTCGTAAGTTTGTAATTTACTTCAGGTGAAGAAATATATTTGTCCCTAAAAACTGCCTTGAGAGCTAGGCTTGCTAGTCTAAAATAGCTAAATATTTTTTTTTAATGAAAATACTATTTATTTCAATTATAGTAACATACTAAAAAAAAATCGGGTTCAGTTAGTCAAATTTTTGCTATATAGGCAGAAATCGCAGAATAGTATATGATAAGAACATTTTGACAAATGAATATTTTATTTATTGATAATTTCTATTTTTACTTTCCATTTTTTGATTAAATGATTATTTCGTCTTTTTCTAATACATTTTTTATAAAATAGCATTATTTTAAAACAAAATTTCATAAATTTTATTTTTTAACTTTTGATAACCTTTCATATTTTTGTATTCTATGTTTGATTACTATATAATGTATGAAATACTGCAAATTTATTCTATGATTATAAAATGAATTGTTTCATAGAAACGACTAAAACTATACAAATTGATATTAATTAATAATTAGGTATGCCCTCCCCGTTGTTTTGACGGTGGATGAAAAACACTTGAAGAAAACGTACAGAAAAAAACACCTCATAAATAACTATATGAATTTAACAGCCTACTCAATGGGCCAGTTAAACCACAATTTAAGGTAATGAAATATTTATTCAAGTGAAATTATAAATATTTCTTAAAAAATTTTAATACATAAGGATTAATTTAAAGACTTCATAGTATTTAGAAAAATGATTACGGTTCTTAACACCTTCAAATTGTAGGTTTGTAGACATGGAAAATGTGCAGTAAAGGATTAAATAGTTTTAAAATTTTTCTTAAGTTCTCTAAAACACACTTATAGTATGACGATGTAATAATATCAAGCAATGCTTTTGCGACTAAGTATTGTTTTAAAGATTCTGTTAAATTAAAATAGTTAAAATTTTGTTTATTTTTTTAACTAATTTAAAGATTTAGCCCCTGAGAGATTGTTCATTGATACATTATTTATATCAATGCTATATATTAAATAATTAAGAAAATTGAAAATATGTAAAAATTAAAGCATATAAAGTATTAAAAATATATGAAGTAATAATGTATCACAAATCATTTTTATATATCACGTATGTCCCCTTTTTCAAAAGTCTCAATTGAAAAATAAGCATAATTTCTTTAAATAATACATTGAAGTAAAAGTAAAGTTACTTAAATCCAATATGTACAGTGTCTTAAAAATATAGTTTTATTTTAAAAAGAACATTTTGTCTGTTAAAGTTTTTGATGAGAATAACATGAAATTTATAAATGCATAATATTATGTTATGTAATCCTACGTGATAAAACGACCACGAAAGAGATAAATTTTTTGGGACATATATTAACATTTTATAAAGAAATATAAGAAAAAGGCCATAAAACGTTTTGCTAAAAACAAAAACAAAAAATTTTTTTTTTTTTACTATGAATTTGAATTGATCTGGTTCTTTGAGATGAAAGATACAATGTTAAAAATAATACTAGAGAAGCTATCTTTAATATTGGTTACAGTAAAGATTATCATGATTAAAATAAATATATTTATAAGACCCTAAATTGTAAAAGAAAAAAAAGTGAGAAATTCAAGAATATTAAAGCGGTTTTAAGTTTAGCTATTTTCTCATCTTGTTCCGGTTCAACTTATACAGTTTTAAAAATCGAAATTGTTGTGTTTAAAAAGGAAAATAAAATTATTCAGTTGATTGACAGAACTAGTATTCATATTTTGAAGAAGTGATAAATTATAATAATTGTGATGGGAATAATTTTTATGCACATTTTATTTAATGTATTTACCTTTTTATTATTTTCAAGCAAAGAAACAGCAAAAATGAGATATTTTGGTTTTCTTGGATCGCATGATCCATTTTGGTAACCATGAAAACTTCATATAAATGTACACGGAGAAATAAAAAAGACAACACATAGAACTCTCATTGTCCTTCCTCTATCGGCAGTATTTATAGTTTCAGTATTAAAATTTTAAAAATTAATACTTTAAATTCAGAAAAATTATTTGTTGAAAATACCAAATTAAGAAAATGCTAATTGACACAAAATAATTACTTTAAAAATCCCATATTATTTTGATAAAATCAAAATAAATAAAATTACATGAAGTAAGCATTAAACACTCATACAATAAATTAAGTTTAACAAATTATCCCATTCTTAAAAAAAATATTTTTATTAGTTTTTATTACTGACCGTAATAAAATCATATGAATTTTTTTTTATGAAACTTTTGCATTTAACGTAATTCTTCTTTGTTTTAATTAATTAAAATGAAAGTTAATGCTAATTATTTATATTAGGGCATAAATAAGCAGTATTTATATTTAAAATAATTTATTAAATTATATGTAAATTTCCATTTAAACATAAACGTGACATTAAATTTCTGAATTAAAACAAAGTTTTAGAAAGGTCATAAAAATACTAAGTTTTGATTTATAATTTTAAAAATTTAAAAGTTACTTCTTATTTTATATTTATAAAATCAATGTAACTCCGTGCGTTCAAAATAAATTCATGCACAATGAACAGTAAAACCATGAACTAATGTATTATAGAAATAAATTTAATATGCAAACTATAAAACAATTCTTTCAGAACATAAACATACAAATATAAATGAATTAAGTGATTTAATACAAACATTTGCTTACCTCCCCAAAATTTATTTAACGACTACTTGCTATCCAACGATAAACTTTATTACAAAAACTTTATTTAAAAAAATAACAACTAATAATTTAAGTTAAAACGATTAATGAGACAAAATATAACAGTAAACAGAATTTGTTTATTAAAATTTTGTACCGAAAATGTCTAGTTTAAATAATGATGGAATAACACTGTGAGCGCTTATACGTAAGAGAAGATTTAGAATGATTGTATGTCAGAGAAATTTTCTTGACAAAACCACCAAAAAAATATAATGTTTACAAGAATCTCCCCCTACTGAAATCACTAAAAGAAATTTCCTCTAGAAATTCTAGATAATTGCCTGTTTGAGACAATTTATGAATAGGTAGGGGTCTGTTGATATTTGACATTTTAAAAAAGAAGACAAAAGAGCCCAGGGCCATAAATACGATAAAGATAATTTTAAAATGCTAAGACCATTTTCCCATAGCGTAAACTAAGGAGGCTATTTTTGTGATATCAAATGACTATGTGTGTGATGTTGAGGGAGAATGATCTTTATCAGTTAACAGTGAGAAGAGAAGGAATGGTGGGAAGAGTGTTTTATTGCTTATTGAAGGAAAGGGTGGCAGTGATATTTCTTGTAGTTCTCTAAACACCTGTTTTATTTTTTTATACAGTGCATTTTTTTGTGTGTAATTTACTTTTTACTAATTTTCTTTTAATTATATAATATAATTAAAAGATGAAATGTTGCACTATGAAAAATAAGAGAGAGAGAGAGAGAAAAAAATTAAAAGTTATGGAAACAAAACAGAAATATTTTCTCAAAATAATGGACCCTGGCTTCCCAATTATTGGGGGGGGGGGGGTCCGGACCCCTATGGTGGCGACGCCAGTGCTTCAGTGTTATTTTATTAAGTGTTTTCTTGGTTAATAAGTTTTCTTTATACTTTATCATTTTCTTTTTTCTTCTTATAATTAGGTATAAAATATATTGTTTTTTAATCATTAATTTGGTTTTATTTATTTTATTATAATTTTGCTTAATTTTGCATAATTAATGAATAACATCAATTAACTTAAAAATTTGTTAATTCCTTTTTGTGCTGGTTTGTTGTTTATTATTTGATATTTATTTTTAAAAAATGAATCGTTTCCTGCTGAAGATTATCATCCATGATGTGAGCCCTGTGTGACTTTGCATTATTGTTTTGTAGCACGAAATCATCACCTATTGCACCAGCATAAAGGATGTCATGTCTATGCTAACTTTTTTCTGTGTTGAAACGCAAAACAATTTCATTTCGTTTTCTAGATGAAGAAAATTTTTTATTTGAATACTAAATTATAGTATATTCATTTTTGTGCTATTATTTGTGTTCTATTCATATTTTTTAGCTTTATTCATTTGTAGCACAAAGTATACCTTATCCTCCTTTTGGAAATGAAAACATTATAGTATGTACATTTTTGTGCTATTACTTGTGCTCTATTCATGTTTTTTAGCTTTATTCATTTGTAGCAAAGTATGCCCTAACTTCCTTTTGCAAACTAATATGAAATTATAATATGTTCATTTTTGTGCTCTATTCATGTTTTTTAGCTTTATTCATTTTTTGCACAAAGTAAATTCTTTTAAAAATAACATTGTTCTTTGAGGACAGTTGTATACAATTTATTATGATTTTTTTAGGATTTGTATCATGAGCAGTGTGAAAGTGTGGCAGTCATGTTTGCTTCCATTCCTAACTTTAGTGAGTTTTATATGGAACTCGAAGCTAACAACGAAGGGGTCGAATGTTTGAGGCTTTTGAATGAAATCATTGCTGATTTTGACGAAGTGAGCTCAAAAATAATTTCTCTAAAATTAGTCTTATTGAGATATGATTAGATTTTATAAATATCTAATAATGAAACTGTATAATAAAATATGTAGTATGAATAATTCTTTTTGCTTTAAAATTTTACTTGAGAACCTGTTTTGAACATTTTGTAGTCCCCTTTAATTGATTTATAAAATACTTTTATAGTGTATAATTGCTTACAAAATAAATTTCAGATATGTTAAGAACTAATTTGAATAATAAACCAACTCCAAACAATTAAGTTAAGAACTAATTTGAATAATAAACCAACTCCAAACAATTAAGTTATTCTCTATTTCCTGTTTATCTTGTTTTAAAGCAATGGCAACTCTACCTGAGTGAGAATATAAAATATGTGACAAGATAGGAAAAACAATCACAAAGTGAATGAGAGCAGAGTTGTCTCACTATTCATGTAAACCATATGGTTTTTGTTATGCCCCTCAATTCTTTTAATTCATTTAAAAATTCAATTGTTTAAAAATAGATTAACTATTACATTTACAACAATAATGATCATTCAAATTAAAAAAGGCATTAGTGGTTAAAAAGCCATGTATTAATAAGAGAATTAAGAGGTTAAGAAAAGGTCCTTTTACTTACAAAACAGTAAAAAAAAAAATTTTTTTTAAATAGCATTTTAAATGCATAGAAACATTAGGGTGCTGTTTTCATTTGAAAAGTATCTTATTTGAATTCCTGTAGAATAAAATTTTATATCTTTGCATACTTTGCGACTATAATGTGTTTTAAACTTATCATTTTTAGTATTTTCAAAATGTTACTCTTTAATTTTCATTTATCTATAGACAATAAATAAAGTGAGAATAAAAGATAAACATTGGGTTAACCAATTAGATTACTAATTCTAATTGGTTAAATTTTGAAGGATCTACGAGACTTTCAATTTTGACCTACTAAAACTCAATCTAATCAATCCTTGCCAGTTTGAGCCAAAAGAAAATATCAACAATATGAGCATCTGGTTAACTTTAAAAACATCAGAATACCAATAACCTTTAAAAAAAAAACTAGTGTATGGATTTCTACTATGCTTCAAGACTCGTATGCTTTATATATAGGAAAGGTTAATCTTACCAAAAGTATACTGCTTTGATCATTGAGCTTTAACCATCTAGGATTCTTTCGACCCTTTCCTTTCGCCCAGTTAAAAGTTTAAAAATAAAACTGTTGGTGATTCTGCAGATTTCAATCCACAGACCCCTCGTAAACCAGTTTAAACCTACGTTTTATGTTTATTTTTCATTCTTGTTTTATTTTTAACCTATATGCGTAATTTTAAGAAATATAAGGCATGCCTATTGATTTAAAAATTTTGACCCAAATTGCAAATAATATGGATTGTCTTAAACTCTATTATTTATAGTATAGCCTCATAGTTTTAATTAAAGTTATTTATGACAAAGTGTGAAAATAAGTGGATTAGAAGCAATTTTTTTTAATAAGTAGCGAAGGGGGGCTAGTGTTGATATTTCTTATAAATTTGTTTTAAAAAAAACTATATTTAATGTAATTTTTAGCTATTGCAGTATCTTTTTAACAATAATTTGATTGATCACCTGCATTCTAGTTTATACCTGGAATTACAAAGTTGTTTACTTTTTCCTTTTAAATAAAAGGCTGATTTTGCCCACAAGTGGACAAGCTATGGGGGTAGTGTTGACAAAGTAGATACTTATTAAATACTAATTTATTACAACTCAGAATGGTATATTTAAAGCCAAAATAAAACCAATTTCTATCTAGCCTTTATTGGAGAATGAGTATTGTCATCTTTTAATTAAAATACTAATTTGTAATGGAGAATTTTTCTTTAATATGAAAGACATTTTAAATAAAAATCAATGCATCTGAAGATTATTGTTCAATTAGATTTATTTGAAAGCACAAAACCAATTTTAAGTTTATTCAAATTTAATAATCCTAGTTTTAACTAGATTATGAAATGGTTCTAATGGACAACACCCTCACCAAAACAATGAAAACAACTTTCAAAAGAGATGATGTTCGCTAATATTCTGTTTTAGTTTAATCTGTGGCAAAAATTCTTCATCTATGTTGAATTTTATTCTTTTTTAACAAACTTGATAAAACATCTTCCTTTAAATTTTCTTAAAACCTTTAAAGAGTGAATAAATAAAAAGTTTTTGTGATAAAAATTTTTTTACTTTATATTGAAACCACTAATTGCAAAAGTATATCATTCTACAAAATAATGCTGATTTAGAAAAAAAATACAGTAGTACCTCGAGATACGAGTGCCCTAACATACGAGTTATTTGAGATACGAGGAACAGCCAGCTTCGATGATGCTGCACACGGCCCACCAGTTTAGCCTGCGTCTCGCAACCCTACTTCGCCTCTCTCTCCAGCCGATGGAATAACAGAAAAGGGAGGAAGGGCCTCTCAATTGCGCATGCGCTTTTACCGCACTGCGTTCATAATAATCATAAATTAAATTTCTTAAAAAATGATGTCTTACGTCGATATGCTTCATTCGACTATTTTTAATAGGTGAATGTGAAAAATCAATCGCTGATTGATTGTCACTAAATATAATGCAATCACTTAAATTTATGTCTTTTAAATTTAATTCTCCACACTCATCTATTATACGCTTAATCCACATGACCTCTTTGGCAGTGTCAGTTAAAGTCACATACTCTGATTCCATTGTAGATAGACTCACACATTTTTGTTTGAAAGTTTTCCAGAATATCGGAGTTTTATCTAAAAACAATATTATACCACCTACTGATATTCTGTCATTCCTGTTAGCAACGAAATCTGAGTCACAGTAACAATTAACATTTAATTCTTCAATATTTGACAATTTTAAGAAATAATCTTGTGTATTTTGAACATAGCCTAATAATCTTAATAAAGTATTCCAGTGTTTTAAACCTGAGTTTTCTTAAAATTGTGATAATATATTTACCACATAGCAAATATCCGGTCTTGTGCGATTAGCTATATAAGCCAAACAACCCAAAATATTCCGAAACGGCAATTTTGCCATTTCATCCACTTCGCTTTTAGAAGATGGACAATCAGCTTTTGATAATAAGTTACCCTTAGTATTTGGCAACGATGACAAAGAAAATTTAAAGCTAGAAAACATTTTATAAACTTTTTGGATGTAACTCTTTTGATGTATTAACATCTCACCATCCTTTCGGACAAATTCAACACCTAACAACTTTCAAGTTTTAACCAAAATTTTTAAATCAAAATTATCACTTAAAAGTTTAATAACACTCTCTACTTCATCTTTTGTTTTAGCAAAAATAATTTTGTCATCTATATAAATTATAAGAATTACATTTTTATATACATATGTACAATTACACCACTTCAATCTTACAAACTTTAAATTTTCAGGTGTTTTATCTAATTCAAAAAACCACTCTCAACCACTTTGTTTTAGTCAATAAGTAGCTTTTTTTTTAAATGACAAATGTGGTCTTGCTTATTTAAATCAACAAAACCTTGAGGTTGATGATCCCCTCACTCAAATTTGCGTAAAGGTAAGCACACTTTATATTTATTTGTTTTGGTTTTTTTTTAATAACGGCAGGCACTGAACTTTCGTTTTTCGCCATAGAACATGCCGGAAGTGTTGCTCATTTATCATTACCCAGTGGGCACCTGTGAACCAAAGTCATGGAGGCGAGCAACGTTACCTACGTCACACTGCCACAAACCCGTTTATAGGGTGGGCCACATTCACACATCAGAAGACAACACAGATAGAGAAACATCCATGCCCATAGGCTTCGCAGTCAGACACGCTAACCACTTGGCCACCTGGCCGGCTATATCTAATTGTGAATGATACCATCCTAGCATACAAACTAAGATTCTGAAAAATATTCTTACAAGAACAAAATTAACCACAAGACTAAATACTTTGTCATAACTTTCACCTCGAATTTGTTTAAATCCCTGGGAAACTAAACGTGCTTTGTATCTTACAATTTCACCATTTCTGTTTACTTTAGTTGTATAAACCCAACGGCTTCCCAAAATTCTTTTATTTTTAGGAGTTGGAACCAAATCCCAAACTTTTCTTTCTCTTATAGTTTTAATCTCATCAGACATGGCTAATTTCCATGGCCGTTTTTAAGCCAAATTCTATAACCCTTCGTATGCATTGTATAACCTAACATAATCCCTTCTTTAGCTCTCATTTGAAGATTATTTGCAACTGTTTTGGTTGACCCACAAATGCTAAACAACCAAATGCTTTCAAATGAGTGACTGATGGTTTTCTACCACTATACAATTCAAAGGGAGTTTTAATTTGGTTTTTATGACAAATTCTATTAAAAGTGTAAGTAAAGCATAGTAAAGCTTCAGCCCAAAAAGCATCTCCTAATTTACTATATTTTAACATTGCTTTAATATTGTCTAAGGCAGTTAAATTATAGCGTTCACTAACACCGCTTTGTTCTGGCATATAAGCGTTAGTATGCTCAAGTTTTATACCTTCATTTTCAAGAAAATCACTGAACTCTTTATTTCAAAATTCCATGCCATTAGCAGTTCTAACATTTACAATTTTACAGTTTAAAACTCTTTCAGCTCGCTTTTGATATCTTAGTAAACTATTAAAAACATCAGATTTCTTTTTAATGGGAAAAGTAGTAACTTTCCTTGAAAAATCGTCAGTGATCGAAAGAAAGTACCGACTTCCACCATGTGAAATGACAGGCATTGGACCACATACGTCCATATGTAAAAGTTCCAAAGGTTTCTTAGACCTTATACTTAAATTTGGGTTTAAATGAAATTCTTTTAGGTTTAGCTAATTTACATTCTATACAATTACTATCTGAAAAATTGAGATTAGGTAATCCTTTCACACTAGAATTTTTACTTGCTTGAGTTATATAATCACAATTTATATGGCAGTATCTTAAATGCCAGATATCTAAATCATTTGTCTGAACTGATACATTAAACAATTGCTCATTCGAGTTACTATCATTTCTATCAATAACTAAATCTTTATCAGGCTTAGTATAAGCATTTGGTTTAAAATAATATAAGCCATTAATTCTTTTGCAATAGAAAATCTTCTCATTTACCCAATTATACACAGAAATAAAATTTTTAGCACCCACAAAATAACCTCCAGCTTTTTCTATTATAGAACCAGATATAAGATTTCTTTTAAGTTTAGGAGAATACATGATATTTTGTAAGATACTCTGTGCATTTTACCATTTACCTTATTAAAAAATTGCACTTTTCTAATGCCTAAAATTGGGCTTTCAATGTCACCTATGGCTAAAGACATAGACGCATTTTCTACAGTTTCATATTCAAGGAATAAATCCAAATTATTACAAAAATGTGTTGAAGCGGCAGTGTCGAAAAGCCAACTTTCTTTCTCAATTTCATGACACACATTGCCCACATTTGCTTCAACGGTATAAAGACTATTATCTAAAACATTTGTAGTTACATTACAGTAAGAATTATCACTTACATTTTGTTTAAATTTACTCTTTATATTCTTTGCATTACATTTTAATTTTTGCTTACAATCTGATATTAAATGACCATATTTGTTGCAACGATAACAAGGTCCTATCTTAGATATATCATAATTAGTTTTGGATTTAGACTTAATATTAGCAGATTCTAAATTTCCCTTACTATTAGAAGAACCAGATTTAAACTTATTATTTACACTTAACTTTTCATTAAAACTCGAATTAACATTATAAGCAATATCACTAACATTATTTAAATCAAAATTTAGTTGCTTAAGTCTACTTTCGTCCAAAAGTAATTTGTCTAAAATGTTTTTAAATTTAAATTTATTGTCCTCCCATCTATAAATAATTTGAACAATATCTTGAAAGTCCTTGGGTAAGTATCTTATAAGTTGGAATCCTTGCTATAGGTCGTCAACAGGATGCCCTGCTTCTTTCAGCTGAGAAACCAGGTTAATCTTGCTGCAAATATTCCAATTTCTTCTCTTGGGGTGTATTTCAGGTCGAAGAATTGGTCTAGGAGGCCCCATCAATTGTTGCTGAGATCAGACTTCAGTATTCGGGTTTGACACTAAGAAATATTGACGTGTACGCTTTGTCTCGTCTCCAGAAGTATTCTTGACTTTCTTTTCAACTTGCTTCTGAAGGTAGGGCAAGCTCAGTTTTGGAGATAAAACTCCACACTCCTCGGTCCATGAGGATTACTTTGATATTTTCTTTCCATGTATTCCAATTTGGTGAAGTCAGGAACTCTATATGCTGGTTCGAAGATTCCATGATGAAACAATTATAACTTAAAAATTCTTAAAAACAAAAAGGAGTATCGTTTCTCGTTCTATACTAGATACCAAACTTCGTAATCTTTAAAAGTAGCCATCAAATTCGGATGTGTCGACTTATATTCCGAACAAAAGTTCTTTTAAAAATGCTTACTACTAGCTTTGTTAACTGGAGACAAATTCCTTAGAAGCATCATTTTTTTTAAATGTCCTATTATTTTAGAATCCACTTCATCTTGAAATACACCATAACAGACTTGAGATTTAAGCTGAGGATTCACTTTGCAAAGATGGCGGGTGGGAACGGCCCCCATCTTAAAGCTTCTCCATTTGAGGTTGACAATGGCTTCGCTAAGACCAGGATAATGAAATTTGATATTCAGGACGGTAGAAAATGAATCCCGGTTATGCCTAAAACTCGGCCCATAACCATGACTTCCGAGATTGTCGCAGAATATCATATCTGTTAGTCAACAACACAAATAAGAGGAAAAACGAAGTTTCTGAGGAAATAAGTTTATTTAAAAACATTGGTAAGCAAACTGTCACAAACAGAGTGACAAAACGAAAAGAAAGAATAACAAAATAATCTGCTTCAACAGAAGCTTAAATACAGATAACGGATGACGTCATGATCCATGCCAGAACGGCCAACAGCAAATGAAAATATACTGGCCGATCCCCGCAGACCATAACGTCACCGATGCAAGTTAAATGCATGAGATCTTCGACAACTATCAAAAATCGAGCCTTATACTTTTATTTGTCTAACAATTAAAGAAGGAAACGTAAAATAAACTTTCTATTCGATTTGGGGCCCCCTCTGATGTGGGGTGCCCCGAATGCCCCTGTCTTTTCCAGGCTCGGTGCGCACTTCTATGGATGAGACATCAGAAGACTCGTTTAAAGCAAGCCGAGGCTGGTTTGACAACTTTAGGAAAAGGACCGGCATTCACTCCGTTGTTAGGCATGTTGAGGCAGCAAGTTCGGATGTGAAGGCAGCTGAGGATTATCTCAAAACTTTTTCCGAACTGATAGAGGCGAATGGATGCATCCCCCAGCAAGTCTTCAACTGTAACAAAACAGGGCTTTTCTGGAAGAAGATGCCTAATAGGACTTACATAACCGCAGAGGAGAAGATAATGCCAGGCCACAAACCCATGAAGGATAGACTATCTCTCGCACTGTGCGCCAATGCGAGTGGCGACTGCAAGATAAAACCTCTGCTTGTATACCATTCGGAAAACCCCAGAGCCTTTAAGTCACATCAGATTTTAATAGAAAAATTGCAAGTTATGTGGAGGGCAAACACGATGGCATGGGTCACTAGACAGTTCTTTGTGCAGTGGGTAAACCTGGTTTTTGGCCCTTCTGTTAAGAAATATCTACAGGAAATCAACCTACCCATGCAAGCCCTTCTCGTCCTCGACAATGCTCCTGCTCACCCACCGTACCTTGAAGATGACATTCTCGAAGAGTTCAAGTTTATAAAAGTTCTCTATCTACCAACTAACACCACTCCTATCCTGCAGCCTTTGGATCAGCAGGTGATTTCTAATTTTAAAAAGCTGTACACTAAGCACCTGTTCCGGCGCTGCTTTGAGGTGACAGAGAACACAAACCTCAACCTTCGGGAGTACTGTAAGGACCACTTTAACATTGTGATATGCCTCAGAATTATTGATCAGGCCTGGCTGAGTGTTACAACGAGGACCTTGACCTCTGCATGGAAGAAGCTGTGACCTGAGTCTGTAGCCGAAAGGACCTTCGAAGGATTCGAACCCGAAGTGCCAGTGGAGGAGGAGATTGTATCTCCGGGAAAATCTATGGGCCTGGTGATGGGTGAGAGAGACGTGAACGAGCTCGGCAAGGAGCACTCTCAGGAACTGACGACCGAGGAATTACAAGCATTCAGGGGTTCTGCAAGAAATTGGTTTCAAGGAAGAGCCAAGGGTGGAGGAGGTTATCTCTACAAGTGAGATAAAAGAGATCTTGGGAATTTGGGAGAGAGTTTCATAGTTCGTGGAAAAGAAACACCCTGAAAAAGTTGCAACTGATCGTTCATTGGAACTATTTAATGACACTTGCCTAATTCATTTCCGCAGCATTCTGAAAGGGAGGAAGAAACAAACCTCCTGGGACAGTTTTTTTTTAATCTGGCGAAAATGGCAAAGACCAGTTAAGAGAAAAGCAGTGACTAAAATTAAGCATACAGTAGCTTTTAAGTTGTGTGTAAGTTTCATTTAAGAGACCAAAATACAATTATGTATGTACACTTTATAAAACCAGTTTTTTTTAATTTACATTCTCTTATTATGTTTTTATACAGTATTTGTCATTTATAAATACATTTTTCTTATTCAAAAACACGTAACAAAAACAATTGGGGGAAGCATTTTTGGGGCTGGAACGAATTAATGGCATTTCAATTAATTTCAATGGGGAAAATTGCTTTGAGATACGAGCAAGGTTACGGAACGAATTAAACTCGTATCTCGAGGTATCACTGTAACATCAAAATTCCATTGAATATGAATAGGGTAAAAGTGAATACTTTCACACGTTTATAAATGGTTAATTGAAAGCATACAGAGCAAGTATCATAATAGGTTTTAAAAAAAACGTATGAACATATTGTCACCTTTTGTTGAAATTCTGAAAATAAAATATGTTAATAAAAGAGTTACTTTTGTACTACAAATTTCTATTGGAGTATTCACAGTCAGATTATGCATCTGCTGTGTTTAGCGATATCTCACAGATGACTGATAAATAAAAAAAGAGATCCATCTACACACCCTATACTAGCTAGATGCTCAAGAAGATTTTTGAAAAGTTTTCAAATAATTTATTTGATTTGAATTTAGTGCAAAGGCATTTTAATTATTCAGTGTGCTGACCTGAACAAAGAATTTTCAATATAGCTTTATTAAAAATACATAAATTAACAAATAATAATGAGAGTAGACTTTTAGTAATAAAAAAATTTAATTGGTTTTGAAGCAATGCAAAGGTTTATTGAAATTTTCAGCAATGGGCCATAAGTCTTTAAACTATCCGCAGAGAGATAGTGTACAAGACAATATCATCGTTTTCCTATCGTTTTCTTTGCTGCTGAGCAGATCTTTTGCTTGACATTGTAAAAAGGCCGCACAAAAAATATCTGTAAACTTAGAGATATATTATAAAATATTTTATAATTGAAGTGATAGTCAAAAAGAAATGAACTCATAAATTGAAAAGATAATAATTATCTTCTATAAGGCAATAACTTTGTCCAAGTTTTGTTTTTGTCAAACTCTGTATTGTAATCTAAAAACTTATTTTGTGTTTTAGATTTTAGAAGAAGATCAGTTTACATGCATTGAAAAGATAAAAACTACAGGTTACACATACATGGCAGCATCTGGTCTTACTTCTAGTACTGTTGATCTTACCAACTACAGCCATGTTACTAAAATGGCTGATTTTGCATTGAGATTAAAGGATCAATTGGATTATGTCAACATGCACTCATTCAATAACTTCAAGATTCGAGTGGGTGAGTCCATTTCTTTTCAGTTAACTAGAATGCAAATAAAAATAATTTCTTTATAAAAAATCTGTTTTTAATCAAAATAAATTTTTTTGTTGTTGCTTAGATCAGTTTTCTTACTTTTATTTAAATCATTTTTTTTAATATCAATAAAATTATTTTAGGTTAGATATTTATTTAATTTAAGCAGCAAATGTTAAAAATTGAAATTTTGAAAATAATACCGCGAGGGTGCTATGTATATATTAATATTTATGTTTCAAATAATACTGTTATTATCGTACTTTAAAGCAGTAATTCCCAAATGGCTCCAAATTATTCTCATTCAGCTTGGTTGTTATCAATGCGTTAGAGTCGCATTAATGAACTGGGAATTTTTAGTGATAATTCAAAAACAATACTGGATACACTACACTACCATAATGTAGACCAGGAAGTAATGATAGTAATCACCCAGCTTATCCACCTCACTGACAAATGCGCTAGTTGTGTGTAAATTCTGACTTTTAAACCACCTTAGGCATTACATTGGAGTGGATTCTGTACCGCAGTATTGTAGAAGCAAATCAGACTCTTATCCCTAGAAATCAAACCCTGACATTGTCCATCATACCAACCAGACATATAAAGTGAAATTCAAAAATTATTATAGACATATAGCTCCAATTTCGACTTCTAATTATAACACCTTTTTTTAAGGGGAAAAAAAAAACAGCATGCCTAAGTTAATCATTGTACATAGGAATGTGAATCTATTTAGAAAAATTTTTATTATTATTTTTTAAAACACTTAATCATGAAAATGTATTTAGGTTCATAAAATTTAACTTTCGACATAAAGCCCTTAATATGTTAAATATTTCATCATCTATATTTTATATAGTTATTAAAAAAAAATTCAAGATTTTATGGAGATTCTGCAACTACTGCATGTTGAAGTCCTTGGAGCTCTTTTTCACTGATATCTTCTCTGATGAATGTCGTCAAAACATATTTCAACATATAGACATGTATCAAAAGATCTGTAATAGTTGATGTAATTTTAAATAATTAATAGTGTACTGTGTAATTTTTTTTTTTTTTTAAATATTTCTGATATTATTTCATGCTTCTGAAATTATTTATCTTGTCAATTCCAAGAAAATGTGAAAAAAGTGCTTTCTAAAATATATTCATAACTAACTAACTAAAGACTGTATTTTCCTTGTTAAATTTAGAATCTTGTTAAGTAGGACATCAAATAAATTTTTTCTCATCTTACCAAGCAATTGTACCGGTGCACCAATTGAACTTGAAATTAAGAAACAAAAACATGGTCACCATTGACCATGTTCTCATGAACCTGAGAAGTTTAAAGTTGCGGGGAAAGTAAAAATCGACATGCCAACCTTCGTTTATCAAAAGGTACCTCAATATTGAATTGAGATAGCATGTCAGTGAGTTGATGTTTAATAATCATGGTGGTAGTTACGCCACAATACTCCTCCACCAGAATTTAATCAGGGATAGAATTCGATGAATGGATATCAAGTTGCGGTACATGCGAAAGACCGGGAGAGCTGTATTAAGTTCAACAGATTTTTGAGCGTTTGTGGTGAGGGCTGTATTAAGTTCACTGTTGTGTGTGTGGTATCTCCTGTGTTGCTATTAGCAGTCGAGTGTGCAAGATTCCATTGTGAGTAAATGAGACTGAGAAAACACAATGAGAGAAGGACAATGACACAGTCACAAATAGCAGATTAACTGCTCAATGTGGACAATTCATTAAAGTAGGCCTGAACATATCACGTCTGAAGGTAACCAATATGGAAGAGATTGGTTATAATACCACAAAGTAACAGGATAAAAGTCTAAAACATAAAAAAACTTGACAAAAGATTATCATAAAGCAATTTCAATCAGCAAGACTTGAATGGAAGCAAAACTTTTTGCCACAAATAAAGTTGTATTGAGTGCAATGATAGGGAACATATGTGTGTGTATAGTACCAGTTTATAAATTTTGTTAGCATCTATTTTAAATCTAGGCCACCTTATGCTATTCAAAAATATGATGATGGAAACTTTATAAAATTATCAATTAAGTTTGTTGACATTGAAGTAAGAGTATATATTGAATACTAAATTATATTTTACTGCAGTTATGTTAGTTTAATATTTTAAATATATTATGAAAAAATCCAAAGGTAATATAGTTTCTTTAGTACCACCTTGTTGATAGTTTTAACTAGTTTTTATTACTTATCACATTGAAAATCAGCTTAAAACGTGAAAAAAAAAAACCACTGTATAGAAATATTGAATTTTTCGTAGTTGATGTGAAAGTTACTTTATTGTGATTGATTTGCAGGTTTGAATGTGGGACCAGTTGTGGCTGGAGTGATTGGTGCAAAGAAACCTCAATATGACATTTGGGGAAACGCTGTAAACGTTGCTAGCAGAATGGACAGCACTGGAGAACTAGGAAAAATTCAGGTACAATTCTTTTAAATATTGAACTATGTTTTTCAATATTGTGCTTATTAAAATAAAAATTTTAAACGAGAAAAACATAATGTTATGCTGATTGTAGTGAACTATCTTTTTTAAATTAAGTTGTATTTATTTAATTATATAAATCTCTTCCCTATTTTTCATATAGAATCTGAGGGTTATTCTCTACATTTTGAGAGAACTTATTCTCTTATATTTATTTTTGTTTCTTTCTATGGGCTATAAATAGGGCTGCAGGTCTGTCGCGGCATGAATTTCTGCGAAATTGTCTTCTTTTTTTCTAAAATTCGCAAATATCTTAATGTGTTTTGATTTGCACAAAAATTGCATTTTAATTAATTATTTTTATTTATCAGAATTTTTTACTTTTCTGAAGCCTTAAATTGAACATGTAAAATTGATTAGATATTTAGGGGAGTGAATCAATAGCAAAATGACAAGAAAATAGTTTAGAGATAATCACAATCTTGTCAAGTAAGGTGGTCTTTCTACACTTAGGGAGGGTAATAGACTGATAGGATTACCTTCCTGAAGTTAGTAAGAGTACAAAAGAAATTGGAATCACAAAAGAAGGAAAATGTTATAAATCAAATCTTTGACAGAAAAATTGTTACACAGGCTATTGCACTGGGCAATGAAATTTCTATTGCCTTTCTACATATCCAGGCAATTTTTCCTGAGCGGCTTCTAGTGATTTCTTAAATAGGGATCAGTTTCTTAGATGAGAGAGAGATAAGGCTTTTGTAACTAGTAGTTTGAATATAGAATGGTTGAGTTTTCACAGCAATTACTTCTTAAAAAGCAACGGTCAAGGAATTGCACGTTGATGTAGGAAAATTGATCAAACTTTGGAAATCAAAGACCGATTGCTATCCAAAATTGGCAATTCGATGTTTGTTGATGCCTACAAACAGCGTGGACGCAGAAAAATTGTTTTCTAAGTATAAATATGTATTAAGTGATGAAAGACAAAGCATAAATGAAAATAATCTGACAATGTACAATACTTTGATACTTTGTACCAAAATTCTGTTCGTTTAAATAAAAATATTAATATTGCTTGAAATTAAAATAAATACTTTTGTTGTGTATTTTTTAAGCTTTTTTTATTATTTGCACAATTTCTGTATTTAGCATCATTTATATAGTAAATTTTTCTATGTCTATAGTCAGTGTAATTTTCAAAATTTCTTGCAAAAACAAACTTGCAGCCCTAGTTATAAACTATAAGTCTTGCAAGTGGTTTTAAACTTGTGTCTTTGTATTAAATGTATAACACTAAAAGATATAGTTATATTAAATCTTATCTATATTAAAAAATAAGTAGGGTAACAAGTTATGATGTCTAATTGTCCTGCAAATAAAGTAGTTTTGACCCTATATATATCGATTAAAAACTATATGAATTTTAAAATTATAACTCCACTGAGCAGAGAGAATCTTTACTTTTACAAATGTCATTCAAATTCTATTAACAACTGTTAGTTTTTGTTAATGCTGTTTTTTATAATATTTATTTATGTATTTTTGCATGTATAATTAGTTACTTTTACTTAGTTTTTTTTAAAAAATATTGTTTACTTATGATAAACATCACTATGAATAATTCATTATTGTTGATGTAATTGGGGAATAAAGTAAGAGAATGATTAGGTGGGGGGGGGGGGGGGGGGAAAGTCGATGAATTTGTAATATGCAACACAACAAATAGAGAAATTAAAAATCAGTATATAATTTCTAGCTGTGTTAGTTGCTGTCTCCAAATTTTTACTCTTATTATGTATGTAATATTTTTTTTAAATGCTCGTTTTTTGTTTTTTTTTTTGCCTTATAATGCTTATTTAAAAAATGAGCTTTTAAATATCACTGAATATTCTTAAAAGACCTTTTGAAGACATTTCTTTTAAGCCTTTGTAAGATTCACATGAATTTTTTAAAAAATTCATTTAACTAAGCTGATTTTATGTCAAACAAACCAGTCTGCTGTTTGAGAATTGGTGGTCATGAGTTCGATTGAATTATTTTGTTGATTGGTGAAACTCAGCAACAAATTTTGAGTTCTTCCAGAAACTGTCCCCCATCAACTGTTTCTTGTAGTTAAACTTCTGAGGTAAAATATTTTGCAGCGCACGTAAGAAAATCTCTTAAAAAACCCTTAGATTTTCTTCAACTTATTGTGATTGATTATATGTTTTTTTCTTCTCTATTTTCAATTTTCAAATTATTTTCAAATTTTGATTTTGAAACTGAGCAACTTTAAGCATTTTTTTTCTGTTATAATTATTTTTCAACTCATTTTTTTTTTTTTTTAATTTTTTGTTTATTGTTGAAAGATATGTCAGACTTGAGCCTGTTGAAAGCAAAAAGAGCTTAAGAGCCCTGCTTTACTAATCACAGGATAATGTTTAAATCTTATTTTTTTTAATTTGATTTCTATGAACAAAAATGTGAAAAACACTGCCTTTAAATGTCTTGCATAAGACCTATTACTACATTTATTGATGTAAATAAAATATAAAACAAAGTTTTTTAATATTCAATGCCAAAAATTGATTTTATAATAAAAAAAATCAGAGGTTTTTGATTTAAAAAAATTCCTTTGTGTTTTACTGACATGCAGCTTTCAAGTGTTATAAAAATGCTTGACCCAAATGTCCCATTTACCCTATCCACATAATATATTTATTTTATTTTTGGCTCTAAGTTTTCCTGGCCCCTTCGATTGTATATTGTATAAGTCTACTTATACTAACGGCTAAAAAAATAATAAGGATTTAATAAGAAATCCAAGTACTAAAAATATATCTCCTAAAACTATTCTTTCACATTAAATTTTTTTTTCTTTCTATTTTTTATTTAATTCTTATGAATGATATCACTGTGAATGATAAAACAGTGTTTTGGCTTTCTGAAATTCTGCAGTCATGTTTTACTAAGTTACACAAAATATATTTAATCCTGAAAGAAAGAAAAATGGTGAATAAAAAAGTACCTATCTAAAATAATGCAACAGAAGAGAAATAATTACAGAAATTTATTGGAAAAAGAAAAAAAAAACTTCAAAGCTCCTCACACAATAACCACAGGTCTCCTTACTCTCGAGTTGGCTTTGCTGACTGCCAACTAAACAACTGTTACTTATATGCAGCTAGGTGTAAATTAAATCTGTCATGGCTAAAAGTCCTCATATTGGTGTGTAATGTTTTGAACAAAAGTGCACAATCTCTTTCACTATCTATGTTATCAGCCCATAAAATAAAATAAATGATCCTTCCTGTTGAAAGAGAAGCCATAATTGAATGCTCAGAGGGTTAATGTTACAAACTAAGTTTAAATAAATAATTAATTGAAAGTGTTATACATTTACTGATTTTCTGGAAAGAAAAAATTTAAAATATTTGGGGAATTGAGTGCAATAGAAAGCCGCCTTCTTCTTCTACCAGCATCTGTCTCAAGACATCTTAATCTACTTGAAGGACAGTACGAGGCAAAGAGGTTTCGGCTCTCTTAATCTTCCTTCCCTTGCCATTTCTGTTTTGTTTTTTTCATTTAGATATTGAAATTTGAAGGGAAAAAAACTCTTGATATCCAAAACATTCCTTGTAATGATTCTTATTTCTATTTTATAAATTTTTGGCTAACATTTAGCCTCTTTTTCAAACATTTTCTTCTTCTTCTTCTTTTTTTTTTTTTTTTTTTTTTTTTTTTTTTTTTTTTTTCCAAGGTAGAAATTATTTGAAAATCTTTCTCAAATTGTATTGCCTGGTGGTAGTAAGCACAGAAATCCTTATTCATTCATTTATTTCCTTACCAAACTTAACACTTGTAATACAGTATTGCATAATAATTAAAATATTTACATAAATAATTGAATTCAAAGATAAGATTAAAACTTTAACTAAGAAAAGTTATATTTAGGGCCATTGAAACATAAATTCTGTATTAAAAAAAGTTAGAAATTGAATGGAATGTCTAAATTGGCTGTTCAAATTTGTATCGAAACTGAATCGGTAAGGGACCGAATTGGCAAGGGAATGAAGCGGCAATGAGATCAAAGCAGCGAGTCCGAAATGTCGCATACCGTGCTAGTATTATCCATCCCCACACTTCTTTTCCACATTGAATGTGAGTGGTCTGCTTCTCTTTCTTTTCCCTTCTAGTTTGTAAAAAAAAATTTTTTAGGTTATTGTTGTCCTATCTCATCTGTTAAATTTTAATTGTATTCACTATATTTGGTTCTCTAAATTTGGCGTACAACCCAAACTTGAATCTTAAGCTGCTGCCTTATATAAATGTATAATACTCAGCATTGTATATCAGTATAATACTGTGGTTTCAGGTCACCCATGATATGTATCTGATTCTGAAGGAGCATGGTTACCCCCTTGAATGTCGTGGATATATCAGTGTCAAAGGAAAGGGAGAGATGCTGACCTATTATTTGACTGGATATGGAGTAAATCAACAAAAAAACAAGCTTCCAACTAAAACTTCCAACATCTGAGGTCTTCCCTGGCATGTGAAATAAAATTTAAAAAATTCTATGAACTGCATTTAAATGTTGTACTCTCTGCGGTCGAATTCCTCAAAAAAATCTTTTCTTTTTTTTTTTTTTGTAAAAATTTTTGATTATAATTTTTTATTCTTATAGATCAGCCATACTTCTATTTACCAAATAAAAAGAAATGAGAAAACCACTATATAGAATTGCCAAATTCAGTTCCATTGCAAATGTATGGTCAGTATATAAAAAAAGAAAAAAATCTTAGTTTCAGCAATATTTTTTTAAGATTTAAATTTAAAAACGTATTAAATGATTATTCTGAAATCTAAGTTAAAAAATCCTTTTATTTATATCCTGAGCAGCAGTGTTTCCATATTATTGCATCATTATACTTTACAACTTTTAAAACAACTATTTTAAATAAGATGGTGCTCATTTCCATATACATCTTTGGCATTGATTACCAAAATGATCCTATTCTTTTGGCAGAAGACATAACCATAAATCTTTAATGTTAGTATAATTGTATGACAACTATTACCAAAATAAATGGATGTGGCATTGATTTGGAGTGATTGTTCTGAGATATTCGACTGCAGCCTCACTTCGCCAAAGAATTCCATTTAGAAAAAAATCAGGTTGTGATAATCTTATTGCTGTGTCAATTATAGAACATTCTATCATTTCTTTCTTCTTTTTTTTAAAGACTGAAACTTAGTTATGAGATTTGTAATTTATTGATGACTATTATTTTTATAACTCATAATGTTTTAAAATAAGCTTCTTTTTAAGTTTAATTTTCCGGAAGCACATTTTGTTTCTATTTTTGTATTTGTTTTTAGCTGTCTGTTTTTTCTAACTCTGTTTCATACTATTCATATTTATTTATATATCTTGTTATTAAATGTTAGCAAGACTATCAGGTGGTCTTTGGTTAAGAATTCCACTTCTGCAAGGCCTGATTATTGAGTTTAAGGTGAGACCTTTCTATGAAATTTATTTATTTACAAAATAATATTAATGGTGAAATATCGATTGTGTTAGGGCTGTAGATACAATGAACGTATTAAATTCCAATAATTAAATAAGATAATTTGAAATGCTACTCAGTGAAAGAATTATTTGCTTGAGTTTGAAATGCAAGCTTTAAATAGAATTAAGTTTTGTGCTTAAAGCACTCAAACTGTAGCTTATATTTTTTTGTAGTAAAAAAAAAAATAGCTTTGAGATAGGTTCTGCCCTTCAGAAAATGTCAATGAATTTTTGACTACAATAGACTCTTAGTAGTACGGGCTAATCAAGACAATCACCCACTTGGTTAACTGAGAACTTATTTAAGCAACTTCATTAAAGATCACATTTAAATAAATACTTTATTACACTAAATACAATTGAAATGAATGCTTTAGATGCTATTTCATGATCCAGATACAAAAAAATTCTAATAATCATAGGTTCTGGCAAGTGCTCAGATTTAAAGTTTTTGGGCTCAGAGCTCAAAAATTAACTCAAACTTGCTCCTTACACGCTCTTTACCTAGCCATCTCTCCACTCTAAATCAGGCCTTTCATTTTTGTTTGTTTAAATTGCTAATTGATTATATATTAATTGACAGAATGAACTTAGTAAGAATCTATGCTTCCGTATCAGATCTATTTGCTGTTACAGCAGTTTTTAACGAAAAATATTTCATAGTTCTTGTGCAAAGCTTTTAGTGTTTGAATGCATTCATTAATACTATTCTGAAATGAATTTGACTAGTCAAAATATCCATTAATTATTCTTGTATTCCCTTTTTAGCTGCTCCTTGAATCAAAAAATTGTGCTCTTTACAGATATTTTATAAAAGCACGTGCTTTGCTTCTGTTTCGAGCACTGTTTTAAAAATGTATGCATGTATCAGTTCAATATCAAGTTATAAAAGTTACTCTCAGATAGGGATGCCAATGATTTCATATTTTATTATTTTTAGCACTTTTTTTCAGGATTTGAGAAATTATTGTTGATGAAACTTTAATCATTCAATCACTTCCATTTCAAATACTGCCGAAATTATATTTTCAAGATAGCATTTTATATTAAATGTGTTCATAACAGTCTTAAAATTACTGTGGCTTAATTCCACTGATTAAAAAAAATTTGAATTTTCAGGGATTAATCACATTTATTTTCTTTAATTGAACTTTTAAGCTTCATTTTAATAAATAATTTTTAAAAAAAAAACTATATACAGCAGCATTTTAAATCAAATGTCATCTTACAGAATCAAATTTTGGAATTTTTAATTAAATGTTCTTAAGATTTCTAAGGGAATAAAATCAATTTTTCTAAATATGTCATTGAAGGTTAAGTTTTATTTCGATGTTCTACAACGAGTTAAAAAATATTGTATTATTTGCTGAATGTTTCTTATTAAATCAAATTTCAGTAGAATGTTCCTTATTGAATTTTATTTCACATGAATGTTCTACATTTAGTCAAAATTCATAGAATGTTAATTGTGGTGTTTTATTTCAATGGAATGTTCCTCTGTCCAATGGAAATATATCAAAATTAAATTAAACCTGTTTCAATTAAACAATGGAATATTTCATTTTTGGTTGTGTTGTAAAATTGGTATCCCTATTGATTGTGCATTTTCTATTAATTTTTTAATTCTCTATATCTAAGTGTTGATAGATAAGTAGAAGTAGGTAAATTTCAAAAGATTAGAGATCTCGATGACAGTGAGTGTTCCATTCTTGTAGTATATTATTCCTGCATTGTTTACATATGCCTGGAACATAATTGTCATTTTTTTATTTGATTCCTTTTGTATTTTATGAAACTTGTCCATTTTCAACTACTGATGCGATAGTTTTTATATTTGGCCCTCTCAATTAGTTTTCCATTGTCTTCGAAAGAATATCTTCCAATCTGTGCATTTCTTTTCTGTTTAAGAAAAGTTGTGTGTATAAAGTAATTTCGGACTGAAATGCCCCAATACGAGCTTATTCCTTGCTGGTCTATGGATAGATTGATGAATTACAGGGTATGTATTTACCCAACTTTAGATAATTTATACCAGAATATATTTCATAAATCAGGGCTTATGGAAAATATAGCAGTTTTTTGAATACCTATACATGCATTTAACAAACAACAGCTGAAAGTTTTGAATTAAACAGGGTTGTCTGAAAATAACAGTAGCTAGACCTTGTTATTATAAAACTGCTGAATTAGTATAGCAAAAGTGCACATGGAAGAAAATAATACACAAAAAAACTTGTTTAGTATTAATATTTTTAACAAAAATTAATATCCACAAAAAAAATTTAATTTGAAAGCCCTGTTTAAGTTTAAAAAAATATGTTTTAATATTAAGAAATAGTGAATGTAATCATATGTAAGGTAATAATAATGTAATAATCTAAAAATATTTAGAAATTTTTTGCAACAAATAAACTCAAAATTCATTTCATTTTTTAATCTATAAAATTTTAAAATGTTTTTCTTTTTGTGTAAGAAACTTGTCTGCTTTATTATTTACTAAAAAATTTTTTTTTTTTTTTTTTTTTTTTTTTTTTTTTTTTTTTTTTTTGAGTTTTAAAAATAACCAAAAAAATCTATGAATATTTAAAGAAAAAAAATCAAGCGAACCTGTAATAATTTAAAAAATATTTGGAAATTTTTGTATCGAATTAAATCTAACTTTTCTCTCTTTTTTTTTTAATTACAAAAACATATCTGTTATGTTTGGTGTAGTTTAATCCCCTGTTTTTTAATAATAATGTTCCTAATACCTCCTGTTATTTTTGTTACCCTATAAATAATATATAAAGTTCTAATATCAAAAATTCAGCATTAGGGAGGTTTTTTAAAAAATTTTAAATAATCCCGATTGTCAGATATAAGTTTAAATTGGTGACCCTTTTTTGTCTTTCGTATATTCTGTCGCATTTTTCAAAAACTGTAGATTATAAATATCAAGTTATTTTTTAATTAAGTATTTTAATAGGAGTGGATAAAAACATCTAAAATAAAATAAAATTTTACAAAATCTTATCTATCTTTAAATGATTCCTCACAATCTATAAATAATGAATTTTTAGTAGCATGAGATACATTTTTGATGGGTATTTTGTTGAATGGTAGAAATTTTATTTACTATCTTTACCTAAAATTTTCCCTTCTGCAACTCTAATTCTACCACTAAAGTAATAGTATTAATTGCATTTATTGATTAAAGTTTCTCATTAATGTGCATTTTACACTAGGCAAGTTTAGAAATTCAGTGATCTATTATTTTTTTATGAATCAAAATCAAGTTTCTTGATTAAATTGAAATGTATTTTGAGAGCTTATTTAGATTAGATCAATTCCGATAAGAAAATTTGAAGCAAGATAGTTTCACAATACAATTACAGTCATCGCTCAATGTGATGACCCCTGTTGTCATACTAAAAAGGATTTTAAAATATGAGGTCGCTTTATCCTGAAAGTACAAAAATGACATAAGTAGTTTCTCGTATGTAATAAATGCTTCCAGAAACTTTATTTCAACCAAAACAGACATTTCTTGAAATTTACAATTCATTGTATCCTATGAAAGAAAAATTTACAAACATTATGTTAAGAAAGTTTTAATTGGTGCATCTTGCTGTACTTGGTCTTCTGTCAAGAGGAGAGGTTATTGAAACAAAACAGAACCATGCTTCTACTGGACTCAATCCTTATTACTCTTTAGAGTATGAATTTCTTAGTAAACGTATTATGGACTGGGCTAAAAATAATTTTTGTATAACTATAATGACCAATATTTTAGGATATTTAAAATTAAAAAAAATAAATAAACATTAGAGAGCTGACACAATGAATTCAACAACAACTCACCAATATAGCAGCTTTTTATTTCCTACCTATTAGAATGTAACTCAAAGTCTCTGATAAAAATATATAACTCATTTTGCTAGTATCTGGTCCCACTCTCCCATACATGTGCAGTAAGCTCCTGACTATCCAGTCTAAAGTGACAGATGGCCAGATAGGACAATTTTCTTCTCCCATACAATTAAAAACACTTTTTTAATATTGAATTTAACATTTGATTTATTATTTTTAATATTAGCATTAAACGTTTTAAGATAAATGCAAAAGTACTCACGTTTATTAATAAACTACAAAAATGAGACAATTTATGACAAATGTACTGACGACCTAATTTTTTCCTCCTTTCTTTCCCACAATAACAAATTATCACTTCCATTATTCCTCATTTTTTTTCTAATGTACTAGTAATTACTAGGGCAGATTACAAGCTGCATACCGTATAAGGTGAAAAATCTTTTTTCTTGTCCCACGAGCATGGTTGAATAATGTTTTATTTCATTCCTAATTTCTAGTCTAATATTATTTCAAAAGGTTGTTGTGGCTCAAAACTGCAGAATAAATTTCTTTATTTTATGATTAAATTGCTCATATTTAAGTTATGCTGAAAAGCTTTTAATTTTAAAGTATATTGGCATTTGTATGGTTGTCAAAATGCTTTCATTGATCTCTAATTAGATACTTCTCTTTATTTATGTTTCATTTTATTTGCTATTGAGATCCTATAATGGATGGGAGTTTATTTTGATTCACATGTTTGTCTTAAACAAAGAGATCATTTTACGTCATCATAATAAAGCTTGAATGCTTTAAGTAATTTTATAATTTTTTTAAGAAATAGATGTAACCCATATAGAGTATTTCAAACCAAAGTACCCATACTAAAAGGTCCCTCTATTGATTGTAAAATGTAATAATAACAAGTTTCTATATCAGGAATGGAATCTTGATGTATCCTCTGCCTATGTTATGTTTTCGTGAAGATATTCTAAAGTTTTATGGGTGTAGTTGTGAGGAAGGAGAGATTGTAGGAATTCTAGAAAGTTTTTTTATTGAGATATGTACTTTTGCAATTCATAAGAATTTTATATATTCTAAACAGTCATGAATATCAAGACATAAATAATGCCATGTTTTGAGTGTTTAGTTTTTCGTGTTTTCAGCTACAGTTAAATAGGTTGAATCGTGAATAGTCGGCAGATTCAAAAAAGTTTAATTACAGTATAAGATGGCATATTTTTTAAGCTTAAATGTAAAAATAAATTGGAAGCAGTAACTGCGAAATCCCCTTTGACTGCAAGTGTCACCTATGCTTAGCTCCATGCAGTTAATCAGCCATATACTAGTGTTTGAATCTAATGCTGTTCTCATCAAGGAATTATTTAGTTAATCAATCTATATAATTGCAGTAATGTATCAATAAATGATTTACTCTTTAAGGAGTGGAGGAAAAGATAAACATAGTATGTTCTCTGAATACTTATTATTCACATGAATCACCAGTTGTAGGAACTTCAAGCTATGAAAACGTTTATCTTAATATCTTGTTTTAAAGCTTAACCAACTTTTGAAACGTGATGTAGTAAAACCTTGATATTACAAAGAGAGAGATTGAAAACTTCGTGATATTAAAAATCAAATATTTTAATTAATTCAGTTCAAATAATAACTGTGCCACCATTTTAAAAGTTGTATAACGTGTATTTACTTCAACAAAAATATATATATATATACATTTATTTCAAATTGTATTAATATCTCATTTTTTTCTATTGATTTTTATGTTTTTCAGAAGTGAGTGCCTGATTCCTCATTTTCTTCTTCTGATAGTTCTCTTGATTTTGTAACCCTCTTTTAATATTTCTGATTCTTTCCAGTCTTAAGAATGTATCCTACAACATTCTTTATTGAATGGGTGATACAGGCAACTTCTTCTCAATCTCTTTCTTATTAGGGTTAAAAGAAATGATTAATAAAATTATTTTTAAAAAAAATTTTGGTGATCAAAAATATTTTTTGAAATCAAGGGTTCGGAGAAATGTATTAGACTAAAAGAGAGGTTAGTAGCATAGGAAATGCATAAGAATTTAATATTTTTGTGATTTCAAAAAAGTCGTGATATCGGGGTTTGACAGTATTGTTTTAAATGTTGCTTTCTGTATACATTGCTTCAACAAATGCATGTTTTACTCTACTTTAGCATGCATAGCACTGAATCTTGTAATTAAATAGATATAAAAGCAGAGCTCATAAAATCGGTTTATAGCCTGAATAAAACAAAATGATTAATATATGTCTAAAACTTTTATATCATAGCAACAATCAATCTAAATATTATCAATTCTAATCACAGAAATCATTAAAATTATAATTGTTATGTTTCGACTGATTCAGATTTGACAATCACTTTTAACCGGAAAAAAATCTTATTAAAATACTTGTTTGGTTTATTATTTGCAATTGCGAATTATGATGGCTAAGAAATTGTACTATCTGGTACAAATTCTTTCAGACAAAACCTTTTTAAAAATAAAATAAAAAATCTGAATAATAAATTTACACTTTTTTCAATTATGAATGTCTTGTTTAATTGTTTGTTTTTTCAGATAATAAATTTCTAGCGTGATATTTCTCTTTTATATTATAAATTATTTAAATCGATATTAATCATCAAGAGCAAGTTAAATATTAATTCAAAACTCATATGAGTTTCTCCACATATTGACCGGACTTTTTTATATTATAAAATTAATCATCATAAAATCTAAAAGAGAGTTTTAATTAATAAAATGATTATGATTTGATTCTTGAAGAAAATTTATAAAGTAGGTTAAATTTGTGTTTTCCCTTAATTGCCTCAAAGCTCAAAGGTCTGCAAACGAAGATTGTGAGACACATTTAAATCGTCGAAGCAGCTTCATTATTTTCTTCGCTAAATTTAAAATAATAAGTGAAATTACTGTAAAACTTTTTATTTTATTGTAGACAGACTTAGGATACTTTTAATGACTGGAATCTATTTTTGTAATCTTTGATTCTTATGGTGCTGAGATTCAACAGTGATTTTATGAAAATCAGATTTATAGCTATTATCGTTCCTGATTCTATTCACTTCATATCTTGTGATAAGAGAAGCAGTGTATTAATGTAATCCTTCTCCTATCCAAAGATTATATTCATCCGATTTATAGAGTTTAGTACTCATTTAAGTTATCTATCAGTATTTATTTGATTTCTAAATTTTTGATTTTAAAATATTCTAAAAAATTTAATTTATACTCTGATAATCATTTAAATTCTGTAAATATTCATCTAAATTCTAAATTTATGGTTAGTATATCCAATTATCTGAAATGTTTAATAGAGTTTAGTAAGGTACTAGTCATTTAGTTCTAGAATCTATTAATAATTCGTCTAATCTAATACCTGAATTCCAAAATTGTATCAATAGTTATCTGAATACCAAATTTTTGGTTCAAAACCACGAATTTAACGTAAATTTTAGTTTTTTTAAAAAAATGGGTTTTATTTAATTTCATCGTAGAGGATCTCATCTTCGATCTCTTTGAACTGTAGTAGAATGTTTTCAATGTGATTCTATGATAACCTGCTTCTTGGAATGTAATTATTTTTCTGTTCTCTTTTCTTTTTTATAACATTTATTGAACATCAGTGGAAGACAGCTTTCATTTATATACCAACAATCATGAATATTTTCTGAAGTAAATTATGCTACTTATATGTATGTGTACAAATTTCACAGAAATTTTTGGTGACCATTATTAGAAAGTTTCTTAGTATTGTCCCTTATTTTTTAAAATGAGATATTTCAAAAGCTATGTTCTATTTTTTTCTCTTGATAAAAAGATTGTGTGTAGTAACAATTCACTGTTAAAGTAAATAGGTTACATTAACTGGTAAAGTAGTTAATTTTCCCTATTAAAATAAATGTAAATAAGCTTTTGTGGAAGGAAAAGTAATAGACCCTTAAATAACTTTTGATCTAAATTTAAATTAAAAAATGCATAATGTGTAAGAAATCTTATGAGTAGTTTAAAAAAACTTAAAAATACATATTTTATAAAATTTATTTATTTTTTAAATTGCAATTTTTAACTCAATTTTAATTTCCACTTAATAGTTTGCATTATGTTTAAACCAAGTCTCTGGATTTAAACTTGGTTTATAAATCTAACCAAAACACATCTGATTTTGCAATTTTTATTATATTTTTCAGTTGTGATTATCAGTAGAACTACTATTTTTAAGGATGTTAAATCTATGACTATAGAAATATAAATAATCTTTATTTGGCAAAAGTATATTTTTGTATAACTGATTTTTCAGTAGTTTCTTTTTCCTAGTTTGGGTATCTTCTATGGCTATCCTAGTATGGGTATTAAACTTAATGTGTGAAAATCCGATCATTAGATCACAAAGCATTCAAGATGTTCATGTTTCTGTTTGGTGTTTTATTATTATTTTTTTTAAAGAAAACAAAAAAAATAAATAAATAAATTATTTTGTGCTAAAACAGTTTTTTAAACTAAATTTCCCAAAAGGATGATCAGTTTAAAATTTTAACGTTCTTTCTTTGTTCAAAGTATCAGCTATTTATAGTAATCTATGTCAGTAATTTACTTGTAGGAAGTTGTGATTTATGGAATGCTTCTTAATTCGTTTTAGACCTAGAATTTTTTTATTTTAATTTATGGCTGTCACAAAAGGAGCTGCCTGTCAGATTCATCTCATGATGGCTAGACGTTAGATGAATTTTTATTGCCATTATTTATTTGTTTACTTTTATCTATTTTTGTTTATTTAAAAAAAATCAGTTAATTTTTTTTTTTTCATAATCAACCGAATTTCATTTAAAGATTTTTTTTTTAAAAAAAAAATTCTCCTAGGTTAGTAAACTAAACTTTAGTAAAAATTAAACAAAAAAATTTAATAAAAAGTAAAAATGACAATTTGTTATTAAATGTCTTCTTTAGGCTTAGCATTTTTTAGAAGCATTATAAGCTTCATAACTTTATAATAAATAGTTACATATACAATATAGATCAACTTTCATTTGATGTCCACTTTATACTTCCGTACACAAATATGAATGCCACGTAAGGTTTTGGTAATTAATTAACGATGAGAGGATTCAGACTGTATATTAGGATGGTATACAGTTTTTCTTTGCATATTTTTGTAAATTTTTTTATTCTGTATTATACATAAGTCAGAAGGTGCTAACAAAAAAGCCGTATAGTTTATTAAAATAACACCTATACATCTTAAGAAGGAATCATTAGAGGGGGGAATGTGTGTTCATACCTTTTGAAATATCTCTCAATAGTGCATTGTATGTTCATAGCTTCATGTAGTTGCCACTGCTGTTCTTACGTAAATGCATTGTAATTTTTTGTACTTGTACGCTCACTAACTGCATGATGCTGCCAACTGTGTATAAAAACTGCTTATTTAATGTTGCACAGTTGAAAACCCTTGTGATAAAATTTCCAAAACAATTTGTCGAACTATTTGCATTGTAAAAACAACACAGAGATTATTATATATACACATAATATATATATATATACATATATAAAGTATACATATGGTTAAGAAAAATATTTATTATCCATGTTATCAAAATAAATATCTGTTGTGATTAATATGTCTTTTATTGACTGTTCTTTTCATAGAATACACCCAACTTATTTAAGTTTAAGCTTCTTTTCACTTAATCCATACTAAAACCTTACTCTAGGCAGTCAATTTTCCAAAAATATAAAGTACTGATAATAAAAGCATCTCATTATTTAAAAATAATACTTTATCCTTGTTTTAGGGTATAAATATCTTTTGGTGCTGACACTCTTAGAGTATTTATCTTCTTAAGTAAACACTGAGAATTACGACTCCGGGAGGATTTTTGTCGTGGCGTTACCGTTGTTTGCACCCCCCTAAATTGGACTCCGTAGTGGGTGGTGCTACTGGCAGTGGAAGTGGTTTTACTTTCTTTGGCTGAAAATAGCAAGGTGTTGAATTCCGTACGCCAATGCAAAAACAGCGGTATTTTATCACACTTTAGACCTATCCTATTGTACGAAACACCTCATTTCACCATTGTTGACGCACAAAGCTCTTCTGGGAAAAGAAGCCTCTGTGAGAAATTTAAGTTCCGGCGATGCCTTAGTACAAGCATCATATAAAAGGAAACCTCTTACTGTAAAAGAAAAAAATCTCATTTACGCTCAAATATCTGTAATGGTGTAATATCGCAAGCGGAACTTATTGATGATCCCGACGAAATGATCTTACAACAAACCGAACAGAAACCTTAATTTAATTTTACTGGACCATTTATATCTCGAAGACAGACTTGATTCATCTCCAAAAACATCTCGAATATCTTCACCTACGCTAAAGCAGCGTCCGAATGTAAAACTTCCACTCAGTCAAAAGTAATCTTCCAATGCAAGGATCCAAGCATTACTTAATAAGTTGATTTTTGATGACCTCGTTTTAATAAAAACCTAAACTAATTCCAATGTTCATTATGTCTTGAAATAGTCGTTATAAAATCTCTTACATCAGAGATATTAAGAAATGGTTTCATCGATGATTGTTAATTGAAGCTAAGATGGTGCAGCACTTTGAACCTCAATATATTTCCTCTCAACTCGCCTTTCATTGTCAATCTCATTACAGGCTGTTTCCGTTCGAATTCACATTCACATCTTCATTGCCATCTGTTCCGTATATTTACCTCCGAATGATCCCATCTCATAAACTGATTAATTAGGTGCCATTTATTATGTTGGGAAATTTTAATGGTCAAACTGTACTGTTGGGTAGTCCCGACACAAAAGCCCGAGGACGTCATCCTTGATCATAATCTCTGTCAACTGAATCACGTTCATGTACCTAAACGGACATTAATTTGGCTTTATGTTCCCCTACACCTTTGAGTTTGATGATGATCTTCATTATAGTGATTACTTCCAGACATTTTTTACTTATCATCGTTCAGATTTCTACACAACTTGTTGAAGTAGCACATGCAGAGCCGTTTTTAAGGATGGGCCCTGGCCCAGGGCCCCGAGTTCTGATGGGGCCTCCAAAAAGTCTAAAATCTCATTGCATTAATTGTTTTTTTCTTCTTTTAATTCTAACTCATTTATTATTTATAACTAAAGAGGGCCCCCAGATCCCACCTTCTTCTTCTTTTTTTAAATTTTATTCAGATTATTATTATTTTATTTTTTTACATAGTCGGATGCTTTTCAGAATCTAATCGAAGTGTTTACAAATATAAAATAATTGTTACTCTTCACTTTTCTAACTAAAAGAGCAATAAAACGCTCTTTCCACTGATGAAAATATCCCCACTTTCGTAGCTACCACCCACAGAATTGTCAAATATCCTCCTCACTTTACAATGTGAGAAAATGTTTTTAAGCTTCTTGATATTGCCTTGGGGCTCTTCTTTCTTAACTTCGGAAATATCAGATATCCACAGAAACACCCTTTGGTCTGTTTTCTGGTCATAAATTTCTAGGAAGAAAACATTCCTAGGGCTGTAAATAGGGAGGGGGGGTCTTGTTAGAATCTGTCTTGAGATTTCCATAGTGCCTTTAAATTGGGCCTCGTTCAATTCGAATTTTCCTCTCTTACAAAATTTAGGTATTTTTTCTGATTTATTATAAAAGGTATTTCTTCCTTTTATCATCCTAAATGTTTCAACTAGCCTAATTGTTTAATTATTGTAGTTGATTTTATTTTGTTATTTTTCAAATCAATCGTAAGAGAATCCGTAAATTAGGAATTTCTATATAAAATTTTCGTAGGATATTAAGAAGACATAAATCTTTCACGTTGGAGGTAAGCAAATGTTTTTATTAAATCTATTTTGGTTGTGTTTAGGGAAAACGTGAAAGGTTTGCGCAGTTTTTTATACATACATTGTGATTTTTTTTTGTTTATTTATTTAAATGGCGGGAATATGAAATGGGCTTCAGGTTTCCTCTTTGACTGGCCTGTCTGCCTTGATTTGGTCTGTTCTGGATGAAATTGAGATAACAAATGTGATTTTATTTTAATTTTACTTACTGCTAATTGACAGAAACAACATATGATTTTGTTTAATAGACCATTGAAATCAAATGATCATCAGCTAAAAAAATGTTTAAACATGAGAAAAAAAAATTTTAAAACTCCTGTGTGACCAAATTTTCCATATTTCCCCTAGATATTAAATATGTTTAATTTGTAATATTATATTTCGTAAACAAAATTAATTTATTTAGTTAGCTTATGATTTTATTGCTTATTGATCACATTTGTTTCTATTTTTAACTCCTTGATTTTTGTTGTTATTATGTGTTTAAAGTTAATAAGGCTTCTCAATTTTATAATTAATAAGGCTTTTAAATTTCCAAATCAAAGTCGAAACAATTTCTTAAAATTGTATATATGAAATTTTGACAGCTTTGTTTTTCATTTAAACGTGTGCATTTAATTTAATGAAATAAAAATAAATAAAAAATATATAAATAAATGACTGAATAAAATAAAAAACTTCGTGGTCATATCATCTTTTAAACAATTTGAGTATTAATAAATTATTTAAAAATAAGCAAATTTTTAGTTTAAAAGGTTAAAAAAATTTTTTGATTTGTTTAAAAGGTAATTATGCTCCATCATTCGATCATGAGACTATTTAATATCTGTTCCTAAGGATCAGAATTCTTTTTATTTGACTTTATTGTAAAAATGATATATTTAATATTATCATGTGATATGCTGCAGTTTTAAATACCTAAAAGATGACTGAAATTGTCAATTCAAAAAACAATTAATACTTTTAAACATCAATTTAAGTAACTCCATACCTTTTGCTTGGCTATCTTATTTTATATTATCGCAGTATTTTGAGCAGACAGTTGCTTGTGGGTGTGGGTGATATAAGTAAAAGAAGCATGCAAAAAATAAATAAATTCAGTTAATGCCCTTAATATTATTTTTTTAAACTTCTCGCATAAATGTAGTAAAAAAGTAATTGTCACAAACAAATTAATATTAAGTAAGAACGAAGCAAAAATTATATCAAAATATGCTGAATCACTAGTGAGACAGGTGGGATGAAAGACATCGAAACCAATTTGATTGAATAGTAAAACTAGAAGGTGTTTTTTGGTTATAAAATTTATCAAGGGCTATTCGTTGTTAGATTTCAATATGGGTTATGTTTTTTCTTTGATTAAACATTAACAAATATTTGCATTTAAAACCTTTCATTCTATAATAATCCTATAACAATTATTCTATAATTGTAATTCTAAAGCTAATTGATATAAAGCTTTAGTGTGTTCCACTGATATATTAAATGTCTTCTATCGGCGGAACCCCGACATTACGATTAATATTTATTAAGGCAATTACGAATATTATAACCTAAAAACAGACTATTTTCAAAATATTTAATTATAGGAATGTAGATTTTTCATTGTTTTATCATTATCAATCTTAAATATGGTTTTATATCCGACAGTTAAATTTGTGTTATATCTAGTCTGGTTTTGAATTTATTTTTGGTGCATATACATAAACTGAAAATGAATATGATAAGCCGAACCATGGTTTACTTCTACTAAATGAACTCAAGATACTTGTTAAAAATGGTCATTCGGAAAGCATTTTTCAAGAATGTCAAGTATCCAAATGACTTAATTTATTAAATTTAAAAAAAAAAAATTAACAAAAATATCCGCAAGGCAGGTGTGTATATTTGGGGCTGATGATTATGAAATCTAACACAAAACTGTGAGATCGTGAGTTCTATTCCAGCTAAAGACAGTTTTTAATTATTATTTCTCAATACTGAAAAATGTTTTTCTTATTTTTTTAGTTATGCATGTTAACAACTAATAATTTAACAATTATTTAAAAAACTAGAAGGCTCCGCTATCTGTTCATTTTGCTCACTAACCCTCGTGATCGCTTCTACATTCATTGCAGGTTAAGAGGAAAAATGGTTTATTGCCATTTTTTTTCTACAAACATTACGATTGAATTACCATTTACATTTTGAAGATGATTAAATTTCGGCAAATCAATAAAATCGGTACCTGTCGTAGAGTTATTACTCAATAAAGATTAACTCAAAGTATAGAGCATTCTCCTCCGAATGAGGTGCACCGAGTTCGAATCCCAGTGATGGCTGATCGATATGAATTCCACACCCGGCTTTTACCGACCACAGTGCTGACGTAAAATATCCTCAGTGGTGGGCGGATCATGGGATAGAGTCCCCTTGCTATCAGACTAACCATGGGAGGATTTCGTGGTTTTCCTCTCCATGTAACTCAAATGAGAGCTAGTTCCATCAAAACGTCTTCCACGAAGGCGAAAATTTCTTCTAATACTTGATCCTGGAGTTCTCTTGTTTGCTGGATTGGGTTCAAAAATACAAGGCTACGGAGTTGAACATTAGTAGTAGTGAACTCGAAATCGGGTGGGCTGCTCAATGACTGTTATAAAATAAACTAATAATTTGGCCACGATAGCTTGGTTGATGGTAGGGCTATGGACTCGTGTTCGTGAGGATGGGAGTTCGAATTGAGCCTTCTGAATAATACCTTAGTATAAAATGGTGACGGGTGCATTTTAAATGTGTCGGGGTCATAAACGCCTCCAAGTTCTCATAACAATTCAATACCTCTTGGACCTTCAATACTGATCCAGGAGTTTCCTTGTCTTCTGGATTGGTTTTAAAATTTCAAGGCTATGTAGTTAAACATTGGCTCAAAATTGAGTCAGTTTTACAGCGGCGATTATAAAAAAATAAAACTAATAATCAAACTGTATTTTCTTGTATTCTTTCTAACTCCTTGCATATTCTACAGATCTTCATAATTTGATGTTTCGAAGTCTTAGATTTTGAGCTGCAAAGCAAAATGTATGTCTTACAGGAAATTAATTTTGATGATGTGATAGAAGATTTGCCTCTCAAAAGGCGCGAAAAGTATTGTTACCTTAAATTTTCGATAAAAATAAAGTATATAAGCTCTTATAATTAATTTATATGTTTTTCACTCTTAAAATAAAATAATTTTTAAAAATTATTCAAAATTAATTTTTTTTTCTCTAAATTTACTCATAAAGGGCCCCCAGATAATGACAGGCCCCTATAAACATAAAAACGGCTCTGAGCACATGGTGTGATGAAAGGTGGAGTGGATGCTTGCATTTTAAAAATATCGACTTCTCTTCCCCTTGCTGAATGTTTTAAAACAGCAGTATGGTGCATTGTCCGTCGCTATCTTACAAACTCTTAACCTTGTGATTCAGGTGCCAAAGTCAATAGGACCCTTGGAAGCTTTGCGTTTAAAAAGGGGCGTACCGATGTTTGAAAGAAACAGTATTACATACTCTGTAGATGTGAATAACATTTTGGATGAAATGTCTCCAATGTTGAAAACTGCAACCCAGTTTTCCAAGCTCACAAACTGAACGACAGTAGTTTCAGAACAATAAATATTTAACCTTTTGTAAGGATTACAGCTAACCTCGGATTTGATCATCCATTGGCGACACTCGAGAATACGCCTTCTGGGGAAAGACCGGCCTCTCCTCCTCTTTTCAATTTCCCTTTTCTTAATATTTTTCATTTTTATTTAATAAAGATATTTTTTAAACTTTCCGTGATACTTTTCTTTAGAACTGTGTTTAATGTAGTTTTCCGAGTTAATCCATATGAAAATCAAGAGAGAAACTAACGTACTTCCTTCCTCTACACGCTAATGGAGAAAGCATGTGGTAAAGAGTTCTGCAGCCCATTTCGATCGCCAATACAGAATGTGCTTTTTAACAGGTTATGGACGAAACAGATATCAAGTTGCTGTTGTCATACCAATATTGAAGACAAGAAAAAATCCGACTAGCTATCGCCCAATAGGACTGTTTCAGCAAGATACTTAAGCGCGTGGTCAACTCTCGTCTTGTGATAAATGAACTTATTCCCGATTTTCAAAGCGAATTTCGTAAGGGTAGATCAACCATAGACAATAATATTGCTTCAGAATCATGTATTCATAATGCTCTCGATTGACCAAGTCATTTTGACTCTTTCATTGATATTGAAAATGCCTACAATCGGACATGGCGTTACAGCATTCTAAAAGCTTTGTTTGACTTTCACGGTCATCTACTTGTTTTTATAAGAAACTTTTTGAGATATTTCTGAGTCAAATTGCATGCAGTCAATGCATTTTCTGAAGTCTTCATCCAATTTGAAGGAGGCAGTGTTTTAAGCGTTTTCATTGTTCATGTCTCTCTCGTCCGATTCAGTGTGACGTCTCGTGCTGAGGCACTGAATAATGGAGCGTCAACTACAACTGGCAGTGAATGGTGGGATCAAAATTTTCATACTCTTTCCTCCTCCATGTATTCAGTTTTGTAAACTATTCCTGTTATTCATATTCACAATGTACCCATCGTTGCGGGAGGAATCATTTGCGATCATAAACTTTCATTTCTGCCCACCAGGTGGCCGGGTCTTTAGCGCGCCTGACTGCGGAGCCGCTGGTTGCGGGTTCGAATCCTGCTCAGGGCTTGGATGTTTCTTTCTCACTCTTTGTGCTCTATGTCCTTTCTCCTTTTTGTGTGAATGTGACCCGCCCTATAAACGGGTTTGTGGTTGTGTGACGTGGGCGACGCTGCTCCTCCGCCGTGGCTTCGCCATAGGTGCCCACTGGGTTACGAAAAGAGAGTGAGCAGTTCTGGCATCTTCTGAGGTCAATGGGTCTTCGTCCCAAGTGCCCGCCATTAAAAAAAAAACTTACATTTCTACCTCACATGAAACAGTTGCGTAAATAACGTTGGGAGAAAGCTCTGAATACTACGTTACGGGTCCTTTCTAATAAATTTTATGGTACAAAACACATTACATTACTGCGAATTTACAAGACGCTTCACATCTTGATTATGCTTGCACAGTATATGGCACTGCTGCCATATTTCACTTAAAGCGATCGGAAATTGAACGTGATGCTGCTATGCTATATGTTGTCGGCCACCAATTACCTCCTAATTTACTCCGCTCTCCCTTACGTCATGCCTTCTGCCTCACACTTGAGTTGGGTAACTCAAGTATCACCAACTTGCAACTGATTCGAATCATTTGTTTTTATCGATATAGATTTAAATTATGATGAATTATTATTTCTTACGTTAGAACAGTTTAACGTGGACCAATACCGCACCCTCTCAATCCCATCGCAAGATGATCAAAGTGGTCCCTCACACTGACCTCAGTCAGTGATGCTTGACTTCGGTGATCTGCTGGGAACCGTGTCTTACCGATCAGTCCACTGTGAGGCATTTGTTGGATGAAGCCCATTATCCTAACATCTTCGAATTTTTACGTGCTATTATAATGTTTTATATGATTTTATTCCTTTTGTATGCATTTGTGTGTTATGCACCGTTTTAACAATTTCATGTACTAACCCGCATTACATGGAGAGGAAAACCTCCCACAGTTAGTCTGACGGCAAAGGAACTCTAACCCATGTTCCGTCTACCACTGAGGATATTTTACGTCAGCTCTGTAGTCTGTGCAAGCAGGGTGCGGAATTCGTATCAACCAGCCATAGCTGGGATTCGAACCCAGTTCACCTCATTGGAAGGCGAACGCACTATCCCCTGAACCATCGCGGCTTAATGTTATTTATTAAAAAGTCTCGTATTACTAACAAATTAAATGCTAACTTGACGAATTTGTTCAGTTTTATAGAAATTGTGTTAGATCAAGAAGTTAGCCATCTATAAGACCCTGAATTGTTGTTTTTAATTTGCGATTATATTTTATTTCCTTAATAGCCAGGGCTAGAATGTTGATAATAAAAGCAATTTTTAAAAAAAAAATTTTTGTTTGGTTATTTTTTCCTTCATGGGAAAAGCAAATGAGTCCATTATTCGTGTTTTTTTTTTTTTTTTTTTTCTGATCATTTTTTTCACTTACTAGATTATTTTTCCTTTTTTTTAATAATTTTTAATTCGGCATAATATTTTTCATTTTAAGACCATTTTGCTTTTTAATTTTTTTTATAAATATTTAATTGAATCTCGTTATGTTAAAAATCCTTCCAAAACAAGTGTTGATATTAAACGGTTTTTCAAGTTATAAAAAACAATGATAATACAATGCAATTTTAATATTCTTGAAGACCGTAACGTAACTGTTAGGTGTTTAATTATATTTTAAAATATTTATAAACTACATATTTTTTTAATTATCTTATTTTGTTATAAATTTATAATGCAGGTTACGATTTATAATTTTTTTACTATAAAAGATAATACATAACATGTTTTAAAAAATTAGGGATATTATTTTTCATTTTAGGATCATTTTGATGGTTTTTAAGAGCTTTTTTCAAAGGGTCATTTTTAAGAGTTTTTACATTATCAACATCCTAGTCGTGCTTATTGTTGTTTTTAGAAATAAATTGGATTATAAAGTGGAAAACAATAACTTAGAGTAGTTCGGTGTATAAGTTTCATTAATAAATAATTCATGAATATGTAAGTTCCTATATATTTTAAATTGATTTTTTAAGGGGAAAAAAAAAGTAAGTAAAAATCGATTTACCAGTCAAAAATATTTTGAATTATTTTTCAATGAATGGAGAGAAAAATTATAAAGGTTAAAAATAAAGTAACTTAGGAAAAAAAGTCCTCCCACACCACGGCAGAAACGATGACTAGTTTAAAAAACGGTAGAAAGAGTCGTATTGGAACGATCTAGCACGAAAATTTTTAGCTCTATACTACCACTACATACATATTAATAGTTAAAACATATATTTACTTGTGAAAGATACATGCAAGTCGATACTGTTAGTGTAAATAGAGATAGCTCACTCCTTTTAAAAATGAAATGCTCCAACAGTAGATTATTTTTCAGTATATTTGCAACCTTTTAAGGGGCTTATAATAACTATCTTAGTGTTAAATGGAACGGCGATATTAATAATTATATTTTAACCAGCCGTAATAAAAGTAATTATCAAAATAGAAATTTTGAAATTGAATACTTAATACATAATTACGAAAAGCTTTAGAGAATTCCCACGCATTTCATTATTTTCAATTTTCGAACATCTTATCCATCTGCCTGAAATAAGTATTAAAAATATATATGAACTATGAATTTAAAAAATAAATTTTAAATTCAACGCTTAAACTAATTCAAGATCAGGAAAATTTTTTTTAAATGAATCGTAACTTACTTTACTAAATGAACGTCTGTCTTCAGTAACACATAATATCGTTAACGATTTGCATTTTATCGGACTAAAATAAAACAAACGATTACAGCATAAATTCAATTAAAAATAATATCTAATAGAAAACGATAAAACTAGTAAAGTTTTTTGCCATGGCTGATACCGAAACTATTTGGATGGAAAGTTTTGAAGAAAATAAAAAATACGTCACTTTTTCTTTTTTTCATACTCCAGCATTAAAATTGAAATTATTTATCTTTTTTGTGGTTTAAACAGATTATTAAATGTATATTATATCCGCATAGTTTTCAAAATTTTCTCTTATCAACTTCACATTTCTTTAAAAATATAATCGCTAGTTTAGTGGAGAATAAGTAAAGAATAAGCTTACATATGATAAACAAACTTATTATTTATGAGTTATATAATTTAATTCACATAAGTTTTGGTCTCCCGTTTATTTAACAATAAATGAAAGATAGTTTGTTAAATAAAAGTTAATATATATGTTTTTTTAGAATTCAAATAAAACTTTTTTCTTAAAATCTAGTTGACTTATGAGTTGAAGAACCTCGTCTTATTTGAGAAAGAAACATTTCAAAGTACCGTTTTGAATGTGTATGAGTAATGCCACAACTTTATTCCACATCGAACAATTGCTTGGAGTGTTCTCCTCTGACAGTCTATCAACCACTCTATTAACAAATGCAAATTTGTCCTCCCCTTAATCCCTGCAGATCGTTAGCGGCTTAGTCCCTTCTCATGCACGTGGTTAGGATATTCTAAGAATGCCTCGCGCCAACACTTTCGGCCGCATGCACCCACCCATTGTGCATCCCTCGACTCACGCGTCCCTCACTCCCCCCTACTGTCAAAGTAAAAAGATATTCAACAGTCGAATATGAATTGAGATGTGAAAAATTTTTGTACGTGAAAACTCTTTTTGTAGTTTAAATGGAATATAACACTTTTTTTTCAATAAGGTTACTTTATACCCGTTTTATTCGACTATAAGTTAACTTATATAGGTAATAAATAATTGCAATGTATGGTAATAAATATAAGGGCCAAGAACGCCTTCTGATTCTTAAGAGTCCCTTCAAACAGAAAAGCAATCCAAGTTAAATTTCTTATTTATTTAGTTACTAATAATGCTTGTGTATATTTTTTATTGGCTGAAATGAGTTCTGTTAAGTCTAGTTAAAAAATTTTGAGGTATTATTTTTAAAAACTTGGACTTTTGAAATGTTTTAAAAAATATTTACAACCTTTCAATTTTGCTCCCATAAAATTGGCTAACCAGGTTTAATAAAGCACATTTCAATGAATAAAATAAAGCAAAATACATCCGTATGTATCAATTAATTACTGTAACAAATAATTAAGGAAAGTGGAGTAATTTTTGCTGTTTAATTAGATCACGAATTATACAATTATTGTTACAAATTTACATTAAACATTAAGAAAAAAGTTTAGAGCATTATTCCATGGCATGTCTCGCGTCGAATTGTCTGTTTTGGCTCTGGTGTGTTCCAAGGAAGTTCATCTGTTCCTGGCTACGTCTCTTCGAGTAGACAGTTGCCTCGGACCCCCACATCAAAGGGGGCCTCCAAATCCAATAGAATGTTTATTTTACCTTTCCTTCTTTTTGAACTTTTTTTTAAAGAAAATATCAGTACTGTGTAAAATTCGCAAGCTTTATATTAGCTTCTTCATTAATCTATCGTATGAACACAAGAAATCTATACTTCATACATCCATGGCTTTCTAGGGTGGAATTCTGCTAATTTTCGCAATTACGATGGACAAATTTGGCCAATGAAAAGCTTGTATTTTTACATATCGCAAAATTTATATACCTCCATAAAGCCCCGGGCCTCTATTAGGCTACGTCTGGCCCTGGTAGACACAGGCTTTAGAGATATCTGTTCCAGTTGATTCAACATATGGACGAAGAGCAGATGCATGGTAAGTGAGTCAGCAGGATTTGCTACTTCACAAGAAGTTATGATCACATAGGGTCCATCAGGGCGAGTTTTGTAGTTCTTTTCTTTATTGCACACTGGATGCTACCCAAACAAGATCTCCAGTTGCATATTTTATTTTATTTTATAACCGTCGTTGAACAGCCGACCCAACTTAATGGGTTTACGGCTACTAATGTTCAACTCCGTAGCCTTGTAATTTTGAACCCAATCCAGAAGACAAGGGAACTCCTGGATCGAGTATTGGGAGAAATTTGCCTTCGTGGAGGACTTTTTGATGGAGCTAACCCGCATTTGCGGTACATGGAGAGGAAGACCACGAGAACCTCCCACGGTTAGCCTGACGGCAAGGGGACTCTAACCCATGATCTGTCTACCACTGAGGATATTTCACGTCAGCACTGTGGTCAGTGCAAGCCGGATGCGGAATTCGTATCGACTGGGATTCGAACCCGGTTCGCCTCATTGGAAGGCGAACGCTCTATCCCCTGAGCCATCGCGGCTCCCAGTTGCATATTGAGGAACACTTCTCCTTCCTTTGTCGGATCTATTTTCTGTTCTACAATATCTTTTATTGTATTGAAATTAGTTTCAAATTTTCGTGCTCTACAAAATTATCATTGTTTATGATTGGCTTAATATCATGTTTTATGTCACCCAAAGTTCCCTGCTAAATTGCAGGAAAAAGCAGTACAGTAGGATGTTGTGTCACATTTAGAAGAATTTAAAGCAAACCGTATGTATGACAGTTTTTCTGACCATGTGGTGTGATCGTCATCCACTAGGATGGCAACTCTGGGCTTTAAATCCCTATTTTACCTATCAACTGGATTAGCTGGCTGGCAACAGGCAGACCGGTATGAGTACTTGCGCAATATCCAGCAAATTATATAGTTGTTGCATCACCGTACTAACAAATTGTGATCCATTATCCCTAATAAGTCAGCGAGGAAACCCGTATCGTAAAAATAGTTCTTCGAAAAAGAGTTACGACACATTTCTTTGCAGAGGCATTTTTAAGTACAAAAAGCTTTACGCACTTTGTGCTTGCATCCTCTACAATAAATATCCATTTTTCGCCTTTCGAGGTTTTAGGTAGAGGACCAAAGAGGTCAATCACCAGTGTTTCAAATATTTGTGAATATATAGGGGTTCTCAGAAGTCCTGGTGGCTTCTGATTACTTGGTTTATACCTTGTGCACTCTCTACAATTTTTAATATAATCTGTTATTATTTCCGCATTCCTGGGAAATAGTAAAGTAAGGTGATTTCGTTATAAGTGCCTTCAGCACCATAATGTCCAGTTGTCCGTGGTATTCTTTCGAAATTCTTTCTCGTGCCTGAACCGGAACAACAAGTTCAGCTTCTTTTGACTTCGAGTCAAGGGAATATCGATATAGAATTCTTTGACACATAATATAACCACGGCTTGTCCAACTAGCAAAATTTTAGTCGGTGACGACATTTTCAAACGAGTCAATAATTTTTTCTTTCTTTTAAGGCGTCGTCTTTAGTTGTTCAGTTGCTTCCTTGATGGTAAATCAATAATGACAACACACACGACACAAATACTATTGTCATTTTTGCAGACAGGACGGGATAGCATGTCCGCGATAACATTTGCTTTTCCTGGAATAGAGTGAACCTCTAGGTTATATGCTTGGTATTTTCAAAGCCCATTTTGCAAGTTGAGTAACATGCACCAAATATTCCTTTTATCATGATATTTAAAATTGCCGTTATACTTGAAATACCCAGACTGTGAATTCTGATTTCTTCAAAACGAGAAGATGACGAATTTGTAGATGGACTGGGACATTTAGATTTTATGTATCCAACCTTTCCACACCCATTGGGCATCTTCTATCTTGTTTTTTTTTTTTTTTAATTTTGTTCCATCACACTCGTTAACAAACGTTTTCTTGAACAGCCCGTTTTTTCTTTCATTATAATCTTTTTTTCGGGATGAAGAAATTGTGCTTTTATTTAGTTTATTACGTAAGGTGTCATAAATTTCCAATTTCTCAACTAATTCTACAGGAGAATTCAGATCTGAACATAAAATGTTCTTTCATGCAGGCAGAAACTCTTTTCTTTATCTGGTTGGCAATAAGTTTCCTTAAATCATCAAATTTGGTTACATTTCGTTCGAAAAACTAATTTTCGAAATAACTAGTTAGTTCAAAGTAATAATCACGCCAAGTGCTCTCTGGACTTTTGCGATGCAAAAAAAAGAGTTGCCTAAATTTATAAGCTGTAAGTTTGTTTTTGTAAGTTCGTTTTAAGAGCATTTCTTTCATCTTCTGGTAGTCTCTTGATTCGTTATCCGGTTTTCTGGCAATAAGCTTTTAGACTTCAGTTGGTAATATTTCCACTAAATACGGGACCCAAGTGTATTCCGTAACTTTTAAAAATTTAAGTTGTCTTTCAAATAAATTTAGAAATAAGGCCATATCATTATTTTTAAAATCGAATTTAGGTAATATGCTTTTCAACTCTAAATGTCGATCTTCCACAGGAACATGAACGCTCTTCTTATTTCTCTCTGGCTAATTTTATTTCCGAGTCTTTTTTCTATAATATTCGTCAACATATAAATTTAACTAACTCTTCGTCATAATGTTTGTGACATCAATTCTTTCAATTGTCTTAAATGTTGCTAATTACCTTCAGATAATGTCCAATTCACTTCTTTACCATTATAGTTTATAATATATTAAAATATACTCATATAAAATATACTCATTTTTCAAGGAAAAAAAACTTTTATAAAAAATATTTTAAAATTATAATATATATATATATATATATATATATATATATATATATATATATATATATATATATATAATATATATATATATATATATATATATATATATATATATATATATATATATATATATATATATATATATATATATAAATATATATATATATATATATATATATATATATATATATATATATATATATATATGAATTTATAGAAGCCAAATTAAACTAACTTTTATTTGCTAGATATGCAGAATTTACCGATTCTTCCTAAATGCAAAAAATACTTTCATTTTCAAGAGTTTATCGTTATTTTATGTTCATATTCACGTTCATTTTCATGAATGTAAAAATCTTTCTTCATAAACCTGTTAAAAATTTTATAAAAAGAATCACAGTAATAAAATTAATTTTGGTGTTATAAATCGTCAACTGGATGCCCCCTATGCTGCACGCTAATGCGTCGTTTCACAGCAATGAACCCTCCATTAGAAAAACTATCATCGCAGAGAAAATGAATTAGAATTGCACAGTTAGAAATGTCAACTAAATGTGTGTCTGCTGACACGCATAATGAAGGGAGTGGGCGGTCTCTCTAAGAGTGGGTGTGGTTTGTCAGCTGCAGCCTATCGATTGGGACACTGCATCAAACACTGTCTCCAACAGATGCAGCAGCGTAGGTGTGTGCTCAAAGAGGTTCTTATTTTAAGATTTCAGTGGTTGCTCAAAAAAAGTTAAAAATAAATAATGTGAAAGAGAGATAAAAAGCTTGTTTGAAATTTGTGGGGGGATTACTTTGGGCACTTTTTCTTAAGGAATTCATATTTTTAAAAAGTATGTAGTGTCGCAAATATTTACATGAAGCAGTGCATTGAAAATACTTACACATTCCTTTCACTTATAAAAGTCAAACTGTAAAATTTCCTGCATAAATAAATAAAGAAGTTATAAAGCTTTTACAAACTTCACAATTTTGTTGAGAAGTGCCCCATTCAAAATTTTATTATAGACTCTCTACGTGGGCACCTTTCAAGAAAATGGCATGTTCTTCTCTTCTTGTGGGACTTTTAAGTGTTTATATTCTAGCACAGATTTCATTGTGCACTCTTCTTCTATTACTTTAAATGTATTCTTCTTCATAAGTTACAGTTATTGTGTCTTCGCTTTTGCTGCAAAACGAATTAAAATGAATGTTTTTCAAAATAACTGCAAAAATAAGTTTAAAATTAAGTTAGTTCTAGTTTATATATTTTAATTTTATTATATATGTTCATTTTTAAGCCTACACTATTGGGCTTTGATATTCAGAATAATAATTTTCAAATCAAAGTATAATAAAAGATTACGAAAAGTCCGTTATCACGACGCACCTTCAAAATGCTGATTGTATTAAAGATACAAAAATTGTATGTTTATAACGAGTAAAAAATTACGAGCTGATACGGCAATTTTTTGATGTTTATGTGAGTAATAGCATACGAAAAAATTTGAATAAAAGAGATTTTTATTTATTTCTGGTAGCGATACAGGAAGAAAAAAAAAACGAGCATCGTTTCCTTCTTAGCCCTCTCACTCTAAATTTTTATGAGTCATCACATTTTTCATACTTTTTTCATTATTTTGTAATAATTTAGGTCAAAATAAGTAAAAAATATAATACATATTTAGCATATTAATAATGTATGGTTATGAAATGTAGCATGAAACACTAAAGGTAACTTTTTTCAGCGCTAAAGGTAAAATCTTCCTAGCACAAATAGCTTCCAAATAAAAATAATTTTCAAATATGCACTTATTTGCAGTTATTTAGATCTAAGCGAAACAGTTATGGATCATTTAAAATTCTTTCATTTACAAAATCAATTATTAATAAATTTTTCATTAGGAATGAGAAAAAAATGTTTTAAACTACTTTTTTTGGATTTTATATTTTAGTTCAAATATAATTTCCATAATCTAACTGATTTTTTAGCAACTATTAGACTGTTTTTAAAAATTAAAAAAATATTAAAATATATTTTAGAGCGTTAGAAAAAAAAATTTAATAAAAAGGATACTGTCAGCGCCAAAGGGTAAATGTGACTCCAAATAAAAGAAAATTTCTTCTACCACACACTCTTAATCCTAGGTAACTAAATATGTGTTAAATTACTCTGCGAATTCGTTATCGATAATATGTCATGAAGGGAGAAAAAAAATTAAAAAATGCGGAAAAGTGATGTTAACATAATCGTTATGTAAGAAAATAAAAGTGAACTTGAGTATAATTTCTATCTTTTTGTGAGAATAGAAATATTAATTTTATGAGTTATAAATACATTATAATTGAACTCAGATCCATTTGTTTATCAATACAGGTCAGTTTGAAAAACGAAACTTTTCTAGTAAAAGTGTGATACAAAACTAATCATTCAAGATTTGTTCATATAATTGTGTCAATTCACTAAAACAAATTTTAAGATTATCTAACGAGCAGCTTATGAAATGTAGGTCACAATTCCGTGCCTGAGCGGTAACTTCATTTATTAATTTTTACGCAATGAACAAACTATATAATTCTCTATTTAAGAATAAAAATAAAGAGAATAATTGTTTACAAGTATTCAGAATTGTTCCGATTCCATCATTTTAACAGTACTAAATTTTTACGAAACAATCAAACTTGGGGCGTTAAAAAACGAGAGAGTCTCGTTCTGCCATGACGTCTATCGTACCTTTTTATTTCCCTTCTCGATAAATTTACTTTGAAAATCAGCATTCACTGCTCTTATCAAATGACGTCACTTCATTTTTCTTTTCTTTTTGCAAAAACTGGTGACGATTTTAAAACATTTCTCTTGTAAACATTTCATAAAAAAATAGAACTATATTATTCAGTCTAGAATTGTAAGTAAAAGCAGTGTACCCTAATTTAAATCATAATAGTCGCTTGTAACAAAAAAAAAAAAAAAAAAAAAAAGAGGTAAATATGTCTTTTTTAATTTTTAGTCTGTTGATAACTATTTTAACACTAACTATGTGTGTAATTGTATATGCTTATACCTTGCACAATTATATCTGCTTCCATGAATTGCCGCTATAACGGACTTTTACCGTAATTAATTATTTTAATTCCGCTGTTTAAATGAAATTTTATTTAAAAATTTCAAAGTAAAAAAGAAAGAAAAATTGGCATATTCAGGTATGTTTACTTCATTTCTAAATGTTCAAAAGTTCGTTAGTTGTATTAAGATCAACTATTTTTTAGTCAATAAAATGAGTATAATAACTCAAGACTTCCAATAAAACAAAGATTTAAACAATACGGGTGAATAAGCATACAGTTTTCTTTTCATAATTTTAGTTGCAACAATTTAAAATAGTACTTATCTTATTCGACAGAGAATCAAAAGGCAGGAAATGAAGATAAACGATTTTGTGCTCATATTTAAGCCATACTATTAATTTCAAAGATAAAATTTAAGATGTTCTACCCTATCTCATTTTTTACTTCACAATAAATTTCTTATTCTAGCAATTTTCATTCAAAAGTTTTTGAGCCGCTTTATATCTCACCTCAAATTTTAACACAAAATAAAATTTTTCGTTGAAACTACACTGCAAAAAATAAAAACTTTATAATAAGTAAGTACTTTTCAGCGTAAAATCCTTTTTAATCCTAAAATTCTAAGGAACAAAAAATCTATACACCGTAATTCATTATAAAATCACTGTAGTTAAATAAGTATTATTGTAAAAATTATGGTGTTAAATTTTTAGGTAAAAGTAATTTGATTTTTAAAACCCCTTTTCTTGATGGAGAGGTGGGTGAGATTTCCAAAATTTTACCTATTGTATAGAATTAACTATAAACTTAAACCCTTTTGCATAAAAATTAACCTAAATTATAAATTTTGATTTTAATTTATAAATTTTGGGGTCCAAACTTTGGAATGCTCTCCTGACCAAACTATTGGGAGTATATTTCTCAGGTCGCGGCTACCCCCCATATTTTGGGGTGGAATCCGTCGAAAAAAAAGTTATTTTTATTCAGAGAAAGTACGTTTTTGTGTCCAATTTCATAGCTTGACTGCATTTATTTATTAGCATATTCGATGTCACCCCCTCGAGCCATTAAGATTGAATCCTAGATCCAATCATTGGATCAAAGGTTATTCAGGGTGGCGAACTGAACATATTTTAATCTTCATTTTATCATATTGCAAATACTAAAAAATTAGCACTATAAATAAATATTAGCACATAAATGCAATGCTTATAACTTAAGTAAGTTTAATGATTAATGTAAGTTTAATCTTTTTGAAAATGTTCTTTTTAATGGTTTAGATTTTTATAAACAAATTATTGGAATTCCACAAGGTAATTCCTTTTCTGGTGCTTTTGCTAATATTTTTTTGCATTTTTTTGAAGCTAAATTTCTAGAGTATAATGAATTTAAAGCTTTTAGATATATTGATGATTTGATTTTGTTTAATTGTGATAATTATAATTTTATTTATAGTATTTATCCTAAAGATTTGGTTTTGAAGAAAACTAATGAGGATTGTTTAAATGTTGAATATTTAGATTTTAAAATTGATATTGTTGACAAAATTATTAAAATTGGTGTTTTTGATAAAAGAAAAGCTTTTAAATTTAAAGTTATATTTTTCTGCACATTTAATACTAATTTGTGTAATAAAATTTTTAAAAATTTAGTTTTTTCACAATTGGTTAGGATTATAAATATTTGCAATAGCGTTGAAAGTTTTCGAAAAGCTGTGAATAATTTTTTGAATAATTTGAGTAATAATGATTTTCCTTATAATTTTTGTGATGTTAATTTTTTAATTAAGAAAATGATTGAAGAATATTAGTTTTTTTATTTCTTTTAACAGGGCGCAATTCAAGTCTTAACTGAGCAGCCCCAGTTAAGCATTCTATTAATATGTGACATAATCTTTAATTTGACATCCTCTTTCTTTAATTTTTTCACCCGCGCATTTTACAGGAGGGCGTTGTTTTCCTTTAGTTTAAGTGTTTCCTTTTCATTTGGTTTGCTTGTGAATTTGCCGTTTGACCTGCTTAATGTGAGCTTTTATTTTCTGATGATTTTTATTTTAATTTCTGATGATTTTGTTTGAGTTTCTTTTCTGAATTAGTTCTATGTTTTACATGTTTTTTTTTTCCTGGACTTCTATACAAAACCTTCGGGGTACTGAGGGAGTTTTTTTAGGCTTTTGCCATCTCTCTCTCAATAGAAAAAGGTTTTGTTTTATGGCCACTGGGGCCGGTACCCCCTGAAGACGTCGGCTTCAGTGGTCATATTTTTAAATTTTATATTTTTAATTTTATTTCCTTCGCTTCCTTTATTTCTACTCTTATTCTCTCTTTTATTGAAATTTCTGCTGCTTCTTAGCGCATTTTTTTCAAAGAAGTTTTGTCCATTTTGATTAAAAATATTATTTGTATTCTTTTAGTATTGTAATTTTCAAATCTGGTTTTAATTAAATCAAAACTTGGCGTTATTATGACTTATTTGCTCTTTAATAAGGTTTCTAATGTTGAAAAGGTTTTTTGTACGATTAATTTTCATGATAAAAAATTTGAAATTGCTAAATTGCCGCAGATTATACATGATCTTTCTGAATTTTTTCCTTTAAAGCAAATTAAAGTTTCTGCTGCTTTTAAGTATTCTTCTACGCTTAGAAAAAAGGTTTGCAATTATAATTTTTTAAGTCAAAATTTAAATTGTATTTCTAAATTTGATTGTTATTGTAATGAAAAGGCACAATATATTGATAATGATTATGGACATATTATTACGGGAAATTTGGAGATTGTTGGTAATCAAGATTTAATTAATATTTTAAGCAAAGGTTCAAAATTTAGGAAAAAGATTTAAAATGAATAAAGAAGATTTGATTTTATCCATTAAAAAGTATCTTGATTTTTTTATAGCAAAAATTTCCAGAAAATATCATTGGCCTGTTGAGGGTTTTTCAGAGTGGAAGGCTAAAATTATTGAAAAAGTTAAATTTAATTTATTTAATACCAGTTTTAGTTCTTATCCTAGTGGTACTATTATTGATTATGATTTGTCTAGAAATATTAAAAATCTTAAAGAGAAATTTATTATTGCAGTAGTGGATAAAGCTTCAAATAATTTTTGTATTATGTGTAAATACTTTTTTAAAAAATTGATTATTGGAGAATATAACGCAAATAATACTTATTTAAAATTAAAAGAAGATAAGAAAGTTACTGAAAAAAGAATTATTGCGTTTAGTAAAAAATTAAAATTTAGGTTAAATAGGATTACATTTCCACATATATTTCCTATTGTTAAATTTCATAAAAATCCGGTTAAATTTAGGTTTATAGCGTGTGGTACTAATTGTTACAATTCTGATATTAGTAAAAAGTTTTTTAGTTTTCTAAAAATTATTTTTCTTAAAATTAAAAAAGAGAAAAATATGGTTATTAATAGTAATGTTGAAGTTTTGGATTATATTAATAATAATGATATATCCAACATTAATACTTTTGATTTTGAAAATTTGTATACAAGTATACCACATGATAAGATTATTGAAATCTGTAGTGGCATTTTTGATAAGTATTTATTTAATGAGAAAATTGATAAATCTAATTGGTTGGATTTATGTAAGTTTAATATTTTTGATAATGTTCTTTTTAATGGTTTAGATTTTTATAAACAAATTATTGGAATTCCACAAGGTAATTCCTTTTCTGGTGCTTTTGTTATAATTCTTTTGCATTTTTTTGAAGCTAAATTTCTTGAGTATAATGAATTTAAAGCTTTTAGATATATTGATGATTTGATTTTGTTTAATTGTGATAATTATAATTTTATTTATAGTATTTATCCTAAAGATTTGGTTTTGAAGAAGGCTAATGAGGATTGTTTAAATGTTGAATATTTAGATTTTAAAATTGATATTGTTGACAAAATTATTAAAATTGGTGTTTTTGATAAAAGAAAAGCTTTTAAATTTAAAGTTATATTTTCCTGCAACTTTAATACTAATTTGTGTAATAAAATTTTTAAAAATTTAGTTTTTTCACAATTGGTTAGGATTAAAAATATTTGCAATAATGTTGAAAGTTTTCGAGAAGCTGTGAATAATTTTTTTTGAATAATTTGAGTTATAATGATTTTCCTTATAATTTTAATATGTGACGTAATCTTTTCTTTGACAGCTTCTTTCTTTCATTTTTTCAATCTGCGCATTTTAAAAGAGGGCGTTGTTTTCCTTTGGTTTAAGTGTTTCCTTTTCATTTGGTTTGCTTGTGAATTCGCCGTTTGACCTGGTTAATGTGAGTTTTTATTTTCTGATGATTTTTATTTTAATTTCTGATGATTTTGTTTGAGTTTCTTTTCTGAATTAGTTCTATGTTTTACATGTTTTTTTTCCTGAACTTCTATACAAAACCTTCGGGGTACTGAGGGAGTTTTTTTAGGCTTTTGCCATCTCTCTCTCAATAGAAAAAGGTTTTATTTTATGGCCACTGGGGCCGGTACCCCCTGAAGACGTCGGCTTCAGTGGTCATATTTTTAAATTTTATATTTTTAATTTTATTTCCTTCGCTTCCTTTATTTCTACTCTTTTTGATTTTTAAAACCCCTTTTCTTGATGGAGAGGTGGGTGGGATTTCCAAAATTTTACCTATTGTATAGAATTAACTATAAACTTAAACCTTTTTGCTTAAAAATTAACCTAATTTATAAATTTTGATTTTAATTTATAAATTTTGGGGTCCAAACTTTGGAATGCTCTCCTGACCAAACTATTAGGATTATATTTCCCAGATCGCGGCTACCCCCTATATTTTGGGGTGGAATCCGTCGGGAAAAAAAATGTATTTTTATTCAGAGAAAGTACGTTTTTGTGTCCGATTTCATAACTTAACTGCATTTATTAACCATCTGCATTTATTTATTAGCATATTTGATGTCACCCCCTCGAGCCATTATGATTAAATCCTTGATCCGATCATTGGATCAAAAGTTATTCAGGGTGGCGCACTGTACATATTTTAATCTTCATTTTATCATATTGCAAATACTAAAAAATTAAATAATTACCTCTTGTATAATGCAATGCTTATAACTTAATTTTCAAAGTAACCACAACTTGCTTTACCTATAAGTTGAAAAGAATCATTCAAATTTGATTTTTTTTAAACCACATGTTCGTTATCGTGGATTAAACATCAAAACCGGTTAAAAATATCTCTCCATGTAACTATATTTATTGTGAACATTATGTCAAAATCGTTTTAGTTAGATATACAGCAAGTGAGAGAAACCTAGTTTTGAGTAAACTGTGTTTAAAGTTTTGTGAACAGTATTCCATATAAATATATAAAATTGTGTAGTTAACTATAATGCGTGCATTGATGCTTCTCCTCAGTCGCAAGGGTTAGTTGATATTCTTTGCCTGCTGGGCTTATATATATTTGTAGTTGTTCCAAAACTCCGTTCCTTTGCATCAAATAGTATTACATCTAAATACTATTTATATTGAAAACGTCATAATTTTTTTTCTTACATAATTTAAAGAAATCATGTATTTCAAATGATAGACTTAAAATGCTTTGTTGATAGGAGAGAGAAAAAAATCCCTAAAATATTATGTATCTAACTTTTTGCCTTTTTACGGTGCAACAATCTTAAAAAGATAAACTATTGAAGTAATATTTTTTTCATTTATTTTTCAACTGTGTTACTTCTTAATGTCGAAGCAAGTAAAGATTTTCTTCTCGAAGTTTTACGTTTCTATGTCCATGTATAAATCTATACAAAATTAATTTTCAATAATATTATGAAAAATTAAAACTAATATGGTATATCTAATTCAAAGCTTTCTAATAGAGACCGATTTTAAGTTTTTCAAATTTATGTAGAATTTCAGTGAAATGAGAATATTTCGAAGCTTTATAAAAATATTGATCCATAAATTAAGCAAGTATTGTGTCTTCCTGTATATGAAAAGTTGAAAAAAAATTTCACTACACACAAAAAAATAAGCTTAAGTTTTTAAATAAAATTGAAAAAAATTTTTTTTTTTTAATTTTACTTGACAAAGCAACTTTACTAATAAAAATTGCCTTTATAATATTATAATGTGTTACCAAAAATTGTTCCTGATTTGTTTTTATTCTTTAAAATAGCAGTAAAATTAATAAAAAGAAATTTTATATGAAAACAAAAATAAACATATAAAGTTTCTTGATAGTTATTTTTCTTCTGTATTTATCTGAAAATGACCTAAAGTAGTAGACCAATTTTATGAGGAATAAAGTTCATACTTTCGATTGAATATCAAGACGGGCATACAACTAAAAGCTTTTTGTTTTCAAAAATTTAAAAAAAAAAAAAAAAAAATGGAGGGGGCTGCATTTTTAAAGAAATAATGAAGCACGAATTCTTTTTTTAAAAAAATTTGTGCAACTGTTATATCAAAAATAGTTTATGGCTATCAAACATGTTTACTTACTTAACCAATACCCACGACTTAATTTTCTTTAATATAAAAAATTAAAAATACAAAATTCGTAATCTAAAGGAGTATTTAATCACAGAGCGAAGTACAGTTAAGATCTCGATCAAATTATCAAACTTTTACTAGTTGTAAACAGATTTAGTTCATTTTTGAATAGAATAAAATACCTTTTTCAAATGCACAGGATGGTTTAGAACCGAAATTTTTAAAATCGAGCGCCTAGATTGGCCCATTCGTGTTTCTTCGTCAGGTGTCACACTCATCTCACACTTCATTCAAATTTTTCTTGTAGAGCAATCTTATTTTTTTGAAGAATGTAAGGGAATAATGAATTCTAAGGGATATGAATATTATTTGACTAACAGTTCTGAAAAATATGTAAATAATTTTTGATCAATAGTACTAAACTATATGAATAACAGTTATACATCAATAGTGTGAAGTGTTGAATTGTTTATCTTTTAATCTAACAAAAATCTGCAATCTTAAAATTTAGAAGTTTACTGCAGCAAAAATCTGAAGAAAGACTTCCCCCTCAAGAATCTATCATGTGGGTTCTCATTTACCTCCGAGATTTTAGCCTGTTCTTTCCAGACACAAACCATAGGGCTTTTAAATGCTTTAAAAAATCTTGAATATTTAAAACTTACTTTAATATTTTCAGTTAAGTAAGAGTAAAATATTAAATTAACTAATAGGATAAATAATAATAATAAGAGTAAACTTGCTTGTAAATCGTATCTTTTGAAAATTCCTCCCCCCCCCCCGAAAAAACCGTAGTTTTGAATTAAAAATATTTCTCAACTTTACAAATTTTTATATAATATTGTAAAATTAATATTTTTCTTAATTGTTGCATATCTCAAAGAAAAAAGGGAAAAAGAAAGAACCTAAGTTCAAATTTATTTCGTTTAGTATAGTTTATAGAAACTTTGCAGAAATAACATCACTTCTCTATAGCTTACCTGGCAAGCTAGTTGAAGACCATAGTTATACCATTCTAGTAGGTGTTGGTCATACGCCTGTAATTTTGATTGGGTGATCCGAGTGCCCAGTTTTCTTGTGCACCCTTCTTTCTAAAGACAATGTTGTTGCATACACACATCCGATATACAGGAAGAGAGAGTTGGGTAAAACCAGTTACCTACATCTCAGCAAAATTATTTCCATTTTGCAGCGGACAAACTCAAGAGGAAGAATGTTTGTTGATTAATTCACTCCGTTTGTGTAAATAGTTTATTTTACTATGTCTGTCAACTCTTTCTCGGATTCTCTTAGTTTCAAGCCATCCTTATTTATGGGTCATAAAAGTTTCAAAAAATTATTTTTATTCCATATAATTATACGTTTACTAAAAAAGATCCATGCCCTAACAAACGATAGGGATTTAACCCAATAAGTTTCACTGTTATGTTTCGTTTCGATAACCTCTACTTGCGAAGTAAAACCGGGTACTACCTGCTCCGGCACCCCCTTTCCTCCCTTGATGTGTGTCAGCCCATGAAAACTTCAATGCAGTGCAGCAGAAGAAGAAGATAAGTAAATCAAAAAGCTGAACAAAGTGTTTTACGGGCATCAGGACAAAATTTACCGAGGGTCCCATCCTCAGAGCACAAAAAGCCTTATTTTCACATTTCGTACAGTTTTCAAAGACACTTTTTAAAAAAATGTAGTTTTTATATAGATATAAAGAAGTTATATGCAATTTTCTTTAAAAAAAATTGGAATTTTTTTTTTTTAAATAAATTTTTTAAAAAAATTTATTTTTTGTAAAGAATTTTGACTGATTCCTCAGCCCCGGGACAATTGCCCCTTTCTTTCCCTTCCCCTGGAATACGGCCTTGACTACATTATATGTAAATTACACACATAATTTTCTTCAAATAAAATAGAAATGTCTGCAACTTGTTCATTGAAATTCTAATACTTCTAAATTTCCCTTATAGTGAACATGAGTTTTCACCCCACTAGTAAGGTAAATCCAGGTAATTTCCTTTTTCAAAAAAAGAAGAAAAAAAAGAATTATCTTTAAAAGAAGTCTATGACTTTTCAAGAACGCTTTATAGTATGAGTTACCGGCAAATTATGAAATCCGGTATTGTATAGAATACTCAGGTATTGTATAGAATACCTAAAATTAGCCGGCAAAGTATGAAATGATTTATACTTCACTCATTGCCTAGGCATTCTATAGAATGCCAAAAATGAGAAACCTGGCAAAGTATAAAATACATCTCCAATTCGTCAAAATGTCATTCAAAAATGACAAATTCAAAACGTCATCCGATTTTATATTAATTTATTCGTGGATATAATTACATTTATTCTAAATTTTAATACTTACTGACGATAGATTCGAAGAAACATCAGTGTTTGGAGTATCGGGCAAATATATACCGGGCAATGGCACTTGACCTTAAAAAAATATCAGTGTAGGGTATACAGGGCAAATGTATACCGGGAAAACTTCGACCTTAAAAAAACATCAGTGTAGGATATACCGGGCAAATGTATACCGGGCAGTGGCACTAGACCTAGTATATATTTCGGACATTTACCGAAGATCTAGTCATACTAGGTGTAGTTAAGTGCTCCAAACACTGATGTTTCTTCTAATCTATCGTCAGTAAGTATTAAAATATCTAATAAATGTAATTATATCCAGGAATAAATTAATATCAAATCGGATGTAATAAATATTTCGGACATTCACCAAAGCGACTATGTGATTGTCAACATTCACCGGTGAAAGTCAACAACCACCGATTTCGGTCATTCACAGTAACATGCACATCATTTACATAATAACCTCATCAGGACGATTATTTCATACTTTGCCTAAATAGCATCCGGCATTCTATACAATGCCAGGGAAAAGTATGTAATACTTCTCACATTTTATACTTTGCCTAAAAACGTCAGGCATTCTATACGATGCCGGCGTTTCATACTTTGCCGGTAACATATGCAACTGAACAATGAATCTCTTGATTAAATCAGGCAATTTAGCTCCGTTCGGTCGAATCTTAGCTACCCTACACAGAAAAGCCGTTGTGAGCCATCATTTCTTTGATCTAGAATGACAAATTAAAATAGTATGGGAGAAATTAAATAAACAAAGTTGAGTTGAATCCAGTTTTTTTCCCCTCTGCCAATCCAAATCCTTCAATACTGTATAATCTGAATGCTTAATATAAAAATCAGATAGTTTTAGAAAACAAGGCAAAGACTAGACTTCGATTATATCCCACACTATTTTAGTAATTTGTTTTAGATGCCCAAATTTAATACTTTTTAAATAGCACTTATTGTTTAATACATTAAGCAACTATTGTTTAAGGGGACGTTCAAAACAAAAAAGGCAATTTTTATTGAATCCTTTTCAAATTTTAACTGAACATTGGCAGCATTAATAGAAGTCTAGGTTCAAAGTTCTAAAAAGAAAATAATAATTAATTTTAAAGTTATAGGTGAAAGTATGGTTTTTAATTGCAGATAATTAAAAAGCTCCTGGTGAACGAATATCTATTGCTTTAAGTAAATTTTTACCTAAATACGTTGTTTGTGGGTAATTAAATAGATGTAAGCTGTTATGGTAATCGTATAAAGTTATAACACGCCTAGGGGTAAAACTTTTATTTTTCACTAAAACTTTCTGCTAAAAATACACCGCAGTTACATTTGTCTAATTATTAAATAACTATAATGAGGTATTGAGTGAATCAAATGCACCTAAAATTACACAAGACACATCAAGACACTGAAAAAAATTTAGTAATAAAACAAAAACTGATGAGCGAGGAACTTTTTGAAATTGAGAGAACATTCCATAACGAGGAAAAGAAACTTTGTCAACGAGAACTGCATATTAATGTATAGATGATGTTCACAAACTTTTTTTTAACTCTATAAGAAAAACTCCGAATTGAACAAGATTAGTTGCGTATTACTTAGTAAAATGCAAATATTTTTTGTATCTTAAAAACCAAATAATGGAATTTTGAAGGATTTTTTTCATTGTGAATTTCATTGTGAAGGATTTTTTTCATCCTTCGTTCCCTTGATGTACTCGGATTTGAAATAACAAATAGGGTGAATGCATATTAATTGACAGTCGCTAATTACAAGGTTTAAAATAAATTTTTAAAAGGAATACTTTATTGTAGAGTTTGATTATTTTATTTAATGTCGTATTTAAATTCATAGCATGATTCAAAATTGTTTGTAACGTAAAATGTTCCATCCAATGGAAGAAGGGGTTCTCCATTCAGTCACGTGTTCGCAGTGAGGGATGGAAAATCGTTTTTCTCCCCACTGAACAGGCACAGTGACAGTGAATTGATATTTTTACAGCTCCTCTTCTCGATGTTAAGCAACAACAATCGGCGGGACCCGGCGTCACGTGGCGAAACAAACCACCACTTCAACCCCTCTCCGTGCTCATGCAAGAAATAAACGGTTTGTATTTTTTTTTTTTTTTCTTCCTAATGTTAACGAAAAATTTCAAAGAACTCTTACTATTCGAAATTCGCTAGGAATACTAAAGAAGCATTCGTTTACCCATTAATATTGGATAATCATTATTATTGATCCTTTTTGTCAAATACAATATTATCACAAAATTTTTATCAACTGTCTAATGTACAAAATAAATGGCCCTGGATCAGGGTTTGAAAATGTTCGACATTTTTAGATTCCTTAAAAGGCATGTTAGTCTATAAAATTTAAATTCCAGATTTTTTTCTTTCCCCAATTGAAAAAACACGATTGATCTGAACTTTAAACTCTGAAAACAATTTGTTTATATTTAAGTAAGGATAAAAATTTTAGAATTAAGTTTTTAATTTTCTCTATTGGCAGGAATAAGCTTAAATTACAATTTTCAATATACATTTTTTAAAAAAATCCAAACAAAAAGGCTAATTGTGAACTTTCTTGATGTTAACTAAGCCATTGTAACTCACACAAAATTTAATGGTGTTTCTCATTTAATAATGTTTTTTTTCTCTTTTTCTTTTACAAATAAAATGAGGAGTACAAAGTTTAAGCGGTTACTTCATAATATACTTCTTATAACTGTTGTTGAACAGCCGACCCATTTTGGGTTTAGGACCACTCATGTTCAACTCCGTAGCCTTGTCATTTTGAACCCAATCCAGATGACAAGGGAACTCCTGGATTCAGTATAGGGGGACATTTGCCTTTGTGAAGGGCTTTTTGATGGAACTAACCCGCATTTGCCTTACATGGAGAGGAAAACCGCAAAAACCTCCCACATTTAGTCCAATGGCAAGGGAACTCTAACCCATGTTCCGTCTACCACTGAGGATATTTTACGTCAGCATTGTAGTCTGTGCAAGCAGGGTGCGAAATTCGTATTGGCCCGCCATAGCTGGGATTCGGACCCAGTTTCCTCTCATTGGAAGGCGAACGCTCTATCCCCTGAGCCACCACAGCTCATGATAATATACTTAATAAATATACAGAAATCGACAGTGTGAAGGATTTTTAGAAAAATTATTTTAGTATTTTGTCTAAAGAAAGTAACGCGCTTTTGTTTTAACACTTTTAATTTACTTTTTTAATTTATTTATTTAAAATAACTTTTAAGAAGCATTTAAGTATTTTCTTATTTTTTTATGAAATATTTCTGTAACGTAATGCCATTTTCTTACAAGTGAAATATAAGATTGTCCAAAAAACATAACGCATGCAAAGCCAATAGTTTTCTTCATAAATTTGATGTATTATGAAGTCATTCTCTGGTCCACTTATTGTACCAGCCATAATAAGCAAAGACTTATTTTAGTGTTATTTAAAGAAAAAAAATAATTATACTGCTTACGCAGTGAGTGCATATCTATATATATATATAAAAGTGTTTGTTTGTCCTTTAAAAAACTCCTAAACCAACCGACCAAAAGCATACAGATAGTTCAAAGCACGAGGAAGGTCACTGTCGACATTGGAACATTCCGCGAAAAGCCGTTCCAGTGGTATGAGTGAAAATCGAAATGGAATTTTCTGATTGGTTAAAATTTAGCCATTGTTTTAAATTTTGCTATAAGCAATTCAGTTTTCAAATATCTTGAAGATAACAACAGTGATATTTTCTATCTTATAGCTCTATTCATTTAGAAAAGTAAATTACATATACTTTAATTTTTAATTATAATTCGTGCAATTTTCTTTATGTCAGGTGAGCACAAGCAAGTAAAATCAACGAGAATAGATTTCTTAATTATTGGTCGTATCACGGATTTAGTATTCGCGATCGCAACACTCGAGTACGCCATCTAGCGGGAGACTGTAAATATCGGGCATTAGTTCCCACATAACCATTGGCAATGACGGACGCCGTTTTCTTAGCAGCAAATAGGAATCAAAAATTCCCTAAGGAAAAGGTAGAACTTCTTGAAAAAACTAACCAGAATATGCCAAACATTGAAGCAGAACACGCCAAGCATTTGAAGAACAATTTCTCAATAATTTTTACCTTTCTATTACCAACAACATAACTTCCAATTTCATGATTACTTGCTGTTACAGATGTGTGAATTACGGTAAAATAATTTTTTCTGTCTTCAATTCATTACAAATTAAAAGGAAGTCAACATTGCTTTCGTCATTCCAATGAATTAAGTGAATTCAGAACTGCAATAGTTATAGAATATTCTTCTTTATAGAATAGTATATATTTCTGTATCTATATAATTCGGAAAACAACAATAAAGAATCATCCGAACTACTTGAAATAGTTTCATTTGTGCTGATTATTAATAATTTTTTTATCGTTTTCTTTGGTGAGTATTTTTTAGTTTTGAAAGAATAATTTCAAAAATTTTCAAACGAAGACCATTTCATTTGGAATTCTGCGGATTTATAAAATAGGTGAGTGTTATGATTTTTATAATAAAAAATTTTCTTGTAAATATTTTTTTTTTTCTTATTTGATGATAGTTCTCTAGAGAATGGTTTTTTACGTCTGATTAAGAACTATGAGAATAAAAAAAAAGAAACATGAAAGTTTTTATTTCAATATAAAGAATTTTTAAAATCGTTTTTTATCCTAAGAATTGTTTATTTTACGTTTTTTAGTTTATAATATTTTGATAAAAATTGTTGTCAAAATACTTTTTTTGAAAAATTAAATGGTATAGCATTATGTGTTTATGTATACTTGTATATTCTAATGTTTGAAGTAATATGATTCAGAAAAGTATGGAAGAAAAATTCGGTACTTACGTATTAACCACAGCTACAGATTTGGCAGATTTTTAAGTGCCGCCAATCTACACTTAAAATTTTTGGAAAAAATCTTAAAATGAAACACTTTGATTAAAATCAAAGTAGTCAATCGGATTTCGGTGGAAAATGGGCCGATATAGAGTTTAGCATAGATTCAAAACAAATTTTTCTCTCACCTGATTCTATAGCCATTATGAACTCTAATAAATAAGATTCAAAATGAAATAACATTTCTAAAACGGACGTTTACTAAGATAAAGTTTCATGTTATGGACATTGGTACATTTTCGTTATATTTCACTCCATAAAATATTTCGCTCCTAAAAAAATAAAATTGCATCTTGTTTTGTTTTTGGCAAGTCCCAAAGACGCATTTTCGTAACACTAAAAAATGGCAACAAAAAAAGAATGGTTCTTTTTTTTTTTTTTTTTTTTTTTTGTTTCCTAAGCATTCTTTATTTTACGTTAAAGTTTAAATGGGTCTTTCATGTTATACCATTAAATTTAGTGAAACAATTTCTCAGGCATTAGGTTTGAACTCTTATAAGAATATACCTATTTTTTTCTCTTTATTTACAAATATTTTTCCGATGTGTTCTGGATGTTCCTTCTTTAAAAAAAAAGAGATATCATTTTGTTTTCGTTTGCATAAGAATGAAAACAAACATTTTTTTTTTTTTAATTTAATCAGCCACATTAAAGATGGAACGTTACAATGCTACATGCTACATTAAAGACGTCTCCAGTGTAACTGAATGACTGTTCATATGGAAATCGCAGGGATTCGGCACATACAACTACGCCCCCTATAGTTCGTTGCGATCGCGAATTGTGAATTGTTTGCATTTTGTGATAATTTGTATTATTCGCATGATATCATATTCTGTATTATTCCTACTTTACAATGACTAAAGATGGCAACTTCTATTATTTTTTATAGGATGTAATACATTTGTAGGTTGTTTTTTAAGATGTCAAAAACCTTTTGCAAACGAGAATAAACTATTAATATGTGAAAATTATTAATTATTTTTTTGGAAATATGTTTTATTTAACCCCTCAATTATGCTACCAAAGCGAAGTGCCATTGGTGGATCTACAAATCAAGCAAAAAGGAGAAGAGAAGAACGAGCTTCAGAAACAATTGAGCAGAGACAAGCTAGGCAAGAAAGAGATCGAGATCACACTGCTTTTGCTCGAACATTAGAAACAAGTGAGCAGAGACAAGCTAGGCAAGAAAGAGATCGAGTTCACACTGCTCTTGCTCGATCATTAGAAACGAGTGAACAGAGGCAAGCAAGGCAGCAAAGGAATCGAATTCGCAGGACACAGACAAGACGAACGATACATACTGATTTGAATTTATGTGGTTTCAATTACAATCCCCTTTACAATTACAGTCTTCATCCAAGTGCAATTATTGGAAAAATGGATAAAAAGTGTACGTATTGTGGTGCTCAAAAATTTAGAAATGAAACACCAGGTAAGTGCTGTGCAGGTGGAAAAGTAAAGTTACCAGACTTGCGTTCACCACCTGAATCATTATTAACTTTAGTATCAGGTGAAACAAGTCAATCAAAAAATTTTTTGGAAAATATACGCAACTGCAATTCATTCTTCCAAATGACATCGTTCGGAGCAACGAATATCGTTAGAGCAAATTATAAGCCAACATTTAAAGTACAAGGGCAAATTTATCACCATGCTGGATCACTACTACCCTTACCAAATGCTGATCACAAATATCTTCAGATATATTTTATGGGAAATACAGACGAACAAATCAACAGACGGTGTGAACTGAATATGAGTACTAAACGAGAGATTGTCGCTGAATTACAAAATTTGTTTGAGCAACATAATGAATTAATTAAATTATTTAAAACTGCCATTGAGCAAATGCCATCTGACGATTACAATGTAATAATAAAGGCAGATAAAACACCTATTGGTCAACATCGAAGACAATTGAACGCACCAACGATCGATGAAGGGGCAATTGTCATAGTTGGTGAAGAGTTTAATTTTCGCGACATAATTCTTCATCGTAGAAATGATGACGTCCAGAAAGTATCAGAAAAGCATCGTTCATATGATGCGTTACAATATCCCGTTCTGTTTTGGCAAGGAGAGGATGGATATCATTTTAATATTAATATGAGAAATCCTACAACTAATGTGGACATTACCAAAAAGGTCAGTGCTATGCATTATTATGCATTTCGAGAGGAAAAGAGCAGCTCTTTGGTGGTGCACTCATTTTGCTAACAAACTCTACCAGTTGTACCACGTTCAACACCTGCAGATGAATTGAATGCATGTTTCAAATCAACAGTGTTATGGCGGTAGGTGGAGAAAATATCTTTAAAGACCAATATGCATGTTCAATTACAACAAGATGAATCTTCTGAACGATTTGCAAAACTATTGTTAGATATTGGGAATGAATGGAAATGGACGAATCCACACACTGAATTACCAGAAAACTTTTGTCACATTGTAAAATCCACCGATTGCCAAAGTTTTTCCAAATTTATCACAGAATTATAAAAATAGTCAATGGGTTAGTGAGCGTGCTATATTGGCAGCCAAGAACATTGATGTGAATTTAATAAACTGCAAAATTCAAAATGAAATACCTGATGAAGAAACAACACATAAATCCATAGATACTGTTGTCAATCAAGGTGAATCAGTTAATTATCCGATAGAATTTTTAAATTCATTGAATCTACCAGGAATGCATACGCATATTTTATCTTTGAAAATTGGTTCCCAAATCATCCTTCTACGAAATACAAACCCACCGCGACTATGCAATGGGACTAGGCTATTAGTAAAAAAATTAATGAATAACATAATTGAGGCAACCATTTTAAATGGAAAATACCAAGGGGAACATGAACTACTACCACGCATTCCCATGATACCAACGGATACTCCATTTGAATTCAAACGTCTACAGTTTCCTGTAGGACTTGCCTTTGCAATGACCATTAACAAGGACAGGGACAATCATTGCAAGTATGTGGATTAAATTTGATAAATCCATGCTTCTCATATGGACAGCTGAACGTTGCGTGTTCACGAGTTGGAAAATCATCAAATTTATTTGTTCTTGCACCAGATAGGAAAACACAAAATGTTGTACATATTTACAAGCACTACGAATATAAAGTTCATCATCATTCATCAAATATCATTCATTCCATGATGATATTTAATAATTGCAAAATTATTGTTCAACTGAAATTCGTTTGCAATATTGTTTAATATCACAAGTGAAGAAGCATGTTTATTCTACCATCAACTATGTATATCTATGTTTTGTACATATGTTATATTCAAATGACATATATGTAGGGATAATTTTATTGTTAATTTTCATTTTGATGTATTGTATACATTTGATCATTAATAAATTATGTTTGAGGTATCAAAACTGCCTTTTTGTTCAAACACAGCAACGTGTGAACGGGTACAGCTAGTATATATATATATATATATATATATATATATATATATATATATATATATATATATATATATATATATATATATATATATATATATATATATATATATATAGCATAATAAATAAATACAAAAAAACACGAAGAAAATTAAGAAAAACAATAAGTATTATTTATTGCGCATAAGCTGCAAGTAAATAGAACTCATAAATAAGTTTAAAATGAAGATAAAACGAAGAAAAATTACAGACAAATGAAAAAAGGGAAAGAGAAAATCTATATATATAAAAGTGAATGTGTGTCTGTCTGTCTGTCCCCTATAGACTCCTAAACCATCCGACAGAAAGCTATGAAACTTGGCATACAGATAGCTCAAAGCACGAGGAAGGTTTCTGTCGACATTAGAGCATTCTGCGACAAACCGTTCCAGCGATATAAGCGAAAATCGAAATGGAATTTTCTGATTGGTTAAAAGTTAGCCATTGTTTTAAATTTTGCTATAAGCGATTCAGTATTCAAATATCTTGATGATAAAGACAGTGAAATTTTCTATCTTATAGCTCTATTCATTTAGAAAAGTAAATTACATGTACTTTAATATTTAATTATAATTCGCGTAAGTTTCTTTATGTCAGGTGAGCACAAGCACGTAAAATCAACGAGAATAGATTTCGTAATTATTAGTCGTATCACGGATTTATTAATATTGTGAAAACTGTTTAATAAAAATAAAAGCAAATTTCATTCAAATTACACGTTTTCAGTAATTATATATATTTAGTATGCAATTTTGGGTTAGCACAATTAAATATAGTTTTTGAAGGTTTCGTTACTGACAGTTGTCATTTGAAAACTATTAGATTGTCTGTTATTACGAAGTTTACGAATTCACATTCATTTTATTTCTTTCATTTAAGAAATAGATTTTTGTTTTAAATTTTATCATTATTATATTTCTTATTTAATTTATTTCATTTTTATTGCTTTTTTTATTATTTAAAATAAATATGTGAATTTTCGATTTAGCAAATTTGTGACCACTGTCAACTTTTACATTTCTTTTTGTTTGAAAGAGAATATTTGCAGAAATATGCCGCCTAAACGAATCGCTCTTAGTCGATCAACATCTCAAGCACGCAAAAAGAGAACTACCCGTGTTTCAGAAACATCGGAGCAACGGGGAAAAAGACTTGAAACTAATCGAGAACACAAATGCTTCAGCCCGTTCCTTAGAAACGTCTGATCAACAGGAAAAAAAAACTATTAACAAATCAACTACGCACTACTCAAGCCCGTTCGTTGGAAATATCAGAGCAACGGGAAAGAAGACTGTTAACGAATCAACTACATACTACTCAAGCCCGTTCGTTGGAAACATCAGAGCAACGGGAAAGAAGAATGTTAACAAATCAACTACGTTCTACTCAAGCCTGTTCGTCGGAAACATCAGAGCAACGGGCTGCAAGAATGAAATTCAATCAAGAACGCACTTCGCTATTCAGACGCTGCCAATACTCTGATTTGAATCTCAGTGCATTTCACTCTGATCCGACAACCAACTATAGTCTTCGCCGAAGCGTCATCATCGGAAAAATGGATCAATTATGTATGTTTTGTAGTGCTCTCAAATTTAAGAATGAAACAGCTGGAATTTGCTGTTCTGGAGGCAAAGTGAAACTACCAGCCTTTACGTCGCCAGCCGAGCCATTATGAACGTTGTTATCGGGTCAAGCAAATCAATAGAAACTTTTCTTGGTGAATATATATGTCAGTACATTCGTGTTTCCAAATGACTTAAATCGGTGTTACAAGTATCGGTGCGCATATGGGCAGCCAGAGTTATTTATTACATTCACATGCAATCCTGCTGGAGCAAAAATTAAAGAGCTTTTGTAACCTAGGCAAACATCATCAGATCTTCATGATGCATTACCGCACGTGAGTTAAAACAAATATTAAGCTCTAATACTTGGTTTTATTGCGAAAAGTCATGTTTTTGGAGAGACACGGTGTTTGATGTATTCTATTGAATGGCAAAAAAAGAGAATTGCCACATGATTTGGTTTATTGAAGAAATCACACCTTGACAAATTGGTCAGCTCATATCAGCAGAAATATTCATGTCGCTATTGTAACAGACTTTTTTCAGATCATCATCCAAAATATGTTTCATAGTCGGTGTGCATCACCATACATGTCTGTTTGAAAATGCACTAACGATATCCTAGAGAATTAACTGTTGAGACTATCACTCGTTTTTTTTCACCATTAAATAAAATTCTCATTTCAAATCATAATCGCAAATCTCATTTACACACTTAAATACAAAATTAGAATTCAAACTGAAAGCGTTGCAACGGACACAGGGTACAGCTAGTTATTAATAAAAGAAGAAAAAAAAAATAGAATTCTTTTAAAAATCCGGGGGGGGGGGGGGGGAAAGAAGATATAATCTTTTCATCAGCCCACACGATTATATCTGCAAAAAAGAGTGCTTTCTAATATTGTATTAATATAGCCGAAGCAAAATATATCAATACAATAGCTTGAGGAGCACTCAAAAACTTTTATACAAAAATTATAACAAATAAAATAGAATACAAAAAGTAAAAATAACAAAAAAAAAACAGAAAGTAAAATATAAAGAAAAAACAGAAATGAACATAATACATAATCCATAAAGCGAGTAGTGAAATCAAATGAACTTACATGAACGGGAAATTTTTCAAGAATGATTTAAAATATTTTTGTAACAAGATTGCCAGATTGCAAAATATGAAAACTAACGCGCAAATTGAGACAGTGTAACTAGAGGAATTTTAAAGTGCGTTCTTGCTGCATTACTGAAGTGCGTTTGATTTGTTAGTTACCAAGGATGGGCCCGAAAATGGATGTGCGCTAAGTAATATCATACTGGATAATTTAAAGAAGTTAACTATAAATAATTTTAGAAAATAAATATTTATTTAAGAAAAGAATATGAAATAGAAAAGAGAAAGAAGCATAAATTGCATGAAAGAAGCATGAATTCTGTTTTTTTTTGTGTTATTTTTACTTTTTGTATTCTATTTTATTTGTTGTAATTTTTGTAAAAAATTTTTTGAGTGCTCCTCACACTATTGTATTGATATATTTTGCTTCGGCTATATTAATACAATATTAGAAAGCACTCTTTTTTGCAGATATAATCATGTGGGCTGATGAAAAGATTATATCTTTTTCCTTTTTTTCCCGGATTTTTTAAAAGAATTCTATCTTTTTTATTAATAATTTTCTCTTTCCCTTTTTTCATTTGTCTGTAATTTTTCTTCGTTTTATCTTCATTTTAAATTTATATCTATATTACGGAACACTCGTTGTAGAATTCTTATCAAAACTAAATCGCCAATTACCATAATACCAGTAATACATATTATCATCAGGGATGCATATGAATTAAGCATCATCTGCGAATGGCGAAATATTAATGTTTTCTTAAGCGAATTTTCCATTAATCCTTCTTCCCATTAATCTTTCTTTTAGCACATAGCTTATTTTATATTATTTCAATTAATACAAATTATCAATATTAATTGAGCATTATATCAATAATAATATGCAGATTTTTTACGGTTACCCAAAGTGCTTTTCTCCTTATTTTTGCTTTTTAGTACAGAAGTTACTTTTTTTATTTCAATTAATACATATTATCAGCATTAATTAAGCATCATTGTCGTCAATGATGGTAAGACGACTTCTTACGGTTCTTCTAGACAAATAAATACCTTTACTCCATTTTTTTTCTTTCTAGTACATAGCTTATTTTTTTATTTCAATATGCATATATTACCTTAATTAATTAAACATCATTGGCGTAATTAAGCCTTATTGGCGTTGATTTTTTATGTTTATCCTAAACGAATTAGTACCACTTTCTCATTAATTTTCGCTTTTGAATACATAAATATTTTTTTTTCTATTTCATTACGATTCATTGATTTCAAATAAGTATTTTTTTTAGAAACACTTTTAAAAGTATTAATATAAATAAAATAAAATCGCGTAGCATCAGACAAAGTATAAATTTGATGTCGTAAATAACGCGTGCTACTTCGTTATGTTCATTTCGTGATCGCAACACTCGAGTACGCCATCTAGCGAGAGACTGTAGATATCGGACATTATTTCCCACATAACCATTGGCAATGACGGACGCCATTTTCTTAGCAGCAAATAGGAAGCAAAAATTCCCTAAGGAAGAGGTAAAACTTCTTGAAAAAACTAATCAGAACATGCCAAACATTGAAGCAGAACACGCCAAGCATTTGAAGAACAACTTCTCAATAATTTTTACCTTTCTGTTACCAACAACATAACATGATTTCATGATCACTTGCTGTTACAGATGTGTGTATTGCGGTAAAATAATTTTTCTGTCTTCAATTCATTACAAGTTAAAATGAAGTCAACATTGCTTTCGTCATTCCAATGAATAAATGTGTTCCAATGAATTCCATACAGAACTGTAATAGTTATAGAATATTCTTCTTCTTCATAGAATAGTATATATTTCTGTATCTACATAATTCAGAAAACAACAATAAAGAATAATCCGAATTACTTGAAAAAGTATCTTTTGTACTCATTATAAATAAATTTTTATCGTTTTCTTGTTAAGTGTTTTTTAGTTTTGAAAGAATTTCAACTAGAATTCAGCTATTCTGTTTTTAAGCTACATATTAAAATTCATATCGAGATCTTACAATTATAAAATTTTGATGTGTGGTATGTTACCTAAAAGTAATGAAGATATAAACTATGTATATATTATTTGAGAATAAAGTTTTCAAACAAAGAACATATCATTTTGGAATTCTCCGGACTTATAAATCAGGTAAGTGTTAGGATTTTTATAATAAAAAATTTGCTTGTAAATAATTTTTTTTTCTTACTTGATGATCGATCTCTACAAAATGGTTTTTTTACGTCTGATTAAATACTATAAGAAGTAAAAAAAAGAAACAATACGAAAGTTTTTATTGAAAAATGAGGAATTTTTAAAATCGTTTTTATCCTAAGAATTCTTTATTTTACGTTTTTTAGTTTATAATTTTTTGATAAAATTTTTGTCAAAATACTTTTTTTGAAAAATTAAATTATGTGTTTATGTATACTTCTTCCATATTCTAATATTTGAAGTAATATGATTCAGAAAAGTATGGAAGAAAAATTCGGTACTTAAATATTAACCACAGCTACAGATTTGGCAGATTTTTAAGTGCCGCCAATCTACACTTAAAATTTTTGGAAAACATCTTAAAATGAAACACTTTGTTTAAAATCAAAGTAGTCAATCGGATTTCGGTAGAAAATGGGCCGATATAGAGTTTAGCATAGATTCAAAACAAACTTTTCTCTCATCTGATTCTATAGCCATTATGAACTCTAATAAATAAGATTCAAAATGAAACAACATTTCCAAAACGGATGTTTACTAAGATAAAGTTTCATGTTATGGACATTGGTACATTTTCGTTATATTTCACTCCATAAAATATTTCGCTCCTAAAAAAATAAAATTCCATCTTGTTTTGTTTTTGGCAAGTCTTAAAGACGCATTTTCGTAACACTAAAAAATGGCGACAAAAAAAGAATGGTTCTTTTTTTCGTAAGCATTCTTTATTTTACGTTAAAATTTAAATGGGCCTTTCATGTTATACCATTAAATTTAGTAAAACTATTTCTCAGGCATTAGGTTTGAACTCTTATAAGAATATACCTATTTTTTTCTCTTTATTTACAAATATTTTTCAGATGTGTTCTGGATGTCCCTTCTCTAAAAAAAAAAAAGAGTTACAATTTTGTTTTCGTTTGCATAAGAAAGAAAAGAAACATTTTTCTTTTTTAAATTTCATCAGCCACATTAAAGATGGAACGTTACAATGCTACATGCTACATTAAAGACGTCTCCAGTGTAACTGAATGACTGTTCATATGGAAATCGCAGGGATTCGGCACATACAACGACGCTCCCTATAGTTCGTTGCGATCGCGAATTGAATTCATCTGACATAGCGAATACAAAATAATTAAATACTTAAATACGTGCAATAAACTATTTTTTGTTCAAACAGAGCTATATTCTAGCAATTATCACTGATCTTTAAAATATGTGAAAACTGAAAATCGCTAAATTTAAAACAATGGCAAACGCTTAACCAATCAGAAAATTCCATTTCGTTTTTCGCTCATCTCGCAAGAACCATTTGTCGCAGAATGTTCTAATGTTGACAGTGACCTTTCTCGTGCTTGAAACTATCTATATGGCAAATTTCATCGCTTTCTGTCGGATGGTTTAGGAGTCTATAAAGGACATACATACACACATTCATTTATATATATATATATATATATATATATATATATATATATATATATATATATATATATATATATATATATATATATATATATATATATATATATATATATATATATATATATATATATATAACTTTTAACTTATTTTTGCACATTAATAGCGTAGCGGAAAACGCTGCGGACTAGTCAAAACGGTGGCATTTTCTTTTTAATCAAGAAAACAAGAAAATTTTGTATTGAATCGCAATATATTAAAGTATATCAAAAATTAGAAAAATATTTTTTTTTTTTTTAAATTTCAAAGATATTTATGTTTTGATAAAAATGTATGCATATGAAATATGAAAGTAAATTCAAACACTTTTAAATAAACATTTGAATCGACTTCATGGATGTGGTCGATAAATAGTATCGGTGAATATTTAGTGAATATTCTCTATATACTGTGCGAGTTTAACGCTGTTTTTCGAAGCCCTGTCGTCAAGGAAAATAAAAAAGCAATAGTTTAAGTGCCTTACACTTGAAGCAATGCGATAATTTTAAACTATATCTCTAATCTCGCCAAGAAGAATTATCTGGGAACAGACATTAACCAAAATTTTTTTTAAAAGTTCTCAGAAATCACCCATTTGGTGACATTTTTTCACCTGGATGAAAATTATCAAAATCACTGCCTCAGTTTTTAAAATTATTTATGAACCCAAGTAATGCAGTAAGTTTTTATATATTAAAAAATTTAATAAGCTCTTTTCATTCTTACAAAACTTACCTCCCTATCGAAGCTATTTTCAAAATAAGCGCTGGCTTTAGATCTAACAGTCATGAGGAACAAACTCACAGCAGTTATAAAAATAGCTTATTATTTGCAAAAAAGCATCATTTCATTTCACGACGGAGTCTTCGAAAAACAACCTTAAGTTTTGTAATGTTTATTTACTGTGATGCGTCATCATAAGGCTTTTTTCAGAGTTTCTTTTCGTCTTGCTTGATTTTCCGTATCGATACAGAAAATCAGAAATTCTTCTTACGGTTCCCCAAAATGAATCAGTACATTTTCTCCATTAAATTTGCTTTTTAGTAGGAGACGCATTTTTCATTATTTTAATGACCGTTAATTTTAAATTACTTAGTTTTCAAGAAACAGGTTTTTAAAGCGTTACACGTCGTTGTTTCAGATAACACTAAAAATACAACTTCAATGATGTAGCCCTTTCATGTTATTCGCGTTGATCACTGAGTTAGTAAAAAGTTCTTAAACAGTTGAGTGCATGCAATGAACTCATAAAAAAAACGCCCATAGTTAAATTTAGAAAATTCTAAACGTTGCGAAAAATTCATTTGTCAAACAGCTCCCACGAATGGGCTAAATACAATTTTAAAACGATTTTTGGGATTGAGGATTAAAATTGCTCCTCGTAGATGATGAACAAATTTCAAGATTCTATGATTCTGAAGAGATTCGACAAACAATAATATTGAAGAAAAGTTGGGAAAAAACTATCGAAGGGATCCCATTACTAATTCTGTAAGGAATGCATATACATTTTATATATTAAGACAATCGGTAAAAATTTGTCTGACAGACTTAACTTCGAGGCTTTTGAAGTGTTCTGGACGAGCAGAGAGGGGATTACGGGGGGGGGGGACAGGAATTTTATATTCGAGTTCTCATAAATTTTAGAATATTAAATAACCTTTTAGCCCAAAAACGCTGTTTACATCTCGAAAATTTCATATTCTATATATGAAAAAGTAGAAAGAGGAATTTATTTATTATTTTCGGCTCTAGTGTAGAATCGGAGGTCTCTTGGCTTTGCGATAGTTTTAGTTCAGTTTTGATGAAATCCCATTACCATGATATACTTTTCGGTCTTTGCTTTCAGTAACGTTTCCTTCGGGTTAACGCAATGTTTGTTTACTTTTATGCCATTGGTTCTTGGTTTATTTACATATTCGTTTATTTGAAAATCGCCAAAAATGAGAGGGGCCCCCGATTGTAAATTACTACCTTATTTTCTTTCCAAAATTTATTATTATTTGTTCCTCTATATTATTAAATTCCTATTATGTTATTTTTAAGAAATCTTTAAATAATATAAAAAATAAGTAGGGTGTTATAAATTAGCCAGATGGCTTAAACATTTTATTCTATGGAAACTGCTATAGTTAAACAATTCTTGCATAAAATTCGTGAAATAAAAAATATACTTTTTTTCATTCTTCTTAATTTCAGTTTAAAAGTTTTCCGATAAATAGAACTGCACGCATTTTGTTTTTCAATGTTTTGTTGTATAAAAATTTCGTTCTTCGATTCCGTCGTGCTATAGTTATTGAGAAAATATTGAATGTGATTTTCATTCATCAAAAGATTTTGAAAATTTGTGATGTGACTTTTAAATATTTTTCTTTATCCACAGTGGGGCAAAACTCTGGGATGAAATGAGTATGCTGAAAGATTCTTTTTTACAGTCTTTCTGTTATTAAATTTTGAAAATCATCATTAAAATTTAAAGCATTATGAACTTAGAAAGCAAATTTTATTTGATTAAAAATTTAGAAATTAGAATCGCATATATGCAATTACTTTCCTATATTGAAATATCTTATCTATATTGACTTTTCTATATTTTAGCCAAGGACCAGCTATTACAGAAAATTTTCTCCATGTGCAAACAGTAAAATAGTTGTTAAAATAGTTGTTATGGTATTTTTAGAATTTTCTTGTAATTCAGAAAAATATTTTTACTTACGCACAATAGAAATTTTCTCAAATAATTCCAATAGTTTATCAGACTCACTGAACCAAAGGTTTTTAACACTGAGTTTAAATTTTTTTATATTAAAATTTAAAAAATAATTGCATAAATATTATGCATAAGTTCTTTATTATTCCCTTTATGTTTCAAATCGATAATTTTCTTTAATACGAGTTATACCATGTAACCACATTAGTAGTTCATCATAGCATTAAATTTAACTATGTGTTTAAATGTTAAGTTCAAACTATGTTTTTAACTAAACTAAGGATTTGAATTTAACTCAGTTCTGGCAATGAGGATAATCAATGTGACACAAAAAAAAAAAAAAAAAAAATAACACACATAAAAAAAAAAATAACTCACGAAATAAAATTTTGTAATCTTTTAAATGAAAAAGTTTTGAACTAAAAAAAAAAAAAAAAAAAAAAAAAAAAAAAAAAAAAAAAAAAGAATATAATTATGTCACATTTTATGTAACTATACTAAAATATATTATAATTTATTTCAAAATAGTTGTAATTTTTTAGAATTAAAAAAGCATGCTAATGTTTTCCTTAACCTATGGTTTAACTTGGCAAAAACTAAGGAGTGAAACTCAAATTTTTACGGCAATCAGAATCAAAACCGACACCAATTTTAATGAATCACTAAATACTGGAATATGATTTTTTGAGCTCGTATTGTAAGTTAAAAAGGCAGATTCATAACGTGGAGAAAAAAAAAATCAGCAGCTTTAAAGTTTCATATTTCAGAATCCTTCTCCACCAGCCAATCTGCACGTGCTTTGGTTGGCCGCAATCGATGATGCGAAAAATAGTCGGCATCACGCTCAATTTGCCTTTCGAGAGAATCGTGGGAAACAAATCCTCCCCTTCATCCGACACGCTATCTCTCTTTTAAGAAATAATTTTTGGCAACAATCGCATCAACGCTCAATTCATTAGATTGGGATGGATACACAATATGTTACACCGGTGGATAGAATCTGTGTTATTCCTATGGGAATAGTAGCTATAACATTTTAGAACAGAATTTATGTTTAAAACGGTTAAAAAATAGATGGAAATTCTAAATTTTTATGACGCATGAGAAAAACTTCAAAAGTGGTTTAAAGAATTTATTCAACTTCAAATTTTTAATACAAAACACTATGTAAAGTGTACAATGTGAGAAGTAAAAGAGTAAACACCCTGAAAAACCTTTGATCGGATTTTCACGTTCTAGGACTTAATGGTTTCGAAAGCTCACCCAATACAAATCAAGTAGTGAAGACGATTTTTTAAGTTGCAAAATCAAGCAAAATAAATAAATAAATACTTTCTCTCAATAAACTTAATTTTTTTTATGAATTTAGATTTTTAACAGGGTTCGATCCTTAGCTTGGTTAATTGGTTGCAACTAACAAAATTTTTAACAATTATTTACCAGTTTTCAAAAAATAATTCATTGAACTGACTGTTCGTGTTTGGTAACTCGAATATTCGACTAAACGTGTTTCATAATTTTGAGCAAATATTTTTCAATCAGATTAAGATTCTGAGAATTACGCAAAAAAGGAAATTAAGAGGCCCATATTTTCGATAGCTCTTCTAATTATAGTTTAGTAGTCTAGAATTCAAATCTGTCAAAAAAATGTTCGATTTTTTTTGTGTGTCTGCTTTTGTGCTTTAATAGTTAATAATAATTAATTTGCATATTTGAGGTTGACTTCTTAAGTCATTAAGTTTTGTATTTGGTTTTAAAAATGCGATCAAAAGAACAAAAGTAATTCCCAGTGATGTCTTTTTTTAAAATTTTTATTTATTTTTATATTCCATTTATTTATTTATATATTTAATTTAATTTTTTATTTTTGTCTCTTCATCATGAAAAGAATCACAATTCCTATTATTCTTAGCGAGAAAGAGAGAAATTCATTGAGGATGCGATTTACAAATGGTTCATTTTGAAAAGAATTTTCATATTTTCATTTATGAACTATAATTTATGAATAAGTAAGGATACAAAATTTTTCTTGAAAGAATGATGAGTACAAGTATGCGAGGTGTTTAAAGAGTGATGATCACAATTTGTCAGAATAAACAAAATTCATCTGAAAATGTCGGATAAAAAAGAAAAGAATGAGCAGTAAGAGAACGCCTGCTTAGTGAAACGACCAGGCATTCCTTTTCTAAACAGATAAATAAGCCGCGGCAGGCGCCTCCCCTGACCTCTCAGGTCTCTTGATTTGTCCTGCACAATACAGTTTTTTTTCCCTGGAAACATTTAAAAAGCGAGGTTCTTAAACAAAAATGTTTTCAAACATTTTGATAAGTATTGAAGTTAGCATAAATATCTCTGATTTGTAGAATAGGATACACATTTTTATTTTTATAAGGAAAAAATAAAAAATAGAACTTAAGTGGCTAAATTCAGTTCTTAAGAATATATGGAAATTCAATATGCAGGGTATTGCATTACAGCCTTTATCTATGGTTCTAAAATCTTTGCCTCAAGTGAAGTGAAAAGTGTCACTTTTGGGACCTCAAGTTAATACCTCAGATAAATAAATAAAACGTTATTGAAATAAATCATTGGACTGAAAACTTTATAATGTGCTTGATTAGCAGTGAAAACAAAGACAAGTTGAAAGGCGAATATCTTTGAGTTTCATCAGGTTTTGATTTTGCTTTTAATTTCTCCTTCCCAAGCGATTCAATAGAGTTTTTGTTTCTCACGCACTTAAATATTAATTTGCGATCTCAAATGAATCCAAATTTCTTTGACCACAACTTTGGCAAGAATTCTAAAAATATGGCATATTAAGGCAGGGCTAAAGAGAATAGAAGGGCTGGTTCACTCCTTTGAAGAAACTCTCGCCGCTCCAATCCTCCGATTTTCTCTAGTGACGTCACTTTGGCACAAAGTTCGTACTTTTACTTCAAGAACAGAGCGTTCGGCCTTACTAGCTGTAACTAATACTGGAGCATTTCTTTTTGTGACATATTCTAAGACATTTGTTATTTTCTCTAATGACTTTTCTCAGTTTTTGCAGTGAATTTACAAAAATTTAAAACTATTAACGAAATGCCAGTTCGCGCGATTGCAACTTGCAAAAATTCTGATAGAAAAACAAAAGGAAAAAATATAATTTTCCACGTGTTCTCTAAAGTAAATGAACAACTATGTAAAGAATGGATTCCAAAATGACAGTTAATATAAAACAGCAATACGTTTTTTCTATCGTTAAGAACTTTTATAAAAATTCGTTATCTAAATAGAAACCGCCTCGTTACTTCAAAAAGAAAGGCAGGTGAAAAAAATTAAAAATTTGATAAAGTCAAAGAAAATTAAAACGTAAGTAAAAAGTATATAGTGTATAGTTGAAATTCTCCTAATTTCATAACATATTTTTTAACGTAGTTATTCTAAATATTTATGATTTTTTTAAAAATTATATTCTCTTAAATTTAAATATCTATAAATTATATCATCTTAAATTTAAATATCTATAAACAATTGTAAAATTTCTAATGTCATTATGAACCTAAATTATTATTTTGTTTCAGTAATTAGCGTTTAAGGTTGATGTTTCCTAATGATTAAGTATGAACAAATTGCTATTAACGGTATATTTTAAAATCAGGGATTCTAAATTTAACTCAACTTATTGTTATAAAAAAATATGTAGATAAAAAAGTATCGATATATGCTTTCATTTTTCTTAATAATTAAAGTTAAAACTTAACTTTTTAAAATAAAGTATTTATAGTGTCATTTTCGCCAACTAGTAAAATATTTTTATAAGTTTAAAATGGTATTTTTTTTTTAATATAATGGCCAAGAAAGTTTTTTTGAACTATGTTTATGAACGGAAATAATGTGTTAATTACGTAAAGTTTGAAAGCTAATAACCAGAAAAAGTCCAACTTATTTTTACAAAGAGAAAGATGCAAAGTTATCATAATATCTTTCCTTGCCATCTTCGAGATCTGTGGACACAGTGACGTCATGAGGAGGGAAATCGTAGCTTCAGCTCTAAGAGTGGAGTGAACTAGCCCTTCTATTCTCTTTAGCCCTGATATTAAGGACGGTGTTTGCGAAGCACTTTGTATATAAGAAATGGATAAAAATTATGTCACTGTGTCATGTTCATAGACCAAAACTAATTCTGTATTCTGTGTCTGTCAGAAGAACTATCACCCTACTTCCCTTTTACGTTAAACCTTCTTTACTTTAAATTCCTATTTTTACCGTAAAATATACCGTAATTTTTACAATAAAATTTATTTAGTCTTAATAATTATTCAGTTGTTTTATGTTAAATATTGTTGCAAAAATTACGGCGTATGATATGCGGTTTTTTTATGATAAAAATAGATATTATGATAAAATGTAGCGGCACCCAGAATGCCAGTATTTTTTACCGTAACTTGATCCGGAATATTTTACAGTGTAATTTGATAATGCCATGTTATACTCGTATAACCTGATTAAAAACTTCATATGCTTCAAAAATATACAAAAATAAAATGACAGTCTCAAAATTGACGGTCGATGTGAATTCAACAAAACAAAAATGATTTGGGGAGGGGGGAGGGAGCAAGAAATGGAAAAATAAAGGTAAGAAACAAACAAAAACTAGAAAAACCACAGAAGCCGAGTGAGAAAAAGCTGAAAAACAAAACAAGAACAAACACAGTGGCCGAGGCCGAGAGTTTTTTCGTTTCGTTCACACTGTTTCGTTGAATTTGCTTTTGGTAAGTCCTGAAAATGGGCGCTTATTTTTGATGCGTTTGAAACACATCGACTCTCATTTCAATTTTATATATTTTTAAAGCGTGTGAGGTTTTCAATCAGGCAATATCTCACCGCTTCGCTTCGTGGGATTATTTATTAAAGTCATGTTATGTTAATTGTCCCTAAAAAATTTCCCGTTTCTAAAAACACTCCAATATAACAAGCGATTCCATAATATTTTTTAGGGGGAAAAAAATAAACATTTTTTTTTTTGTTTTTTTATAGAAAGTATATTGCCTACTTTTCAAAAAAAAAATTTAACAACCTTTTTATTTTTCAAAAATACGTGGAAATTTGATATAGGCTTTAAATAAGAAATGAGTTTTATTTAATAAAAAACAATTAAGTAGCTTGTTTTATATTAGGGGGACCGGAAAGTAACGTCATTTCGGTGTATTTGATATTTGTTATCAAGATTTTATTTCTAATCCATAATTTATTCACCCTCGTTAGCAACAACCTTTCAATTCCGGATCGAAGATAAATCGAAATGGATCGGAAAAAATGAATTGGTTTTTAAGACTAACGAATATTTAAAACACCGAAACGACATTCCTTTCCGGTCCCCTTAATACTTAAGTAACTGATACAAAAGAGCAACAGACAAAGTTTCTAAGGTCGTAAATCACTTAAATGAGAGTTCGTGAGATTCTTCTGATTGGAAGAAACCGAATCTTAAATACGTGACTTCTGTCATACCCCACACTGCAGCTTCGATTTCTGATTAATTCTTCGATTATTATTCTTTCTTCTTTTTTTTTTTTTCTTTTTTTTCAATGACTGTTTTTGAAGGGAAGCACACAACCCAAATTCATTTTAGCGCCCTCACTCTTCTCTGAGAAGAGTGTCCTATCAATACTTTTTATGGCTTGTGTATTGTTTTGTATGTTAAAAAAAGGAGTTAGAAACGTTTTAAAAATTATTTCTCAACTATACGATACTATAAGCCATATATGACACAAAAAGGGGAAAATTAATATATTGTGATTGCATAGACAAAATATTGATCCTCCTGTGTTTTGTTGTCCGAAATTTAGAAAAACAAACATTAATGTTAGAACAATGTATGTTTTACAAATCAAATATCGAGTTTTATTTGTTATCAAGCCATAGTCCCTGCTATTAAAGTACAAAATATTTAAAAGTAAAATTTTTTTTTTTTACTGGTTTTTATTTACTGGGAGTAAAATATTTAAATGTCTGAAATGCAAATTATTCTTAACGCCGATTTGTCATATTTATGCGGTAACGTTTTTTTTTTATAAGAGTAATGACATCGTTTTAAATATTATAATTAAAGAGTAATTATGTAAAAACATTATATTAAAAGAGTAATGACTTTATTTAAAGCTGTTAAAAAACACACATATCATGGAAAACTGTTAAGAATTTTTTTTGTTTTTTTTGTTTTTGTTTGAAAGGATAAGTTATTGATTAATAAAACTCTTATACTTTTATTCAAAAGAAACATTTTTTATTCGAATAAAAATAACATTTGTTTTTCAATAAATTATTTTAAATTTTCTTCCAGTTGAAGAAAATTTCACAATCAACAATAACATTAAAATATATTTATTAAAAACGTATTTTAATTAGCAAAAACTATAAGGAACAAGTTGTTAAAAATATACAATTCAGAGCAAAAAAAGCATAGAATGACAAACGAAATGTAATTTATTGATTCAGTTTATACTACAATAAAAAAAAACTTAAAAATCCGTCATAAAACAGATTCTAATAAAAAAAAATCACAGTGTTTGAAAAAAAATCATTTAATCACTTTATTGATTGTTTTTATTGAAGAATTAAGTAGAATTACTTAATTCTTCATTAAAATTTAAAAATTAAATTTAAAAATTAAAATTAAATATAAATCAATCAGAATTAAAATTTAAAAATAAATCAATCAGAAACTGATTTATTATATATGACAGATGGAACTGCAATTGTTCTAATTATTTTTAGAAAATCGATGAAGGAATTTTCGTAAATTGATTTGAACAATTAAAAAAGTGTCACAAAGAGCAGCAAAAGAGCGCTTTTTACTAATATGAAATCATAATTAGAAATTAAAAAATGTAGATTGATTACTTATTTGAGCAACTGAATAGAGTTTTTATTTATAAAAGTTGGATTTCCGTTTAAGGAATCTGAAGTGGATAGAAAGGATTTATTTAATGCACAAGGTTTATAAATTCAAAATGGGTTGAAAGAAAAAATTATAGTAATCTTTTTATGTTTGATTTTCAATGGTTTCAAATATTCATGTTATTAGCAATTAATAAAGGATTTCATTTATAGAATTTCAGCAGAAATGATTAAAATATTCTAATAAACATATATTGAGAAAAATATTAAATGAAATATAAGTTTAATTTCAAAATAATAAGAGCACATATGAAAACGGAATAAAATAATTTACGCTTATTGGGCAATAGATGATACATTCTCTGAGGTACAAGAAGACTGATTATAATAAGCCTTGAAATATCAGGCTGATTAAGAAATACAGGAAGCAGGCGGATTGCAAAGTTAATGTTACCTATGGTGAGCAAGGAGTCGGGTTTGCGAAGAGCTTAAGGGATAAAGCGTTTGCCTCCCACTGAGGTTATCCAGATTCGAATCCCAGCGGTTAATACGAACTCCGCTCCCGGCTTGTACCGACCACAGTGCTGATGCAAAATATCTAGGCAATTTATTGCTAAAGATATTTTTGCTATTATTATTTATTATTTAATTTAATAATGATCTAAATAGTCTTGATTTATAAAATATAAAACAAGTTTTAAACTTAACTCTCATTCATCCGTATGACGAATTTTCGTCATTTTATAATCAATCAACAGTAACCGAATGCCGAAGTGAGTTGCCGGTTGTAGTTGTATAATAAGAAATAATTGGTTATAACAATAAATAATTGATTATCGAATAATTCCAGAATTCTGTCACTGACAGTGAAAATAATATCAGACGGGTATGTGTTAAATTAAGTCATTTTAATACGAAGACCAAAAATTTAAATGCAATCGGTTGAATAGTTTTCGAGGAATTAGTTTTTTTACTTATTATTATTATCTTTTTTAATGAAAACAACATAACCTTTTTTGTATGGTATTTAGAAATATCTAGTCATTTTGTTCAATACATACAATAAGTCACTTAAAGCATCAAAATGGAATTTTGAATAATTTCTTTGTGGAGAATTCTCGAAAATAAAAGTAGTTACTGAAACAACTGAAAAGTAGTAATTCTTTAATATTTTATACTTTATCATGATAAGCAATTTTAAATATTTAATATGATGTGGGATAAAAATTACTAGTGAAATATTCTAGATAATTTTTTTTTTATTATAGTCTTATTTCAAACTGATTTTTCAAGCATTTTCAAATGTGAAAGAGTTTACGAAGTCTTGGTTTTTATTTCATGGCTTATTCTCGAGCTCATTGGTTAATGCATTACTACCATTTCGCAATTGTTAATAATATTTTCTTTTCAATATTTATCAATTACAAAACTAACTTTAACATTTAAATTTTGAAAAAGTTATGAAAATTAAATTAGCTTAGGAAATTGTTTTTAGTTGTCATCTGAATATATTTGTTAAATAAGTATGTATTCCAATTTTCAGCTGTAAATTCAAATTAATAGATTTGTTAAAGACGTGTAGTGAAGTCTTCCGATATTTATATTTTAATTTTGAGGTGTACATTTTAATAAATAGATACAAAATTAAAATTCCTTTTCCACTTTATTATAAAAGAGGGTATCTATGTTATTTTATTTTATAATCTGTGTTGAGCTACTGATCCAATGCTGAGTTATCAATGTTAAACTTTGTAATGTTAAAATTTTGAACCAAAACCAGAAAACAAGGGAACTCCTGGATCAAGCAATGGCTTACATTGAGGACGTTTTGATGGAACTAAAGCGCATTTGCGTTACATGGAATGGAAAAAAACTAAAACCTCTAATGACAATTAAGTTTTAGAATTGTGCAAGTTATGCACTTAACTTCTTTTAAAAATTTTAATCATACATTTGGATTAAACAACCTTGGAGTTTGTTGGGCATTGTTGGACAAAGTTAAAAATTGATTCTGAACAAACGGCTGTGTTGCATAGGCTTTTAAAGTAAATATTTAGTACAATTTTGTAAAAAAATTTGTTTGAATTTTACCATTAAAAATACCTTCAAAATACTGTTTTGGATGCAATATGAACAATTAGATGACAATTTTACGAAATAAATAAATTGATAAATAACAACGATAAAAGTATAAACTTCTACTAATTATAAAAAATGATAATAGTTATTGTATTCGGAAAAATTTTAATTCTAACATAACATGAGAACCCCAATTATTTTTAAAATATCTAAATTTGTGGATTCCTTGCATCCAGATTATGATTTAAAAACTAAAATTACATCCGGGAATTTTTTTTTTCCAATTTTTCTCTTAACTAAAAACTCGGTAACCTTGTATCGTTTTCTTTAATTGCATATTTTATATGCACTGCAAAAAAATTCCGGATCAAATTCCGGTAAAAAAAAAAAACTGGCACCCTGTGTACAGCTTCCGTAAAATCCACATTTTCTGTCAAATTTTATATCGTAATTTTTACAGTAATATTTATTTCATTACTGTGATTCACTGATTTAACAGTAAAGATTACTGTAAAAATTACGTTATATCATATTTTTTTGTTTTACGGTAAAAATGAATTTTACGGAAAAAAGGCACCGTGAGTGCTGGCACTTTTTACCGTATTTTGATTCTTTATTTTTACAATGTGGAAACTTATTCGTCTTGGATTAATACAAATGATTTCAGAAATTACATTGTTTCATACAGGTTTAGCATGAAATTGATTAACCTTCATCCACTAACTATTATATGAATTTCACTGAAAATTGACTGTCTTTTGAAAAAAATAAACGAACTGTGCAAAAAAAAAAAAAAAAAAAAAAAAAAAAAAAAAAAAAAAAGAATAATCCAGTAAAATTTCAAAAAGGATGGTAAAATTTTTAAAATATAATTACAAAAAACTACTCCAATTTTGACCATAAAATTTTTTAACAGATTCTGATAACTAAAAATTAGGTTAATTGACTAGATGGATGAGAAAAGTTATATCATAAAGGGAAAACAATTTGTAATATTCATTTAATGTATTCACAAAGTTGCAAAAACATTCTGTTTAAAGGTATGTTGATAAATTCTTATCGTTTAAAACTAACTTCCGAATATTAAGCCTTGCCCTAATTCTTTATCTTCCCCTCATTCGTTTATCAAACTCCATAGTTGGGCTGAAGTTTTACAGTGTGTTTTATTTAGTAAAGATGTTCAACGATATTATCTGAATAGCAATTGTAGCTGAAGATGCTTTGATCCGGCTTTGTAATCTAGTTAGACAGGGTAAACATAAAAATTTTGTCACTTTTCTTATTTCCTTAGACATTAGAGGAGCTTTCGATAATGCTTGGTGGCCTGGAATTCTGCACTTGCTAAGACATCTCAAAGTTCCTAAGAATATTTTTTACTTAATAAAGAGTTTCTTGCACGGTCGATCTGCTGATCTTACTCTGGGCAATATCACAAAAAACTTTGTTTTGGAAAAGGGTTGTCCTCAGGGGTCCGTTACGGGACCTTTTATTTGGAACCTTATTATGAATGACTTGCTCTGTGGTTTATCAGAATTTCAAAATAGTTATAAAATTGCATTCGCTGATGATCTACTTATTGTTGTTCAGTGCAAGAACTTTAATGATGCTTGTGTTCTTTCTCAGAATATCTTGGATTACGTTTTTGAATGGTCGAAACTTTATAAGCTGGAATTCAATCCTTTGAAATCTAAAGTTATGATGATACATAAAAAGTCGATGCCGACTGATGTTATTCAGTTAACTCTTGGGAATGAACCTATTGAAGAAGTAAAGCAGATAAAGTATTTGGGAGTTATTGTTGATAATAAACTGCAGTTTAAGCAGCATTTATCTTATGTTTCCAGTAAAAGTGAAAAACTTCTTCTTGCTTTATTGCGAATTTCAAAAAATACTTATGGGGTTAAAACAGATGTTCTTAAATTAATATATAATCAAGGTATTGTACCACTTATTTCATATGCTTCAGGATCTTGGGGAAACTCTTTGAGAAAGAAGATTAATATTAGAATCCTTAGAAGAACTCAAAGAAGAATTCTTCTACGCATTATTCGGGGCTATAGAACTATTAGTTATGATGCGGTCTTTGTTATCTCTGGTCTTCCACCTATTGATTTAATTATCATAAATAATCTTGAATTAAAGGAGAAGATAAAAGACAACGATTGTCTAACCCTGGACGGGAAGCTTCCTATTTCATGTTTGCCCCACCCAGCATGTAGGAAACCTGTTATAATTATTCCTTATGTAAATAATGCTTTTCAGGCATATAAAACTATCTGTTTTACGGATGGTAGTAAGCTTGATGGAAGGGTTGGTCTTGCTTTTGTAATTTATGAAAATGGAACAGAGAAGGTTACTGCCAAGCACCGACTACTTAATGAATGTTCTGTTTTCCAGGCTGAACTTTTGTGTATAAACCTGGTTGTTAAGTGGATACAAAATTCTTTTAGTGAAAACAAAATTTTTAAATACCTCATTTGTACAGATTCTCTTTCTTCACTTTTTCTTTTGCGTGACACGACTTCTACTGAGAAGCTTGTGGTGGAAATTCACTCGATTTTGAACGCTCTTGAAAACGTAACTATTCATTTTTCTTATGTTCGTGGCCATAGCGGTATTTTGGGCAATGAAAGAGCAGACCAATTGGCTAAGGAAGCTGCGTGTGGTGAAATAGACTTAAGGGTGTCTGTTCCAGCTTCTCACTGGAAGCGCATCGCTAGAGATAAAATCATTGCGGACTGGAATGCTGAATTTCTTTCTTCGCCTCGGTCGCTTTGGACGAAAAGGTTCTTTCCATCCATTTTTCACCGTTTGCAATGTAAATTCTTTGCAACTGATTTTAAATTAACCCAAATTTTAACAAACCATGGAAATTTTAAGAGATATTTATTTCGTTTCCATCTGGAGACCAGTGGAATTTGTGCTTGTGGCGATGCTGATGAAGATGCTGAACATATTCTTCTTCATTGCGATTTGTATGCGAGTGCCCGAATGAAATTAAAGACTGATTTGAGGCGTCTTTCTATTTGTTGGCCTCCTGTCTTATCAGAACTGGTCAAAAGTATTGAAAGTCTTGCTGCCTTGCGGAATTTTGTTTTTAATTTAAATTTGTAAATTTTTCTTCTTTTGTTTTCTACTTACAACTGTAAGCCTCATGTTATACTTTGTGGTGCATGAGGAGTTTTAAGTCGTTTAATAATAAAAAATAAAAAAATAGCAATTGTATACTACTAAAGTTTCATTTTAAAAAAATTGGGTATCGTCATCAATAGCTCATTAGTGTGGCTTTGATGGGATGATAACTACTAGAACCAACCAAAAAATAGGGTATAATTTCAAATTTAAAAAAAGCAAAAGCTACTAATACAATACTGGTAATAGTAAACGATTTGAAGTCAAACATTGAGTGAAAAAACTCCTCAATATCAAATATAATACATAATGCATTTTTTTCCCGTCTCATAGACTACCATAACTAAACTAATAATATATATATCAGAGCGGTTATAATTTTTTCACTAAAATAAAAATCTGTCGAAAAGAAATACTGTTTGACTCTGCAAACATTTTAAAATTATTAATTAATTATAATTTAATGAATGCTGATTCACACAGTATGAATAATCTTTGAATACGTTGCTAATTACATTTTATATTTTATCTCTACAAGCAATGCTTGATCAATAATGAAGTGAATTAAAATTTAAAATAGCAACAATAACCAACTGATGTTCACATTCTTTCAAAAACTTTTCTAAATGATCCTTTTATGTTATAAATTGAAAGATCTAAAATTTTTTCCAACAGATAGTCCGATAACATATAATACCGATTGTTTCAGTTTTTTTAGTTTAAAATACGAAATCCAAATCATTCAATTTTATGCGAAACCATAATCATTCCTCAAAAAAAAATATAGAGTGTTAAATTCCAATATATAAAATATTATAAGCACTCGATTAGCGCTCATTTTTTTTTCTTCTTTCGTTTCTGAATAAATAAATAAAAAATCCAAACGTTGCAACAACAACAAAAGAGTTTAGTTGTCCATAAATATGTTCCCCAGAGAGAGAGAGAGAGCGTTGGGTGTCGTCCTAGCTGCCATTATGACAGGCAGCCAAAGTGTCTGTGGTGAGTGACAGCGTGGTCAGGACACTCCTGCGGTTGGGATTGACTCCTAAATTTTCCCAATTTATCCAGGATAATCGAGCAGTCAAATCTAGGGAAAACAAAATAACAATCAGCATACAGCAATTCAGTCGTCAAAAACTAAATAATAATTAGCATACAGTCAAAAACAAATTGCAATTTAACAAAGTATCGCATTATTCGATGAATTAACTATTATTCGATCGTCTAAAATAGCGATTTCCAATTTTTTTGTTTTCCGGCTGTGAAACCCTAAACGATGAACCCTCTTTCGGCGGAATCCCGAGACTTATTATATTCATAATTTCTAATGAAATTTATTCATTCATTTATGAATGACAATTATTTTATAAATATGTAATAATCCAAATTTTATTAGAAATTTGGAATATTGGCGAAATTTTTCGTATTATCGATTATTAGTCTTAAAATTGGATTTTATGTTAGTCAGTTGAATTCCCAGGTCTGGAGCTGCATCTAATCTAATTCTTAATGTGATTTTAATACTTACACGAATTAAAAATGCGGTTTCCATTAAAATAAGAACAAAAAAGAAAGAAAATAAACGTTGAGAATCTGAGAAGTATACTTCTTCATCGTTGAATTTGGTTATTTTTATTCGATGTGAAATACTAATGAAATAATTTTTCATAAATGCGTATCTTTTTCAGGATTTATACTTTATATTGTTATTTGAAAAAGCTTTGTTTTGAAATTTCTTAGTATTTTAATAAAATTTACTTCATGAAAATAATGAAAATATTAAATAAATAATTCATTAGTATATGGATATAAATTTAATGACAGGCTTTAAAAATTATTACTGATGACAAAATATTCTTAGCTTTTAGAACCACTATGACCCTCCCCTGGAACCTTATATTTCCGCCATTTTGGAACCCCTGGTTTAAAACAAACTATATAACAATCAGCATACAGTAATTATTCGATCGTCAAAAGTTTATTTATTTTAATTGTGTTCGAGAGAGGCATTAAAAGGAAAGGATTCAAATTTCGAGACCTTTTTCTCCTCAGTGTAGAAAGGCACATTTCTTGTCGACGTGTGTACAGTACTTCGACATAAAAAACGTATGTCCAAAATAAGGCTATTCACTGCCCTACACAATTCAAATTTCATTGCAAAAAATAAATTTTGGTTTTATAGAAATTCTCTGAATATTTAACGGTTTAAAGCCGTTTTGTTCTCAAAATTGTTTTTTTTTTCCCTCCATTTTTAACCCTTAACACAAACAGATTAAAACCGTCTATTGAAATTCTAGGTTTTGTTATTCAGTTTCGGCGTTCCGTACATTTTCTCCAATCATTTTACGAATATTTTTTATACTTGATCTTACTTTTTAGCAATTACTTTATAGTTTTGAACATCGTATAAATAAAACTGCGATTCGACTTTATTTTCAAATGGATACATATATGACAATGGATACAATTGGAAATCGCAATTTTTTAATTGATAAAATTATTTTCAAATTGATATTGTGATAGGGAGAATTTCGCCACAACTTTCCCTATCACAATTTCTTCATAATAAATGTTTGGAGTCGCAGTGCCTCGGGTGATAGAGCCTCTCAATGAAATGAACCAGGTTCGAATCCCAAAGATGTATACAAATTCAGCCGACATAAGATATTCACATCTAGTGACTTACTTCATAACTTTCACAGTTAAAACTTGTTCCCTTATGGTAAAAATCTGTTAAGACTACAGATTTATTTTTATTGGAAAATATCGTTTTGTTGAGGTAAAAATTCAGTCTGATTAGAGATTTTCTGCTTAATTTTTACGTAAAAAACTTAATCTTGTATGGTAAAAAAAAACGCCGAGGCTACTGATTTACTTCGTAAATTTTACAGTTTCGCACAACCAACCCAGCTGCCGGTTTAAAATCGTAAATCTTACGGTATTTTTTATTTTCTACAGTGTGTAATGATTGGTTCATAGGTTTTCTCTATCGACCTTAACTATTTTTTATATTTTATTTTATAACTGTCGTTGAACAGCCGACCCAATTTTATGGGTTTACGACTACTAATGTTCAACTCCGTAGCGTAATTGTAATTTTGAACCCAATCCAGAAGACAAGGAAACTCCTGGATCGAGTATTGGGTGAAATTTGCCTTCGTGGAGGACTTTTTGATGGAGCTAACGCACATTTGCGTTACACGGGGAGAAAGACCACGAGAACCTCCCACGGTTAACTTGACGGCAAGGGGACTCTAACCCATGATCCGTCTACCACTGAGGATTATATTTTTATATTTAATGGTCCTATTCTTTCCTAAACTGAAATCAAAACTACCAGAATATGGTAAAATGTTTCTAGCTATGTAGGTACACCAAGATGTACGGTAATTTTTACCAAAGAGCTTAGGTTATGATTTTGGTAAAATTAACAATAAAATATGGCTTTATAACAAGTGGTGATTGTGATAAAATCTGGTAATTTTATCATGATACCTTAGAGCATGTAAAGAAAAACCCGTTCATTTGATTACATATTAACTTCTCAGAACCGTATTTTTTACTAAATAATTTACAGTGGTTAAAGATTTTACGGTAAACTGTTAAGGGAAAAATTATCAAATGAATGGAATCGTATATTTTGGTTTTAATAACCAAAAAGTATTTTTTTTCTACCAAAACTGTCAGAACAGAAATTTTACCAGAGTTTTGTTCCTTTTTTTTTCTTTTTTTTGGAAATCTAATTTATTTCTACATTAGTGTATCCACCATGTCTTTCATTACCTTTGTTCCTCTCTATTCTTATTGATCGTTTATTCCCGATACATTTTTCCTGAAATTTTGTGGTTGAACTCTGAGGTTTGATTGAGGTTGAGGTTGACTCTTGTGTTTGATTTAGGTTGTTTTACTTTATTTACACAACCCTTTCTTCATTTGGGTGCGACTGATTTTTTTTTTTTTTTTTCCGCAATGGTTCATTATAGGTACGGGTCATTTAGGTTCATAGGTCAATGGTTCATTTTAGGTCATTTAGGACGAAAGTGGAGCAAATGCTTCGGTTTCATCCATGTTACGATCGCTATTAAATTATAAATATTTATCACTAAATTATGAATACTTTGGTCACAATTATTCGAAACGTTTTTTGTAATTGGTTAATTTGAGCATTTATTCACCAGAACGATTCGATTGTGATCGCATTCGAGTTTTAGTCGTTTTGGAAACTTTTAATATAAATATTTTTTATGTGAAAAAATTTAAGCTCCAATTGACACTGAAAAGGGGATTAAATTTTTGGTCGTTATAAACATTCATTGAAGCGAATGATTTCAAAGTTTTAACTGTTCTTGATATCAGATATCTTCAACTATTTCAGATTTTCCACAGAAAACGTTTGTCCTAGTGGTTATGCATTCATAACTTAATTAATAAGAATTTTTTTTAAATAATTTTCACCACTACACTGTCTAAATTTTCATTGTTACTGAACACCAAAAATGGAAGTAACTACTTTGCACCAAAAGAGTAAAACACAGCAGATAGTTCTTTGGTGTAATGAAACACCAGGAATGTTTCTTTTTCCTACTATTAGTGTAAACAAGTTTCTTCTATTTTCGGTGTTCGGAAACAACTAAAATTCATAATATAACAATAAGATATATGCCTATAATAACATAAGAGTCAGTAAAATATTTTGCACCATACAACTTAAAGTAAATGAAGGATGCAATAACCAACTAGTTTTTAAAATTCAATTAGTGGTAACAGGGGATAGAATCAAGCATTATGCAATTATTTAATACAATTGGCCGATATTTAAATGCCCAAATATAATTATCCTTGTTACACAACAAAAAACATACACCCATTTTATAACAGCGAACTCCTGTTCTGTATATGTATTTCAACGTGCAAAATTTCGTACTCGATTGTAAACAATCTACAAAAAATAGCAAAAGTATGCTGAAATGAGTGTTATTGGAAACTCTAAATGAAGCTTATGTGTGTGTTTGGTGTTCATTACGTTCTTTAAAGTGTATGTGAACGCCCGATATTATTAAGTGTTCCTTCTTATTTTTTCGGTTGGTCAACATCAAATTCGGAGAGACATTACTTCACAGTTTCTACAGTGTGCATATAAATAATTTAAACAGATTGTCAAATTGTCATGTTCATAAGTTCCATTAAAAGTTTTTAAAAACGGTTATTATGGGTACTTACTGACGAAAATTATTCATCTGTGATCTCATCAGAGAATTATTTTAAGAACCCTAAAAATGACAAACGTTAAGTGAACATTTTTGTTTCTGTAATTAAGCTGGTCAAGTCATAGTAGTAAGCGTCAAGTCATTTTTAGTAAAGTTTTATTATCAAACTGACGAAATATGAGTAAACTTTTCTTTAAAAATTAATATTACACATAATAGTCGGTTTTTTGAAAGAATAATAATGATTTTCAGTTTTAGTAACTAATATTCTAAATTTGTGTATTATTATGAATATTTGCTTGGAAGGAATTTTTTATGTCATTCTGAAATATTTTCCATCACTCCACATTAAATTATTCTACTAGAATATTCAGCTTATTTCGTATTCCTTATCACAAACTAAAAGCATATAAGTTCTTTAAGAAAATCGAATTGAAATAGTTATTAACAGAATCTCATGTATTTCAGAATTCCATGTACAGAAAAATGTCATTTGAATTGAAGAATTTCTTAAGAATTTAGAGCACAATTTCATAAATACTATGCTGCTTGCTTTCCTTTGGGAAAGCGAACACAAATCTAATACTAATCACAATAAATATAAAAATGATAATTGCTAAATCAATTATTTTCAATTTAGAGAATAGGGGGTAAAAAATTAAGCAGTAAAATATCTGTGCTTACATGCATTGAATTAATAAAAATATTTATTAAACTGTACTCTAATGAAGCATATTCGAATACTAATTCAAAAACGAATGTATGCGTTATCCTTATCATTTTCGTATAAACATGTTTCAAAAAAAAAAAAAAAAAAAAAAAAAAAAAAAAAAAAAAAAAATTGTGCGCGTAAGCTTAAATTTTTTTATCCAACAGTGTTCGAGTGTTGAAAGCGCGTCAAAATGTGTTTTTCCCCCTTCACGGGTTTCATAAAGGAGAAACAATTTTACAGGATCATCCCTAAATTTTCTCGTATTTCTACAATATTTCTTTAATTTTTTTATTCATTTTAAAATAGCTAAATTATAAGTTAGTGCTTCAAAATTTTCTAAAAGTTCTTTTCAAAAACTATTCCTTTTATATTAGGTAGGCCTTGCCATTTCTAATTTTATGTTGAATTTTTGATTCACATTTTCTTCATATATTCTTGAACATAATGACCTTTTGATGATAATGATCATGGGATAGAACTATGCCTTTCACAAAAGATTGAAAATAAAAGCTTTATTTTAGTGTAAAAAATTTCAGAAACTGATTTTGACTCGACAGAAATGTTTCCAAAAATCTCAGAAAACTTCATTTAATAGGATGATTTTCGGATCCATTAAGAAATATTTCTTTCATTTTCAAAAGTACGAAACTGAATCGCATCGACACCTATTAAGTTTCAGAGGTTTCCGAAAGATTCAGAAACGTTTCTGCCATGCACCGTGGCTGCCTCATATATCTAAAAAACGTTTCGGCTTTTTTTTTTTTTTTTTTTTTTTTTTTTTTTTTTTTTTTTTTTTTAACAGTGTAGAACTTGTTTATATTTAGAAAATCTACTCATTGGAAAATCCAACATCAGCATATTTGTGAAAATAAAATTTGAATTTTCGTTAACTGAGTTTTCGGTCGGTACTCACCGCTTGTGTTCCATTCTCCAGCATGTTCCCCTTTGAGTTCCCCTTTCAGGCACTTCTCAATGTGCGTGAGAGGATCATACTCAGAGACGAGGATCTCCCTGAGTAAAGCAATATAGGCTATTGCAAGGCGCAGTGTGTCGATCTTGGAGAGCCGCTTCTCAAAAGGGAAAGTGGGCACATGACAGCGCAACTCGTCGAAGGCGCTGTTGATACTGAGCATGCGCTTGCGTTCCCGAATGTTGGCCGCCTGACGCTGCACCTTGTACGGACTGCTGGGAAAAACCCCTCCGCCGTACTCACCCGAACAGTAATCTCCACCTCCTCCTCCGTGCCCTACAACAAAAGAAAATAGATATGATCATAAGAAATAATAATTAGTGTCAATTTGTTCTAAAAAATAATTAAAGATTTTAAAAAAATAATTTAAGAAAAATGAAATGTAGAGTGTTGCGTTCTGCTTTGGAAACCAGATAATTTATTTTCAGTAAATTACAAAATTAGCTGACTAAATTCGTCAACAGATGGCGACACTTACTTAAAAAAATTATTAAACTATATTTTTAAAATAACCACCATTTGTAGCATTTTTGTCATTAACTTGTGTATTATAATTCATAAAGTGACACTATGTACGTGCGAAAAGACTGCAGGAATAATCTCTACTTTCATGGTCTCGTATAGCTGAACAAGTAATTCTGGAAATCTCTAAACTTAATATATAATCCGACTGCTATTAGTAAGATTTTTTGACAGCAGAAAATTGTTCTCGAATCTTCGTTATAAAAGGCAAGCATATTAATTTTTACTCTTAAGTATTGTCACATCCGCAACAGATCGTTACTATTACATCTCCAGGGAAAAATTTCTTTGAGTGTAAGTTTAGATACTTTATATTCAAAAATAGTTTATTAAAATTTTCAGAAACAAAAAAAGTTTTAAATATTTTAAATAAAGTTATTAAGCGTTGAGGGTGTAACATGATCCTGTTGCGAGTGGGACATTTATTTATGGTCTAACCCAAAACATGATTTTAAATAGAACACAAATGTAATTTATAAAAACTTTTTATCAGATTTATGTAAAAATATTATGCTGAAAAATATGTAAATGGCAACAGTAATTATACCCTTTAATTTACTTGTGCAAACCCCAGTTAATAAATCAAAATTTTTCTCATGTCAGCATATGATATTGCGTACAATATTAACTTAGTTTGAATTAATGAGTTGTCGCTTCAGCAGGTAAATTTTTTTTGTAAAGGTCATATGATTAAGAAAATAATTTAAAAGGAAAAGAATCTGTTATAATTAAGAAAAAAAATAGCATCTTTTTTTTTAATATTTTAAAATAAATATAATATAAGGAGAGGAGTTTTTGTTTATTTTCACTTAAATTAAATAAAAAGAAGATAAATAAGAATCATTATAACTGTTATTTAAAAGTTTATATTATTATTATATTGATTATTAAAGTGATTATTAAAGTGATTATTATAGTGATTCTTATTATAGTGTTATATTATCATTATAGTTTATATTATTAAGGGGAATTTTAAATAAAGATAGTATAGTACACAGCAACGCAGTACAACGGCGTAGAAAAGATGGGCGAATATTCTGAAACACACCAGGCATATCACGAACTTCCCCTGCAGCGGCCGAAAGCTTGGCGACAAGTAACGCAGCGCAGTAACTCGCAACAGGAATGGAGCTTTCACGTTTGCATCAAACAACTTTCCAAATGAGCCAGCACCTTTGCGTTTTGTTTTCGACCATTCATTCTTTGATAAAAAAATGTTTGCTTGGGTGTATACTATCACTTCAAAAATTTTGCCTATCTTTTTAGAATCACTCTGTATATTTAAACTATATATATGATATAAACATGAAAGAAAAACAATTTTTTAAAAATGCAATTCTAATTAAAACGCCTTTGCAACAGAGTTGGACAAAAATGTAATCGATTACATTTTTTGATTACAGTAATCAATTACTTGTAATCATGATTACAATTTTCAAAAATTTTGATTACAGCTATAATCATGATTACAATATTAATTACAGTAATCAATTACTTGGAACTTTCAAAAAATTTTGATTATAGTAATCAATTACTTGTAATCTTGATTACAGCTGTAATCAAAATTTTGATTACAACTGTAATCATGATTCCAAGTAATTGCGATTACAAGTAATCACAACAAAAACGATTACGGGTAATTATGATTACAAGTAATCAAAATATATGATTACATGTAATCATGATTACATGTAATTTTATTACATGTAATTTTATTACATGTAATTATGATTACGTGTAATCTAAATACACGATTACAAGACTATTGTATTCTTATAAATGATTATATTTTACAGTAGATAGTATAATGTATTTTATAATGATACATTTTGCACGCATTTACATGTATTGCATTTTGTACGTATTTGTATATGTGCAAATGAATGTAACTAAAATGTATGTACATATGATTTTATCTAGTGCATATGTACAGACATTTTAGTTTCACACACATGTACATACACTTATATTGTAAGTATAAAATATATGTACGTATATATATATAGCTAATAATTACGTATGTATGTGCAAACAATGTAGACATGTACATTTATACACAATGAATATATGTATTTTATGCAAATATTTGTGTATGTAAAATGTATATCTATGTTCATGTACGCATGTATATACAAGTACTTGTTGTTTGTACAAACATACATACATTGTCTGTGCAATGTATGTCCCATGCATGCATGCACAATATAGGTATTTATGTAGTATGTACAATATATGTAGTATGTACAATATATGTAGTATGTACAATATATGTATGTATATATGTACATGATATGCATGTCCAATGTATGGATGTACATATACACTATATGTTCATGTTCAATGTATCCAAATATGCATAATACATTTGTGAACGATTGTACGTACATTAAGCGTATTTATATTTTGCATATATTCATACATTCGACATGCATAACGCATGTACACACACACATTTGTGATGCATATATTGTACAGATGTATATACATATAGTGTACAGATGTATATTCATATAATGTACATATGATGAAATGAACATATAATGTACATATACAGTACATATGAGCATAAATATATAGGACATAATTCTTTCGTACAAATTTTACATGTGTGCATGCATGCTATTCCAATCTATGCATATGGTGCAATCTTTATATGTCCAATGAATGTATCCACACATGTAAAATGCACGTATGTTCCATGTATGCATATCCATATGTACTATATATGCATGTACAATGCATGAATGTATGTACATACGTACATACATTGCACATGCACATATGTACATTACATTTATGTCTAAATATGTGTTCAATGCAATAAATAAAATGCATGTAAATTAACTTATAAACACTCAAGCAAGTTAAATGACAAAATCAAACGATATTTAAATTTAGTTTTCAGCTTTAATTGTTCTAACAGTTTAAAATTCTTTGAATAAAAAATTATTTTCAGGTATTTTCATGAAATGTTTGACAATACTGATTTTTTTTTTTTTTTTATAACATAATGTATGGTTCATAGAAATTTTTTAAATGGCAAAAAAATGGTAAATTTTATGTGTGGAAGTAATATATAGAAATTTAAAATAAGATTATCGTTTGCTTTCTAAAAAATATGAGGTCGAGTTTTATATGCCTCAGAATAAATTTTAAAACAAACTTTAATAACTTTACTTATATAAATTTTTTTGATGTATGCACAATGTATGTGTATATTGTAATTGCATATATTTAAATGTACGCATGTATTTATACATTACTTGTAATTATGTACATGTATACGTTGTGTGTACATGCGTACATTGTGCATATAACTATTTTTTGTACATCCATACATTACATGCGCATAAGTATTAACAAAGCATGTAGTTATGCAAGTACATACGTACGTGTACATAAGTACATACGTACGTTGTACATATGTACATATATCGATGTACATATAAATATACATGCATACATGTATGCATTTTATTTGCGCAACTATGTGCATATATTGTACTTTTAAACAACATTCTTACATATTGTACGTAAAAACGTACAATTTTATATACATACGTACATTGTATATATGTGCTAATATCGTAAATTTATACAATGTATGTACTTAGGTACATAAAAGCATGCAAACGTATAAACATTATTTTCATATACGTTCATACATATATTGTCTATGTGTACAAAGATACAAAACATTGCATTTTCGCAAAAACTAACATACATGCGTACATGTATCATAAATGCATAATTATATGTACTAAGCATATACGTATTACATTAAGTATATTACAGCATAATTATGTATATTGTACGTACAAAAAACGTTGTATACATTGCATACATTGTAGGAATCACAAATTTTACGTTCATGCGTGCGTACATTCTATGTACATAAATATATGTTAACTCATACATACTAACATTATGAATTTGCATATAGTATACAATCGTAATAACTTGTAATCGAATAATTTGATTACAAGTAATCACAATTGCATGTAATCATATGTTTTGATTACTTGTAATCATAATTTCCCGTAATCGTTTTTGTTGTGATTTCTTGTAATCGCAATTGCTTGGAATCATGATTACAACTGTAATCAAAATTTTTTGAAAGTTGTAATCACGATTACAAGTAATTGATTACGGTAATCGACTATGTAATCATGATTACAGCTGTAATCAAACTTTGTAATCATGATTACAAGTAATTGATTACTGTAATTGAAAAATGTAATCTATTACAGTTTCGCTCTGTAATTACTTGTAATCGTGATTACAAGTAATTGATTACATAGCTGTAATTATCTGGAATCAATTACAGTTGTAATCGATGTCCAACTCTGCTTTGTAACACTTTTCTTGATAGGAAGCTTTGGTTTAACTCCTCCCTTTCGCTGAGTTACTATACTTTGACATCATAAGCAAACCCCGCCTCATTTTGTATCACGTGAAGTTAATTTCGTTTTGGGCTAATTTTAAGTTAAGTTTTTTTAAAATTCGGGTCAGTTTTATAAATTCTGAATTGATTTTACAGAGTTTTAAGATATTTAAAATAATCAACATTCTGCGATTACCCAACGCATGCGGGTTCCTCATTATACCTCTGGAGATATAGTAAATTTTGAGGTATTCATTTGCACCCTTTTCAACCTATATAAATAACTACCTCATTTATACCTTTTAAAATACCTCATTAAGGATTGCAAAAAAATGTGATACATTTTAATTTTTTGCATATTATGGGATACTGATATTTCTTCACATTTTGGCCATGAAACAAAATCCACTCCACTCGACTTCAATAAAAAAATATTTATATGCGATAAAAATGCCCAAAAGATTATTTGAATCGAATTTCTGACCTTTCTTAATTTACTACCAACTCGATTACATTTTTAAATAGACAATAGCTTTGTAAAGGCATAAAATCCGAAAATGCAATCTTTAAATATTATTTTGTGCGTACCAAATGCTGTCCAGTATATTGGATGTTGGTTCGTGTAAGAGATTAATGTAATCAGAAAATAGAAGACGAATTTTAAAAGGTTTCCTACATAACTTTCTATGCTGAGAGCAAAAAATTAATATTTTTGTGTAAATGACTAACATTCATGAACTGAAATTTAAACTATTTTTGAACAAAATACCATTGAAATATTTTCTTATTTAATATTGCAACATAAAATTTTATAATGCCTAAAACAAAATATTCTAGTTTTATTTTTTATGTTTTTTAATAATTAAAAAATGTCTGTGAAAAGAATGGCTGATTACTATATACCAAATTATGAAACAAAGTTTTTGAAAGAAGTTACACATCTATTACTGTCACTTTTGAAAAATTAATTTCTTATTCAAAACACAGTATTTTATTACTTTTAAAATTTTCATGCTTAAGTTTATATTTTCGTGAAATTATCCTTGTTACGATTTAAGTAATAAATCCGGTTATTATTAATACTCAATATTAATAATAGCCGCTTCTTTTGGTGAAAGTGAGAAATATCGCACTTTAACCAGTTATTATTAATAACGACCCATGAAGTTTGGTCAGTTAAACGGTTTATATAGCATTCATTGGGACATGCCTTTCTGTACATATGTTACAGTTAAAGTGATAAATCCGGTTATTATTAATACTCAATATTAATAATAGCCGCTTCTTTTGGTGAAAGTGAGAAATATCGCACTTTAACCAGTTATTATTAATAACGACCCATGAAGTTTGGTCAGTTAAACGGTTTATATATAAGTTCCGGGCAGCGGCCAGTGAGAGAAAAAAAAAACAAAAAAAAAACATCACAGAAAGGGACCAACTCGAAGGATATAAGTCGAAGCCCTCCCCTGGCAAACATCTACATATTTTTTTTTTTTCCAGTTTAAAATCAATTTGGCGCCTTGGTGATTGTAGTTGGCGAAGCAGATACGGAAATATCACCAATAAAAACACGAAAGAATGACATTGACCAAACTTCATTGGCTGTTTTTAATAATAAATGGTTAATGTGATAAATTCGCTTTCACTTTAACCGGCTTATTTGGTTATTATTAACATTGACCCGTTAGTATAACCGACTAATAACTTTTGATCTAATGATCGGGTCTTCACATCTTAATAGTTTAAAAGGATGATTTCGAATATGTTAATTAATCAGTAGAGAAGATATTTCACGTTACGAAATAAGATACAAAAAAACGTACTTATTCTTTGAATAATGCACCCTTCTTTTTTCTGACGGATTCGGATTAAAATTAGTATTACTGGGTCTAAACTTTAGACCGCTCTCCTGACCAAACTATTGGGACCATTATTTCTAGATTGCACCCCTATCCATTTATATTGATACATTCAATACAAGAGTGCATGACTTTTTAATTAGTTTTCAAACTCAGCTAAATAAACTTAGTTTTTTAATTTATGAGTCAGGGGATAGCTTGTTAAGAAGGGGCCATTATTACGTGAAGGGAGAAGGTTTGTGACCTACTTAATTTTGATAACAATGCTGACATAAGACATTAAATTCCCCTTATTCAAAAAAAAAAAAAAAAAAAAAAATTAAAAAGAAAAAAAAAAAAAAAAAAAAAAAAAAAATTATAGTAATTAATTAATAAATAAAGAAATTACCAAAAAAATAATTACACGAATAAAAATGTAAGACTTGGAATAAAGGTTGAATTGGAGGGGGGGGGATTTAAAAAAAGTAATGGGTTCCATGATTTCGAGAGTTAGGAACACAAAACGTAAATAAAAATATATTTTATTCAACATTTTCAACAAAAACTATTTTATACGCAAAACGCATTTTTTAAAATTTAAATTTAATCTTGAAATTAGATTGCAACAGTCAACCGGGTGAAAACCGGGAGGGGTTATGATTTTGTTTCATAATCATGAAAAGAGGCTTATGATTTGCTTATTTTTACTGACTATGAAGGGATTCCAAAATTGAGAAGGGGAAAAAAAGGAAAGAAATATTATTACGTGATATTTGAACATCCCCTGATTGCTTTATTAAAATTGGTTGTTCAAAATTTTTTGTGTCCTTTTCAATAGTTCAATAAAAGTGTATGCTCAAAAACTTTCATATGTTATAATTTAAATCATTGTAATAATATTCGTTTGAGTTATATTTTTGTTCACTTAATTCTAAATATTTGTTTCAATAATTTTTATAACAGCAAAGAATTTTTTTAAACCTGTAGGCCTAAACTTGTAAGAATGAAACTCCCGGAAAATTTTCTTATATTCCATCCCATCTCTATATGAAGACTTTAAAATGCTGATTAGTATTTTTATTAAACAGTTTATATAAATGAAAGTTGAATACATTTTTGTCATAAGAAGGATGGAATAAAATAATGATCTCACCTGAGAGACAGGCAGAAGTGGAAGCATATTGGTGAATGGTCGTTGCATAGTCACAGGTCGGTCTCTCCTCCCCTCCGCTGCTGTGTCTTTCGTCGGGGGGGCTGGGCGAAGAGTCGTCGTAGTGACAGGGGGGCATCTCCCCCCTTGGATAATGCTGCAAAGATGCGTACAACTCCCCCTCAAAATCAGTCGGTGATGACCCTCCACGCGCGAAGCTGCTGCCGGAATAAGACTGGTGGGCCAACGATGTCATAACCTTTCTTTTATAATGGGGGGTCGCCCGCGCGAAATTATGAAAATGGCGCTTTTGCTGGACCCTCGAGGGTCCTTTCAAAGCAAGCTGACTCTCTAGTTCCTCTTACGTCCCACAGAATAGAGAAAAGAGCCTCCGGGGCCCTGTGCTTGACAGCAATTGCTTGCCCGCACCACATTTCTCATTTTATACTTGAAAAGAGGACGTGTCATACTCAGGTGGCCAATCGCCAGAGCGAAGTCTAACAGCGATCCTATTGGTTAAAAGGCGGAGCTAAAGGCGGGGCTTATCACCTACTCCTTTTCTGCTGGTGATCGATAAAATCAATTTATTATTTTTTTGAGGGCTGAGTTTTCTGAAAAATAAATGTCGGGGAAGTGGGGAAGAGGTAATAATCATATTTAATGTTTCCTGCTAAAAATCTAGTTATTGAGAGTTACTCTCAATAACTACATTTTTAGCAGGTTAAATCTCAATAACTAGATTTTGAAACGACTTGATATTTAATCATTGATTTAGAAATCTTTTTTAAAAGAATAAAAAATTTTTTTACTAATATAAAATTTTTTTGACACATTCTTAAAAATACTTCGTAATTCTTATATATATATATATATATAACGTCGTTGCCGAGTGGAAGGATTAAAACAGGTCATAGGCAGGGAAGGAGGGTACAAAATTTATTTATTAATTATTAGTCAGAGTGTCAGAGCAGTCATGAGAGAGTGTACGAAAGTGTGTACGAAAAGTTGCGTGCACAAAATAAAATCCGTAAATGTCTCTATTTAGGGAAGAGAGGGAAAACTTAAAAATTACTATTGGTTTATCCAATAGGTCTGGCGATTCCCACGGAGAGTAAAAGGGAAAAATGTCCTGCTTTTAATCAAATGCATGCCTAGATTTAAGAACAGGATGTGGCTTTTAAAAGTGTGAGAAAGTATTTCGATTAGAATATTTAATTAGGATAACATAAAAAGATAAATAGAAGCTTTTTATGTTATATATATATATATGTAATAAAAGGGCTAAAATCCCTGTTATCAGTGTTATAGTTAGCTTAAATAATGCAGTCGTAAGCTGCCATACGTTCTAAAATGGTTTATTAACGGTAGGTTGGTATTGATAACAGTTCACATCCGCTCTCCACAAGAGAGGGAGTGAACAAGACTTCTGACAATTCTGGAACAACTTATCAGGATCACAACATGATGAAAAGGACACGCAAAACTGGTGTTCCTACGTTTTATACAAATACAGATTTGAGTAAACAGACACAGTCTCTGAAATACTTGTATCCTTACGCATTAAGGAAAATCATTTAATGCTTCCTAATATGGAAGTGAACGGGGGAGAGATTCTAAAAATAACTCCTCGTTTGAAATATAAATCTAATTATTATTCATTGGTATGTTACAGCCTTGAATTCCCAAAATAGAATATCTCTACGCTTATTCTTTAACAAAGACATTTTATGAAAACGAAAGAGTTTTAATTCTTTTATTAATACAAAAGTATTTATAATTTTGAAATATAAATCGAATTATTATTCATTGGTATGTTACAGCCTTGAATTCCCAAAATAGAATATCTCTACGCTTATTCTTTAACAAAGACATTTTATGAAAACGAAAGAGTTTTAATTCTTTTATTAATACAAAAGTATTTATAATTTTTGTATTACATCCCCCCCCCCCCAAAAAAAAACAATCTGGTAAGCCAAAAAAAAAATAATTTGGACTTTTTTTTTTTTTTAATTTAAAAAAAAATTAAGGTTGTTACGACTGTTCCTTTTCACTAGTACAAATAACATTTTTTCAATTATCTGTAAAAAAACAACACAATTACTTACAATGACAAACATAAAAACATGATAATGCAATTTATCTGTTTAGGCAACTAAACAGAAAGAAAAATGAAACATGTTTATATAACTATTCTATTAAAATTTTCAAAAAAAAAATTTTCTCACAAAAATATACAAAATTTTTATGGAAACGAACTGGACAACAAGTGTCTTTAATCAGAATTTAAGATTCTGTATGGTTAAAGGGGTTATTTACTTTATGAAAATCTGTATTCCTCTTTAAAATGGAGGAAAACAGTATTTCATGAAGCATAGTGAAACTGAAAGATCCAGAGTGGATAAAACAAAAATAGTTTAGGAAATTTTTTCCCACTATGTTGAGAAAAAAAAAAGTTCAAGTTACTTCGCCCTCACATTTAAATGATGCTGAGGTAAACATCTTCACACAACGCGATTCGGATCTCTCAAAAATCTAGGGATCACTTCTTCCCTTGAAGAAAGTGATAATTTTTCTTTTGGACACTATTCATGATTTAATTTCAACATTTGTGTGTTGTGATATTTCCTAAGCTTTGATACATGTACTACTTCAAAACTTTGTTTACTTAAACTTTTTTCCTATTTTTCCTGTTCTTTTTATTTTTGTAATTAGCTTCTTGGTCATTCTTTCTTTTTCCTATTCTTCCTGTTCTTTTTATTTTTGTTACCCCTCACATAATTTTTTTTTTTTTTTTCAAAATGTTTACTTTTATTGAAACATCTTAAACTTCTATTTTTTTCAAAATGTTTACTTTTACTGAAAGATCTTTAACTTTCATTTTTTCAAAATGTGTACATTTATTGAAACATCTGAAACTTTTATTTTTTTTAACATTCTTAACTTTAACATTTTTAGAGTTCTGCTGTCTAATGAGCAAAGATAAGTTGTCATTGTTAGAATTAGCAGAGGTGATCAATCTCTTACCAAATTGAGTAACAACTGGCCCGACACAATCAATAAACAAACAAAATCTTTGCAAGTTTGCAACCCTAAAGCATACAGTAACTCAGTATCAAGTATAAAAAACTAAGCTGAGTTAACAATTTCGCCTATCGTAATAAGGAGAAACTCACAAAATTTGTTAAGTGTGAAATGTCCTTTTGTTTGGGTAACATTTAATTTTTCACATTTTTAATAGGAATATTTAGTTTTGACCAAGTCCGAAAAAGAAAAAGCATTACAAATTTCTTTTAGTTTTTTTTTTTTTTCTGAAATTCTGAAACATTTTGAATTTTGTTTGCCGTCACAAATTTAATTGACGTTTGAAACACATTTATTTCCCTCAAAAACATTTTAAGTGCATAAAAATACACTATTATATAATAATTGTTTTTTTTTTTAAAAAAGCAAGGTAAACATACGAAATGCAATCAATTCTTAAATATATTTCTCTATTAAATTTCATAATAAGAAATTTAGGTCACTAAAATACGTAATCATAACAGTATCACAAACTATGAGAAAGAAGAAAGAAAATGTATATCTACAGTAAATCCTTTCCTTTTTTGCTAACACTTTCTTTCGGCATTCATGACTTTTCATGTTAAAAAGGAAAAAAATATATATAATCATTTTTTTTTTTTTTTTTTAACGCGCACATTCACTTTTGTTTTCACATAAATCTTCGGGATTTCATACGCGCGCACATATCATTGGTGTTAACAGCAACTTTTTAATGAAAGGAACTTTTAATAAAGGATCAAAAAGCTCCTCTATAAATTCAAAATCACTTTCTTGGTCACTCGGTGCCGAATCACTACAATGGATGATGTTTCTTCCAATGTAGAGGCACTACTTTTAGACATCAAACGCTTTCATAGATGTGACAAGCTCGAGCCAATGTCAACATTCCACTAGCCATGATGTACAGGTAGTTAAAGCGATCGAGTGGTAAAATCAATCCTTCCTTCCTTCATTCTTTTTTCACTGCCAATGAAGCAATGAACCCCCTTTTATTACAGCCGACTTGTAATAAAAGGGCTAAAATCCCTGTTATCAGTGTTATAGTTAGCTTAAATAATGCAGTCGTAAGCTATCATACGTTCTAAAATGGTTTATTAACGGTAGGTTGGTATTGATAACAGTTCATATCCGCTCTCCACAAGGGAGGGAGTGAACAATACTTCTGACAATTCTGGAACAACTTATCAGGATCACAACATGATGAAAAGGACACGCAAAACTGGTGTTCCTACGTTTTATACAAATACAGATTTGAGTAAACAGACACAGTCTCTGAAATACTTGTATCCTTACGCATTAAGGAAAATCATTTAATGCTTCCTAATATGGAAGTGAACGGGGGAGAGATTCTAAAAATAACTCCTCGTTTGAAATATAAATCTAATTATTATTCATTGGTATGTTACAACCTTGAATTCCCAAAATAGAATATCTCTACGCTTATTCTTTAACAAAGACATTTTATGAAAACGAAAGAGTTTTAATTCTTTTATTAATACAAAAGTATTTATAATTTTAGTATAACATATATATATATATATATATATATAACAAAAAAATCACTATAGTATTTTCTTTTTTTTTATTATTGCATAGTTTTGTACTCGATTTGTTTCTTCTTCTATTACAGTTAAACTGTTCTAGCTAATTCCGTCCGCAATTAAGCTATCAAATTTAATTTTATTTTTTCAGCAGATTTCTATGAATTAAGCTCTCAACTAATAGGTAAGTACTAATGCTTTGGTATCCTTTATAAGATTATACTGATAAAATTGTGTATCAGAAAAAAAGAAAAAAAAATTATATTTAAAGCACCAGATGCAATATCAATCTTAATTTATAGAGGAGAGGAAAAATTATGAAGTAAAATTTCCATTGCTTTTTAATACTATTTTTGGTTGTTGTTTTGCAACGAATGAAGAAGAAATATTATGTTAAAAAGGGAAAAAAATAATATACTTAATTATCATTACTTTCAATGAAATTATATAAATTCACTGATTCGTTAGCTATTTCAAATCCATATATTAATTACGGCTTAATAGTAAACGAATTGTTGTATCAAACAAAACTTTATTCGTTCACTTATTTTTAATAATTTATTCAGCTTTATAAATATATTTCAACGCATGAAAAATATTTTGGAAATGAAATTAAAATAAATAATTCCACAAAATCGCTCATAAAAATTATTTAAATGAGGTTAATTAAAAACAAAAGGTATTTTTCACTTTCCCAATTTAACACTTGAAACAATAACAAATTATTCGTAATTTTTCTAAAATACTATCGAGTTAAAGTTCTTATGAGAACTATAGCAAGAACATTTATTTTTGAATGAAATCATAATTAGTTAACAAAAAGTATTTGTGAAAATTCTTTTATAATTTTGCATGTTTCAAGAAAAATAATTAAAATACGATTTGACTATAAGTTAACACGTGTCATATAAGTAATCATTATGAATGTCTGTGAAAAAATAAATTTGATTTCAAATATCACTTTCTTATATTAGTTTAAAAAATGTACTCGTTTGTAAATTTAGTCATAGATGGATAACAGGAACTTTACAGAAATGAATCGATACACCAGTCTACACATCTCTTGTATAAATATGAACTAGTTAGACCATTGAGTCCTCAGATTAATGAGAAGTTATGTGCGCAACTGGAAAAACAACTTAAGAGAGAGAGAGAGCGCGCTGAAAGTGAGGGTTGGCTACACAATAAAGTAGGGCGGGTTGCATGGATGTTGCTACGTCGTTCCATGAACGCGTCTTTTTTAGAACGGATTTATGCTCGTATACCAACACAACCAACACCTCCTAGAAGAAGGAAGGCCTCAGCACGGATCAATTTAGTAGTCCGATGTGACGAAGTTAACTGCGCAGTTGATGAAAAATAAGAAAGATGTCATTACGTTCGGGGTACTAAGCTGCGCAGTGGTTGAAAATACGAAATATGTCATTAAGTTTGGACTACTAAAGGATATTTATGGTAACCCGTGCAGAGGCCTACTCTTTTCTAGGAGGTGTTGTTACTACACCCAGATAGAGTATCTCAGACAGCTTGCTTTGGAGACTATTCATAAAATTCCAAATGATACACTGACGGTAGCATGGGTGCTGGTGCTATCTCGGGTAGTGGAATTTTCACCTTAAAGGGGACTGGTATCAAGATCTGTATCAAAAATCCTGATTATTGCTCGGTTTGTAGGTCAGAGCTAATAGCTATTGAGTAAGCTCTGAAATTTTGCATTGCTGACAATGTCGATTCAGATGTATGGATTCTGAGTGACAGCCGTAGCTCCATACAGCATCTGTCGGAATGGTGACAGAACGACACTAAACATTGTCCAGCTTCTAAACTGCTTGAGTCACGACATTAGGATTTTCCTTCAGTGGAAACGGTCTCGCCCGTGAGGGCAGCCATAGAGATACTGCTGGCGATGACCTTCTTACTTTCTCAGAAATAGCAACCCGGATTAGGCAAGATATTGGTTCCTGTTGGCTCCTCCTGTGCATGATTGGTATGGGGGAGACCGGCCTGGTCTTGCTCTGATCAGAGCAAGCAATAGGCGTGTCCAAACGGTGCTTGCCAGACTTAGAAGCGGACACACTCGATCCCAACGGCGCGTTGCGAGCCTTAAAGTCTACCTACCCTGCCCTAAATGCAACGTGAACCAGTCTGCTCCTGCCCACACCCTATCGTGTATTGGCTGCCAGAAAAGCCACCTGGTCTCCAACCCTGCTGCAATAGTACATGGCTTCGGGAACTTTTTGGATGAGTTCATGGACTTAATTTATTGCTTCTGTTGGTCAAGTGGGCATAAGCAACAACAACAGACTAATGAGAGGAAATGAAATTGAATTAGTACCAATCTAAAAAGGTTCAACTCTCTTGTATCATTATGAAAACGTAAATAGTTAGGAACCAATCCCCAATATGTCCCCAGATTTATACCAGTCCAGCAGGAACTGTGAAGAAATGATATTGAATCTGTACCAATCTACAAAGATTCAACTCTCTTGTATCAGTATGAAAAAGTAAATAGCTAGGAACCAATCTCCAATGAGTCCGCAGATTGATGCAAGTCCAGCAGAAACTAAGGTCGAAGTAACAAGTAACCGTTATTTCCTTGAGTTTGTACACTTTAACAGAACTTTCTCCTCTGTGGAATTAATATTGGATGGACTAGTTCGAATGAACGAATTACTTGATTATAAGCAAGATTCAATTGAAAAATGGATCTGCATCTAGTGGTTATATTTATAAAATTATTATTATAATTAGTATTTACAAAGAAAAAATTAAATGAAATGAAGTTTACTAGATTTTATATTTTGGAAATGCATAATATAAAGACAAAGCGACTTTTATTTATTTACTTTTTCTATATCACAGAAAAGTTGAATCTTAGAATTAAAAAAAAAAAATAATAATAACTAAAAAAAATTATGTGACAAATTTTGAATGGATTTATTTTTATTTCAATAATGATTGTTTAAATAATGTTATTTTTTATAATGTCTTATTAAATCTAAGAAATCTTGTGCAAATTCATCTCACTAGAATTTACTCAATATGAAAAAGTTCAAAGATAACAAATTAATTAGTGTAAGGGTTATCAAAGGCAAAATATATATTATTTCGCTAACTCATCCCAAGTTTATGCTTACGTTTAACATTAATGTTAATGGTTGTACTCTTAAAATATTATTTTAGAATAGTTTCAATAAAAAAACTCTGTTAAGTTATTATTTTTCCGAATACTTACACTAGTAAAAGAAAGTTTGGTTCATTTTTATTTATTATAAGAAATAAATTTTAGCTACTTTTCATTTATCGTCAGGAATCAAGAGGTGCACAAAAGACCCTTCTGGGATGTGACATGAAAAAAACTTCTTTGTTTGGATTGAATAAATATTTCGTTTTTTCATTGAACTGAACATTTGTTTCATTGGATTAAACAAATAATTTATTTATTTACTTTACACTTTTCTTTATTTAACTTTAAATTTTACCTTATATACTTTACATTATACTTTTTCTTTACTTTATAATTCACTTATTACTTTACACTTTGCTTGTATTTACACTTCATTTTGTATTTTACGCCTTACTTTACACTCAAGACTTTACTTTATTTGATACTTAACGCTTTATCTTTTATAATACTTTGCACTTTGCTTTACTCTACGCAGTACTTTACTTTATACTTTACGCTTCCCTTTTTTTTAATTAAGTTCATTTTTCACTTTACTTTACTTTTTGAAAGTAGTGTTTCCAAGTATGCTAATAGAATAACTCATAACACACAACCCCTCAAAATGTAACGAAAGGGTGAGTCCAATGTAGAAGCGATAATTCAAAAATTCTGGATGCCTTACGCTTCAATTCATCCCAGTTTTTCACCAAAGTGGACATTAAAACAGACAACACCTCCTAGAAAAGAGTAGGCCTCTGCTCGGGTTACCATAAATATCCTTTTGTAGTCCAAATGTAATGATATATTTCGTATTTTCAACCACGGCGCAGCTTAGTACCCTGAATGTAATGACATCTTTCTTATTTTTCATCAACTGCGCAGTTAACTTCGTCACATCGGACTACTAAATTGATCCGTGCTGAGGCCTTCCTTCTTCTAGGAGGTGTTGGTAGAGATCAGTGGTTAAACCCCATACGAAAAAAGAAAAGTTTGCAGATTACCCGTAAGTAAAGGAATATGCATTATCTACCAGACTCCGCTAACATTGATTTCTCCATTAAGCTGTTGGAAGGATTTTTTTTTCCTTCAAAAGAAAAAAAAGATGGTTGTTTTTTTACGCTGGTAGCTTGCAGAAAGGTCTTAAAAAGTTAAGGTTGCTCAGAAAATAATTTTAGAAAATCACAATAAAGATACATAAAAAAAAATGCAATTTCAGTATATATATATATATCATAACTATCATATCTTACAACCAGTAACGAGAGAGATGAAATCGTGATACCGACAGCGATAAATATCGAAAGTGAAAATTGTGATCATTATTGATAGCAATACTTATGAAATGCGAAACTAATGAGCATTATTGACAGCAATAAATATCGAAAAGGAAAACCGCTGAATAAGTATCGATATTTTAAATCCCTAATAATCGTGAGGGTTGACAAATTTCATTTGTTTGACGGGAAAAAAAAGAATCAATGTATAAGATAAATACCATTAAATATTTTTTAATGATCTCTGGCCTATCGTGATATTGATTGTTTGCCTACCAACTAGAGCTTTTGGATTCAGTCAAATTATTCACATTCTTTTAATTAAAAACTTTTTTTTTTTTTACAAGAATCAATAAAATACATTATCATCTGCCTAAGATTTTCAGAATGAAAAAAAAATAACTATTTAGACTTACATAACAATTTTCTTTTTCCTGGAGTTAGGGACGATTCCCCCCCCCCCCACTTCTCAACACCATCTATACAAATAGCTGGTCGTTTGACTGACACGTGACCACCGGAAAATGCCGGGGGCTGCTCAACCGGAAACACATTACCCAATGTAACCACCACAATTGAAAGCATATTGCGCGACGTCCCCTCCCCTAGAATGGGTAAAAGTGATTACCCAAGAGCTAAGCCGTCAACAGCTACCCCACTGAGCGTTGTCCTTTATTCAACGAAGAAAAACATTTCAACTATGGATAAATGCGTGTCTAATAGAAAATGCAGTGTAATTTTCATAACTTGAATTGTTTACCATTCAACATCTAAACTGTCATAAAACCCATTAAAACAATGATAATGCCTACAACCAAAAATGTGTTCAGAAATCAATAGCTGATTCTGATAGACTTTTGGATGCTAATTTCAGAGAAATTTGAAAGGTGAAAAAAAATTCACATTCCATTTTTTTCACAAATGAAAAATTTATATTTTCATACCTATCCATTGTATTTAAATTTATTAAATAACTGGAGTTTAATTTTATAAGCTGTCACAACTGGTTAAAACTAGAGATTTTAAGGCCAGAGCTCGATACGAATAAATAAAAATGAACCTTTAAGTAATAGAGTGCCCTTTTTATTTTTTTCGTTTCCCGGCCAGACGGTCGAGCGGTTATCGTGTCTGACTGTGAAGCAAATGGCTGCGGGTTCGAATCCCGCCCAGGGCATGGATGTTTCTCTCTGTGTGTTGTTGTGTGAATGTGGCCCACCCTGTAAACGGGTATCTGTGACAGTGTGGAATGTTGCTCGTCTCCGTGACTTAGGTTCGCAGGTGCTCACTGGGTAACGTTAAATGAGTGATACTTCCCAGGACTAAAGAGAATAGTTCACTCCTTTGAAGAAACTCTCGCCGCGCCAAACCTCTGATTTTCGCCTGTGACGTCACGGTGGCGCAAAGATTGAGCTTTTACATCAAGAATGAAGCGTTCGGTCTAACTAGCTTTAACTAATATTGGAACATTTTTTTGTGACATATTCCAAGACTTTCTTTGTTTCCTATAATGATTTTTCTCAGTTTTGTGAAGTGAATTACAAAAATTTGAAATTATTTATGAAATGCCAGTTTGTGCGATTGCAACTTACAAAAATTCTGATAGAAACACAAAAGGAAAATATATTTTTTTCCACGGGTTCCCTAAAGTAAATGAACAACTATGTAAAGAATGGCTTCAATATTGCAAACGAAACGACCCAGTTAATATTAAATATGAACGAATATGCAGTAAGCATTTCTTAAAACAAGATAATGAAGATGATATGATAAATCGTTTGCTTGGATTACTGATTAGAATGATTTTAAAATTGCTCTAACTCTACCAAGTGCTCTCTTATCTAAGGGAGGACTAATTGTTCCGCCAGCAGCATGAATGGAAGTGTGGCAGGAATTTGAGAATATTTTTTAAAGTGTTCATGGGACAGAAAATAAAAAAGTGTCATCAAAGAATTTATAAGTGAATTAGAGGGATGATATCCCGCAGTGAATAAAACAGCAATACTCTTATTTTAAATTTCAGAAATTTTATAAGAATTCGCCATCTAAATGGTTTCAATTTAGGTGGCCCAGCTACTTTAAAAAAAAAAAAAAAAAAAAAAAAAAAAAAAAAAAAAAAAAGGGCAGACGGGAAAAAATTTAAAAATGATTAGTCAAAGAAAATAAAAACTTACATGAAAAGTATAGATAATCAATAGTTAAAATTCTCCTAATTTCATAACGTAAGTTTCAATGTATTTATTATTTTTTAATTATAATATAAATATTTTGTAATATAATTATATTATTTTAAATTTAAATATCTATAAACAATTGTAAAATTTCTAATATTTTTATGAACCTAAATTATTATTTTGTTAGAATAATTAGCTTTTAAAGTTGTTATATCCTAATGATTAAGTTTAAACAAATTTCCATTAACAGCATATTTTAAAATCAAGATTCTAAATTTAACCTAACTTTATAAATTATTGTTATCGAACAATATGTAGCTAAAAAATTGCGGATATATGCATTAAATTTTTTTAATAATAAAAGTTAAAACTGAAAATTTTAAAATAAAGTATTTATTGCGTCATTTACGACAACTAATAATATATTTTTATTAGTTTAAAATGATATTTAATTTAATATTTTGGCCAAGAAAATTTTTGAAAACTATGTTTTTGAAAGGAAATAATATATTAATTGCATAAAGTTTGAAAGCTAATATCAAGAAAAAGTCGAACTTATTTTTACAGAGAAAATGATACTAAGTTTTCATAATATCTTTGCTTGCGATCTTCGAGATCTGTGTGGAGCGTGACGTCATGAGGAGGGAAATCGTAGCTTCAGCTCTAACAGCGGAATGAACTAGCCCTTCTATTCTCTTTAGCCCTGGATACTTCCAGCATCTTCCTAGGCGAAGTGCGTAAAAGTTCAGTGACTGCCATTAGAAAAAAAAATCGTTTTAATAGATTATAGTTCAAAATGGCTCTTATTCGAAGGAAGAAACTTAAATACTATTCCTATCTAGATTGTTTCTAATGTATTTTAGCAAAAATAATCGAATAAATCTAATTTCAAGTCGATAGAACTAATGATTTAGAAGTTAAAAATGCTTTATGTACAAAAATCTCTAATATAGTGCTATCTATTAATTAAGTTAAAGAAACAACCACAAAAATGTACTTTCTCTGAAAAAGCATTAATTTTTTTTCAATGAATTTGGATTATTGGCCATCAAAACGTGGGGGCCCCAATAGTTTCACGTAGAAAAATTGGGCTCTTCAATGTTCCTTTTATTTTCTAATTAATTTCAAGAAATTTCAAAATAAATCGAAAAATTTTTGTACGCAATTCTAGAATTTGTTTACCCAAAGGTAATTCCGTGTAAAAATATATAATTTTTTATTATTTTATTCATTAAGGGTCGAAAAGTAATGAAACGTAAGGTACACAAATTTTAAAACAATTTTAAATTTGAATTTTGAATGGCAAAATTTGAGCGAAATCGGTTAAACAGTTTCTAAGTGATAAAATTTCAAAAAAATATTTATTAAATACATAAAATAAAAATAATAAAATAAATAAAATAAATAAAATAAATAAAATAAATAAATAAATAATAAAAACTTATGGTTTTAGAATTTTATTACTCAAAAACTATTCAACCCGTTTTGTTCAAATTTCTTTTTTTGTATTTTAAAATAACATTCTTTCATGTAAAATTTGCTTTTCTCACAATTCAAAATTTTCCCGGCTCTCCTTAAAATAAGAGTAAAAAAAAAATAAAAATAACTAACAATTATATAAAAATTATTATTTTTTTTTTTTATACATGGAATTATCATTACATAAACAAAATTAGAACTGACTGCTCAAAAAATTCCTTATGTATAATGAAATATGCAAAAGGTAAAAAAACACCATAATTTCGACTGCTCTAATATGATTATAACTATTTTTCAGATTACTGCTTTATTTTAACTGACACAAAGATTCAAATCGATTGGAAAAAAAGGTATCTTTATTCAGAGTAAGTACGTTTTTGTATTTGATTCTGTGATGTAATTAATAGTTAGCACTAATTAATTAGCAGATTTAATGACACCCATCTAATTCATTTATCGGTATTTAGTTTGTGAAAATCTGATCATTAGAATAAAAGTTATTCGCTCAATTTACAAAAAAGAGGATATGAAAATGAAAATGCTAACATCCTTAAATATCATAAAATTTTTTGAATATTGCCTGCAAAAGTGTATATTATTTCACATTTTAATGAAGAAGACTAAAATATTTGTCATTATCTTGTTAATTTTAATTTATAAAGTGTCACTATGTCTGTGAGAAAAGACTATGCAACTATGTAAATGACAACAGTAGCTGTACCCATTGATTTAGTTATTCAAATTTTTATTATTATTATTTCTGGAGATGCATCGGTTCCTAAAATTTTGCCGGGTCCGAATATCCGGTGGAAATCGTATCTTTTGCCCGTCTGGGTCCGGTTATTCTATCAAAATTTTATTTGTTACTCAGCTGGTTCCGGGTACTCGGTAAAATTTGGATTTACAACATGGCGAGATTTTATAACATGAATGTAAAAATTATATACAAAACAACATAGAAATTATATCATTTTCCATGGAACATATATTTTATAAGATATAGTTTAAAATTTAGGATGACTGTTCTAATGTAGAATGAATAACATAAAATTTTGCTCTAATTTTTAAATAATAAATTAATTCTTCATTTGATTCTCTTAAATTTACCATAACATGATGGAGCTTTCCTCACGAAAATGTAAGGTATATTTTAGGTTGTTTTGAGGTATAGAGGTTGTTTTGAGCTATATATATGAGGTATATTTGAGGTTGCTGAGACTACAACCATAAAAATTATACCTCGTAAAAGTTGTAATTGAGGTTGTACGAGGTTGTTTTGCATACACTTCAGCTTATTTTGAGGTTTAAAATTCACTTCAAATCAACTAGGCTGATGAGGTGATTTTCAAGGTATACAGGTTGTTTTTCTGATACTTATAACAAAAAAGGTATTTATGAGGTATAAAATAATATACCTTATTTCAACTAGGTATTTATTGAGGTGTATGAAGTCATTTTATTTATACCTAAGCGCTCATTTTAAGGTTGTTTTAAATTAACTTCTTATCAACCAAACTGATAAGGTGATTTTTAAGGTATACCAGGTTGTTTTTCTGACACTTCTAACAAAAGAAGTATTTATGAGCTGTAAAAAATGCACCTTATTTCAACTAAAGAGAGTGAGGTATTTATTGAGGTGCATGAAGTCACTTTATTTATACCTATGCTTAATTTGAGGCTGTTTTAAATTCACTTCATGTCAACCAAACTGATGAGGTGATTTCTAAAAGGTTGTTTTTCTGACACTCATAATAACAAAAGAGATATTTATGAGGTATAAAAATTTACCTTATTTCAAATAAAGAGACTGAGGTATTTATTGAAGTAATTTTATTTATACTTAAGCTTATTTTGAGGTTGTTTTAAATTCACTTCATATCAGCCGGACTGATGAGGTGATTTCTAAGGTATACGAGGTTGTTTTTCTTACACTTGTAACAAAAGAGGTATTTAAGAGGTATTAAAAATGTACCTTATTTCAAGTAACGAGAGTGAGATATTTACGAGGTATAAAAAAATATACCTTATTTCAACTAAAGAGAGTGAGGTATTTATTGAGGTGCATGAAGTCACTTTATTTATACCTATGCTTAATTTGAGGCTGTTTTAAATTCACTTCATGTCAACCAAACTGATGAGGTGATTTCTAAAAGGTTGTTTTTCTGACACTCATAATAACAAAAGAGATATTTATGAGGTATAAAAATTTACCTTATTTCAAATAAAGAGACTGAGGTATTTATTGAAGTAATTTTATTTATACTTAAGCTTATTTTGAGGTTGTTTTAAATTCACTTCATATCAGCCGGACTGATGAGGTGATTTCTAAGGTATACGAGGTTGTTTTTCTTACACTTGTAACAAAAGAGGTATTTAAGAGGTATTAAAAATGTACCTTATTTCAAGTAACGAGAGTGAGATATTTACGAGGTATAAAAAAATATACCTTATTTCAACTAAAGAGAGTGAGGTATTTATTGAGGTGCATGAAGTCACTTTATTTATACCTATGCTTAATTTGAGGCTGTTTTAAATTCACTTCATGTCAACCAAACTGATGAGGTGATTTCTAAAAGGTTGTTTTTCTGACACTCATAATAACAAAAGAGATATTTATGAGGTATAAAAATTTACCTTATTTCAAATAAAGAGACTGAGGTATTTATTGAAGTAATTTTATTTATACTTAAGCTTATTTTGAGGTTGTTTTAAATTCACTTCATATCAGCCGGACTGATGAGGTGATTTCTAAGGTATACGAGGTTGTTTTTCTTACACTTGTAACAAAAGAGGTATTTAAGAGGTATTAAAAATGTACCTTATTTCAAGTAACGAGAGTGAGATATTTACGAGGTATAAAAAAATATACCTTATTTCAACTAAAGAGAGTGAGGTATTTATTGAGGTGCATGAAGTCACTTTATTTATACCTATGCTTAATTTGAGGCTGTTTTAAATTCACTTCATGTCAACCAAACTGATGAGGTGATTTCTAAAAGGTTGTTTTTCTGACACTCATAATAACAAAAGAGATATTTATGAGGTATAAAAATTTACCTTATTTCAAATAAAGAGACTGAGGTATTTATTGAAGTAATTTTATTTATACTTAAGCTTATTTTGAGGTTGTTTTAAATTCACTTCATATCAGCCGGACTGATGAGGTGATTTCTAAGGTATACGAGGTTGTTTTTCTTACACTTGTAACAAAAGAGGTATTTAAGAGGTATTAAAAATGTACCTTATTTCAAGTAACGAGAGTGAGATATTTACGAGGTATAAAAAAATATACCTTATTTCAACTAAAGAGAGTGAGGTATTTATTGAGGTGCATGAAGTCACTTTATTTATACCTATGCTTAATTTGAGGCTGTTTTAAATTCACTTCATGTCAACCAAACTGATGAGGTGATTTCTAAAAGGTTGTTTTTCTGACACTCATAATAACAAAAGAGATATTTATGAGGTATAAAAATTTACCTTATTTCAAATAAAGAGACTGAGGTATTTATTGAAGTAATTTTATTTATACTTAAGCTTATTTTGAGGTTGTTTTAAATTCACTTCATATCAGCCGGACTGATGAGGTGATTTCTAAGGTATACGAGGTTGTTTTTCTTACACTTGTAACAAAAGAGGTATTTAAGAGGTATTAAAAATGTACCTTATTTCAAGTAACGAGAGTGAGATATTTACGAGGTATAAAAAAATATACCTTATTTCAACTAAAGAGAGTGAGGTATTTATTGAGGTGCATGAAGTCACTTTATTTATACCTATGCTTAATTTGAGGCTGTTTTAAATTCACTTCATGTCAACCAAACTGATGAGGTGATTTCTAAAAGGTTGTTTTTCTGACACTCATAATAACAAAAGAGATATTTATGAGGTATAAAAATTTACCTTATTTCAAATAAAGAGACTGAGGTATTTATTGAAGTAATTTTATTTATACTTAAGCTTATTTTGAGGTTGTTTTAAATTCACTTCATATCAGCCGGACTGATGAGGTGATTTCTAAGGTATACGAGGTTGTTTTTCTTACACTTGTAACAAAAGAGGTATTTAAGAGGTATTAAAAATGTACCTTATTTCAAGTAACGAGAGTGAGATATTTACGAGGTATAAAAAAATATACCTTATTTCAACTAAAGAGAGTGAGGTATTTATTGAGGTGCATGAAGTCACTTTATTTATACCTATGCTTAATTTGAGGCTGTTTTAAATTCACTTCATGTCAACCAAACTGATGAGGTGATTTCTAAAAGGTTGTTTTTCTGACACTCATAATAACAAAAGAGATATTTATGAGGTATAAAAATTTACCTTATTTCAAATAAAGAGACTGAGGTATTTATTGAAGTAATTTTATTTATACTTAAGCTTATTTTGAGGTTGTTTTAAATTCACTTCATATCAGCCGGACTGATGAGGTGATTTCTAAGGTATACGAGGTTGTTTTTCTTACACTTGTAACAAAAGAGGTATTTAAGAGGTATTAAAAATGTACCTTATTTCAAGTAACGAGAGTGAGATATTTACGAGGTATAAAAAAATATACCTTATTTCAACTAAAGAGAGTGAGGTATTTATTGAGGTGCATGAAGTCACTTTATTTATACCTATGCTTAATTTGAGGCTGTTTTAAATTCACTTCATGTCAACCAAACTGATGAGGTGATTTCTAAAAGGTTGTTTTTCTGACACTCATAATAACAAAAGAGATATTTATGAGGTATAAAAATTTACCTTATTTCAAATAAAGAGACTGAGGTATTTATTGAAGTAATTTTATTTATACTTAAGCTTATTTTGAGGTTGTTTTAAATTCACTTCATATCAGCCGGACTGATGAGGTGATTTCTAAGGTATACGAGGTTGTTTTTCTTACACTTGTAACAAAAGAGGTATTTAAGAGGTATTAAAAATGTACCTTATTTCAAGTAACGAGAGTGAGATATTTACGAGGTATAAAAAAATATACCTTATTTCAACTAAAGAGAGTGAGGTATTTATTGAGGTGCATGAAGTCACTTTATTTATACCTATGCTTAATTTGAGGCTGTTTTAAATTCACTTCATGTCAACCAAACTGATGAGGTGATTTCTAAAAGGTTGTTTTTCTGACACTCATAATAACAAAAGAGATATTTATGAGGTATAAAAATTTACCTTATTTCAAATAAAGAGACTGAGGTATTTATTGAAGTAATTTTATTTATACTTAAGCTTATTTTGAGGTTGTTTTAAATTCACTTCATATCAGCCGGACTGATGAGGTGATTTCTAAGGTATACGAGGTTGTTTTTCTTACACTTGTAACAAAAGAGGTATTTAAGAGGTATTAAAAATGTACCTTATTTCAAGTAACGAGAGTGAGATATTTACGAGGTATAAAAAAATATACCTTATTTCAACTAAAGAGAGTGAGGTATTTATTGAGGTGCATGAAGTCACTTTATTTATACCTATGCTTAATTTGAGGCTGTTTTAAATTCACTTCATGTCAACCAAACTGATGAGGTGATTTCTAAAAGGTTGTTTTTCTGACACTCATAATAACAAAAGAGATATTTATGAGGTATAAAAATTTACCTTATTTCAAATAAAGAGACTGAGGTATTTATTGAAGTAATTTTATTTATACTTAAGCTTATTTTGAGGTTGTTTTAAATTCACTTCATATCAGCCGGACTGATGAGGTGATTTCTAAGGTATACGAGGTTGTTTTTCTTACACTTGTAACAAAAGAGGTATTTAAGAGGTATTAAAAATGTACCTTATTTCAAGTAACGAGAGTGAGATATTTACGAGGTATAAAAAAATATACCTTATTTCAACTAAAGAGAGTGAGGTATTTATTGAGGTGCATGAAGTCACTTTATTTATACCTATGCTTAATTTGAGGCTGTTTTAAATTCACTTCATGTCAACCAAACTGATGAGGTGATTTCTAAAAGGTTGTTTTTCTGACACTCATAATAACAAAAGAGATATTTATGAGGTATAAAAATTTACCTTATTTCAAATAAAGAGACTGAGGTATTTATTGAAGTAATTTTATTTATACTTAAGCTTATTTTGAGGTTGTTTTAAATTCACTTCATATCAGCCGGACTGATGAGGTGATTTCTAAGGTATACGAGGTTGTTTTTCTTACACTTGTAACAAAAGAGGTATTTAAGAGGTATTAAAAATGTACCTTATTTCAAGTAACGAGAGTGAGATATTTACGAGGTATAAAAAAATATACCTTATTTCAACTAAAGAGAGTGAGGTATTTATTGAGGTGCATGAAGTCACTTTATTTATACCTATGCTTAATTTGAGGCTGTTTTAAATTCACTTCATGTCAACCAAACTGATGAGGTGATTTCTAAAAGGTTGTTTTTCTGACACTCATAATAACAAAAGAGATATTTATGAGGTATAAAAATTTACCTTATTTCAAATAAAGAGACTGAGGTATTTATTGAAGTAATTTTATTTATACTTAAGCTTATTTTGAGGTTGTTTTAAATTCACTTCATATCAGCCGGACTGATGAGGTGATTTCTAAGGTATACGAGGTTGTTTTTCTTACACTTGTAACAAAAGAGGTATTTAAGAGGTATTAAAAATGTACCTTATTTCAAGTAACGAGAGTGAGATATTTACGAGGTATAAAAAAATATACCTTATTTCAACTAAAGAGAGTGAGGTATTTATTGAGGTGCATGAAGTCACTTTATTTATACCTATGCTTAATTTGAGGCTGTTTTAAATTCACTTCATGTCAACCAAACTGATGAGGTGATTTCTAAAAGGTTGTTTTTCTGACACTCATAATAACAAAAGAGATATTTATGAGGTATAAAAATTTACCTTATTTCAAATAAAGAGACTGAGGTATTTATTGAAGTAATTTTATTTATACTTAAGCTTATTTTGAGGTTGTTTTAAATTCACTTCATATCAGCCGGACTGATGAGGTGATTTCTAAGGTATACGAGGTTGTTTTTCTTACACTTGTAACAAAAGAGGTATTTAAGAGGTATTAAAAATGTACCTTATTTCAAGTAACGAGAGTGAGATATTTACGAGGTATAAAAAAATATACCTTATTTCAACTAAAGAGAGTGAGGTATTTATTGAGGTGCATGAAGTCACTTTATTTATACCTATGCTTAATTTGAGGCTGTTTTAAATTCACTTCATGTCAACCAAACTGATGAGGTGATTTCTAAAAGGTTGTTTTTCTGACACTCATAATAACAAAAGAGATATTTATGAGGTATAAAAATTTACCTTATTTCAAATAAAGAGACTGAGGTATTTATTGAAGTAATTTTATTTATACTTAAGCTTATTTTGAGGTTGTTTTAAATTCACTTCATATCAGCCGGACTGATGAGGTGATTTCTAAGGTATACGAGGTTGTTTTTCTTACACTTGTAACAAAAGAGGTATTTAAGAGGTATTAAAAATGTACCTTATTTCAAGTAACGAGAGTGAGATATTTACGAGGTATAAAAAAATATACCTTATTTCAACTAAAGAGAGTGAGGTATTTATTGAGGTGCATGAAGTCACTTTATTTATACCTATGCTTAATTTGAGGCTGTTTTAAATTCACTTCATGTCAACCAAACTGATGAGGTGATTTCTAAAAGGTTGTTTTTCTGACACTCATAATAACAAAAGAGATATTTATGAGGTATAAAAATTTACCTTATTTCAAATAAAGAGACTGAGGTATTTATTGAAGTAATTTTATTTATACTTAAGCTTATTTTGAGGTTGTTTTAAATTCACTTCATATCAGCCGGACTGATGAGGTGATTTCTAAGGTATACGAGGTTGTTTTTCTTACACTTGTAACAAAAGAGGTATTTAAGAGGTATTAAAAATGTACCTTATTTCAAGTAACGAGAGTGAGATATTTACGAGGTATAAAAAAATATACCTTATTTCAACTAAAGAGAGTGAGGTATTTATTGAGGTGCATGAAGTCACTTTATTTATACCTATGCTTAATTTGAGGCTGTTTTAAATTCACTTCATGTCAACCAAACTGATGAGGTGATTTCTAAAAGGTTGTTTTTCTGACACTCATAATAACAAAAGAGATATTTATGAGGTATAAAAATTTACCTTATTTCAAATAAAGAGACTGAGGTATTTATTGAAGTAATTTTATTTATACTTAAGCTTATTTTGAGGTTGTTTTAAATTCACTTCATATCAGCCGGACTGATGAGGTGATTTCTAAGGTATACGAGGTTGTTTTTCTTACACTTGTAACAAAAGAGGTATTTAAGAGGTATTAAAAATGTACCTTATTTCAAGTAACGAGAGTGAGATATTTACGAGGTATAAAAAAATATACCTTATTTCAACTAAAGAGAGTGAGGTATTTATTGAGGTGTATGAAGTCATTTTATTTATACATAAGCTTGTTTAAAGTACACTTCATATTAACTAGTTCACTTCCCAGAGTTCCGTGCGAGCCGGCAAATGGCGTGTGAGTTGACAATCGAAAGTCTATTCGAAATTCGGTAAAAGTGCTTCACATTTATTAATTTAGTTTTATCACTTTTAATCAAATATGCTTCAATTTTCAAAATTAAATTTTATTATTTTTGCTTTAAAAACGCGTCTTGATCTTAAATAATTTAAATCGGAGGATATTCTTTGAGGCGTTATTAAAGTTTTCTTTCGCTTGTCAAATATTTTATAATACCGAAAAACTATTATTTGACAGCCGCAATTGTCTTTTAAGATGTTTTTTTTATTAATTTTTGTTGCATAATTCCCAGCAAAACCAAAGTGAATGATTATGAATTGTTCATTGAATTAATACCATGAGTAATGAAAGAATAAATTTACAAAAAATTCTATCTTTTAATTCTAGTACATTGTTTAATAATAGTACATAGAGGATTGTAAAGATTTTTTTATTATTTAATTAAAGGGAATTATTTGTTTGTCACCACAGTGCATTTATGAAAGTGTTTCTCAAAAAATCCAATTTGTGAAGCAACAATATCTATAAGAGTTAAGTTGAACAAAAAATCTATAAGGAAATCACATTCCTTTATAAAAGTTAGTGTAATTGATGTAAAAACTTTTCATAATATTCACTTGAATACAGGTAGTTCGAAAATAATAGATACATTCTTGAAATTATATTTATGTACTGATAAAAAAGTTTTATTTCTTTACGTAAAGAATAAGTTTGTATAATCTTTTTTTTTTATCAGTTTTGTTAATTTTAAGCAGATTTATTCAGTGCGTGTCACCCTTTTTTATTTTAGAATTAAATTAAAAAGTCTGCATAAATAAAATATGCAAATCTTAGAACTTATAACTTATTTCAAATGTTTTCTCGTCGTGTCAGTTCATTCCTTTAAAATAAAAAAATAAAAAATGCTGATGAAACAATAGAAATTGAACTATGCTTTATTTCTTAAGATCTATTCCTATCCTTTTATATTACAGTCGTCCCCATTTAATCGCATATCGGATAACTCGCTTATACGAATAAAATTTAATGGAACCAAATCATTTTATATGAAACTAGTGTTAAACTTCCCCGTTTAAACGGTTATTTGTTGCTTTTCATCCCCGCCTAATTGCATAAAAATGTGGTACTGAAGTGAAAAAAATGTGTTTATTTTTAAGAAATGTTTAACCAACTAAATTGGAATTTCCGTTTTTCAGTTAAGATAAGGATACAATAGGGGATCACTTCAATAGGAACTTCTTATTCATTAGTAGGTGTTTAAAGTTGAAAAATTAGTCAAATCTTGCTGCCAGTTATACATTGAAGTAAACGAAGGGGGTTTTACCCCTCTTTGACTTACTTCACTCTCACATCATTTAAACTGTAAAAAAGGGATTAAGTGATTCGTCTTCTGGTCAAGACTTGTGATTTGTTTTGTGGTCCCCTCCTGATGCATTATTAACTTTGATAAGAAAAAGTTTCAAAAAGCTAACACACTAGTGTAGAGAGTGACTTTGTCTTAAGTAGAATAATTGCTTAATCCAGTAAATATTTTGAGTTGGTTGTAAGTTAAGCTCGAACAGGAATGATTTAAATTAATCGAAAAAAGAAGCAAAACAAAACAATGAATCTTAGAAACAATAAATTACGAAAAAATCCCTCATTAAATAGCGCATTAATTTGGAATTACTCAAGTTTTAAAGATTGAAAAAAAAAAAAAAATAGGTAAAAATTAAAAAAATCTGAATGTGTTTGAAAGGAATACGCACAAGTAATGAAAATTTTAGTAGAAACTAAAAGGGTATATCTTATTTTGATAAATTGACGAATTAAACGGGTATAAAAAACAGACTTCAATTGTATATTTTTTCGGAAAGGATCAAATAATATTTTAGTACCTACATTAATATTTTAGTACCTACCTTTAGTACCTACATTAGTACCTACTTTTCACTAACATTGATTTATTTTTATATAACTTTAAATGACATTTATTTTTTATGATGCTAACGCAGACAGTTTTAATTATAATTGTTTATTGATCATAAAATTGAGTATATTTAATCAAAACGCTATACTATGCATTAAATACCATTAAAAAGTAAAACTTCGCAAAAAAACTCAGAATTTAATATTGAATATTTCACTCCCCTTTTAATCGAATTACCCGCTTAATTGCATAAATTTGGCTGGAACCGATGATATTCTTTTAAGAGGGGCTGACTATATTTATTTATTTACTTAAACGCTAAACTTTCATAATATTCAAACATCTTATTTCAATATTTTGTCTAAAGATAGAAATGCGTTGAGGATTTGAAATGGAAAATCTATAAAATAGTAATACTCTCCTACTTTAATATACTTTTATCTTCTTGTAACGTGTTATACTTATTGTAACTTGTATACTTGTTATATATGGTACTCGCTAGAAAATAAATTTTATTAGTTATAAATGTTCTACGTTTTTTTTTTTTGCTGAATTATGCTTACATTTTTTAGCATTTTAGAATATTTTCCTTTAGATGATTAAATCTTTTTTAAATAATCAAAAATAATTTTACAATAAATTTTGCACACATTTTAAAATCTCATATAAAAAATTCAAACTGAATTGAATGGTTCGGCAATCATACTTAATAAACTTTAATTTCTAAGTAGGGGAGAGGGGGGCACATGTGAACATGGTATGTTTTACCACTATGATTTGAAATAAAAAATCTTGAAAAATTTGCAATAGATGTCAGTTCTAGTCCTACTTCTCTGCCAAACTTTCAGAACAATGAGCCATTTTGTTATTCTATTCTGACAATTTCTTTGTATCAGCTGGTGTTGTATATACTTTTATCACTCGCTTCTTCAAGTGAAAACATAGTATAGTTAATCAACTAAAATTAACTATTGCAGACTATTATATGAACATTCAGGTATGTTTATCACAATTATTATTTTTTTTACTTAATTAACAATTCTTTATTTTTCAAGTTAGGTTTAAGAAAGATGATTGGGGCACTTGTGAACAAAATATCTGGGGCAGATGTGAACAGTTCACATGTGCCCCTACATAGTATTAAGATAATTATTCTCGTGATATTGTAAGTTTAAAAAATATGTATGCTTTTAAAATTATGATTATTTAATTTTCCATAATTAATTAATTATTGTTAATTTTTTCTTTTAAAAATTTAATGATTACTAATGGTCATTAGTAAATTAAAAATTTGCTAATGGTCAGGCAGAAAATGTTGACAATGATTTTAACAGTAGTGCCAACAGCACTTGTCCTACACCAGAATCAATCCGACCATTTCCAAAAGCCCAAGTAAGTAACTTAAAGAAACAAAAACGCGAAAAGGAAAAATCGCGCATATTAACTGATACACCTGAGAAAGATAGAATTGCTAAAACTAAAAATGAAAAGGTAGAAAAAATTAAAAAAAAAAAAAAAAAAAAAGCATGAAAGAGTATCAGAGAAGAAAGAAAAAGGCCCATTACAACTCCTGAGGAACATGAAGTTGCGAGAAACCCAATTGACGAAATTAACCCAATAAATTCTCATAAACAAATAAACCCAATAAATTCACGTAGTAAGATACAACCCCTTCAGTATAATGTGTTTCTATATCTGTTATATAAAATATTTTTTTCTTTTAAATATGATTATTGCTTTGTGTTTTTAATCTTGTTCATATCTGCCCCAGGCATGTTCACATGTGCCCCAATATAGGGGCACATGTGAATAATCGAAGTCATTTTTCTAAAATATCATAAAGTAAAGAAATATTTTGTTGAAAAATCTCAAAAAATTCCATAAGACAAAGAAAAGACTATTGAGACTATGAGAAATTGATGATGTTTTTTGAAAAATGAAGAAATAAAAAAATTTGTTTGCATGTGCCCCCCTCTCCCTTACATAAGGAGATTCATAATACTATTCAATTTGTCTATTAATAAAGTTTTATATTTATTACATAAGAGTTAGCTGATAAAGCTTTAATTCATGTTTAATAATTATTATTGTACCAATCTGATGTTTTACCCAAACGTTGTTTACATTGCATTTATCTGAAATTCATAACATAAATATTAAAAAATATTATACTGAAACTAGCAAAAAATATTTTAAACAAATAAAGAAAAATATAAGAATAAAATTTAAAGCAAATTAGATTTAAATAAATGTGTTAATATTAAAAGACCATTGATGACACTATATTTTGTACAAAACTTTAACATTTGTCTTAAAATTAGGATGAGAAATATACAGGAACTGATTTATGATTGATTTACATTTTGTGAACAAACTATGGAGAAATAATGCTCAGGAGGAGCTGTAAAAAGGCGTGACAGAAGGCGAAATCCAATCAGCGCGCTCAAAATCTCTCTTTAATTTCTGTAGATGTAAAGGTAGTTTACACAATACCCGGTACTGGGTAGTAAAATTTTTTTGACGAGTCCGGGCAGTAAAAATCTTTCTGGTTACCCGGTACATCCCAATTTACTTCTTTTCCTAAGAAAAACTTTAAAAAAAAAAAAATCCAAATGATTTTGTTAAAATCGCGTATTCGTCAAAATGATATGTTCAGAAAAAACAAAAGAATAATGTAACAAAACGCTAAAAATCAAGATAAATAAGGTCAGAATATTTTATGTCAGAAGACCAGGAATAACAGGCAAATACGAACCCTGCAATAAGCACTTACCAGTGTTCTTACAATGGAAATAATAATAATAATTATTATATATTAATGTAATTTTATATAATTATTATTATTTTAAATTTGTATACTCTGTGAAGTTTGAAAATACTAACTTTTAAATATTTGGAAAACTATAAATTTGTTGTTGTTGTTTCTAATCCCCAAGAGGTCCATCCCAGTAAGACCAAATCCATAAGTCCAAAAACATGTTAGGTTTTAAAAAAACCTCGTCGATCTTAAAATCGATATAGTTTAGAATATGCTCGGGCGAAGCCTGAGCAGTCCTACATTTAGTGCAAAGTCCAAAAGTCTTTCGCCCCTGAACATACGAGAGACACCTCAAGTGACCACTTGCAAAGCGAGAAAAACAGGTCTGATGGCTTCTAGGTCCCTCAAAAAGCAAGGCACCTCCATGACGTTTTCTGAAATACCAACTATGTGGAAGAGGAACCCTCCAGAGGTCCATAAACATTTTTTTACACTCTGCAAAGTCCTCATTGAAGGTGGAAGTTATATCTGGCTGTAAAGGTTCCAAAGAAGCATCTTTAGCCTGTGAGTCCGCCATCTCGTTACCTTTGATTCCAACGTGTGATGGAATCCACTGGAAGTGTACCCCAAAGTCCGCTGAGAGCCTGAAGAGCATCCCCAAAATTGAAGCCACAGACCTGTCTCTAACATTCATTCAGTTGCTAAGGTGTTGAATTGAAGATTTGTTATCCGTCACGTCAGTATCCATATATGCTTAAAGCCAGGCTCAGCAATATTCTCAACATGTCTTAGGCCATTTTTAATCGCAATAAGCTCAGATCTGAAAACCGAGCAAAATTCAGAATTTCTAAATTTGAGACTCAATGTGTACGTGGTTGTTTTAATAAAAACTCCACAACCTGAATAACCTTCGTCGCTCTTGCTGCCATCTGTGTATAGTTGTAAAGCATCTGTTGGTTTTTGGTTAATAGTATCAAGAGCCATTTGTCCCATAAATTCTGGGTTGTCTTTACTTTTATGGACCGGGTACAACAGCTCCGTGTGAAAATGGATATCAGAAAAATCAGTAACAGGGCTAAAACATGACCTCAAGGAATGAGGTTCAATTCGGCAGGGATATTGCAAGTCTACATGATGAATTGAAGTGGCCAAAGAGAAGGGACTGTTTCTCTTCAGTCTATGGTTATTTTTCCAATTTTTGAGAGAGGAAGAGGTTCTGTTCTGGTCTCCAAAACTGATGAGCTTATTGTAGTATTTCTTGAGACTTGAGTTCCTTCTCATGTATAACGGCTGGAGGTCAGACTCAAACAGAAACATTTTATCAGGATAGCTACGCCTCAAACCAGTAATAATTTTTGCCGCACTAATTTGAACTCTTTCCAATCTATTCAGGTTTGTCTCTGAAGCACAGGAATAAATAGGTGCCCCATATTCTAGAATGGGTCTAATAAGCGCGGTGTAAGTTAATTTCAAAGTTGTAGCATCTGCTCCCGAGTCTTGCCCAGAAATATATTTTAGGATATTTAACCTCTTTCGACACCTCGATTCCAGCAGTTCGATGTGCTAATTGCCAAGATGCATTCCTCCATAATGCTCTCCTAGTCCATAATAAAATCTAAGTATTTTGCATTCTTTTCATAAGGCAAATTTTGACCGTTAAAACAAATAGTAGGTTTACAATTGTATATGTGCCTATTGGTAGTATAAAAACTAACAACAGATTTAGTTTAGTTAAAAACCAGTTTGCGTTTTTGAGCAAAGTCACTCACATCTTTAAGAGTGAGGTTGATATTGTCTTCAATAGGATAGTCTTCAATAGGTTGATATTGTCTTCAATAGGAGTTCATATGTCAGCGCTAGAGGACGATATCATCGGCAAAAACACCAACATTACATCTCTTAGAGATCACCTTTTCGATGCCAGCAAAAAATAGGCAGAAGAGCAGAGGTACCAAGACGGAACCCTGGGGAACTCCCTGGCCGAGTCTAAAATTTCTTGAGAGGGTCTTACTGAATTTAACTCTGATAGTTCTGGCCCATAAATAATCAGAAATACAGGGGAGAGCGTTACCTCTAATTCTAAAATCATCAAAAAGTTTATTTCGCCACACTCTGTCAAAAGCCTTTGTTAAATCCAAGAATGCAGCCACAGTATGATTAGTGGGCAGCATATTCTGAGCGTCTCTTACACTCTGGCAAAAATATAAGATTTGGTCAATCGTACTATGGCCTTTTCTAAAACCGTACTGCTCTTTTGGGAGCAGGTCGTTAAATATAAATTCAATAAATTTAATGCTGAACTAAACAGCGTTTTAATTAGTTAAATTAAAAAAAAAAAAAAATCGCAGAAATTTTCGAAGTACTCTAGTTCTTGATTGATTTAAATCATTATGCTAAAAATAATGTAAGAACAGCAGTTGTTGACACGAGGGTTAAAAATAACAAATTGCAAAACAAATGTAACATGGCATTTTTTCCGTCAAAAACCTAAGACGATAGTAGCCATTTTATAATGCACGTGAAGTTTTTATTTTTTATACAGTTTATATTTAAAACATAAATATTATACATAATTTACAATAATTAAAGTAGAAATTATAATTATGAGCAGAAGAAACAAATTTTCCTTTTACCTTCATAATTTCTTTTAGTGATTCCATTTATTTGAGAGCTCTCATTTTCTCAAGGAATTTCGAAATATTCGTTGTTACAATTTGAAAATTTTCCTTGTATTAGCTTTAAAGTCTCAAAACAGTATTATATTCAAATAATAATATTTTATATGCTAAACATCGTAGCTTAACCCAGTCCTTGTTTTTTTTTTTTTAAATTTCTTTGTCTATCTGTCTTTGTTTTAAACAAAATCAATCATCAGACTATGGTTACTGACTCAACTTTTTTATAATATGACCCTAACATTTGAGACCCCTAACTGAGTAATTGAATACAGAAAAAGTTAAGGGAATGCTGTAAATTTGTATGAAAAAACTGTAATTTAGGCCCAATATGAAGCTGCAGTCTTGATGAGGGGGATCTAGATAATTGTGGCATATTGTTTTTCTTTATGCTGATTCAAATAAAACTTCACCCATATCGATAGAACATCAGATTATCAATCTGATCTGATGATAATATATTCTATTTCTGGATGTACACTGTTGTGCAGACAAAGATCTTATGGATTAAGGAAATGAGATAAAAACAAATATCTTCAAAACAGTTTCAGAAATATTTAATATATTATTTTGAAAATATGAACTTTCCAGTAAATTATTTTACGCTAAATCCAAATAAAATTTAGATCGACAGGGCGAACAGTTTAGGAGCAAATTCAATTTTAATTTGAAAAAGCATAAATTTTGACTCATACCTGTTTACATTTTTGGCATGAACAATTTAAGCATTCGATCCCGTAAACACTTTTGGTTTCCAAGATAGAAATGTTGATGTGTAAAAGGGTGTAAGTTAAAAACTGTACTTTTAATAAATTAAATCATTTTGAATCTTATAACTTCAAAATTATGAATCCTATTAACTTGATTTCGTTTAAGAGTAAATAAATACATATTATCAAATACATTGCCTGTTTATATAGAAATATCAAACCGTTAATATGTATAAGTACAAAACAGTACTTTGTATCTATAATTTTTTTTTTTTATAACTTTTGAACTATTACTAATAGTCCTATCCATTTGATAAGGTTTTATTCGATTCAGAGTAATAAAAGAAACAGATCGGAAACAATAACTTACCATTCTTGAGCTGACACTTCGAGTTTAAAAGCAGTTAGTTAAATGTAAACAAGAGAAAAATGAAACCAAGAGAGAAAAAAGGCATAAACAGAGCTACGACAAGTATTTTCTATCTAACCTCTCGCCTGAATTAAAGTTATTTCAAACAATTAATTTGTTCAAAATATTTCCGTAACAGTTAATAATAAATTACTTTTGATTTTATTTAACTTAGTTTTATCTGAGCAGCTATTTGTCCGAAAAAGCTTTTATAACTTCTGATATATTAGTTGTATCGACACGGGTAAAATTTTATTCGATTCAGAGTAAAAAAGAATACATTGAAATAATAATAACTCACTTGCTTAGATAGATAGCAAAACTGGAAGTCAGCTCGGGGAAGATGTTAACTTCAGACATTAATATTTGGCATACCCACTTTTTCAAAAAAAAAAAAAAAAACGATTTATAGTTTTCCCATAACAATTTCTGTAATCAATTACTTAGGCACGGGTCTCAAACTTTAGGATCCTATTATAAAAAAAGTTGAATTAGTAACCATAAGTAACTTTAGGATCCTATTATAAAAAAAGTTGAATTAGTAACCATAAGTCTGTTGATTGATTTTTTTCCCCTGCGATACTAAAGGTATTTTTTTCCAGCAAATTTCACACTCGTGTCTAGTTTTGGTGAAGACAGTTAATAACCTTGAAAGTTTTCAGTTTCTTGCTTCTTTAATGTTAATTTTTTGTAGGTAAAACTTATTGGTATGTAATCATAGAAATATATACCTTCACTATTGGTACTAATAGATTTTGACAGTTAATGTCTAAGAAAATAACCTTTTCACAAATAATTTTGAATGACGTTAGATACCAAGGTTCACTAAAAGTATTTATGTTAAATAGATAGTGTAGTAGAATATAAAATAATGATCAGTGTCGTGATTCACAAAAAATATTGCCATTTGCGTTTTTCTAAAAATTTCAGAGGACCTGGAGTTTTAACTCTCCATATCTTTAGAAAAAAAATTTTTTTGTTTGTAAAAATAACAAAAATACACGTCCAATAGTTTTACATCAAGAACTTATCCTGAAAATTTTAACAAAATCAAAACTGTCAAATATTTAACATTGACCGACTTTTGAAATCTGAATAATAATAAGTATACCATGCAATTTTCAGGTTTATGGCACAGGGGATTTTTCCATGGATAAAACCAAACTGACTCATGCCGAAATTTTGCTAACTCTGCAACAATATCCAGAAACAAAACAACATTCACAAAAGATTTCATTCAGAACTGAAGAGCAATTAGAAAGCAAACAATATTCTTATTCCAATTTTATTATTCAAGAAATTTCAAATTCAAACATTTTTTCAATGCCTTAATTATCTCACCAAAGGAAAAGTTAAGAATAAAAAAACACTTTTGAAGATTCATTTACTTTGTGGATTATGGACTTTACAACTATTTACAGGTAAATGAATATGATGATAATCTACAATCTTCCAATGCAAAAAAAAAAAAAAAAAAAAAAAAAGAATAAAAAAAAAAGAAGTTATTCAAGATCCACCATTCTTCTGGGTTTTTTAGCATTCTTTTTCAAACGTTGTGCCATTTTTATTTTTCCGGGGAATTCTGGCGTATTCTGAGGAGATCTGTTGCCGTTCACAGTGGAAGAAGAAGAACTACTGCTGGAATCGACTGCTGAAGAATTGACTGCACCGTCTACTACGGGGACAGCTTCACCAACTGCAGTATCGTTAATCCTTTCTGTTTCGATGACACCGTTCACCGATGCCATTGAAGTTATGGATGATTTGGAGAAAAGCCTTTCCGCTTCTTTGAATTTTCTATTTCTTTTGTCAGCTTTGCTGCTGGTATTCCGGTTGGTGGCCAAATATCGATCCCAACCTCGAATGATGTTCCCATACAGTTGAGTATCTTCCAGGTAACTGCCTTCAAATGCGTAAATCTGTCTCTCCAGGTTAGCCAGCGTGTCAGCAATCTCTGCTCTTTTTTTAACCAGTTCAGCAAGCTCAGCACGAGCATCTGATGATTGAGATTTTGACATGCTTGATACAGTCATTTAAAATTCATCCTGTAAAAGAAAAGTTAAAGCAATTAGTAAGGACAGGATGAGATAACGTGTTCTGCATTGTGGGTTTTGAGGGTAGCAAAACATGTTTTAAAGCATGATTTTTAGTACAGTAAATTAGATTTTAAGCCATTTTGCCCCCCACTACACATAAATAATTCAAAAGTTCATAGATATTCGTACGGGTCTGGACACGTCATAAACTTCAAAACTTTCCATGTATTTTTTTATTTTTAAAAAATTCTTGGAAGGTTGTTTAACAACCTAATATAATTATACGTGTAAGATAATGTAATAAAATTATAAATGATTTATTTAGAATAACAATATAAAATGTGGCTAACGTTATATAAAAAAGGATATGACTAAAACATATTTTTATTTTGAAATTCTCTCCTTTTTTTTATAAGCAAAAATGCACTGAAAAAAAAAGTATGGACCAAACTACCAGAATATGGTAAAATTTGCAATGTTTCGGGCGCTATGGAAACATAAAAAAGCACGGTAATTTTTATAAAAGGTATTCGGCAATGGTTTTGGTAAAATTAACAATAAGATATGGTTTTGTAATAAGTGACAAAGCAAACAAAAATAATATTCGCAAATATTAAATTAATAAATACACATTTAAATATAAATGTAATCTAAAACAAATGTCACGACAATTTTATTAAATTGAAAATATCAGGAAGTCTCTCTTTATTTCTTTCTATTGAAATAAACATAACCTGAAAATTTTTCAACCTCCTGAGGCTCTTTATAGTTTTAACTGATCTAATCAAAAATTAGAAAATATTCTTTCTATTCAGCTGTCCTAAGAGAAGAGGTGAACAGGGGTAGCAGCAAAGTTTTTAAAAATTTTAAGAACTTTTTTCAAAAAGTTTTAGGGGTAATATATGATTTTGCTAGGATAAAAACAGATCACACGGTAGTTTATTACATAACAGAAGATTATTCTTATTCATCCATACATATCATAAACAATTGCAAGCCATAAAATAAAGCTCTGAAATTTATTAAGTCAAGAATGAAATCTCCAAAGTGTAAAAATGAAATTTCAACTTTACATATTACCGATCAAAAATTAAGTGCATAATTCAGGAACAGGCAAAAGTGAGAATAAATCAAGAGAAAAAATAAATTAACACCAACTTGGAAAAATTAAATATATACTTCATTAAATCCAAAACAATTCGTAAATTAAAATGCAACGCCAAATAAAAAATTAAGGAATATTTTACTAGAACTTTACGAACTTAAAATTATTTTAAGCGATATATATATTAAAAAAATTCACAATTTCATTTCTTTCCTATCCTCATCTGATTAAGTATACAGAAAATGATTTAATCATTTATGAAGTAAAAATATACCATATAAAAACTGTATCAACTTAAATATTAACAAAAATAATACTGTCTTAAATTGTATATACTTTAAACAATTTAAATTCTCATATCTCTGATACTTATATGTACTATTAAAGTACACAGAAAAGTTTCCAAAATTTAATATCAGATAAAAATTGAAGGAAATCATGACAAAAATATTGCTAACTAAAGTTACATATACTGTAAACAATTCCCTTTCTCATCCTCTGCGATGTTTATATAAACAATAAAAGTATTAAAAAAAATAGTTCGAAAAATCAGAACAAATAATCTGCATACCTTTAATTAAAATTACCATAAATTAAAATTTTATTTCGATTCTATAGTAATTTTTTAAAAAAGAACCTTCCTCTCTAAAATAGAATACTTTTTTTTATTTGATTTTTACCTTCTTAATCATAACTTTATTATTACCCTTTACCTTACCTTATTATGAAAAACTATTGTGTGATATTATTAGATTTCAAATCAGCAATTTATATTAGAAGTTAGAGAAAAACAAATTAATTATGATCATTTTGCTAATATAATCTTGATATGATTTGTGAGATTCTTTTACTGCCCTCAATAGTGTTGTGGTGATCTTCAACGCTCCTCCATATATTCGAATGGTATCTTTGATTAGTCTAAGAGACACACTAGTATTCTCATGGTGACTCACATTAAGCATTGCTTTATTTATCGAAAAACCTCTCTCAGGATCAGAATTCCCATGTGGCAAAATTAAACAGTTTTAATTAATGTAGTTAAATTCTTATATTTTAGATCATTGCTTTTTTATTTATATTTAGCCTATAACTCAAATTTTTTAGGAACACCAACAAAATTTTATCAGATTTTTAGGAATTTTAGGGTTTGAACATAGTTTTAGGAATTTTAGGGAGAATGCGACCCCTGGGTGAATAATTGAGTAATAAAATGTGTTTTGGCTTTCACCTGGTATCGTTTATAATAGATGACATGTCATAGATGAAATGTTAATGACTATTAATGATTGATAATGACTTCTGTTGTGATTACTAATAGGGATATAACGAATATTCGGCCACTATTCGGTATTCGGCCCTTTTGCCGAATATTCGGCTTATCCGAATAATGAAGTTATTCGGCTGAATATGAATATTATTAGATATTTATTATGAATATTATTAATATTTATATTTTAATGTAAATAACTTAACATCCTGAATTAAAGAAAATTAATCTGTTAAATGATTTTAAAAAATTGACATATAAGTTTTTAGTTTTCCGGGTTTTAATAATTTTTCTGGCAAAAAAAAAAAAAAAAAAATTTAAAAATAAATTTAACAGTAGTAATGAGTTCTTATTTTAAATAAAATATATAAATTACAAGTATAATTAGTTAAAATATGCTGTTATTAATTATTTAGATTTGTGAAAGCCTTATTGTTGGCATCAAGATATTTAAAATTTTACAAAAAATACATCAAGTTCTTAATTTTTTTTTAAAATATAGAAAGTTTAAAAAAGCAAATTTGTTAATATTTATTTCATTTTTAATTTAAAATTTGAAAACTATTTAATTACAAAATTAAAATTTCAAAAGTGAAACTTTTTAAAAAGTTCTTAATTTTCTGGGTTTTAATAATTTTTCTGACAAAAAAGAAAGTTAAGAATACATTTAACAGTTAGTAATGAGTTCTTATTTTAAATAAAATAGCATATAAATTACAAGTATAACTATAACTAAAATATGCTATTATTAATTATTTAGATTTATAAAAGCCATATTGCCTTGTTATTGGCATCAAGATATTTAAATTATTACAAAAAATAAATCAAGTTGTTAAAATTTTTTTAAATATACAAAGATTAAAAAAGCAATTTTGTTAATATTTATTTCATTTTTAATTTAAAATTTGAAAATTACTTTAATTACAAAATTACAATCAAAAGAGAAATTTTTAAAAAGTAAGTATTCGGCCTAAAATTTGGCCGAATATTCGGTATTCGGCCCCATCACTATTCGTTACATCACTAATTACTAATTCTGATCAAGTCATTCAACAAATTTTAATCTTTAACGATACCATTTGATGCAGAATTTACTGCTCTTTGGTTTTGGTGCGTCTAAAATTTTGAGCCTGATACATCACTTAGATGTTACATGGCAAAAACGGAAAAAATGCCAAAATTTCAGTTTATCCTCCTCATCCTCAATAAAAAAGTTAGCTATGGCTAACTGAAACTAACTGTGAATAAATGAGGGAGAAAAAGTAATTAAAAAATATCATATCAAATGATAAAGAAAAAATAATAAATTCATTCAGCCTTTAAATAGATTGAAAAAAAGTTAGGATTGAAATTTAATGTGCTTAAATTTAGCCCATTTAAAAATTCTATATAAGAAATTATTAAAAGAAAACGCTTTTACGTGCATTTGCAGGAACGATGGTGTGGGGAGGATGGAGATAGTGAGGATTTGACAAAAAGAGGTGATGGCAAATGATAATCATTCTTTTGGTGGCCTCATTATTTTCGTCGCCACATGGGAACCTTTAATCCTGACCTTCAGGTAGAAGAGAAGCAAAATCACTTCCAGCTTTCTGGAATTAGTTCAAGGCAGGTTTTTTTTTTTTCAGTACTATTTTGCTGGATTAGTATTATTTGACTACTATCAGTATCATTTAATTGGATAATAGATTATTTAGAGCACAATAAATATTTATTAAAATCTCTAATTTAACCAGGAGTGATTGTGGCACAAAGTGAAAAACCCTGAAAATTTTATGTGCAAAAAATCGATATCAATTTACTTATCATAATCTTTCATATTTAACATAATATTTTGAATTAACATTTATAATTAAATTACCTTTTAATGCAAAATATATCACACCTTTAGAGTAACTAATTCAAGAAGAAGCTTACTTCTAGCTAGAATCGCGATATTAGACTTTGAAAAAAATTTTTTGAATATCAATCGCGATATTGGAATTTAAAAAGGCAAAAATACAAGTTGCGATTTTAAATTTTTGAATCTTTCCAATGCAAATCACTAGATCTCCTGAATACCAATCGCAATGCGTAGTTTTTAAATCACATATAAAAGTTCAAAAATCGATGTTTGATATTACAAACATAAGATCACAAATTGTAAAATTGGATTTTAAAAATGCGTGGGTGAGTACAAATTGCAGCTTTGAATTTTAAACTTGTGTGAGTATGAATCACAATATTAGCTTTTTAAATCAAGTGAATATGAATCACAGTGTTTAAATCAGGTAAATACAAAAATCGTTGTTTGATATTAAAATCCAGCGAATAAGATTTTCAATATAAGAAGATTCCGTCGCTGTACCAAATTTTCAAAATAGCAAAAATCAGCTAAACCAAAACAATCAAATTAGCAGAAGAATCATGTAGGACATAATTCTTTACGTAATCGGTGGAACCGTGTATGAAAATGCTTCGTTAACGGGATTTGGCAAAATTTTCAAAATTTCTTCGGATTATAAGTTTTGATTTTGATTCGCGGAACCTGCAAAAATTATACGAAAAACCCGGAATTTCGGGGTACCCCCGGTGTACAATCATCCCTGTTTAACTGTAGTTACTTTACTATACATCCACAAAGGAGAGCAAAAAAAAAAAAAAGCTCTTTCCACTTCCTTGCACCATCTCATTAATATTGCAAATCATTGAATTGTAAGTAGAAAAAGAAACATTTTTTCTGATGCCAATTGAAAAGTGAATAATTTTTAGGTCATCACAATATATATATATATATAAAAGTTTTCGTAAAATATAAATGATGATAAGTCACATTTTCAAATTATCTAGGAGAGTGTTATTTTTTGTGAAAAGCAAAGATTCCTAAATACTTTAGATTTTTCTGCGTACTGTGTCGTTTTTTACCGAGACTTCCTGAATCGTGAAATCTACAAATCAAAAATATTATCTTTGAAATAATATGTTTTAGAAAAAATTTGCTTTTCAAATAGACATACAAGAACATTATTCTATACAAGAACAACAGGAATTTTGGCACTGAATCATGATTGTGCAAACTACTGTAGAAATTTAAAATAAAAATTATAGTAGCTTGTTTTAGGTGGTTTCAAGTTTGCCTCATTTTGTGACTTTTAATTAGTTTCCAGTGCAACACTATCTGTTTGTCAATAAAACCTGAAGTTTATTTCGGCTCAGTTAACAAATGGAAATCCTTTTTTATATATTAAATATTAATATGTAAAATAATGGTTGAAAAATTTCGGGCTGTAAAATATAATATGCAAGTTTATGAAAAGTCTCCAAAACAATGTTTCTCATTAGGAACTAAATAAAACTTTTTACTAATAAAAATTTTAACCTTAAGAAATTTTTGGTGATTCTTCCTTATTGGTACCTATTCACACGAATTTATCAAAATGATTTACTTGAATTTTTTTTTTTTTAAATATATGTGGGCTTTCCTGGAAACGGAAACTTGTTTTGCTTTCGGATTTTATCATATTCTGTAATTTTCGTCTTCAATTCCTTATGTAGCAATGTTTCGTTGTTGCACAAAACTCGGTGATTATTTTAATACAAGTAGAAACAAAGAAATGTTTTCAAATTTTTAGTCTTTAATAATTCCTAGCCTGCAATTACATACTTTTCATTCAGTTACATAAGTAGGAGCTTTTATACTAATGAAAAACAAATTAGTATTGAGTGTACAATAAATAGTTAGTTTAAACATTTTATATTAACACGCTAATATTTACTTTTTAACTAAGTGATCTTAGATGGTTTAGGAAAAAATTATATTCGAACAAACAGACAGAAGAGCTATTTAACAATTCACAAATTGGTAAGTTTGTTGAATGTGAAAAGAAAGATACCTTATAAATTATAACAAAACAGCCATTATAAAAATACAAATATGTTAAAAGGTTTAATATTCATAACTAAATCAATGATAATTGTAATTTATGTTCAATTTACTTACACAAGAACCGTTTATTTAAAAAGATTTTTATTTTATGAAATACCAGCGATGTTCAAAACAAAGCAATCTATCAATTAAAAAAATCAACTACAATCAAATTCCTCTCATTTGAATAAAGTATTAGCATATAGCTTGTGTAGAGAATATATCAAACAATAAATGCTACGTTTTTGGTGACTATCTTTCATACGTTAAATTCCATGCGTTAAAAAAAAATTAATTAATATGCAATGAAACATTTTAGTATAAATTCAATTCATGAAAAAATGCTATTTAAAATTTAAGATTAACCAAAGGCTGTAAGAGTTTTCTTCTAATTTTACTTTCAGCTCTCTTTTTTACAATTAAGCTAATTTTAACTGCCCGTCAAAAAATAGTATTAATATTTATTTACATTTTTGTTATTTTCTTTTGATTTGGTCAGTGATTGTTCCTATATGTGGCGGGAAATTAATAATTTCTTTATAATTAATTTTTACATGTATATAAAATATTTTTAACTTGTTTGTGTTTTATTTATTGATTAAATGCACATTGACTAACAATTGTGTTTTGCGAACTGAAATATTCTGGTGCTTTTGAAGCACAAAATAGTTTTCATTTTGATGAGCTTCTCCTCATCGGTGTTAAACACTTACGATGAGATTTATTGTTAATTCCAACTGTTTTTAGAGAAATATTTCATTTTCATCTGTTTTTCGGGCAAGTTGTGTTCTGAATAAATTTTTATCTACATCAACACTATTATTTTATAGAATAAATAGAGTTCCCCATTGGATTTAATATTATTTAAATGTATGAAACCGCAAATAAGGTGTATTTTGAATAGCTTTCTTTATATCAAGGTAAAAAAATGTATTTAAAACTATGTCAGAAATCTAATTATTCATCGAATGAAATGTGTTCATGAAATATATACCCGGAGCCGAAAAATTTCTGATGCTCCAACACCATCTCCAATTTTACTATGTATTTATTCATGCTGTTGAATATCAGCTCTTAATTTTAAATTTTATTATATAAAAGAACATTAACATATTTAATTTACAGATGAAGTATATCTTCATTCTTAAGAAAAGAATAAAAATTCTTCCTTCATATTTAATCTTACATTGTTAAAAATATATTTTAATGTTTAGGATTATTTTTTATAACAACTTTTCTAACAGGTAATTTAAGGAAAGTAAGATATAGAGGATTAATTTTTTCACTGAAATTAGGTTGTTGTATTCTGTATCATTTTTTTGTTAATATTACAAAGAAAACTTAACTGGAAAATTTTTTCATATTTCTCATTATTATTATTATTTTTGGTAAATGGTCTTAGAATAAAAATTTTTTTAATCAGAAATTTATAAATTTTAATTTCCTAATAATAATACATTATAGTTTTGTTTGCTTTGTCAAAGTATTATTCCTTATAATATTAGTAAGTATTCTTTTTTCGGTTAGCTTTAAAAAAAATTATAAAAAATAAATTTATTCTTTTAAGTTGAGTAATCAAAAATATATAATACTTGAATTAAAAATATTTTTTTAAATCAAAAATATCTATTGAGATGTGCTGCTTATCAGTAGTGGAGATGAATGGGACAAATTTCATTTTATGATCAATATTATTGAAAATTAACACTTTTCAATTTTTTCACTTTATCCATATGATAATTTGAATCATCAGCTATCCATAAAAATGCATTCAATCAATCAGCTGCAGTTTTAACTTGCAAAAACATTGTTTCTTAAAAAGTATGTATTTCGTCCCATTCATTCAAAGGATGGGGATGAATGGGACGAGTCAGGGGTGAGATTTTTCCTCTTTTTTCACCTTTGTCTCTCAAATATCAGCCTTTTTATTAAAAACTCTTAAACTCTATAGCTTTTCGTATTTACGTGATTCAAAAGCTGCACATTGCGATTTTTATTCACGCGATTTGAATATCGTATGTTGCGATTCTTATTTACAAGATTTTAAAATCTACTATCACGATTTGTTTTTATGCGCTTTTAAAAACCTATGCTCGGTTCATTCGGTTATAATATCACACATCGATTTTCGTATTTATACATGATTTTAAAATAAGGCATTATAGGATTCACAATCACGCGATCTAAAAATTATGAATCGTAATTTGTATTTACGCGATTTAAAAATTCTATAACGCAGTTTGTATTTTCACATTTTTAAAATTGAATATCGTGTTTCATATTCACATGATTTCAAAATCCATTATCGTGGTTCATATTCATGCAATTTTAAAATCCAAGATTGCTGTTTGTATTCATGCGATTTTAAAATCAATTATTGCGGTTCTTGTAAGGAGTAAGTTTTTTTCTTGAATTAGTTACTATAAAGGAGACTGTTTTTCTACTGACAACGATAAATTTATTCACTATAAATTCAGCTTTTTTGCCCTTTAGCCAATCTCATCCCTGGACGAGTTTATGAAATGAGGAAATACTTTATTTGACTTTGATTCAATGATAAGTAGTAATTGTTGACTTAACAATACAAAGGATGTACAAATAAAATTATTATAAATACAAAACATGAGTAATAGAAAAGTTCAAATAGAAATAAAAATTTATTTAACATTGTATGAATTGAAATCAATTTTAAAACTTAGTTGAGTTATTTATCTTTCTGATCCACCAGTAGAGATTGGTTGGGGAAGTTTGCATTCGACATCCGACAAAAAAAATATCGCTTTTTTACCAGCTACTTTTGTTAGGAGGTAGTCCCCAATATTAATGTCTTTTTCTAAACTGTCAGGGACATGATCAAAATCCATATTACTTTTATCATCTGTACTGTTCGAATAAACAGGATCATCTACATCGGATTCAGAACTACTAAATTGTAACCTTTTAAATCCTTTTCTTGACTTTTTACTCTTTGACACTCTATATTTCTTTAGTTTTGCCATCTCTTGTTGTTCAATAGCTAGTTTTTCTGGCGTTTTTCTTCCTTTACGCCCTGCCTTTCTGGGAGAGGCTTTTGGGTATGGTCGAATACCTGTGAGAGGACTTTGTGAACACACAGTAAAAATTTCTTCTGGTGGTCCAGAGATTTGAGCATAGTTCTGTTGGGACTTCGCTGGCTATAGGCCTATCTGGCCGCAAGAAAGTTGGTATTAGAGAAAATTTCTGAGTTGTAGGGATATATGCCAGTTCTATTGGAAAGAAGAAATTATATTCTCTTTTGAAAATCCAAATGTAAATGCTTCATTTGAAAGCTTAGCAATGTTATAAATGCCCAAGGTTTTTCCTGGATTGTTTGTCATCCAGTTATTTTGTGCAATGCGATACTTCATTTTGAAGGCCCTGTAAACTGCGACATCCAGAGGTTGCATTCGATGCAATGTGGAGGAAAAGTTAAAATCACAACACCATTCTCTTTTGCAAAGGAAATGACTGGAATATTAACATGACTGTCATGATTATCAATAATACGGGTTTTTCTTTAGTGCATTTGGTGTTTTTGACAAAATGTTCCATTGACTTCCGAAAACTTTCAGCAGTCTTCCAGCCACTAGGATGAGCTAGACCTAAACTTCCTGATGGTCCATTTTCAAGCATGAAATCCTTAAAATTAACCCGAGGAAAAACATGAACAGGTGGGATTGCATTTCCAATGGCATTTATGAAATTTAACATCGTAACTAATTGTCCCCGTTCTGCTGATATATTTTGGCCAACTTGTTTCGTTCCTTTTGTAGCTATGATTTTAGGACATTCAGTCACTGTACTTAACCCACTGACGGTTCTGCACGTAAAAAGTCGTATTTTAACCTGCAGTCTTCACTGCATAGCAAAACCGGTTTTCCCATGTTAATGGTTAGGGGAACTGTGTGTAGGGGAGAAACGTTCTCCCAATTTCGCCCATTTCCTTAACCGCCAGTGGGTTGAGCCTGTTTCATCTCAGTTATAAATGTCTGCTGGTTCAAATTTATATTTTTTGCCCCAGACCTTCTAATTTCTTGAAAAAAAATGGACACATTGTTTTTGTTGAAGCTACATGCTCTTGCTTGACTCGTACTTTCGGGGGTGTGGATAGATAATTCTCTTTGTCTATTTAGAAATCCTCACAACCAATCTTTACCTGCAATTTCATTTTGTTGTCATGCAACAGGCGCCTTTTCCAAGAAATTGGCAAATTCAAAGCAAGTTTCTTTGTTTGAATAGTTGTTAACCCATAGCACATTTGGGATCAGGTACAGGTTTTCAAATGCCCACACAGTTCATTTTCTTCGTTAACTGAAAATATTCTTCTATTACCAATGTCTGGGTTGGGCTCATACGATTCTGTAGTAGGAATCTGTTTGGCTACTGTCACATGACGACTCAATGTTGATTTTGACATATTAAAACCTTTTGCAACATTTCTTATCGACATTCCTTTCGTAAGCACTACATTGATAGCTTCTTTAATTGTGGGTATTGGAGCCCTTACTCTATCTGTTTTTCCCCCCGCTCCAGTTTCGAGGCATCCTACGAAAATTAAATGTAGAATAGTTTAATTACATAGTAATACGCTTCGCTGTATATAAGTAACGGTATTACAAAATAAATAAAATGTTTACTTTTTATTAAAAAAAATTTTATATAAAAATTAAATTATTTGAAATACATTAAAATGCAGTATATATTAAAAAAGCTTATAGTTTGAAGCTGATGAGTAGAAAACTCAAAATTTCAACTAATAAATTTAACAAAAAAATTATTTCATAATTTTTTTTTCCTCAAGCAAACCAAAGAATCAATACAACAAATTTTTTATTAAAAAAATTATAGTTTTGCTATTGTAATATTAACAAAATTGTTAAAATAATGGAAAAGAAATACACTGAGAAATTAAGTTGAATATTGCAAGATATTGATGCAAAATTTTCAAGTTATATTAAAAAGGGGATGAATGCGACTGTCCCATTGGGATTGTCTGGGGGGATGAATGGGACTGTCCCATTATACCCCCAGACAATTGTCCCATTCATCCTTGTATCCACTTGTTGAAATAAATTAAAAAGTAGTGAATTTTCTCTATTCAAATTGATATTGGCAGAAGAATAAGTAGATTTTTTTTAATATACTGTAACATTATTAGCTTCAAGTAAATATTTTTTTTAAAAAACAATATTGTATTGAAAACAAAAAATCTTACTTTTGATATGGAAAAGCACACTTTGAGGTCCTGTTCAAACAAGCTTATGATTTTGGTGTTAGTCTTTAAATTAGGCTGGGTGCTGCTATCTGCTAAGTGGAGTATCAAACATTTGAAGCAATGTATAGGCAAAAAAAATTCAGTTGTCCCATTCATCCCCTGTCCCATGGTTTGAAACGAATCCGTAACATTTTTCTGTAGTTCTTCTAAATTTAGTTTTGTAATAAGTGTGACTCTTCAGTTTTTGTAATGAGAGTAACCACAAATGTTTTGTTTATTGGATTATTTTTTTCACTGCAAAAGGAAATATTTCTGTATCGTGATCTGCTCCGCTAACTATAATCTCCAAGGTGCCAAATTGATTTTAAACTGGAAATTAAAAAAAAAAAAAAAAAATGTAGAGGTTTGCCTGAGGGTGACTATGACTTGGGCCCTTTCTGTGAGTTTTTTTATTTTAGTTTCTTGTGAGCAAAGTTGTCAAGACTTAGTGATTTTTCTGCCACAAATCGCAATAGGGAAATCTCCTGAATAGCTGAAAGAAAATTGAAATTAAAAAAAAAAAAAAAAAAAACTGATCTCAAATTCAGAAAATTTACATCTCAACAAGTGAACAAAAATTATATATCAGGACAACACATGCTTGTTACTGAAAATTAAAAATAATTTTCAGTCTTGACAACTTTGACAGAAATTTGGTAATTACTTTGTTTAAAAAAAAGCACCCTCAATAACTTTTGATCTAGTAATCACATCTTCACGAACTAGATCTGAATAGTTTAAAAAGGGTGACTCCAAATAAGTGCAGATGATATTTTAAGTTACAAAATTAGGCACAAAATTGTAATTTTTCTGAATTAACATATCTATTTCTTAATGGATTTGGATTCATGATTCTCAAAATACGGAGGCGAAGTGTAGTAGGTGACATGGCCTCAACAGTTTTTTACAGGAAATCAGAAAATTCTTCACAAAATTTTTTAATTTATTTAGTTTGAAATAATTCCATGCAAAAAAGAGTTTCTGATAATTATTTTATTTACTATAAAACTAAGATATACTTCTGTTTTTCGGTACCAATTCCAAAATTGGGCAAGAACTGGCTCTTGTATGCAAGTAACTCTAAAAAGTATTGATGGTGATAAACTTTGTATGTTTGTAGCATTCTCTGGAATTTTTTTTATTTCCTCTCATTTACAAGAACCAGGTAGTTGCATCATTGGCGATTCTAGCCAGCCTGATCAGTATCGTGATTTAATTTACTCATCTGATGGAAAGATTTGATTGAGATGGATTGAATATTAAGATAAAAGTTTATGAAATTGTGTAATATTATGTAATAACTGAAATTGATCCTGAACAATTTTTAAATTACCCACTTATTTATTTTATGTATATGTTTCAAAAAGTAGTTCTTACACATTAACAAAAAAGGAGAAGAATTCATAGTTTATAGAATATAATTAGAGGCATGGTGTAAGACAATCTCTGAGCATAAATTTTTTACAAAAAAAAGTAAACTAAAAAAAGGCTTAATTGATAAACCTAATAATTTTTTTTATTTTTGATCAAATCTAATAATTTGAAAGCTTTTTCTATGATTTAAACTAAAATTATGAATTAATAAACATTTAAAGGTGCATTTTTTAAAAAAAAATTATTTATTTAAAGAATAATTTTAATTCGCTCGTTAAAGAATCACTTAAAAAATTCATAAATATACCTCTTGAAAAAAAAAACTTATAAATATTAAACCAGTTGAGAATAATCCTAACAAAGTAATTTGTAATAGTAATCAGAATTAAACCTATAAACACAGATAATTTAATCAGTGTATGATTATTATTTAAACAATTAGTTGTTTACCTTTTTTTAAAAAGGGAATATTAGTAAAACTTCACTGTTTTTAAGGCATGGCAGCTTATTTTTACAAAATGTGCATTTATAGGGATCAAGAGGCAGATAGGACTAGCTACCCTTCTATAAATGTTTAGGGAGAACACTGGTAATTAATAAACTTTAATTTTCCTAAAGTTGAGAAGTTGCAATTCAATTTACATTAATTCAAACTACATTACTTATTACAATAATAACTTCCAAATAGTAATTAATTTTAATATTATTTCAGAATCTATTAATTCATGGTCTTTGATCTTATGTGTGAAAGAAATTTGAAAAAGATGTAATTGAAAATGTTTCTTCACATTGTTCTGTGAGCTATTAGAAATTTAAACTTTTAATGCATCTATGAGGAAGAAAGAAACAATTTGATGTAAAAAATGTCACCTTTGGAGAAAATATAGCTTACCACCATATTACCCCAAACTTTTCAATTGAATTGAATATACCTGTAATTGATATTTGTTTAGTTACAAAGTTTTTTATTTATTTTCAAACATATTCAATTTTTGAATTATGCAAATGATACATTAATTAATTAAAATAATTGATGAATTTAATATGTAATTAATTGCCATCTGAGAAAACTAAGTATTAGTAGCAGTTACGATTCAAAACACTTTAATATAAGTACATCTGAAATTCCCTTTTATATCACTTATTATGCTGAAAAAACTTTTAATTTCAGGATTGATAAAAATGGGAGAGATAACTATAAGCCCAGACCTTTTTAAAGGTCTAAAGTTTTGCTTGATTGATGAAGGTGAAAGTGAAATCGTGGATAAAGTGAGTTTTTTTTTTACTACTTATTACATTTCCTTATATGTTTGTGTGTTATATTTCATTGTTTTTATTTATATATTTATTTTGCTTTAGACTTTATTGGTGATTTATTTGGTGGAATCTTAAAGAATATAGAAAATTTTTGCTTTTAATTTCAGCTTCCATTTACTAATGTAATTCTGCTATACTAACTGAATATCCGTTCTTGGTATCTAGGGAAAGGGTTATTAAATTTTTTATTTTGGATTTGGCTGTTTAGCTACAAGCCAAATATAAATTTTGCTGAAAATGCAAGTACTAGGTCTTTAAAATTGCAATTAGACAAAAATGTTAAGCTTTGATTAAATTACATTGAACAAAAATTAAAATCATAGTTTAAATGAACTGTATTTAAAAAAATTTTTTTTTTGTTATTGATATTAGTATTAAGAGTTAAGAATGGTGACAATGAAAAATAATTTTGGACATCATGGCTCACTTTATCAAACTGAATAGGAAATCACAAAACTTATAATATTGAATAATGTTTTTTTAACTAAAAGAAAAAAAAATTAGACTGAATTTGATATACAGTTGAACCTGTTTATCTCGAAAACCTCTATATCTCGAAATTTCTACAATCCCCTACATTTACTATCTAAAATCAATGTATTTGTAATGTTTATGTCGAAATTTTTTTTCAAAACTTCAGTTTCTTGAATTTCCAATAATAGAGCACAAATGTCCAAACAACATAACTTTCTTTATCAGTAAAACTTGCATAAGGATATGAGTTTTGTGAACCCACAGGAAGTAGAGATGAAGAGGTTGGTCATGTTTCTAGGGATTACGATCACTGTCCTGCACTTCCTTAATTTGATTGAAAATAATACAATGATTCTGGCAGTAAGTGAGGGGTTGATGAGTAGGATGGAGTGACCACCAGGGGTTAGCTTTTCAACATAGATAAGAAAGCTAGGAATAAAAATTCATTTTTACCTTCAGTTGCAACCAATGGATCAAAGGATAATTAAGAGTTTTAAAGTGAACTTTAGAAAACAGTTGGTACGCAAACTTGTAGATGAAATCGATGAAAAAAGTTCTCTTCCAAAAATAAATGTGTTCGATGTTATCAGAATGACTGCGCTGCTTGGAGAAATGTGTCTCTAAAATTATCCAAAATGGTTTTAAAATGGCTGGTTTTAAGAATAGCTGGTAAGATGATGAACAAGAGTTGTAGGCATCAGTAAAGAAGAAGAAACTGTTGACGCTGAAAATATAGTGCCAGTTTTGCAAGAATGGAATGCAAAAAAAATGAGGATTTAATGTTGAAATTAATTTTGAACATTTTTGCAAGTGGACAACTGCCTGGCAACATGCGGAACATTGACAGATGCGGAAATCATAGATAATGTTAAAGTAATATTAGATGATGAACCAAAAGTAAGAACCCAAAAAGCAGAAAAAGCTGTATAACTTTTAAACCTTTTTTGAATCCTAAGAAAATATTGGTAATGGGGGATTTGCTGCTATTTCTGACCTTAAAAGAATTATCGAAACAAAGAAGGCTAGACGTCAAAAATCTTTGAAAAATTATTTTCAATGTTAAATGTTTGTTAAAATGTTTTTTTATGTAAATAGATGTATGTGTGATAAATAATTTACTGAAATACACTTTTAATGGAATTAAAGCACTTTTAAAAGAATTTCTTAGTTAAATTAAATTTTTTAAAGCACCTGTGTAACTTGAAACCTCTCAAAAGTTTGACCTTTCCCGTTTGATTCGAGATAAACAGGCCTGACTGTAGTTTAATAGGACATTATATTAATTAAATATCAAATTGGGATGAGTGAGTATAATTATGAAACGTTAAAATAATGTTTGATAATAACAGCTGTAAATTTTAATTTAACAAAAATTTAAAACCTGAAACCATAAGTGAACATGGTAAAGTAATACTGCAATTACACACTTCTTTAAAATAAATTTAAAAAATGAGAAACTTTGTTTGCACAGTCACAGATGAAGGCACAATAACATTAAACAATAATTAAATTATTATTGATTAACAATATTTGGGTAATGTGTAAGTGGCTGGTTTTGCAGCAAAACTATATTTTAAAAAGCGTATAAAATTTGCATTTGATCAAATTTGCCTTTTGTATTCAGTTGATGGAAAAATTAATTTAGAACTTAAAAACTGAAATGCTAAAAATTTTCAGAATGCTCTAGAATTTTTAAAAAAAAAAATTATTTTCAGATCAAAGCAATTTTGTTATCTGGCGGTGGAACACATAACAGTTATTTGTCCGATATGGTGACACACGTGATCAGTGACAATCCGGATAATCCTGGCATCAGTGAAGCTCAAGAGCTCTTTGAAAAACCCGTGGTTACAGTAAGAAATTAATTTTCAAAATTAGTTTTGTTGCAACTTATTCCTTTATTTCTCTTTTTGTTAAAAAAGACCTTTTTTTTCCTTGTTAAATTTTTAAAAAAAGTTGTAATAATTAAAAATATTTTAAAATGAACTTTGAACTAAATAATAATTATGATAGCTTATTTATTGTTGAATTAACAAATCAATCACTATATTTTTATACAGTATTACAAGCAATTTATTACTTGAAATCAAAAGTGGTTATACAAGAATCCTGAGCTAGTCGGACAAGGCTTAATGTTTTGAGTTTTTCAACTTGTCAACAATTGCAGTGGTTGCAGCTTTTTATTAAAAATAATCAAATTACATTCTTCATCAGATTTTAGGTGAAAGTTGAAATTTTGACTAACTTAGCTCTAAAACTTGGATTTGTGTCATTTTTGAAAATGGAATGAAAGCTCAAATTTAAAAATTTCGCTATCTTAAATTTTCTACTGCTTTTTAATTTTCAATAAAGCTTTTAAGTTCTTTATTAATAATTTAAGTTATTATAATTGCACTACTCATGGAGGAAGAAGGTTGCCGGAGCCTCCTAGGAGGTTGGACTCCTTGGAGGTTGAACCAGCAACTCTTCTTAATGCTTATACCTCGCTCGTTAGACCAGTTCTTGAATCATACAAAATATATATTCACAGTTAAGCCATGAGGGTCTATGGAGTTGACTATTCACAATTTAACAGCTACCAAGTGTCTAAATAAGTGTTTCATTTATATGAACATATCAAAGATTATATTTCTGTTCTCTTTTTTACCCCAGCTGTGTTAAATGCAGTCTTCAAATTGATAGGAAAATTATAGAAATTTTCAATGGGGAAGAAGCATTGCGAGCATTTAAGATGTCATTTCAACTTGAGGGCTCACATAACCTGTGTGGTTCAGATGAAAAGTTTAAAAGATGTCGCTGTCCGAATTATTTCAGGAGAGCAGTATCATTTTCTCTCCTTTCTTTACAATGATAAGGCAACGTGACAGGAGAAAGATTGATTCTTCAGAAGTGAAATAGCTTAACAATATTTTTAGTTATGTATTAGGCAAAAAAATTTCATGTTTTAAAAATAGCAAAAAGTTGCAATTTAAAGCAGAAATATATTTTTTTTTTTTCAAATTTAGAAAAAGTAGTGTCAGGTTTGAAGAGATATAAAATAATGTTTCAAGGCCAAAATGACTGTCTGCATCCGCTCACGGAAGTGTCCGCTTTGTAGAGAATGTACCTAATGGTTTATTCATAGAAGATTCCCGGGCAGTTAAAAATATGTTCATATTAAGAGGCATCCGGTTTGCAAGAGTGTCCATAACAGGAGGTTTCACTGTATATTTCACCTAGTTGTTCGCTATTTCGTGTCGACATTACAATTAAGCATATTTTAACAGACTGTGAACGATTCAAACATTTGAGGGAAAAACTTTTTGGCAACTTTTATCCTAATCTTCAATCTTTGCTAAGTGACCCTATACATCACAACCTTTTAAGGTTTATCAAAACTATAGGATTATATTCCCTGCTTTAAAAAATACAGTTGTTTGACCTGGAAACCGACTTTTAACCTAGTGCCTGGCGCAGTATAGTCATCTCTGGCTCTTGTGCCAATAAAACCCAACGAACCAACCAACCATCACTGTATATTTATTATTTTAATAAATAATTGTTAAAAAACTTTTGAATTGTAAGCTATATGATTTTTTATGTAATTTTAAAAAGTGCAATTTTAAATGGCAAAATGCAAATTTGGGCCAAAATTCAGTCAAATAGTTCTTAAGAAATCGAATTTTGAATATACGACTTTTTCCAAATTCAATTTCTCAAGAACTTTGCGACCGAATTCGCTCAGATTTTGTATTTTGTCATTTAAAATTGCATTCCACCAACATTATGTAAAAAATTGTCTACTTTACTAATGAAATATTAAATATATATTAAAAGTAATATTTTGCATGGAATTATCTTTGGATAAACAAATTTTATAATTTTGTCCACTCCCTGACCACTACACAGTCCTGTCGGCTCCATGCAAAATAAAACTTTAGTATATATTTAATATTTCATTTAATAATAAATCAAAAACTCCTGGAAATTTTAAGGTATATAATTTTTTGCATAATTTTAAATAGTGTATTTTTAAATAGCAAAATACAAAATAGGAGCAAAATTCTGTCAAATGGTTACCAATAAATCAACCTTCTTTCTGTGAATCATGAGAGGTTAAATTTACTTTCAAGGAGGTATTAACCACGTTTCATATCAAGTGATAGGTAAGTGTTAGGGGGCGTAAACCAAATAATTGAAACCGACTGAGGACTAAAAGTTCCTATTCAGTATCATGTCTATCACTTGAATATCTAAGCTACTAGGAAAATTATATTCATTTATCTCTAGCTACATCAAGAATTATGTATTAATATCAAGCTTTTTAATTCAGTGGAAAGTCGAGTATCCGGAATCGACGGGACTTCCTGAAGTCCGGGTATTAGATTTTTCCGCATAATAGTCCCCCAAGGTAAACAAAGCTTAAAACGATCTGAATCTAAGAAGCAAAAAATAAATAAACATTATTTTCGGTCAATAATGTTTTAGTATTAGAATGATATCTAATCAATCATAAACAAAATATTAGAAAAAATAATTATTACTTAAAATATAAAAACAAAAATATTTTTGACAGTTATGAAAGTATTAATTGCTCTCTCTGCCATTTTGAACTAGAATGATTCAAGCAAAATCGGGAAATTCCTGTCATTCATTAAGGTGGGTAGGTGGAGGAGAAAAATTCCTTTCTTCCTTATTTGCCATTCAAGTTGAGGGCGGGGGAAGTGATAAATAAATTCTTATTTTCCCTCCTATCATTGGCAATCAGTCAAGCATAAAGGCGTGGCATGCTGATTGGGTTCTCTTTATTTTTTTTTTTTTTGCTTGACTGAAAGTGACTCTCCCTCCATGTAAATGTTTGCTGCATTTACCCCTTTTCACAGTATTTCTTCTTTCCCTATTGCTCTAATAAAAAGGTTCCAGGAAATGCCTCTTTTACTAGCCAGCTGCATAGGAAAGAAGGGAGGAGGGGACTTAGTTGTGCTCTTTTGAAAACAAATCTCCCTCCTTTCCTGCATTCCAGAGGAGGAGCGTCACTATTGTCACTGGATGGTCTTGATAGATCTTTTCTCCCCTTTCTGTTCATTAATGGATTCAATGCATAAATCACTAGAAAAGGAGAAAACATGTCAAAAGACATGAGAGGGGAAAATGAAGAGATGTTGGTTTGTTTTGACTGTTAAAAAGTGTCCGGGAAATCGACCCTTCCGGAAAAGGGACGCCCGGATATGGGACGTTGCTTTGTATATTCTTTTTTATCGAAAAAATATTTTTTAAAGTTTGAGTTAATATTTTTGTAGGTAGTTATTGTAGATCTTTTAAATATTTCTTTACCTTTGAAAATATCTTATAAACGGACAATTTTTTTCGTACCCAAGAATGTCCGCTTAAAAGAGGTTTTACTGTATATATATATATTCTTAAATGTTTTAAACATTAGATAATAAAAATCAGTATTAATAGCCTATATATTCTCGTTTCAGAGCCGTTGGGTTTTAACATCAGCCAAATGTAGCAAACTGTTACCGTATCCTTTTCTTAGTGATAGTATTTTACCAAATAATTTTTTGATTAACTATTTTGACTTATCATTTGAGCACTTGCACACCAAAAGACTTTCTTTTACACTGTTATTTTTTCTCATTGTTACTCAATGAGCAAGTGTATTTAAATGAAATTTCTATATCCCAGAAATGCTCAGTTTGTTAAAACCAGTGTAATGATCAAAGTCTAGATTTTTAAAACACTTGCAAATTTTTGGTATTTTTTTAGGGTATTTTTTAAGTTTTTAGTTTTAAGTCTTTTTTTTTTTTTTCCTTTCATGAGTTATTTTTTTAAAAATGATTTTGCTAGCTCATGTAGTTAAAAATTTATATGTTATATATACAGCCTACGTCCTTTAGTATTATTTGTTAGAATGTCTGGTATTATTTGTATTTAGTATCTGTATTATCTGGTATTATATTTATGTTTAGTACTATATTTTAGTAGTCTACACTTTTTAATATTATATGTTAGTATGACCCTTCCAATATAACAACTGCTACATGGAGTCCCATTTTCTGTTGCATAGGCGTTATTTTAACGCCCATTAGAACAGCTAGCTAAATCCTTCATTTCAATATAGCGAATGAATTTTTAATTCTCAGAAAATCAATCCCAAATCTTTTCAATTGTCATGTTTTTTGCTGTTTAAGTGAATTTTTAATTTTAAGCCATTAAAATTGTGATTTTGGTTATATTTTACTTAATCACTCCTGCCACATATCACTTTATCACTTTGACTTTAATATTTTTTATTATACCGATCGATCTAAGAATTAGCACATTCTGAAATTGGTTTGAAATATAAGCTAATTTTTTAAAAGTAAATTTATTAAATTTATTTTCATTGTAATTCAGCAGTATTTTATGTTCTTGGCTGTTGCTGCTTCACTTGGGTTATATCAAAATTTACTCTTTAATTTATATATTATTCATAAATAAATTACTATTTTAAACAATAACTAATAACATGTTATTGGCTAATTCTATATCAATAGGCTGAAATAATGTAAATGAAGGATATTTCAGTTTTGTCTATAGAAAAATGAATACATTAGGTGTTGAGTATATAGTTTGAAGATGTCTTTATTGCATTATCTCATAAGTTTGATGTGTTATTTAGAATAAATATTTTTAAATGTATGGAATCTCAAAAGTTATTTCTTTCTGAAATAGTTTTTTATTTTGTTCAAGTTTTATTTTTTTAAATTAACACTTGTAGAGTTGATTCTATTTATTAAGTTGCTCTTTAAATGTTTCTTTTGGTAAAATTCTTTGGTATTCTTTTTCTATTTGGTAAAAAATTTTAAACCACATTCATATAATTCCTCGGCAAATATGTATAATATACAGAAGTATATATGCATAATATACCATTCACAGAAAATTTTTTATCATTACTCATTCGAAACAAAACTGGCCAAAATTCTCATATTTTACTCAGTAGATAATATTTTTCTACATTGCAGAAAATTTTGAACATAACTCATTATTAAAAAAAAAAAAATTTAAATTCTCTATTTTACATGCAGTTAATGTTTTTAAACATTGCAGAAATTTTTTTAGTTTTACTCATTAGAGACGAAAATTCCTCAATCTTAACTTGAAGGAGAATTTTTTTCTCAGCTTTGCACCTACACACTTTTCAATTGATTTTGTCATTGCATTTGGGTTTCAGGCATGTTGTTATTTATAATAATCAATATCAAGTTCTAATGATATTTTTGTGATGGATTGAATTAAAGACTGTTTAAAAAAGACATTTTTGTCTCACTTTGTTATTTTAGAAAGCTGAAAAGAACCACATTGAACTTAAATGCATTAATTAAAATTAGTATTTTAAACATGTTTATAACAAGTCTAAATTATTATTCTCTTACCATGTTATCATTCTCTCATTTTAATAAACAAAAATTATATTGTTTGAGCATAACTGCTAAGTTTTTCTTGTCTTCTCATGTATTTTATTACAAAAGAATTTAGAAATTTTATGTCACTACCTGTTAACAGTTATATTTCCAGAGAATGATAAAATCTCTGCAAATAAATTTGGTTTTAATCATCCACATGTTTCTTTAATATTTCTCGAAGTTTAACTGGATTCAGTGCTGTAAAGAATCAACTCTTTTCTGGATTAGTTGTTAGTGTATCTCAGGTAATTATATCAGATAAAATTGTAAATAAAATGAAACTTGTTAAAATTTTAAATTTGCTTATTTATTTTTAGAATTGTAAAAGAACGATGTAGTGAAATCAATCAGCATATGATATATTTTTCTGTATTTACTCAGTAGAAATTAAAATGAACAGTGGTTTATTAGTACGAGATCACTGAAATCCAACTCTCATCACTCTCTGGTCAGTGACCTAACACGATCAATCGGGTGTACAGAGATAGTAAACTGTTTGGGTTATTTGATGTTTTGGTCTGTGTTTCTTTATCATAATGTTGAAAAGATACATTCTCTGTAGTTTTTCATCTTAAATATAATCTGACATTCAATTATATGAAAATGTCAGAATTTCTTCATTATTCAATTCTCTGTTCTTTTTCACCTAATTTTATACAAATTTCTTTCTTTTTTTTAAATTTAATATAATGCGCTACTTTTTGTAAATATGCAATACTAAATCTGCTTATTAAAACATAATTATGAAATTTCAATTTATTAAAAATTATTTAAATTTTTTGATTAGTTAACAGAAAATTTAAATAGGTTCTTCAATAGGGGTGTGTGAATAGGCCAGTTAAAATGTTTACATAATAGTGTTATATTTTAATTACTTGTCCTTTGGATCAGTGGCTGAATTTTCTGTCTGAAAATTTTTCTTGCAAGCATAGAACATATGAAGTCTTTCTTTATAACCAGCCTCAGTATAATTTAGAAATCACCATTGAAGTAAAAAAAAAAGTATGCACATTGGGTGTCATACATTTAAGGAAATTAAAAATACATTATCAAACTTCAAAAAATCACTGCTTAAGAAAGCAGATGGAACTGAAATCATGAATTCAAGAGTGTCCCTCTGATGTTACTTGTCGAAACTCGATCTTTTATTTTCATAATGATTTATAATTTATCCTTTCTTGTAGTGGGTTAAATCTTATTCATAAAAATTACCATTTTTTTCCACATAAGTTTTAATAATTAGTTGTTAGCATCGAATTTATGCAAAACAGATAGGTTAAATACTGCCCGATGTTCTCTCTTTCATTTAGTAATTAGGCCAGTTGTTGAGTTACTTGTTCTGCAGTGAGGGGAATAATTTGAGTAGATGACCAACATTTTAAGAAGATGCTGGCTCCTATGTATTTGAACTAGAAATTTCCTGTCTGAGTGACTACCTGGAATAATACACTTATCTTGACTGTCTGATAGCATTCTGAAAAAAAAAAAAAAAAAATGAAAAAAAAAGAGCAAACATAATTCTCTGTAAGTCTTATTCCTGAAGCTATCATTAGGCATTCTCTGAAAGTCTATGCAGCAAATGTTTATTGTTTTGACCAGTTTATTTGTTGAGTTGAGTGACTCTGGTGAATTCTGTTGGTGACATCTTGATATTCTGTTAAATATCAAAAAGGATCTGTAACTACTATTCTGTGTTATTAATACAGCATGATTTTATTTTCTCAGAGATTCACAGTGTATTACTAGTCAAGCGCCTCAAAAAAGGCAACAACAAAAAAAAAAAAATTGCTTATGGGGGGAACATGAAAAAGTTAACAGCAAGGTGATTATAAACATCACCAGGCAATAAAACTGGTTTTGATATTTTTCAGTCAAAGTTTTGGTGTTTTCTGCAACGGAGGAAAAGCTTTTACCCTTTGTTATTTGCATGCAAGAGACAATGCAGTAAGAGAATTTTCCTAAATTAATCAAGTTTCGGGTGACTGGGAAATAATGGATGATGTCATACTTCCCGGTTGTCATCAGTATGGAGATGGGAGAAAAGGCATCTTCTTAATCTTAAAAGATGGTTGATTTTTGACTCAGTGCAGGCTCACGTCACCAACGCAATGAAGGAAAGTGTAGAACTTTTTCTGCCAAACTATCCATAATTCCATGGGATTGTGGGGAGACTGAATGTTCAACATATTTGCACTAGAAAAATTCTTTGAGCGACTTTTTTGGAAGTATGTGAGTAGGTAGTAAAGGCTAGGGTCGCAACCTAAACTATAACGAATGCTTTTTGCAAGGCTGTGATATTGCTTCGTTGTGTGTAAAATGAACCCATAAATACTAATATATTATTGACTTTTTCACTGATTTGGACAATGAAAACTACGAAATGGAACACGTTAATTAAAATTTTGATCTAAATGTATTAGAATTATTAAACTCTGATAATAACAAATCAGACTTTGAAGGTTTTGTTTATTTTGTACTGGTGTTTGTTTATCATATAATTATGTATTTTTTCATAAAAATAATAGTTAATTTAAAAATTTTTGTAATTTCCTTTAATTTAATATTTCATTTTTTTATGTGTTTTATTTAATTGTTAAAAGTTCATAATTCTTTTATTTAATATTTCGTTTTTAAATGCACATTATTTTATTTTATTACCTATACAAAATTTTACACTTGTATCATAGAATGATATATTAGCACAGATTATACGCCACAATTTTTTTCTGCGTGTCTGAAAATGGCTCTTGTGAAAAAGATGCAGAAAATGTCATTAATTTCTTTACTTGGGCTCGTATGAAAACAAAACTGAAAGTCCAAACAAATTTAGTTACAGGATTACAAGGTAACCTATCTAGATTTTGAAAGCTCAGTCGGACCTCGATTATTCGAAGTAATTGCGATCAGACCGTCATAGGATAATTGAGAGAGTTACCATTCTTTTCATTCTATTATCAATAAATTCTGAGTTTTTTCTTTTTTTTTTTTAAATAATAGTAATGTTTTTATTTTTTATTTTATTTAATATGTCTATTTATAAAATGCCTTTTTTCAAACTGGTGCAATAATATTTTATTTTAAAATTTTACTTCTACTTTTGTTCTCGATACTTCTCCAGATATTTTTTGAATCAATTATTTGCAGCATTAAACTCTGAATCATAAGATGATTACATATATTTACAAACTTTTTAAAGCTTTTTCTCAATTCCGATGTATTATGAAAATTTATTTCAGATAACTCAACTCTTTTAGCAGAGATTGGATGTCATAATGGTTTAACTAAACTAGTAATGATGAAATAAAGGATATTATTACTTTCAGATTTCTTTAGCAAAACCAAAGTAGACAGTTTTACCACAAAATGTTTGAATTTGAGAAGGAAAGAAAAATATACGCTCTTATTAAAAAACTACTTCAGAATTGACTTTTAGTTAACAGATTTTAAGAGGTTTAGATAATGAAGGTTCTATTATAAAAAAATATATATAGAATTAGAAAAAATCAAAAAGATTTCCTTTCCTTAATAAAATGTTTGATGTTAAAATTGTGACACAAAGCAATGTATTAATTGGTATTGGATTGAAAATTATTATTTTCAATTATCTTTTTACTTCTTGAAGTTTTCCTGTCCTTTTATATGATTTGTATAAAATTTTATGTAAACTTAGAACTTATGAATGTGAATATAACTTGTGAAAATGAAATGTGTACAATTCAGTACTTTAAATATATCATTGGATCAGTGACTTAATTTTAGGAGCACACTTTTGACAGTTGGATTACAATTTCAGACTTATACTGGAAAGACTGAAACATGACAAAAAATGAACCAAAGACCAGGCTGAATGATAAGAAAAACTTTGCATCTTAGTAGTGTTTTCTTTTTTGTACTCATAAAAATTTCTGCTAATTTTTTTGTTGAATTTTTCCTCCATATTTCTTAATGACGTCAACAAAAAGTTTTAATGGGAGAATTCAAAAGAAATTAGTTGTTTTATTATTTTTTTTTTTTATTAAGACTTAATGCAGAAAATTAACTTTTGCTGTACTGATTTTACAGATGGAGAGAGAAGATAAAAAGAAAATTTGGGCAATGGTGTCGTTTTATGGTGGAACATTTGTTCTCAATTATTCTAAGTCTTGCACTCATTTAATAGTTGGAGCAGTTGAAGGGGTGAGCTCTTGACTTTTTTTTCTCTTTTTCCCCCCTCTGTTTTAAATGAGAACCTCAGACTTCTATTTTTCCTTTTTTCTGATTTTCTTCTTTTTCTAATTTTATATCTTTCATTTTTAAAATTGTTAAAAAATAACTACACCAAAACTTTCCTATCTTGCTCTTTTAAAATTTATAAAAACTAGTCAGATTAAACTTTAAATCCATAGATAAATATAGATTGAGGTCGAATTTTGTATTATTAAATTTCAGATCTTTTAGTAGTGGTCCCTAAAAATCCTTATTTTTCTTTGTCCCTTAATTTTAGAATTTAGTTACTTAAAGTCCCGATTTTCTATTATATATGTTATACTATTTCTTTTCATATCATTTTTTTCTCTCTTTTTGGAATATTTCTCCCTTTAAGAAGAATATCCCTTCAATTTAAGGAATTATCCCAGAACTGAAATTTTTTTTTATGCATTTCTTATTCTAAATAAAATACACAGAAAAATTAATTAAAATTACCATTATTTTTTTTTAGTCGGTAAAAAGTTGGAACTTGTATTTTAGAAATTAAGGGCACTTAAAAAAAAAAACAATAAATAATATCTTCAGTCAGCAAGTATAAATTTTCTTATTTTTTTCCCAATTTTTTTTTACAATTTTTATATTTAATATTAAGTTCCTGTTTTAATGCTATTGTTTAGAAGAAATTCATTAAATACCTTGTTTTCTTTTAATAATTTGGTTACTTGGTTTGTTAGTTTGGTTAAAGGTCTCGGGTTTAAGAATGTTGTTTATATAATTCACTCATTATATTTTTATAATGTTATAAATATTCTCAATTGTATTACTATGTGAAAGAAAGTTATAATTTACTTATTTTGAGTAAATTAGCTTTAAAAATTCAAGGTTGACAATAAAAAATAAAGATGCCCTTTTTTTTCCTTCCTGGAAGCTATCAATTTGCAAAATCTATATTTTTAATATGATGGTATTTTAATTTGCTGCAAATGACCCACCCATTCATATATATAAAACATATTCATCAGCTATCTGTTTCCAAATGCATGCACTTTCCGCCTTTCACTGTGAAATTTATTTAAAGACTCTCACTTAGTACTTTCATTCTTCAGTGGTTTGTAAAACTTAAAGACTTAGCTAAAAGTAATGTATAGTTTCATGAGACTTAATTAAGATATTTTTCCTAGAATTCATGAATTTTTTTAAAAAGTTCGCTTATAACCTAGCTCTTAAATTAAATTGGCATTTCTGTTATCAATTTTAGTTATTTATACAATAATTGAATCTTATTTAATTTGCATATTAATAATATTCCAAGACAATTTGAACATCATTTTTTGAAGTGCTATATTCAGGGTTGTCTGGTTTAAACAAATGTGATTTAAAGTAAATGCTATTTTTTAAATTAGTTTTTTTTTTTAAGTAATTTTTTTTACTTCTATATATAGTTTTAGTTTGAATAAACCAAATGAAATAACATTAAGTTTTCCATAAAAAAAAATTTACTTTTAAAATGAAATACTGATGTAAATCTGCATGTCTTAAAATAAACATAAATATATAATTTTTAAATACTTATAAATTATAATTTTCCCTGCAGAAATTTGTATACAGATATATTGGTGTGAGCAAATGCATTAAAATACATTAACAAGTTCATTTTCTAATTACTTTTAAAATTAGTTGAATAATTTGATTATTGAAGTAGTAGTTAAAGTAGTAATCTTTTTTAAGCTATTTTGCTACAATCATAACTACAATCATCATCATACAATAATTCTTTGCTAAAATCATAAGTATCAATGGAAATGAAGAGCTTTTCTAAATTTTATACTTTACTTTTCGGTTTATGTTTAGAATTTTTACTGTTATCAGCATAAATAAGTTTTATTGTATTATGAGTTTTATTCATTTTTGTAATGTTTTCAAAATGCAAACATTTTAGTGTATTAAAAAATAATTCTAACAAAAAATTTTCAGAATCAATTTACAATATTTTCATTGTGTTTTATTTTACATATAGTTAATGCTGTTTTATGTAAATTAGCAAATTGCAGATCTCTAACAAAGAACAAATAAGCACACAATATTTTTTATCAGAAATTTCAGGACAACTACTAACTTTGATATTATTAAACTTAAAGTTCTATTAAAATGAATGAAAAAAGCAACAGTTTACACTTTATTTTTTATTACACTGTTTGAACTAAAACTTACTTTTACTATTTTCTATGCAACTCATGTCATTTTTGTACCTTTCGATCCAGGGGTGCTGTGAACTTATAATTCCCATGTTGCTGAATGATATTCCTAATTTGATCAAATCATATCTAAGCAACTGCAATTATTCTTATATATAGTGACAAAGCATCAAGAGTGACTCTAAATAAGCATAAGTTGTAAATAATATAGCTGAAAACTTCTCTTTTATTTCACCAAGATAATTTAACTTTTATATTTTAAGTAGTAGCTAAGTTTATACTTTGATATTATTATTTTTATTTAATAAGTTTGATTTTAAATGTTATTTATTATCATTATACCTAATTATTTTAAACATTTTAAAACCTATGAATAATCATTTATGCAGTTTTAGACATTAATAAAAATGAAGAAATTTCTGCTTAAAGTTATTGTTAGAATTTTTATTTCTCAAAAACAAAAAAACAAAACTTCTTGAAAAAGTGCAATTGTTGGCAGCTAAAAAATGATCTATCTAATATAATATCAGCAAACAAGCATATTTTTAGAAGCCTAATCTATAATAAAATCAAATTTTCTAACAGTTCTTAAGACTAGTAGCTCTCAAACATCTCCAAAACAGCTTTCAATGTTAATCTATGGGGAAAAATATTAATTGTTTTTTTTTTTTAATTGACCCTAGTATTCGCTATTTTTGAATCAGTTTTTCTAAACTGAATCAGGGCTTGTAATATTTTCTTTTCCTTTTTTTTTTGTTTTCTTTTTTTGTTTTTTCTTTTAAGTTTAATGGATAACTTTTAAAACTATTTTAAAAGTGTACATTTTTTACCCCCTTTATCAATAAACTTATAATGTTTTTTTTTTTTTTTTTTTTTTTTTAAACGAAGATTAGAAGTTTTTAAAAAATGTTAAGAGAACTATTTTTTAAAATGAATTTTTTTTCTACAGCGATGATTGTGCTCCGGAAAAATCTGGATTTCTGGATTTATTACTAACCTCAATCCGGTTTCCTGAAATCAAAGGTTCAGAAATTTCATGAAATCATCGATCAGAAATTCTTGTATATTTTATTTAAAAATATTAGAACTAGAATTCATACTTGGCATATCTTTCATTTGTAAATATTTTTTTCTGGTAGAACAATAAATGTGATTATAGATAAAAGTAAACTTACAAGTAATTAATTTAAATTATGCTGCATATAATTTCATTAGAGTTTCATGTTTTGAAAATATCAATGATTTTAATTTATAAAGACAAATTTTTTGAAATGCGTCATTAATGATTTTACTCAAGAAAGTTTCGGGATTTTTGAGTTGGGCTCACAATCACCCCTGTTTCCAGATATTTTTTTTTATCAAATGAGTTTTCTAATTCTGATCCTTGTCAATAAAGGGTATAGGAGAAAATCGCTCATGCGTAATAGAGAGGACGACTGCTGATACCAGATGTTTGATGTAGGGTTGCTTATTATTCTAGTTTAGTAGTTAATACTTAGCTAATTCAATTATTCTTGTTTAGCAATAAGTATTAGTTTAAATTAAAGTTTCTATTCGTATTTACTCTTTATTTTATTTTTAAAAACTACTGTTTTCTTAATTTACTTTTATACAAAATATTGAAATATATTTAACTTATTATAATGCTTTATCTTTAAATGAATAATGTCTTATTTTCTTAAATAAATATAAATATTACATCTAGATGAATTATATGTACTTATTAATTTTAGTTTGGATATTCCATTTTTTAAAAAAATTAATTCACTGTTTAGATAATAATTACACACCCAAATCAAGTTATATGTGTTTATAGGTTTAATTCTGATTACTATTACAAATATTTACTTTGTTAGGAATATTCACAACTGTTAAAAATTTTATTAGTTTCCTTTTTTGGGAGAGGGGGGATATAAATGACTTTTTTAGTGAATTTAAAGTTCATGATTATTTTTTTTTTAATAAATAACATTTATTTAAAAATGCACCTTTAAATGTTCTTTTTCTCATAATTTTAAATTTAAAATATAAAAAATAAGCTTTTAAGTTTATCAATTAATCAATTTTTTTGTTTACATTTTTTTCTGAAGAAAATTTATGCACAGAAATTGTCATTTATCATTGGCTTTAATTATTTTTTTAATTAAAAGGTTCAAATTTTTCTCTGATTTTGAAAATGAGTGAGAATTACTTTTTGAAATATGCATATAAAATAGTATAAGAGGTTAATTTAAAAATTGTTTTGAATCAAATTCAGTTAATACATAATATTACACATTTTGATAAATTTTAATGGTAGAAAGGGAGTGCCCTTTCAAAACTCAAGGTGCCTTTTTCTGTTAGGAAGCACACTGGCCTTTTTTTAGTCCTAGGGAGAATGCTGGTAAAATAGAATAGTTGAATACTATGAAATAATTTGGAATGTGCTTTAGTTAATTTCAATTAAGGGCTTAAAATATTATTCAACATATTTTTTTTTTAAAAAATGGAGAAAACCTGAATTTAACCAAGAAAAAACATGTTCTATTAGTTTTATAAAGTATCATACTTAAAAAGTCAATTTTTAAGTGTTATCAATATTATTCTTATTTCAAATCTTTTTGCTAATATGAACAATATCCCGTTCCAACGATACATAGCTGTATATTTCAAATTTACACAAAACACTGAATCTAAGGACAAAGGAAATGCATTATAAAATGAAAAAGAAACAATATTTTATTTTGCATTCCTTTTTCCAAGAAAATTTTATTTCCATTGCCTTTATTTCCATTGTGTTTATTTCCCTTATTTTTTTCCACTAAGGTCTTACTTATTTCCTAATGCTTTTTGTTTTTCAGGTTTTATGTTTGTCTGTAGTTTAGATTTCGTTTTCTGCCTTTGAAACTGAATTTTTTTTCCTTCCTATTTGGAAAACACTGATTTATATTGAAGTTTTATTTTACCTAATTACATGCAATAAAATAGGTTCATAAGTTCCAAAAGTGTAAAAAAATTATTATAAATATACTCATGTTATATATTTTATTACTATACTTAGTAAGCTCAAGTATTTATTATTTTTTCATTTATTTATTAATATTATTTTATACTTAAGGAAAAATACTCTAAAGCTCTAAGTATGGGGGAAAAAGTAGTCACACCAGACTGGATAACAGATTCAATTAGAAATAGATGTCTATGTGATGAAGATTTATATCATCCAAAACTTTTAATTCTACCTGAACCAGAAGTTCCAGATATTCCTTCACCTGAATCGCCTGCTTTGAATTCTGCCTTGATATCCCTTGACAAAATTAATATTAGTTCCGAAATTACAACTGAAAATCAGCATGGAATTTCTGAAGAAGCGCTTCAAAATTTTCCACAGCAAATTAAAATGACAAATATTGAGCAAAAGTTGTCTCAAGATATTATACGAAACATTGCTGTGTCTAGTAGCAGTCTTGATACAAGTATGAAGTCGTTGCAGCCTGATCAACAAATATATATTACCAATAAAACTCTCAGTTTAACTCCAGGGTCACATCAAGTCAATATTTTGACAAAACAACAGACATCTGTGTCACAGAGCTCTTACCAACAAGTTTTGCAAAATCAGCAACTTATTCAACAAGGTGAACAAAAACTAAACCAAGCACTTCAGCAATTGCAGGCTCAACAACAGCAGCAGCAGCAACAACAACTGCAACAGCAGCAACAACCCCTAATACAGCAAAGAGCTCTTCAGTCAACACCAACACAAATTCCTCAACAAAAAATTCAATTGACTCAACAACGTATTGCCCTTATGCAGCAACAACAGCTTGCACAACAATCTATACAAATGCAAAGACTGCAACAAATTCAACAGCAGCAGCTGCGAAACAGGCAAGCTCAAGGGCTTCCTGCTGCTCAATTAGCTCAGCTACAACAGCAGCATGTTCAACAGCAACAATTATTGCGGCAGCAGCATCAGCAGCAGCAACAGCAATTGCAACAGCAGATACAGCAACAATTGCAACAGTCTCATTTACAACCACAGCAGCAGCCCCTCTTACAGCAACAGAAGCAACTACAGCAACAACAGATACATCAATTGCAGCCGCAACAAATTCAATTTCCACAACAAATATTGCAGCAACAAGCTTCAAATACAACTAATCAAATTCAGCAGCCTCAAGTTCAAATGCAGAGACAGCAAGTTCCTCAAACTCTTTTGCAAAAACCAGCCCAGCTTAACATTTCCCAAATTTCTCATCAAACTAGTGGAACTCAACAAAATCAAATAAATGTAATGCAGTCACCCAAAACCAACCAAAATGTACACATTCAAATGTCACAAATTAGGCATCAACAGCAAACTATTCAACAGCTTCAACAACAGCAATCTTTAACACCTCTGCAGCAGCAAGCATTGCAAAAACATCAATTGCAACAACAACTGTTGAAACAACAACATATGCAGCATGTACATCAGCAACAGCAGCAAGCTCAACAAAGGGTATTGACACAATCTCCAAACATGCCCCCTTCTCCTCTTCACTCTCAGCAACAAAATATTTTGCAGCCATCTCCTCGTCAGTCACCTTTACAGCAACAGTCTCCTATGCAACAATCTCCTTTGCAACAATCACCTTTGCAGCATTCTCCCTTGCAACATTCACCTCAACATCCTGCTGTTCAGTCCCAACAAACTAATATTCAAATTCAACATCAGCAATCGCCACTACCAACTCAACGACCTCAAACTCCTCTTCAACAACCTTCTCCACAACATCCACAATTGCCAGTGCCACTTTCTCCCCTTCAACAAGCTCAGCAATTAGCTCTTGAAAAAGCTCAAGCTGTTGAAAAGCAACAAACAGAGTTAATTAAAGTTCAGTTGAAACAGGCATCTATAGAACAAGCTCGACTTCAAGCTCTGGAAAAAGCGAGATTGCAACAATCTTTAGAGAAAGTACAACAGCAACAAATTGCTTTAGATAAAGCACAATTACATCAAGTTGCTTTAGAAAAAGCTCAATTACAAGCAGGTATAGAAAACTCACAAATATCTCAAAACATTTTGCAGCATCAACAATTGCAAAGAACTCTTGGTCAACAGCAAGTACCTTTGACTCAACAGCAAATCAATCAACTGCAGTTGCAAAAAAGAAATATTCAACAAATGCCTCAGTCTCTACAATCTTTACAATTATTACAACCTACTCAAAAAGTTGATCTATCAACAAGCATTCAGTCCTCCCAAATGCTTAACTCTGGAACTCAGTTTGTGACTCAACAAAGTCAGCTTCAAACTGTTGTTAAGACAGCAAACTTGCAAAACTCCCAACAGGGCTTACTACAAAGGCTACAAATACCACAGATATCAGTGCAACAACTTCAAAGATTGCAAATGCAACAAAATGCATCTGTGCAACGCTTACATGTTCAAAATTCTCAAGCTCAGCAATTACAGTTGCAACAAGGGGCTCTTCACAGTCCATCACATCAGCAGTTACAACAGGGAAAATCACTGTCTCAAATTTCATCTGGGCAGCACATGCAAATACAGCATGGAAGCTCTCAACAGTTGCAAGGAACTCAAGCTCAGCAAATACAACAGATAGCTCAGCAGCTTAGGATGCAGCAGACATCGCCAGCACAGCAATTACAGCAAGGATCACCTGCTCAACTTTCTCAAGGATCACCTGCTCAGATGCCTCAAGGATCGCCAGCTCATCCCTCTAATCAAGTGCAAGGCTCTCCAAGCCAACAGATGCAGTTGTCACTAGGCTCTCCAGTACAGAATGCAATGATGTCCCAAGATTCTCCTCAGCAAGGATCCCATACTCCAACACAGCAACTGCAGCAGATACAATTGCAACATGTCTCATCTCAGCAGAGTTCAGTTCAAGCGCCCTCTCGATCAATGTCTCAACCTTCACAACTTTCTCAATTGCAGTTGCAAACTCAGTTACAACAAGTCTCTTCTCACCAAAGTTCAATGAGTCAGACATCTTTGCAAACTCAACAAACAGATAATCAAAAAGCTATGCAAGAATCATCACAGTCTCCTTCTGTGCCCTCTTCGTCTGGGTCTCAAGATATCACAGTACCTTCTTCTTTGCAATCTGTTTCTTTGCAGCAAGTACCTTCAAAGTTAATACATGCCTCTCAAACACCTGATCAGTTGCAGTCATCTCCTCAGCAACCACCTGTTCAGCAAGGAAATCACCAGACGGAGCTCCATTCTCAATTGCAAATATCTCAAGCTCAAATTCAACAAATTAATTCTACTCATGATTTAAATCCACCTTCAACCCCTAGTCCTCTTCGTCAAACTTCTCCAATACATGCTGCATTGCAAAAAGTTTCACAAATACCTCGATTACAATCAGGTCAAATGGCACAGCCATCTGCTCAACAAATACTTTTGAAACAGGTTTCGACACAGTCTCAACTCCAGAATGCTACTTCTTTACCTCAGGGAACTGCCCAAAATGTGAACCAACAAATTCATTTATCGCAAGCTTCAGTTCAGCAAGTGCAATTACAGCAAGTTCTGCAGCAGGCTCGAATCCAGCAACTTCGCCAACAGCAAGCCCAATTGCAGCAGTCTATGACTCAAGCTCAGAATTCACCCCAACATGTGCAGACTAGTAACATATCTTCCAATTCTCTACAACAAACTCACATTCTACAGTCTCCCCAGGACCCACAAAGTTCTGGCCAGTTATTGAGACAGTCATTACCGTCACCTCAGAGTGGTATTCAGGCTCAACAACCTAGAATGTCTTCACCTTTGCAACAAGCTCAGTTGCAGCAACTGGCATTACAGCAAGCTCAATTGCAAAAATCTTCTCTCTCGCAGACAATATTACAGCAAAATCAGTTGCAATCTACCGTACGACACACTGCTATTCAACAAACTCGATTACAACAACCTATTACATCTCCTACCCAGCATGTTATGACACAAAGCAACTTACCACGACCATCTCAACAAATTCAAGTTCAAACACAGGTTGTTACTAAACAAATTCATTTGCAACAACAGTCCCCTCAAATACTGCAACAACAATCTCCACAAACCCCTTCATCTCCTCAACTTCAGACTCAGCCTCGATTTACCCATCAAATGTCACCAGTTCTACGACAAGTCCAAAAACAATTTCAAGCTACTTTACCTGCCGCCCAACAGCCTATGCATGGGCAGCCTCCTGTTCAAGGTTTACATCAGCAACAAATTTTGCAACAAAGGCAGCAGATTCAACAGCAGTTGGCATTACAACAACTTCGCCAGAGACAACTACAGCAGCAACAGTTACAAAGTAATTCTCAACAACCCCAACAAACTATGCAACATATTATCACAAATCAACCATCCGTTATGATGAAACCTCCTCCACAATATCCGTATGATCGTCAACAACTTCAAGGTCAACCTAGGTTGCAGTTTCCACCCCAACCAAGGCAGTTGACGTCTCCACAGCAGCCTCAGAGTCCTTGGCCTCAAGCAGTTGCTGGCCAGCAAACACAATTTTTAAGTCGCTCTCCTGGTGTTAATCCTCAACCCTCACCTCAGTGGCAACACGTGCAGCAGCAATCTCCAAAAGAGGAGTTGACTCTTAGTCCTAAGCCAGCTCAATTACAACAGCAAGCAGTATGGCAACAACCCAGACCACCATCTTCTGAAAACAGAGATGTGCCAGTAACAGCACCTCAGGTTGTGTCACAGCAGCAAACTTTATGGAAACAAACTCAACCACTTCAGCAGCGAGATTCAACTCAACTATCACCTCAACAAGTACAAATCCAATCTTACCAATTAAAGCAACTTGAAATGCGTAGGCAACAGTTATTGCAACAACAACAGCAGCAGCAAGTGTCAGGTATACGTCCAACACAGTTTTCCCCTCAAGGGGATCAGTTGGCCTCTCCCAGATTGTCAACTCCTTCTCCTCAACATCAATCATTGGCTGTTCCTGCTCAGTATCAACCTCAAAATGCTCCGGGAATTCTTTCACAGACATCTCCAGGTTCCTCTCAAGCTGCAACTCAAGTTACTCCTAAAACGAAGACAGCACTGGCTAATTTACTTAACACTCGATTGCAGACCACAAGTCGTTCAGTAGATGGAGAAACACTTATAAGAACTACGCAAGGAATATCGGTGAGTTTTCATGCAATATTTTATTGAAATTCTTTGTTCGTGTAAGCTATTGGTTATGCCGTTAGTCTTAAAAACAATCAAAAGTCTAAAACTTAGTTTTAAAAAAGGTTCATTTTTATCAGATGTACTTAAAGTGCCTTCATTGTGATTATTAAGAGTAGGTTCTTCCTTGTTCTGCATCATTTGTGTAATATTAGGAATAATTACAGGTATCTGCTCAATCTTTACCTCGTAGAGCAAGTTCAGAAGGAATTACTGTGTTACATCATCAAACTCAGTTGGCTGAGCGTTCACAAGTTCCTGCTGTTCCTCAAGCAGTTTTCTATGGACATGATCCCAAAGTGAATGGTAGTTACATTTCATATTATTGTTTTAGTTGTTAATTATGTAAGAAGAAGGAGACAAAAATATAAATAAAACATACTTACAAATATGATCATGAGGAGTCAATTATATAAATATATAATATATAAGTAAATTTTTTTTAAAATGAATGGCACTAAAATTAAGATTTTTGCTTGTCATTATTTATTTTTGGACAATTCTATCTAAAGCAGACACTAAGACCATTTTTAAAATTTTAGAAAAAGATATATATATATATATATATATAGCAAAATAAATAAATACAAAAGAACTAGAAAAAATTAGGAAAAACAATAAGTATCATTTATTGCGCATAAGCTGCAAGTAAATAGAACTCATAAGATAAGTTTAAAATGAAGATAAAACAAACGTAAATTACAGACAAATAAGGAAAGGAGGGGGGGGGGGATAATAATAATGACAAACAACTGGGGAAAGAAAAAGAATTAATTAATTTAAAAAAAAAAAGGATAAAGTTTTTTTAAAAAACCGGAAAATAAAAGATATAATCTTTTCATCAGCCCACACGATTATATCCGAAAAATAGTGATTTCTAATATTGTATCAATATAGCCAAAGCAAAATATATCAATACAATAGTGTGAGGAGCACTCAAAAAATTTTTTTACAAAAATTACGACAAAAAAAAGAAAAAACAAATTAAACACAATAAGTAAAAAAAAAAAAGTAAAAATAACACGTGTTTTTTTTACTTATTGTGTTTAATTTGTTTGGTTTTTTTTTGTCGTAATTTTTGTAAAAAATTTTTTTGAGTGCTCCTCACACTATCGTATTGATATATTTTGCTTTGGCTATATTGATACAATATTAAAAAGCACTCTTTTTCGGATATAATCGTGTGGGCTGATGAAAAGATTATATCTTTTATTTTCCGGTTTTTTAAAAAAACTTTATCCTTTTTTTTTTTTTTTTAAATTAATTAATTCTTTTTCTTTCCCCAGTTGTTTGTCATTATTATTATTTCCCCCCCCCCCTCCTTTTTTCATTTGTCTGTAATTTACCTTTGTTTTATCTTCATTTTAAACTTATATACAATGAAACCTCCGTTAAGCGGACTTTCAAGGGAACAAAAAATTTGTCCGTTTATGAGAGTTGTCCGCTTACGGGAAGTGTACCCTAATAACGAAGTACAACACTGTTAATTGCTTTTAGAATATTTTCTAAGATGTAGAAGTAATTAAATAATTTACAATAACTATCTACAAGGACATTTATTTAAACTTTAGGAAAAATGAAAAAAGAATATATAAAGAAGTTTGATATAAATACATAATTCTAGATGTAGCTACAGATAAATGATATAATTTACCGATTAGCATAGATACTCAAGTCAGATGTATGATACCGAATAGGAGCTTTCAGTCTTCATTCGGTTTCAGTTATTAAGTTTAACTCCCTTTACATTGATAGGGAACATGGTTAATACCTTCTTGAATGTAAACCTCCCACGATTCACAGTTAAGTCATGAGAACCTATGGAGTTGAATGTTCACAATTGATCAGCTATCAAGCGTCTGAATAAGCCTTTCATTTATATAAACACATCAAAGATTATATTTCTGTTCTCTTTTTTACCCCAGCTAAGTTAAAGTCTTCAAATTGCTAAGAAAATTAAAGAAATTTTCAATGGCGGAGAAGCATTGAAAGCATTTAAGATGTCATTTACACTTGAGGGGTCTCATAACCTGTGTGGTCCAGATAAAAAGATCAATAGATGCTGCTGTCAGAATTATTTCAGAAGAGCAGTATCATTTTCTCTCCTTTCTTTACAATGATAAGGCAAGGTGACAGGAGAAAGATTGATCAGTAGTGAAATAGCTTAACAATATTTTTAGTTATGGATAAGGCAAAAAATTTACATGTTTTAAAAATGGCGAAAAGTTGTATTTTTCCCTGTGCAATTAAAAACAGAAATAGTTTTTTTTTCTTTCAAATTTTGAAAAAGTAGTGTTCGGATTGAAGAGATGGAAAATAACGTTTGAGGGCCAAAATGACTGTCCGCGGCCGGTTACGGGAGTGTCCGCTTTGCGGAGAATATGCATAATGGTTTATTCATAGAAGATTCCCGGGGAATAAAAAATATGTCCGTATTGAGAGGCGTCCGTTTTGCAGGAGTGTCCATAACAGGAGGTTTCACTGTATATATATATTTGGTCTTTAGTTGAAGAAAAAAGTCAAAATTTCATGAAAATAAAGTATAATAATGTGTTTAAATTTTTTATGATCAATTCTGTTAATGTTTCCTTAAGGAGAATAATTTCTGGTCTTATATTCAAAATTTTGACTTCTCATATTACCTTAAAACATGAAATAAATCTTTCGATTCTTTTTCGTATAAATTAGAATTTATAAAAATACAATAAAGATGTGAATAAAAATTATTCTATTTTTTCAGCCTATCTTAATAATAGAATCCTGTCATATCTGTCACAAAGAATGAGGGTTCGCAGTTGTCCTGATAAAAAATATTCTGTCCTTTTTACTGATTTGTCCTGATATTACTGATTTTTTTTATGTGTTCAGAACACACCATTTCTATGTTAAAATATTCTTTTGGATTTTTAAAGCATTTCTTTCACTAGAAAAGAAATAAGAAAAACTTATTTATGTCAAAACTAGTATATTATTATTAAAAAAGTGGAATCCAAACCGTGTTTCAAGTGAAAAAGAGATAGTGTGAGAAACAAAACTCCTTTTTTAACGTCCTCTTTTCCTCCCTTTGAAAAATTTATTTTCTTTAAAATTGATAATTATGATTTTATTATGTCATGTCTTAAAAATTAAGTTTTTTTTGTTTTTTTTTTTTTGTTGAGAGACTAAAAATTCTGACATACGCAATTCCAAAGTAATTAGTTATATTTCTCAGTCACTTTAAATTCCTGCTCATTTATTGTCATGTCAATCACAGAATATTTTTATTTTATTCATTAAAATGTATTTTCCTTAAATAACATAATATTTTTTGTTATTTTTAACTGACAGGTATGTAAGTTACTGCACAGCAAAATTTGTGAAGCTATTTAGTATCTAAAATTAATAAAAAAAGCTGTCTGATGTCATGTCTGTCACAATTGACCTTTTGCTTTGATGTTTCTTAATTTATATAATCCACAACTAAGTTTTTTTTTATTTGATACCAAAATAACTCAAAATTTGTATAAATGATTAATATTTGTATAAAAGTAGTTGCTTATAAAAAAAAAGGCCTTATAAATTTTGTGCTATGTTTATTTTATATTTAAGAAAGAAATGTTTAAGATTAAATGCCTCTGGTTGTTAGATGTCAGTTCACCTTGTTTCTTAAGGAACTCCATTAGAGCTTGAGGAATATATTTTATGTGCTGTGTGTTATTTTAATTATATTTTGCATAATTATAAGTTTGACCTTGTTATTTCAGTTATAAATTAATTATCTGAAAATTAATAAATGTATAACCATTATAGTGCCATCTGATCTGTGCCTGTTAGGATGTGTTTTTTGTATAGAAGATTATGAAAAATCCACAGATGTTTCAATGTGGGCAAAGGTAAAGCTTTTCAATGATAAAAATCTTTTAAGACTTCTTTTAGGGATCTTTTTTTATTTTATTCATTATTTTTAATAATCTTGGATATTCTGCAGTCAGTTACATTAATTATTCAGTCAGGTGGGCTGATTGGCAATATTCAGCCAAACTCACTTTTTGGTGGAAAACTTAGTTAACTCTGATACACTATATTTATTACTATCTCTTAAAGCTGAGAAATTATATTGCCTGCTATGTACCGGGCATATCAAAATTTTGATCATTCACACATTCTTTATCTTTACACATATCAGGTTGTTCATATAAATACTTAATCAGTAATACCGTAAAATACTATTTACGTGCTCCTGATATTTTGATGGTCATTAGACGATAACACTTTAATGTTTATTTGTACCACCATTGCTTATTTGTGCAAACTAATCAAAAAAATATGCAAAATAACTCCATCAGTTCTTAATTATTTTGAATGCTTTCTTTACTACATCTGATTTATACTTAAAAATAAAAGTGTTTATGTAGATATTGTTTTTTACGGAATAATAACTGGTACGTTAATCTGATTCAAAAAATATTTCATTCCATCATGTATTTTGTAAGAAGTAAAAATTGTTTGATTATGTCTTGTGTATTTACTTTAAATTTCGTCAGGTGATCAAAGAGAATGGAGGAGAAATAGAATCTTCTTACAGTAGCAAATGCACCCATGTTATATGCGAAAGTCAACGAAACTCTGTTGTCCAACAAGTTAGTATTTGTTTTGACAATCTATACTAATTCATTTGTTTTTTTTTAACTACCGTATTTTTCGGCGGCAGCGCCGCGGCGCTATCGAAAAAAAAGTTGTTTTTTTCCTACATGCGGCGCTTCCGATGCAGCGGCGCTTCCGAGGAAATAATTTTTAGCAGCAAAAACATTTCTCAAGTAAATTTATTTAAGATGAAATAATTTTCTGAGAGAAAGACTATTAAATAAAATTAATAACGAAGTTGACGAAATATTTGTACGTATCGCGATCTGCTGCAGAACAATTGCCAATTCTTAGCAAACTTTCGGCAGCAGCCTGCAAGAAAATAAATAAACGAAATAATAATTTTAAAAAAACATCGCGTAAGGAGAAAATTTAAAAGGTAAGCATCTTGTATCCACCCCCAGCTTAAAGAAAAATCGAAAGCTAGAAATCTACTTAGCGCCTTGGCAATTGTATTTGGAGCGGACAGAAAAGGAAGTAATAGGACCCCAAATCCGGCACTCACGGGACCGATGAAATGCCGAACTTCGGATCTCTTTCGGAAATTCCAATATGGCGCTCAAATATTACTATAATTCAATTTTAGAAAAACCAATAAAATTAGTCAAGTTTCGATCGTAGATTATGATGGGGTGAATTTAAAACTGGTCCATCTTAAGAAATTTTATTAATTAAAATAATCATCTATATAATATAATCGAGAAGAAATAATCGGAAGGAGAAATAATTCAAGAAGTAATCCGAATCCTCCGATGAAGAAGAAATAATCGTTTCTTCTTCGGAGCAAGATCATAGTTCTTGTTTTTTTCTTTTAGATAACATTTTGTTTTAACAAAAGACGCTCACCTCACAAGAAAAAAAAAGCTAACAAAGAACTACAAAAAAAAGTAACAATTTATGCTAAGGAACTAACGATAACAGCAAAAAACAAGCTAAAAACTAATAACGATAAAAAAAAATAATAAAAGAAACAACTAACAACAAGAAAAAAAACAAGCTAACTAACAAAAAAAAATTAACAGTTAATAACTAATAAAAAAGCCGCAAAATAAAAAATAAATGAATCAAATAAAAAACCGCAAAAGGGATAGAATTCATTTTGTACTCCACGTGGTAGTTTCAATGTCAACTGGGTGTGGCCAATTTATGGTCAAACAGAAGAGGGAAATGTGGGGACTAACCAGTAATGCACAAGCTCAGCTGTCAAGATTGATTGATCAGTTTCTTCCAACTTGCATTTCTTTATTTTGTTCATTGGAAATGAAGGTGTTTTTACTTTTCACTTTATTTGAAACTGCTTTAGAAACAGATGTTTCCTTTGACACAGATTTATTATATATTTTTTTGAAGCTTTTTTATTTTTAAAAGATAAAATAAAGTTACTTACTTCAACAAAATAAAATTCCAAATAAAAAGAGAATATAGCTGATTTTTTTGTCTCATCAATATATATTTCTTAAAAAAAAAAAAAAAAAAAAAAAATTTAGATCAGATTAAGTGCCGGATTAGGGGTCCAATACTGTATGCCCTTTTCTTTTCCCCAACCCCTTTATTTGAAACTGCTTTAGAAACAGATGTTTCCTTTGACACAGATTTATTATATATTTTTTTCAAGCTTTTTTATTTTTAAAAGATAAAATAAAGTTACTTACTTCAACAAAATAAAATTCCAAATAAAAAGAGAATATAGCTGATTTTTTTGTGTCATCAATATATATTTCTTAAAAAAAAAAAAAAAAAAAAAATTAGATCAGATTAAGTGCCGGATTAGGGGTCCAATACTGTATGCCCTTTTCTTTTCCCCAACCCCTTTAAAAATAACTGATTGATTCCTCCTAAACAGCTCCAGTAGAAATGACAAGCAGAGGAATTTTTCATCAGAATTTTTTTGGGGCGCTCTTAGTTATTTCTTATTCTTGTTATTATTAGTTTTTCCTTAGTTTGTTTAGTGTAATAAATTTTTTAAAATCTTTTTATTTTAAAATCTTTTTTTTAATAAATTTTTCATTTTATTTTTCTTATTACATTGTTTTACGGATTTCTGTAATTAGTCCAGCATTAATTCAGCTGCTGAGCATAGAAATATTTTTTTGCTGTTAATTATTTGCTATAATGTTTTTTTGGCGCGGTGCCAACTGGTAAGAACAACTTTATTTTATATCGTTTTTTTATTTTTTATTTTTTTTGCTGAAGGAGAAAACTTTTTTCACGTCAACTCTTTGTTAACGCAGTTTAGGATATTCTCTCCCCACCCCCCAAATAATTTAGAAATTACGTTATTTGATGTATTAAAAAATAATTTGTTGCACTTAACATTATTTTCAGAATTATTTGTTGTACTTAAGTTTATTTTTTGGCGTGGTGCCAACAGATAAGAACAATTTTATTTTATATTGTTTTGTTGCTTTTTTTTTTTTTTTTTTTTTTTTTTTTTTTTTTTTTTTTTTTGCTGCTGAAAAATAAATTTTTCATTATAATTTAGAAATTAAAACCTTACTTTATGAAATGTATAAAAAATTTATATTTTTTATTATACAGATATTCTAAATGGTAATTTAAAGGTCTCTTGCATAAGGATGCTGATATGCGCGGTGTAGTGCCATTGCGGCGCTTGCGCCGGAGCGGCGCTTACTATAACCTTTTTTTTAAAAATTTCATTTTCATCGAAGTGCGGCGCTTTCGCCGAAAAATACGGTACTATTTTTTCTATGGCTATTCTCCATAATCTATGATTTAACCATACTGTGGCACAGTTAAAATTTTTCCCGAAGCATCCATATCTGAAAATTCAAATATGCTAGAATTGATGTATGAATCATAGATTTAAATTTTTTTATAAGTTTTGAAAAATTGATAGTTTTGTCTTATATATAAATTTAAGACATAGGTTCTACTTTGAATTAAAACCTATTTCCTCTTATTATTTTTGAGATTTCAGTACTAAGTTGAATTAAGGAAGGTTCTAAGAGACATTTTTGTGAACCTGAGTAAAATATTATGAAATTTAAACATTTACGAGGAAATAATGTTAACACTTTTCCTTTATTTTTGCCAATTGGCAAAATCTCTTGTGTTCCACTCTCAACATTTTAAGTAATTACCAAAGAGAGGTTTTTTAATGTTTGCTGCACTTCTTCTTTTTGAAAATCATTCATCCTCAGAGATCTTGAAATTTTAAAGACTTAGGTAAATAAATGAATGTTGCATAGTTAAATAAAAAAGTGCTTTAAGGTGGGTTTTTTTATTTTCGTTTTTTAAAAGCTTTCAAAAGGGGATTTTTTAACAGGTATTTGTAAAAGGCACTTAATTTTATTTTAAGGATTTTTTCTTAGTCATGTCGATTGCTGTTATGAATTATGCATGAAGCGTGTTTTTGCAAGGTTTCCTTCGTCATTTTCACTATTCGTTCAACCACAATCCATTTCGGCTTAACGTCGTCTGTATAGTACTAAAGCACCGAATTTTTTTTAATGTTGGATGAATTTATTGCAGATCAACATACGTGTTAACTGAGCTGGATTCAGACTGAAGAGCTCTTGTAATCACACGTGCAACTCTCTGTGTATTGAGAGAGAATTTTGATTTTCAAGCTTCTTTTCGAATCCTGAAAAATTTGTGCTGATCGTGGGGACCAACTAAACATTGCCAATGTTTTTCCCCTGTAGCATATGAAAATGTTATATTTCTTGTTAATTCTTTCCCTGGTAAAGCACCGCTGTCATAGGCAAGCCTATGACATTCACACACTGTTTTATTTTTGTTTATATTTGTTTGCTAAATTCTCTACACATTTTTATCAAATTTGTATGATCAATAATTATTATAATCTTGTTAATTTAACATTTATAAGTAATGTTATAAGTTTTTATACAAATTTTGAAATAAAATTATTTTTTACATAATTTATGTTAATTTAAAAAAATAGAATGAGCAACTTTATATTAAATATATTTAAAATTGCACATAAAATGTTGTCTGGTAGCTAATAAAATAGTTTTTTGTCAGAAACTAATTATTTTATCATAATGTGATAGTCTGAAAAAGTTTTGGCATTTTGTTAATTTTATGTCCATGTAGATGAAGAATTTTATAACTTTTAGAAGAAAATATTTTTCTTAGTGTAGTACATATAATAATTGTAATTTTATTTTGTTAAGTGACTAAAAAGTACTGAAAAGTTACTTATTTTTTGTTGAAAAATTGAGCTACACAACCTGACTAAGAATAAAACAAAATTTTCAAAGAAGTATAATTTCCCCCCCAAATATTACTCAAAACCGTCTTCCACTAAGTTTTTTATTTTTTAGAGAAATGTTCATCGTTATGAAAATTATTTTTCTTTTTTTGTTGAGAAAAATCACTAAATGATTATTTTTTCTAATTAGTAGAATGCATTTATTTCAGGCTATGAGGGAAGGCAAACGCTGTGTTACAGCATATTGGCTGAATGATGTACTTTCAAAAAAGAAAATGAAATATCCCTGGCTTGCTTATCATTTACCTACTCCACTTTCAGATGATAAACCGTGTAAAAATCAGGTGATTATGTTACTATATCCTTACTATTTACTTGACAACCCTGTGGCAGAATTTTTTCTGGCTTTCTGCGACAAACCTAACTAGAACCAATATCTTTCTGCAAGATACTTTTATCGTTATAAATATATGTGTAATGAATTTATAATAATAGATGCACTTCATGTTTATAAAAAAAGCCTACATGCATAGAATAAAACTGTGTAGAATTTTTTTTCTTAATTTCATAATATAAGTTTAAATTTCTTAATAAGTTTAAATTATTTAAGTTTAAATTTGCATAATCTTCGCTAATAAAGAAAAATTAATAATGTATAGATCTGCAGACAAAAATGCTTACTAGAGCATAACTAAAGATTACCCAGAACCTGTAATAAGAAGGAACTTATAAAAATAGCTAAGACAAAAAGATTAAATTTATAAAACAAGATAACTGAATTTGAAGTATCAGTTTAAAATAGTATGATTTAATGTTTCATTATAGTAGTTATATCAGGTACAGAAATCAGGTGAAAAAATCTATATTGAAGTTGAGTAATCAAAATAATAAAATAGGATTGACTATATCCGAATTCTAAAAACAAAAATATTAACGCAATCTTTGTTTCAATTTTTTCTATATGAAAACAATTACAGATTAATTAGATTTGATTAATATTGTACTGACTTATTGAAAGATTTTTTTAAAAAAAAAAGAAAGTAAATAAAACTTTTTTCTTGATCAGATTAAGTTCAGAGCGAAAAAAATACACAGCGCTTGTGATTTGTAACAGAAGTCGCACTGTATTGTGTACATATATAGCATTGATTCCCCACGAAGTACGCAGACGCGGTTTCCGACTCAATACGCTCAAGTCTATTCAACATCTCGAAACGAAATCGTCTTCATCAGTGCTGAAACATCGGTATTAGAGCCATACTCATTGGATGCAATTTTTTTCGCATCCGTATGGAAACCTGTTTGAAAGTGTTTCGCTAGTAAATATTTCCCACCAATCTGGTTTTCATTCGCATGCCAAAAAATCGTAGATAGTGAGATATCTTTCAGGCTTTATTTCATTTATCGTTAGATTGGGAGTGTTTTTCTTATATCAACGACTTAATTCAAAGGATATAGGCATTTTATCTTTAAAAAACATATATATATATATATATATATATATATAGTTATTTTTTACCTTTGACTGCTTCTAAAATTTCTTGATTTGTTGGAGATGCTGTTTCATCCTTACTATCGACATCGCTACTAGTAAGAATTTCTGGTTCGAATCGAGAACGTTTTTTTTTTTAATATTAGTAGCGTGGGAAGCTTATTTCCTCTTTTCCGCACGCTGTCCAGGAAAAAATCTCTGACATCGCTAGATGTTGTCGACTTCCATCTTATTTCTTCGTCGGAATGCCGCCTTGAAAAATGAGTTTTAAAATTTTTTTTTAATTATTGTTGCTTTATAAGAGCAACAAATAACATTTTCGCTAGACATGATTTTTTTTTAAAAAAGAAAAAATAATCTTTTAACGCATGAGATTTTCCACATAAGTGCAAAAAATATAAAACGCTTTGTTCTCATAAGAAAACACAAAGCAAAAATTTCTCCCCTTTTTATCCAGTAACTGTTTATGTTGGAGTTAACCGAAGATTACGAGCGTTTTCCCCTTCCGCGGTACGTTAGAAAAACAATTATTTAAAAACTATTCTGTAAGAAAAATTTTTTGCAGAACCATTATTGCTTCTGCAGAAGTTTTCTGTTTCTGTAGAAATAAATTTTTTTTTTTGAAACAGCTTCTGTGTCTGCAGAATATTTTTTGAGAACTTACTATGTTTCTGCCAAACCAAAATTTTTATTTCCCAAATATAAAAATCTTTCTGCAAAACTCAGTCGCTTTCTGCGACAATGTCGCTGTGTCGCCTTGTTTCTGCCACGGGGCTTGACAATGTCTCCAAACCACATCATTCACTAAATAAAAATATTTTTGCTATATTCTTAAAATATTTTGATTAACTTATTAAATGTACTTTCTCAAAGTGACACTTATTTAGGTTTGTAAATAAACCTTGAGAAGTGTTTAGTCAGTGAACAGATTCAGTTAAAACATAGTGATTAAATGCAAAACATGTTGAGACTTCATTTTTAATCGTGCACACTCTTATTGTTTGATGACAGCTCAAAGGAAACTTGTTATCAAGTGTTATCACAAACTTGTTATCACATATATATATATTACAAACTGAAGACAAATGTTAGAACAATAAAAAATTGTTTTAAAAGCTCGAGATGTAGTATTTGTGATCCCAATAACAGAAACGCCTGTGAAAAAGATGTATCTACAGAGCTACCAAATAGTTGGAGTCATCCCCTCTGCAAAGAATCAAAATCCTCAGGGATGTTTCCCCGAACATGACATTAGTGCAGTTAAAATAAACTATAATCTGTAAAGTCCTCAATTCAATATTTATATTTACTATATTTTGTCCATTATGCTAAATTAAATCTGAGGCTCCCGCCGCTGTGCCATAGTAATTCTGCTACCGAGTTCATAATTAGAGTGTTCTAGAATTTTGCTATTTGTCTGGGCACATAGCCATTAGTGGCAAGCATCTCATAAAATAAATTTTAGTATCTATAGTTAATTTCAAAATCTGTAAAAAAAAATTTAACGCACTAGTCACCTTAATTCTCCATAAATTTCATTATTTCTGAAAGTTAACCAAAATTGATAAAAATCTTACTTAAGTGCAGATCTTTCTGCTTTAAAGAAATTTTAATTTAAAAACTTCGTAAAGCATTAGTATTGAATTGTACCAGGTGTAAAAAATTTAAAAAAAAAGGTAATCTTAAATGGGTAAGCTTGATGACATTTAGAGTTATCTGTATGGCCTTACATTCTATGTAACACAAAGCTTCACATTTCAAGGTTATGAAGATCTTTTACTGTTATTTTAAGCTATGCTATAAAAAGTATTCTAAATTTAAAAGCTATTTTTATGAATGTTAAATGTCAGTTCAAAGGTTGTGAAAAAAAATACAGTAAAATTTTTGACTTGTCAAGCAGATCACTGAGGATTTATTATTTTATTCTGCTCTTCATTGATCTTCTCAAATCAGAGACGCATCCATACCCTCACAGTTTAGGTGAAATAAATTTTGCAACAAAAAAAGTTACATTTCTTTATATATATGTAATACAAAAATTATAAATACTTTTGTATTAATAAAAGCATTAAAACTCTTTCGTTTTCATAAAATGTCTTTGGTAAAGAATAGGTGTAGAAATTCTATTTTGGGACTTCAAGGCTGAAAACATACCATTAAATTATAATTAGATTTATATTTCAAAGGAGGAGTTATTTTTAGAATCTTGTCCCTCTGTCACTTCCATATTAGGAAGCATTAAATGATTTTCCTTAATGCGTAAGGTTACAAGACTGAGCCTTTTCACCTCTCTCTGTGTTAGTATTTAATGCGGGAGTGATTGTTTTTGCGTGTCTTTTGCTGTATGATGTTGCCAATTTAACCTTCGCCGCTACTGTCTTGATATTCATCCACCCTCCTCCATCTGGGAGAATGAGTGAGACTTCTACTTCTACCATCGAACAATTCAATAAAAGCTTTTAGAGAAGTATGGCCTTCTAAATTCTCTTAATTTGACTAATAACAATCCAAAAATATCGGGGCTAGAGCCCAGTTATCACATATATATATGTGAGAGGGTGAGAGAGAAAGTTCAATTTGCGTTTAGGGCCCTTTCTACGCTGGAGGACAACTCAAATTGAAGAAACTATGGGTGGGAGAAAGGGGGAAGAAGCGTGAAAGGGGAGGGAAATAAACAAAGGAACCATGGATTTCCGGGTTATATTTTTTTGCAAAACTCAATATTTAATGGGTGCGCCAAAAGTTTGTTACGCATTTATACTTATTACTTTTTCTCTCTTACTTTTACTTTTTCTTATTACTTCTTCTGTGTGTGTGGCTGAAGTCGGATTCTTGGCCACAGGATGGCACCACTGAAATAACAAGAAACACACTGTCTGCCTTAAATTCGCTCAGTTTAACCAAGCAGGCTTGCCCGTGTGGCAAGTGGCATAAGAACCAACCAACTTTTCTCTATTTTTTGTGTATAAAACGGAGGTAGTGTAATTCCTTGTTACTCCTCTTATTTACTATATTATTTTTAAACCATTCATATTTCGTCATCATTCTAAATATTGGTAATATCAAATAAAATTTAAAATAATGTATGACACTGTTTTCTATTTCGTCATATCAGTAACGCCTTAAAACATTTACTCTGCTCTAGAACAAGAGTTATATTATAAATATTAATAGTCTAGCTAATAATAATTTTGTATAAATTGTTTTGGGGTTTTCAATCTTCTTTCTACGAATCCCCAACAGTAAAGAAATATTACAGCCTCCATATCATTTTGCATTTTCTTTCACTCATGTAACTATGTATAATATAGCACGTATATAGTCATTACATCTCCTAATATTTCAGACCATATATTACTTAAGAATTAAAGTGCACAAAGGTTTTACTAAACGGGGGACAATTAACTTGCATTTAATGTGATCCTAAAGGTACATTTAAAAGGTTATTTCTAGACAGCGGATTATATGCACTAAAAAACGGACAAAATATGCATGCAAATATGCACTAAAAAACTTGAATATATGCTCTTAAAACTAGAAATATGCATTTCAAATAGAAATTAAAAGTTCAACTTATTTAAATACTACTACTTACTTTTTCCAACAAACACAGCTAAAACATTTTTTTGTTAAAAGGAAGAAAATCAAAATATTTCTTACTTGAATCTACACATTTCTGAAGAAAAAGCATAAAACTGAAATATGATAAATGAGAGAAGAAAAATCATCGCATTTTCCGGAAAGATTTTATTAAACTGAATAATTTTTGTTGCAATACACAACTAAGTGTTTTTCCAAATTTTCAAGGGTGAATTGATGTCGTCGGTCATCAAAGATCATTTTGAAAGCAGAAAATGACCTCTCCACGTCAACCGATGTTATTGGACAAAACTGGTACAATTTCGTACTCATTGGTTTTACTTTCTCTGGAAGTTCAGTTCCGTTTCCATTAAGAAAATCATTTATCTTCTTCACTGCTGCAAAACCCGAATTTTTGTTTTGAACGAAACACCATTTTTCTTTTACTTTCTTCCCAACTGAATCTGGAAGAGCATTGATGCACTGTTGAATTTTTTCAATTTCGGATATGGCCTCAGCCAGGGGAAGACCTCGTGTTTCGAGCTTTGTTATTGCTCCACTTAAGAAAGAAAAGTGAGTGTCAATTATGGCCAAGTCCTTCTGCAAAGAGATTTTGTGACATAAACTGAAAAAGCACAGGAACTGTCAATTGCATCTACAACTGACTTTATTGCATCAAAATTATTAGCGTAAAAACGTGCAGCTTCAATCCATGTACCCCACCTAGTTATCACAGGCTGTGGAGGTAAGGGCAAATCAGGATACATTTCTTAATACAATTTTATGCGCACAGGTGCCTTGAGAAAAACTTTCTTGATACTAGAAATTAAATCATTCACAGAGGAGAATACTTCTCGAACAGTCTCAGCCAGTCTGTGAACAGCATGAGCCAAACATGTAATATGAAGCATTCTGGGATAAAAAATTTCCAGTGTTGCTGCAGATTTGACCATATACGGAGCGGCATCACTGACAAAAATCAAAACATCTTCAGAACCATCTCTATCAGGCCATAATAATTTGATAGAATTATTGACAAACCTTGCTATGGTTGAATGATTGACTTTTTCAAGGGCTTTGCTTGCTAGAAGATGTGGTCGAGTTATATTATCCATTTTTCCACAAATAAAATTAGCAATATTGCGACTGCACTTATCTGTCGTCTCATCGACTTCAATCCATATAGGGCCATCTCCAATATCTCGAATATCATCCAGTACTTCGTTATATATTGGTTGAAGGTAGTTCTTTCTTAAAGTCGATTCATCGGGAATGATCTGATTGGTACAATATTTTTTTAAAAACTGTCTTAAGTTTGGATTATTTAACTTTTTTAAAGGAATATTGCTGCTTACTAAGGCTTTGCATAAATCACTAGAAAAATCAATTTCCTTTTTAGCTGCTTGAACAGGAATAGTTAATAAACTTTGAACAAATCCTTTTGTATTCTGCTTTTTCTTCGCGGAGTGAGCATTAGTCTTTATATGTTGATAGATTTGGTACTTTTTTTTCACAGGAAATGTGTTTTTGACAAATCACACAAAATACTATTTCCCCATCGGTCGTAAAGTCCTTCCCATAGTCCGAAATCCATGTCTTCATTAAATTTGATTTAGTCGACTTAATTTTTGGCATATTATAAAATTCAGCAGTCAAAAATCACGTTCAAAGCTTCACTAACTACGTATTCAACTGATGGATGTCGAAACTATCTATCTATCGGATGGACTATCGAAATATGTTAGAATAGCAGCTCTCTCCGAAAATGTATTCACTCCACCTTTTAACTAATCAATCACAGGAAAGGGAGGTCATTTTCTACCTACCACAGAAGCCTTTTTTTTCCCACACAGATTGACAATTATTTATTCCAGGAACAGGCAACCCTTCATAGAATATCTGACCATCCCTTTCTGATGTTTCTATGACGAATGTCTGTTTGGGTGGGCCCTTTGTACCCCCCTTCCCGACACACTCCTCATTTCTACATCTTTTTCACGTGATTGCAATCACCCCCAGCCACATCAATCCAGCTGACCCTTTCAGGTGATGAAGAACGACAAAACAAAATTTAAAGCGTTCTTTATGCTAACATAAAAAGAATAGTGATATGGTTTTAGGAGGGAAAAGCCATAAAATGCTGAAAATATGCATTTATAAGAGCAAATATACCTTTTTATGCATTTATATGCACAAATGGCAAAAAGTGCTAAAATATGCAATTGCATATGCACGTATGCAATTGCATATTATCCGCTGTCTAGTTATTTCATATTTCTGATGTTATTGAAAAATGTGAAAACTGTATATTTCACGATTCACGACAAATAAATCTTAATGTCTTTTTCCTACATTCTTTTTGAGTTTCAAATAGATTTTTTTCAAATAATTAAATTTTTCTTATTTAATATATTGTTCATGTTTTGACAAAGTAGAAAGCATAATTAGTGTAGACGGATAGTAAGTTCGGATCTTAGAGTTGTTGTTGAGATTTTAAATAAATGCACAAGATAATAATCATTTTTCTTTTTGTTTCTTTACATTAATTCACATTTTTCAGACACTTTTCCATATTATCTACGTGTCGGTCTCTTTTTCTTCTAGCTTATAAAAAAAAATAATTTTTTTTTTTACAAGGTTATCTATTGATATGAACTAGCCATTTCATCTGTTAGATTTTAATAAACTTCATTTTTTAACTTTAATTGTATAAAATTTTAAGAATAATTATCATAAATTTGATTTTAAAAAAAACATTCTTAGCATTAAGTTTCATATTCTAAAAAAATACAAATGAAAAATTACATTATAAACTTTCAAAAATTCAATGCGTTTTAATATGTACAAAGTTTTTTATTAAAAAAATTAAGCAACTTTAAAATAACACAGTATTCATTTCAGGATTAAAAGAAAATACAACATAATGTGAAATTGATATTTTTACAATGTCTAAACAAAATAATAAATCATAAAATCTAAATTTAAATAAAGTATAAAAAAGAAATAGCATAATTTCTTAAATGGGTGCTCCTTTTATTTTATAAAACAATAAGTAATAACAATACTATGCACTATTTTTTTTTACATGTTATCAGCTATAAACCGTTATACTAGAAGTTTTTTTGTTAAAGCTATCTTTATCATTTGAATACTAAATTAGTGCTGCAATTCTTAAGACAAGAATTTTGTTTTAAAATCTTTCAAACAGAACTACTGTATAGTTATCATTAAATTTCAATTGACAAAAATCAAATAACAAGCATTTTATGAATGACATCTGCAATTTTTAACAATAACAGGTGGTACTTTAGTAATTGAATAAAAAGTAGCATATACTTTCAAATGTAAACATTAATAAGTTTACGAGCAAAATAAAAAAACTAGTAAAAGAAAAAAATCTATATTATGTACAACTGGTTCCAGAGGTCCTAGCTAACAAAATTATATACTTGCTCTAGTTTTTGAATTGGATTCTTCAAAAATACTTGTAACAACGAGTTAGAAGATGATGTTTTGACATGAGAGTTATCTTAATTCTATTATCTGCTGGGTCTTAAAAAATAGTAGTGAAAAATATATTTAATATATGTGGGGTTTTCGAGGAATGAACAGTTTTTTCTATGATTGAAATATTTAATAATAAAATGAATTTACATATATGATGAAATATGAAATGTTTAGAAAAATTATGAAAGTTGAAAAATATGGGCCGCCTGCCCTGTTGGTATAAACAAGAATATGGGCCGTCTGCCCCGTTTACACAAGCATCAGCCCTAGCTGGGCTGTGAAGTTCACTCTCTATATATAACAAACGAAAACTGTTTCTTTCGATTAAAAAAAGGAATGGTGGTGGAGCAGGGGAAGTTGTGGCGCTGGAATAATGGCGGCAGAAGAAAAAATGAGGGGCAGTTCTTTTCCTCATTCTTCACTTGGGCATCCTTGACTTCTTGTGTCCGCACAAGCATGAACGAGTTTCCTGAAATAATAATAAAAAAAAAGCAGTTTCTAATTTTACATAAGCATATATTTTTTTTGTTGATAATGCTGATTATGAAGTCCAAAGCTTCATGAAATCTACTGCGGATGTGATGCTTGGCCCCTCATGGCCAGGGATTTTTTGGACGTCATAACGGCCTTTAGGTTTCACAGCCGTCACCTGGTAGGGTTCAAGATATTTTTTTCATAATTTAAGTCCAGCTCCAAATTGAGTCCGTTTTATAGCAGCTAAGTCTCCTTGTTTGTAGATGTTTAGTTTTTTTCTACGCTTGTTAAAGTTCTTTCTGTTCTCCTGTTGCACTTTCAGTATATTCTCTCGCGCTTTTTCTCGTAGTTCGTTTCTTTCACTCATTATAAAATTCTCATATTCGTTGTTCAAGCTTTCTTTGATGTGCAGGTCAAGATTGTTTTTTAGTTTTACACCAGTTAATAGTTCAAAAGGAGTAAAGTTTGTGCTCCTTGACACGGTACTGTTAATGATCGTTTGCACTGATCGGACAAATTTATACCACTTTTCAGGGTCATCTAAGGATAACTTCGATAATATGGGGATCAGTATTTTGTGTATTATTTCTACCTGTCCATTTCCTCTACTTACACCTGTTGTGATTTTATAATGTATGATGTTTTCATTAGCACAATACGTTTCAAAGTCTTTTGAGGTAAAAGCTGTACCTCTGTCAGATATGATTCTTCTCGGGTTACCAAAAATAATTTCTTGTGTTGTCAATTTTGTGATTGCTTCTTGTGCTGTTGTTGATTTGGTGGGGTAAAGCTACACGAACTTAGAACTGATAACTTTTATTAGTGGATGGCAAGGGACCTATATAATCTACATAATAAGTATCGAGGGGAATATTATCTTTTTGGATGTGTTTAAGATATCCTTCGGCTTTCCTTAACTTTCTATTACATAAAATACACTTAACACAATTAGCAATAATTTTCTCAGTTTTATCTCTAAGTTTTTGAATATAGAACTCCTGCTTAACTATTTCTTCGGTTTTATTAATACCATAATGACCTTTGTTATGTACTTCACGAATAATTTAATTTTCGAGTGTTTGGGGAACAATTAATAATTCTCGACCTTTTTCTATTCGATATAAAATTCCGTTTTTTACTAAGTATTCATTATCGTCATTTGTTTCTACATGTTCTTTTAATGATTTAATTAATTCGTCTTTTTCCTGAGCGGCTGCGATTTTTGCCGTAACTTCACCAAGTGCTCGAGTAACCACTAACACTTGTGTTTCTGGAAAGGGCATCGACATGGGACATATGATTTGAACCTTTGTGCAAAATTTCATAGTCAAATTCTTCTAGTTGTAAAGCCCATCGCGCTATTTTGGGTGTTATTTCTTTTTATTTGTTATTTGGGTAAACGCAGCGCAGTCTGTGTAAATTTTAAATTTTGTACCTAACAAGTACGACCTAAATTTTTTTAATGTTTCTATTATGGCTAAAGCCTCTAATTCAAAGCTTGAAAGTTTTTCTTGTTGAGGTGAAGTTTTACGACTAAAATAATATATGGGATGAAATTTTTCATCATCGCCCTGCTGCATTAAAATTGCTCGAAATCCTTTACTGCTAGCATCAGTATGCAATTCCAATTTTGATCCCTGACAAAAAATGTGTAGAACTGGTTTTTGACTCAAAATATCTTTTAGTTTCTGGAATGCTTCCATTTGTTCTTGACCGAAATAGAATTTCACTTCCTTTCTTAACAAATCACTCAAGGGTTTTACAAATTTAGAATAGTTGTAAATAAATTTGCAGAAATAAGAATTAAGTCCTAAAACACTTTGCACTTGTTTAACCGATTTAGGGGTAGGGAAATTTTGAACAGCAGTGGTTTTAAAAGCAGACAGTTGCATCGTACCGTTTTTAAAAAAATAACCTAAAAACTCAATTTTGTTCATTAAAAATTCACATTTTTTAAAATTAAATTCAACTCTGTATTCTGACGCTACCTTGAAGACAAGTTTAAGTTTTTCGCGGTTTTCCTCTTGAGTTTCCGACGTAACGATTATATCATCGAAGTATAATTTCAATGTACCATCTTTGATCAAATCTTTAAACACTCTATTTATACGTCTTTGAAAAACATTTGGGGATGTACTCAATCCGAAAGGGGCTTTAAGAAATTCATATTGCGAATTATCTGTTGAGAATACTAAATATTTCGTACATTCTGGTTTTACGGGAACACTAAAGAATGCATCTCGGATATCAAGCTTTCTATAACACGAAGCGTTTGACATAGAGTCCGTCACTGTCTCTATAAGGGATATCGGATGTTTATCGTTAATAAATTTTTTATTAAGTTTGCGAAAATCAATGCATAATCGAAAATCACCTGAATTTTTTCGACAAACTACAATCGGAGAATTAAATTCTGAGCACGACTCTTTAATTACACCATTCTTAAGCCATTGTTGTTTTTTTAAATCGACAAAGTCCTGTTCTATTTTTGCTAACCTACGCGATTTCAAACTTATGGGTGATTCATCTGTTAGTATCACATTTAATTCAACATCTGTGGTTTTTAATTGGGAAGGGGAATAATTATTTATTAATTCTATCAGTTGAGGTTTAAAACACTGTTTCACATGACTCAAATCAATCTCACTAATACTTACCGCATCTGCTACTTGTCCTAACGGAGTAGAAAAATATTCTGCTTCAAATTTTTGTGGGGAAAAAGAGCGATAAATTGCCTGAAATGAGCGATCGCCTTTTAAAGTAGAACTTCTTTTTACTCTAATTGGAAAGCACATGTTTTGGGGGAATTACAGAACCTTGAATATCAACTGAAAAAGGAGAGTGATTATTTATGTAACTCGGGCGCCGAACAGCGATCTTATTTTCAGTTTGGATACTCGTGTAATTTATGTGTGTAATATTTTTGACATTTACTTTCCTGGTTGGATTTTGAGATCTGAATTTCGTTATTAAAGAAAGTAAAGTTCAAATTTTTTAATACATTAAAACCTAAAATCATTTCATTTGTCAAATTTTTCAATACATAAAAATCAACAGGTATTAATTTTTTATCTAAGGTAATTTCACCATGAAAGAAACCTATTGGTTCTATTGGGTGATTTCCGTTAATTCCCGTTATCTTTACATTATCAAAACTTAAACTGGGACTGTTAATTTTTTCATACAATTGTTTAGAAATAAGACATAGGTCACTCCCTGTATCTGTTAAACATTGAGATTCTTTACCAAGTATTTGAACTCTTTTAATGGGTTTGTTATTTTCAATTCTAGTGACATAAGAAACTTTCGTTTCAGTATTGAAATTAACGTTACAGTTCTTAGCGGTATGTCCAAATTGTGAACAAATTCTGCATTTTACTCCATCTCTTTTGTATTTACACTCAGTACTTTTGTGACCGTAGTTTAAACAGTTATAACACTTTAAATAATTAGATTGATTAGCATTATGAATAGAATTACCAACATAAAATTGATCATTTCTTTGAACGTTTTGAGCATGAATGGCTGGTGAATTAGGATTATTTCTAGAATCTCTATTGGGGAAATATTAACGGGATGTATTCTTATTATCCCTAACTATATCTGGTTTGTATGTGAAATCTTGCACATATTTACTAGTTTCTTTTTTAATATGGGAACTCGCAGTTTCATAGTTATCTAATTTAGATGTCAGTTCTTGAACATCTTTTATCATCGGTAATTCATCTAACATATTGTCTCTAATTTCGTTCGGAATTTTGGTCAACGATCATAAAATTTTGAAGTTCATCAAAGGATTTAACTTCCATAGTTTTTAAATATTCTTCGAAATAAGTGGTGATTTTAAATCTGAAATTGCTCCACGATGTTGTAGCTTCTTTTTCTGTGTTACAAAATTTATTTTTTAAGTGTTCTGGTGTCAACTTAAATCGGTTTAATAAAAGTTTGTTTATATAATCAAAATCATTAGAAAATTGATCGGGTTCACGTGCTATTAAATTAGCTATGTCAAGGGGAAGTAATCCTACTAAAAAATTAACCCAATCTTCTTTTGGTATTTTAGCTCTACTTATTTGTTTTTCGAACAATGACAAATAAATTGCTATATTTGAACCGCTTTCGTATTTATTAAGAAATCTTAGCATTTCTGTATTCGCTGTTTCTGCTTTAGGTAAATTAATTGCTATCTTACTTTCTAATTCTAGTTTCTTTAACTTATATTCCTGTTCTAGTTTTTCTGAATTCTCCCTTTCAAAAGTTATTGTTAATAAATTTTTCACTAGTTCCTCATCATAATTTTTCGATTCCGTAATAGTCTTAACTAATTGAATTGTGGTACTTTGGCGTTTTCTGGTGCATTTAATTCAAGTTCACAAAGTAAATTAATCAAGTCAATTTTTCTGGCTCTACTAAGATAGGTCATTTTAAAAATAAAATGTTCTACTCACAGGTTTTGTAGAAGTCTCATGAAGTCTTCATCACAGTTTTGTTCAATTACGAATTCACAGTTCAGGTGCATTGGTCACACAGCTTGGAAACACAAATGATCATACAATTGATCACCACAGTTCACAAATTACGTTCGTCTAGGGTATATTCGGCTCTATCCTGGTTAGAGACCCCATAATTTTGTGGGGTTTTCGAGGAAGGAACAGTTTTTTCTGTGATTGAAGTATTTAATAATAAAATGAATTTACATATATGATGAAATATGAAATGTTTAGGAAAATTATGAAAGTTGAAAAATATGGGCCGCCTGCCCTGTTGGTATAAACAAGAATATGGGCCGTTTACACAAACATCAGCCCCGGCTGGGCTATAAAGTTCACTCTTTCAATAACAATCGAAAACTGTTTCTTTCGATTTAAAGAAAAAAGGAGTGGTGGAGCGGGGGAAGTTGTGGCACTGGAATGATAGCGGCAGAAGAAGGAAAGAGAGGCAGTTCTTTTCCTCATTCTTCATATATCGTTTCAAAATTAAGTACAATTAATTTCCTTTAACATTAATGAATAATTTTATAAACTTTTCTGTATTCAGGCATAGATACTTTTATTTTGTAGATGAAAAAATGCAAACAAAACTGTTACGCTAGTCTTTTGCATTTAAAAGAAAAAAATTATTTATTTTGCCATGATTTAAAATAATATAATAATAAATTACTGAAAAATCAAAGATTTATAGGAACAACCATCACAGATTAAAATCACATCTATTTGTAATGTCATCACTTGAGTACGATGAGCTGTTGAAATAAAAGAGTTTTCGAAACACGTGAAGCACAAAAGAAGAGAGTAGTTTCTAGGTGTTTATAATAATAGCAGTTTCCTCTAACAATAAAACTGGTTTTGATGATTTCAGTCTTACCTTCCTGAGTGTTGTTTCGTTAGAGTTCGATAAAGTTTATATATTCTAATGTGTCATCTTTTTTTACTTCAATTTTAACAAGTTTTTTTTCTTCCCCATCTTGAAGTTTAGATGCATATAAGTGTCATTAGGAATGAAATCTGTTTCAATGTATAAAATTATTTGTAGCCGCTTTCACACCAAAGTTTTTTATATTTAAAACCGAAAAAATCTGTACCTAACAAATGCAGTCTGTATCAATAATTACAGATTTCATTTATTAGCAGAACAAAAAATGTGGCTTCAGTCAGAAAGTTTCTAATATATATATATGTATATAAATATAATATAAAAGAAGACAATGCAGGTATATTCATTAAAGTTTTTATCAAAATAAAATTTCATTAAAATTATTTGAATCAGAGTATATTTATTAAAATTTTTAATGGAAATCTTCTACGAGTTGTTACTCTCTTGGTGTGCTTTGTGTCAGGTAGACCGTGACAAATTCTGTATAATCTGTGAGACTCCAGATGCTCTCTTTTGAGTTGGAAAGAATTAGCTGGGAACTCTCAAGCAGAGAAAACGGTATGTGTAAAATGATACCTAACTCTGGTGCTCTAACCACATTCACAGCAGACATACCGTGAGAATTTATCCTCATGATAGCCCTCTTTTAATTTTTAAGTAGTACTATAAATAGTAATTTAAGAATATTTAATGTTATGTGACAGTATGAAAGCATTTTAGTCAGTGAGGGTTATATTACGAGAAGTTTAATTTTTCAGATATAAAAGAAAATAATAATACAAAAAATGTCTAAAAAGTGTTTATATATATATATATATATACAAAAAAACAACTATAAACATTAAAATGAATGTGCATTATAAAAAAATTTATTATTTTTGTAATAAGACAGGCCTGTGATGAAAAAAATACAAGAGGTCTGATAGCTAAACTTTATGTATTTTTTGGTGCTGAAATGGAAAACAATAATGAAAATTTTCCATCACGTCACAATTTTTTGAAAAATTCAATTTTACTGGAATTTTTATGAACATTTACCATAAAAAATTTCATTTTTGAATTACTTCTCTTCTTGCGTGACCAGCATTCTACTTTGGTAAAATCTACAAAAGTACCCCTCTATAGCATCTCTCTGGCACCGTCCCTCTCTGTCACAATATCTCTCGACCAATAGCGTCACGAAAATTCTTATCTTGGTTCGCTGACCTCGTAGGAACACTAGCAAGAGTAATCAGGAGTAATTTTTTTTTAAGTATTTTTAACGTCTGTTTTTCTCTGTACGTTTCGTTAAACAAGGCTTCGAGTTCGAGACAATGTGAAAATTTCCCAGATGACATATGAGGCGAACTGTTGGTAAAAATCGCACGAGGAGCATTATAGACTATGTAAGACAACTTTATCTTGCGTATTTTTGCATGAAACTCGTAGATCAGGCTAAATCGTGGACTCCTCATAAAGTCTATGTATAGTGTCTAAATGATATATGCTTATGGCTCCGAGGAAAGAAGACTGCTTTAGAATTTGGAATTCCTATGACATGGAGGGAGCCTAAGAATCACTTTGATGATTGTTATTTTCGTTCCTGCCGTGTTCGTGGGTATAACCGGAAAAATCAAAAGCTAATATCTTATCTTGATAATATTCCATCAGCCATGTGCTTGTGCCTCCAACTGAATTGCCTGTCACCTCTTCAGACTCGGAAGTTCAAGGCTTCGATATCGAATATAAGCCATCTGTAGCCGGTTTCCTCTTCCCTTCTGTCAGGTTAAACTTAATGATCTGACTAGAGATCTGGGCCTTTCGAAAGAGGCAGTTGAATAATTGTTAAGCTTCAGACTGAAAGAAAAAAAAACTTATTGGCCAAAGGAACATCTATTTATTGATACCGGAATCGAGAAAAATAATTTATTAAGTACTTTGGAGAAGAGGAAAACTTGGTCAATTCTTCTGATGTTCCTGTGTTGATAAGCAAATTTAAGGTCATCTAGGATAAAGATGAGTGGAGGCTGTTAATAGATTCATCTAAAAGAAGTCTCAAAGCTGTCCTTCTTCATCATGGGAGCCAGTATGCATCTATACCAGTTAGACACTCAGTATATTTAAAATAATGCTATGAAAACCTGGCTCTCCTCCTGGACAAAATAAAATATATTGACCACAGTTGGACCATTTGCGGTCAGTTGAAAGTTATCTCCATGCTTCTTGTTCAACATGGTGGATTTACAAAGTTCTCATGTTTCATTTGTGAATGGGACAGCCATGACAAGACTCACCATTGAATCAAAAAAGAATGGCTGAAAAGATAAAATCTTGAACCAGGCTCCAAGAATATTATTCAAAACAGCTCAGTTGATCCAAAAGAGTATTGTTACCCCCCTCTAAACATAAAAGTAGGTTTAATGAAACAGTTTGTCTAGGCTGTTCCAAAAGATGACGATTGTTTCTAATACCTGTGCAATAAGTTTCCAGGTTTATCCCAAGCAGAAAGAGGGAATCTTTGTTGATCCCAATATCCGCAAACTCATGAAGGATAAAGTTTCTGAGACTAACATTGCAACAACGGAAAAAGAAGCTTAAGTTGCCTTCAAAGATGTTGCCAGTAAATTTCTGGGTAACTACAAGGATGCTGACTGTAAAGCATTTGTAACAAAAATGCTGGACATATTAAAAACTTCGGATTGCTCCACGAGTGTCAAAATGCCTTTTCTTCACTCACATGTGGGCTTATTCCCCAAAAATGTAGGAGCAGTCAGCGAAAAACAAGGTGAAAGGTTCCATCAAGATATCAGAGATATGGAGCTTAAATATCAAAGAAGATGGGACAAGAACTGAAATTAAGAATAAAAGAAGATCATCAAAAATAAGTTTAAGAGAAAAATGAGCATGTACTTATATAGAAACGTTTTTCTTTTGTTTTGTTTTTGTTTCAAACTTTCTTGTACACATACACAATATTTGCTATTCTTGATCAATCGTTAATTTTACGCAAGTTACCTTAATAAAAATAAATTAAAATGGTATGTTGGTGATTTTCTTCTAGAAACTGATGTAAAAAGCTTAAATTCAAAGAACTTACTGTTTTTTCGCACGACCAGAAGTGACTTGTGCGATCTGCCAAAACAGTATTTTCCCTTCATTTTAACCTACAAAAAATTAACCAGTCGCGCAAAAATTAGTTTACCTTCACAAGATTCAACTTAAACAGATGGAAATGAATAAAGAACAGTTACCAGATACTACATGCACAATTGTTTGAGAGAATTCCTTTCCAAATAGGATTTTACTAAAAACATAGTTATCAATTTTACAAAAAATCCTGACGTGATGGTGGAAAATGAAGGTCATTTTCGGAATCAGCACATCAAATAACATATAAATCAACAAGAACTTCCCTTGTATTTTTCAAAAACTTCAATTCTGCATGCTTGTGTAATTTATAGAAAATTTCCCTAGCTTAAAAACTTACATCAAAGACATTAACAATAATAATCAAAAAACAAAAACGAACTTTGAAATTTAAAACGTATAAGTTTTTAATTTCTGTAAAAACTCTGTTCCTTTTTCTATGCATATAAACAAATTTAAAAGATAAAAGCTTTAATGATGCTACTTATGTAATTAAATATATTTTAAGACATTAGGGAAGAAATATTATTGTAGTATAATTTGTTGCTGTGTGGCAACAAAAGTGGAAAGAGGATTCTTTTAAATTATATTTGACTAAAGGCAAAAAAAGTACAAGCGGAATCAGCAAGGCAAATAATTGGTGAAGACTTTAAGTTTTAATTTCATTTTTTTAATTAAAAAAAGAAATAATTCAAATGAATAAATTGTAAGAATGAGTAATAAATGAATAAAAACTTTTACTGGATGACACAGCATTCCTCAGCCTCAGTTACTCCTATATAAAATAAATAAAATAAGAATTTTTCAATTGTAGAATAAGATATACAGTAGAACCCTGAAAATCCAAATTTCTCAAAAAAATGCTTATGAAAAGTGTATTGGCCTATTGAAAACAACTTCTAGGTCACTAATAAAAAAATATGAATTTTAATGAAAGTGAAGACCATGCAAAATCTTAAAACGAACTATAAAATGAATAAAACTATAAAACGAATTCTCGTAATCTCTTCGAGAACTACAGTTAGGGAAAAGTATAATTCGAAAATAATAGTAATATAAGAGATTTTCACCAAGATCTGAAATTGATAATTATCAAGGTCGGCCCAAGCAAGACTGGGGCCTATTATATATGGACGACGATTTTTTGATATCTTGTGAATTTGAAAAGGAGAATTTTTGGCCTTATAACGATATAAATTTTGTATAATTATATACTTCAGGTTTATTAGTATTTTCCCAAACTAAGCTGATAGTTTTTTTAACGGTTTTTTAATTTTTTTTATGTACAGGAAAAACAAATTGCAGTAAAAACATGTGAATCATGCACTCTTGAAAATAATAGTGGTCCTTTTTTATATCTCGAATGAGTTGAAGAGTTATTGAATTTTAAAATTAGTTTCATGCTTTTTTCTCTCGATGAAACTCATTTAAAACCTGAAATAAGATCATACTCATATTTTTAACGATATCATTTTGATAGGCATGGCCAAGCAGCCTGATTTTATCCAATAATTTTTTAAAAATGTTTATTTTAATATATTGCTCGATATGTGTTAATATATATATAGACTATCAGCAGCATTTATTTCCGATTACAACAGCCAACAACACATTTAAAATTTAGTGTAAAAGAAATTGAACTATAAAAACTGGGGTATTAGTGAAAAAAGCGAATTGGAACAATTTCACGAATAATTGAGTAGTTCTGGAGCGCAAGTTGTTGGAGAGCGACTGCAAGCAGAAGGATGAACTCCCAGTTTGCTAAAAATACAGTGTTTTCAAAGGTTGTTTAATTTATTCTGTATCGATGAGTGAAAAATATGAATTATATTATGTTTAACTTTTCACTATTAAAAAATCTCACTTAAAGCAATTTTATCTAATTTAGTTTTTAAAGTTTTGGAATAATATAATTTAAACAGGGGATCTGGATAAATACTTTACACCCTGATGATTCTAAATTATAATAAAAAATACTAAAAAAAATAAGTAAATAAAAACTGTATTATCTCCATAGTGTGCGCGCAAGAGATGCCGTGAGTACTTTATTCTTTAGACATAACTCAGAACTGAATTTTTAAAAAAAATAAATACAAAAGTAATTGAATCAGAAAAATTCCTATAATTATAAAAGGGGCTGGGATAGCCTGGTTGGTAGGGCACTGGGCCCATGTCCAAAAGGTCGTGTGTTCAACCGCAGCCGGCCGAAGACTCCCTGTGTTTAAATGCACGTTAAATCTGTCAAGTCATAAAGTCCTTCAGGAGTTTCCTTGTCTTTTGGATTGGTTAAAATTACAAGGCTATGGAGTTGAAAATTAGTAGTCGTAAATTCAAAATTGGATCGATTGTTCAACGATGGTTATAAAATAAAAAATATAATTAAAAAAGATCAGTGGTGGCTCAGGATAAAGAGCTCATCTCCCAAATGAGGAGAACCAATTTCGAATCTCAGCGATGGCTGGTTGATATGAATTTTGCACCTGGCGACTCCCCAACAGCAGTACTGTTTTAAAATATATCCAGTGGTGGACGGACCCTGGGTTAGAGTCCCCTTACAGTTGAGCTAACCGCGGGAAGTTTACGTGGTTTTTCTCTCTATGCACCGCAAGCGTGTGTTAGTATCATCAAAACACCTTTCACGGAGGCTAGTTTCTCCCAATGCTTGATCCAGGAGTTCTTTTGTCTTCTGGGTTCGGTTCAAAATTACAAGGCTATTGAATTGAACAATGATAGTTGCAGACTCAGAACTATGTCGGCTGTTCAACACCGGTTATAAAATTAAATTAAATAATTATAAAGAGAGCTACAGAGGCTCAGGGGCTTACCATATCATAGCAAGTAGATTAATTTTAATTTCTTCATTTGTATATGAAAATTTTGTTTCCCTTCTTATGGCACGGATTCTTCAAAGCATAAATTTTGTTTTATCCAACTTTCATTTTCCCTACGCATTTTGAATACATTTACAATGGCACTTGTGGATTTGTGGAGGAATGCGCTTAATTTACAGAATAGCCTTATCAGGACCTTTTTTCTTACTTTGCCTAAATATCATTTGTCATTCTATAGAATGCCTAGCTATTACATATAGTGTCTAGGGAAAGTACTCTCATATTTCATGCTTTGCCAAAAGAAAAAAAAATGAAAAAAAAAAAATGCCTGGCATTCCATGCAATGTCATGGAATGCTGGTGTTTCATACTTTGCCCTGATAACAAATGCATGCATACAGCCCTGAATTAAAGGTTCATAAATGAGTCTTATTAAAAAGTTTTAAGAAGCATTTTAAAACTTTATTTAATAAAACAGGCTACATAATTTTTCTCTACTTAAATTGTGCAACAAAGTTTGAAAGGTAGTATTATTTCACCCTGCACATTACCCTTCAAAGATTATTACTTTAATTTCGTTAAAAATTCTAAAATTGCATTTGAAACATTTTGAGTTCTAATAAAAAGCTTTCTTTTTTTTTCTTTTTTTTTATGCGTAAACATTAATAAGCTCGCTTTTTGCTGCTATTTTAATTTCTGGATATTAAATATTCTGGAACTTATTTTAGTAGTTGTAAGCATCTGTGAAATAAAATTTGAAATGATTAAGTGCGGAATGAACTGGAAATTAGCTTGTATTGAAGTGTAATGTCTGGATTACTAGTAAATGTATAAATTTAATCTTGAAACAAATGATATTTCAATAGAGCGAAATGAGTATTATCTTTCATTCACAGATTTTTTTTATTACATAACCTATATCTAAAGTAACATTCCCCACTAAAGAAATTAAAAAATTTATAATATAAAAATATGCTTATTAAAGTAGGATATTTGTCTAATTTTAAGGAATAAAGAATTATTTTAATCAAACAAAAGCTAGAAAGCTTTAGTTTCATTTCAGAGAATGGATCATATTAATGTTTTAAATATTTTCTTCTATAAATTAGACAATATATTTTTTGTAACTGTGTTTTATTTATAGATCAAAAATAAGAAAATGTATTATTTATTGAAGGGGTAAATCATGTGTTATTTTCTGAAGATAAATTCATGTATCTAGTTTCAAAAGTTTAATTTAAAATTATTAAATCATGTCATTCCATCTCAATTCCATTTCTCATTCCATCGAAATTGGATTATTCCATTAAATAATCAGCACAATTTCGCCATAGAAAATGTATATTTTCTCTGAATTTTTGTTGCGTCTTTGCCGTTTTGCTATAAAAATTGCGAGCAATAAAAAAAAATTAATAACAGTACATATTTTTACTTTTCAGAAGAAAATAATATTTACTATTTGTTGAAATAAAAAAATTGTATTTTACTAATAACCTGGAAGTTGTAAAAATCGCAGAATCAATTTATTCCAAATAAAGCTTCATATAACTTTTCCTCTGAATTCGTGTTTTTAATGTATGGGCAAATGTATATTTTGTAAACTCGATTTAAATAGAATTTATTGAGAGTAAAGCAGAAAATTTCACAGTTAGTGTTTTTAAATTTTTGAAATTTTTTTACCGATAACTCAAAAATAATTTTTTAAAAACTTTTGCAAATTTTCCGATCTGTAGATTTCAATATTTTAATGAAAGAAATACAGAATCATTCATTCATGGGGGAGGGGTTTGATTATGAGGCTGGCGCTCTGCCTAGTTTGCTATCAAGGCTTGGTGTGGGGTTGCTAACTGCTGACTAAATAATAAAGTATAGTGTCTTTCTATTTGTATAATACCAGATTTCAATGCATGCCCATAATGTTAATTCTTATCTTTCATTCCTGAACTTTAAGAACCGAAGGAAAGTTTAAAGACGTAAAGCGTTTTCCAAAATAAAATTCGCAAAACGTTAAGAAATTTCTACAAGTAAGGAAAATTACTTATTCTACCAGTAGGGAGAGGCTAAATTTTGGCTACTTTCTTTCGAATGAACCGCCATTCCTTAAACAAATCAATGACCAGTTCTTTCCGAGGGCACTACAGGGTTGCTTTTTTTTCACTTATTATAAATAGGTAAATAGACACCTTCATTGTAGGTGGCAGTACAATAACTTAGTTAGCTTCGATTTAAAGTTCAAATTTCGTGATGTCTAAGTACAATTTTTCTTTGTCCAATTTCAAAATAATTCTGTTCTTTTTTTTTAAATGAAAGATAAGAATTTAATTTTAATTTCCATGAATTATTCGATGAGAGAAAAACTACTATGGATAAAAAAAATTTGAAGTTGGAATGAGTTTTTTGAATTTAAAAAATAGTAAAAAAATTTTTTAATTTAATTCCCATCGGATTAATAAAGATATTTTTATTTTCTTTCGTTTCCAAAAAAACAGAACGTTATTATCTTGAAAATTGACAATTTTATGCAGGATTGAACTGTCCATAGAATAACATGGGGGTTGCTTTTCTCCTGATTGAGCGAACAAACGGCCTTAAGCATGAAAAATTAAGTAAACAAAATATATTTTAATGAAATAAAGATTTTTAAGCTTAATCAAAATAAGGCTTATTTATTTCATATTCATTTTATGACTAATAAGCAATTTTTATGTGTAGATAATCTCTATAACAAACTTTGAAGCTGAGGAGCGGTCAATTTTAAAGAATATGATTAGCATTTTAGGAGGAAAATATACAGGTTACATGACATCGCACAATACCATTATTATATGCAAAAAGTAAGTGATTTCATGTATTTAGAATTAAAAGTTTTTTTTTTTTATAATTAAGTAAAACTATTTAAAAATTTTCCTGTTTGATTTCCTTTCATTATTATGATATTATGTATAGGCATAGCGGGAGGGGAGGCACACTTTTTGTTTTTAAAAAAATGTTTGTCTATTTTAAGTTTTATACATACATATATGAAGTAAATATGCATATATACATAAAACTTAAAATAAATTAACAGTTTTCTTAATACAGAAAGTTTGCACTCCTTCTCATGCTCCATTTATGTTATTGTATTTAGTGGATTAAAAGAATAATACACTTTTATGTTTGATAGTTTTTTTATTTTTTAATTTCATTAATTTATTTATTTATTTTATTGACTGATTGCACTAAACAGGACTTTTTTAACTCAGACAATCACTGATTTCGCTGTAAAAAAGTGTGAAATAAATATTGCTGATAATGTTTGATATATAATATAATTTAAGCAGCCTATCCACTGAGTTGTTTATATTATATTAGTTATCAATTCTGTACATAATATAAGGATTATATACTAGTGGAAGAACCAGATGAATAAATGAGAGTTCTTAATTTTTCTTACTTCGCTCTATCTTAATGTTTTTAGTAAAAAGACATAACTCATAAAAAAAATTTTACGTGTATTTATTTGACCCAACTCTTATTAATAAATTGAGCAAGAAATTATAAATATGACAAAAATTTTCTATACTTAGAGTATAAAATAATAATTATAAATTACTCCCAACTTAAATTTTGCAGAAATGAAGGACGTAAAGTTCAGAAGGCCAAAGAATGGAAGATTCCTGTTGTAAATATTCAGTGGCTCCATGATTTGATGTTTGGTCATTTAGATGCTCTCAGGCTATCTATGGCTCACAAGTACCAACAATATGACATAGAGAATCCATTTGCTTTTGATTATGCATTAGTACCTCATCTCATGGGTATAAAGTCTCTTTTTCTTAATTCATTCTGATATTTCTGTAGTTTAGACTAAAAACATTTAAAATGTCATATTTTTATTATATAAGTAAAAGTTGCCTCCACATTTTCATTGCAATTTAAGGGATTAAAAGAGCAACAAATAATGCAGCAAAATTTTAATAGTTACATGTTTTCTTTCTTTGCATAGTTTTTCAGAAGATAAAGAAAGAAAAATGCTTATAAAATTCTATATAACTGATAAAGGTTCTTGTTCTTTTCACGACAAACACTTTTGAATAAAAGCGACATCAAAGTCGGATGAAAATTTAAATACATTGAGCATTTCGAACCTCAAAAAATTTATGTTGCAATTAACTAAAAGTTTTTGAGATACTTCGATTTAAGGCTGATCGAATAACTTCATCCTAATGAGGGATTTGTTTTGATGTGCCAATAGGAAAAGGTCGTGTTCATACATGTAGGTTCATACTAAAAAATTTCGAAGGGGCAATTAGACTGCCAAGATGGCTAAAAAATCTATATAGCTTATCAAAATAACTCTTGGTTGATTTATTGAGAAATTCTTTCTGCTATTTATTTTATTAGCTTTCTAGTTACACTGCAACAAATTTTTAAAGTTGTTGGTGGTCAACTTAAAGATTTATTTAACTTTATAAGTAAAAATGATATGGTTAAAATGATCAGACTTTGAATGGGGGTTTCATATTTGTCGTTATATAATTTTATGTAGGAGATCTTAAGATATCAAAAAGCACACAACAAAAAATTTATTTTAGTTATTTTTGTATACACAAAATTTTCAAAAGTATTTGAAGCTTTTCATTTCAAATAAAAATAATTGAGTGTAGGAGATTTTGTATTTTGATGCATTGATTATGTTTTAGCTGGCTGGAAAATTCCAATCAAGCTTAATGAAGAGCTCTTGAAGGTATGTTTTCACGAAGATCTTACATTTATATATAATAAATTATTTTAAAAATAATGAAATTTTTTTAAAAAATGATCTTGAATAAGTTTGGAATTTTTTGATATCTTTGTTGTAAAATTATGAATTTTTTGGCTTTTAAAATACTCTTGCCTTGATGGTACTATAATTTTGATGGCAATTTTACTAAATAAACTAAGTTATTTGATATATAATTTATAATTTCAATTGCATCAAAGTATTTTTAAAGCATTTTTTAATCAACTTATTTTTTAATCATTAAAAATTGAATTAAACTTCTGAAAATGTATAAAGAAATTGTAATAACTTTTTAGTAATTAATTGTAACATTAAGATCTATGATATCGTTTTTGTGTAAAAAATTTTATTTGATTAAAAAGAGATTTAAAAAAAAATAAATAAATAAAATTAAAAAAAGATATTTTAAAAAAAATTTTTAAACATATATATATATTAAAAAGCTCAAAAACAAAAAAGGAAAAGATATCCTAATAAAGATTATCTACACACATGATTAAAACCGTAAAAAAGAGTGCTTTCTATTATTGTATCAATATAGCCAAAGCAAAATATATCAATACAATTGCAGTGGCGTACGCAGAATTTTTTCAAGGGTTAGTGTTCATAATTTTCTGAAACTACTAAAAGAAATTCGAGTATGTAATAAGCACTATTATTTCCCTAATTTAGACAGCTAGACAATTTTGACTTTTTATTTAGACAGCATTGTTTAGTTAAATTTTGATTTGATTTTTTAAGTTTAAGAACATAATTTTTTTTTATAATAAGAGGTAAAATATTTTATTTTTATTAAAAAGTAGGAATTAATCAAGCCGGAAAAAACTACTCATAATGTAACAGCTACCTAAATAATAACCATATAAATGTGAATATTCTATAGAACTATTCTATGACCAAAAAAATAAGAAAAAATAACCTATCAATAAGTAGGGAATTAAACCAGTTTACAAACACGCTAGAAATTTATTGATTTATACAGTAATATCCAAACAACAGGGTTTTTTGCAAGTTCGTTTAAAATGTCTTCTACAGCTGGGGTAAATTTTCTATGAATGTTTAAGAGCGCCAATAATTTCATTCTATTATTACCCGTTGAATTGCGTAAATAAGTCTTTAAACGGCGTAAAGTCGAAAAGGATCTTTCGTTTGCACTCGTTGAAACAGGTAGAACGACTAATATTTCTAGGAGTTTGAAAATGCTTGGTGTTATATCTTTATTGCACATTTCAAGAGCACCCGCCGCAGTTTTTGGAACACTACCTCCATCTTCACTAATCCTTTTTAATCTTTTATACCAGAGTTTTAGTGCAAAATTAAGGCTTTCTTTACAGGTATCCAAGTCTTGAGCGTAAAATTTCACTAGTGCTTCAAAAGCCTTTTTGCTTGAAGGTTGACGAATGAAAGGATCAGCAGGAAGAAGGCACTGAAATCCTTTCAAAATATCACGATGCGATACAAATCATAAGTCTAATTGTGTTATAAAATTTTCTATAAATGGAATCAATACACTAACTCTGAAATATGTTTCGGGTGTCGATGAGGGAAAATTAGCGTAATTTTTCTGTCTTCCCGATATTCTAGGGATTTGTATGGAAGATCCAATGCTTGTTTGCATAAGAGAAGAAAAGTTGAATATTTCGGAGAATATTTCAGTGGCATTTTCACGCATTAATTTTAGTTCTTTAATAACTTCTTCTGCAAGACTCACTGCCTCTATCAAATCTATGCTTGTTTTTTGTAGGTATCTACAAAAATGGATTGTTATGGTGAAAACTTTGTAAATGCACAAAAGAGACATTACGAACTGGCAATTAGATACTGAAAGAATTAGCTTGAGTAGCTGATTCCTTATCCTTCCAGTCTGATATTTTTTGAAGAGTTTCAACGATAGGCTCGAAAAGTTCCACCACAGCTGTTACTGAGTCGTATCTTTCCATCTAATGGGTTGCACATAGCTGTTTAATTTTCTTTCATTTCGTATCCTTATGTCCTCTTAGAGCGAGACCTTGATTTCCTCAAAATAGGATGGTTTCAATGATTGGAGTGATGTTTTTTTCTATTTTCTAATTTTCTTCTGCTTGCTGCACTGTCAACTTGTTCATCCACAGGTTTCATCTTTCCAAGTAAAATATCGTGTAATGTCCCAGCAGTTTCGATCGATTTTTTGTGATTTTTTTCTGAACATTTCTCGTGTTCAGAAAATCACTCTACTGCTTTTTTCCAGCTGTCAAATTTTACATTGCACAGTTGACCTAAAGTTTGCTTGCCAGCATCGGTACCACTTGCGGCGAAAAGTACACAAAATTTGCAAAAAGCGCCACCCTTAGCCTCTGAATATGCAAGCCATTTCCAGCGATAAAGCCATTTTAAATGAAATTTCAATTTTCTTTTTACTTTTTCAGGAAAAACAAATGCTGGATTGGGTTCCCAAACATTTTTTATTATATCGACGGGTTCGGTTATTGAATGGACTTTTTGTTAAGACAGAACAAAACAGATTTAGCGACGAGTTTTGAAAGACAAGAGGCAGAAATAATTCTTAGTTTGACTAACTAACTCTACTGTACTCCGTTACCCCTTTTATATAATTTTTCACCGTGTCTCCAAAATTCTCGAATTGTCTCAAAGACGACAGAACGTCTAGAATTCCAGAATCATCGCATAAAGATCTCGCAAATGCCAGCCAGTCTCAAAAACTATCACGAAAGGCAGGACAGAAAGAAACCAGTGATCGGGGCTCGCCCGTAACAGTATCACGTGAATTTGGTTTCAAAAGTACAACCCTATTATAGTAAATATTTTTTCAGTATTCTGAGAAATACCATGAGAAAAAAAAGTAGGTATAATGCAAATAAAAATATATAGTCTTAAAAATAATAGCCCGCATAATTTCTACTTAAATTTTTATTTTTGCCATTTTGTCTGAGCTCAAGGGGGGTGTTTAAACCCCTAAACCCCTCCCTTGCGTACGCCCCTGTACAATAGTGTTAGGAGCACTAAAAAAATTGAAACAAAATCAAACACATTAAGTAAAAAATAGAAAAGAAAATGAAAAGAAAATACTGAACAAAACACAAAATGAAATCTATGAAGCGAGTAGCGATTTCAAATAAACTTACATGTACTGGAATCTTTCAAGAATGATTTAAAATATTTCCTAATAAGATTGTCAGATTACAAAGTATGAAAACAGAAGAGCAAATGAAGTTAAAAGCATAAATAGAAATTTTATTTTAAGGCACGTTTTCACTTCAGTACTGAAGTGCGTTTGATTTGTTAATTACAGGGATTGGCCCAAAAATGGATGTGCTCAAAGTAATAATCTTTTATTGCATAATTTAAAAAGATTATATAATTAATAAGGTTGATATACTTAATTATAAAATTTTAATGATTTTAGAAAATTAAAATTTATTTAAAAAAAAAAAAAGGAGAGAGAAACATGATTTATCTGTTTTGCACAGATTTTTAGCCACAGTTTTATTAGAATTAGATTTCCATATGGTACAAAAATAAATTAACAAAAAACAGGGTTCCCACAGTCCTTGAGAGTCCTTGAATTTTTTTTCGCTAAATTTAGGTCCTTGAAAGTGCTTGAAAAACTTGATAGGTCCTTGAATTCATCCACTGAATTCACTTCATGGCATATTAATGAAATTTTTTCTTCTCTTTATTGGTTGTTTCAGGACAGCCCTGCAAAGACTTCTGACTTTATGTCACTGTCTACACTTAAAAAGATGCCATTAAACTTTTGCAAATATAGATGGCTCGAAAATATCGCTGCAGTAGAAAGAGCCATTGAAATACGATCAGATGTTGAATCATATGTAAAGTGTGTAGACAAGGAGAAGTTTTCCAAAATAAGTAGCAAAAGTTATCTGACCATTAGGGAAGCTACACCAGACAAGTTTACTGTTGTGAAATTTAATGTTTTTTTGGCCATAGCAAAAATTATAAAACCTACCAGAGTGATCAGGAGTCTGTCTAGATTTTTTTGAGAGGTGCCTATTTTGTGAAAATTTAGACATAATTTGTGAAAATTAAAAATTATTATAAGAAATAAACACAAAAATATGGTAAGGTAAGAAAATATTTTTAAAAATTAACTACAAATAAAAATCATTTATGACTGGTAAATTTCTTTATATTTTTCCCAATATATTAAAAAATAATTTTGCTATTTTAAAAGTTTGGGCTTAAAATTGTATCCAAATTTAAAAATCCAGTTAATAAAAATTTAGTTAAATTTCACCTTGAATTTATTAAACCATGTATTTAACAGTACTAGTACTAAAAGTTATTTTCATTATGAGAACATTTTCACGTAGGTCATACAGAAAAAAGTTTTGCTGAGAAATAAAGGCCTGTTTGAATAAATTTACAACAGTGTTTAAGATAATGTTAAGAATAATTTTCGACTTACTCTGAAGTTCATAGAGGAAGATCCTTGACGTTTCCTTTTTTTAAAAAACTCAGCAAAGAAAAGACAAAAAAGCTTGCTTTGATCTGATGTAAGCGATCAGTTAGGCTTACCACATAGCACTATCTGACCAAACACGGGCTACTTTTTCGTAAAAAAACTAGCAGAAAAGCTCCTATTTTCCATAGATTGCTATGAGAATGGGGTTTGCATGAGAACTTGCTTTTTAAAAAGTATTTTGTGAAACTACCGTATTTCCTAAACTTAAATTTGTGAAGATACCGCTAAACGATAGTAAATTTACTCTAGATAGACCCCTGGGGATGCACCTCTTTTACCATTTTTCTCTGAAGATACACTTAGTACATACTAGCAAGGAGTTAATTTTAACGTTTATAAAAAGAGAAACCATGGAAAAATTTTCAAATGCTGCAAAGCTCTGCAAGTTTGATTTTTCCGAAGAAGTAAATTTCAATCTAGTGAATGAGATAACCTTAGGATTTGTTGGGGACAGTTGTGTTAAGCAGCTTTTGAAAAGAAACAGTTTGCTCTCAAAAGATGCGTTTAATGTTCGCATAGAACCCAGAAGTTTTGTGACAAAACTTCTGGAAAAGCTGTTGAGTAAATGTCCAATTAATTATTGGATTATTGCTTAGTAAGGAATGTGTCCTGTTTCAATCCAAGAAAAATGGCACTTCAGCCTGAGACTTGTCAAAAGTCTTTTAAAAAAACTTTTGATGAACTCAAGTTCATCAAAAGTTGTTGTGGATAAAGAATGTGATGAAGTAATTTTTCAATACAAGCATTTTATTGAAGCCATTGTGACTTTCAATAAGTCTTCTTTTCAAAATTTTTCCACAGAGAATGATAGGGTAGACATCTTTTTCCATAGTTTTATCACTCAGGACAAGAAGGCTTATGATAAATTATGGAATACTATGAAAATGGTTTTTACTCTTTCACATGGACAAGCATCCATTGAAAGAGGTTTCTCCTTTATGAAAAAATTGATGATGATACAAAAATTGATGATAAAAAAATTGATAATGAAAAAATTGATAATGATACAAGATTGATGATAAAAAAATTTATAATGATACAAGAATCATTAGTTTCTCTAAGAATCAATAAAGATGCTATAACATGTTAAGGAAACATTCTCAATGTACCCATTGCTGATGATATGAGAATATCAGTGTCTATGGCTCGTCAAAGGTATTTAAGTAGTCTAGAGGAAAAACGCAACAATGAGAAATAGAAGAAAAGAAAGGCTATTGTAGAAGAAGTGGATTTTTTGCGATCTAAGAGGGCTTGCTTAGAAACTGATGTTACCCAAGTGGAGAAGACATATGAAAACCTGACTGAGAGAAAGAAAAACATTGATTTATTCATCAGATCAAATTTTATTAAAAAAGCTATTAACGAAAAAATCAAGAGCTAAAAGAAATTGATAGCAAACTAACTGAAGTAACAAAAGCATTAAACAAATGTGATTAATTTTTGTTTGCATTGCAATCATGGGTCAGCATTTAAGCAAAGGCAAAGCATTTAGGTATTATATTTGAAATTGATTATTGCCACAACAAGCATTGTTGCTTCTAGTAAAATAGAAGAGAATAATTTTTAAAATTGTATTGGATTAAGGTCCTTGAAAATTTTGTTGAGGTTCTTGGAAAGTCCTTGAATTTCTATCTCATCATAGAGTGGGAACCCTGTTATATTATTCTTTATCATATCTATACAAATTCAAATAAAAAGTTAGAAAAATACTTTACTAAAAGATACTGTGCTGAATATTTGGCCGATCATTTCACCAACTGAATTTCGACAAAAGTTCCAAATACTCATTACATCCCTAATTTAAATGTAATGTTATTGCAAGCAGCCTGAGAAATTCACAAATTGATGGAAAACGTTAATTTTTAAACTGCTCACCGTTTGTAATTTTGATGTAAATTTTTTGTTGCTTCAGTGATCTTTTTTGTTAAAAAAAATAAGAAAATATTTAATATATTAAAAAAACTAATATTCAATAAAAAGAAATAATAAAATACAATAAGTATTGAATTTTATTTTGAACTATAAAAGTTTTGTTTTTATTTTAGGCTTTTGTATAAATTTACCTTATAAATTTTCTTCAATTAAAGTATTTAATTTAAATTTATATTACATAATATGTACTAAGTTTTTTTCCTACTTTCACTCTGTGAGCTTTGCAGTTTTTTTATTTTTTTTATTAGAATTTATTTTTGATATAAATTTTTGTATTACGTGATATGATAAAAAAAATATTTCTTTTCTCCAATGTTTATTTATTTTGATAAATCTATTTTTAAATGAATTCTTATAATTGAAAGCCTTTAATTTCCTACAAATATATTACTAAGTTCATTGATAAAAAAATTAGATCACTAATGTTTAAATAAATATTACTACATTTGCCGTCAACATGTCTAAATATATGTGCGGCCCTTCGTTAGTTAATCTACTGTGAAAGTGGCCCTTCACTCAAAAAGGTTGTGCACCCCTATCATACAGATTATTATTGCATTCTTTTAATACTGAATACAGTAACACAGATTAATAGGCTGTAAATTCTTACTGTGAATTGTAATTTTTCTTTTTTTTTAAATAATAATTCTTAGGAAACTAAATTTTTTTTAAATAATTGAGAAAATATTTGCCGTTTTAAATCAACTTTTCAAATTTTGTCTTGTTTTCAAAAATTAAGTTGTAGAAAAAAGTTTGTAAATTTCACTGGCTTGAAAAATACTTTGCCACAAAGGCTAGAAACCATGGCAAAAACTTATTCAGCAAGCACTAGTCTTAAATTAATTCTAAAAGTTCATTAATATGTAATAATAAACTTATCAAATGGTTCCTGTACGTTAAGGAGATCATGAAAAAATTTTAATGTGTTACAAAGTTTAATTTTGACTCAAAAATTGAAAGAAAATTAATTTTTTTTAAAAACAAAACCTGTAAAATGACCAGTGGAAATCAGTGGTGAAAGTAAACAGCTATTATGATTTTGATTTATTTCATATAAAAATACTGAATTGTAGTGGAATTTTTACTCTATATCCCTATCTATTGTTTCATTAAGAGGCGTGAAGTATGATATTTGGCATATCAAAATGTTATACATTAAAAATATTAAATTTTTCTTATTAAAAATTGCTATACAGCTAAAAAGAATTTTGGAAAATTTTATTTTTGAAATATGACGACGATATCATTTATTTCTAAGTATATAGCAATACCAAAGAAAGAATAATACCTTAGATAAAAGTTACCTTTTTTTTCATAGAAACATTTTCTTTTGGAAGAAAAGGAAAAAGTTGCTGAAAACACTGAAAAAGTGAGCATTTAATTATTATCTTTATCTTAACAATATCTTTCCTTTTGTGAAATTTAGGTTATATAATGCTTTTTGTAAAAAAAAAATTTTTAACTTAGAAAAGAATGAGCATGCTTAAAATAACAAAAATAAAATTAAATAAACAAAATCGAATGAAACTTGAAAACTGTATATAGTATCGGATCACAAAGTTTATTGTTTTGGGCTACTACTATTACAGATTAACAGATCCTCCAAAGTTTCTATGCAACTTTTTACTTATTCTCTGTAGTTTCTACATAATGAACTAGGGACTGGCAGGAATTAAAAACCATTCTATGTAAGAACTTTTCACCCATCTTTTAATTTATAAATTTCTAGCAATGTGTTTGCTAAATGAAATTTTTTTTTCTTTTTGTATTTTGGGCCTAATATTTTCATGTGTTGAAATGTCATATCAGATTTATCTATTGACTTCTCAGCTAAATTTTCTTTTAATGTTCCAAACTGTATAATTTTAAAAAAAAATATTTTTTTGTACTATTTTTCATAATTTATTTTCTTCATAATTTACTTTTTTTCTCCTTCTAATTACTTCATTTATGGTTCTTAAACCTTTAAATGATCTTTATTTTTGTTTTTAAGTTGTTTTATTACGTGAATAAAGATTAATGAAAACTTAAGATATTAATTTTGTTCCAGTTTTTTATTACATTAACTTGTAATATTTCATAGGTATGTTTTAAATTTGCCACATGACATTTAATTTTAAAACCACTGAAAGATTTTGAAAACTACTGAAAAAAATTTTGAAAACTAACCAAGGTTGAAGTACCTGGATTAAAACAAAAATAATAAAGCTTCAAGGAAGTTTCTAACTAAAGTATCATGATTCTGTTCATTGAATTGTATTAGATACAATCTGCTAAGTAAGGAGTCAGTGACTGCTTCATGTCATTTTTTTTAATGCAGTGTTTTCATTACAGAAAAAAAAAATGGGAGAGAGTTTCTCACCCTTTCTCAAAAACAGGATGAGATTTCAAAAAGTTAAGTGAGATTTCTGAAAAATGAAGAAAACACGATAAGACTTGGGGAAAAAAATAGTTCTTTAATTATAATACATTTTTAACATCTTCTAATTTTTAAAGCGTTGAATATTTCTGCTGAATCATCGTATAGAAAATGTTCTATATATACTATGGTGTGTAGCGTTTTTAAAAAGTGTTTTAAGGTGCTTATTTTGATTTTCGTTTTTTAAAAGCCCTTAAAGGTGCTTTTTTTATTGGGTGTTTTTAAAAGGTGCTTAATTTTCCCTTTTCGAAAATGAGTTATTTTTTTCTTTCCCATGTCAATTTTCGCCACATATTATGAGCGGGTTCGGTGAGATTATTGCACTCTCATGTGCAACTCTGCTGCATTTTGCAAGGTATTCTCTATTTCTGGCTTCATTTTCAACGCTCTGATATTGAACCGAAAAATCTCTTGATCATTTTAAAATGGCTAATATAATCAAGAAAAGAGTTCTTTGTCATAAACTAGTCATTTTATCATGATCATGTAAAGTCTGAAAATTATTTTGCATTTTATTAATGTATATAGTGCTTAAAAATATCTTTTGAGTGCTTAAAAAGTACTTAAAATGTGCTTATTTTTTGTTGAGAGATTTTGCTATGCACCTTGTCTACTTTTTCATCAGCTATTCTCATTAGGTTGCTCAAATCATCATTATCTGTCATCATTATCTGTTTCGATTGATAAATGACCTTGCAACAGATGCTGAACTATTTGGAATCACTAAGTAAATTTGTAGCATTGTGCACACACTTTCCTATCCTCTACATCTGCCAGTATAGGCTTTTCAATTATTTCTGCTATAGAATAGTGAAGTTCGTTGAAGTTATTTCCATGTTCCATTTTTTTTCTGTAATTTTTTTCTGTAACACTGAGTGCGCGAACTTCTCGCGTTAATCATTTTTTAATGCGAGAAAAGAAAAAATATGCAAGATTCGGGCGTTCTCGCGCTGTATACACTGTTAATGACACTCAAAACTATTTTCCACTATTTAGGCATTTATTTCATTATGAAACTAGAGTTGCAATACTAAAAGAACTCTTCTGAAAGAACTATTATTTGAAGCTCTTGTACCTATACTTTTTGACTTCATAATAGTTTGAAAATGTTGTTAGCTACATTGCTTATTTTATCTCACTGAACAATCACACCAGGCCATTTGGATTGTAGGGTGAACGTTATCAGCTCTTGTGCCGAGTTTTATTGCAAGCACGCTATATGAAATGTTTCCCCAGTAACTGTGTAAACAGTACCAAAGCTAAACTTAGTTTTGAAATTCCATCCTCTGTTACATAAGTCTTTCTTGATGAATAACATTGCGTGTCTTTTGTGTGAGCTCTTTTTCCTTAGCAAGTACACACCGATTTTTATTTGTTGATCTCACGCCTTTCACTTTTTAAAAGCACTCAATCATGGATGAAATTTTTCTGCTTTCGCTTTTGTCTCTCGAATTTCAGCCTTTTTATCAAAAACTTCGATTCTCTAAAAGTTTCGGTTTAATTTTATGAATATTCCGCCTTTTGTGAAAATTCAGTCATTGAAATAAAATTATATTTATTTCCGATTTTCAAAGATAAACAGGAAACTCAAACTGTGTCGTAACTGCTGACCCTTCCCCATTTTTACTTATTTTACTATTTTCTCTGCTTTTACACTCAGAAAATAAGATTTTTCGTATTTTTACCAGCCCACGAAATAGCTCCTGCTTTCGTAATTCAGACGTCGCTGCTTCCTGTTTGCTGGCGCAAGAGCAAACAAAATAAAAATATCGGTAAAAATATTTATTTGCTCATTCAATTAATCTTGTACATTTTTATTTATTATGGCTAAACAAAACAAAAAAATTATACAAACAAGCTTTTCAGAAATCCCAAGCCAGAATCTGCTAGTATCTCGATTCTTATTAGCCAGATTTAAAAATCCAATATCGCGATTAGTATTTATGCGTTTTTAAAATCGCGATTTTAATATTCAAACATCCATTCGTATTTATTTGATTTTAAGGTTTCGCATTCAATTCTTATTCACGTGATTTAAATTTCAAACATTGCGATTCTTATTTACAAAATTTTAAAATCCACTATCGTGATTTAAATATCTAACATCGATTTTTGTATTTACCTGATTTTAAATTTGCGCGTGGCGATTCTTATTCATGCGATTTAAGTATAGTACATTGCGATTCTTATTTACGAGATTTAAAATCCAATATCTCGATTTGTATTTATGCGTTTTTCAAAATCGCGATTTTATCAAGTATCGATTTTTGTATTTACCCAATTTAAAAGTTACACGTTTCGATTCTTATTTGCGAGATTTAAAAATCCAATATCGCGATTTGTATATACTCGTTTTTAAATTCTATGTAGTGATTCAGGTTCATGCGAGTTTAAAATCTAATGTTGTGATTCGTTTATACGGTTGTGATATCAAACATTGTGATTCGTATTCGCGTGATTTAAAAATTATGCCTCATGATTCGTATTTTTGCATTTTTTAAATTCGCTATAAAGTTTCATATTCACGTGATTAAAAAGTCACACATCTGGATTCATATTCTCTCAATTTAAAATCAAATATTAAATACTTATTCACACGAGATTTTAAAATCATGCATGCAATCCATATTCTTACCATTTTAAAATTAATCATCGGGATTATAATCACATAGTTTGAAAATCACACTTTTTTTGCCAAATGTTTGCATATCATAGCTTCTACATATTATATATACACTGAAGAGCCATTACATTATGACCACCCTTTGGTGGCGGGGGTAGTATGGTGTGGGCAATGTTTTCAAGGGGCACATTAGGACCCATAATCCTCATAGAACAATCCCTGACGTCTGGCACTAATGATCATTGGAGGCTTTGCTCTTCGAAACGAAATGAATAGACTAGCAGCTGAAGACCTTCCATAGGATGACTAAAACGAACGGGTATTAGAAAATTGTCTAGCAGTTCGATACAATTCTTGTCAAAAAGCATTGTCCATTACAGGTCTCAGGGTTTGTCCTGATTTGCCTGATACAAAATGATTTTTAGTTTTTTGCCCTGATGTTCCTAATTTCTTTGTATGTTTGGAGCTACAAATATATGTGCAGGTTTAAATGAATAGATTTTAGGAATCAAAAGATTTTCGCTGTGGCATTTTTTTAAATTTCAATTAATAATGTCAATTAAATTTGCAAAATTCATTTGTTCAAAATTTTTCTGATTGTTCATCTTGTTTCAGACATTTGATCATCTTATGAAAAATAAATTCATCTTTTTGGCTAACTAAATTTTTCTCTTAATATGCCCAATTGCGATTTTAAAGTGGTTTTAAAGATAAATTTTTATATTTGGGTAGTAAATATTTTTCTCTTTTTGTTCAAATTGCAATGAAAACATTTTTTTGTATTTCTGTTCAAATTGCAATGAAAGCATTTTTTTGTATTTCTTGTAATTTTCATTTCATGTATTGCAAAATCAAAATTACTTTTTAATGTCCGTTAAGTAATGATTTAATTTCAGTTTTTTTTTTTTTTTTTTTTGTCAATTTGATGATGTTTGCTTCCAGATAATGTTGTATTGTGTTATATATTACGATTACTATATATTATGTTTATTTTCTTTAGGATGTAGATTATATAGGATTTATTTTTGAAGTAATTTATTGTTACGTAAAAATAACCTTCATTATCAATTTTATTTTAAGCTTATTTTAATTTATTTTTATGTTTCCTAAGTCCAAAAATAAATAAATCAGCTTTTGAGTTTTTACTGTTTGTTTCTATTTTAATTTTTTGTATTTGAAATTGTGGAATGTAGCCCATGTTTTATTATAGTCTTCATTTCCTGCTTTTAAAAATTGTCTAGTGCATGCTAAAAAACGTCCTAATTTTTTTTTTATAAAGTGCTATCTTTTTTTCTGCTCCTGTTGTCATTCATTATTTCCCAATCATTGCATTGTTTTTAAATTTATGTAATTTATAATATACTTTTCTTTAATCCTCTTTTGGATTTCATTGTTCTCTGAGGGAACCATAATCTGTTCATTTCATTCAAAATATTTCATAATATTTGAATTTTTTTTTTTTAAATTTTTATTAATTCAGATAGCATTGTTTACAATATTTTAAGAAAGGCTTTCAAAGAAATACTCTACACTATTAATATGAATAGTTTCCTTAATCGTTTAAAATATTCAATTTTTGATAGAATGGCCACTTTTAAAAATTGCAAAAACTAGCCTTATAATGACATCTGTTTGCACAAAACTGCAATCAGCAATTGGTGTTCTGTGGAAGAGTTTTAAACAAGTGATGAGTTATCTGATTATATTTAGATCCAAACTATAATTCAAAATTTATTTAACCCACTGGCGGTTAAGGAAATGGGCGAAATTGGGAGAATGTTTCTCCCCTACACACAGTTCCCCTATCCTTTAACATTAGAAAACCGGTTTTGCTATGCAGAGAAGACTGCAGGTTAAAGTACGACTTTTTACGTGCATAACCGTCAGTGGGTTAAACTTTCCTTTATGAATATATTTCAAGAAAAATTCCAATGAAATAGAAATGGCATTTTTTTAAAGAAAATATAATATTTCTTGAACAAATTATGAAAAGAACAAGTATTTATAAAATATTGCATTATATATATATATATTTTTTTTTTTGCATTTTTTAAAAGGAAATATAATGTTTCTTGTAGCAATATATTGTTTTAACAAATTATAAAAAGAATAAATATTTATAAAATATTGCATTTTTTTAAAAGAAAATATAATTTTTCTTGTAGCAATATATTGTTTTAACAAATTATGAAAAGAATACACATTCATAAAATATTGCATTAGTATTTTCTTTCGCGCTTTTCAAATCAAAATAAAATTACAAAATTTTTTAATAAAGAAAATTGATTCTTTAATAACTATTATCAATGTTTATAGCAGTTTTCATTTCAAAGTAAACCATGATTCGGCTTATATTATTTATTTTCAGCTTTTCTATGTACACCAAAAAAGAAATTCATAGTTAGACTAGACATAGCACAAGGACTGCAAATTTAATCATCGGACATAAAACCTAATTTAAGATTATTAATGATAAAAAATCTTTATTCTACTAATTAAATATTTTAAAAATTGTCTTTTATAGATTATAATGTACATAATAACCTTAATAAACTTTATTTATATAATCGGGGTGCGGCGGAAAGAAGGTTAATTATTTATTGTTGGGAACTGCTGATCTAGATATGGTCAAAGCAGCAACTAAATTTAAGATCCATCTCCAATTTTCTAAGTACCATAGTTTTGATTTAATGACCACTGGTTAGTTACTTATTGACTAAACCTAATTAGTAAGGTAATTGTGACTATAATAACAGAAGGGTAAATCTAATTTACACGTAAAGTGAATTAAAGCTGTTGATAAAACAGATATTACCTTATTACAAATACCTTATTGTCTTTTGTATACTATAAATTACTTTGCTTATCATATGATGTTGTAGTGCTATTGTAAATACTATAAATAACAAAAACTTAATACTTATGTTATAAAAATGTAAAGTATCAATTCAAAGCAAAAATATTTTCGTTCAGCTGATAACTTTTATTAAAATGCGTAAGAAAAATCTTTGCTTCACACTAAGTTGTTTAAAATATTTATTAGACTTAAAATAAGCTTATAATATAACAAAATTATGTTTCAAAATTGAAATAAAGTCTTCAGATAATGTATTTCTAAATGATATCCTTTCTAATGTATTGTATAATTTTTGTTTTAAATGGGCTAAAAGTGAATACAACGTTAAGAGAAATATTGTGAGTGTTTAAAAAAAATTAATAATAATAATAATCACTTATTTTTTTAATGTTTTTAATGAATCTTTTATTTATAGTTTAATAATTTTTATTGCTGAATTTAGAAAATTCATAATTTGTTTTCTGCTTAAGTTATTAAAAGTTGAAAAAATGATGTTTTTACAGTTATTTTGTTTCTTTTATCTTATTTTCAGGATGAGAAAAAAAGGGAAATTGAAAATGGTGAAAATGCGGAGAATGAATCTAAACGATTGAGGTAACTAAATTTGTTGTTTCTTTCTCGAAACTGTGTAGATCAATTCCTAAGCAAAAACAACAAAAAAAGCTGACAATTTCCAATAAAAGTTTCATTAAGGCTTATCTGAAGTTTGCTCTCTCTTATGAGGTGAGCTTTGGCTGCCATTTTGAATTTACTGAGAGAAAGAAGGGTTTCAAAATGAGACAAACTGAAATTTTATTAGCTAGACAAGTGAGATTTTGTTTCCAATGTATTTTGTTGTGCTGAATCAAATGAGACCAAAGCCAATTCAATGAAACTAAAAGCTTAAAATTTAAATAAGTTTAGTAAGTATGAATTATAAATAGATACAAATTTTGATCTATGCCTATTAATGGCTCTGATATTGCAATCTAAACAATGAAAGTAGTATTGTTTTTTGCATTTTTTTTCTGCAGTGAAATAAAAAATATTTAAACTGAGTTGATAGTACCAACTAAACTTATGATAGTTTTTTTTTTATATAATACATAAAAACTCATCTAATGTATAAAATTTGCTGATGTTTGCAAAAAAAACCTTTTTGGGATAAGATGATTCATTAAATCCCTATTACAAAAAATAATAAATGTATCACAAAATACAAAATTTTTTAATTTATAAAATATAAATTTATTTTTAAACCAATAATTAAATTACCTACGGTTTAAAAAACTAGGCTCTAATCAAAGCTTTAAAAAAATGGCCATTCTCGAAAACAAAATATTACGGCCATTTTTGGTGAAAGAAAACTGTTTTGAGAAGATTTATCTTCAAGCTGTATAAAATTTACAAAGAGCAAGATATTATGAAATTTAACCAAATATACTAGGTTGTCCATATATTTAGATTTTCCTTATTTTGAAAAAAAAAAAAATTCTTCATAAACCATTAATAAACTGGGAAAGAGGCTCATGTAATCAGTAGAGACTAACTTCTATCCAGGAAAAAAACCAGCCCAGACATGTCAAAAAAGTATGCAGCGGAATAGGCTGTCTGGCCAACTAAGATGATGATAATGAAAAATATATAAAATGTTCATTTTCTGATTACCACCTTTTTGCTGGCCTGATTTTTTTTATTTATTTATTTATCTAGACAAGTAAAGTGTTATTACTCATGTGAATCAAGTTAAGCTAAAAATAAGTCAATGAAACTGATAAAGTACTCGGGGGCCCAGGGGAGATCTTGGAGATTCATCTTAATTTTGAGACCAATGGCACGATTGTAGTAATGCGGCCTGCATTAGGCACCTTTAAACTTCTCAGACAATCCATCTGAATCTGGTACCCATCCATCTGAGGCCACCATTAAGGATTGTACCTCAGTCTTTTGATAAAATTAATAGAGGGGAATTAATAAAGGTTTTGTGTATAAATTTGACTTGGGCATTTTCTTCTAACTTCTGATCTAATTGTTCTATAGTCTTGGTTTTGATCTCTTTCAGTTCAGCATAAATCAATAAATATGAAACAGTACTTCAGTTATCTAGAGAGCAATGTCAGATACATAAATAAGTTAAAACTCAACTTAACTTCAGGTATCTATTCTATTCCATAAGTTATAAAATGATTTCCACGTTTTATCTAATATTTTTTTATTCTGCTACTTAAAACATGACCTAATACAGAAATACAAAATGTTAAATTGTGCTTATGTTATTTATGGTACAAAACCTTGGAAAAATCCCTTATGATTATCTAAATATTTTATATTGCGATCATGTATGCTAAGAGCTTTGTTTAGAAAATAAATTTACAATTGCATTAGCAAAATAAATCTATGATGTAATTTTGTGAATGGGTTTTGAGTTATTAAATACTTTCATTACTGCAGAAGTGATTCACCTGAACTGGATGAAAATATTCCATTGACCACACAGAATCCACCTGACACTGACAGAAAGCCGAGAGTCATAATTACGGGTCTATCTAAATTCAGGGAATTAGCAAAGGTTTGTTTATATTTTTTAAGAACTGTTATTCTAACCTTATATTTTGGTGAGAAGAGTTTCGTGAGCAGTTTCTTAATTAAGTTCCTGGCTCTGCCTGTGTCTTTTGCATAGATTTTCACTCTATTGTTTATTTTATTTTTAATTTCCTTAATGCAGATTAACTTGTATTTGGTAATAAATGTAAATCTGAACAGTTTTTTTTTTTTTTTTTTTAAATCTGCAATGATAAATATAAATGATCATGTATAAAAAATTTATAAAATATGTGATTCTATTTAAGCTGTGAAAAAGCAACCATATAATTGTAGACTGATGAATGCAGCCAATAACAGAACATAAAAATACTTCAAATTTTAAGCACACAGGATTTTGAGAGTCTTATTTTAGAGTGCATTTTGATAACAATGTAAAATAGTCTAAATTTTTAAAAGGTTTTTTTTATTTTATTTATTTATTTATTTAAATTAAGATTTATTTTCTGCCTTAGTAAATTCTTGAATAAAATTTTCAGACATTGTAGATTTCAAAAATAATTCAAATTTTATTAAAATGTTCTTGGTAGCATAATTTTTTTTATATTTTTTATCTCTATACAAATACGTTACTGAATCATTTCTAACAGAGGAATCATATAAAGGAAAATAAAAATAACTTTTTAAATAGTAAAATAATTGCACATAATATTTCATTAAATTTATAGCATCAGTAATATTTAAGCTCTAACTTATATTGAGAATAGTTAAAAACTCTCTTTTTTTACTAATACATTCTGATAGTAGCTGTATAAATAACAGTGTTTTTGTAGCTCCTAAGCATATATGTGTTGTAGCAATGGTTAAGTGAAACAATAATAAAAAAAAGACCCAAATTTATATAACAATAAATTTAATGAAGGAATCAACAAAACAAATATGGTATCAGCCAATAGGCTACCGAACCTTCCATCCATTATGTTCCATGCAAACATTTTCAAAGCATGTATTCTGTTTTAAATTTATCATATTAATTATTTTAATTTATTTTAGATTGTATATCAATTGGGTGGTTGCTTAGCAAAGAATGAGTTAGATTGTACCCATCTTGTAGCTGATCACTTTGCTAGAACTGTGAAATTCTTAAGTGCCATACATTTTGTGAAATATGTAGTCTCTCCAGAATGGCTCACAGAGTCAGGAAAACAAAATAAATTCTTAGGTAAGCATATACAATATGTTTATTTTTATTCTATTAAAGCTTCTGACATAAAAAGAGCACCAGAAAATGACCATTTATAAAACTTAATTATGCCTGATGTTAGTGACATTGTTGTGATTTTTATTAATCCTCTTTCCAGATGAGGAAGACTTTATTTTGTGTGATCAAGAAAATGAAAAGCTTTTTGGATTCTATTTAAAAACTGTTCTGAAAAGAAAAGAGCGGATACCCATATTTAAAGTAAGAATAAAGTTTTCAATTTTAATGTATATTTCTTTAAATTTTTGATATTTTGAAATCAGGTGTAGCAAAAAAATTTAAAATTAGGGGTGCAGATGTTTCTTCTAATAAACTATACTATATCTAATATAGTTGAAAATACGTTTTTAGATTGTACTTAGAAAAGTACTTTTAAAAAAAATACTTTGGTCGATCATTCGGCCAACTGAATTTTTGTCTAAAAGCCAAATACTCATTACATCCCTAATTTTAATTCAATGTTATTGCAACATGAGAAGTTCATTCCAGAAGATAAATTTGCAGGAAAGCTAAAGAAAACTTAAATTTTTAAACTGTACACAGTTTGTAATTTTGATTTCAATTTTTTTGTTGCCTAAGTAATTTTTTAAGAGAAAAATCTCTGAGGAAAAAAAAAAAACGTTTTTTATATAAAAAAATTTAATAATTAAAAAAAAAAGAAATTACAGTAGAGCGTCGATTATCCGAACAGCTCGAGACCGATCGTGGTTCGGATAATGAAAAATTCGGATAGTTGGAAAGTTGTTTAAAATCTAGTTTAAATGATTATTATTTATGCACTAAATTCCCTTCACACTTTTTCTAGGCTTAGGACCGGCAGTACAATCTAAAATAGTTCTGGCGTGTTTAAAAATTGTTTTTTCTTACTTTTTTTTCTTTTTGAATTATTTTTATCATATTTCAGCTTTTTATAATTTTTTTGCCAATTACTGATTTTACCATATTTTTCTTTATTTTCCATTGCAAAAGAAATCCAGCAGAGACTTTTATTTCAAAGAAGATGCTCTTTTTTGTGCAGCCATATATCCCTTATTCTTTTTTAAACAAATCAACTGAACTGAATCAACATCATTTTGACGTTCTAGCCAATTCATTGCAATATCTGAATGAATTGCATGCTTCTATATAAGAAAGACCACTATCTTGAACTTGATCACCTACTTCTTCGTCTGTGGAGTTCCAATTTTCATTCAAAATTTCAGCAACAATTTCATCATAATTTAAAATTTGAAATCCTGGGTCGCTTTCAGTGTCTCGACACCAGTCTTTTATTTCTTCTGCCGTATAACCTGGCATCTTTTCAACCGGAAGATCTACTGGTTCAGAAACTTCAGTTTTGTTTGTTCTTCTGTTAAGAATTTTATTCCAAGATTTAAGATTCCAGGCACTGTAATCACTAATCATTAACCATGAGTGACAATTACCCATGCACCCAATTGTAGAACTTCAACCCTTATCTATTCATAAACTCCTTCCGCATTCCAACCATTGTAGACTGTCAAAATGAAGCTCGCATTCTTCGAAGATAATTTTCAGTTGAAGAGGGCTTAAGGGGTATGTAGGTTTAACTGTATAACAATACATGTATGTATAAATACTATTATAAAACTGCTAAAAAAGGTTGTAAATTAAATATAGTCTTCAGATATAGTGGATATTATTTATTCTTCTAAATTTAGAAAAATTGTCGATAAGTTAAAAAGTATTTTAAACTTTAAAAAAAAAAAAAATAACGAATTTGGACATAGTTCGGATAATAAGGGTTCGGATAATCGGCGCTCTACCGTATATCTAAAATTTATTACCAAATAAGTATCATTTTATTTTTAACTATAACGGTTTTGTATTTATTTTAGGCTTTTGTTTAAACCTTATAAATTTTCTTTAATTAAAATATTTAATTTGAATTCATAGTACTTTATATATAAATATATATATATATATATATATATATATATATATATATATATATATATATATATATATATATATATATATATATATATATATATATATATATTTTCATTCTGTAAGCATTGCAATCTTATTTTTATTTATTTATTTATTATTATTTTTTTTTTTGTTGTTAGAATTTATTTTAATATAACTTTGTTATAGCATGATATGATTAATACAGAAACATTTCTTTTCTCCAATATTTATTTATTTTTTATTTTATTTATATATTTTTTATTTATTTACTTTTTTTTATAAATATATTTTTAATGTGATAAAAGGGAAATTTTTTTTAAAAAAGTGTTAGTTTTTTTCATCATTTTTTAATGAATTTTAATAATTAAAAGCATTTAGTTTTCTGAAAATATATTATTAAGTTTACTGATAAAAAAAATTTACTGCTCAGAACTTTAATGTTTGAATAAATATTACTGTATTTGCTGTTAACATGTCTAAATACATATTCGGCCCTCCGACACAGTCAACCTGCTGTTCAAGTGGCCCTTCACTCAAAATGGTTATGCATCTCAAATCTTAGTGAAATTTGAAGGGAGTGATCTGTAATTATGTAAGTGGTAGTATTTATAATAATCGAGAGTGTTGTTTAAATAAAGTACTAGAAAAATTTAACATAAATTCTACTCTAAATATAAGTTTCAGAAGGAGTTGTACTTAAAGCTATTGATTGAGATGATTAAATTATAGATTTCACATTGTATTGTACTATAATAGGACGTTTGTTGCTCTTTTCATTTAAGAATGAAACTACATAATATTGTCCTCCATTTTATTATGGCAATACTGTAACAAAACAGGAATATTTCACTTCTACAACAAGTATTTAGATATTTAAGTTATATTAAGAATTATTCAATACATATTCCAAATACAATTATTGATTTAAAAAGTGCATTTGTAGACTAGTTGGGAAAGTGTTCAGGAGGAAGTTACAGTGGAATTATTATTGTTAATTGGTGATGTTTTCCAATTTATTGGAATGAACAAAACATAATAAGAAATAGTAAGTCTTTCTAGTAGAGAGGTGTAATACATATCTATGACTCAATGTTTGTTACTAATTTAACTTGGTTTAAAAATGTTGTAAATGATTGTAGTGTAAATGGTATAAGATTATCAGGAAATAAACCAATTATATTTTCTGAGTCTTAAGTGCTGTTCACTTTGGAAAGAACCCTGTTTATAATCATAAGCACATTGATATAAAATTTACTTATGTTTATGAAACGTTTAAATAATGTATTTGTTTGAGTTATATATCAAGCAAATTGAATTTAACAGACATGTAAACAAAAGCTCATGCCTGTAATAAACTTGAACAGTTTTGTAATAAAATTTTTGTAAGATGGACATTACATCATGAGGGGCGACGAATGTTGGAATTACCGCACAAACACTAGTATGCAACATCCAAAATAATACTTTCCTGCTTATTTTACTAAACACTTTCATATGTTTAGATACGTAACATCTTTTCTGTAAATAAATAAGTAATATTGAAAATATAATTGTCTATTGAAAATAAATATTTTGAGCCATATATTTTACTAAAAATTTTCATATTTAAATAAGTAACAATATTACTGTAAACAAATAAACAATATTGAGAGCATGAATGTCTATGAAAATAATTTTTTCTACCATATACTTTAAAAGATATTTTAATACTTAAATATTTTCATGTTTAAATTAGTAAAAATATTGTTGTGCACAAATAAATAATGTTGAGAATATGAATGTCCTTGAAGTTTTGAGATTCTATACTTAATAAAATTTTTATATTTAAATAATTAACAACTTTGTAAACAAATAAGTAATTTTGATAATTTATCATAATTAACTTTTAGATCTATATTTTTAAACATCAATATTTTCATATTCAAATAGTTACCCAAATAATTAACATTGTATTTTTAAACTATTTTCAAATTTGATTGTTAGCACAAATTAACAAATCTTGCAGGACTATGTCTTTTTCATCACTGCTGGTGTAGTACCCAAACCCGATGCTTTAAAACGCATTATTGAATCAGGAGGTGGGAAGCCTGTTTTTAAGAAAGCTCCTACTCTCAAGCAGGTGAAGGCTCTTGAAGAAGTATGTTAAGCTTTTATTTATTTATTTTGTATAAAAAAAATAATAAAAACTCTAAGCTCACTCATCACTAAGATTTTCAATAACAAATGTTCAGTCATGTAAATAAACATCCTAACTTTGTTTCATTTAAATGCCCGCGGTGCTAACAAGAGGATTAGTTAACTTGTGGTCCAAATAAATATTCGTATTGTATTATCAACTTGTTTCTTTGTCTATAAAATTTGAATATTTAAAAATCTTACTGAAATTTTACATTTTCAGAGTGGGAGGAAATTTGCAATGATATCATGTGATAATGATCTGCATCTATGCAAGATGTATCTGGAAAAAAATATTAGTAAGTTTCATATCACTTTTAAATAATTAAAAATGAGTTGTTTCATCTACTAATTGATTGACAGGACTTTCACCTGCAAGATTATGCAACTGATATATATATATATATATATATATATATATATATATATATATATATATATATATATATTAGTGTAAAATACGGATAAAGCACACACCCTCAAATTTTAAGAAAATCGCTGTGTTGTAGAGAGAGGCGAATAAACGGTACAAAAGAAAATGCAAAGTGTCGTTATAAAAAAAAAATCAACTATATTTGATTGGGCAAAATTAAATATGAATCACAAAAAATAAACAAAATAAAGTAAAAATAATTAAAGCAAAAGGAAGTAAATATAAATTTTAATTAGTAAATCTAACTTATCTTCTACAGCCATCCTTTATTTTTAAATCTTGGTATGATTGCAGCACATGCAAATATGTGAAAAAATAAAAATTCAGAGAGAAAAATATGAATGGCAAAATATTACAAAAAAAAGAAAGGTGATTTATTTACATCAATCAGAATCCAAAAATATATCGAAAGAAATATCAGAGTCATCGTCTAAAATAAGGTTCACCCTTCATTCAGTTCATCAGTGATATCATTGTCTATAGATCCAACATTAACTTCCGCTAATTGGGAATGGAAAAGCCCATCTTCACTTTCATCGAATGCATCGGAAATACCACAACACTCAAATGGATATGAAATCCGGAGACGAGCTCCCGAGCGGCCGACACGGAACCAATCACGCCTTGCCGATATGGTCTTTTTAACTTCTCAGCAAGAGTCTTTTGTTTATTCCTAATGAAGGGCATCTTAATGTACTTACTTTTAAAGGACGCTATCCACGAAACATCTGCTGGCTGCAAAAAGCTTGTGCACCCTACCAGAATTAAAATTATATCTGTGTCCAGACTGTTTAATTTTTCAAAGAGACTTGGGGTTCTATGAATTGAAGCCTGTTTCAAGATAATAAACCTCCAACACCATCCCTATTTGGACTCCAAATCCTTCTTAGCCATCATCCATATTTGTTGACAGAGCAGGTAACCGTAACCTTGTCTGGAATTTTTCGGCAATTCTAAGAAATGATCACTCTCTTTTAATCTCTTACATTTAGTTCCTTTCTATTCAAATTTTTCTTCCCCCCGTTAGGACACTTCTAAGAGTGATGCTCTCTTTCACATTCAATTCTCTCACCTTAAAATTTTTTTTCTTTCTTTACCTACATGCAGGGTTGCCACAGGCGACTATTTGGTACTATTTTCGGCCTTAGGCGACTATGGCGACTTTTTTTTGCCTGAAAAAGCTAAAAAAAGCAACTATTTTCAGGAATAGGTGACTATTGGGCGACTTTTTTACTTTTGGCGAAGTTTTTTCGCAAAAATGAACATTACTTTTCAGTCCCTTGCTAACACGTACGTAATGCAGCCTACCACATGCCTGTGCTCAGTGACGTCATCACGCTAATCCCTCCCTTGTTATTTCTCCCCACTGAAGAAAAAAATAAATAAATAAATCTGCATTTCTTCATTATTTATTCGTTCAAGTGGAAGCGTATTTTATTTTTAATTGTATATCTATGTGATGATTTGATTTTCTACCATACCAGTGTCCTCCACATTCAGGTAAGTGAGTTTTATGTTGATTTAGATTTTTCTCAATATTCAATTCTTGAATATTTCTTAATATTCAAGATATTTTTCTTAAAAAAAATTAGTAAAATTACATTATATTTTTTGTTGCTGATATTTTTAAAAATGCATCAAAATAAAATCGCATAGGGACAAATCGGTTTTATAACAAAATGACAATGCCTCTGTTAATAGGCGATATATCGCTAAATATTGATTAAACGTGATCAGACTGAGCTACTATATCTGCACGTCGATAGATTAAGAAATGGGAAGTTAATAGCTAACGCAGTTACAGCTCTGAGAAAGACTAATTTCATTTCAGTTTTGCTGCAAAGACAATGTTTGTTTCGGAATTGGTTTCGGGATGTTGAATGGCAAAGGACAATTTTAATCTCAGGTCGTGGTTTTGTGTGTTATTAGTGTCAGAATGTAGAACCCAATAAATTCTTTTTTGATTCCTTTTTTTTTTTTTCCTTGAAGATTACTTTTCAGTGGGACTTCACATTTTATTTTGTTAATTATTTTCCGAGTGACTCCTGCTAATGTGAGATGGCTAGGTATCATTTCGTTCTGAATTCATCCATTTATGAAAAGAAAATCTATTTCAAGAAAAGATGTCACTAAATGTTTTATTATCTTTTAAGCGATTCGATTTGATTGCGGTATTTTGTTTTTAAATAATTATTGTTTAGTTCTGATGAATTTATCTTTTCTTTATTTTTTTCAACGTACCTCACTAATTTGATTGAATTTAATTATTTTTAAACCAATAATTCTTTAGTTTTTGCTTTTACAAATTAAAACAAAGCTTATATTTTATTTTATATTTGGCCATCTATCAATCCAACTTTATTATTTTAAATCATCGAAATTGATAGCGATATTTTTTCAAAACTCATTTAATACTTAAAGTATATTTTGTTAGTTTTCTCAACTATTTTTTTTCTTAATTTGTTAAAACTCTCTCAAAAAATATGAGCAAATTTAAAAAAAAATTTTTTTTTTTTTATTTTAAAATTAGTTTTTATGTTCAAAAAAAATTAAATAATAGTTTGCGTTTTTTTATTAATTAAAATGATTAATTTAAATAAATAAAAAATTAAGCGATATTTTGTCGTTTTATTGTTTTTATTTTTTATAAAATTTCCTTTTTTTATTTTATCGATTTTATTAAAATAAGGATAAATAAATCAAAATTTATTTGTATTTTTACTTTCGGTACTGCACGTATTTTTTTAGGCTGACTTTTTTTAGATTTAGTCTATTAATTTAAAAAAAAAACACTATTTAAATTTTTAAAAAAATTAATACTAAGTTAAGGGATATTTTAAAAGTAGCGGTATTTAATAATCCAGAAAACCGGGAAGAATTTTGCTTGGTTTTCCCGCTATTTTGAAGTATAAGGATTATAAAAAAAAAAAAAAAAAAGGGGGGGGGGAATTAGATCGAGAGGGGGCAGGAAAGGGACAAATGTTTTATTTTCTCCTGTATGTCGTTTTTTTTTTTTTTCTGATAAGCTGCCGTCAAACAAACGTAAAGGAGTGGCATGCTGATTTCGTTTCCTCTTTGATTTATGAGGGGGTGAGGGAAATTTATTGCCAAGGAACTTGAAACTTCTAGCTAAGAGTGTTGACTTGTGAGATTTATTTTAAATCCACTTTCGTTACTCAGTTTTTGTTATCCTTGATTTATTATGATGAATTGTTTTATTATTTCCGATAATGCATTATTTATTATGAGCAGAACGTTTTTTAATCACCAGTTATATTCATCTATTTTCCATCAGTTAACAAAACATTTTTTTTTTTTTTGAATAACTTCTGGTTTTTTAGAAATGCGGTATCATTAGTAAGTTTGCTTGATGTGGAATCCCATCTGCTTTCGTTAAAAATGGTCTTTTTATAAAAATAAAAGGAGAAGATTGTTGATTAATTTAAGCATATAATTATTTATTAAAAGCAGGCGATTATTTTATGAAGCAGACAGCAGTTTTCTTTTTTTAAAAGTATGTATTTTTTTTCTAAAGTGAAAATTTCTTTGATTTGTTTTCTACTTTCGCTTTTTTTTTCTTTTAATTTTTAATGCATGTATGTAAAATATTTTGTTACAGTATTATTATTTTTAAACCAATAAATCTTAAATAATTTTTTATTTCAGAAAAGTGAAATAAAGCTTGGGTTTGCTTTTACTTTGACTTCTTTATTATTTTAATTGAAAAAATTAAGCAATGATATTGATGTTATAGTAGAATATGTTTAGAATTAATATTTTCTTTTGTGATACATTTATTCCTTTTTATTTATTTTTGATTGATATAAAGATTTTCCATAGGTAATTTTTGAACAAATGCTAAAATGCGATACATCGCTATATCGCGACGTCTAAAGTATGATGTATCACGATTTAAAATTTCTGACATCACCCAGTCCTAATTGTGGTATTTGACAATTAAGCTATAGTTTTAGTTATTTGGCTACTAATTTTGATAAATTTTTGTCTCTGTTCAGGCGACTATTTTCATGCTTGAGGCTACTAAAAGCAACTATTTTTGATCATTTTTTACTGTGGCAACCCTGTACATCTAGCAGGGAAGAAATGTGTACAGAAGAATGCTTCCCCCTTTCTTCTCACTGGACCTGCAATTTTGTTTGAAATTTTCAATTTTACTGTGATTGATTAATCCTCTTCTTTTTTCCATTTCTCTTTTATGGTATAACACACTAAACATCAGGATAACTATTTTTTAAAAACAAATTCATGAAAAAAATTTTAAAATAGGGCTCTTTTTCGGTACCGATTCACAATAAGGTTTTGTGGGAAACTACAGGAGGCATTTTCTTAAGTCTGGGTGTTTTATCGGTATTTTACAGTGTGTGTATGTGTATATATAAAGAGCTTCAATTAATCTTTTTATGTTACATATATGTACATATGTATGTATATATCTATCTATATATAATGTTTTAATATAAAATGGAGGTTTTGTGTGAAACTGCAGGGGGCACTTTCTTGATTTGGGGAATTTTATCAGTATTTTACAGGGTGTATGTATGCATATATATCTTGTTTTAACTTCATAAAACTTAGAAACATCAAAGAAATCGTAATGAAATTTGAAGTAATATTTAACCATTTAGCTGTGTCTGTATAAGAATCAGGACTGGTATTTTATTCGAAAGAAATGTAAGAAACTGAAAATGATTAATACTCCTGTTAGCAATGATTATAAGAATAGTTAAACATAATATAGCACCACATAATTAAAATTTCTTCAATTCTGCTTTTTTTTTTAAAACAAAAATTAGCTTTTCTTATTTTTTACTTTAATTTTATCAAGAGTTTTAAAATTTATTTAACATAGTATGTTACTAGCAATTGTAAATTCAATATGCATTTTAATATTCAATATATTTTGAGTAGTAAGTTTAATATATGATTTGTTATTTATATAGTATTACTAAAATTTGATTATGATATTCTAATGATTATTCCTAATTATATAACTTTATAATTCAGTTTTAATAAACTCCTTTATGTAAAATATTGAAAAACTACGGCTATTTTATTAAACCATGAAATAATAATTCTTTTTCATTAACTTTTTTTTTTCTTTTCACATGTTGCTTTTTAGTTTTCCCTTATTTAAAAAGGATATATGAAATGAGAGATGCACAAACTTTTTGGGTGAAGGGCCACTTTTACGGCAGATTGACCAACGAAGGGCCATATGCCCATGCATTTATGCATGTTGACAGCAATTATATTATTCAAATCAAAATGCTCTCTCTTTTTTAATATTTGCATCCTGTCTTTTAATCTTATTTGTTCAAGTATGCATTAATGTATGGGATTTGTTGTAGTGTTTAGGTACACTTTAAGTATCAGAAGGTTTACAGGTTAAACATTAAGATTTTATTAACCACATCACAAACATATATACGCTACATGCAAAATAAAAAGATTATAGAGAGATGGGACCACACGTCCGTTTGCCATGAGTTTTAGCTGAGAAAGATAATGTGTTCGGTTCAGATCTCACCAGAGAAATGAATTAGCCACACCTTTAATGTGCAATGATTGGCTAGATTTAATTTGAGAAATTAGATTATTGGATTAGAATTTTGATAGACAGATTTTAGTTTCAGTTCCCAATTCTGGGTTTCAGTTTCAAATTAAAAGTTTCACTTTCAATTTAAAAGTTTCACTTCGTAGAAATTGTGATTGACACATAAAGAAAAGGGAAAGTAATTATGGGTCACCACAAATGAATATTTTAACGATTATCTCTTTAACTAACTCGTGGGAAAGACTATTTCCCTAGCCTTATATTATAGACAAATTACAATTACTAAAATTTCCATTATTCCCTAAAATCAGACATAATACGGATTTACTTTGCAATATTTTCGATAACTTTTATTGAGGAGCACAATGATTTTGTGTCACTTCGATATTCATTCTATATAATTCAAAATTAATCGATATTCAAAATTAATTTGCTCTTTTTAAAATCCTGTGCTTGTTTCTCAAGCTTGGATGACCGTCACTATTATATATATATCAGGGCTGGGGTTTTGGACGTCCTAAACTGGTTTTGGACAGGACACGTGGGTTTTACTGTCTTAAACTGGGTTAAACTGTCTCATAGTGTCCAAAACCTCGAACTTTGGTAAAAGATAAAAATTCTATAGGTGTAACCATTGTTTGTACACATAATAATTACATGTATCAATAAATATTTGATATTTTTTATACAATTTACTTTAACTTATTAAAGGAAAAAAATATAATATAATAGGAAAAGGTTTTTAATTTTTGAAGCTTCACAATTCATTGAACAAGGAAAGTGAATACCTAATCCTTTAAATATAAATATGCTTTTAATACTTATAAATAATGTTTTTGCATAAGGATAAATAATGCAATATTAAAAAATAATAATAATTTTTTTTATAAAAAATACTAAATTTGTTTAAAAATTAACCTTTTATTTTTCACAATATTTTTTTTAAAGAAATGTTATAATTTCTGCAATGATTTCTTACAATGATAAAAAAGACATCTATTTAAAAAAAAAAAAAAAAAAAATTATGTAAATATATTAGTTTAAATTGGAAATACAAAATAACTGAAAAATGTATTAACAGTTTTGAAGGGCATAACATCAGTTTCAGTTACTGACACTGGTGATGTGTCACCACTATGCTAAAAGAATCAAACATGAATGAAATAAAAGTATTCTTGAATAGTACTATGGATAAATAAACCTGTTTATGACTAACCAAGCACTTAGTCCCTATTAGCTTAACCTGTGTGGCAAGGTCAAACTTCAGTTATGTACTATTGAATGAGAGGACCGATTGAACTTGATTACTGATTAATCTTCCTCTGTTTAATGTTTAAATTGAAAAGTCAAACAGTATTAATAAAACATTATACTTTTAAAAACAAATAGTCTCTAGTAGATTTAATTATCAATATGTTATTAGTTCTATGTTTATTTTACCTTTTAAATATTGTTTAGATAAAATTGTAACATAATGTGAGTAAAAGGGTTTTGGACAGTTTTGGACAATGGGGTTTTGGACAGGACGGTTTAAACCGTGGATTAATCCATTCTGTCCTAAACCTTGCCAACCCTGATATATATATATATATAAAATAATATAATATAATATAATAAAGAAACTATAATGTTCATAGTATAAAATAAAATAAATATCTTATGGAGTTAATGTTAACCCATATTTTACCACATTTAAAAAAAATTAATATTTTTTGAAAACAATTCTATGACATACTAATGAAACATCAAGTGGAACCTAACATTCAAAAAACTATCCAAAACTTTAATGGTTAAGTATTTACAAGCTGTCCTATATGATGATGAACCAATCCACTACTAAATGTTTTGCAATCAAGCGTCTTAGGTTACATGAAATGGCAGAAAATATTTGACACAAATTTCTAAATTACATTTTTCACACACAGTTTTAGGTTTTTTTGTACAGTTTTTAGGCTTACAATGGAGTTTTCCATTAGGATTTTTTATTAATTTATATTCAATTTGTAATTTCAACTAGTCTGGGTTTCTTTGTTGATAGACTAAGCCTCTTCCTGCAATATTTCGAAGTTTCGCTCAATCCTAGGTAAGCCAATGTATTGTGTCGATATGTTTCCATGAGATTGTCAAACAAATCTTCTACATTCTTATACTTCTTATAAGAAACAATACATGATAGTATCTCTACTTTCTGCTCGTGTCTACAAAATTGATACTAATAAGAAACTACTACAGTGAAACCTGCCAAGTTGATCACCCTTGTAAGTTGGGCACCTGCATAAGTTGACCTCAATTATCAAAAACGGAATTTTTCCTATATAATATAAAGAAGCAAAACCTTTGTAACTTGACCACCTGTCTATCTTATATGTTGACCCCTGAAATAAGTCAATTTTGTCTAAGAGTATTATGAAATTCTATTCTAAAACCCTCATAAGTTGACCAGAAAAAAAAAATTCAGAAAATGTTCTGTCATTTTGCAATGTATGTTAAAATTTCACTTGTTTGGTGAAATAGTGTAAAAAAGCTAATCTAAACCCTTTTGTGAGTTGACCATCTGTGGAAACTGTAGGGGGGCAACTTTTGACCATTTCTTTCATTCATTCATTGAAAACAGGTGTGTTAGTTGAAAAGTTGCTATTCCAGTTGCTATAGTGAGCAGATAGGTATGTAAGTGTAGTAATAACAGAATAAATTTTAAAGTGTTAAAATAATTTTGTTTTGTTAAAGTTTTCAAATTACACGTCTTCGTGTTCTGATATTTTAAGAAATTATTTTTATTAAACACTTCACATGCATAACTAACGAAATAATTTTTTTAAAAAGTTAGTTAAATATTAGAATTATGTATATGTAACAAATTGAAGTTCATTCAGGTTTAAAAACATTTCTTAAGATATTCATTTGGTTATTTGCTAAATAAAATTTTTAAGTCAAGTAAAAAAAAATTTAAATATGTAGCAACATGATATAGGAAATGAAAAAGTAAAAAATGACCCGCCCCCTCTATAAGTTGATCACTTGTCTAAGTTGACCACTAAAACAATGCACAACAAGTGGTCAACTTACACAAGTTTTACTGTATTATCATTCTATCGAACTGCTGCAATTTCATTTCTTGAGTCAAACTTTAGATTGATGTTCCACGTTCTATCTTCCTCAACATTTTAGATAATTTTGAAGGGAATTTTTTTCCCATTCTATTTTTTCTAACTGTTATGTAGCGAAGATTTTACGATTGAGGCTAACAAAAAGATCATAAGAAGTGAAAAAGTTATCCAAATAAATTTTATGCTTTGCTGAAGTTTCAACTGTTGATAGCAAATTTGCAACAATCATTTGAGATAATGATTTTTTTCTTTCTTTATGTCAGACTCAATATCTTTCTTTGCTCCTTGATATGATATTATATAAAAAGCATCAAAACATCCAGAGCTTGTATCCAAATTTCACGGGTTTCTCTTTCATATACATTTTGCAACCACGTTTTTAGAAATAACAAAAAGTTTTTTCATCAATATTTAAATTTTCCAAAAACACACCAAATTTTTTGTATAGCTTCATTCAACAGTTCATAAATTGGATCAACTTTGTAATAGCGATCTGTTGTATCAATAGCAGTGTTGTCACTGAAGTGTAAATATTTCTTGATATCAAAGACCCCTGTTCTCGACATTGCTTGATTGACGAGTTTATATTCCAACATCAAAGGCATTTTCTCAGAAAATGTTTCTCTAGGCAAATGTGATAACCGCTAAAGAACATAATTCCCAAATTTTTTTTTAATTAATCAGTGTTTAGATTAAATTTTTGATTATTTTTTTGTCTAGCATACTTGTTATTTTGTGTACTATTTTTGCAATAATATTTTTAGCCATCATTCCTGAAATCATATACACTATTTCTTGACGATGTTCACGATGAAATGACTCTGGAGCTGACGAAAAATTAGATTAGATTATTTTTATGATAAAATATTTATTTCTCAAGTAGTTTTTCTCTTATAACTGCAATAGTTCTTGTAGTTTCTAGTTCTTGCTTGTCAAACATAGCATGTCCATATTCAATGCTAGTGCAGGCATCACGAATGTCCTCATCACCAGTGACTACGTCTAGATTAGATGGCAATATTACCAGTTTAGGGTCACTATCATCAAATTCATTGCTCAATGGCATTAAATAGTCATGAGCCTCTTCATTTGTTAAAAATCTCAAACTAATTTTCTACACTTTTTTTGCTTAAATGGATATTCATTAAATGCAAAGCTCACCTCTAAATTCATTCTTTTCCCCTCTAAAGATACCCTGATGTAATTGAGTTTCTCTGGTGGAAGCTTATAGTAGGGGATTTTACCATTGTCCTCTATATAGGACAGCATCTAATTCACTTGTAAAACTAGTTTAACTATACGTTTTTTCAATTCACTTTTTACTGAAATGTAATATTAAAAGCTTAGGGTTAATAAATTTCAAAATAAATTTATTGTTTTCTTTTTGCAATTATTTAAAATGAAATTTTAATTCAAGTCAAATAAAATAGTAAAGCATAGCTATTTTCAAAAATCTAAAAAAAAAAAAAAAAAATACAAAAAACTTAAAATTAATCATAAAATGAGTTTAGTTAATGTTAATCCATCTAAAGTTTTATTTTAGAAATAAAAAATAATTAATTATAACAATATCCGCTGTAAAAATTCAAGAAATTGTAGCTGTCCTATATATAGGACGATGGTAAAATACGGGTTTTAATGCAAATTTTATCGAAAGAAATTTTATAGTTGTCTAAAATGATTTTGAACAAATGCATTATAGCTTAAAATAAGATTCAGCATTTAGTTGGGAGCATATATTTAAGTTTAGGACTTTTAGATTTAGTATGTTATAAGAGATCTTTTGAATATTATATCTTAATCAGTTTTTTCACCCATTTTCGAATTTTGCGTGTTGTAATAATAATGTATTAAAAATATGGAGATTTTCATCATGTGAAAATGAGTAACAACTACTGACAATGAAATCGTCACAAATGAGGAGGCAATTAAAATGTGCTATTTAAAACTCACAAGTCATATTAAAAATGTTTGCGTCCCTATATTAAATAGCTTATAAATTAATACTATAATTTAAACTAGATTGCAATTATAAACTGCTTGAAAAATTATTATGTTAGATATTCCCTTTTTTTTTTTTTTTTTTTTTTTTTAAGAGCTTTTCTTCCACTTTGGTCGATAGACACCTATTTCATTCAGGTCTGTTTCTTTCAAAATTTTTTTCCACTTTGGAAGAAACTTTATGAGGAAAGAATTGAATTATAACCAATATTCAGTTGTCTAACTGCATCTATCAGATTGATTTAGTCTTTCACCTAATTGTAATATTCAATTCAGGAATAAACTGGCTAATTATTATCTCTCTTTACAGGTGTGTATAATGTGGAATTTATTTTAACTGGAAGTATCCGGCAGGAGTTAGACCTCACATCATTTGCTTATAAATTGTGATCAAGTTTTTATGTATATTATATTTTTGATACATTACAAATATAAATAGTAATTATTGAAAGAGATATATTCGTTATTTTTTCTTAATCATATATAAATGGTCTAGTTTTGTAGTTTTAACTTATAATTTCATAAAAAAAAAAATATTTTTTAAATTTAACTTGACCCAAGATAACTAAACTTAATTCCGTGGGTACACAATTGCTAAATAACTGACTCACACGCTATCAATAAAAAGTGGGCTTATTTTTATGTTCCCTTCATTTTTAATTAAGTTTAATTCAATCATCTGGTATTGCTAATCACATTCTTGCACTGACTTATTTTTTAATTACTTCAAACCACAATCCTTGCCGCCTTGAGGCTCACTCACTAATTTAGTATTTACATCTAGAGTCAACAATCACACAGCTTTAGCAAATTTTCTTTTCTATTTTAGTCATTTGATTTTAAAGACATTTTTCAATTTTGGAGTTTGTTCCTGATAGACTATCTAATAAATGTATAAAATATTGTCGTCATATTTATCTGGATTTGTCATTAAGCTTTTCAGTACTCTAGTTATTTTATGTAAAAATGAAGAAGAAAAAAAAAAAAAACTAAATAATTTTTTAGGTGCAAGAGTTTTTTTTTTTTTTTTTTTTTTTTTTTTTTTCTTAAAAAAGTCTGAATGAAAGAGCTTTTCTCCATTTTAACATTTAGCAAAGACAATTGTCTTAAATGATTAGATTTTTCATAATTTTAAAAAAAAAAATTTTTTTATCATTTGATTTTAAAATAGTTTAAATTAAAAATTCAATTATCCCAGATTAGTTAAATAGGATGAATATAGGGCTTTATCAATTTAATATGATTAGTAAGAATTTACTATGTTTTTTTTTTAATCTAAAGAATACTCCAGATAACTGTTTTAAATTAAAGTTTAACTACTGTATATCCCCGTGTACGATTCGACCCCATTTTCAATTATGAGATAGTAAATTTCTGGTATGTCGGGTGTTCGAGTCCATTTCTAGAACAAAGCAAATATTAAAGTTTTTAAATTAAATAATATAAACAAATATTAAGTTTACAAAATTGTTCCAAATTAAAAATATTTTGCATCAAATACTCTTACAAAACCAAGAAATTCTGTGGTGCTATTACGAAGTGTCAAAATGATGCATGGCAAAATCTGGATTCAAATGTTATTGTAAAATATTTTAAAAAGTGGGAAATGGATGGGGTAATTACGCAGTAGATAAAACTAATGTAGAATTTATTGCAGAATAGGGTCTGTATGACAACATAGATAATGTTCTGGAATCTTTTAGCTTTAAGGTATGCTTTAAAAGTTTTCATTGTGTTATATACTTTGAAATACTCTTAAAGAAATTATCTCAATCTTTTCATATTCCTAATTTTTTTCTGAACGTAATTTATAGTATTGTATTTTAACAATATTTTAGATGTGAAGAAAATTTGATCTGAGAAAATGCAAAATTATTTGTATGTAACATATTAAAAAATGGTTTTGAAAGAGATAAATGGATGCAGAGTTGTTCATGTCTATCTTATTCTTTAAAATGCGTCAATATTTTACAATCGACCGATGTCGACTTTATTACCAGTGTATCGGTCGGGCCCCCGGATTTTCGTAAAAATTTATGGTGTTTGAAAAATTTACTTCCACACCAATATATATAGTAACTCAGTTACTATATATATTGGTGTTGTTGTAACTGTACTTATAAATTGAAATTATTTTTTTTATAATATAGAATTAAATAATTAATAGTTTAAAAAATTAAATGTGCAGCTCTATATTGAATTCATTTTAAATAGCACATAAAATAATTTTATGGTGGCGAATAAAATCGAGAATAGAGTTTTTTACCACAAACTAAGTTATTTTATCATGATTAAGTAATTACTTTGAAAACATTTCTGCATTCTATTTATTTTTTGTATATATACGAGAACTATCAAAGAAAGGAAGGGAAAAAATTTATGAATGTGCATACCCTTATTATGGTTTTTTCAAAAGTGTTGAATGTCTTTTAAGAGCTTTAAAAAAAAGTGCAAAGTTAAAAAGGTGCACCCTGTATAAAACGTGGTGCATTTTTTTCAAGAGAAAAAAAAAATGATAAAAGTTTGTATCTTGAATATTTGTGTAAGTGTTTGATTATTTAATGTTGTTTTGAGTCGTGTTACCTTTAAAATATGTTGTCAACCTTACTTTCTTATCCCACGTTATGCCTGTGTATGAAAAATAGTAAATTCTTCACTTATATCACCAAAATTATTAATATTGTTTCAATAATATTTATTGATATTTTTCACAAGATTTAATTAACAGCAAACTTTTCAATAATTCAAAGAGTATTTATGATTATTATTTAAATATCCAAACTGATTTTTTTTTTATAGGATGATATTTCAGCTAATTTCACATATCTAAAAAATGGATAGTGTATATTTAAAATCTTTATGATTTAATGATTAAATAATTTAATTTTTTGTTCTACCTAATGATTTAATTAATTAGTTTCTACCTAATCCTTTCTTGTCTCTCTTTCTTATCTTCTTTCTCTTATTTTCTTGTTTAAACTTGTTCCTCTATCCCTATTGGTTCAACCGTTTTGCAAGTGTGTGCCTTATTTACTTCTATCATTTAGTGTTCAGACACTGAGGAAGGTTATAATATTTTAATTATTGTTTATAGAACTGAATATATATATGAAGGTTATAATATTTTAATTATTGTTTATAGAATTGGATAACATTTTAATTATTGTTTATAGAACTGAAATCATAGTATGATTATTTCTGTACCGATACTTTATTCTCATTGTTTTCTTCCTTTACTTTCACAGAGTCACAGTTACATATGCAATACAATACAATAGAATAGAATTGCCTTGCTATTACTTACATTATTCATATCAGAAAATATTATTTTCAGTTATTTATTTTATTTAAATTATCTCTTTTTCTAATAAATATTTTATTACATAGTCCATCCTTTATAACTTGAATTTGAGAGTGATTTAAGGACAAGAAATTTTGTCTTGTCAGAAGTTAGAGTATTCTTGCGACTATCAGACTTCAATTTTTATGTATTTCATCTTCATGGTTGGACATTGTAGATAAAATTTTATTTTACAACAAAAATATTTTTAACTTTGATAAGAGATATTTTGAAATTATTACTCAATTTCTTATCGCAAATAATAAACTCTTACAGAACTTAGTGGACTTAAAATGGAGAAGCAGATGCCTTGACATAGAATCCTTGTATTTCCAAAATTCAAATGCAAACACTATTGATGCAATTCATTTACCATCATAAGTGTTATTTTCTTTCACACTGACTCAATTTGATGGTTTTTGGTCTCTCGATAAATAAATCGATATCCTTTTAGGGGGGGGGGGCTTCAAATATTATCTAAACACCCATATTTGTGTTTTGCATATTTTGGTATTTAAAATTTTAAATAAAACAAAATTAGATAAATTTTTTCATGGAATTTTAGAGGTCATGAGTTTTGATGAGACACACGAAGAATGCTCGATTCAAAATTTTATTAAATAAATTAAAATTTAAATTTTCGTTTATGTAAATTTACATCTTTTATTGAAATTTAATCAAAAATTAGAGGACTACCAGAGAAGACAAAGTTATCACCCAAAAAAAGTGTTACTATCTTATATGAGCATGGGGAGTTCGTGATTTGCTAAATTTTGTTGGTGAAAGGTAGGGAGGTCCCATAACATGCTTACTTAATCTTTGAATGGCTCCTTAGATTTAGTTCTTTTTTATGTATTCATTTATATATTTTTACTTTTTCAGCTTACCTTTTTAAAGTAAATTAAAAGAACGGAAAATCTATTAAACAAAAAAAATATATATAATTAAACGATGAAAACTTCAGAACAGCGGAAATATAAAGTCACATTAATATTTGAGTTATAAAAAATCGACTCTAGTTGTGTAATTTCTATCATAACAAATGAAAGTGACTTATAATATTAAAAAGCAGATTTTTAATTACTTATTCACACTTTTTTAAATTAATGTTTCATTTGATTTCTCGTTTTTTCTCACCCTGATAAAGTTCATAATTTGTATACTGTACATAGCTGCCTTTGCTTCTTTTTATGTTTCAATCACGTGTGATGTTTTGATTCACCTGGACTGAAGTAATGTTTAACCTCCCCGCAATATGACCGCAATAAACATTTCTGCATATTTTTAATACATTCAGCATGCCTTGAAACCAGGGGTCAGCTTATTCATCTTACTATCTATTCATAGAGGATAGATCTAGAGTTATTTTGATTCATTGTAAATTTTGTAACAAAAGCTGTGCTATTCATCAGCTGATTATCTATTGTAATAATGTACATAATAGTGATTCATTTTTTGATTTTTAAATAAATATCTATTTATAATTCGTTGTTTCATTATTAAGCTGGCTTTCATTTGTGCTGTAGGGGATTCTGCTCCCTCCCCCCTACTTGCTTCACTCAACCCACAGGATGCCTCTGATTTTGACCACTTTTTCTTCATTTAAATTTTAATTGAATGCGCACAACAATTTCTAATTTTATTTTTGATAAATATTCTAAAAATATGTATTAAAAACAGTGATTATGCAACACCTTTTATATTTCCCTCTTTTAAAATGTTAGTGTCATTTGGGCCTGTACATTCCAAATAACTTATGATCGAATTATCAGATATTAACGTACTCATCTCATAGGCCTCATTTTAAATGTGCTTATTAATAAGTACAGACGATATTTTAAATTACTAATTAAGGCATAAAAACAAACTTAAAAAAATCTACGGATTTGAATTCTTGATTCTCAAAATGTGAGGGAGTAGCTTCAGTCTGGAAAATAGGGTCCCTAGGTGGGAAACGCTCCTTAATGATACAGCTGCAACAAAGCGTATTGTCGTAGGAAATGTAGCGACAAATACCCATATTTTATGCTCTTTGCAACACTTCGTGCTAAAACAGCTAATGGTCTCGAACGAAATCAAAACTAGCTAAACTCTGGGGTGGGAATTCAGTACAATGCTCCCCATTGTGTTTAGATCATAATGGCCCCTTTTATTGCGTAAATCTTCTATTTTAAGTCAAAGATGCAGAAAAAAAAAATTGTGTTCCATACAGAATATTCGGTTAATTTTGCAGGGATGAGTTTTTTTTTTTTTTCACCATTTACATTTTTAAGAAGAAATGAAAATTTAACTTCTTACCTACAACAACGGGAGTTTCTCGAAATCCACTTGGAAGATTTTGGTTCCTTGGCTTCATTTTATTATCCTTAATCAAAGAAACTGTTACTACATCTACTCCGTGTTTCGAATCTAATTAGCATTCGCTAGGGTTAGAAAAAAAAACGATTTTCCTGGTTTAAACAACCAGGTTTTTTTTAAAATAAAAGCGTGTTTGATAATATTTTAAGCATTACCTAAACTATTCCAAAGTATTTAACTTATGAACTATTAATTTGTTTTCAGTAATCAATTCCAAATTATCCACTTTTGTTCCTTTGCTAACATAATAATAAAATAAAAAGAAATAAACACTTAAAATATGCTTTTACAACTCCACTTAACATACAAAATAAACACTCGACTTTTAAAATTTATTTTAGTAATGTATATTAAAGAGTAATTCCCCTTGCTTACTTGTAATATAAAAATGTTTAACTTCGGTGTTATTTAATAAATATTGTTTAGCTGTATACAATTTATAATATTAGTATTACATTTTATGAAATATACTGTTGGTGAGTTTGAGTTAACGCCATTCTGCCGTGCAATTGAAAAATCAAGGTATGCTACAAAAAATTTTAAATTGATGTCGTGGCGTAACTACCGCTACGAATATTAAACATCAATTCACTGGTATATAAGACATGCTAACTTGATTCAATCACGAGGTAACTTTTGATGGATGAAGGTTGGCATAGTCAATAACTCCTCACCCCACATTGGTGACCACCGGAGGTGATGTGAACACGCCTACCTTGGCAGTAACACCCACTTCGATCTGAACACACCTACCTTGACAGTAACGCCCACTTCGATCTGGAAACGCTTACTTCGATGGATTGTCCACATTAAACAGTTGACTTGTGACTGCGACATTAACCAACTCCTCGCACTGTTGCTACTCAGTCTCGATTAAACACAACGTCGGCCGACATACACTCGATTGCTAAAGGCAACTCAGGAGCGACCACGACCGTGAACTTAATACAGCTCTCACGATCAGCAAAAAGTGCGGTGATCTTAATACAGCTCTCCCAGATTCTCACAAAAAACAGCAATGAATCAACTAGTGGTTTCTATTAACCGAATTCTATCACATATATAATTCTGGTGGGGGAGTACTGTAGGGCATCTACCACTACAAAGTTACAATGACAATTCACTAGTATATAAGACATGTTAACTCGACTCTGTCGGAGTACCTTTTCATAGATGAAGGTTGACATTGTCGTTAACTACTCACTCCCCACAATATTTTTTACATATATGGCCTCTCTACATATAACAAAAAAACTCAAAAATAAATTTATTTTATCAGTTTTTTGAAATTCTACATCAGCGTTCATAGCAAAAGAAGAAGAAGAAAGTTGTGAATCCACTTTTCTCGTAATCAATCGTGAAGCACGTTTTTTCAGTTGCAGGGCAATATTCACATTAACCCTTTCGCCCACTTATTAGTTCGTTGTTGGATTCTATTGTGAAACACTTGAATATAAATTTTGATTACCATTCATTTCGTTTTTGATAATAATAATTAAAAAAAATAATACTTCTATGGTGAAGTTTCGGTTCATTTATAATTGTTGACATATTCACTTCTGTTATGTTTGCTGTTCTTCGTTCATTGGCATTTTTATCTTTCTGGGTATTTGCCATACATTGACAACGTACCTAATACAGGGGGGGGGGATATTTATTTCTAGTTTTTTGCCCCTCTAATCTCTTAAGTATATTAAAATTTTAATCAATACAGATTTTAATTATTTTTAAGGCAATATGTCGTTTATATTAATAATTTTAAAAAAATACATTAAAATAATTATATAAATTGCATATAAAATAGTAAAAGTAAGTTATCCTACTAAGGGTTTAATAATAAATCAAGTATAAACTACTTTTTTAAATTTATTTTAACATAATGGAGCGTGAAGTTTAATAATATCCGAGTTTGTAGTTGTCATGAAATTTCTGATTTTCCTGTTAAATATTTTGTCCTTTTCGAAACATTTGAAATTTTCATTTAATATCTTTCTATATAAATTAATAGTGTACGTAGAAAATTACTTTTATACCACAAATGCTAAGACAGATATTTACTCAGTGAAAATTAAACAAGGATCAGAAGTTTCTGCTATTGTCTCACAAATTTCAGAATTGAAACAAAAATTTTAGTTCTCTGTTTTGGCTAAAAGAGACAAAATGCTATTATTATTTATTTTCTTTGATATTTTTTTCTCTCTTTTATATGATATATTTCTATTGTCTGTAATGCCATTTATAATTTTTAATCGTTATATTTTTTATTTTTAATTTGCTGTTTTGTTTTCCCTATTTAAAAGTAGTCTGGTGCCTTTATATTGTACCACAAAATTGACCAGGATTTTTTTTTTTCTTCAGTCATGAAGATTCAGTCCAACAATTGCTTATGAACATAATACAGCATCAAATACAATGAAAATATTGTAAATGAATTCTGAATACTTTTTGTTAGAATTGTATTTTAATGCAAAAAACTCATTATGAAAATATTACAAAAAGGAATGAAATCATAATGTGTACGATACAAATTTGCTTATACTGATCAGTGGCGTACGCAGAATTTTTTCAAGGGGGGTGTTCATAATTTTCTGAAACTACTAAAAGAAATTCGAGTATGTAATAAAGCACTATTATTTCCCTAATTTAGTCAGCTAGACAATTCTGACTTTTAATTTAGACAACATTGTTTAATAAAATTTTGATTTGATTTTTGAAGTTTAAGAACATAATTTTTTTTATAATAAGAGGTAAAATATTTTATTTTTATTAAAAAGTAGGAATTAATCAAGCCGGAAAAAACTACTCATAATGTAACAGCTACCTAAATAATAACCGTATAAATGTGAATATTCTATAGAACTATTCTATGACCAAAAAATAAGAAAAAATAACAACAAATAGGGAATTAAACCAGTATACAAACACGCTAAAAGTTTATTGATTTATGCAGTAATATCCAAACAACGGGGTTTTTTTTCGCAAGTTCGTTTAAAATGTCTTCTACAGCTGCGGTAAATTTTCTATGAATGTTTTGGAGCGCCTATCATTTCATTCTATTATTACCCCTTGAACTGCGTAAATAAGTCTTTAAACGGCGTAAAGTCGAAAAGGATCTTTCGTTTGCACTCATTGAAACAGGTAGAACGACCAATATTTATAGGAGTCTGAAAATGTTTCGTGTTATATTTTTATTGCACATTCCAAGAGCATCCGCCGCAGTTTTTGGAACAATATCTCCGTCTTCACTTATCCTTTTTTATCTTTTATACCAGAGGTTTAGTTCAAACTTAAGGCTTTCTTTACAGGTATCCAAATCTTGAGCGTAAAATTCCACTAGTGATTCAGAAGCCTTTATGTTTGAAGGATCGGCAGGAAGAAGGCACTAAAATCCTTTCAAAATATCACGATGCGATACAAATCTGAAGTCTAATAGTGTTATAAAATTTTCTATAAATGGAATAAATACACTAACTCTAAAATATGTGTCGATGAGGGAAAATTAGCGTGATTTTTCTGTCTTCCCGATATTCTAGGGATTTGTATGGAAGATCCAATGCTTGTTTGCATAAGAGAAGAAGAGCTGAATATTTCAGAGAATATTTCAGTGGCATTTTCACGCATTAATTTTAGTTCTTTAATAACTTCTTCTGCAAGACTCACTGCCTCTATCAAATCTATGCTTGTTTTTTGTAGGCATCTACAAAGATGGATTGTTATGGTGAAAACTTTGTAAATGCACAAAAGAGACATTACGAACTGACAATTAGATACTGAAAGAATTAGCTTGAGTAGCTGATTCCTTATCCTTCCAGTCTGATATTTTTGAAGAGTTTCAACGATAGGCTCAAAAAGTTCCATCACAGCGGTTACTGAGTCGTATCTTTCCATCCAACGAGTTGCACATAGCTGTTTAATTTTCTTTCATTTCGAATCCTTATGTCCTCTGAGAGCGAGACCTTGATTTCCACAAAATAGGATGGTTTCAATGATTGGAGTAATGTTTTCTCAATTTTCTTCTGCTTGCTGCACTGTCAACTTGTTCATCCACAGGTTTCATATTTCCAAGTAAAATTTCGTTTCATGTCCCAGCAGTTTCGATCGATTTTTTGTGATGAAGACATTTCTCGTGTTTAGAAAATCACTCTACTGCTTTTTTCCAGCTGTCAAATTTTACATTGCACAGTTGACCTAAAGGTTGCTTGCCAGAGCCGGCACCACTTGGGGCGAAAAGTTCACAAAATTTGCAAAAAGCACCACCTTCTGAATATGTTAGCCATTTCAAGCGATAAAGTCATTTGAAATGAAATTTCAATTTTCCTTTTTCAGGAAAAACAAATGCTGGATTGGGTTCCCAAACATTTTTTATTATATCCAGTTTTTTTTCACCCTCGCGTGTGCTATCTTTTGAAAAAAGTCCAATGTCATATGGGAGGGAATTAACACTTTGAGGGCCATTTTCATATTCATCAGATTTTGTTATGCTAGAAACGTTTTCTTCAGCGGAAGTATCACATTTCTGTTCAACAGAAAAACTTACATTGGTACTAGATGCTGTCACCTCACTAAGGTCGTGATTTTTTCTCAAAATAATTAAAAATTGTTAAATTCTTGCGTTTTGACATCCTAAAGATCCAAAAACAGCAAATCTATATATATATATATTGGCACAGAAATATCTGCTATGCTACGATCTCAATGTTTCGAGCTGGAATGAATAACTTCAACGAGTACAGTATCTCCAATGGTATTGTTACTGATTTCTTCACTAGTCGAAATAGTGACGACGACGGGTTCGGCTATTGAATGGACTTTTTATTAAGACAAAACAAATTTAGCTCCGAGCTCCGAAAGAGAAGCGACAGAGATAACTCTTAGTCTGACTAACTAACTCCACTGTACTCCGTTCCCCCTTTTATATAATTTTTCATCGCATCTCCAAAATTCTGGAATTGTCTCAAAGACGACAGAACGTCTAGAATTCCAGAACCATCGCGTAAAGATCTCGCGAATGCCAGCCAGTCTCGAAAACTATTGCGAATGGCAGGACAGAAAGGAACCAGCGATCGGGGCTCGCCCGTAACAGTATCACGTGAATTTGGTTTCAAAAGTACAACCCTATTATAGTAAATGTTTTTTCAGTATTCTGAGAAATACCGTGAGAAAAAAAAGTAGGCATATGGCAAATAAAAATATATAGTCTTAAAAAATAATAGCCCGCATAATTTCTACTAAAATTTTTATTTTTGCCATTTTGTCTGAGCTCAAGGGGGGTGTTTAAACCCCTAAACCCCTCCCTTGCGTACGCCTCTGATACTGATAATAGAAAGAAAAAAAAATTTAAACACATAACTACTTGGAATAAAAAAAAGTATAAAACTTAAACTTAGTATAAAACTTTGGACAAGCACTTCATTTCCATTGATGCTTTTGATTTTAACAAGCATAATGTGTCTTTAACAAAATAAAAAAATAGTTTCTCTAAATTTTTACTTCAACTTGTATATATAATTACATAACTAATTTTAAAAGTAATTAGAAAATAGACTTGGTGATGCTTTAATTTAAACTAAGCATTTTTTAGAATATTTTATTCACATCAATTTATTTTTATATCTAAAATATGATATCTAAACATTTAAAAATTATATATTTATGTTTATTTAAATAAATGCAGTTTTCCATTAGTATTTAGATATAAATGTTGAAAATTTTTATAAAAAAAACTTAATATTCTTTCATTTGATTCTATTCAAACTAAACTATTTACATAAATAATAAAAAACTTAACTTTTAAAAAGATTATATTTTTAAAAAAACAGCTTTTTTCTTTTATAAGGGGAAAAAAATGGTTTAAACCGCATTGGATCGACGGCTCTGGAGATATCGGGGAGAATCCAGGTTTAATTTAAATGAATTATAGAGAAATCAAAATTTAAAAATACGACTCTTTATAAAATTGAACGACTTGAAAACGATTACACTGATTTCGTTCAAATTTCTCATTTAAAATTCTCAACCTCCTGCCTGACGATTAAAAATTCTTTTGACTATAAGTTAATAAAAATATTATTCAAAATTATTTATAAACTAAAATTATCTTTGGATAAAAAAAATTTAATATTGTGCAAATTTTTTTCTCCGATTCGTTTAAAAAGTTCTCCAGATACAGCGAAGTACGCAAAGAATAAAATTAACATTAAAGGGTTCCACCTTTCGACTGCTTTCTTACCTAAACTGTTGGTTACCCTATTTTCCAGATTGGAAGCCACCCCCCTTTTTTTTTTAAATGTCGAAAATATAAGTTTACCGAATTAAAATTGCGCTCATTCAAAGAAAGTACGTTTTTTTTTTGTTTTTTTTTTTTGTGCACATTTAAAGTTGCGCTTAGTATGTATTAGTTTTTGTAAGCACATTTAAAGTTACGCCTCAAACTATTAAGATTCTTCGGAACGAGAAAGTCTGGTCATTAGATCAAAAGTTATTTAGGGTTTACACTTTTTTTTTAAACACTGTACTTTAACATGGTATATTTAAAAAGCCAAAAACAAAATTTAAAAAAAAAAAAAACTTTAATTAAGGAACTTAAAGATGGAAATTTTCAATATGTATCCATTACAAATAAATAAATAAATTCTACAACCCAAAATTATTATATAATAGTGTATTCATTAATAATAATTATGTATGTTGAAAATTATCTTCCAAAATAAATTATTAAAAAAAATGTTTTAAATAATTCTTGATTATGCCAAAATATGTTTAAAGTTCATTTACGCTGTAGTTTAAGGTACGTTCAATAAAGTAAGTTAAATTATGTATTGATAATAATATTAATATAATATATTGATATTATTATCAATACATATATGTGTGTACTATGAATTAAGATCTACTTAGATAATATATATGTGTACTAGGAATTAAGATCTACTTAGTTAAAAAAAAATCAAATTAAGATTTGAGCTAATTTAGACTAGATTAAAGTCTGCAAATTGGATTCTATTTTAAGTACATTTGGGATGTAGACATATGGGCTCAAAATAATATGTTCTAAAATAAGTTAATCTAATATGGCAGATTAGTTTAACTTATTATAATAACAATAACAATTGATCTTACTTTACAAATAAATGATACATATAAATTGCTTATTTAAGTTGTTGATTAATTGTGTGAATATAAATCCAGTGACGAACTATAATAGGGAATAAAAAAGAAAAGGGGTTTCTCGCAGGTTAGGATTAGAGTTTTTTTTATTTCTGTTCTTGGGGAATGTCCACTAGGCACTTATCAAATCTCATGCTCTGTTGCGACCTGAAACTTTGCCGCAGGTCTTCATACGCACACAGTTCCCTGTGCTCTCTGTATCTGTTAGCCATTTCTACTATTTCCATCACCTACAACAAAATTACCTTATATGAAGTTAGTATTATTAGACCCTATTTTGTAATCTACTTATGACAATCTATACTAATAACCCACACTTTGTCAAAACGTTTTTTTGCATAAAACTCTGCCTTTGGTACAGTTTCCGGATATCTATTTAAAACTTTTCTAAATTTCCACTAGATGACAGAAGCATCTTTTTGCTCCAAAATATTCTCTCGAACAATTCGAAAATTATTGTTTTGTCTCTAGCTCTTACTAATCAATTGGAGACCTATGCTAAGTATGTGTAATTTGTTTCCTTCAAGTAATGAATAGTGAATATTTTTAAAAAGTGTTTAACCATTTATAAACATATTAAAAGGAATTCGACAGAAAAAGCGTTAAGTTAAAATTAATCCTAAGAAGTTGGAATCAACCATTCATTCACCATCACAATCTTTTGAATTTTTTTTAGTAAACTAACTATTGTTATAATTGCACGCTTAAAAAAATTACCTATTGTCACATCAACTTTAAGTGTGAAGTTCTGTTTTTATTATTGAGATCATTTAAACTTAAAAGATATATACAAGGGTCATAAATAATAGTGGCACATAAAGATGAAAAAATATCGAGCATGCGCAAACAAGATATCGGAGCAGTAAGCCATAGCGTAAAATCGTCGATCATAAAAGGGGCACCCCCCTAAAAGTGGACGTTTTAAAAATTAATCATTGGTCGAATGCATTATTTGTGGGAAGCTATCCAGATGTTGGAAAAAATCGGGTTTCCAGGTCTGCCTTCTTGATTTCGTGATTCTCTCCAGAGATCATCGATGGAATTAAAGTTGAGCATCAAATGGAACGTTGTTGTGCTTCATATCAACACCTTGCTAACGGCATCTGATAGATGACTTCGCTGTGATCATTGAATATTGAAGAAATATAATTTAACACCTACATTTTTTTAAAGTGTTTTCCAGCTCATAGAGTGGCTTTTTACCAATTTTACATTTTATATGAGACCCTTAGGATCATTTTCACTGTGATAAAATTTAAAAAAAAATAAATAAATAAATCTGACCTTCCAAACAGCATAGGCAAAGAGTCCACTCAGAAAGAGGATAGCTGCCACAATGAGGAATGAGAATCCTAGAAAATGAGTGGCGATCTTCGTGTGCTCCAATAAGGAGTGGAACCCTTCCCTGGATTCCAGGGTGTAATGAAGGGTGATGATGATGATACCAGAAATAATAAAAAAGCCGCCGAAAGCCGATCCAGCAACGCACAGCTCAGCTCTCGGGAATCGTCTCCTCCATGTATCATCATCCTCAAGATAGCAAGTAATGACCTCTTCTGTGCTTCGATCACTCATGGTGTCCATTTTAACTGGAATCCTTAGATTTGAAGCATGAATCCTAAAAGAGAGTCTTTGATTTCAGAACCAAGACGCTTATTTTATTTACAAAAAGTGTAGACGATTATATTTTAATAACTGCTAAACGAGCGAATTAAGCATGGATCGCAATACGATCCGAAAGGAACTGTGAAAGAAATTTAGGAGTTACCGAGCGAGCTTGTGTTTTTAGCACCTTAGTTATTAAATAAATGATAAGAAAGGACAACAATATTGTGATTATTAACTACAACGATAGATACTGAATAGGATATCATGACACGATATTATCGTGATAATTTATAAATTTCGTTTGAGTTAAGAACATATCGCGGCCAGTGTAAAACAATCTTAAATGGAAAAAAAATATCGCGAACTATAAATATTTTCAGACGATATAGTGTGGCATTCAAATTTAAAAGTCATCCAGAGCTAGTATTTTATTATATAATTGGCGGTGAACAGCGATTCTGATTCATGTTCAACCCTGTAATTTTGTACCCGAAGACAGAAAAGCTCCCGGATCAAGTATTAGAACAGCCTTTTTGAAGAACTTTTGGTTACATGTAGAGGAAAACTATGTAAACTCCCCATGGTTAACTATGTAAACGCCCCCGACAGCAAGGGTATTCTAACCCATAATCCGTCTGTCACTAAGGATATTTTATGTCAGCACTGTGCTGACATAAAATATCACATCATATATCACACTGTCAGTGTGAGCCTGGATCAGAATTTGTATCGACCCGTCAACGCTGATATTCGAACCAGGGTCACCTCATAAGAAGGCAAGCGCTCTATGCCCTGGTGCCTCCGCGGCTCTATTATCAAAACTGTAAAAAATATCTTGAGTGTGTTTCGCGCTCTTGTATAGCTCATTTTATTTTATTTCATAACCGTCGTTGAACAGCCGACCCAACTTAATGGGTTTACGGCTACTAATGATCAACTCCGTAGCCTTGTAATTTTGAACCCAATCCAGAAGACAAGGGAACTCCTGGATCGAGTATTGGGAGAAATTTGCCTTCGTGGAGGACTTTTTGATGGAGCTAACCCGCATTTGCGTTACATGGAGAGGAAGACCACGAGAACCTCCCACGGTTAGCCTGACGGCAAGGGGACTCTAACCCATGATCCGTCTACCACTGAGGATATTTCACGTCAGCACTGTGGTCAATGCAAGCCGGATGCGGAATTCGTATCGACTGGGATTCGAACCCGGTTCGCCTCATTGGAAGGTGAACGCTCTATCCCCTGAGCCATCGCGGCTCTGTATAGCTCATTATAGGTTTTCTCATACATGGTAAATCATCCATATGGCCACTCTTTATGCCTTGTAATTTAAACCCTATTCAGAAATTAAGGGAACGCCTGTATTTTCAGAGAACTTTTTTACTCATATTAACCTTGCATTATGTGGAGAAGAAAACCACGGTTAGTTCAGCATGGTGACTCATGATCCATACGAACAGTTCAGCACTTGGGTATTCATTTTAAATGGAATCTTAAGAGTAGGAATCATAAAAGGGTACGAATATAGTTTAAAAGGTATCTTTTACGAATCAAGCAATTTTATTTCATTGCACAATCAAGAAGCTTCTTTATTATTTATAGGCTAGTCATTTCATACCCTTCCTAAATAATGAAATAAAATTTAAATTATGAAAACTGCGTGCGATTTTTAAGTAATCTAAAAAGGGAAAAATAATTTTATTTTTATCAGTCCTTAAAAGGAAAATATATGAGACGCATAACTTTAGAAAGTTGTAAAATGTTCGATAGAAGATTGCATTTTTCGTTTTAGGTCTGACAAAAATAAAAATATTTCTTCCTTTTTAGATTGCTTAAAAATCGCAGTTTTCATAATTTAAATTATATTATCATATTGTCAACTTCTTTTTATTTTGTCTGTTTCTGTTGGAAAAGAGTTAAATGGAGATACTTATTGCACCATTTTGGAAACTTTTATTTGGCGGTGAACTTTTAATTGAAATTAGAGCACAAGATTTTAGAAAATGTTCAAAATTTAGATTTACGTAGCGATTACGATTACTGGAACATTTCAGAAAATAACTTAGAAACCATTTTACGCAATTTAAGCTTTTTTTAAAATAACGATTTTTGCTTAAAAATGTAACCCTAAAATTTAAATTCTTTAAAATTAGAAACAAAAAAATAGATAAGTAAATAAATAAATCCCTGTAGCGTCAACACATTAAGTATTCCCTACACTGAGAAAAATATGGTTGCATAGTTGCTACCATTTTTTGATGTTGAGGTGTACTAAAAATTTTTGCAATGCTTCTAGTCACATTTTTCATTTTTTTTTTCAGGGTTATAATTTTTTTATTCATTAATATTTTGTTTGTTTATTGACAACACATATTTTCATGCGCATTATTAGAATCAATTTATGCAAAAAAATTTCATTAAAAAAAATACACATTTTCAGTATTATATTCACTAATTCTTTTACACAATTATTATTTCCTTTTTTTGCAGTTCTGTGATTAAAATAAATGTATTTAGTTTATCTCAACATCGAAAATAGTGGCAACAATATACCATTGCAGTGTACACACAGGAGCGTTCTATTAAAAATAAAACAAATTTTAACATTTATTTTTGAGCGAAACCTTGGCATTTTGTCGCGTTAATAAGTATAGTAACTTTAAAGCTAAAAAATGGGATTTTTTTTATAAATAAAATGAAAGCTGAAACTTAAACGTTTTGCAAATTTAAAACTTAAACTATGGCTAATGCCATAGAGAAAACTGTATCATGTCCGAATTTTTTTAAAAGAACGAAATAAATAAAAAATGAAGAAAAGTAATTTCTACATCAATGTATAGCAAAAATAAAAATTAGAAACTATATTGATCAAAATTAAGTTAGTGTTCAAGTTGGAATGGAACTTCTAAGGACATTTTTTGTAGTATTTACTATATTTGACTTTTTTTATTATTCCTATTTAACCCTTTGCATTTCGAGTAATTTAAAATTCTGTTTGAACTAATAGAAGCACTAAATCATTTAAAATGCATAATACAGTATTTCTAGATAATTTATTAAGTTCTTAAAATAATGCGGTTTTTAATTGTTAAGATATAAAAAATTTTAATTTTAGAGTGGTGACTGTTGATAGCGCCTCAGGAGTGTAAACTTTCCCATCCTATCTTTTTGACCACCTGTTCATTGCCACCCATTAAAAATTTTCTTCTGCAAAATACTTTTATATTCAGTAATTGTTGTTAAAATGTAATTTTTGAACATTTTATTTGAAGCGTCGCGGAGATGAGAAAACAATAATAGAAACACTTACTTTATGGTAGAGAGTTGTGACATCTTTATGAAGAAACAGCGTCATCACTACTTATAAGGATTCACCCTAATCCTATTATCGATGGAGAGAGACCGAAGCAAACATAAGAATTTCTACTCGCCGATCAAAGGCTGGATAGTATTTTTAAAGAGGATACATATAAAATTGAACTATATATATATACTTACATTATCGTGCCTTTAAGAAAAGACGGAAGAATTTGATATCAAGCGATTCTTCTATTTAGAACCAAAACTGCTGGCTCACCCCCACTCTTCACATCTGAAACTTTTTGGAAACATTGAAACTTTAGACGACCTTATTTTAAGCAAAATGAACCGAGTTTTTAATGCATGGTCGAAGCATTATTATTGTTTTAAACATGTTTCGAATTTTAAGTTGCTACATTGTTGTTGGGGTGAGATGTTCTTGTTTTTTCCAGTGGCACCATCTGTAGCCACGAATTCGACTTCCGCCGCACCTATACGCCACACCCGTTTACAGGGCCCGTTCCCATATATTAATACCAACAACTGCTTGGAAATTTTTTTAACGGTCTTTATTTGTCTACAAGTCATGTTAGTCAAAATTATTGTAAATCAATTTTTAAAATCACTTGGCAAAGCATAAACTTTTCAAACACTTTGTATATTAGAGAAAATCCCGTTTAAACTGGATACGTTACACAACCTTAATACTCAGCTCTTTTCTGCTAACCCCATAGTTTTCGCATCAAAAATTTCAAGTGTGTGCGGTATTGGTCCTCGTTAAACTGTTCTACCGTAAAGTGCTCGACTTCGCGTGCAGGTCGTTGGGCTACCGAAACAGGGGGGCCATCCCCTCTGCAGAGGATCAAAATTGTGATGGCATGTCTTCGGAACATCCTCAGGGATGTTTCCCAGACCGTCGCCAATAGCCCATTGTGCAGCTCTAGTGCGACGTAAATTAACTACATCTACATCGCATCAAAAATTTCAAGATGGGTGAGCTCTTATCTGAGACAGTACATAACCATCATGGGTGTAATTTACAAAATTCTAGGATGAAAATTACTCTACTTGAGAGAAAAAATATACAAGGATAACGTGGATACTTTATAGTCCATTAAAAATAGACTTAGGAAATTTTAAAATCCAAGATTCTCACAGATAAGCTTATTTTACTGAAAACTGTCCCCCCTTATGCTTTTTTTTTTTTTTTTTTTTTTTTTGAGTAATATGGGGATGAAGAAGAATTGAAACTTTCTAAAAAAGGCAAGTGAAGTATTGTTTCCGGTATATTTTTTCCCGTCGAATCGAGTGACACCAATCTCGAGATAACCGGACTAATAGTTTAAAAGTTATAAGGGTGTAATGCACAAATTTGAGGAAGGAACTCCCAACTCAACTCGGCTAATAAAAGATTAATTTACCTACAAGCTATAAGACCCCTACTAACGTATGCGTGCCCAGCACTTAATACTATGACCAACAATCTGAAAAAAAAGGCTCTCCAATGCGGAGGGTAGATTTTAAGAATGATGCTAGGAGCCCCAAGTGCAATCAGCAATAAGGAAAGACTTAAAAATTAGAAATATAAACGAGTTTATTGCTAAACTTAACACTAAGTTCTTTAGTGATGCAACTAAATGTACGACCTTGGATTTTAACCTTCTGCTCAACGTTGACATTATTAAGTAGAATATTAACTATAGCCCAATCACAGCTTTCTTGAGCTAGGACAGCATTATGTCAAAATATTTTAAAACACAAACCAATCTTAACACCAGGATGTGGAACGCACGGGGAAGGAGCAACCCGAAAGGGTCCCAACCGGGTGATACCGACATACCTGTTAACTTACACAGCGAGCAACCCAGTACGAGCGGTAATCACCGGGTCGCTGTGCTATCAGAGGAACACTTCTTTACACACGTATATATATATATTGTAAATATTTTTATCAACCATTTTAATAATACCTGCTCATCCCATTTTTGTATATAGCTAAATTTTATCTTTGTAAATATCTAACTATTTTAACGTGCTCATTTTTGACAATGGAGTTTTCTCCAACCTTACCCTTTACATTTTATGATTGTTTTTTCCTGTGCATATATATGTCTTTACAGATTATGACCTATAGAATAAGATGAATCAGTTAGTGGCGCTTTGTGCCAAATACTCAGTTTTAAACAATATCCAGAATCCAGCACAAATTTGAACTTATTTGCGCATCTGATATAGCATAAACAAGTGTTCCCTATGTATTTGTTTAAGTTGAATTGAACTATGAAACAAGAAATATGCAACAGAAACAAATACTAGTTCAAAAATGAAGTTGTGCGACAGAAAAATGGAGTTACGCAACAGAAATAAACAGAACAAATAGTTCATAAGTTAAAAAAGTTATTACTTTTGAAACGTGCAGTGCGTAAAATATAAAACGGTCCACTCTGAATAACTTTTGATCTAATGACAGGATCTACACGTTCTAGGACTCAATCCTAAAGGTTTGAAGGGGTGACTTCAGATGTGCTAATTAATTATTGGAGGCGATATTTTAAGTTATGAAATCTGACACAAATAATAATAGTCGAAAACATTTTGAGTTGTAAGGAATAACATTTTTTACACCATTTTAATAAATGCAATTTTAAATAACAAAATACTAAATTTGAGCGAAATTGGTCGTATAATACCTAAAAAATCGAATTTTTTTTTTTTTTTTTTAAATTAGTTGTATTTTAAATTTTAATTTCACATGAACAATTCGTTAATTTTGATCAAATTTTGTATTCTATTATGCAAAATTACATTCTTTAAAATGACCTAAGTTGCATCCCTTACACACCCGAACTTTAGAACTTTTTTTACTAACAATGAAACAATGAATTTTATAAAACAATGAAAAATATTAAATTTATAAACGTTTGCATAGAATCACCTTTGGTTTATAATTACTATATTGAAATTACATACATTTGCAGGCTTATTTGCTGAATTCAGGGTTTTAAACCTTTGACCAGTAGAAGGACAGATAAAACAATTTAGAGAAGGACGTAACAACGAATGCATCCAGGGTTACTGCAGGATTCGTATCCGGGCGATACCGCTTTGGCAGGGAAGCCCCGAATTATCTTTGAATAAACGAACTTTATAATTGTGTGCAAATTTTTTTTTATTCGCTTGAAAAATTCTCGAGTTATAACGAAATAAAATTGACATTAAGTGGTTCAACAAACTCATGCTATGATTCGATTCTATGATTCATGAAGATTCGATTATTAGATCAAAAGTTTTTCAGAATAATTCACTTTTTTGCACTAATATGCTGATGAAGAGAATATTATATATATATATATATATATAATATTCTCTTCATCAGCATATTAGTGCAAAAAAGTGAATTATTCTGAAAAACTTTTGATCTAATAATCGAGCCCAGAGCCCAAGGTCAAGAAAACTGAGATAGGCACAGTAGGCCTTGGCCCTCTTTGGGCTGTCGTGCCGCTGAGTTTAGTTTATATATATTGTGTGTGTGTGCGCGTGCGTGTGTGTGTGTGACATCTAAAATACTAGCTTAATAAAATTAAAAGGATCTTTTGAGACTAAACTTAAAAAGAATTATATCTTATCTGCAGATAAGCTTATCTGGCTTATGAGAACATTAAATAATCTCTTTCACATACTTAACTTAGCTCTTTGCGTATATCTCAAGTTTCATTGAATAGCGATGAAATCTTTATTTATAAAATGAGTCCATAACGCGCAGAAAAAAATCTTAAAGAAGTCGAATTCCTAATTAAAATCAAGAACTATATTGAGATATTAATTCATCTCCATCTGGTCTTAAGATCTTACAGCGCCGCTTCTAGAAAAAAAAGATCTGGATTTTATAGTTCACATGACATGAACGAAATATTGTATGGAACACTTAAAAAAGTGCACTTATCTTTTGGAAATAGAAGTATAAAGTTGAATCCCGGAGCTCTGCTCCATTTGTATATAATTTGTAAATAGATTTCTTTATCCTTTTCCTCAATAAAAGCCTAGAAAATTTAGTATTTTGTCATCCTTATAAAAAAGGATATTAAAAAATGACTGCAAATATATTAATATATTCTAGACTACAATATTATGATTAAATAAAAGGTCACGGCTCGAAAGCTAGCAGAAGACACGAGAAGGAGCACGACATCAATATATATATATATATATATATATATATATATATATATATATACAGCAAAATAAATTAGTACAAAAAAACCAGTAAACCAGAATAAATAAATATAATAAATATAATAAGTATCATTTATGGCGCTTAAGCTGCAAGTAAATAGAACTCATAAGATAAGTTCAAAATGAAGATAAAACAAAGGTAAATTACAGACAAATGGAAAAAAAAGGGGGGAAATAATAATAATAACAAACAACTGGGGAAAGAAAAGGAAGTAATCTAAAAAAAAAAGGAAAAAAGAAAAAAAAGGATAAAGTTTTTTTAAAAAACCGGAAAATAAAAGATATAATCTTGTCATCAGCCCACACGATTATATCCGAAAATGAGTGCTTTCTAATATTGTATCAATATAGCCAAAGCAAAATATATCAATACAATAGTGTGAGGAGCACTCAAAAAAAATTTTATAAAAATTACGACAAATAAAATTAAACACAATAAGTAAAAATAACACGTAAAAACAGAAAATAAAATATAAAGGAAGAGCAGAATAAAACAAAATCTATAAAGCGAGCAGTTAAATATAATGAACTTACATGAACGGGAAATTTTTCAAGAATGATTTAAAATGTTTACGTAACAAGATTGCCAGATTGCAAAATATGAAAACTATGAAAACAAAAGCGCAAATTGAGTGTAACTAGTGGAGTTTAAAGTGCGTTCTTGCTGCATTACTGAAGTGCGTTTGATTTGTTAGTTACCAAGGATGGGCCAGAAAACGGATGTGCGCAAGGTAATATTATACTGGATAATTTAAAGAAGTTGACTATAAATAATTTTAGAAAATAAATATTTATTTAAGAAAAAAATAGAAAAGAGAAAGAAACATGAATTGCCAGTTTTGCACATAATTTTGGCCACGGATTTGCCCGAAATGGATTTGCACATTCGGGCATTTATATATATATATATATATATATATATATATAATAACAGGGCTTCATCCCTGTTATCAGTGGTGTATTTAGCTTTAATAATGCAGTCGTAAGCCATGATACACTCCAAAAAGCTTTATTAATGGTAGTAGGCTGGTATCGATAACAATTCACATCCACACTCCGCAAGGGAGGGGATGGACAAGACTTTGGACAATTCCGGAACAACTTTTCAGGATCAGAACATGATGAAAAAAGCCATGCGAAAAGCATTGCTCTCGCTTTTATACTAACATATATTTGAGTAAAAAGGCACTGTCTGTGACATTCTTGTATCCTTACGCATTAAGGAAAATCATTTCATGCTTCCTTATATGGAAGTGAAAGGGGGAGAGATTCTAAAAATAACTCAATCGTATGTTTATCAGCCTTGAATTCCCAAAATAGAATCTCTCTACGCTTATTCTTTAACAATGACATTTTATGAAAACGAAAGAGATTTAATTCTTTTATTAATACAAAAGTATTATAATTTTTGTATTACACACACACACACACACACACACACACACACACACACACACACACACGCACACACACACACACACACACACACACACACACGCACACACACGCACACACACACACACACACACACACATATATATATATATATATATATATATATATATATATATATATATATATATATATATATATATATAGAAATGTTTATATATATATATATAAACATATATATATATATATATATGTTTGCACTTGTTATGAAAAAAAACTCTTTTCCAAGCAATTGTATGAAATCAATTCACTTCTTAGACGACAGAACTAATAATTTGGAAGTTGTAAGCGTATTACCTAAAATTACCAAAAATTTAAGTTTAAAATATGAAGAAAACATGGAAAGTAATTTAATAAAGATTTATGAAAATAGAAGAAGAAAATTTATTGAAATAAAATATTTGTAAAATATTTAAAAAATAAATTTCTCATTTATTAATTTTCTCCGTTCTTCTTTTCACTTTATCCTTTTTGTCCTCATTATGATATATATATGCATATATTTGCTTACCTACAAAAAATACAATTTTGCAATTTTGCACCTGTTCTTGTTTACTCATCTTATATTGATATACTGACAAATGCTACTTATGTATTTGTACTACTTCTTATGTATTTTTTCACGTCTAATCGAATGAGACAAAACGGAATCAAAAAGGCTTATATATTTGAAAAGTTGAAATGATTTTTTTATATTATAAAATATGTTATTATTGAATTACACTTATTGTTTTGAATTACGCTATAACTTTAAAACTATTAATCTTATAAACTCGAATTTTACTATTTCATTCTTTTCATTTAAAAAAAAATTTCATTGGAAAATGTACCTCACATGTTCAAATGGTTAGCAAAGTAAAAAAGTGCACTTAAATAATATAAAAAGTAGTATTTTTTATGCATCAAAACGCAACTTGTAAACTCGTAATCTCGCATAATCACTCACATAATCAGTTGCTTAAACAGGTATAAATACAAATGGGTACTTTTTTTTTACATAAAACTATTATAACTTTTAAACTACTAGTCCAATCGTCTTTTTCAATTCAGAGGGGGGAAATACATTGGAAGCAATACCTCACTTACCTGATTAGGACAAATTCAATTCTCTTCCCCTTTTCTCTTATAAAAGTGGTACAGAGAAGATATAATTCTATATATAAGAATATAATAAGAAGATAACAAAGCTTTTTGTCAATAATAATAATAACTTCATGGGTATTATTTTTTCCTAAGAAATACCCTTTCTTTTGGTTGCTATAATTACTGGAGTGTTACAAAAATCGCAAAAAACATTTAGTTGCTTAAAAGGAAATTCTAATTATGATTCTGTTCTAAAGTGTAAAAAACACTAAAATTATTTTATTGTAAATTAACACACCAAAATGTAGTTGAAATCAGTTAAAATATGACTGCTTGAAGACTGCGAAAACCACATATTTTTCAACTTACAATTAAATACGCTGAATCACTCTAAATAGAAAAGAAGACTGTTTGCACATTTGGAATCAGCACTCTAGATATATTCGCATTAAAAATCACTAACACCAAATTTCACAATAGTTGTGAAATTTAAGCTGAATTCCGCCGTAGAAAGCTATGGATTTACGAAATATAGTTTGTGTTCATACGATAGATTAATGAAGAAGCTAACATAAAACTGACGGATTTTACTTTGTACTGATATTTTGTTTAAAAAAAAGTTCATTAAAGAAGGAAATGTAATATAAACTCTTCGAATTGGGGGCCCCCTTAGATGTAGCCCGGGGTGGCTGCCCCGTATGCCCCTGCCTTAGTCAGGCTCTGATTCGATCACTACTGTACACATTTTCAGTCTCTGAGCAGAGACTACTGAGCAGAGCAGAGACATCTAACTTAGAAAAGAAGGTGATTAAGTAAAAGTTTTCTATGATGAAGAAATTGTTAACATTGTCAATGCAGATTTTGAAGTAAAGGCAATGGAACATTTCGATGAAAGATGTAAGAAAGTTCTTTCGATGGTGTACCAACCGTGATATTCGTTTATATAGGAGTGAATATATATATATATATATATATATATATATATATATGTTATTTCAGTGTCATAGTGTAATAGCTGCGAACATTGCGCCATCCACCATCATGTAATACTTTAATAGATTGCATCATCCTTTTTGTCGTTGAGAGGCGCCAGCGAGTCCTGACGGGGAAGTCCCGGTGGGAAACTCCCGAATTTATAATTAACTCTGAACTACTTCGATAAAACAATCTAATTTCTTATTCACATGTGATTTAGAGACCACAGCGAGAAGGCAGCCCTCCCGTATCATGTCATTCACCGTTAAACACTTATTTCCTTTTATTTCTATTAAATGTTATGTTTGATTATTAAATTATCATCGTTATTTTACCCTTATGCTGCACAAACTCCTACAAATAATGTGGACTTGCGTCCGAGATATGAATACCGAGCTGTAATTTTTTTTTCAAACTTTGAAATCCCGAGCAGGGGATCTTTTAGCCAAGTAACTTTTGAAATCCCGCGAAGGGAATAATCTACGAATTGTGCAGCTAAGAAAAAAAAATGAAATTCTACGCTCGTGTAGGAGCCGTAGATTTTGTTCCAGTTTTAAATCCCGAGAAGGGGAATCACCGAAATTCAACGCTCGTGGAGGAGCGGTTTATCAAATTAACATTCGCTCAGATTTTGTTCCTGTGTTAAATTCCGTCTTGAATCTGCCGAGTAGGGCAGTTGGGATCCATAAATTTTCCTAGAAGTGCAGCGAAAAATCAGCGAGTGGAGAAAAGCAGCAGCAGAAACCTGTGAACATTCCCAAATCAGCAATAACTGAATCTGGCGTGACGGACAGCAGCAATAACTGAATCTTCCGTGAAGTGCAGAAAACTTTCCTGAAACTTTCGAATCATCCTGAAAGATCCTGAAACTTTCTGAAATCTGAATCACCTGGATACATCACCGAAATAATTGGATTATTCTGTGCAACGTAGAAGGGCAGTCAACTTTTCCGGGAAGTGCAATCAGTGAAATCCTTGAATTTACGAAAGGGATACGAATCTGGTTTGAATCAACGAAACATTGGATTACCATTGGACCTTGGGAGTCACTTCAATCACGGTAGGAAAGTTTCAATTTTAAAAATGTATAAAAATTCAAAGAAAGAAGACCTAGTAAAAGTATTAGAGGAAATAGGAGGTATCGCAGACAGCAGCGATAATATCGTTAAATTAAAAGAAAAAATTGAATGTACCGAAATATTTAAAAATGATTCGGAATTTTTCAAAAATTTAATAACTAACGCCGTGGAAGAAAGAGTACAAACAGCGGAGAGGGAACTTAAACAAAGCGAGATTCAAGTTAAGTTAGAAAAATTAAAGTTAGAAAGACTCGAGAAAGAAATGCTTTTATTAGAGGCGAAAAACAAAGCATTTGAAATTAACCCTTCCAAAACAATAAATGATACACGCGAAACAAACATTGAGAATCTAATTCATAGCATTAAAACTCTATCTCTTCCAGTTCCATCGAAACCTAAAATTTTTAATCAATTTTTTTCCTCGTTGGAAAGAGCTTTTGCTACGAAAAACATAAATGAGGTGCTTAAAGCCGAAATCTTAATCAATATACTCGTACTAGGTGAAAAAGCAAACAGTGTCTTGTCATATATTGAAAATGATGATCTAAAAAACTATGAAAAATGAAAAGCTTTAATATTGCGCGATTTTCAACAAACACCCCAAGAATGTTTGAATAACTTTAAAAATGCCTCAAAATTTAAAGAAGAAACATATATTCAATTTGCTACTCGCTTAAATTCACATTTCGAGTATTATTGCAAATTGCGTAAAGTTGAAACATTTAAATCATTATGCAACTTAATTATATCCGATAAAATAATTGAGACATTAAGTAAAGAGATGGCGAGTCATATTTTAATCCGTCAGGGAGAAAATTGGTTTAGTCCCGTCGAGTTAGCGCGAGAATTAGACATTTACATTACGTCGAAAAATATGCCACACAGAAAGGCCCCTAAATATGGGGACAGCACTTTCTCTCGAAGCGAAAACAGAAGTTTCAGAAAAAACCACCCGGATCGTTTTTCTCAAACGATAAATAAACAAAATAGCGTGGAGAGACAATGCTATATATGCGGGGAAATTAATCATTTTGCACGCGATTGCAAGAAAAGATTGAATAAAACATATGATTCCAGAAGCGATAAATCAGAAAGAAAAAATACCCCTCCTAGTGAAAACTTAAAGAATAAAAACTTTAGTGTAAATTCCTGAAAACCATCTGGAGAGAATAATTTTAAACACGAGTTGAAGTATGCTCAGATTTATGTGAATGGAAATCACCCGTTGAATGCCGTTATTGATTCTGGGGCTCAAATATCGGTGATTAATTCAAATAAAATAAAAATAAGAAATCTGCCTTTTTCTAATATAATGCTGACGTCATGTTTTGGGGATAAACAAAAAGCAAAGCTTGTAGAGATCCAAATGTCTTTAAATCCTAATGAGTCAGGGTTGAAGGTCAGCGCCGCTGTTACCGATAATCTTGCAGTAGAAGCGATCCTAACCCCAACGATTTACGAGCAATTAATAAAACTAGGTCAGCTTTCTTCAAGTGTAAATTCTCAAATCGTAACTTCTAAGAGTGAAGATTTTTATAAGTGTTCTTGTTTGAATATTAATGACACTTACTCCTGTGAATGTTTTTTTATTTAATATCAAAAATGCGTATAGTAATGATGAACTTGATTTATCACATGTTAATGACTCTCGTATTAGAAATGAATTGTCAGTGTTGATCAATAATTACAAACCAAACAAAATTAAAGACACTAAGTTAACAATGAAAATTATTTTAAAAGATGAAATACCAGTATGTCAAAGAGCTAGACGTTTATCTTTTTCTGAGAAACAAAAAGTAAATGATCAGATATCAGAATGGTTAAAAACAGATATAATTAGAGAGAGTTGCTCTGATTATTGTTCTCCAATACTTCTTTGCAAAAAGAAAGATAATAGTCTAAGATTATGCATAGATTACCGAAAGTTAAATTCAAAAACAAATAAAGATAGATACCCCTTACCTCTTATTGAAGATGTGTTAAACCAATTACAGGGTTCTAAAATCTGTAGCAAAATTGATCTCCGAAATGGGTTTTTCCATATAGACGTAGACGAGGATAGTAAAAAGTATACCTCATTTGTGACACCTGATGGGCAGTATGAGTTTAATAAAGTGTCATTTGGGTTGTGTAATAGCCCTAGTACATTTCAGAGGTACATAAATTATGTGTTTCGTGATCTTCTTAGAGAAGGTGTTGTTGTCATCTTCATGGATGATATTTTTATACCAGCAGAAAGTGAAATAGACGCACTGAACAGGTTAACGAGAGTATTACAGACTGCATCCGAATATGGACTAGAACTTAATTTAAAGAAATACCAATTTTTGATGTCTAAAATTAACTTTTTAGGTTATATTATTGAGAACGGTACCATTAAACCCTCTTCCGAAAAAACAATAGATGTTCAAAATTTTCCTGTACCTAAATCCACTGAACAGGTGCAGAGCTTTCTTGGATTAACCAGATATTTTAGGAAGTTTATTCTTAACTATGCTTTAATTGCTAAACCATTAAGTGATTTACTTCGGGATAACAGTGTATTTTATTTTGGCCCAGAACAACAAACAGCGTTTCAAACTTTAAAACAAAAACTTTCTGAAAATCCAGTGCTACATATTTTTAAACAAGGAGTATAGCTTGAGTTGCATACCGATGCAAGTAAATTTGGGTATAGTGCTATTCTTTTTCAACAATCTGATGATAACAAATTACACCCAATACACTATATGAGTAAAAAAACGACTCCTCAAGAGGAGAATTATTCAAGTTATGAACTTGAAGTGTTAGCTATAATTGAGGCTTTGAAAAAATTTCGAAATTATTTGGTGGGAAATAAATTTAAACTAGTAACAGACTGTTCAGCTTTCCAAAAGACTATGAGTAAAAAACAATTAACTCCTAAAATTGCTAGGTGGGCATTATTTTTGGAAGACTTTGACTATGAAATTGTACATCGCCCAGGTAAACAAACGAAACATGTTGATTGTTTAAGTAGATATCCTATAATGCATATTACTTCTGACAAACTAACCTCTAAAATTGTTACTAACCAGATAAATGACGAATACATTAACTCTATTAAACAACTTTTGGAAAATAAATCAATTGATGATTTTGTGGTAAAAAATAATGTTTTATATAAACTTGAGAGTGACAATTATTTACAAGTGGTTCCATAACAAATGCAAACTGACATTATCAAATCTACACATGCTAATGATCATTTTGGTATTGCTAAAACTCTTGATGTACTTAAACAAAACTATTATTTTCCAGATATGAAGAAATGTGTTGAAAATGTTGTAAATAATTGTGTAGAATGTATATTAGTAAATAGGAAGGCAGGAAAAAGAAAAGGGTTTTTGAACCCGATGATTCCTAAGAATAATATTCCCTTGGATACTTACCATATCGATTTCATTGGTCCCATGCCTTCAACTAATAAAAACTATAAATATATTTTCACCGTGGTAGATGCGTTTACCAAGTTTGTGTGGTTCTACCCAACCAAATCAACGTCGAGTCTAGAGGCTATTGATAAGTTAAAAGCTCAACAGATAACTTTTGGAAATCCTTCACGAATAATTACTGACAGTGGTACAGCGTTTACATCAACAGATTTTGAGACTTGTTGCCAAGATGAAGGTATCAAACATTTGAAAATAACAACAGGCATTCCTCGTGGTAACGGACAAGTGGAAATAATGCATAAGATCCTCATACCTATACTGGCAAAACTTCGATAAAAGATCCTACTAAGTGGTACAAATTTGTTCCAACAGTACATCGTACCATTAATTCTACAGTTTCTCGAAGCACTCAGAAGACACCTTTTCAACTTTTAACCGGAGTGAAAATGAAAACAAAAGAAGACTCACAAATTCTGCAAATGTTGGAGGAAGAGTACATAGAATCATTTATCCAAGATAGAGAGAACATTCGAGAAGAAGCCAAAAAGAATATTTTGAAGATACAAGAAGAGAACCGCAGGCAATACAATAAAAGAAGGAAGAAAGCCAACGAATACCGAGAAGGAGACTTAGTCGCAATACAGAGAACTCAGTTTGGATCTGGTCTCAAATTAAAACCACAGTTCTTCGGTCCATACAAAAGTGAAGAAGAATGACAGATATGATGTGCTAAAAATCAGGAATCACGATGGACCGAACAATACTTCATCTTCAGCTGACCACATGAAACCGTGGTCAGTAAATTAAAAAAAAATGTTTTTATATTTTTATACTTTGCTTTCTCGTTCTTTTTCTTTTTTTTCCAGGTAACTGTGTCTAGAAGCTGTTCAGAATGAAAATGAGGACATTTTGCTGCAAGATGGCCGAATTATGTAGAGCTGTTGTTTCAGTGTCATAGTGTAATAGCTGCGAACATTGCGTCATCCACCATCATGTAATACTTTAGTAGATTGCATCATCCTTTTTGTCGTTGAGAGGCGCCAGCGAGTCCTGACGGGGAAGTCCCGATGGGAAACTCCCGAATTTATAATTAACTCTGAACTGCTTCGATAAAACAATCTAATTTCTTATTCACATGCCGATTTGGAGACCACTGCGAGAAGGCAGCCCTCCCGTATCATGTCACTCACCGTTAAACACTTATTTCCTTTTATTTCTATTAAATGTTATGTTTGATTATTAAATTATCGTCGTTATTTTACCCTTATGCTGCACAAACTCCTACTATATATATATATATATATATATATATATATATATATATAACAAATTTTTTCACACTAGAACTTTTTGTTTTTTTTAATGTTTTCTTAAGTATATATTTCAATGAATATTGCATTTAGAAAAAGTAACATTATCAACACAATTTGGTTACAATTTTGTAAAATATGTATTGAATTAGAGTACTGTTTACTTATATCTTGTCTTCTTTTGTCTTTCCCCAACCGTCTTAAAATTTAAAATAAATAATTTTACTTATTATGAAGATGAAGCAATTTTGCTGATTGCTGTTTATGACAACGCAAATATAGGCCATTATTAAAATACAAGAATGATTTTATTTTTAGAAGAAAAAAAATAATTATCCAAAATTTCATGTAATGAGAAAATTACCCTAATGTTCTAATTTTGCGTTATGTATTATGTTATACTATCACCTCCTCGATCACAATTAATATTCAAGGAAGGAAAAAAAATGAAACTTTAATGTGTATCGATTATCCACATTTCACCTCTTTTCAGTTTCCTCTCACAATCACACATATTTATTGATGTATCGTTTACCTCAACTGTGATGAGTCTTGTTTTGATGACGTTTGTTTTCAATAAAATATTAATTGGCGACCTTCAATGTTTGTACATTATTTCTATCATTTTTGATAAAAATTCTTATCATATATTAGGAACGATGATTTTAGAACATCCTGCATAAATGAGTCCTAAAATAGTCTTACCACCATTAAATATATTTTAGCTTATCTTCAGGTAACCGTCAAAGTGTGGAATCAATAGTTTATGTGATGGGTGACAAACCCTCGGCCAGAAGTGTTATAGAATATAGCTTTTTATAGAGAGTTGCTTGTTGTTTTGGTTTCTTTCAATTATTATTTATTTAATTATTTTATTTTATAACCGTCGTTGAACAGCCGACCCAACTTAATGGGTTTACGGCTACTAATGTTCAACTCCGTAGCCTTGTAATTTTGAACCCAATCCAGAAGACAAGGGAACTCCTGGATCGAGTATTGGGAGAAATTTGCCTTCGTGGAGGACTTTTTGATGGAGCTAACCCGCATTTGCGTTACATGGAGAGGAAGACCACGAGAACCTCCCACGGTTAGCCTGACGGCAAGGGGACTCTAACCAATACCTCCTAGAATAAGGAAGGCCTCAGCACGGGTTAACATAAATGAAAAATCCGATCCGTTAGTAGTCCAACGAAGTAGACCTGAATGGCTGCCACATTCTTCCATCAGCATTGGCGTCATTCATAGCTTTGATTTTGGCGAGATGGAATTCCGGTGACCATTACAGTCATTCCCTTAAACCCTTGTTGGCGCCGGTTCTTCCCCTTCCACGTGTTGTGTTATTTTTAATTCGTTTTTGCGAAGTTACAAGTTTATGATAGCTGCTGTTGGATTACATATTTGCAATATATATTAATGTGTCATGCCTTACCATTGCTGTGCAGTAAGCTGCAAAGGAAATTATGCTAACGGCCCAAAAGTTGCCGTATTTAATTTTCCCAAAGATGAAGCTCAACAAAGAAGTTGGCTACGAGCACTCTCACGGAAGGATTTTATCATCACTAAGAATTCTCGAGTAAATTTTTGCACTTATTGTTTATTTCGAGGTTCGTTGATTTAAATCAACAATTTCTTTTTTAAAATAATCATTCATGTAGTTAAATAAAATAATATTAATTTTTTTGGAAAAAAAAATATATTAAATTTAGAAGGCATTTTAAATGAGATTGTACAAATTTTTCATGGTTTTAAAATTTGTTTTAATTACATTTTTGTGTGAGAAAGGATTTGATAAAACGTGAAAACATAACGAAGGCTATAAAACTCAAACAATATGAAACCGAAAATTTAAATCATTCAAAAAAATCACAAACCTCTGTTACAACAGTCCTATAAGTATTTTAATATTGTTTTTCCTAGAGTGATAATTTAAAATTTTAACTGAAATTAAACATTTAACTTAAATTTTAATTTGCATCTCTTACTTCATTAAGTATTGTGCATTAGTAGTCTTGGTTTTGTGGGGGGAAAAAATAGAAATTGTAACTGAAATTTTAATTTGAATCTCATATTTCATTGGGTAAACTATGACTTTCAACAAAGATTTTGATATTTCTGAAATTGTTTTTCGTTGAGTTTAAAAATATGAAAACATTTTAAGAGTGAGAACTAAATGGGAGAACATTAAAAGTTTTTTTTTCTTTACATCAAATATGTAAAAAAGTTTATGACAGCAAAATTATAAAGTATTTAGTATAATATTTTTTAAAGAAATAGTTAAAAATAAAAACAAAATACTTAAAATGTATATTTGTTTTTAGGTGTGTGAAAAACATTTTTCGCCGGATGTCATAGTTAAAGAAACTGTGAAAACTGACCCAAAGACTGGTGAAATAAAAACGATTCCCCTAAGTCGATTTAAATTGAAAAAAGATGCCATTCCTACCATATTTGAAGGTTGTCCAGAGAATATGACTAAATATCTTCCTTTATTCCTTGTTGCTATTGTTATTTAAAACGTAAAAATTGTTCATCTTGTGAGAAATCTATCACATTAACAGATATCGAAGAGAAATTTAATGTGATAGATGATGTTGAGAACTCTTACATTCAAACATTAGACAGAAGTTGTTTGGTATACCCTAAGCATGAAATTGTTGATATAATCTTGCACGCATATGTGGTAGTTCAGAAATTAGTTTCTGAAGAATTTGAAAGCTCATTTCTACAAATGCATAATCATAAAGTTTTGGCTATTGAAACTACTATTAATGTTTTGGAAAGAAAGGAAATATTCTTAAATGACAATCAATGCTCTGCTCACGATTCCAGTTTCATTGTTAAATTTTTGGTAACTCGAGCTATTAACACCTTTTTAAGCAATTATTGTAAAAAGTTAAATTATTCAATTTTAACTGAACGACTTAATAAAAAGAAAGCTAGCTTAAACTTAAAAGTAACTCAATCTAAAATTGAACCAGAAACTAAGAAAAGAAAACTCCAAACATTAAAATAAATGAGCTGTTTTTTTTTTCAACATTAAAATATGAAATCAATTTTTGATACAACTTCCGTTTTTTATTTGTAACTTTTTAGACAAGTAGCATTATAATACTTTTTGAGTTTATTTGAAAAATATTTTGTATGACTAGACTAATAAATTAATGTTTAAGTGGTCATCTTTTTTATAAGCTGAAGAGATTTCAAATGAAATCTTACATTGTTTCTATATTTGTATTTGAAATAAACAGTTTTGTTGCTTGTTTTATCACTTTTGATTTTTGAAAGCTGTGAAAAGCTAGTAACTTGTAAATAATTTTATTATACTACACCAATTTAAAATTGTGTTCAAATTTCAATAAAGTTAAGGATATAACTTCATATCAGCTGTCTTAAAAATGAAAATTTGTTTTCATAAAAAATTTTGCTCAATTATAAAATTATTTATTATATATAGCTTGTTTTATGTATATATTTAAATGAAAGAGTAATAATAAATGCTTACATAGATAAATTGCCAAATAATATTCTCTTATTCCTTAACATAAATTACAAAAGGTATATTTGAGTGCAAACCTTTTTTTTAATATCTTTATTTCAATTGATAATACAATTAAAATAATTTGTCTCAGAATATTAGTATATGTTCGATAAATTTCAGTAGAGAAGAAAAGTGCTTAAAAAGTTTTATTTTTTGAAAGGTAAGTTTCTAATTAAAAACAAACTCATATAAAGTATACGATCGAAACTTTTCTGAAAAGACGCAATAAGGATTCGCGTTGGACTACTAAGGATTGAGAGGGGTGTGTCGTGCTGAGGCCTTCATTCTAGGAGGTGTTGCTCTAACCCATGATCCGTCTACCACTGAGGATATTTCACGTCAGCACTGTGGTCAGTGCAAGCCGGATGCGGAATTCGTATCGACTGGGATTCGAACCCGGTTCGCCTCATTGGAAGGCGAACGCTCTATCCCCTGAGCCATCGCGGCTCTATTTAATTATTTCTTATAATTGTTATGTCGCAATAGATTGTTAATTTTTGGAAGAGTATAGTTTCCTTGGGGTGGGGGGGGGGTGAATATATATCTCGCCCTTCTTTTCCAGAATCAGAGCATCAGAGATAAGAAAATGTATGTGTGAAGGAAATAAAAGTGGAAGAAAATTTTTTGACTGTAATATTTATAGGAAAATTATGAAGCATATTGTTTTAAAGTAAACATAAACTAGGAACGTTTAAATTATAGTGAAGTTGATTAAATTTGAAATTCATTTATTTGGTTTGAAATGAGAAATATGTTTAGTATAAAAAGTTTAAAGAGAGTAATTTAGATGTTGTTAATGAGTTAGGGGAAAAGATTGAATGAAGTCATAAAATTTATAGAAAAAAAAAAGCTCAGGACAGGCAAAAGGTTTTGTTTGCGGATTGGCTAAATGTTACTGAAAGCTTAGAAAAAGAAAAACGGGAATAATTAAGATTAGAAGATGAAGATAAAGAAAAACAGTGCTAGAAAGAGGAAGAAGGATACAGCGTAAAATATTGAAAAAAAATAAGAGCTTGCGAGGGCTCAATTAGAAATAGCCAAAATTCAGGTAAAGGGTTCTATACTGGCGTGGTTATAAAACCGCGAATGTTAATTCGTTTGAATCTCGGATCAAAAGTATGAGGACATTAAATCTTATGCACCGAGAACGCCTGAACGTGGAACTTATTTTTTACTTTTCTAGAAAAGACGTGTTTGAAATTAAGAATGTCGATGAAGAATTTAAAGTTATTTAATTTGCTAGGCGAGTTTATGAACTTATATAAACGATGAGGAACACGAAAAGAATATCAAAAAAGGTTATTAGTAGTAATAGCCGAGGTTGAGGGGACGGAAGTGACGTCAACATGGGAAGTCAAGGGGTGCTTATTTCTGCCCGGGTGGGAACTAAAGTATGCCGTAAACCTTAAGTTGCTTATTTCTGCCTGCCAGAGTTTTTAGTTTCGGTTTCTGTTTTTAATATAGTTTCGTTTTTTTATATCATTTTCATTTAATACTCTTTTTAGAGTGGCAACGATAGTTCTTTTTTACGTATATTTATTCTGATGGCTCCATCTAGTGATTAAAATATTTACTATTTTTTTCTAGGAAATTAGAAAATGTTTAAAAAATTATATATAAATAAACAAATGATATCATGCATATGCTTTACACTAGTGACGCCATCTATACTTAAATGTTAGAAAGAGAATATATTAATAACTCTTCATTTTAGTTATTTTTTAATATAAACATAGCTGCTATAAATGACTGTAATTATTATTAACCTAATCAATATTAATTAATACATTTTAAATAAATTGATTCAATAATAAAATAAAAATTGTATTTATTAAGTATGTCTACTGTGTATATTAAAAGTATTAGAATTAAAGGTATATTAATTATAAAGCAATGAATATTATTTTATAAGATTAGATATTTATCAATTGTAGATTTTATTTTATCACCGTCGTTTGAATTTCCGGCTATCAATGTAGTCTTGTCATTTTTGAACCCAGAAGACAAGGGAACTCCTTGATCTTGTGACAATACATCTCTTCGAAGAGCACTTTGTGAGTGCCCACGTTATATGAAGAGGAAAACCACGAAAACCTCCTACGTTTTGTCCGACGACAAGTAGAATTCGTGAAAAGTAGGTAGGTCACAAGTAGGTCGTGAAAACTGGACAGGTGGCTTAGGTTGCAACTAATTTTTAGTTTTGCAAGAGCTGCAACACGTATTAATATAGATATTTAAGGAATATAAATTTTATTAATTTTATAATTATTATTTATCAATTAAATTTCCTTAAAATTACAAATGTAAGAATTTAAATGTAAGAAGCATATAAAAGGAATTTTTGCCGCTATAAATTCATTTATATTCAAAACAAATTCATTTTATTATTATTATTTAATATTATAATAATGCAAATAACTTACTTTATTTTCAAATTAAGAGTTAAAATTCAAAAACTATCTACAGACTTCAACGGATACTGATTAGAGAACTTGGGAAAGTCATGTTATCTATTTCTCACAAAATTTTACAACGATAATTTCTGTTCAGGACGTTTGGGGTTTATCCACGCTTTATCAACTAGTCATAATATAAAGTATAACATAGTGCTTCATACTTATTATAGAACGAGGGAATACAACTATTTCTCAGAAAGTTCAATTGAATTACCAGCGCATTTAGGTGTAAATAAAAATTTTATAGTGAAAATAAAATTGTTAAGAAATCTATGATGTATGCTCGCAGAAGATTTGAAAAACTAGAAAATTATTTTCTTAAAAGAGAAATTTTTTGCAAAAACATAAATATTTTCTTAAAAGATAGAAAAAAATTTATAAAAATAAAAATATTTTCTGAAATGTTAGAAAGTTTCTCTCAATAATAAAAATATTTTCCGAAAAACTAGAAAATTTGTTAAAAAGTTTGAAATATTTTACAAAACTAATAGATTTTTTACAAAACAAAAAATATTTTCTCAAAAGAGAAAAATTTTTTGTAAAAAAATAAATATTTTCTTAAAAGATAGAAAATTTTGTTAAAAAGTTTGAAATATTTTTATAAAACTAGCAAATTTTTAACAAAAAGTAAAAATATTTTCTTAAAAGGGAAAAATTTTTGCAAAAAACATGAATATTTTCTTAAAAGAAGGAAAATTTTGTTAAAAAGCTTAAAATATTATTTATAAAGCTAGCAAATTTTTAACAAAAAGTAAAAATATTTTCTTAAAGGATAGAAAATTTTGTTAAAAAGTTTGAAATATTTTTATAAAACAAGGAAATTTTTAACAGAAAGTAAAAATATTTTCTTAAAAGACAAAATGTTTTGCAAAAAACATAAATATTTTCTGAAAAAGATAGAAAATTTTGTTAAGAAGTTTGAAATATTTTTTCATTGTGAATACTTAATACTGTTTTTTTGGCTGCTATTTTGTTTTGAAAAGGTAGGTAACGGCTTACTCTCAATGGATTATATATTGCTGTACACATCTCCATACTTTCTACAAAGTTCATCCTCCATCCTGACCCCCAGCTCTATGCATTCGTCGAAAGAACGTTCCAAAAATCTTGAGATATATGGGACTCGATCACACCTTCATAATTCTCGTTCACACAAGCTACGGAAATGACGAGTAGTAGTTTCCTCTTCTCCATCAACGCTTGTAAGAATAAAATTTACTTTGCATATCACATACTATTTGATAGATCGATTTTCCATTAAATCACTTTCAATTATTTCTTTAAGTTTTGGATGCTTTTCATCAAAGAATATAAGTAAATCTCCTATTGCTACCTCAGTTGGAATAAGAGTCTCTTTCTTAAACACTTCCAATGCATTTTCCCAATTCTTCTTCATCTTTTTATTGTTATTTGTGGAATGATCTATCGTCCTTTTTCTTGAACAAGACGGTGTGTAGATGAATCGGATATGATTGAGTAAATCAGATTTTAACTTAAAAGATTCACTACACAAATTAAACTTATGCGAAACTAAATGAGTCAGTAAGTGTCTCTTTAAATTATCATTTCGATAAAAGGTCTTTTTACATTCTTCACATTCAAAAGTTTCTCGATTTTTCATGAGTTTTTAAATGTCTATTCAAGTTACACTTTCGATTAAACACCTTATCACATGAACGACATTTAAAGTCTTTTTCATTTGAGTGAATTTTCAATTGTTGAACCATATTCTTTTTATGCGTGAATTTTCCCACATATTTCACATATCTACAAAGTAAAATAAACTCTATTTGAATATCTCACTACATTAACTCGATGAATTATCCTCATGTATATAGATAAGCTATATCCTAACACTTGTGATTAACTAGTAAAATACAGATAAAACCCAAACGTCCCGGACAGAAATTATCTATATACATGAGGATATAGTTATTGTGACTCTGCCACGTTCTGTTAATATCCGTAGATAGAGAGCTACTTTTAAATTCGACTCCTAATTTTAAAATTAAGTCAGTTTTTATCATTATTATAATATCAAATAAGAAAATTAAAGTATTTATGGCATTAAAAAATTACACATTTTGTGTTTCTTTGATTTAAAATAGTTCCTTTCTATTTTAAAAAATAAATAGATAATTGATAACAAAATGTAAATATGTAGTTATAGATTTTCTAACAGAAAATAAAATTAATTCAAATATTTCCTTGTACATCAGATTAAAAAATAAATACATTTATAATTTAATATAACAATTAATTTCCTATATTTGATAAAGTTTAAAGGAGGAATAAGTTTATGAATGAATTTAAAATTATATTTAAAATTATAATTGAATAAATACTATAGATATATTAGAAATTTTTTTTTAAATATTAAAATGCAATATTTTAAGAGAAATAAATAAATTAATATTTCTTAAATATCTATATTAATGCGTGTTGAAGGTCTTGCAAAATAGCGGCTAACTAAATATTTGGCGTAACCAAGGACGTAACAGATTAATTAAATCATTAATTGCGGAAAAATTACTGTTTATATAAAATGAATAATAGATTAGTAAATTACGCAATAAATTAATTACGTAATAGTTTCCTTCATTAAAAGCAAATGTCGGAAAACTATACAACTAATATAACAAAACTAATGTGAGTTGTTTCTAATATTTATAACAATATTATTTTCTAATATTTACTTGAATCACACTTACTCTACTCCGTTACTCCGGTTTTATAATAATATTTCAAGCTTTTAAACAAAATTTTCTATTTTTTCAGAAAATATTTATGTTTTTTGCAAAAAATTTTCTCTTTCAAGAAAATATTTTTACTTTTTGTTGAAAATTTGCTAGTTTTATAAATATATTTCAAACTTTTTAACAAAATTTTCCATCTTTTAAGAAAATATTTATGTTTTTACAAAAAAATTTTATCTTTTAAGAAAATATTTTTACTTTTTGTTAAAAATAGCAAATTTTATTTTTGAAATTTTACTAGTTAAATTTTATATAACTTTAAATTACTTGTTGAATATTTACGTTTCGAGGATTTTTGAAAACTTATGATGATTTCAATATGCGTATATAGTTGAAATTGTTACTGTTTGTGATATAAAATTGATTTTTGAAAGAAAGATCATATATTTATTTTGTTGTAAGTAATAATAGAGGACAAAGGAAAAAATCGATATTAATTTTAAGAACTTAGCAATTAAAAAAAAAATCCTTTTCTGTAGAATACTTTAACTTTTTATTTTAATAATTCATTGAGTTAATGTAGTGTGATATTCAAATAGCGTTTATTTTACTTTGTGATATGTGAAATATGTGGGAAAATATTCACGCATAAAAATAATATGGTTCAACATTTGAAAATTCTCTCTCAAATGAAAAAGACTTTAAATGTCGTTTATGTGATAAGGTGTTTAATCGAAAGTGTAACTTGAATAGACATTTAAAAACTCATGAAAAATCGAGAAACTTTTGAATGTGAAGAATGTAAAAAGACCTTTTATCGAAATGATAATTTAAAGAGACACTTACTGACTCATTTAGTTTCGCATAAGTTTAATTTATGTAGTGAATCTTTTAAGTTAAAATTTGATTTACTCAATCATATCCGATCCATTCGCACACCGTCTTGTTCAAGAAAAAGGAAGATAGATCATTCCACAAATAACAATAAAAAGATGAAAAAGAATTGGGATAATGCATTGGAAGTGTTTAAGAAAGAGACTCTTATGTCTTATTCCAAGTGAGGTCGTAGCAATAGGAGATTTACTTATATTTTTTGATGAAACGCATCCAAAACTTAAGCAGATAATTGAAAGTGATTTAATGGAAAATCTATCTATCAAATGGTATGTGATATACAAAGTATATTTTATTCGTACAAGCGTTGATGGAGAAGAGGAAACTGCTACTGGTCATTTCCGTAGCTTGTGTGAACGATAATTAGGAAACTAGGAAGATGTGATCGAGTCCCACATATCTCAAGATTTTTGGAAAGTTCGAAGTTCTTTCGACGAATGCATAGAGCTGGGGGTCAGGATGGAGGGTGAACTTTGTAGAAAGTATGGAGATGTGTACAGCAATATATAATCCTTTGAGAGTAAGCAGTTACCTACCTTTTCAAAACAAAATAGCAGCCAAAAAAAACAGTATTAAGTATTCACAATGAAAAAGTATTTCAAACTTTTTAACAAAATTTTCTACCTTTTAAGAATATATTGACGTTTTTTGCAAAAAATTTTCCCTTTGAAGAATATTTTTTTGCTTTTTGTTAAAAATTTGCTAGTTTTATAAAAATATTTCAAACTTTTTAACAAAATTTTCTATTTTTTAAGAAAATATTTATGTTTTTACAAAGTATTCTATCTTTTAAGAAAATATTTTTTGTTTTGTAAAAAATCTATTAGTTTTGTAAAATATTTCAAACTTTTCAACAAAACTTTCTAGTTTTTCAGAAAATATTTTTATTATTGAGGGAAACTTTCTAACATTTCAGAAAATATTTTTATTTTTATAATTTTTTTTCTATCTTTTAAGAAAATATTTTTGTTTTTGCAAAAAATTTCTCTTTTAAGAAAATAATTTTCTAGTTTTTCAAATCTTCTGCGAGCATGCATCATAGATTTCTTAAAAATTTTATTTTCACTATAAAATTTTTATTTACACCTAAATGTACTGGTAATTGAATTGAAATTTCTGAGAAATAGTTGTATTCCCTCGTTCTATAATAAGTATGAAGCACTATGTTATACTTTATATTATGACTAATTGATAAAGCGTGGATGAACCCCAAACGTCCTGAACAGAAATTATCGTTGTAAAATTTTGTGAGAAATAGATAACATGACTCTCCCAAGTTCTCTAATCAGTATCCGTTAAAGTCTGTAGATAGTTTTTGAATTTTAACTCTTAATTTGAAAATAAAGTAAGTTATTTGCATTATTATAATATTAAATAATAATAATAAAATAAATATGTTTTGAATATAAATGAATTTATAGCGGCAAAAATTCCTTTAATAGGCTTCTTACATTTAAATTAATTCATTTGTAATTTTAAGGAAATTTAATATATAAGTGATAATATAATGTAAATATGTCGTTATTCATTTTCTAAGAGAAAATAAAATTAATTCAAATATTTTTTCATGAGATTAAAAATTAAGTACTTTTATATTTTAATATAATAATTAAATTATATTAGTTGATAAAATTATTAGTTTAAAGATGAAGCAAGTTTATTAATGTATTTAAAAATATGATTGAATAAACACCGTAGATATATTGTTATATATTAGTTTTTTAATTAGATAATATTTTTTTTCATAAAAATAAATATAAAATTAATAAAATTTATATTTCTTAAATATCTACATTAATACGTGTTGGAGCTCTTGCAAATCTAAAAATTAGGTACAACCAAAGCCATCTATCCAGTCTTCACGACCCCTACTTGTCGTCGGACAAAGCGTCGGAGGTTTTCGAGGTTTTCCTCTTCATATAACGTGGGCGCTCACAAAGTCCTCTTCTAAGACATGTATTGTCTCAAGATCAAGGAGTTCGCTTGCCTTCTGGGTTAAAAAATGACAAGACTACATTGATAGCCGTAAATTCGAACGACGGTGATAAAACAAAATCTACAATTGATAAACTAATCTTATAAAATAATATTCATTGCTTTAAAATTAATATACCTTTAACTCTAATACTTTTAATATACACAGTAGACATACTTAATAAATAAAATTTTTATTTTAATATTGAATCAATTTATTTAAAATGTATTAATTAATATTGATTAGGTTAATAATAATTACAGTCATTTATAGCAACTATGTTTATATTAAAAAACTAAATGAAGAGTTATTAATATATTCTCTTTCTAACATTTAAGTTTAGATGGCGCCACTATAGTAAAGCATATGCATGATATCATTTATTTATTTATATATAATTTTTTGAAACATTTTCTAATTTCCTAGAAAAAAATAGTAAATATTTTAATCACTAGATGGAGTCATCAGAATAAATATACGTTAAAAAATAACTATCGTTGCCACTCTAAAAAAAGTAATAAATGAAAATAATATTTAAAAAAAAACTATATTAAAAACAGAAACCGAAACTAAAAACTCAGGCGGGCAGAAATAAGCACACGGGCAGAAATAAACAACTTCCGGTTTATGACGTACTTTCGTTATCCACTCGGACAAAAATAATCACCCCTTGACTTTTCATGGTGACTTCACTTCCGTCCCCTGAACCGCGGCTAAGTTAAAAGTAAAAAGTTAATGATTTTGAAACGTTAAATGACATCAGTGACCGAATGCGTTAGACCTTGAAGCTAGATGAAAATTAAACAGAAGCATGCTATTTCTAGACCAGAGGTCGCCAAAGTGGTCTATATAGACCCCCAGGGGTCTATTTAACGAAAGAAGGGGTCAATCTGAGCCAGGGGGTCGATCCGAAGAAAAACAGTTTTTAATACGCAAATCACACATACCTAATTGATTATGTAAAATTTGTGATTTTTTTTTATAATTGACTTAATATCAGACATTATTTATGACAAACAAATGAAACGATTCCTATGTGTCTTCTTTGCGAAAAAACTTTTGGAAATGACTACGTGAAACCGTCAAAAATGAAAGATCATCTTGATGGGGTTCAATAAGATAAACAAAATAAAGAACTTGAATTTTTCAAAAGACATAAAGAAAAATTCACATGTCGACCAACTGTAACAAGTTTTATGAAGCAGTCTACTGAAGTTGAAACTGAAGGAGGATTAATAGCTTCGTACAAGATTTTGCTTAATATAGCAAAGAGAGGGAAACCATACACAATCGCTAAAGAAATTGTTATACCTGCAATTAAAGACGTCATTGAGGATGTGGTGAAAAAACACTCCATTAATGTTTTAAAGTCATTGCCATAAAGAGCAAATTCTGTAAAACGGTGTATTGACTGAAGAAATAGAAAATACGGTAGTTTCAGAGCTAAAAAAATGCAAGTTCTCTATTCAACTTGATGAATCTGTTTTTGACATTTCTGCTATCGTTATGGTGTACGTTAGATATTTCAGTAAAATGAAAGAACAATGAATTTTTATTTGCTAAATATCTTGAAACTGATGGAAAAGGAGAGACAATTTTTAGATCTTTACAAGAATATTTAAATAAATATGATATTCCGCTTGAAAATATAATAGTGGTAGCCACAGATGGGTCACCTGCTATGATAGGGCGCTACCGAGATTTTGCTACATTTCTCAAAGAAAAAGTGCCCGGTATACGTACTATTCATTGTGTGTTGCATAGAAACAACTAAGTATCAAAATATCTGAGTCCAGCCAGAGTTACATAAAGCTTTACACTTATGTATTAAGTCTATCAATCAAATTAAAGCCCAACCTCTTGAATCAAGATTATTTTCCAAACTTTGTAAGGAAAACGACGAGTTATCTAACCAATTACTTTTACACACCGAAGTTATAGGTGTATACTTGCAAACGCTCGTTGAGTTATTTGACTCCACGACCGAAATTTTCAGTGAAATAACCTCTGCTGTTCTCAGTGATGAACTCCAAAACAATAAGAACCATAGTTTTTATTTAGCGGATTTATTTGGAAAATTTAATGATGTCCAAACAAAGCTGCAAGGAAAAGATGTAATAATTATCGAAGTTCAAACAATACTGTAAGGCTTCCAAGTAAAATTAAATTTATTTAGATCTTCATTGCTACGTAAGGATTATCAGTATTTTTCAAATCTGCGACAATTAGAAATAAAAGAAAACTTGGAAATATATACAGGTCATCTTCAAAAATTGAGCGACGATTTTAAACTGCGCTTTGTTGATTTGGAAAACATTGACATCCCTGATTGGATTATTGTGCCATTTTCTGCTCGAATTGAAAATGTGGGCATCAACCTGCAAGATGAGCTTGCTGACTTATTATCGGATCTTGAAGCTAAGACGCTTTTTAAAAATTTAACAATAAGCAAATTTTTGGATACATATAAATATAATGCAAAAATATGTAAAATTTTACGAAATATCTCAGCCATTTATGCTAGTATTTCCAAGTTTCTATATGGTCAAAGCCGGTTTCAGTCACAATATAGCGAACCTTGCAAAAAAAAAAAAAAAATAAATAAATAAAAATAAAAAATTAAAAAAAACACCAGGCACACCTATCTCATTGATTAAGAAGCAATAAATCTGCAGTTACTTTACTTATCATTTCTACTTATTTATAATAAATATTAAGGTATTTAAACTTCAACATTAATATATTTTTCATAAAACTATTGTTACACAATGTATTATTACTTTAATAAATGCTTAAATCATAAAATAAATGTACAAACACAGTATCTAATAGAGTTTTATTTTAATTAACAGAAAATTACTTTCATGGGGGTCGATGGATATTTTGAAAAATTATGTAAGGGTCGATGATCAAAAAAGTTTGGTGACCCCTGTTCTAGACCAAAACAAATAGCGGAGCTCTTCTTTCACTTCTAAAGGAATAACATTTAGAGTTACACAACAATAAACCTAAGTCGTGTTCTGCTTCATCGACTAGCAGGGCCTCACCTAGAAATGCGGGGACACAGCTGCGACCAGGGGGTTCCTTCTAGAAGGAGTGCTTCGCTAACTTGAAACAAAATTCACCCGTTGTTTAATAACGAAGTGTTTTTAAATTATTTAGAATAAAATAAATTAGTAAATTTGTTCTTATATCCATTTCTATCTTTGTTAACTCATCATTCTAATAGACAATTCTTAAGGAAAAATATAAAAAGAAATTATGTGTAACATTTGGAGGGGGGGGGGGCAGAAAAGAGAGGAACCCTGGGACTTTTTGGCTTTATAATAAACCAGGCACTGTCGACTAGGTCATTTCGTCGATAGGATCGATTCATTAACAAGGCAATTTCGTAGACAAGGTCCCGTAATTCTGAAACTATTTTTATAGTTTGTTCGATTACGATGTCACACTTGCACTTTTCATTGTAATTTAATGAATTTGTGTTGGAATTTTTTAAACCTAAGCAGATTCAAAATTCCTATACTATGTTGCTGTTGCTAGAAAATTATCATTTCTTTCTTCTTTTTTTTTTAAATTGAAAATTGTCTACTCTTTTTGCGTTTTATCACTTTGCCAAAACAAAAACTTTTTTTTTTTAAAAAAACATTTGGTGTTCTAGTTATATTTTACACATATTTACTTCTAAGATTAATTTTTTTACGTTATTACAGTACATCATATAAGTTGCATTATGTAAAGTGCATTATGTAACCTGTATTATTATATAATAGCATTAGGCAATCGCAATAAGTACTGCGAATTATTCTTGATATAGCAAGTGAATGAAGAAAAGACAGTGAATTAATGACTCTGTTAATTTAAAAACTACTTTCGTCGACAGATCATTTCATGAACAGACCAAAAATTCCATGTCGATTACAAAGTTATATTACAGTAAATAGTTCGCATTAATAGAGTTTAAAATCTCGTTCAGAAACGAAACAAACTTTTACGAAAAGAGTAGTAATTACAAAGGATTTAATAAGAAAAATAAAAATCTCTTAGAAAATTAGTAAGTAAAATTATTTCTCACTTATTACTTTTTTTTGATTCACACAATTTTTATTCCTAAGTTCAATTTTTTTTTTTTCAATTACAGTTGATATATATATATATATATATATATATATATATATATATATATATATATATATATATATATATATATATATATATATATATATATATATATATATATATATATATATATATATATATATATATATATATATTTAATATATATATATATATATATATATATAATTATATTTTTATTTTTTATTTTTTTTATTTTATTTATTTATTTTTATTTATTTATTATTTTTTTTTCCTTTCATATGCAAGTAATTATTTCTTTTGTTACGATTAACATATTAAAAAATTTTCTTACATAAAATTCCAATAATTTTATATTTCATAACCAAAATGATCTTTTTTTTCCTTGAGAAATATCGACTTTTAAAGAAAAGAAAAAAAGAAAAAAACTTCAATGAATCAGAGCTATTACGAGGGTTGGTGAGCAGGAGACGAAACATAAGCATTATAAAAATTTTAAAAAGTGAAAACAAAATGAAAAATTAACCTGGAAAACATGTTGAAAAATTGGAAAACATATTGACTCAGAAAATATATTGACATTAATTATGGATAATTTTGTTATAACAGTTTTCTTTTTGTCAGCTATGCAGCTAAGAAGGGGAGTTGAGTACGTACTTTTTTAAAATGAAATATTATTTGAAACGTTTTGAAATAAATAAAAAAATTCTCGTTTTCGTTTAGTTTATTTTTTTATTTAATTGTTTACTTATGTAGCTTTAATGATTTACCGATTTATTTTATCGGCTTGCTTCATTTTTAAAATTCTTTTTTTATGTCTTCAACACATTTAGTCTGATTTTTGTAAGGATAATGTAGTTTAATTGATCTAGAAAGAAATCTGTAGCTTGGATATATCCACCTCTGTTCACATATTTTATTCGAAGCCTCTGTAACAAGTTTGATATTCCTTTCCACAGCCTGGGACGAGGATAATTCTGTAATGCACATAGTGCTAGAATTGAGGAGCGATTTAACATCCTATTCACTGAAGTCTCGCAACATTGTGAAGGGCACATAAGAATTCCTATGAATGATTTGAAGTTGAAAGTTTATCTTCAGTAATTCAGTCTTTGCTTAGCAAATTCCTGTCAACCAGCAATATCATCTGCTGTATATTTTAAATGCAATCACCTTGATGAAGAAGGATTGTTCAGAAGACTTGGCAAATCACGTTTCGTTATTCCTTTACCGTCCTTACATTGCAAGAATCTTAAAAGTAAGATAAATCGTTCCGAAGAAAAAGTTTGAGAGAAATTTCTTATTATCGAAGATATAACTTTCAAGGTTTGAAATCATATTCACTGTAATTTTTGTGTGGGGTCCTGCCCCAATTCTGAACGACAGAAGTGACACATTAATACCAACACAGGTTCTATGAAAGAAACACCAAACTTTGTGGCTATTTGAGCATGATGCAGGAGATCACTAAAATCTAGATGCCTCATTTCTCTAAAAAACAGACTTCAACTGCGTAGTAAAACACAGTAAAACAAAGAATCATTGAAAATCTTTGTAAATAAACTTTATAAATATGCATTATATGACAAGTGGTAAATTCCAGGATTGGTCATAACCGTACGGAAATTATAAACCGATTTTAAATTTGTGTTCATTCTTATTGTAATAGGCTACTTTTTTGCACTTAAAAGTTTCGAAATTCAGAAAAAAAAAATTTCCGACCCACTCTAGTGTACGATGTAATCGAAATGATCGTACGTGAAAATGGCTCTGTGAGTCTGAATTCAAAAACAGGGAAGGAAACCTGTCTAATTGAGATTTTTGATTCAAACATTAAAAAATAAATAAATAAATAAAACGCTAACAGGTACGACATAACAAATACATTGACTTATGAGTTTCACCTATTATCGAAATTATTGAAAAGAGTTGTTTATATGCATCTAATTTAATTCTTATGACTGTTTAATCAAAAATATATTTCGCAAAACCATTTTTTGACCAAATTTTAAAAACAGTTTTTTTTTTTTTTTTTTTTTTGAATCGCCAGAGAACAAATTTAAAAATAATAAGACTCTGTGTGTAGTGAGAGGATAGGTTCTTTTCAAAAGTGTAATTAAACAATTTTAAAAATCACGTTTGATAAGTGTGCTAAAAGTGAGAAAAATGTTAAAATTTTGTTATCAAAACGAAAAAAGTGGAATTTTAAATGCTGATGGAAGCTGATTATGAAATTTTGTCCTTGCGTTTTTTGTTATGTGTGACAAGTTTTTTAAAAATTTATTTTCTTATTTTTAGTCAACTGAACAAATGTAGTTTTATGAAATACGTATATATTTTTTATTTTTATATTTGCTACATTTTAGTTTTGGGTCTCCTAGTTTAAATTTTGATTAATAAGAATAGTTTGAATTTCGATTCGAGATAAAAACTTGTTTGTAGTTGTCATAAAGCATTTGCAAACTATACTGTAGTTTTGCATAGAGGACCAGTTAAAATTTGAGATTTTAACTAGTCGAAATTTTGATTGTAAGATTTTTTCTTTTCCGAAGAGTAATAGTTATTTATTGTTACGCTTGAATTCCAGATTTAGATTTTCAGATTTTTCATTCAAGTTCAAAAATTTATTAATAATTGATTTTGTAAATTAAAGAAATTTCAGCGATGTTATAACTGTTGCTCTTAAATCTAAATAAGTTCAAAATTTGAAAAACTTGGAAGATTTTACCTTTAAAGCAGATACCAGTGTTTCATGCTGTATTTAATAACCATAAATTATATTATTAAGATGCTAATTATAATATTTTTCACTTCTTTAGACCTAAATTAACACAAAATGATAAAAAAAAGTATGAAAAATATTTTTAATACAAATTTTGCGTCAAAGAGTCGTGTAGTCATTATAGTTCTTTGAAACTCATTATAGGGTAATTGAAAAATAGTAATTCAAATGTTACTATAAAAGCATGTAATAAGCCATTAATTCATTGTATAATAATTCCGATTGTTAAAGACGATGAATAAAAAGTCTGCAATTGCAACTAAAGTAAAAATATAAAGGTACTTTATTCCACCATTAAAACAGGGTTTTTTATAATTTTTATATTTGCTATTTAACGACGATTTACTGATATATGAAAATGAGTTTTGCCCTCTTGCTAAAATTTTAAAAAAAGAGATCTTTTTCAAAATTTTTTTATGGAGATTAGAAAAACATATAAAAGCTCAAATTCAGAATAAAAACGGAATTGATAATCAGCTCCCCGCCCCCTTTTTTTAAAAAATTCCCTGAGAGTGTTGGGAAACCTGTGTTCTCCATGAATTCATAAAAGTTGTCTTATTACCATCAGCATTTATTATTACTATTAAAGGAATCAGCTCGCTTTCTTGTTTGTAACCTCTTTCCGTCTATAAAAAGAGCGTTCAACGTGACAAATCGAATTATTTTCTTCTCTTTCGCTCACGTGAAAAACGTGGTGTTTAAAATTTTAATTCACGCGATTATTTCATTTATTACAATCAATCAAAACTATACTATACTTTTAATAGTATGTTGAATGTAAAACTGTTAGCTTTTTGAAATAATAATAAATAAACTTTATAATGGAACTGTTATATGTTGCATCAGTTTTACATTTTATTTACATAATCTAGAGCAGTGGTTCCCAAACTTTTTTGATCCATGGACTCCTTTTTATAGTCAAAATTTGCCTATGGACCCCCAAATGTAAAAGCTACATAAATGCTTAGTATAAAAATTAAAAAGTTGGAAAAAAATGCTTCGTTGAAGGAGTATTTATTGCAATTATAATTTTTGTTTAAAATAAAATTTAAAAAAATTAATGACTTGGATGAATGTGATGAGATTTTATGAGTGCATTTATGTCCGCCTCCGTGTCTGTGAGTAGCAACTGCAAATCACAATAAGCTCTAATTTCTAATCGGCTTTCTTTTTTTTCCTTTTTTTTTTTTTGTTTCTTTTTTTTTTTTTTGTTTTTTTGTTTGGTGATGAGGTTCAAAATGGATGGAATGAATCCATGTTCTTCCAAACAGGAAGACGAGAAAGCGGTCAAAAATTTGTGTACAATAATCCATAATGCAGGATATGAAATTGAAATATGTTTTTGTAATCAATTTGTGGTATCCTTATTCAAACATTGGTTTCAGTTTCTTAGTTGTGGATATTTCAATAAGCTACTTCTGTATTAGTATGGATTCATCCGTGTTTGAGATCTGAGTCTGTCCAGGTGCGAAAGAGTTCAACACGTAATTTCAAAAATATTGAATTTCAAAAATAAATTTTGTTTTATCAGTTTTTTGAAACTCTATTTTAGCGTTCATAGCAGTAGCAAGAGAAGGAAAATAGTTGTCAAGCCACTTTTTCTCGGAATCAATCGTGAAGCACTTACGTTGTTTGTTGAATTGCATTCTCTTCGTCATTTTCCAAACAAAGTTTAGAAAATAATCTGTTATTGAAGGCATTCCTTTGGATTTTATTAATTACTTTGACATAATCTCCATGCATTAAGATTTTTTGAGATTAAATGATGTCGATGAACGGAAAATACTGAATTCAGTACAGCTTGCTTTTGTTAAAATAGTAATCAAAACCTTTAATCGTAATCGTTTACCTATTTTGTATTTTTGTGTTTTGGCAACGCCTCTCTGTTTTGTAGATCTGTGTGTTTACAAACACGCTGCGTGCCGGCTGTGTGCTAATTTTTTCTTAATTATTTAATCTAGTATCTAATAAATTTATGTCAACTGTTAATGTCTATGTGAATTATTTATAATTGGTTATGGGAAACAGGAACGCGGATTAACTTGACATTTAGAAAGATAGCTAAGGAAAGCTTTGATTAGACTTACTGGAAGTGAAACTCATGCTGTGTTGCATTCCTAGGACAAACACCTTTTTTTTAACAATGGAATTTAAAGCTCATGTCGATAAACTTGTTGGTGCTTCTAACTGGAGTAAATGGAAACGTCAGATTGAACTTTTGCTTCGCCATCACGATGTTCATGATTTAATAACTGGTGATCAGGTATGTCCTGTTCTTTCCGAAAATGCAACAACGGAAGCAAAGGCGCTTCATGAAAAGAACAGAAAATCTTTCATGAAGAATGACTCTCTAGCACAACTTGTTCTAGTTAGCAGCACGGATGATGCAAATGTTGAACTCACAGCAACATGCGACAGTGCGATACGTATTTGGCAAAAGTTATTTTCTATTTATGAGCAAAGCTCGGGTCTAAGGCTTGATCGCTTAATGGAACAATTTTTTCGATGTGAAAGGGATGCAAATGATGATGTTGTCACACATATTGCCAAATTGCAAAAGAATTTTAGTGAACTTAACGATGAACTTAAAAGAGTTGCTAAGACAACTCTTCCGAATTTGCTACTAATGAGTAGAATCATGTCAACCCTTCTATGTGAGTACTTTGAGTTCAAGAGCGTATGGGAGTCTATTCCAATTGAAGATCGTTCTGTAAATATGCTGACAGAGCGACTTCGTCTAATTGAAATGAGATTGCCACCGAAGAAGTCAGATTCTACAGCTTTTCTTGTAACAAAGAAAAAAGCTCCAAAGAAAGTGGAAAGAAAATGCTACTCTTGTAGAAAAATAGGGCACATTGCCAAAGATTGTTGGAAGGCAAATAAATTGAAAGCCTCTGGTGACGCATTTGTGTGTGTTGAAGGAGTGGAGGAAAACGAAATCTGGATAGCTGATAGTGGAGCGTCAGCTCATATGACCAGTTTTAAAAATTATTTTCTCGATTTTAAGAAGTTTCCCTTTTCAAAGCCAGTGCATGTCGGCTACAACAACACAATTTTAGCTCATGGACAAGGAACAGTAAATGTTGAAATGAAAGTAAATGGAAAATGGGTCGGCAACCATTTGTCAGAAGTATGGTATGTACCTGATGTGAGCAGAAATCTGTTTTCTGTTAGTCAGACACTTGAAAAAGGTTTTGCTTTTCAAGCTGAAGGAAAAGAATGCTTTTTCACAAGAGATGGAAGTGTACGCTTAAGAGGCGTTAAGACAGTAAATGGACTATATGCTTTAAAAATGAGAGTTGTGTGTCCATTAATGTCTGCTGAAATATGTGTTGCTTCTGTAGATCAGTCCTTTCAACTATGGCATGAGAAATTATGTCATCAAAACAATACTTATGTTAAAGAGTTTCTTAGTCGAAGGGGAATTAAAGTCTGTGAAAGTAAGGAATCTTGTGAAGGATGCTTGTATGGTAAACAACAACGTGGGAGATTTCATGACAGACCTTGTCGACCAACAGAAACTGGAGCACTTATACATGCAGATGTGTGTGGACCTATGTAGGAGAAGTCAATAGGTGGATCTCGCTACTTTGTGTGTTTCAAAGACGATTTTTCAAAATTTCGTAGAGTTTTCTTCATGGAGGCAAAGTCTGAAGTGCCCAATTGTCTCAAGATCTTCTTAAATGAAGCTAAAATTGCAAGTCATACTGTTAAAGAATTTCTCAGTGATGGAGGAGGAGAGTTTAAAAATTCTCAGGTTTGTGAAATGTTGAAAACTAGGGGAATAAATATCAGATACTCTATGCCTTACACCCCAGAGCAGAACGGTGCTGCAGAAAGAGAAAACCGAACTATAGTGGAAACTGCTAGATCTATCCTTCATCATAAAGGTCTTCCTCTAAAGTTGTGGGCAGAGGCAGTAAACACTGCAGTATATGTCTTAAATAGAACAGGTCCAACTAGGCAGAAGAATAAAACTCCTATTGAACTTTGGTCAGGCAGTGCTTTTGATATAGCCAACTTGAAAATATTTGGAAACAAGTGCTTCGTGCATGTTCCTAAGCAGCGAAGGCAAAAATGGGATCCGAAAAGTGTTTCCGGCTATTTTGTTGGTTACTGCGGCAATAAAGATGGCTATAGAGTTTGGGTAAAGAATCAAAACAAAATCGTTTTGAGTAGAGATGCTATTTTTCAGAATGAATCCTATTGCTCTATGATACCTCAGAATGAGAAGTCATGTAATGATGTCAACGAACCATCAATTAATCATGAATACGATGTAGAATTCGTCAGACCCTCTGACAAGAAAGATTTAGATGTGAGCCAGGAAATAGGGGAAGATTCATCTGATCCAGTAGATTTTGAAAATTTATCTGATAAGAGATAAACTTGCGTAACAGGTCACTGATAAAGAAACCAGCAAGATATGACAATTGTGTTCTTCTAGCTGAATATACAGAACCTGAAACATATAAAGAGGCCATTGCTTCAAAAGAAAGCAATGAGTGGCTTGCAGCTATGAAAGAAGAGATGGGTTCTTTAGAAGCCAACAATACCTGGAAGCTTGTGAATCTACCTCAAGGCAGAAAAGCGATTGCTAGTCGCTGGATTTATAAAGTAAAGAAAAATACTGATGGGACTGTTCAACGCTTTAAAGCACGCCTCGTCGCCAAGGGCTACAGCTAAAAAGTTGGTGTTGATTTCAAAGAAACCTTTAGTCCTGTTGTGCGTTGGGATACCATCAGAACAGTACTCAGTATTGCTGCATTTAATAAGTTGAAACTAATTCAATTTGATGTCAAAACTGCATTTCTCTATGGAGATTTGCAAGAAGATATTTACATGTATCAGCCTGAGGGCTTTGAAGATGGTACTGAACAAGTCTGTAAATTGCTCAAAAGCATTTATGGATTGAAGCAAGCTCCAAGAATTTGGAATGAACTCTTCAAAAGTTTCGCTGTGAAATGTGGTTTGAAACAATCAAACTCAGATCCCTGTTTGTTTTTGAATGATGAGAAATCAATTTATCTCATTGTGTATGTTGATGATGGAATTATTGCATCGCTAGATGAAAGTGTTGTAAAACAATTCTTAGAGAAACTTAAAAGTGATTTTAGTGTTGTGATTGGTAAGGCCAACTACTTTCTAGGTATGCAAATTGAATGCCTTGATGATGGTGGTATATTTATACACCAGGAAGCTTACTGTAAGAAAATTTTGAATAGGTTTGAAATGAATGAGTGCAATTCAGTAAGTACTCCAATGGAAAAAGGTAGCATTACCACTGATCAATCAGTACCCCTCCCAGCTGTTGTGCCTTATCGTGAAGCCATTGGGAGCTTAATGTTCTTAGCAATTGTTTCTAGGCCTAATATATCGTATGCAGTTGGAGTGTTATCTCAGGTCTTAGACAAGCCTCAGCAGGGGCACTGGAATATGACCAAAAGAATTATGCGTTACCTGAAAGGAACTGAAAGATGTGGGATTCTGTTCCAAAGTAAGAAAGATTCTCAGATTACTCTTCAGTGTTATACCGACTCTGATTATGCAGGAGATCCTCTTTCGAGAAGATCCACTTCAGGAATGGTTTTCCTATCTAATGGTGGTGATGTTTCATGGAGGAGCCAACGACAAAACTGCATTGCTCTTTCAACTACTGAAGCTGAATTTGTTGCAGCTAGTCAAGCTGCAAAGGAGGCCATTTGGTTAGGTAATCTTTTAAGACAATTACCGTGTATTTCTACAATACCAGTCCTACAAATGGACAACCAAAGTGCTATGAGATTAGTGAAAAACCCTGAATTTCATCACAGAACCAAACATATCGACATCAGATATAAGTTCATACGTGAACAATATGAATCAAAACAACTAGATGTTAATTATTGTAATAGTGATATGCAAATTGCTGATATCTTAACTAAACCTCTAGTGAAAGACAGGTTTCTAAAGCTCAGTAATTTAATTGGAATACATTATCTTAATTAAGTGTATCTGTGTATTTATGTTAATATTTATAGTGCTATATACTATTTTAGTTGTTATTGTATAATCTTTGCTTTTCAATGTGTTTAAGAAAAGAAATATTGCTATTAGTAGTGTTTCTTTTCAATGTGTTTAAGAAGACAAATATTGCTATTAGTAGTGTTTTGATTTAGGGGAAGTGTTAAAATAATAATCAAAACCTTTAATCGTAATCGTTTACCTATTTTGTATTTTTGTGTTTTGGCAACGCCTCTCAGTTTTGTAGATCTATGTGTTTACAAACACGCTGCGTGCCGGCTGTGTGCTAATTTGTTTCTTAATTATTTAATCTAGTATCTAATAAATTTATGTCAACTGTTAATGTCTATGTGAATTATTTATAATTGTTTTTAAGTATGCCAGAAAGCCTCGGTATCTTCCTACCTTTGCCTGAGCACCGTCAGTAGCAACAGAAATGATGTTTGTCAAGGGTATACGTTATATATACTAAATTAAAAAGATTTTTCCATGTAAAAGCTATATATAGCTTTTACATGGAAAAATCTTTTTAATTTAGTATATATAACGTTTCACCTTTCGTATCGGTTTCCAAACATTTAGCAAATAACAATATTTGGCAAAATTTTTCTTCTTTTACAAATCTTAGATAAGCTAAAAGTAAAGCTTCGTTTCCTGGTAAATTGGACTCGTCAAGCTGTATAAAAAATTCAAATGTTTTTAAGTATCTACACGCAGAACCATATCGTCAATCCTTCTTTGTACTGTATTATTGCTCAGTGAAATTTTTTTTATAATGTCAAAAATTGGTTTCTGCAACACGGTGCGCTCACTTTCAGCTGGTAAAATAAATTCTTCACCCATAGTGTGCGGCTTTCCGGCAATCAATAAGGAAATGTTATAAGAAGCACGCCGTCCATCTCGCTCAGATGTTGATCTGATGGTGTAATTAAATATTTTTCTTTGACTGTTTGAAAAAACGTTAAATCCTTTTCTTTTTTCTTAGCTTGGAATGTTTCATTGAATCATTTTATATAGCTTTATTACATACAATACACATAAGTACTATTTCCTGGTGAAGAATACTGAGTATTTGAAGCCATACTTCAAATACTCATCACTGTATTGTCGGCATTTTTTCTTCGGCACACTCTCACTGTTATCTGTTAAAAGGGCACAAAAGAATATAAGAAAATTTGCGTATCAAATTTTTTATTTGTGACAAACCACTGTTAATAATTATTAACTTTTTCAATCGAAAGCTGCAGAGTAAAGCCCTTTTGAATTTATTATTTGACGCAAGGATAAAATTTCATGAAATGCAATTTTTGAATAAAGTATAATTCTCAATAATTAACTCCTTTCAACAAAAAAAAAATATATATATATATCTTCGTTATTTATTTTAATTTTCATTATAATAAAAATGCATCTCAATTTTATTATTTTTTTATTAAACCTTGCGCGGACCCCCTGATCGTTGTTCTGGGACCCCAGTAGTAGTAAGCAGAGGTTTTGGTGCGGCGGAACTTATTTCTGCACGCCTGGAAGTGACGTCATAGTCCCTCTCTGCTTCTTCCCTTATCGTGAGGCATTAGTAGTGACGTCATCATGGAAAGTCAACCGGAGTTTTTTTCTTTTTTTCTTTAAATCGAAACTTCGTCTGCAACGTCATGGGGAGCTTATTTCTTTTTTTTTCTTAAGCCTAAAATATTTTTAGTTTCGGTTTCTGTTTTTAATTTAGTTTCGTTTTTTGATACTATTTTTATTTATAACTTTTTTGAGGGTGGCAACACTTATTATTTTCAATATTAGTTTTAAAGGATGGCAATACTTATAAACTTTGTTATTTGGGGGGGGAGAAACTGTATATTATGAAGTAATGACGTCATCTTTTATTACATAATAAATATCATACACATGCTGTTACTCTAGTGGCGCCATCTATGTGAGAATGTCAGAAATAAAATTACTTTAAATATATTTTACTATTTGATTTAAATATAATTAATGGTGAGGATTGAACTCACCATGTGGTGATATGAGATAACGATAAATAGAGGTGACGAGAGTCAAGTTTTTCATTCATCATGGATCTTTTGAAGTTCAAACATCCCTTTACAGCAGTCCTCGCAGGTTCAAAAGGTAGTGGTAAAAGTTATTTCATAAAAAAAGTGATTGAAAATCAAATGATACAGCCTTTCCCAAAACACGTAGTATGGTGTTATGGCGTTTATCAAAAATTATATGATGAGATGCCTAATGTTGTTTTTCACGAAGGACTTTCATCCGATTTGAATCAACATTCAGATGCATTAATTGTGATTGATGACCTCATGAGTGAATTGGGAAATGATCTTCAATTGACGAAATTATTTGCAAAATTTTCCCACCATAAATCTCTTAGCATTATTTTTGTGGTTCAAAACATTTTTCATAAAGGAAAAGAAATGAGAGAAATTTCCTTAAATGCTCATTATCTTGTATTATTTAAGAATCGAAGAGATCAATCGCAAATTACACATTTAAGACGTCAATTGTACCCTCGAAAAGTTAAATTTTTTAAGAATGTTATGCAGATGCCACATCAAAACCTTATGGCTATTTACTCATTGATTTAAAGTGTGATACCGAAGAATCTTTACGCATGCGTACTGGAATGTTTCCTGGAGATACTTATTATGTGTACCAACCTCGATAACTTCATTTCAACTGTGAATTTCAAGGAAATCAGATGTCAGCTTTAGTCATTGATTTTGAAGGTTTCCAACTTTCATCAGGGTGCTACATTGTCAAAGAACTTGCTTTTCATGCCGTGAAAGGTAATCCCATTACCGGAGTGTGTACATTCCAACCAACGTTCCCGTTTGAAGAACTTCCAACACAGCAGAAAGTACAATATTCTTGGATAAAAAGAAATATTCATCAAATAGATTGGAACCAAGGAGAATTACCCTACATTAAATTACTATTTTGACTTTTTTGTGTGATATGTATTCCCAAATCTATGTGAAAGGACTCGAGAAACGGAAATTTTTAGAAATTCTAACCAGCAGAGTGTTTTACAGTTTAGAAGATTTTGGCTGTCCTAAAGTGGATGAACTGATAACAATTTTTTCTTTGTGCACTATACATTCACCAGATTTTAAACATTGTGCTCTCGTTAAGGCGAAAGCATTTGGAAGAATTCTACAAGACCTATAAATAGGAGAAGAACTCGGAATTCAAATCATTTGAAAGTAAGATGTCCGTATGTAATGAGCGAACATTAGAGCTCATAAAATTGATCTCTAAAACTAAACATTGCAAGCCTCTTTTAAAAAAGTGCTCAAAAAGTGAAATAAAAACTTTGTGTGAGTGTGTATTGAATGTATTGTGTGGTAATATACTACTAACGAAATCTCAGAAAAATAAATTAGCTCCTCATAAAGAAAGTTTAAGAAAACTTTCTAAGAAGAAATTGCCATTGTATGAGAAGAAAAAAATTATTGTACAGAAAGGAGAAGGATTTTTATCATTTTTATTAAATGCAGCTATATCTGTCATTAGTTCATTAATTCATGGAGTACAGTAAGAAATTTGTGTTGGTTCCGGAGGATAGAGTGCAAGTAGCGGAACACTTATCACAATTCGATCAACAAATGAAAAATATTCTACAGAAAAAGGACTTAGCAGATGACGAGAAAGCAACTCTGTATTTACAAATATTGCAAAAGTATACGCACTTTTCAATTTCGAGACCAAATAAACCAGAGCCTCAAACCGATCAGGAGGAAATTCCGAACATAGACGATCCTCTAGTAGAGTCTGCAGGAGAGATCTCTTCAAATATCAAAAAAGAAACTGAAGACTTGGAGGGAAAAATTCTAAATGTTGTTTCAGTTCGATTTCAAGAAAAAGCTAAAGATATGTATAAATTCTTAAAAAAATGAATCTCTCCTTTGGAAAGCTGAAGGTGAAATTATTCATGAAGATAAAGCTGTTCCTGGAAGTAATATAGTAAATCTTATCAATGACTTTTTCCGAAATAGAAAATCATCTCCAGTGGGGAGAAATGTATTTTTAAAAACATTAAATGACGTTCAATTACCAGCACATTTAGATGTAAATAAAAAATTGTATAGTAAAAATAAAATTGTTAAGAAACCTATGATGTATGCCCGCAGAAGTAAGTGCTTGGGTGAAACTTTGAATAAAATGTTATTTATTTTATTAAGATATATTTTGTCTTTATTGATCATTTTTCACAGGTGAAAAAGTTTATATTATCAAGAAAAATTACACCCTTCAATAATTAATGCAATAAGTTTCAGAAAAATATATAAAATTTTTCTGAATAACTAGAAAATGTTTTGCAAAAACATAAATATTTTCTTAAAAGATAGAAAATTTTTTATAAAAATAAAAAATTTTTCTGAAATAATAGAAAGTTTCCCTCAATAATAAAAATATTTTCTGAAAAACTAGAAAATTTCGTTAAAAAGTTTGAAATATTTTTACAAAACTAGCAAATTTTTAATAAAAAGTAAAAATATTTTCTTAAAAGAGAAATTTTTTTTTCAAAAACATAAATATTTTCTTAAAAGATAGAAATTTTTTATAAAAATAAAAATATTTTCTGAAATATTAGAAAGTTTCCCTCAATAATAAAAATATTTTCTGAAAATTTTGTTAAAAGGAAATAAAAATGTTACTATATTTCCTACATAACAATATTTAAATGTAAAATTTAATAATAATGACATGAAAGACATTAGATTTTGTTTCATTCTTTTTATTTTCTAAACGCAAATCTTACACCATATTTTTTCTTTACAAATTGATACATCTGAAAATCGTTTACATATAATTGATTTGAAATATGATACATAGAATAGCCTTGACAGCGTTTGAGTAAAAAGTAAATACAATATTGTCCACATACACTGGATGTAGGTGATTGAAACACTTTGGAATTCCATAGTACGTCCGAGTAGGAAGTGGTTTTCACGTTGTAAAATCCGGGAGGCTTCCCATATGAGTCATAAAACTCTAACTGTCTTTGATCATTCACAAATAACGCTAGCCAGTGAGTCCCAGGTTGTGATGAGTCACCTGAATTCGTGATAGCACATGTGTTTTCTTGGAGATCCAGAAGCGTATCTATTGAATATACGCCTTAAAGTAAGGTGATGTTATCTTATCTTGCGATAAAATGTAGAATAGTTGCAATCAATCCATTCTTCAATTTCCGAAGTCGAATAAAATATTTCTTGACTTGTTAATTTCAATCAAATTTTCAAATTCGGCAAAAACGATAACGCATACTGTTTTTTCCAGTGAGTTGGTAAATTTCAGTTCTAATCGCAAATTGCTATGCTTAATCAGATTTAAATGTTCTCCTGAACATAGATCTGGGGAGAGATTAAATCCAAATAATGTATATCCGTTCTTGTAGTCTTCTCTGGAAATAAATATTCCTTTATCTTGACCCATTCGCTCCGTTCCATCAAATAGAGTTTGATAGGCACGAATGTATTGATTTTGTGAAAAGTTGAGTTCCAACGGATTATGGGGGACGGGTTGTCCATCTACATACACTCCTATAAAATTTAAATTGAAATGTTCAAAATCAAAAGGAGCTTTTGTCAATGTTCCATGAAAAGCTTCATACGCAACCAATAATAACTTTTTTAGGCATTTGACCCGAAAATATATTATCTTGAATAAAAGACATGCTCCCTTTTGGAATCGAATACACTTTGCATAGGACAGGATTAATGGGGTATTTTGCACTTGTTTTCTCGAGTGCTTTAGCAAGAAGCACTCCGAGGTTCACACGAACTTTTCGAATGAATAAAGAGACATGATCCAATACTACTTTAAATCCTTCAGATCCTTGTAGACGAAATTCTGACTTGCTTCGTATTAGTTTTATTTTCAAATCCACTAAATTGAGTAAAAGACGATCTTGATGAAATAAATCTGAATGAATGCAGCCAATCATATCCATTGTTGCGCTTTCTTTGCTTCTTTTGTTTAGCAGTTCTTTTGTTTAAACCATCCTCAGAATCTTTATAAAATAATTCAGCAGTTAATTGAGATGTTTTGCTATCATATCCATGGTTTAGGAGTGTTTCAATATATAGGCCCTATAGGGATAGGTATTACTTGAATTGGAAACTATACGATCGTTTAAAGATACATCTACTTGAGGAAATAATGAATGTAGAAATAGATTCACAGGTCCTATAACATCATCTTTAGCGATAGCTGTATTGTTCGTTTTTACTATTTTCGCTTTCACATACAGTTGTGTTTGTTGATGTAATGAAATTCAGAGATCAGTGGATCGGAGAAAGACATGTTTATTAGAACACAGAGAGTTACACAGTAGGAACGTACACTGGGACAGGACAAATAGAAAAGAACATCGGATAAACAGAGTTACATGTATTTATAGCCTTCTTGGGCTCAAAGTTAACGGCGAATCAGAACAGTCTGATAACTATAACATGCGGACGTAGAAGAAAACTGCTTCAAATAAATGCGATTACAGTTTTTCCTCAACACCCGCCCTTAATCGCACAATACATAAATGCAGTTAACATATAACATTATAAAGAGGCAAAATTTCTGACAGTCTTGCTCTAGGCAAAGATTTTGTTAACATATCAGCAATCTGAAAATTAGTTGGTATATAATTAACTTCAATATCATTTTCAGTGATAGCATTTCGAATGTACTTCAATTTGATATCGATATGCTTTAGCCTGCCATGAGAATTTTCATTGGTTACACATTTAATACAAGATTGATTATCTTCGAAAATGATAATATTATCAACCTTAACAATTTCATTTATAAAGTTTGTTAGCGACAACAAATCTTGAACACCTTTGCATGAAGCAAGTACTTCTGCCTCTGTTGAAGAAAGAGCTATAGAATTTTGTTTATTACAACGCCACAAAATAGGACTATTACAATAAATAATTACATAACCAGTTATAGATTTTCTATCTTTGGGATTCGAACCCCAATCTGCATCAACATACATAGATAAATTAGATTCTTTAGTGATGTTTCTTTTATACTCAATTTTAAAAGCTTGAGTTCCCTTCAAATATCTCAACACTTTCTTTAAAGCACACCAAGCTACATCAGTAGGATTTTCCTGAATTTGACTAAGACAATTAACTGCAAATAAAATGTCAGGTCTAGAAACATATGCTATGTATAATAAGGAACCAATTAATTCTCGATATGAACCTACAAATTTATCTCCTTTCATAAAACTAGCGGATGTAGATTTGGGTTCAATTGGTAGAGAGCAAGGTTTGCACTCAAACATGTTAAATTTATCAAGCAATTTTACTATATATGATTCTTGATTTAACAACATTCCATTAGAAGTTAATTCAATATGAATACCTAAGAATTCAGACATTTTTCCTGATTTAGACATTCTAAATTCATTAGATATTAAAGAAATAATAGTGTTTACTTCAGTATCATTCGATCCTGCAATTAAAAGATCGTCAACGTACAAAGCTATCAAAATTCTCCCATTACTAGAATTTCTTTCAAATATGCATGGTTCATTAACAAACTGTTTGAAATTTAATTTTAGAATAAAATCAAGAAATATTTTAAACCATTGACGTGGTGATTGTTTTAAGCCATACAAACTCTTATTAAGCTTACATATCATATTACTGTTATCATTATAACCTTTCGGTTGCACCATATAAATAGTTTCATTTAACTCACCATTTAAGAATGCACATTTAACATCTAATGTATAAAAATTCATATTCTCATTTAAAGCAATAACAAGCAATATACGTAATCCAGATAAACTTACAACAGGAGAAAATGTTTCTTTGTAATCTATACATTCCTTCTGCATGTAACCCAAGGCAACAAGCCTTGCCTTGTACTTACCGTCCCTTTTTTTTCGTAACACCCACTTACAGTTTATAGTTTTTCTTCCGGGTGGAAGTTCAGTTAATTCCCAAACTTTGTTTACTTTCATGCTTTCCATTTCCTCGTCCATAGCTCCCTGCCACAACTGTTGTTCGTGTGGGGGGAGGGATGCGAGGTCATCATAGTTCAACGTGTCGCAAAGAGTAAACATAGCAAATGTCTCAGGTTTGGGGTATCTCACAGGGGGTCTTTTATCCCGTTTGGATTTACGAACAGTTTCTTCTTTAGGGGTGTCATCATCTTCGTTATCGGAGGGCGGAAGGTCATCAACCTCGGAATGATCACTTTCATTTTCTTTTTCACTTTCCTTTTCGGAAACACTGGAATCTGAATTGTTGTGCACATATTTTTCGTAGATCACTTTACCTTCATTGAATTTCACGTTTCGCGATACTGTTATATGTTTTGTAACGGGATTCATTAGGCGGTATCCCATAGTGGAATATCCTATGAATAACATTTTACGGGATTTATCATCCAATTTCTTTCTTTGTGATGGTGGTACGAGCATAAATGCATCACAACCAAACACTTTTATGTTGGATAAATCAGGCTGACATCCATATTTCAAATTAAAAGGCACATTGTTGTTAAGTGAACTATTTGGCAAACGATTTGTTACGTAAGCTGCCGCACGAATTGTTTCACCCCAGAACTGCTTTGGAAGATTTGATTCCATCAGCATTGCCCGCCCTTTATCTAACAGAGTTCTATTGGCTCGTTCTGCAACACCATTTAAAGATTGCGTATAAGGAGGAGCTGGATCAATTAAAATTCCAGTTTCTGTTGCGAAATTCACCATATCGTTAGACAAATATTCCTTTGCATTATCACATCGTAACTTACGGACGGACGGATTAGTCTTTAGAAAACATTTTAATTCTTTATTTACATCACTTTTATTTTTAAGAAGTCGCACCTCCATAAAACGCGAATGATCATCAATAAGAGACATAAAGTATCGCTCACCTGCATGTGTTTTGGGTTCAATAGGGCCACAAACATCAGTGTGAATCATAACAATAGGTTTATCTTTTCTTTTTCTTGGACCTTTTCCCATCGGGTCAGCACTCTGCTTGGCACGTACACAGATTTCACAGAAAGATGCTGGAACAGGTAATCCCATCTTTGTTAGGACTCTATTTGATGGATGGCCAAGACGACGATGCCAGAGGTCACTTTCAGAGACAGTGTTCTGCTGGGCAATTTCATGCTGTGGCACAAATTCACTAACGTATTGTCCACTTTTATCACGATATCCAAAAGGGATGCTTTTCCCAGAACTTTCAATATACACTTTTTCACGTTTAAATGTAACACTGAAGCCTGCTGCTTCAATATTTCGCACAGAAATAAGTTCGCAATTTAATTCTGGAACAAAAAGGACATTTTTAAGAGTTATTTCAACTACAGTTGAAATTTTACCTTTAATTTCTCCAATTACTTCGATATTGAGGGTGGACGATTTCGACGCACATTTCACTGTTCCAGACGTAGGTTTAAGAGATGAGAACCATTCCTTATGCGAACACATGTGTGATGTTGTTCCCGAATCAATGATGAACTTGTCGTAACTGACATCTCCAATGACAAAAGAAAATGCTGCGGACGAGCTGGTTTCACTCTGTTTAAAATTTTTGCAGTCTCTCTTCATATGACCCGTTTTGCCACAATTAAAACAGGTCATCTTTTTACGACAATATTTGGCTGTGTGTCCTTTACGCTTGCAAAATGAACAAAATAAGTCCCAGCGTTTATTTACATTTTCAGGTGATTTCAGGGAAAAGGTCACATTTTCCGAAAGAAACTTATCTTTTTTGATTTTACTTTCCCCTTTGAAATCAAACAACAAAGCCTCCGCGCCTATCAGTCTTTGAGAAACAAATTCCAAGGAGAGACTTTTATTCGGTTGATTCTCTAAAGCAACTTTAACATTTTCATATTCTTGTGGCAGGGACATCAAAAGGTAAACAACTGTGTCTAAATTGCTCACCTCAGCACCGGAGATTCGCAGATCATTCACGAGCTTGTTGACATCATCAATGTGTTGTCGCATGGAGACATCTCGGCTCTTCCGCATTGTAGCCAGGCGCTTCCGGGTGAGTATTTGACAGACTGCACCCTTCGCCTCATAAATTGAGTGGAGTTTTTTCCACACAGCTGCAGCCGACTTTTCACTAGGAAGGGCGGCAAAGACTTGATTACTCAATAAGGAAATCAGCATGGCATATGCTTTCTTTGACTTTACGACCTCAGCTTCTTTGGTTGGGTCGGGTTCTTTTTCAAAAACATATCTAATTCTTTCGCAGAAAATATGGCTTCTACACGTCTGCGCCACATCGGAAAATTCGTACCATCAAAGGGAACAACACCGAACTGCTCTTTGAACAGTAGGTTTGCCATTGCTCGAATAAACAAAATAATCCTCGAGCAATAAATAAAAAGTCCCGAATTACTTTTATTCAGCTGCTATATTTTAGAGATAAACTAAACAGTGTTTTGGAACCACGCTCTGCTGTTGATGTAATGAAATTCAGAGATCAGTGGATCGGAGAAAGACATGTTTATTAGAACACAGAGAGTTACACAGTAGAAACGTACACTGGGACAGGACAAATAGAAAAGAACATCGGATAAACAGAGTTACATGTATTTATAGCCTTCTTGGGCTCAAAGTTAACGGCGAATCAGAACAGTCTGATAACTATAACATGCGGACGTAGAAGAAAACTGCTTCAAATAAGTGCGATTACAGTTTTTCCTCAACAGTGTTTGACTGAGATCTATGTAATTTTCTACACTTCCAGAGACGTGAAACTCTACGGGAGCATTATCAAAAACGTTAGAAAGAGGATGAAATTGTATCCATTAACCATGCTGAATAACTGTTTGTGTTCCAGGTAAAGTAAAAAGTTCCAATTCCGATTTTACGCACTCAGGAGAATCTTTCAACAAAAATGCCATTTTATGGATCAAAAATATCACGTCCACTCACTTTGCGTGCTTTGGATGAAATGAATCGTTTTTGCTTCTTACGCTTCCTTTTATAGTTTCCTTTCCCGACCATAGACTGCACTTTATCAATAGCTTTTTGTGCTAGATGTTTTCCACTTTCTTTAGTTCTTGTTTTGACGGCTTCCTCAAAGTTTTTTCCAGATAATACATCAGATGCTACTCGAGTTCCTGTTTTTAAAACTTCTTCTCCAATAGTTTTACCACCTTTTACTAAAAAGGATAGTGCTGCTCTAAATAATCGACGAAATATACCACCAAGTCCATAGCCCTTTTGGAAATTAATACCTTTATAATAGGGCAACCCCGAGCCAATTTGACTTGCATAATGATCTTCGAATTTTTCAGCACAACAAACGTACGGTACACTCATCTTGACATCTTCTCTTCAAATGAATGTTTCAAAAAACGCATCGTACTATTTATAGTATTTGTCTCATTCGGAAATGTAAAACTAATATCACTTTACCACTTTCAAAAGGTACGAAATCACCTGAATTCAATCTGAGTTCCATTTGAATAGTTTGAAAGGAGTGCGTCGTTAAAGGTAAGTATTGAGGTCTACCATAATACTGACTGATTGTTTCACCATCATATCCTTTTATTCGAACGATCCGCAGTAAAGGAGCTTGTGTATCTCCGACAATTTGTGGAGAAATTAAATCTGAGTAGACGTAAAAAACGGAAAAATTAGACCATGCGTCAGCCACAAATTCGCTTTTCCGGTTACCCGTAATGACTGTATCACGTTGGAATCCTAACAATTCACCTAACTTTTCTAAATGAAGGCTGCACCCTTGAACGGCGTTAATTTTTACTCGTTTCGTAGCTTTATTGAAAATTATTGTAAACCGACTAGGATTTTTAGGTAAAGCAAGTTGTATAGCTGATGCAATATCGAACATTGATTCATAACACCCCACATCAATTGTTTGCTTTACAGTCGATATGATATTACCATTACTTATCTTGTATTGAAAATAATTATTAGTTTCATTTACGTTCAGCCAAGAATACGGATAGATGATTTCAGATAGGCCAACTTCCCATTCACCTTTTAGATTAACTGGTATCGGTAACTGCGTCTTAAAATGAGAGATTTTGTTGATAGGAAAAAACTGTATGGAGCTATCAGAAGGTAACGTCACGTAGAAAGACATTTTTGAGAATGAGTCTTCAGAGGTTAGGTTTCACTATTTATACTTTTTGAATATCACTCACCAAGGCATTAAACTTTTCAGGATATCCTAAAATTTAACAAAATATTCTGTGCTTCCTCCTTTCTTTCTCTTTTTGATAACTTTTTCTACGGGATAATAACCCGAGTTGACTACTTTTTGTAATTCTTATGCATAAAAAGTACTACTTTCTATTGCTTCATTCTTTAAATCTTTTAATTTATACACTATAGGATTTCGATGAACTATTTTATCTATGACAAATAATTCTCGTGTCCAATTATTTTCATATCCTTTCTCAAATGTAAGTTTCGATTTACTAATGCGTACAGTGTCACCTATTTGAAAAACAGGGTTATCAATATTCACCTTATCACTATATAAATTATTCCAAACTTGTTTCTGATTGTCGATAGTCACTGAGGCTGGTTCCATTTTTATACTTCTATGCTTTGTATGATTATAACTATGGATTAATTTACAAAGGACATTAATATATTTTTTCGTGTTAAATTCTGTAAAGTATTTCCACATTTTAGTTTTTAAAGTGCGATTAAATCTTTCAACAATACTTGCTTTAGTTTCATTATTTGTACTAAAAAAATGAATTCCTGTCTTTTTAAGATATTGCTGCACAAGTTTATTTGTAAATTCCGTACCTTTGTCTGACTGTAAATTTTCTGGTTTTCTTTCTTTAAAAATAGTTTTTAAAGCAGATAATATATTTTTGGCTGATTTGTCTTTGACAGGAACTATTCTTAACTCTAACCATTTCTTAATTAGTCTCTAACCATTTCTTAACGTCACTTTTCTTCACTTTACCTTTCACAGAATTATAAGTAGCATTTACAGCTCCAAAACTTCCTGTATTGTCAGGTTTCTTATAAACTGATGAAAGTAAACGATCCATAATCTATTTCAAAAATTTTTAGAAATTATCAGAATTTTTTTTTTTCTAATAACAGTTAAAATTAACACTCATAAGCATTGTTAAAAATAATGGTATGCAATAATTTTAATAAAATTAAATATAAGTATAAAATAGTTTTCCTTATTGTATTACAGCAAGAATTTTTTTCTTCTATATTAAGAACCTGAAAAAAAAGTATTATTCTGAAAAAGAAAATTCATGCCTGCTGATAAAAAGAAATCACTTTTCCTCTGAAAACAAAAGTTCATAGTAATTTTTACAAAATATAAAAATAACAACAAAATATTTTAAAACTTAAGTTATTTTATTTGCAAAAATCATTTTTAGCAGCAGTTAATAAAGCATCTAATTTAATTTCTTTTAAAAAAGCTTCACACAAAAAGTGTTTAAGGGGTTGTCTAAACAACCTTCGTTCACTTAATTCAGTATTAAAATCCAGAGCTATATGCTCCACATTTAAGTCCAAGCAAGATTCGTTAAAATCGTGAACACTGCATACAATCTGTTCCAGGAAGTTGGCAGACCTGTTCACAGGCTCCAGACCTTCAGTCCAATGTGTTTATATAACACAATTTTCAGGCAATCTTTCATAACTGGACCCGCTTCGTCGATGTCAGGATTCTTTGGCACACCCGGACACTGTTGTTTCGTAGATTCTTGAAAAATGTTCAAAAAGTCCACGGACTTGTATTTTAAATTAATATAGCCGAATGTCACACTATCTCGACACTTCTGTAGTTCTCTCCATTGTTTGAAACTGATTTCCGTCTCGTGCTTGTATACGCGGCCACTTCTGCAGGTATATTCGTTCACTAGTAGATACTTTCCCTCGTCATTCATCAGCACATAAAATTTTTCACGGGGATTAGCTGGAGGGATCTCTTCCAAAGCCATGTTGATGTCTGCAATGCCGAAGATACATGTCGGTGGACTATGACAGAAGCAAGTATTATACTGTTCAGGCTGTAGAGTTATACCATATGCTGAAGGATAGTATGAGTCTCCATATCTGTTAAACCTTCGTATATGAATGGCTGATTTCTTGTTATAGATGCTGGCCAAAACGAATAAGTCCTCACCAATTGGATAGTATTACTCTGGAAAGTTTCCCTCCTGGAACAAACCTTTCCTCTTTGGTTCATCCTAATAAAATAAAAAGAAAAATTTTTTGAGTCACCAAGAACAACAATAACGTCTAAAATAAGTAACAACTATTAACAGAATGTAATTATGTTTTAAAGTTAACTTAATTACACCTTTCGATTTAAATAATATTTAAGAATTTTTAAAGTTAACTAAGTTTTGTCACATGCTCTCCTTAAAGCGAATTAGTGCTAGAGGTTACAATAAGACAATTCTATTAACAATAAATTTAAAAGCATAGTAAATTACAAAGAAATCAATAGTACTTACTTCAGTGTTTCAGCATGTTTTCTCTTTAAATATCCGTCCATAACGTCCTGGTGGATCAAAAAAACTTTCAAAACTTAATCGAGACACAACAGAAGAACAAGGGATATACTAATATAAGAGGGGGGGAATTAAGTCACTCTATCCTTCTAGTTGCCAAACCATGAAAGTATAACTCTAACAACCAATCAGAAAAATATTAAACTGTCACATGCTTAACTATTTACCAGCGCAAGTGAAAGGAACTGAATTCAACACACATGTCATAGACCAAGATCTAGCTTGTTATATCTTATCAGAATGACTCGCTCTGTAATCAGTAGTTGTGTTATCACCATGGAGTCTAGAGTATCATATGGAGGCCCAGCTTAATGTAAAATTTCCCCCACAATGTGATTCGTCAGAATTTAATGGATAATGGATGCAAAACTGCCGCTAGGTGGCATCTCATACTGCTGGTGTTGGAATTTTTCACTCGTTATTCATACACGTGCACGCTATTACTGCACGTGCTAATTTTAAATGTATTGTTTAATCGCTAATATTAATATTTATTTTTTTGCAGCTTCCTAATATCAGCTTGTCTAAATCTCTAAATGTAAGTTGTTAATTATACTTTTGTTTGTTTGACTTTTATGCTGTTAAACTTTTACTCTTATTTTATGCTTTTAATAACATCGTAAGAATATTCTCTTCTAGAATTGTTTTTTAAACATCAATGTAAGTAAATTTTGTTTTAAATCTTATTCTTCTTAATCGTTAAAGTGATTGTTGATTTTCGAATATTGCTTCTTTTGATTGATCTGATCATCTAAACAATTAGAGAGAGATTGTAAATATCAACACACTTCGTGTATGAGATTATCTGGAAGGAATTTATTGTGTTGAATGTTTACATAATTTATATTTTGTTGAGTGAGATCAATTATTGTGATAAAATTCATTGCTACTCCCTTTGAATGATTGATTGTTTTCATTTCCTAAGAAGAAAAAAAAAAATTTTTATCGTTGAGGATGAAGATTGTTTTTGATAATTACTATTTTGAAATTTTTGTACTTATTTGCTTTATTATTAGATGCAGTAATTCAGATGAGTCTGTTTAATATTTTAAGAAAGTGTTCACATAAGTTTTGATACAAAATTAAGGTTTGATATCACTATTTAGAATAATTTGATCATAATTTTTTTTAAACAAGTTTTGGTGTATTACTTAAGTTAATGACATTGATTTTAATTAATTCTGTTTTATTTATGAAATGAAGATTCTAACTTACGATGCTGAATCAGATATAGTTTTGTCATGTGCTAATAAAGTGTATGTTGAGCGAACAATTGTTCAATAATATGCGATAATGTAATTCATTAAGGAATACTACATTGTAAGTTTGTTATAAGAATTATTTCTTTTTAATCATTTGTGTATTACTTTTAGAGTTTCTGTTGTTATAGAAGAGATTATTGATTATTAAGATTTTCAATAATTCAAGATATAGTTAATGTTCTATATATTTTAATGAAATTTCTGTGTGTACCAATATTTACTTCACATTATCATTATTTCATCAAAGTAATGTTAAGTAACAAAGTTATTCAGTTTATTATTAATGTTATTATTAACTCATTTCGGATATAATTTAACTTGTTTGAATCACAAAGTATTTGTTTGCCATTGTATGACTCCTTTGCCAGCATTTAGAAATTAAATAATTTTTTAATCACAAATTAATCTTAATTTCTTTTAATATACCTATCAAAGGAGATTTTATAATACATATTTTCTGAGTTGTTTAGATATAAATACCTCTCTTTATTTGTATTATTTTTTTAAGAATATTTGTCTTCTTTAAGAGTGGCAAAAAGCAATTCCTCGTGCTGATAGGATGCTTAAGTCCAATGATCATGTTTGTGCTTTGCGTTTTGGTGACTATGATATTGAGACCCATTATCAAATTACATTGCCTGGCGGGGTAAGTTTCATGTCACTTTATTTTTGGGCTATGTAATAATATGTCAATCATTAAGATATAATATGAATGTTTCATGTCAAAATGTGTTTTTCTAGGTACTTATATTTTGTTAATTGACTTATTCTTAATACTAATATTGATATTATTTTTAACTTATTCTAATATATTGTAATTAAAAACATTTATACTAATATTGAAAATAGTTGCCATGTTTTTTATTCTGCACCTTGTAATCCATTTCATTGATTTATTTATTTTATTTATTGGATTTATTAACCTGCTGCTATCCAGCATTTCTCAAATTTATTACAATTCATGTATTCTGCTTCTGTGAGAATAGAAACAATTTCATGTTTTTGTGTGTTTATTAATTGAAGCGTTTATTAATTTTAATTTATAGCTAATTGTCTCTAAACATGAAAAAAACATTTTTTAATGTAATCTGTTAATTTTTTTTCTGGCATTTGCCTGGAACTTTTACATTTCATGTTTATTCTGCCCTTCATAAATTTCTTGTTTAACATGGTTTTAATTCATATCTACTCTTAAGATGAAGTAGAGATTGTAATATGGTGTATAAATTTTTTTCTGGCATAAATAATTTATTTATTATTATTTTTTGCCTTTTATAAATTTTATGTTTGAAGTATTAATCAATTTTCATTTCCAGTTGGTGGTCTTTACAGATGATGATTTCTTTTCTGCCTTTTGCCAGGAACTTTTTTTTTTTTTTCATTTTCATACATGTCATGTTTGACTCATTAATTAATTCTCTAAAGATATATTTCAGAAATTAACTCATATTTCAGAAATTAAATAAATATAATTGTTTATTTTTATAGCCAGATCTTCCTAAAGGGGAAGAATAAATTGTGATATGATCTATTAACCTGCAGTTTTCTTTGCTTCTTTAGAATTTTCTGGCATTGCCCTGGAACTTTAATATTTTCTATTTTTTGCCATTCATAAATTTCATGTTTGAGATATTAATTATTTTTATAGTTAGTGGTCTCTAAAGATGAAGAATTATATTGTGGTGAATTAATTTATACTTCCTTGTGCTAGAATTTTCAAATTGTACTCATATTATAACTGTGAGATATATATTATATAACGCAAAGCTTGCTCTTTGACTTAGTTTAAAATACATGATTAAGTTTATTTAAAATTACTTTAAATGTTTTGGATGGAAATGTTTTAAACGTTTTTTCCTTATGAATAGTGTGTGAAGTATCATCTTTTGAGTCACCAAAAAATGTATTGCTAAATAGTTGACTCCATTGAAGCTGATGTTAGTAAAACTATGCAGCTCTTTGGGGTCAGTCATATTTGGCCAAGAGTTTATGAAGCAGAAGCAAGAGTGTTCTTCCGATGATAATTGCTACGGTATGACTTTTTTTCTTCCTATTATTATGTAGTTATCCAGCGTATTAGTCCAAATTTAAAGATTGAGATTTTTTTTTTTTTTTTGTGTTAAAACTGTTTCATTATAATGTTTTCCTAAACTTTTTATGCTTGTCTTTTTTTATACAGAAATTTATTATTTTTTTGACAATGTAGTTTATTAAAAGTTTCTAAAATTAACTATTTGAACAGAGGCAGAGTTTACTAGAAAATTGCCTCAAAGGATAATAAAAGCATAATTTTTATTTGAAAAGTATTAAGAGAAAAACAGTTTTAATACAGTTCTTTCAAAGTTTAACATTCAATTAATTAAAATCAATAGCTCTCCAATTAAATTTATAATTAATTTTTATTTTACGTTTGATAAATTTTTGAACTACTAAAATAGCATTTAACTTTGTGAATTTGTTTTAGAAAAATGTAAAAAAAGGAAATAATGTCTGAAAAATAACTTCTCTTTTACTAAACTAAATTAATAAATGTTTGCTTTTGCATGATGTTTGTTTAGTACGTTTAGCCCTGAGAAAATTCTATAACATCAATATAAAACCATCTCAAAAATAAAAACCTAGAATTTTTAATAATAATTTTGACTTATCTGAAATAATAAAAATGAAATTGGCACATAATTTTATAAGTTCGTTTCAAAAAATTTCTATAAAACATCAAAAAATGTATCTCAAAAAAATATATTTGCTTGCTTTATCTATGTAAATTCTTTGAAATCACTGAAAAATCAATTACGTAAAATAGAAAAATCAACAGATTCTTTAATTATTATTTAAATGATATGCAAGACGGACAATTTTTTAAAAACGTTTTTACAGTACTTAAAATTACTTTATCTAAATACACTTTCATAAATCCCAAAATTATTCAATTAATCTGTTACCTTAGTCTATTCAATTATAAATTAAAAATTTTAGCAAACCTAAATAAAAAAGGAAGAAACATAAATTAAATTTCAAACAATTAATAATACTTTAAGTGTTTGGAAAACTCAACCAAGATTTGCGATCAGCGCTTTCTTTATCATCCCCAGATGAGGAGAGAAACGGAGACTCTCCCCCCCACACTTGTTTTTGCCAGAGCTTTTACTCTGGCCGTTAGGTGGAGTTCTGAAACTAGGTACAGAGTTTGTTTGGGAGGGTGAAGAAGGTCTGCTTCCGTTTTCTAAGCGCGAGCTGGATATCCTACCGCTTTAGGATCCCAGGTTATCACACAAAACACGTCAAATCTTCGAACGTGTATGGTCAGTACCGTTGCCATCCAGAGAAAGTAATAACAGCAATAAGAGGGGGCAGAAATAATTATTTAATAACTGTCAAAGATTAAGGGAAAATATATCGATGAAACTATAGGATGATATCGATATCAAATCCTTTTTATTTATACACGTGTTCAGAATACAAAAGTTTAACTTATTTACACATATCTAACCAAGCATTCGTGGGTCAGTGGTTATGATATCCAACTACTGACCCGCGAAGGCTTTTTCGTTGGCGTGAGTTCAATCCTCAGCCTTAATTATATTTAATAAATAATAATAAAACAGATTTAAATATTAAAATAGATTTAAAGCTACTTATTTCTACATAGATGGCGCCACTAGAGTAACAGCATGGGTATGATATTTATTATGTAATAAAAGATGACGTCATTACTTTATAATATACAATTTCTCCCCCCCCCAAATAACAAAGTTTATAAGTATTGCCATCCTTTAAAACTAATATTAAAAATAATAAGTGTTGCCACCATCAAAAAAGTAATAAATAAAAATAGTATCAAAAAACGAAACTAAATTAAAAACAGAAACCGAAACCTAAAATATTTTAGGCTTAAGAAAAAAAAGGAAATGAGCTCCACATGACGTTGCAGACGAAGTTTCGATTTAAAGAAAAAAAGAAATAAGCTCCGGTTGACTTTCCATGATGACGTCACTACTAATGCCTCAGGATAAGGGAAAAGCAGAGAGGGACTATGACGTCACTTCCAGGCGGGCAGAAATAAGTTCCGCCGCACCAAAACCTCAGTTTACTACTGACCCCAAATCAATTTTAATTTTCCACGGACCCCAAGGGGTCTGTAGGGACCACTTTGGGAACCACTAATCTAGAGCAAAACGATTGACGGTCTGACCGCAGAGAGTTTAAACGCAAATATTTTAAAATAAGTGACAGACAAACGACAGGAAATTTAATTATAATAAATTAGAAAAGTTAAGGCAAAAGGCAATTGCCTTTTGCTCACGCTAATAAAAGATTTTAGATCAATTAAATTTGAAAAACAAATTTACTAACCACTGTTACAGACCAATTTTTAAATGAATTAATAGTTCAAAAAACTAAACCATATAACTAGTTTTTTTTTATTGTCTTCAAGATTTTTCATGTGCATAAATAATCTAATATTATTTTGAGTTGTTATATATATTTTTTTAATAATGATTTCAAAGAAGGGTAAGAAATGTTTAAATACATTAAGCTAATGCATTAGGCTGTTGCTTGGCTGCCCACCTTTTTAATGAATAGAGGCATTTGATTGGTCGATTGCATCATCGTTTTCATCTTTATCGCTTAATCGTTTTGTCAGGATTACTAGAATGGCATTTTCAGCATTTTCGTTTAGCGCAATTTTACTGACGCGCATGCTCGGTTTGATAATTTATTCAAACCAATCGAAGTACTTCTGGACAATGAATATAGACACTTGTATCCCCTCCTTTGCTTGTGTGTACTCAGACAAAGACATAAAGATAGAAAGATCAATCACTATACCAAACGGATGTCAGGGTGAACTTTGACATCACTGGTCTCTACTCTATTTTTTTTTATTTGATTTTTATAAATTGTCATGATAAATAATAACATTCTGTCACTGAGCCGAAAATATCTGAACACATTTTTTTCAAATTTTTTAAAGATTTATAGTTTGTAAATTTTAAAATGAAAAAAATAATATAATCTTAAAAATTGATTTTTATATTGTTCTGAAATTCAAATACTTAAAATAAATATTAAAAAAAAAAAATTCAAGTACTTATTAAAAACATATAAAAATATAAAAATAACTAAAAAATAAATAATTAAAATAAAATAAAGAACAGTTTTATGAGCAATCTAAGCTGCCCAAAACATTTAATTTCACGAAGAACAATAAATTGGAAAATGTTAATAACTGCTGAGATAGAGTCTCATTATTGTCTGCTAGCGTTCAATTAGTTATTAAAACTTTTTCATGGTTTTCATTTGCGCGCAATGTAAATTCTAATTATTTTCATTCAAAAAATCTTTCAAAATATTATTTCATTCCTGTATTTAAATTGCAAGTAACTTTGATATCTGGGTTGTGTACAAAAATACAAAAAAAAATTTAGAGCATCTAACAACATTTACTTAGATAGGCTATATATCAAAGATGATAAAATAAAATGATTGATTATTAAAAATGATATCATTGCTATAATGAACATTTCGAAAAAATCCTATTACCATCAAAAAATCTGACAAACGTTTTCGTGGTTTTCCTTCTCTTGTATCGCAGAATTAGGTTACTTCAATAGCTTTTATAAGTATGCTTTTATTCTGATACTTAAATTACAAGTTACTGTTATTCCTGGGTTGTGTAAAAAAATATAATATAAGACGAGTGTTTCCGAATATTCACTAAGATAATAGATTGTTTTTCAATGATGATAAAAAAATTATTGATTATAAAAAATTATTTCATTGCGATAATTACCATTTAGCTGGAAACCTATGACCATTAAGCAATTTAAAAGACTTTTTCGTGGTTTTCCTTCGCATGTAACGCAATTTTGATTACTTTAATTTAATCTTCATTAAAATAAACTATTCTTATAGCTTTCATGAATATGATTGTATTAAGATACTTAAATTGTTAATTACTTTGATTTCTGAATTGAATTAAAAATAATAAGGGCGTTTCGCTGCATTCACAACGATGATAAGCATCACAAGGATAAAAAAAAAAGATTGGTCTTTAAAAAATAATTTCTTTTAGATAATAAACATTTAGCTAGAATCCTATTACCGATAAAAACGATTTAAAAAAAAAAAACATTTTCGTGGTTTTCCTTAGCGTGTAACGAAAAATTTGATAATTTTAATTAAAATAGGATATTTTTTTAGCAATTGTACTTCTATACTTAACTTACTTTTCGACTTACTTTAATTTCTGGGTTGAGTTAATAAGAAGAGCTTTTCGTTCTGTTCAGAAAGATAGTACCCTATCTATTAAGGATAATAATAATAAAAAAATGGCTGCTTATAAAAAATATTTTCATTGAGATGATGATAAACATTTAGTTTGAATCCTATTATCACCAAGGAATTTAAAAAAACATTTTCGTGATTTCCCTTTGCGTATAACGTAAAATGTGATTATTTTGATTTGATCTTAATTAAAATGAACTAATCTTTTAATTTTCATAGATATCATTTTACTCCGATGCTTAAAATGCAAATTATTTTATTTTATATACCAATAAAAGCAATCTGAAAAAGATTTTCGTTTGTTTTTCTTAGCGTGTAACACGAAATTTGATGATGTTAATTTCAATTTAATCTTGATTATAATGAATTATTTTTATAACTTTCATAAATATAGTTTTATACCGATACTTAAATAGCGAGCTACTTTGATTTTCGGATTGAGTAAAAAACAACAAAAATATGAAGAACATCTCGTTATATTCACAAAGAAGTCTCTCAAAGATAATAAAAAAATGATTCAATATAAAAAAAAATTATTACGATTACTGAGCTTTTAAATGGAGTCAAGCAATCTGAAAGATATTTTCGTGGTTCCCCTTACGTGTAATGCGAAATATGATTGTTTTCTTAAACTTTTATTCAAGCAAGAAAAAAAAATAAATAAAATAAACATTTATACCACTACTAACCAAAACCACTCTAAAAACCAGAGTAAACGCTTTATTACAAAACTGATACACCAAGAATTTGGAATTATGAAGAACTTGCCTGTATATTTTGATTCAATAAACTGGTTTATTTTCTGCTTCACTTCTTACAGTTTTTTTTAAAGTGAAAAATGAGAACTTGTTACATCTTCTGACTCTTCTACATTACTGTTAGAAAATTCGACGGGTCATCAGGTTGTCCTTTGTCAACATTTGAATGAAATTAGAGCAAATAATATTGGCGAAAATATCAAAATGATGAAATAAACATGAACTTTTTATACAGTGTTAAAATTCAAAAACTTAAGTACTCGGGTTCCTGTGATTTTATTATTTTACAAACAACTTATTAGTAAATTAACTAGTATGGTATATTAAAATATCTGATATCTGACATATCTGGAGAAAAAAAAATTTCCAGCCAAATATTCTCTGAGTACTATTCAGCTATACTATTTCAGCTTAAAAATTGGGTTTTAACTTCTAAAATAAATTGATATAAATTAACACATTTAGTTATATTTTTTAATCAAATCATTTTATGTAAAATAACATGTTTCTTAAAAATCTAGCAAATCTTTTTCGTGTATTACATGATCACTTTATGAAAATCCATTAGAAATTAGTTGGGTGCTGAATGTATCTTATTATACAGCAAGAAGATCGTATATGAGGTAAATAAATTGTATTTTTAATTTAAAAGTTCATGAATGAAAGGTACATAATTCAAAATAAAATCCTTATTACTTAAGTGTATAAAGTTGTAATCAGCATCTGATTTTATTTTAAAATTTTTTATGCATTGTTGTAAAGAAAAAATTTGTTTCTCAAGACTATTTGCATTATTAACTCTTTAAAAGACCCCTCTTTTTTAGTAATTTTATGTTAAACTATATTTGAGATAGAGATTTATTTGTAAAATAATAGCCTAAACCTAATATCATTTTTAAAACCTTTGATGGATTGTAAAATTTTACCTATAGCAAAGAATTGATTATTCTGTGCTTATAAATAACCGGATTTATAAATTCTGTTTGTTACTGGAAATAAACTTAATTAAAAGTAATGAATTGAAGGAGCACTTTGTGCACTAGAAAAAATATTTCCCCGGTTTTGGCCTCCATTCATGACAGCTCACTACCCTTAACTACTTCCAGCATTTATGTAAACAAATCCCTTCATTGGTATTTTTTTCCTGAAATTATTAGAAGATGGCGCCCGAAATTATAAGTGAATAAATAGCTTAGCAAAAATATTTAAAAATTAATGCTGTTGGTAGGAAATATTCTTCCTACCACCTTATATGAGATAAAAATGCTTAATACAATAAATTATCTGAAACTAAATGCATATGTGGTAGATGACTCTTTTAAGTTTTACTGAGTTGAATTAACAATTTAACTTTTCGATCAATAAGTCAGTGACATTCATTGGTTAAATAATTTGTCGTTTAATTAATAGAAAATTATAAATAGAATCAAAATGTTTGAATTTCTTCCTATAGTGGATACCTTTTAAGCATTTTGAACATAACAAATATTGTAAAACAAAAATTAGCTAAATACAATAAAACTTCACATTTTTAAAATTAAAAATTATATAAATAAAAAAATAATTATGCGAAAAACGCGTGGGCAATAACAAATTTATTTTAAAATTAAGACAATTTATGAGATGTTGAGAAATTTTAAGATATTTAAAAATATTGACTACATATTAGTATTAATAATTATAAATTATATAGTGAAGAAATCGATTCACATATTATTCCAAATCTATCCATACCTTTGTATATTATTAAAATTTTATCAATTATTGAAAGAACAAACTAAAAATAAAGTTAAAAAGAGCTGACGTATAATCACATTCTATCAGAAACATGCTGTTATAAAACTCAACATTTGATGAAAAAATTCTTTTATTCAATAAAATGTTTTATTCAAATCTCTTTATTAAATTACGAATAAATTTTTAGACGACTAAAAAAAGAAACACCCTGTTTTATAATTAAAAAAAAAAAAAAAAAAATAGGATTAGCAATCGGTTATTAGCGAAAAAAATATGAAGGAAATTTTACTTTACGCGCGCGTAAAGTTCCTCGTAAGTTGACCACATTTAAATATATCTTCATTGTCACAAAATTATTTTTTTAAAAATAATTAAAATTTTTTTCTGCTTCTACCAAATAAAAACTCTTGGAACTTTAGATTTTGCAATAGAAAAATACGTAGATTAATATGGCATTAAAAAATTTATACCTCATAATTAAAAATTTTTTTAATCCGCAATTAAAAAAAATATAATAAATAATCATTAAAAATTATTTTTTGCATGCAATTATCTTCGGGTAAATGGGCTTTATAAGTGAGTTTTAAAAATATGACTAAAACTCAAAAAGTGAAATTCTGTCCAAACTATGGGGACTGTAATATTTTCCAGATTGCGGCTACCCCCTATGTTTTGAAGGTATGTTCTTAAGCTATTACCTTAACGCTAGTTTCGTGTACGAAATGAATAAATAATGAAAATGTGACCGGGCTTACACTTAATCGTTCTAATTTTTCTGCTATATAACCAAAGTTTTTCTGGAAAGTATGTATATCGCCAACGAAAGATGAAGCACCAAAACTAGCACAGCAGTACGTTGTAATTCAAGGATGTAAACGTCCCAATAGTTTTGTCAGGAGAGCAGGGCCGGATTTAAGCTTGGCGGGCCCTTAGCTACCGAAAATGATGGAGCCCTTATAGGCTCAATGATATTTCTATACACCTAAAGTAAACTGTCATTGTTGAGTATTAACATTAAATAATTAAAAAATTTGTAGTTGTTGTAGTTCATTTACGTCGCACTAGAGCTGCACAACGGGCTATTGACGACGGTCTGGGAAACATCTCTGAATATGATCCGAAGACATGCCATCACAATTCTGATCCTCTGCAGAGGGGATGGCACCCCCGCATCGGTAGCCTGACGACCTGCATGCGAAGTCGAGCACTTTACGGTAGAACAGTTTAACGAGGACTCATACCGCACACTGTCGGTCCCTACGCAGACTGATCCAAGTGGTCACCAAGTGGCACACTGACCTCAGCCAGTGATGCTTGATTTCGGTGATCCGCTGGTAACCGTGTCTTAACGATCAGTCCACTACGAGACTATTCAAAAATTTTATAATATTACTTGATTGTTAAGCATATTGATCGTGTTGAGCCTATAATGTAGAACCTTTCTTTTATTACACATATATTTTAAAGGAGAAAAAAAAAAGTTACAACAGATAGATATTTTAAGCTCATCATAAGCACAGATAAAAATTTGACATGCTGGAAAATCCGTTATGTATTTAACAGAGTTTTTATTTTTCTCGAAATTCTGAACATATGTTATTTAAAATTTAAAATTTTTTTTTTCGCAATTTTTTTTACTCGATTGTTTTCTCTTTGCGTTACATTTTACTTTACTGCTCAAAATCTTTAAGGCTTGGAAACTTGAAATTATGAAGGTGTGTAGGAAGTACTTTTTGATGGAACTAACCCGCATTTGAATTACATGGAGAGGAAAATCACGAAAGTTTCTCACTGATAGTCTGACAGCAAGAGGACTTTAATCCATGATCCGTTAGTGGTCGGTGCGAGCCGGATGTGGAATTTGTATCAGCCAGCCTCGCTGGGATTCGCCTCATCTCATTAGGAGGTGAATACTCTATCCCTTGAACCACCTCAGCTCCAATTATTAGTTAATGATAAAACTTGTAGCAGAAAAAAAAAAAAAAAAATAAATAATTGTTGGTCGGTGTACCGTCTGCTGAAATGCAACTACTGCTGGCAGGAGTATTTTAAATTACTGTTTTAATGAATTACTTTCTTTCTTTTTTTCAAAATTCCTATTTGTTTAAGTGTTTTTTTCCCCTTTTAAATAATAATTATATTTATCCATTGTTGTAGAAAAGTTTATCTTTCGCGCAATTTTCATTTTACAAGCATTTTCGCGCTTTACTTTATGTCAAAAATAACATAAAATGAAAAAGATAAAAAAATAAGGGAGAATTTAAATAAATGTTAAAATTTATATCGAAAATTTTAAAAATACTAAACTGAAGAGAGATAAAAACTATTTCCAATGCGAACTATTATATGATCTAAAGTTAATGTTTGATATTGGAAACAAGTAAAATTATTACTAACTTATCACTGCTTATTGTGTCGTATATTATGCATTCCTAAGTACAATTTTTCTTCAAGTACTTTTAAAATTATTTATCAAGTTTAGCTATTTTTTCATATAGTTAAGATAAACATAGGTGTCGGAGCTAATAGAGTCAGACTGGACTGTATCGTTTAATAATTTTTTATTGAATGAAAAGAATGCTGGGAAGTTAAGCTTGGCGCTCTACAATCTCGCCAATTAAAGCCAATGAGGGCGGCGTGGACATCCCGGCCCCCATTGAAATATTCTGACATTGAATGTTTCAATAATCATAAAAGAGCCGCGATGGCTCAGGGGATAGAGCGTTCGCCTTCCAATGAGGCGAACCGGGTTCGATTCCCAGTCGATACGAATTCCGCATCCGGCTTGCACTGACCACAGTGCTGATGTGAAATATCCTCAGTGGTAGACGGATCATGGGTTAGAGTCCCCTTGCCGTCAGGCTAACCGTGGGAGGTTCTCGTGGTCTTCCTCTCCATGTAACGCAAATGCGGGTTAGCTCCATCAAAAAAGTCCTCCACGAAGGCAAATTTCTCCCAATACTCGATCCAGGAGTTCCCTTGTCTTCTGGATTGGGTTCAAAATTACAAGGCTACGGAGTTGAACATTAGTAGCCGTAAACCCATTAAGTTGGGTCGGCTGTTCAACAACGGTTATAAAAAAAAAAAAAATAAAAAAAAAAAAAAATAATCATAAAAACAACAATCAAAACCAACAAAAGTTGTTCGAGGAAGAAGCACATCGAAACAAATGATTGCCTGTTTCTTCGGCATTAACGGTCATGTGGCAACAGTGGCGTTAGAGCAACGCAGGACGGTCAATTCAGAATGGTACACGACCATTTGTTTGCCAGAAGTCATAGGAGAAATTCGAAAAAAGCAGAAGAACAGGCGAATCATTCTTCATCATGAAAATGCGAGCTCTCACACATCGACTCAAACAAAGGCATTTCTGACGGAGCGAAAGATCAAACTGATGGGTCATTCGCCGTACAGCCCTGATTTGGCCCCCAATGACTTCTTCTTATTCCCACACATCAAAAATAAATTACGCAACGATTTTCGTCCCCCGAAGAAGCGGTTGATGCATTCAAAACGCATGTTTTGGAGTTACCTGAATCGGACTGGAAAAAGTGCTTTGAAAATTGGTTCAAGCGCATGCAAAAGTGTATTGATCATCATGGAGAATATTTTGAAAAACAATAAAACCAATTTCGATCCTACATATTTGTTTTTTCATTATTAGGCCAGAAATATAAATAGCAACCCTCGTATTGAACTAAAACTGGTTATTAATTTTCATTTTAACAGCACACTCCACTAATCAACAATACAACTATTTTTTCTTATCTGTTTCTTATGCTTTTTATTTAAAGAAAACATAGGAATTCTGAAAGCATCACTCTTAAAGTAATTAAAAAAGGTATTAAAACATAAAGTTATTAAAATATTAAATTATTAAAACAAAAATTATTAAATGAAAGTTATATAAAGAAAATATGGAGAAATCAGCTTGTTAAACCAGTTGACTCTGGCCAATCTTTTTTCAGTTTATGCTAAACTGGTTTTAATTATACCCAAAATATTGTTTTAATGCATATTTTAAGTTTAAAAATAACGTAGAATTTGAAATTTTTTTGTTGAAGGAATACAATTAAAAACTTAATCATGAAAAAAACTACAGCTGATAAATTCAATATTTTTTAAATATAAAAACTTACAAAAATGTGCACCATAACAAGAGAGAAAAAAAATAAATAAATAAAAGCTTTTGAAAATGTATTTATTATTTTCAGAAAAAGAGTGCGAAAAATTAAAAAGTGAACACCCTGAGTAACTTTTCATTAAATTATCGGATTTTTAGGAACTGGGGACTCAATCTTAATGGATTCAAAAGTCAAATCTCAAATGAGCTAATTAATGAAGACGATATTTTAATTATAAAAAAAATAGTGAAATAAGACACAAAAACGTACTTTCTCTGAATAAACATATCTCATTTCCGCAGATTTGAAATTCTGACTCTCAAAATATAAATATTAGCTAGCCGCAATCTGGAAAGTATGATTAGGCAAGAGGGCAGTTCAAAGTTTGGACCTCAATATGTTAATTTCACTTTTTGCGCATTTCGCGAATGCAGGAGAAATTTTCAAGCGAATCAAAAGATTTTTGTACACAATTATAAAATTCGTTAATCGAAAAATAATTTCATTTAAAAAACTTTATATATGTAATTTTAAAATACAAAATTTGAACGAAATAGATCGAATTATTTCCGAATTATCAAATTACAAACTTAATTTCTCGAGAACTATTCCACCCATTTTGTTTGAATTTTGTCGTTGAAAATTACATACTTAACAATGTAATAGTACTTTACAATTCAAATCCTCTTCACAAGATAAAATAAAATACAATATAATTATTATTTTAAATCGAATTATATTCGGATAAATGAGTAATTGTGGTTAAAACTTTTTGATTCGCTCCAGAGATAAAGCGAAATATATTTCGCTTTATTCGTATACGTAAAAAGTCAAATTAACTTGAAACGGTTAATCGCTCTCCTGAATAAATTATTGGGACCCTATTTTCCAGATTGCGGCTACCCCTCCCTCTCATTTCAAAGGTTAAAATACGAAAGCTGTCGAAAAATATTTTTAAAAAAAAGTTTATTCTGAGACTTTTTTGTCTGATTTCATAACTTAACATATAGTTTAAATCCTCGGACTATTAAGATTGGAGTATGTGAAAATCCGTTCGTTAGACTAGATCAAAAGCTATTCTGAGCGTTCGCTTTTTATTTTGAGCACAGTCAAGCCTCCTTGAACACAACCTGAGTCAAGCCGCACTCTAAAATCTGTTTAAGTTTTAAATGTTCAATTTGTAAGTGAACGCTCCTAATCATGTTTAAAAAGATCAATCAAGGATCCCCTTATGAAAAAATCGAGGTATAAATGAGGTATAAACGAGGTATATTTGAAAGGTATAAAGGAGGTTGTTATTTAAATACGTCATTAAGGTTAAAAAGGGTGCAAATGAATACCTCAAAATCAACCTCAAATATACCTCCAGAGGTATATATGTCTCAACCTGAGGTGTTTAATTTTACATCTGTGGAGAGGAAGATATTTACTACTTTAAAGTGTTTTATTTTCAACCTTAGGTTATTACTTATCAGCCTGAAGTATATTTTTTTACACTTGTGGAAGTATTTTTTCAACAACCTAAGGTGTGTCATTTTACACTTCAGGTTTATTATAAATCAACCTCAGGTGTATTTTGATCTACCTCAGGTAATTATTTTTCAACCTCAGGTATATAATTTTATGCTTGTAGAGGTATATATTTATCAACCAGTGGTGTGTCGTTTTACACTTCTGGTTGTTATAAATCAACCTCAGGTGTATTTTGTTCTACCTCAGGTATATAATTTTATTATTGTAGAGGTATATATTTATCAACCTGTGATGCGTCGTTTTACACTTCTGGTTGTTATAAATCAACCTCAGGTGTATTTTGTTCTACTTCAGGTGATTATTTTTCAACCTCAGGTATATAATTTTATGCCTGTAGAGGTATATATTTATCAACCAATGGTGTGTTGTTTTACACTTCTGGTTGTTATAAATCAACCTTGGGTGTATTTTGTTCTACTTCAGGTGATTATTTTTCAACCTCAGGTATATAATTTTATGTTTGTAGAGGTATATATTTATCAACCTGTGGTGCGTCATTTTACACTTCTGGTTGTTATAAATCAACCTGAAGTGTATTTTCAACACTTGGAAAGGTTATTTTTTTATTAACGTCATGTGTTCCATGTTCTACCTTAAGTTATTATTTCGTAACCTGAAGTATATATTTTTGTATTTTTAGAAGTATTAATTTATCAACCAAAGATGCGACATTTTACACTTCAGGCATATGTAGCTCAACCTAAAGCTGTTTTTTCAGTACTTACGAATGTGAGGTGTTCACCTAGTTGATTAATTTTTAACCTCACTATATAAAAAATATAATATATATATAAAGATATTATCTATATTATATGAAGAATAATGTATGTCATTACATTTTTTCACTAGTAGAGATCTTCATTTATCAATCTGAAGTTTTTAATATTAAACCTTCGGCAGTAATTGCTTCTTTTGTTAAGTTATAAAAGAAGGTTTCAAATGCATAATTCTTCTGTAATTTTAATAGATTGAATTAAATCATCTTAAAATAACACTTATCCAAATTCTACAATTAGTAAAAACTATTTATGGGAACTCATATTTTTAGAAAATAGTTGTCTAATGTGCTTGAATTTCTTAAGCTATAAAACTACAAATTTAAATAATTAGTCAGCTGAAATTCAAATACTTTTATTTAAAACTAAAATTTAATGTTTTTACAAATCAACAAAATTATTTTAAATACTGTTTCCATCTACCTGTTGAAACTTGTAATTATTGGAACCTAAAAGAAAAAAAAAAAAAAAGAATTAGTAAGTAAGTCATATTTACAATAATAGTGGCAGGTTTTAAACTATTAAAATATTAGAAATTATTTTTTTTTACGATTTAAATTAACTGGATGAAGTTAATTTTGTTTTTCAAATAAATAGTAGTACTCTTCTGCCATTTCTATTCAATCCTCATAGCTAAAAAGCATGACAGGTACCACAACCACAAAATAAAGTACACTGAAGTCAGTACTACCATTAACAACATTTACAGAAATTCAAAGATATAATTCCAATCTTAATATGCAATTTTAACACTTTGTATTTTTCAATACATTTGGTATCATTATGGTGCGAAAATTATATTTTCTTTCTTTTTTTTTCTTACAAATATTAAACTCAATAAACCTATAGTCTATATATTTTTAAACTTTTTGTCAGACTTTATGAAACTAATAGCTTCTTTATAAATTTTAGACGCTGATTCTGAAAAGGACTTCCGTTATTGTCAATCACATAAGAGTTTCTTAAAAAATAGTTATTTTAATAATTTTTAATAAATGTAATCAAGAATCAACAATCGTTTAATAAATTAAATTTCAAAGTTATGTTCCAATTTTTATTCCTTTTTTACAGTCAATCGAATAGAACAAATTACAAGTTGATAAGGAGCATTTATTTTAAAGTTGTGAGTAATTTTATGTGAAGAAAATGTCTAAGAGAGAATGATTTGAAATAATACTTTTAAAATAAGTTGAGTACAATATCTCCTATATAATTTATAATACCAAGCAGAATAAAACTAATAGCTAGTTGTTACAAACATTTGTTTAAATATAAAAACACATCCCATAAGATGAAATTCAAAAAATTGCATATTACTTTTAACAATAAATGTCTTTATTTGCAATTGATTTTATTCAATTCAGCATTAAAATTGCATAAGAAACTATACTGGCTTATTTCTAAAACATTTAAGATTTCCGAAAGTCGCTAATTTTTGAAGTAGTGTACTATAAACAGCTGCATAAAAATGCACATATCCTTGAAACAGATTGTCATATAAACTTGAAATCGGGTTAAATTTAATTCTATTCAATATTTTAATAAGTAACAACAATCTGCTTAGTAAATAATTAACGTGGGTAAATTGAGAAAAAATAACACGTAGTGAAAATAGCAGTGTGATCAAACATAAAAAAGTGAGCTAGTACAGTTACTAGTTTTCAATTATCAAATATCTAACAAACTATTGTTATCAACAATTGAAGAAATGCTGTAGTTTGTTAGGAGAGATTACTTTTTCTTTATGGTATAAATTCAGACCTATTTCCTACGGGAAGACTGAGCAGTAACTTGCTAGTCACTTCTTCATCGCTGCTGCACATGTGCTATTTACAGCCTAGGTCATCTCAGCAATATCAGGGAACAGTGGATAAGCTCTGTAAATATATACATATATGTAAGAAAAAAAATTGCACGTTAATCACATTTAAAAATATAAAAAAAAATCAGATTTAAAATGCAGTGTTATTATACATATTTTGACTCATAAACAACAATATAAACTTTGCAGCAGATATCCAAGCAAACGATAAGCATACAGCTATAGTAGAATTTCAAAGCAAAATTGCTATTTTAAAGATCTTTCAATTTTCAACGATTTATTTATAAGAGAAATTATGCCATTTTACTCAACTAATCAGCTTGCATACTGCAACGTTGAAACATATACATTTAAGCAAAATAAAAGAATAGTTATATTTGAATAAATTGCAAACAATAAAATATACTGTGCATAACCTGCTGTAACGATTCACCAGTAACGTTACCCTAAACAGCGACGAGAAATATTTCGATTGTTCTCTCTTATTGCTAAGCCTACACTAATAGCTTCTAAGAATTTCCTCCAACTTAAATTATTTAAGATCAGGAGGCATCTTTATAAAACAAAAATAATAAAATTTAAGTTTGAAAATTGAAGCATATTTGATTAAAAGTGATAAAACTAAATTAATAAATGTCAAGCACACTTACCGAATTTCGAATACACTTTCGATTGTCAACACACACGCCATTTGCCGGCTCGCACGGAACTCTGGGAATTGAGCTAGTTAATATGAAGTGTACTTTAAACAACCTTAGGTATAAATAAAATGACTTCATACCCCTCAATAAATACCTCACTCTCTTTAGTTGAAATAAGGTATATTTTTTTATACCTCGAAAATACCTCACTCTCGTTAGTTGAAATAAGGTTGATTTTTTTATACCTCTTTTGTTACAAGTGTATGAAAAACAACCTCGTATACCTTAAAAAACACCTTATCAGTCTGGTTGGTATGAAGTGATTTTAAAACTACCTCAAAATAAGCTTAGGTATAAATAAAATGACTTCATATACCTCAATAAATACCTCTCTTTAATTGAAAAAAGATATATTTTCTTATACCTTATTCTCGTTAGTTGAAATAAGGTTGATTTTTTTATACCTCATAAATACCTCTTTTGATACAAGTATAAGAAAAACAACCTCGTATACCTTAAAAATCACCTCATCAGTCTGGTTGATTTGAAGTGGATTTAAAACAACCTCAAAATAAGCTTAGGTGTAAATAAAATGACTCCATATACCTCAATAAATACCTCACTTTCTTTAGTTGAAACAAGGTAAAAATTTTTATATCTCAAAAATACCTTTGTTGTTACAAGTGTAAGAAAATCAACTTGGTATACCTCAAAAATCACCTTATCAGTCTGGTTAATTTGAAGTGAATTTTAAACAACCTCAAAACAAGCTGAAGTGTATATAAAACAACCTCATACACCTTAATTACAACCTTTACGAGGCATAATTTTTATTGCTGTTTTCTGTGCAACCTTAAATATACCTCAAATCAACCTTAAATTTTCGTAAGGGACTTCTCTTTTATTAGTTTATCGTACCCCACTTTTCTGAAACAGAAGTTCCCACAAAAAAGGACAATTTAAAAGTTTATCTTCAGTATATAGAGAAATGGTATTTTTCGCTGAAAAAAGGCATAAGTACAGTTTAGTAGTGGTCCTCCAAGTTGTTTCAGATAGGAGGCTTTGACTAGGCACGTCAGTGTTGACAATTTGTTACAAAAAGCTTCCTCCCTGCTCAAGTTTTGTGATCTCTGCAGGGGTGATCGTGAGCCCAAGTCAAAATTCCGGAAAATTTCTTGTGTAAAAAAAAAAGTTTAAATCGAAAAATTAGAAGAAAAAAAAAATTTAAACAAGGTTTTTTCCTTCTTTGCAGTATTTTTTAGTTTACTTAAAATATATTTAAAATTTTACATATACCTATGTCGACCTGGAGAAGTAATTGAAATATACAAATACGCAATTTAATGCTTTGGCGACTAATTCGACAATCCAAGTCAAGAATCCAAATTCACCCCCCCCCCCTTAAAAAAAATGTTATGAGCTTATATTTTTTTTTGATAAGGAAAATTTTTAATTTATTGAATAAAATTTATATTTTACTTTTTTTAAAATTCAGTTTTAAATTTCCTAAATGAATGTTCATCCTTAAAAGCAACGAAAGAATCAGTATTTTTTTTAAATTAATTTTTTTCAAAAATATATATATTTTATAAATTTTCAGATTTTTTTATTTAACAGATTTGTCGCTCTTAAGTCTTTTTTGTAGCTCTAAACTCATATTTTTATTTTTGCCATGACACACTTGGAAATTTGGAAAAAAAAAAAACATTTCTGTAGCTATCATAATTTACTTATCATAATTTTCTTTTCAACCAAACTTTATAAGTTAAAGTGTCGCCGATTCAAAAACAAGCCTTTACAAAAAAAAAAAAAAAAAAAAAAAAAAAAAAAAACGCATTTTTGAAAAATGTTCTTCTTCTTTTTTTTATTGTTTTAGAAAAATGAATCTTTTCAGTCTATTAATTGTGCTAAAAGAATCCTTAACAGAATTTTGATTAATTTATTTATCTCCCTGAAGAAAACTATCAAAATATGTCTTACTCGAAACTAACAGCTGTCTAAAGTAATGCAATTGCATTTTTAGGATTTTAGCTATAAATAAAAATAATTCAAAATTTTTTATTGAGTTGACTTGCGTGAGTGTGTACTTCGTAGATAGCTCGCTTTTCATATGTTGCCGAGTCTTCTTATTGAATATAAGACCAAGCATATATATTTATTAAATTCAAAAATAGTTTTAATTTAGAACAAGTAAAAAATACAACTATACAAATATCTAGAAATTTTATTTTCTAACAAGAAACTTAGTAGATTTTTACATGAATTTTAACAAAATTACAAAGTTTTATAAACTAAAGCAGCTGCTGCAACTTACAATTTAATGTTCATCATTTTTCTGATACTTTCAGGAATAACTAAAAGAAAGAAAGAAAATTTACAAGTGTTAACAATCAGCTCTAAATCAATTATTTCTAATGGTCTAAAAGATCTCCCGAATAACTTTTGTTCTAGTGATCGGATTTTAATGTACTAAAGTGTCATTCTTTATAGTTCCAGGAGGCGACCTCAAATATGCTAATTAATTAGTACTAACTATTAATTTAAGAAATCAGACACAAAGTCTTTCCAGCAATGTTCTATTAATGTTAATTTTACAAACGATTCCGTTTTATGATAAAAGGAAAATTTTTATTCTTGCATAGGCATTACTCATTATTTCTCTTTATCCGCAAAAAATAAGAAAAATATCTAGCTCTAAGTTTAGCCCCCTAATATTACAGAATAATAATCAAAACTTCTTAAAACATCATAAAAAACTATTGCAACACTTTTCGGAAATGACAAATTTCCCGTCGTCAGGCGTTGGAAACACAATAAAAGTTTTAATAAATATTCTATGCTTTTAAGATCTTTAACCGAGAGTTTTTTACGGAGTGGAATCAGCCTTATGACATTATAGGTCAATATTCTTTGCTGACCATCCATTGGATTGGAGGAAGCTTATTGAGTTGGTTTAGCTTATAGTGCATTTGAAGAAGAAATATTCATTGTTATTCACACGCGAGTTTTATTTTTTCATACTATTATTAAACTACAAGCTTATAACATATTTTTAGGATTTGAAAAATGAAGATTTTTATGCTCGATTCAGAAATTTTCTAATTTTTAACTTAACTCAAAGGAAAATTAACACCTAAGTTAAGCATAGGTAAAAGTTTTTCTGAAAATTTATAACTATTTTTGATAAATAATATCAGGTCTTAATTTGTCTTTCGAATTTTTCTTACGAAACAAAGTAAAAAAAAAGAAAAGCCTCAAACACGTAAAATTCATAATTTTAAAACTTAATATTTAAATGCCCTCTGAAGAAGATACTCAATACACAGAAGTCTTATCACAAATTCTAACTGCTAGCAATATCTGCGCTTAGTTTCATACAGTTCTCCATAAACATCTAACCTGTGGTTAAGAAATAAAATTAATATAAACAGAAAGATTAATTTGTAAAAAAAAGTATTATAGAACAGCAAATATGGTTATATTTAAAAAAAATTTGAAACAAGAAATTTTTAACAAAAAGTATTTTTTAAAAACTATTTTATTTTAATAATTTACAATAATAATTTAAAAATTTTATTCTGTTAAAATATTATTCGATTTAAAATTTTATTCTATTTATAATCTAATTCTTTTAAATATTCATTTTACTTTAAATATTCTAATTTAATAACTCAAAAATTTTATAATGTTGCTACAGAATTTTTACAAGAAATAATGAAAGTAAATGTTAAAACTTATTTATTTTGAGCTTCATAGGCTATTTATTGCTACAGTTAATTTTGTAAGTGGCTATTTTTCAGGTTTGCAGCAAGAATTTTCTCGTTTGGCTCTTTTATTCCCTGATTTTTTTTTCCTAAAATCAAATAGTCTGACAATTTCAGTTTTCCCTAAGTTTCTAAGTAAGGCATGTTTTTATTTGAGCTTATTTTGATACCAAAGCTGCTATTATAAAAGTAACTTACAGGTTTTAACATGACTTAAGTCACAATAAGGTCGATTATTTGTCTGCTTGCATCGACACAACAGGTATTTTCCATCTTTTTCCACTGTGAAGCGAATAGGCTTCAGCTGTTTAGGGTCATTCTTATGTGAACCATCACAGAATGGCTGCAAAGAAAAAAAAAAAAAAATAAAGCTGGAGCCAAGTAACATACACATACGTATTCGCCATGCTCCTCTGATATCATACCAGAAAGTGACTTTTTTTTTTTGACGTCCCAGATTTGCTTTACTCTGTTGTTCTGAATTTTTTGTGTCCTGTTATTGTATAAGAATGAAAAAAACGAACTTTGTAGAAAGACTTTTGTCATTATTCTAAATAATAACAACATGATTGTTATCAAGTTGACAAGCATCATAAACAGAGACATAAATAGAACATAACTATAACAAAAGACGTTAATGCTACCAGCAACTGAGCCAACATAAGAGTAAGGCAAACAATTTAGAAATGAGAAAGTTTTGTAAGCTTTTGTGGATCACTATGTAGTAGGAGTTTCACTTCATTAGAAACTTATTCTATTTAATCGTTAACATGTTTTTGAATGTATACATACCTTCTGCAAAGTGTACACAGCATGTCATACTATGATCTGACAGAGTCTAGTCTTTCCTCTTGAATGCATTACTCCATTGAATTTGGCATGATGGGTGTTTAGGGAATTTAATCATCTTAATTTTAGATAACAAATTAGCGCTTCTGGGCATAGTGCACAGGGTTGCCACAGTAAAAAATGATCAAAAATAGTTGCTTTTAGTAGCCTCAAGCATGAAAATAGTCGCCTAAAACTATGAAAATAGTCGCCTGAACAAGAACAAAAATTTATCAAAATTAGTAGCCAAATAACTAAAACTATAGCTTAATTGTCAAATACCACGATTAGGACTGGGTGATGTCAGAAATTTTAAATCATGATACATTGTCCTTTAGACGTCGCGATATAGCGCGATTTAGCATATGTTCAAAAATTACCAAATGAAAATCTTTAAATCAATCAAAAATAAATAAATCTATCACAAAAGAAAATATTACTTCTAAACATATTCTACTATATCATCAATATCATTGCTTAATTTTTTCAATCAAAATAATAAAGGAGTCAAAGTAAAAGCAAACCCAAGCTTTATTTCATTTTTCTTAAATAAAAAATGATTTAAGATTTATTGGTTTAAAAATAATAATACTGTAACAAAATATTTTACATACATGCATTAAAAATTAAAAGAAAAAAAAAAGCGAAAGTAGAAAACAAATCAAAGAAATGTTCACTTTAGAAAAAAAAATACTTTAAAAAAAAGATAACTGCTATCTGCTAAATAAAATAATCGTCTGCATTTATTAACAAATAATTATATGCTTAAATTAATCAACAATCTTCTCCTTTTATTTTATTTTTATAAAAAGACCATTTTTAACGAAAGCAGATGTGATTCTACATCAAGAAAACTTACTAATGATACCGCATTTCTAAAAAATCAGGATTTATTAAAAAAAAAAAGAAAAATTGTTTTGTTAATTGATAGCAAATAGATAAATATAACTGGCAATTAAAAAACGTTTTGCTCATAATAAATAATGCATTATCGGAAATAATAAAACAATTCATCATAATAAATCAAGGGTAACAAAAACTGAGTAACGAAAGTGGATTTAAAATAAATCTCTCATGTCAACACTCTTAGCTAGAAGTTTCAAGTTCCTTAATTCGGACATTCATTGATATGCCTGTGTAATGCATTTTCCCCACCCCCTCGTAAATCAAAGAGAAAACGAAATCAGCATGCCACTCCTTTAAGTTTGATTGACGGCAGCTTATCAGAAAAACAACACACAGGAGAAAATAAAACATTTGTCCCTTCCCTGCCCCCTCTCGATCTAATTCCGCTTTTATATATATATATATATATATATATATATATATATATATATATATATATATATATATATATATATATATATATATATATATATATATATATATATATATATATATATATATATATATATATATATATATATATATATATATATATAATTGTTATACTTCAAAATAGCGGGAAAATCGAGCAAAATTCTTCCCAGTTTTCTGGATTATTAAATACTGCTACTTTTAAAATATCCCTTAACTTAGTATTAATTGAAAAAAATTTTTAAGTAGTGTTTTTTTTTAAATTTAGGACTAATTCTAAAAGACGTCAGCCTTTTTCGTATTTATTAGAAGATAAAAAATACATGCAGTAACGAAAGTAAAAAGAAATTTTGCTTTATTAATCTTTATTTTAATAAAATCGATAAAATAAAAAAATTAAATTTTATGAAAAATAAAAACAATAAAACTAAAAATTATTATTAAAAAAACGCTACTTTAAAAACGACAAAATATCGCGTAATTTTTTATTTATTTAAGAAAATAAATTAATTATTTTAATTATAAAAAAAAAAACGCAAACTATGTTTTAATTTTTCTTGAACATAAAAACTAATTTTAAAATTGAAACATATTTTTTTATTTTTTTAATTTGCTCATATTTTTTGAGAGAGTTTTAATAAATTAAGAAAAAAATAGTTGAGAAAACTAATAAAATATACTTTAAGTATTAAATGATTTTTGAAAAAACATCGCTATCAATTTCGATGATTTAAAATAATAAAGTTGGATTGACAGATGACCAAATATAAAATAAAATACAAGCTTTGTTTTAATTTGTAAAAGCTAAAGAATTAAAAAGCTAAAGAATAACTAAAGAATTATTGGTTTAAAAATAATTAAATTCAATAAAATTAGTGAGGTACATTGAAAGAAATAAAGAAAAGATAAATTTATCAGAACTAAACAATAATTATTTAAATACGAAATACAGCAATCAAATCGAATCACTTAAAAGATAATATAAAATTTAGTGAAATCTTTTCTTAAAATGGATTTTCTTTTCATAAATGGATGAATTTAGAAAGAAATGATACCCAGCAATCTCACATTAGCAGGAGTCTCTCGGAAGATAATTAACGAAATAAAATGCAAAGTACCACTGAAAAGTAATCTTCAAGGGGAAAAAAAAGGAAGCAAAAAAGAATTTATTGGGTTCTACATTCTGACACTAATAACACACAAAACCACGACCTAAGATTAAAATTGTCCTTTGCCATTCAACATTCCGAAACAAACATTGTCTTTGCAGCAAAACTGAAATGAAATTAGTCTTTCTCAGCGCGAAGATATAGTCCTATCGACGTGAAGATATAGTAGCTCACTCTGATCATGTTTAATCAATATTTTGCGATATATCGCCTATTAACAGAGGCATTGTCATTTTGTTATAAAACCGATTCGTCCCTATGCGATTTTTTTTAATGCATTTTTAAAAATATCAGCAACAAAAAATAAAATTTAATTTTACAAATTTTTTTTAAGAAAAATATCTTGTATATTAAGAAATATTCAAGAATTGAATATTAAGAAAAATCTAAATCAACATAAAACTCACTTACCTGAAATGTTTTATGAAGAGGACACTGGTATGTTAGAAAATCAAATCATCAAATAGATATACAATTAAAAATAAAATACGCTTCCACTTGAACGAAGGAATGCAGAATGTTTTTTTTTTTTCTTCAATGGGGTGAAATAACAAGGGAGGGATTAGCGTGACTGAGCACAGGCACGTGGTAGGCGGCATTACGTACCTGTTAGCGAGGGGACTGAAAAGTAACGTTCATTTTTCCGAAAAAACTTCGCCAAAAGTAAAAAAGTCTCCCAATAGTCGCCTATTCCTGAAAATAGTTGCTTTTTTAGCGTTTTCAGGCAAAAAAAGTCGCCATAGTCGCCTAAGGCCGAAAATAGTAGCAAATAGTCGCATTTTAGTCGGCTGTGGCAACCCTGAGTGCATCCAAAAGTAGAACAACTGTCGCCACTTACAAATGAAATTGAAAATAAATAATTATGCTAAAAAATTGTTTAAAAGAAGATGTAAAGAAATAAATAAAAAATAGAGATTAATACAAGCGAATCTTCGATCGGAAGTTGAAATAATCTCTTTAAATACTGCCCCCTACAGTTGAGAATACAAAACAGAGTCAAGAATAAAAGTAATAATCAAATCCACATATAATAAATTATTACTAGTCCCATGCAGTGATAAGCTTAGTTACATATCTACTGTATGTCAGATAGAGCTAAAAGAGTAAAAAATAAATAAATACCCTGTGGCAGAATTTTTTCTGGCTTTCTGCGACAAACCTAACTAGAACCAATATCTTTCTGCAAGATATTTATAAATATATCTTTCTGCAAAATATTTTTATCGTTATAAATATATGTGTAATGAATTTATAATAATAGATACACTTCGTGTTTATAAAAAAAGCCTACATGCATAGAATAAAACTGTGTAGATTTTATTTTCTTAATTTCATAATATAAGTTTAAATTTCTTAATAAGTTTAAATTATTTAAGTTTAAATTTGCATAATCTTTGGTAATAAAGAAAAATTATAAATGTATAGATCTGCAGACAAAAATGCTTACTAAAACATAAATTAAGATTACCCAGAACCTGTAATAAGATGGAACTTATAAAAATAGCTAAGAATGGACAAAAAGATTAAATTTATAAAACAAGATAACTGAATTTGAAGTATCATTTTAAAACAGTATGATTTAACAGTTTCATTATAGCAGTTATATCAGGTACAGAAACAAATCAGGTGAAAAAACCAATATTGAAGTTGAGTAATCAAAATAATAAAATAGGATTGACTATATTCGAATTCTAAAAGCAAAAAAATTAACGCAATCTTTGTTTCAATTTTTTCTATATGAAAACAATTACAAATTAATTAGATTCGATTAATGTTGTGCTGACTTATTGAAAGATTTTTTTTATTTTAAAAAAAGGAGGTAAATTAAACTTTTTTCGTGATCAGATTAAGTTCAGAACGAAAAAAATACACAGCGCTTGTGATTTGTAACAGAAGTCGCACTGTATTGTGTACATATATAGCATTGATTTCCCACGAAGTACGCAGAAGCGGTTTACGCCTTAATACGCTCAAGTCTATTCAACATTTCGAAACGAAATCGTCTTCATCAGTACTGAAACATCGGTATTAGAGCCATACTCATTGGATGCGATTTTCTTCGAATGCGTATGGAAACCTGTTTGATTCGTCTGTAAATATTTTCCACCAATCTGGTTTTCATTCGCATGCCAAAAAATCGTAGATAGTGAGATATCTATCAGGCTTTATTTCATTTATCGTCAGATTGCGAGTGTATTTTTATATCGACGACTTAATTCAAAGGATATAGGCATTTTATCTTTAAAAAATATATATATAATTATTTTTTACCTTTGACTGCTTCTAAAATTTCTTGATTTGTTGGAGATGCTGTTTCATCCTTACTATCGACATCGCTACTAGTAAGAATATTTGGTTCGAATCTAGAAAGTTTTTTTTTTTTTTTTCTTAATTTTTTAATATTAGTAGCGGGGGAAGCTTCTCTTCTTTTTTCCTGTCGCTTTCCAGAAAAAATATCTCTGACATCGCTAGATGTTGTCGACTTCCATCTTATTTGTTCTTCGGAATGCCGTCTTGAAAAATGAGTTTTCAAATTTTTTTTAATTATTATTGCTTCACAAGAGCAACAAATAACCTTTTCGCTAGACATGATTTTTTTAAAAAAAAAGACAAAAGAATCTTTTTGCGCATGAAATTTTCCACATAAGTGCAAAAAGAAAACTCAAAGCAAATTACTGCGCCAGCGATAGAGGCCGAAGTTGGCAAATTTCCAAAAATAGCTTAGTACAGGGGAAAAAATTTCTCCCCTTTTTATCCAGTAACTGTTTGTGTTGGAGATTAACGGAAGATCACGAGCGCTTTCCCCTTCCGCGGTACGCTAGAAAAACAATTATTTAAAAACTATTCAGTAAGAAAAAAAATTTGCAGAACCATTATTGCTTCTGCAGAAGTTTCTATGTAAAAATTATTTTTTTGTAAAACAGCTTCTGTTTCTGCAGAATCTTTTTTGAGAACTTTTATTTCTGCCAAACCAAAAAATTTTTTTTCCCAAATAAAAAAAATCTTTCTGCAAGAACTCTGTCGCTTTCTGCGACAATGTCGCCGTGTCGCCCTGTTTCTGCCACGGGGAATAAATAAATAACCATAAAAGTAGTTCCTTTGTTATAATTTTTAAATCTTTTTCAACAAAATTTATGAGATAATTTTGGACTAAAATAAACAAAAACAAAAATTATGATTAATGTGGATGTATAAAATCTAATACAATTACTTAGTTATAAATTCCTATCAAACAGCTAATAAGCATTGACTAAAAACACATTAATATTAAATGGAAAATTACAATTATAAAGATTAGTTTTTGAATCAACTTCTATAATTTGCTGAAAAACTGAAAATATCATAAAAATGAAATTTTTTATAGAATTTAAATATAAAACACATGCATATTATTAATTTTTATGCATCGACAAATAAAATAATAAGAATAAAAAACATTTTTGGAAAAATAAAATACTATAATTTGAAAATTCAAGATTTGAATAGATAGAAAAAAAACTTTTAAAAGACCAAGGTGCAATTTTCCAGTGCTTTCAATTTAAGTAAAATTGCTTAAATAAAAATTAACCAATTAACAAAGGCAACTAACAATATACCCAATTAAAAAAATATAAACAAAACTTATGAAAAATCGAGATTTACCTGTTTCTTACTTAAACCACAAGAACACCAGGAATAAGTTTTGTCCTTTTGTAACTTAACAAAGGTTGGTATTTTTTTGGCAATGGTCCCTTTCACAACAGACTCCTTAGCTGCAGTCGAATACCTTAAGGAAACAAATTGATTAATTTTGTATTTTTTACAATAAATTTTTTTAATGCTTTAAAAATAATTGTTTAATTCAGTTTTTCACATAATTTCAAGATTTTCAATGAAGTAGTATGAGTGCATATATATACACTATCCAACTATAATGGAAGAAACACCCTCAGCTTTTGAAATTTTTAAAAAAATACACACAATTAAAAAAAAATATAAGATAATCCTACGTAAAATATAACTTTCAGTAAATATTTCTCACTTTTATTATTTAATTTAATAACAAGTTGAAAATTTTTGAAACGTAAGGTATATAAATCTTTATATCATTTCAAAGAATGTTATTTTAAATGCCAAATACAAAATTTGAGCAAAATCAGACAAATAGTACCCTAGAAATCAAATTTTGATTTTGCCATTATAGTTGGTTAATCATTTTAACAATTAAAATTTCTTCACATAAAAGGAAATATATAATTATATTTTAAATTTAAAGTGTAAATATTTACGGTTTGATTTTCATAGGTATAAAAGGACAGAAAAGAGCATTGAATAAAGATATTTTTCATTGGTGCTTTTATGCAATAATTTAAAGAAAATAATTAATTGATAGGATTTTTGTATCAGATCAGATCCAGCAAAAAAATTTTTTTGCCAAATTTTGGCAACTAACATGCAGTAACAAACTAAGTTTTAAAATACACAACACAGAAAGAAATGAGCTGAAAATTTGAAGTGACCTTGAAACAAGTCACAATGTCAATCTATATTCTTAATTTATTGTGAATACAAGAATTGGTGGGAAGCATTTTTGACTAATCACTACCAAATAAGGAATTTTCAACTATTACTTTGCAAGCATGAAACAAAATGATCTTTTAATAAAATAACATCTCCCGATCTAAATTTTATATACTAATAATGTTTTGTAAAAACCCCTAAATGCTAATAAATTAACTTGTAATTGTTACATTTAATATAACTAATTATAGAAGAATCATTCTTTTTATATTAACACACGATACTTGTTCACACTAACTTTAACCATCAAGGTGATTTCAAGCAGGCAAATATTTTTTTAAAAATTGAAGCTATGCCCTTAGAGTTGGTCCCCTATTTTAAGGTCACTCTTCCTTAAGAATTGGATGCTTTTTGCAACTTTTTACAGCTACTGCATAGAAATTACCTAAACTTGACAATTATTTTGGTACAGAAACCTCTTCCTCCCCCCCCCCCAAAAAAAAAGGCAAATTATGTACTTCAGAGTAGAAACATTTGAAAAAATTCAAACTTAGGTAAATAATTCAATTTTTTTCAGAGGTAATATCTATTTATAACACCCTTAAAAAAGTAAGTAAATAAAATCTTTTTTCACTTTAATAAAAAATATTTTCTGAATTAATCAAAACTAATAGCGAATACTTAAGGCACTTTTGAAAAAATATACTCTAACGTATTGTATTTTCTATACTCGTGTTTACATGAAGGCAACGTAAGTCCATCATTTAAATTTATTGAAATTCATGTCATAATTGTTTTCTTATTAACTAAAATAATTCTGTTAAGCTTCACTTTGATTCGAGTACTCAAAACGAAGTTTATATGTAAAATTTAAACTTGTTATCTATAGGAAAATAATTTAACAAAGAAAAATTATTTTGAAGAATTACAAATAGGCTATAACACACATCAATTGCATCTGTTGTCTAGTGTAAAACTGGAAAAAGTTTTTCCAAAGTAATTTTATCATGTTTTCAATAATTTTAAGACAAATTTCTAAATAAATATTTGGTTATTTGCTGTTTGAGTTAATTATTTGGAAGCTTGTGTAGATTAAAAAATCGGCTTACAGCTTATATAGTAAAAGATGAAAATACTTGTTATGTCACAAAAGCTCCATGATTATACTTTGGAACTTTAGTGAAACTCTTATAATTTACATTAAAGTAACTAAATGTAAAGTTAAATTGGCAACCCTTTTTTTTCATTTCGTCATTTGTTTATTTATTTTGTCCATCGTGCAAAAAATTATTGCTTTTTCGGCTAATAAATAGTTAATTCATGTAAAATCGGTGATAGAAAAGTGTTCAAAATAGGTATTTTCTTATAATGACGGAGAGAGATTGTTTCAAAGAGGAATTTAAATACTATAAAAGAAAAATCCCTCCCCCACAGTATAGAAAAGTTATAGATTTTGATGCAGACGTATTAAACCTATCTATCACAAAAACAAATAACTATTTTGACTCAAAGATAAACTCAGAATGTTGTGTTTTATGCCAAGATCTTGGTTTAAAAAATCATAAATCATGGGAATCGTATTCATTAAAAGATCACAAGGGATTTTTATATTTAAAGAATCCTTTTTTTATCAACGGACAACAGACGTGGATACGAAAATGTCTTGAACTATACCCGCGAAAACCATCTGTTACTAATTTAGACCTTCATCACTCAAGCATTGATGACATATGGTCTCTGTCACAAAGTAGTAATTTAATTGAAAAAAGCTATTTAAGTAAACTTTGTTGGACTACACTTGGCTATCATCATAATTGGGAAACAAAATTATACAATCCAGATCATAAATCTGATTTTCCGAAATGTTTAAAGCAGTTATCAGAGCATGTAGCAGAATGTTTAGGTTTTAAAAATTATAATCCTGAAGCAGCTATTGTTAATTATTACAATATGAAATCTAGCCTGGGTATACATAATGACCATTCTGAAGAAAATGTACATGCACCCATTATATCTTTTAGTTTTGGTCAAACAGGAATATTTTTAATTGGTGCTCTCAATAAATTAAAAATGCCAACTGCTATTTTTTTAAGGAGTGGTGATATTGTTATCATGTCTGGAGAATCAAGACTCTCTTTTCACGCTGTGCCTTGTATCATACAGGAGGAAGCTACTTTTAGATACTATGACTCAGAAGATAAAGAGTGGTCACCTTTCAAAAACTACATTGATAAGTCTCGCTTAAATATTAGTGTGAGGCAAGTGTATAATGAGAAAACTGTCAGCAGATGATAAATATTGTATCTGTATTATTGGTGATAAAATTTGGTTTTTATTTAATTCTAATTAATATTTATAAACGAAAATGTTTATAAAATACTTTTTCTTTTCAAACACTTTTTATTTCATGGATGATTTTATTTAATGGAAAACAAAAAAAACAATTTTTTTAAACAAAAATATGTTATATTTTATAATACGAATTTTACTTACAAATTTCTTTAATTGTTAAATAATCAGAATGTGTTAAATATGTGTATAATATTGAACTAAAATGAAAAAATATTGAATTAAAATTGTACAAAAATAGTTTTTTTTTTCTACAAAAGACAAAAAGAATCTTTTAGATAAAACATAAAATTTTATTTCAACATTCATAAAACTCATGATAAATCTCATTTGTTGAACATAATTTGAAATTTTTAAGATCTCATTAATTGATTGGTGTTTTAAAAGGTATGTTTTATAGAGCTTTATTTCTCTACCATAAGATAAAGTTTTCTTTTTTTTGCTACCCATTCTAAAATTTAGTAATTCTGAAAAAGCCAAATTTTATTGAAGCAACAAGAGTTATGCTTAATGGGATTCTCTAGCTCATTTGATAAAATATGTTTAAAAAAATATTATTTTTTTTTAATAAAAAAAGCTGCTTTTTCCAAACATACTGAAATAGTTTTTATTATTTATCTGCAGTTCTTCGTATAAATATTTACTGTCACTTTTATTCTTTTCTCTACCAGCAAACTGTTTTATCCTGATTCCCCGAATTATATAAGAAATTAATGATGAATTGTACGTCATTCACAATAAATAGTGGTATTACTAATGATAACAAATTATAATTAAATTAATACTAAATTTAACCAACTCTAAAGATATTAAAATGCGATGGCTCAGTGGTTAAGGCACTAAATTGTCATTGTGAAGAACTGGGGCTCAATCCCCAGTGGTGGCTTGAAATTCATCCAGCTTCAGATCGGTGGGTACCAGCTTATTTGGGAAGTAAAGGGGGCCTCTGCGCAGTTCTGACCACATTGCCAAAATCTTGCTGTTGGTCACAAAATTCTGGAACCTTAACCTCCATGATCCACAGCTGGCTGTCGCGGGAATGTTTTACTGGGGTTAGTGTCATTGTAGAAGTAGTCAGCAGCATTGCATATCACTTTTATTAATTTTTACAATCTTACTGACGATATACCAAGCTACTATTTTTTTTTTGGTAATTTTTTGAGGACAGGTTTTTCTAGATATTTAAGATCAAAGGACAAACCAGGTCTCATTTATTCCTTGACATAGCATAGGAATGTGAAATAAGGTATTGATTGAAAGGTTAATTCCTTAGCTTTGCAACGGTGTGAAATTTCTTTTACTGCAAATTAGGAAAAAAATAATGCAAATTTGTCATTTTTTATGAAAGTTTTACATGTCTATAACTTACAGTTTTTATATTAAAAATTGATAGAATTTTGTCATGCATGTCCATTTAGCCAAATTTCATTAAAATCTGTCTGTTCTAAAGTGATTGATCTGACATGGAATGACTAAATAATTAAAGTAGTAACAAACAAAAGAAAATGTACACTTAGTTTAAATAAAATTTGATTGAACTACCGTTTCTGTTTGAAAAAAATTATTGTATCATCGATAATACCCTTAGTAATAAAAATAAAGTGTTAAAAATAAAACTTTTTTCAAAATTATTTTAATCGAACTGTATAGACAAAATTTGACATTTGCAATATGTTTTAAATGGGAACATAAAGCGAATACATTTAATTAATCAAAATTAATTCATAGATCTAGTAATAATTTTTATAAACATTAAACTGTGTTTAATCTTTAAAACTTTTGAAGAAAATAATATAAAAACATATTAAAATAAAACATATGAAACCAAATATATAAAAATATATGCGTAAATAAGGAACTTAAAAAAGTGAAATCATTTGAATATAACGTGAAAGCTTAACTAAGTTATGCAAGAAACTTAATAATTGTCTGAAACAATGCAAAAGTTTGTCACCTTGTAGATTATCAAAGAGTGATCCGAAATGCTACATACATTAATACTAAATATGAGAGAAACTGGCTCCATTTGGGACTAATCCAAAATGAATGAATCCAATGAAACAGATTAGTTTTTTTCTAAATGATACCAGAGAGAGAATGTTGCTTTAAATTGATACTGTAATAAACTTTCTTAAATGTTGTTGCCATCTAGTGTTAAATCTATAATATTAAGTAATTTTCGTTTGATTTTCCTTTAAACACATTTCCCAGAATTAACCAAGTTTCATATTTTGAAAAAGTAATTCATACCAATTGAAGTTGTTTATTTTATGTATTAAAGTATCAAAGCATCTGATACAAATCTACCTTAAGTATAAGCTAATAAAATATGATCCAATCAGAGAATATGCATTATAAATTTTTTGCTGCTGCAAGTTTGGGAGCAGTCAACAAATCCTGAATTATTTTATGTTGATATTTAAAAGAATTAATCAGTATGGAATGATGTATGTATATGCTCAGTACATCCCAAATTTTCTGCATCGTTTTATCTGCTTATAACCCTATGTAAGTTGTCTTCCCTATTCTTTTTCTTTGCATTCGATCAGTCAGATTTCCTAAATACAGTGATTTGTGAAAATATAAAGTTATTGATTAATCGAGTATGCTCTGTGGTGAATGATTAATTGGTTTTTGTAATGACAAAAACCAATTTTGAAATATGAATAAAAAAATATTGAAATGCAAAGCAAAAAATATACTAAAAAGCAGTTTTTTTTAGAAGTAAAAACCTATTTTTTCAACCTAAAAATTCAAGACACTTTTTTCAATGCTTTATTGTAATCATTTAATAAATACAAATAGCTAGGTTTTATCCAAATCTTATGAATTACGCAGGAAAAAGTACAATTATTCATAATATTTTATTTTCAATGACTTTTATTATAACCAATCAAAACAAATTAGCATTGTAATATAAGAAATGTTATTACTAATTGTACTTACTTTTGTCCAATTCTAAAGATATTAAAAAAAAATCAACAAGTTCCTTAAAAAAAAATTCAATATACCTATTATTTGTTTCAACTCATTTTATCATTCGTTTATTCACCTAATTTGATTTGTCTTCTTTTAGTAATTAAAATTTTAAGAACTTCAGAAAATATAACCTCACTTTTAAGTTGTTAACAAAACACATTTTTGCAATAAGAATCTTGTTATTAAATAATCTGGCAAACATACATATGTTTTAACCCTTCGCATAACAAAATGAAGTCCATTACAAAACCCTCTTTTTCCATTCTACAGTAGGGCATGTCCACAATAACTGGTCCCCTCGAAAAAAAAAACATTTCCTGAAGCAAATAAAACTATATATTTTTAAAAACTACATGTTTTGAAATTTCTGAAAAATATTAAAATAAATAACTGTTAAAATTTTTTACAAGTTATTTAAGAGACAAAGTTGCATTTCAGAGGAAAATGTGTTGCAGAGGGGACACACTTACAAATACTATTTAAGGTAAAAGAAGTAGTCATGTAATTTTTTTTCTTAATAAGACATTAATCCTGAATTTCTACAACCTGATAAATGTTTTTAAGCTTTGAATCAAAAATAATAGTTACTGATTTTAGGCATTAAGGAAATTTCCATTGTCTCCTGTAAAACGTTTTTAGATGCAATTTTTAATTTCTTATCTTATAAATAAAGTGTAAGAATGGTTTAACTGTAAATGTATAAAATATTATTCTAAGGAAAATTGTTTTGGGACATTTTCATTTCATTTAACTCAATATTTAAAGTATAACAAATCAACAATATGCTTTAATAATTACTTACTTGTTATTTTGCACTAGATGTGAGCACTATTACTGTTTGTCTAAGATAGTTACTCTGACCGCCACTAAGTCTGCAGCAGTCTGGTGCTATGGAAACAAGAAGAGGGCATTTTTAGGGAGGGTAGCTTCGATGAAGAGGTCTCCTTTTCTCTTGCTGAAACCAGTCCTTAAAAGGGACCCCGCGCCCCTACTTGAAATAATCATACCTCGTTACCACAGTCACCGCCACAGCTCCAGAAGAATGTCTGGCAGAGTACCTATCTTAGACAAACAGTATGTATATTTGCTCTCTTTATTTAGATTTTAGAACCCCGAACAATGTTCTTTGGCTATGCTTCTGAACGTGTCATTTTGAGACTAGACTATATTTTTGAGTTTAATTTCTTAGGTTTTTATTTCTAAATATATAAATAATATGCCCAAAACAGCTACTAAAAGGTCTAAAGAATAGAAAAACAGGATAAAGTTTGATCTGACTTTACATGCAGCACAGAAGCAAAAAGAAAGGTGGACAATAAGATCAGCTAATAAAAAAGAAATTGTGAGAACTACAGCAGAAGATAGAAAGAAAGAAAAGCTAATTGGAGGGCAAATAAAAAGAATATAATAGAAGATCATTAAACTTTAATAGTTCTGCTTTAGGGAATGCATAAAGCATTTTGCCAAGCAAATAAGAATTTACCAAAAGAATCTCCAAAGAAAGTATCTGTACTTGCAAAAATTGTAAAAAATTTCAACTCCACAGAGACAGGCAAAACATATCTCACAGTGTACTAGAAGGAAAGCTAATGTACTCCAAGAAAGAATCAATTTCAGAAAGCACAGTTGCAAATGTTTTAGCCTTTTTTGAACGAGAGGATATAAGTAGAATGTTACCCGGTATGAAAGACTTCATTTTGATACACAATGGCAAAGTTAAAGAGAGAAAATAAAAAAAAGACTTTTGAAAATGTCTTTAAATGAAGCATATTTATTGAATTGTTCTTCTAATGATGAACACTGTATTGATATCACTAAGTTTCGAATGTTAAGACCAAAGCATGTACTACTAGTTTCTCAAAAAGATCAAGAAGTATGCTACTTTATTTACCATGAAAACATTGAATTGATTCTTCAAGGCTTCCAAAGCAAGGGCTGCTAATTTTTAATATGAAAGAGTTATGCAATTTAACATTATGTACAGAAGCCAAGAGTACGGAATTATTGCCAGTACTCTAGTTGTGGTATTGAAATGATAGATACTCAATTTACCCATCTCGATGGTAATTATTATCAAAGGGGTTAACCTGGAAGGCAGTGTAGTGTAAAGAAAGTTCCTGTTCAGCTGCTGAAGCAATTAAATCTCTTTAAGTTCAACTTGCTCGACATCTTTTTAACATTAAAGTATTTAAAAGGCAACTTGACCACTAATGAAATAATAATCATTGAAGATTTTACCCAAAATTATTCTATTAGACAACAAAACGAAATTATGAGTGCACACTGGCATGTAGAGTGAGTTTCAATCTTCACAACAGTGATCTATTATAAAGATGATAATGAACTACTTCTTCTTCTTGAGCTTGTCAGATATGTAGCACCTCTGTATTTTGTACCATGCTCCAAGCTCAATTTTTTCCTAATTCCATTGTCTTGGGTCGCCTACTTTGTTTATATAGTCTGACAGTCCCTTAATGGAGTTAAGGTGAAGCTCCTTAGGATATGGATTGCCTAGAGTAGTGAGGCGCGTATGAGCGAGGGCATCACACCCGTATAGGATGTGATGTGCTGATTCTACCGCTTCACAGCATTTCCGACATATTGGTTCTTGTTCGAAAAGTCCCATTCTATGTAGATGTTTCCTAAAATGATAGTGCCCAGTGATGAAGCCTACAATTGTTTGAATCTTCAATCTTGGGAACCTAAGGATTTCAGAAGCAATTTTTGCAGATGAATTGCTGATCATGCTTTTAGCATGTTTTTGTCCAGGAGAATTGCGCCAAACTTTGTTCATCTCCTGTTTTTCCCATTCTAGGATGACCTTCTTTGTAGTCTTCATGTTGATTCCACAGAAAGGTTCCGTTCCTATTGGGTTGAAAGAGGATCCCTGTTTTGCAAGTTCATCGGCTCTTTCATTTCCTTCAATTCCTACGTGTCCTGGTACCCAAATAAGAATAATTTTATTTCTTTTTGCCAGTTCTATTAGGAGATTCTTGCATTCCAGAACAATTTTTGATTTAACTTGGAATGAGTAAATAGCCATCAAGGCTGCTTGACTGTCGCTGAAAATAAGAATCCGCTTACCATGGTAGCCTTTCTTAATATTTATCTGCAGACAGTTGGCGATAGCAAGTACCTCCGCCTGAAAGACAGTAGCATATTCCCCAAGACCTTCAAAAAGATTGAATCTTGGTGACACGCCACAGACCCCCAGTCCTGAGAGGTTACCTTTCTTTGATCCATCGGTGAACCAGATTAGATCATCATTTTTTGTATCAATCGTGTTGTTATCCCATTCTTCTCTGGTAGGAAAAACTACCTCAAATGGTCTTTCAAACACGTACCTTCTCTCCATGCAGTCAGAAGGCATAAGGAGAGTTGGATGTTGGATTTTCTTAGTAATACTGGTATGACCTCCTGATGAGGGCTTGTCATACCACTGATATTGCAGTTTCATTCTATATGCAGTCATTCTGGCAGCGCTGCACATGAAGATATCTAAAGGAGTCAGGTCCAGAATTGCCTCAAGTGCTCTGGTAGGGGCTGTGGACATTGCGCCTGTGATACACAAGCAGGCCAGTCTTTGCAGACTCCCCAGCTTGTCCTTCACAGTTTTCTGTTCCACTTTGCACCACCATATCACTGAAGCATAAGTGAAAGCGGGCCTGACAATTGCTGTGTACATCCAAAACATCATTTTTGGTTGCAGACCCCAGTTTTTGCCAAGCATGCGTCTGCACATCATTATGCATTTTTTTGCTTGATTGATTTTGTAGTCAACATGTTTGTTCCAGGTGAGTTTTTGGTCAAGGATTAAGCCTAAAAATTTCACCTTGGAAGCAACATTGATTTGAACGTCAAAAAGTTTTGGAATAAAAAAGCCATCCCTTTTTATTTTACGAGTAAATGGTACTAGATTGGTCTTCTGTGGATTTATGTCCAGATTCCTCTCCCTGCACCATTTGCTTACATAACTTAGAGCATTTTGCATTAGTTGGCAAGTTGTGTAAAAATCTTTACCAAGGATGAGTATGACAATGTCATCCGCATATCCCTGGGTATAGTAGCCTATATTATTTAGATGTTTTATTAGGCTATTTACAACCAGATTCCAAAGTAATGGTGATAGAACACCTCCTTGTGGACAGCCTCTGGTTGTTTTCTTTTCTAATGTCTCGTTGAAGATATTCATTTGAATGACTCTATCCAGAAGTAGGGCCCTAATCCATAAACACACAGTTTGGTCTATCCCTGTATCCCTTAGGGCGTTAAGGATGGATAGGTGAGAGGTGTTATCAAAAGCACCCTGAATATCTAGGAAAGTGGCCAATGCAATTTCCTTTCTCTCCAGGGTGTCTTCAATCTTAGATACTAGCTTGTGTAAGGCTGTCTCTGTGGATTTTCCAGGTTGGTAGGCAAACTGTAGATTATGCAAGGGGTTATTTTAATGAACTAAAACACTGCAGTAATATCAGATGATATATAAACATGATAAAGGCTTTGTTTTCAATGCAAATAAAACAATATTTAGTAATATTCGATAAAAACTTCCATTTCCTATAAATTATGCTCACTACTGGAGTCACGGTGCAGGAAGCCATTTTAAAAATAGATACAATTTAGTTCACCATAAAGATGACTTGGGGTTTGAAGGTGATTGGTCATTTTACGAAACAGCACATTGAAAAGGACCTGCTGATGGCATTGGAGCATGGTTGAGAGTGTTACAAAACAAGGCTGTTATTAACACTGTAAAGGAATTTTTTGATCTCTCAAAAAGTTTAAATGACAAGATCTTGTATATTTCCTTAGAAAATAATGAAAAAAAAAAAAAAAAAAAAGAAAAATCCTCAAGTCGCTGGGAGAAAATGACAAAATCAATTATAGAAAGGCAAAAGTTACATTATGTTAAAGCACATTCACTATTTCAACTAAAAACTGCTCAAAATTCCCAATTTATTGTTGACAAAAAAGAAACCCAAAAATCTTATAATATTCATAATGTGTATGACAGAATTGACGCCAATCTAAAATCAGACAATAATATAGATGTATGAAGATCAGATGATAAAAATATTCAGTGTATGCAAAAACCAGGCGTTGGTAGATTTCTGACTGTGGAAATAAATTGTAAAAATCCTAAGATACTCAATATACTCTATGTGCCCATATTTGCAGCAGTGATGAGAAAAATGCAGAAGTGTTATTCACATGCAAGAGTAATAATACAAACAAGGTGTTTTCAGTTTTTGAAAAGGAAGACCGAAGTTTGGTGAGTTTTGTTCTAATTAAGTCTGAACCTTTATTTGATGAAAGGCATTTTAATTACAAGTCATTCACCATGCATATGTTTAATTTTTTTTTTTTTATGCTTATCAAATAATGTAAAAATCATAATAAAATATTTAAGGGTTTAAAATGAACTAATGACTGAAAATTCTTCAATTAAAATTGTATAAACAACTTCTAAAAAACATTTAATTAAAAGATATTTACTGATCCCATGCTGTCCCCTCCGCAACATACTATTAAATAATAAAAATTAGTTTCATAGGGAAATTTTTAAAGCACATGTATAATTTTCCACTCTAATAATATTAAATGAATAAATTTTATGTCATAAAAAAACTATTGCAAAATTACTTTAAATAGAGGAGCAATAATGATATTAAGTGAAAACTTTAAAATTGTGGCATTTTCCTGTCCCCTTCGCAACATTAATATATATATATATATATTATACTTGAAATTTATATTTTGTTTTCATTTTGATGCAGAAATTTAGTCAATTTTTTACACATTTATAGAAAAGAAAAAAATGACTATTTCATGTTTTTATTGAAAATAAACTATCAAATGTTCACTCTGCAACAAAACACGTTATTGTGGTTTTGGCCAGTATTGCTTTTCCACAATTTTCTATTCACATTTCAGTTTTTTTTATAATAGTTAACCTTTCTAATATGTGTTCCATTAAATCTATTATTTATCTAAAATATTCATTACAGGATAGTTAGAGTGTTAAAACATTATTTTCACTCACAAACTGGACCTCACTACAATTTGTAGGAAATTTTTTTATTTTCTTTGAACTGCAGTATTTCTTGGGGAGAAATATGAATAGAAAATTGAACCATCATTGACCCCACTTTACTGAGTAAGGATGAATTTAATATTAGTTTACATAATTTTGATAATGTAATTTGGTCTCGATCGAAAACATTCTTATATGGTCTAAAAATATCCGTGTCTATATAATAATATTTTAATAAAATCAAGCGCAAACCCTATTTTATTCATTTGAGGTAATAGAAAACTGTGGTTCCGTTTACACTCTATTTCACATTAAAAGTTGTGGAACGGTCGTAGAAAATAAATTCTCCAGCTCAAAAAATAAATAAATAATAGTGTGACAGCAGATTGAAACATAAGCAAAATTATAATAATTGAAGGTGGAAATAAGAATTCTGAGTAACAAAGCATTATTGATTTCCTTTGATACAACTCTATCAATACATAAAATAATTCTGAATATGAATAAGGAGGCACAGATTTCATATTTTAAAAAGGGACCTGCTTTTAGTAAGAAGGGACCAAGAAATATGAAAGTCCTGGATCAACACTTCCAAGACGAAAGGCCTTCACATAGAAAATCTGATCCTTTAGTAGTTCTCACATTATGACATGCTTTTTGTTTTCCCCTTACTGCCGGTCTGTTTGTTCCTTCGCACTACTAAAGGGATCTGTGATAAGGCCTTATCTCTTTGAAGAGGTGTCGCTAAAGTATCAATAGCCCAGCTGAATCATTGTTAAGATTTGTTCTAAGAGAGGATCAAACCCAAAGTTTCACATTTTTCTGGAGTGTCACTTGGAATCTTCTTATATTAAGTATGATATTACTATAAAAAAAATAATGAAATAAATTTAAACTACAATGGGAATTGTTTAGGAGTATACAACTGTCCCTGATTTTTAAAAATAACATGGAATTATTAAAATCGTGAGCCTTAAACTATTGGAGAGACTCAAGCCAGAAAGAAAGGTTACTTTTCTAAACATAATAAAACCCTACAGAATTATATAAATAATATTTTTTATTTACAACTATATTGGTATATTCACAGAATACAATGTATACATAAAAAAATTAAATGACATTTAGTTCTTCTGTTTTACAAAACGCAAATGACTGAAAATTATTTTTTTTTAAAAACTGGCTTTAATCTTTTGCAGTATATATATTCTAGTAATAATGAAACAGGATGTTGCTCAATAGTATTGTAGCTAACAGCGTTTCAGATTCTTACAATAAAGCAAGTAATTTGGTTTTAAATTTACATTAGTTTCATTTAATATTAAAGTAAAATATTAAATTTATTTCTAGTTTTAACAAAATTACCCTTTTTTAGCATTGTGTAGTATTAAAAATGTTTTATTCCATAGAGTCTATATAATATAACAGTATGTCCAAAATGTATTGTATAATTTTAAATAGTCAACTTCATGACAGTAGCTTCCGTTTTTATGAAACGAATTAAGTAACTGAAATTTAAAATTAAACTTTTTTTTTTAAATTAAATATAGTCTTTAGAAATGACTATCTTAAATACATATTTTAAAAATCCTTGTCACAAAAAATGGAAAGAAAACAAAAATAATATCAATGGTCACAAATTAATGCTTAAGTGAGAAAATACAAAAATACTAGTGATCTCTTATTATGAAGAAAGCAAGTCTAAAATTTTCAAAACCTGTTTGATTGTCAGATGAAAAGGAATTCAGTTAAAGTATAAATGTTAGAAACATTCTAGTATCACCAGACAATCAAACTGGCTTTGATGTGTTTTATGCTGACTTTCACAGTAGTCGTTCAACAGAATTTAATAGAGTTTTTGTGTTTCTCTAATTTAATTTACAACCTCTAATGAGTGTATTATTATAACAAGGATTGGATTAAAAAAATATACATCAAGAGTAATTTATTTTTATTATTATGGAGAATTCAGTACATCTTTTATAGATATATTTAAAAAATTATTCAATATATTGTATTCATGAAAATGAAACCGGTTTAATTACATAACTAAAATTTATAATTACATGATATATCCGAATAATTTTTAGCAAAACATTTATATTAAAAATTTTAAAACATTTTTTAACGAGATCAAAATAAATAATTAAAACTCAACAACACACATTGTTGGATGCATTAAAATTAATTCCTAAAACTGAAAATGGAAATTTTATTTTATGTTTGAATTTTTTTTCTATGGTTGAATAAAATAAACATTTGAAATAAGTTGCAGTGAAATAAATCATGTTACTATAACTCTTAATTGTTGACTCTGAACAGAATTTTGAAAAGGATCTGGTAGCACAGAATCAATACAGAAATTTTAACTATCAGAATATTTGTAATTTAGCAGGTTAATTTGCCAAAATAGTGCTATAGTTAAAATAGATTTATAAAACAATTAAAATTTTAAAATCATTTCTACACATTTTTGCAATGAAGTTAGGTATAAAATGATAACTTCAACAATTTCAAAATATGAAACAAAATGAAAGTAGATTAATTTTAATTTAAGAAAAAAATCCAATAATATAAGCTCATAAGGATAAAATATTTTCATTACTTTTGTTGTAAAAATAATTTCATATAACACTACTTTTTAAAAATGCATTCCATATCCCAAACTTTTTTATTAATTAAAATATATATATATATATATATAACATATGTTTGGGAAGATTTAAATTCATAATAAATATACAAATTGACAAATTTCACTCTTTTTTTTCTTCTAATCTGTATTTCAATAAATAAAACAATTTCCATCCATTTTGCTCATATCACATTCATTTTTTCCCTTTCCACAAACTTGTGAACACAAAAGAGAGTAAGATCTCCATTCATATATAATTTGAAAAGATAAAACATTCTGTGAACAAGAAAACCGGCATTCATATATATTATTTGAAAAATATAATGTTCTGTAAAAAGCATTTGACATCAAATGAAACTAAAACAAACACTTTGAAATATTATCTATTGGAATGTGACTCTTCTTTTTGAGGAAGCTAAAAAGAAAGATATCTAACTTGAAATAACTTATATAGTAATAATTATGTAAGGTAGACATAATAATAAAAGTAGACACAACATAGCTAATGTAAACTTTTAGCTATGACAATGAAATTTCATAAAAATAAAATCTATTAAAAATATGTGAGAAACACATTAATGCTTTTAATTTTCTTTAAATTTGTTTTTTCTTCAAACTTTAAGTTTAATTAGAAAGATTAGCATTTGATAAATCACATAATAGTAGGAAATTTTTAATTTGATACAATAATTATTTTTCTTTTCTCTGAATTCAATTTTTTGCTCATTTAAAAATATGCTTGATAATTGAAAAATAACATTGGAATGATGGATCTTGAGATAAAAAATTTAAATTATGTTTGATAAAAAAATTAAATAGAAGGAGCAAAGAATTGCATAATTACCTGATGAGAAGTAAAAATGGGCATGTTTGTTTGAGTCATAACAACTGGATCAAGAAGTAAAGGTACGGTTGTTGTAGGGGAGAAACTTGGAATAGATATAGGGGGACAACTGCTGACAGGAGTCATTGAATTGTAGAGGATGGGTGATGTGGGCGGGTGGAGGATCACAGAAACAGGAGTTGCCGACAGTAGGGCATCTTCTGTGGAGCTGCTTTTTGGTGCAATAACAGGACTAGAAGCTGTGATAAGGGCTGTTTCTTGAATCTTATCACATGTTGTTTCAGGCTCTTCTGAAATTAATGAAATTGAAAATAAAATTTGTGCACCTGTATTTAGTTGCAAACAAATAAAGATTTTGACATTCAAAATAATTTTTAAAAAAAATGTACATTAGTTTACCTTTAAAATGTTGTTACAGAAAAACATATTAATTTAAAAATTTATTTTCAATTCATCAAATAAAAAAGTTGCATACAATTTTAATAAAAATTAAGTTTCATACATAGATTAGTTTTTCTAATTAAATATTGTGGATTTAAAAACGCAATAGTTTGAATTAGTTAAGGAAGTTACAAAAAAAAAAGGTGTGAATTTTTGATTAAATGAGAAGACTGTCTCTTTATCAGAAGACAAAGAGAGAAAAGGCAGACGTTTATTATTGAACCATCTGCTGTTGTTAATGGCCATTAACAATGGCAGATGGTTCAATCATAAAAAGTGTTAAAATAATAGTTGAACTCAAAAGAATATTGCCTAAAATCTAAAATTATTAGAATTTTTAATTAAAAATGATAGATGAGGAGAAACTGACTAAATCCATAAGCTATGATTCCATGATTTAACATGATGATGAAATTAACTGCGACTGTTGAATTATGTAGTTCATGTTAGTTGTCATAAGTTATGTTTAAGATGAGTAAAAAATTTCATTATATAAGGACAAATTGGCAAAATCTCGTAGTAAAAGCAGCTATAATTCAGAGATTAATAACAGCTGCTGTGGATCATTTTAGGAGACAGTTAAACAAATCCTTCACAAAATTTTCTGTTTTTAAAACAGATCCTTCACAATATTTTTCATTTTATAAAAGAACTCTTCAAAAAATTCTCCTTTTAAAATACAGAGTAAATGACATCCATAATTTTGAAAGGTATAATTTAATTGTTTTTTTTTTTTTCACTCCCTAAAAAACAGGGCCTTATTTTTACTATAACAAGATCCAGGCAGAATGTACCTGATTCTAGGGTAGTTTTAAATTCATAAAATTATTAGTAAATTTTCACAAAATTATGAGTTTTTTTTCCTTCACAATTTTACGAAAGGCGTGGAATAACATTAGGACTTTGAAACTTACGTTTTGGAGGCTCTTCAAGAATTTCTTTGCCAGCTTCCTTCTGCTCTGATGATTTTGACTGTTTAAAAAGTTCATCCTTGAGACAGGGCAGAAAAGAGTTTATTCGATCCCAAGTAATGTACCACATTTGGCACTTATCTGCTTTGCTTCCATCCTGAATACCCTCAAACACGCCAGCTGTGTCCATCACCAGAAGCATGTTTTTAAGAGACTCAGGAATAGCTTCAGCCTACAAGGCATTGTTTCAATGAATACCTTTTTATAATTTAAAAATTATAGCACTGGGTAAAAATAATTCGTAATATAAATGGCTATTTATTTACAATAATAAAACCATTAGTTAGTGTGCCTGCACAAGTTTGTTCTTCTTATAAATACAAAATTATATGAAATTTTGACAGTAGGTGGAATAAATAATTTTAGACCATGATCTTAAAAATGCTTATAAGTTTCAATTTGTCTTGTTTGGGAGAGAGACATTTGAAAAATAAATCTTCTTCATTTGTTTAGTGTTAGCCATTGTAATAAATTAAATTGTTGAAGATTCTGTTTTTTATTCCTAATATTAAAAAATAATATCAGGGATGTTTGTTATCTTACAGTTTTGTTTTGAAAAGAGTTTATTCCAAGTTATTTAACAATTAGTTATAGATCAATGTGGATAGCCACAAAATCTCCAAAATTAGCAAAACTTTGTATTTCATTTGTTGATGGTTTGAAACACAGTTCTACAAAACTAAATATATTACAATCAACAGAATTTGAAATAGAAAAAAAGCCATGTACTTAAAGCAAGTTTTATAGAAAAAAGTATTTATTTGTTTAGAGCAAAATGATATTTAAAACATCCTTATTTGAATTAAAGTACATACCAGCAAATCGCTTCTATCTGCATGCATATATTTGTCCATAAATTCTAGAATTGTTAACCACAGGGCCATAAATGTTGGCAAAGTAAGTAAAGGGCTAAGATGTTGAAGAAATACCTAAAATAAATAACATACAATTAAGATCCAATTTTAAAAAATAAAGAATTTTATTATGAAATACTTACTTTACAAAGAAGAGTTATTCCTCTCATTCGGGTTTCTTCCATTCCAAAAGGGTCATTGGGGCTGATATTTTCTAAGAGCTTTGCAAGAAGGGGAAATAAAACCTAATGAAAAAGAGCATTTCATTGAAAATGTTTATTCCATTAGGATAGCATAGTATTTCCATAAAAATTTAATATTTTTTTTTTCTTTTGTTGAATGAATTTCAGGTTGAACACAAAATGCATTTTGTATAGGAGCTTTTTTTTCTTAATGTTTAAAAATTCACTATAATTTTTATAGATTTGAAAATAAAATGAAAAACATAGTTGCTTCTTAATGAATATGTTTTATTAAATTTTGGTATTACCATAAAGCATGAAAATCATGTACACAAAGGTAACACATATTTTTTAAGAATTTGAAGATTGCAATGAAATTGTTAGATCAATTGGAATGAAAATTAGAATTAACCCTATACTGAAGAATCATTGATAATAAACTATTTTGAAACTCAGATGTTTTTTTCAATAGCAACCAAATAATGTAATATTTCATTTAATTTACAAGGGTTGAATCATTGTACATGACTTAGAAAGATAAGAAACAACAAGTACTTATTCTAAAATTTTTTGAACATGATTATTTGATCATGATAGTGGTGAAAACAGCGAAGATACAAAACAGAGTAAAGCTCAATAGAGTAGCTAGACTTTTTAAGTAAGTAGCAATATGCATCAAGGAAGATAAGCAGCCATTAAAAAATAAAACAAATGATAAATCTACCCGCTGTTTCTTTCGTTGCAGTTGATTTTTAACCACACCTTTCGTCGTTAGAATTTTTTTTTTTCGTTTTAAAAAATTATTTTTGTTTACTTAATAATTATCACAATTGTATAAAAACAAAAAAGTTTGAAAAAGTGGAAGATTTTTGTTACTGATTTGAAGATCATAAAATGGGTTCAAAATTCAGAAGTCTTCTGCCGAAATTACAAGCGTTGGCAGGTATGATAAATCTTTAATCCAAAGGAGTAAAAAAAAATCAAACTTTCTTCACACTGATTTTCCAATGGGAAAGAAAAGGGAAATGTAGTTATTTTTCCGCAGAAAAAAAAAAAATATATTTTTCAGAAAATCCTGAGTTTTTAAATAATACCAATAGGTTTTAATAGAAAATTAACAAAAAATTAAATAATTACACTTTTACTATAACAATAAAAAATGTAAAGCTTCTTTGAGACAAATACGACGAACCATTCCCCCCCCCCCCATGAGTTAGTGATTTTCTTATCAAGGTTATACTTTAAAACATGGAGAATTTACTATATTTTATTTTATAACCATCGTTGAACAGCTGACCCTATTCTGAGTTCATGTCTACATTAATCTAATTTATCAAATATGTTTAACTAAAATAAAATATAAAAACTATTGTAATAGTAAAAATGAACCGTAATTCAAATATATGAGAAACAGCTGACCTTATTGAAACAAGATTCCCACTCTAATGGAGAAAGCGTTTGGAGATCATGGACCAGAAGTGCTCGATGCAACAGTGTCAGAGCAGCAGTTCTTATCACTCTTCTGGAATCGCAACACAATCTTGCTATACCTGCAAACGTCATTACAGTCAGACATGTAAAATTTACATGAACGAGCGAAAACTGTTCACGGGGAACTCGTCACTACCACGGAAATTTTTTACTATTACTAAAAAAAAAAAAAAAAAAAGGGTTAAAAATTATTAGGCAATGATTGACAGGAGAAATTTTTTTCTCTGCTTTGCACAGCTGCACATTTTTCGTGATTATGAACATTGCATTTGGCTTACAGGGAAGAGTCCCCCCCCGCTTCTCAATTTAAAAATAATAGAAATAAAAAATCTGTCTCTTTAAAGGAAGTTCTCCTTTTTTGAAGGGAAAAAAAATCTTTTTACGCTTTTTCCTACCAATGCAAAAACGATTTAAAATTACATTTATTTGATTTAAAATCACATATTGCCATTTCTGCTCACAATTTAAAATCAGACAATGTAATTATTATTTATGCAATTTAAGATCACATATGCTTTGTATTTTCCTGATTTTACATTAAATATCGCATTTCGTATTGGCATGATTTAAAAGCCTAGAAAACTATTCATGTTCAAGGGACTTAAATTATACACCAGAATTCATATTCAAGGAATTTTAAAATCAAATATCAAGATTCGTTTTCATGCGATTTTAAAATTAAAAATCGAGACTCGTATTCCCTCGATTTAAAAATTACTCATTCACATTGACACAATTTTAATAAATAAATTATCACACAGATATTTTTTTAAAACGTTGACAACATTCTGTGGATAAATGTTTCCTACATGCTCTTTTTTCTTACTCAAATTACAAGTATTTTTTCAATTATTTAAAGTGTTTTTGCACATAATATTTTTCTATTTCCAGCTTTTTTTTTACCAATTTCATCTTTGGGGAAAATAATTAATAGAGTTTTAAAAAAAAATCTAGGATTTTCAAATGAATTTTAAAAAAATGAGGTGGCGACAAAAGGGTTGAAAACTGGTTACAAGAGTTAATTAGTGCTTGCAGAAAGTTTTTTAATCGAAAATTTGTGTTAGCAGAAAGATTTCCATTTTATCTAAGTTGGATTACAATTATGAATATCATGATTTATTTTAAATTTAGGACCATAGCTTTACAACGTTTAGAAATAAAAAATATCATCATTTATTTAAATTCAATGTAATAAATATCGTGATTTTATTCAAATTTTAAAATACTGAATATTTTGAATTGTATAAATCATATTTTTTAAAATTTAAAGTTATTAAACATTAAGATTTGATTTAATTCTAAGATGATAAGCATCTTGCTTCTATTCAATCTTAATGAAACAAATACTTTTTTTTTTTACCAAGCGTGATAGCAGACATAGAAAGTCTAGTACAACAAACTATTTAATAGAATATGACTGAAAAACTAGCAAAATAATTAACTTAGTATTAATGTGATAACGTAATAAGATAAGTAATAAGATAAATAATACAGCAACCATTAATAGTTAAAAATACATACCCTGTAAAAGCGGGCACCAACAACTGCTCCAAAGATTTATCTTAGGTTTATTATCCCTGTTCTCATCAGTAGTTTCACCAGAACAACAAATAGCAGCAGCTCGAGTATGCAAAGTATGCATCAAATCAAGCAACTAAAAAAATGACATGTCAGAAAAATAAATCACTAAAAACCACTCAGTTTAGCACTATAGTTTGATTTAAATGTATATTCTAGAAATTTAAAAATTACAGAACCAAATCATTTGCAGGATTTTTCTTACATATTAAAGCTCTTATTATTAGGAAGGGCATCTAAGACAACCAAAATTGTGGGCAATCCGAAAAAGATGGTAACATGAAAAATAATTTTGAAATGTATTTAGTAAGTGCATATATTTTAAACAGAGATTAGTAATCTTTGTTTGATGTCTAAATCACTAAAACAATGAAAGAAAAAAAATAGCATATACATAGTTTATAAATGTGTTCATACATTAAAGTTCACACATAAAAGTGTTTAATTACACTTTTTTTTAAAAAAAAAATATCAGTCACTACCATCTCTTGATGGTACTCTCAAATCAGGATACTACAGAATATTACAAAAAATAACTTAAAATTCATTACATTAGTATTTTAAATCTAATAAATCGTATATGGACTCGATACTTTGTGATTATCCAAAATATTTCTTAGACAAGGTGCAAATGGAAGGAATAAAAATTGTGTGCAAATTATTTAGAGTTCAATATAAGCATTATAGAACCTACTTGAAGTGATACTTGTTGATATGCTGGAGAATATTCATCAGCTTTATCCTCATCATCAGCTTCATAACCTTCACCAAGACGTGACTGACTTCTTGAAGTTTTCAGTTTCTCTTCTTTACGCTTAGGAACAGTCTTAACCATTTTCTTTTCTTTGTGAGATCGAACTTTATTCTTCTTGTCAGAAGATGAACCTAAATATGCAATAATCATCACTATCAGATATTAGACTTAAATATTCAACAATATCTATATGGCAATCTAATACAAAACATTACTAACTGGAAAAAAAAGAAGCTAATTTTGAAAAAAAATTAGATAAACTGCTTTATAATTTTCTCTGGATAAGATTACACAGTGGGAATAAAAATAAAAAAAGCTGCTAATTTACCACTTAACATATTTCTTTCAATTAATCCAATTTTCTACTTGAGAATTTCAATAGTATGGTTTCATTTCAATGGATTCCTCCCTATTGAGGCATAGCCAAAAATGAGAAGAAGAGATCTGAGGCTTCCCAGAAATCTTTTGGGACTCTATTGAGTGAAACTGAAAATTGCTTGGATTTCCAAGTGAAACAGCTTTGCTTCTTTCAAGTGACAAACCTTAGTATGTACTCTTCTCTAAACCAAGATTTGTTCCTGACTTTACTCCTGTCTTCGTGCACATATGCTGCTTTTTCAAGTAGAGTGAGAGAACAACTTGATAAATATATACTTTTTGAAAACGCAGTTGTTTTAAATTAGAAGAATTAAGAGTTGAATCTTACTGCCATGAGTGCTGGCTTCCACAAATGTTCGAATGCAGTGAACACAACTATCAAAATTCTCAGTAGTAATGTGAGCAGCATCTCTGACCAGGAATGCCAACGACTCACAAGATTTCAGGAAGGCAATGGCATCGTGACCCAGCAGCTCACGATGCAGCACAATATTATATTGATTCACGTGAAGTGGTTGTACACTTTCTATTTCCCCATTTTTATTCACCTGAAACAGTTAAAAGAATGTCAATTTAAGAATGCCAGATCATATACCAAGCAATTTTTAATCAGAAAACTTTGATATTATTATTTGTAATGCCAAGTATTAGATTTTGTGAGCAAAAATATCATTGAATGAAGTCAGTTTGACTAAAGGGTTAAATTTTTACAACAAATAATTGTAATAATAGATATTAGAATTATTTAACAGGAATCCGACTGGCTATTTTGTAATAAATTGCAACTTTACCCGTTTTTTGGAGTCCCTATGACTAATTCCAGATTTTCCCTGACTTGTGGGAGTCCTGGTTTAATATAACATTTATAGATATAAATGAAGTTTTTCATGCTAACACAAAATTAATTTTTAAATGACACAGCAAAAGTAAGTTATCAAAATATTCTTAGCTACAGCAAAACCTGTCAGGTTTAACACTCTTGCAAGATGACCTCGAATATCAAGAACCAAATTTATCCTACATTATAAAAAGAAGCAAAACTATGGTAACATTACAACTTGTATGTTGACCACAAAAATAAATCAAATTTGTCTAGGAGTGTTATCGAATGACAGTCTAAATCTATCACGAGTTAACATAAAATTACTTATCTTTTCAGAAATTTTTTTGAATTTAATACTATGTATTAAAATTTCCCTAAATTAGTGAAATAGTATTAAAAGTCAACCTAAGCTTCTTAACCCCTTAACGATCGGTTAATTTTCAAGAAAACGATTATAAAGGTGCCTATTTTGCCAAATACCCATTTTTGATTAGTGCTGACATCTAGTTCTTATTGGCACGTTACTACTGAACACTCCAGCCCGGAAATTTCACGAGAGCGAGAAATAGAGGGCGAAACCTCACCCTGTCATTTTCACGGGAGCAAGAAGGAAGGGGATAATGACTAATGGCCATGAGACAAAATTATAACAAATGGTTACCCATGATGGGACAAGTATAACAAAATAGTTTTTGAAATCAAATAAATATATTGTTTATTTTTCTAATTCTAAATATATTTTTATGTTTACTATTAAAAAATAACTTTCAATATCAACTTTAAAATATGATGTAGTAAGTATGTTAACTTACTACATAATATTTTAAAGTTGGTATTAAAAAAGCTTAACTGTGTTAATTTTTGTTTTTATTTTGTAATATATAAGAAATAGAAATAACATAAGCAATATGAATTACATGATCTGGTAAATTAAAATAGGATAAGAAATTATAATAATAAAATAAAAAAATCACTCATCTTCCACATTAAGTTGACCACTAAAGCAATGTTCTGTAAGTGGACAACTTACACAAATTTCACTGTATTAGTATTATAATTGATATAAACACATAGGCAGAGCTGTAAAGATTTGAAAAACAGCAAGAAAAAAACAATTAAGAATATTCATTAAAACTAAGCAAAGCAATTGGATCTATTTCATGAAACATTTTTATAATTAAATATAAAATATTCAGTTGTTCAAGATCAACATAACTTTACATATTTTCAGGTCTATTTTACCTTAGATACACATTTTGGATAATAAACATGCAACATTTAGTTTTTGAATAAGTATTATTTTAATTTCCCATTTTGTCACTTAAAAACTAAGTTGATTAAAAAAATATTCCAGAAAAAGAACATATATTTTTGACTATTATGTAAACATCATAATTTTGAAATTATTCTTTTTATTCCTTTTTTTCAATTTGCAAAATTTAGTTTTTATTGTTAAAAATAATAATGTAATTTATCAAAATTCCTTTTAAATTATAAATTGTGGCCTGTGAAAAATACAAAAGTTCAACACATTCTTAAAAAATGTAAATAAAAAATACTTAAGACATTAAGCTTTAAAAAGAAATATTTTCATTTCGATAAAGAGTGCAACAAGCATGTGTATTAAGGTGGGCTAAAAATCACTTTTTGTAACGTAATTTTTTTTTTATATCTTTATAGGGCAGAAAAATTGTATATATATCGTAGAAGAAAAAAAAAAGGTACCAAAAACTATCTAATCACTTTCTTTTAAACTTGAGCATCATTAAAATAATGGAAAGAACAAAATTAAGTTGTTTTACATAATTTTTTTTTTATAAGCGCCTAAAGTACAGAGCAAATTAGAATAACAAAGCCAAAATAAAGTTGATGATATTTGAATATACCAATGAGTAGGCAAATTTAAGATTTATTTTAGTACAACTTAAAATAGAACATATTTTATATGATGCAAATTTGGTAATGAATAAAGTTATAAGAGCATTTCAAGAATTAAAAAGACTTTGGAAAATGCTGTGTTTTCAAACAGATTAATGAAATGTAGCGATGAGAAAAAAAATATTGATTCCTAAAGTACTGAAATGGTAAAACTCATTAAGTTGATCACCTGTCTTAGTTCACCACAAGTATCAAAAACCAAATTATCTCCATAAAAAATAAAAAAAAAAACACACACATAATTTATGATTTGCAATGTCTACTTATTTTAACATACACTGATGTATGTTTGTACTTTGCCTATATCTAAAAACTAATTAATGGATTATTTATTTTTCAAATAATTTGTAAACTTTCCTTTGTTGCTTTTCTCTTGCTATTTTCACAGTAAGCTATAACTTTGTTGCAGTTTTAAGAATTCAGAAAAATAAATAAATAAATAGTTGAGCTAAATATTTTAAAAGGACTAGCATTTATTTCAGCATTTTTTTTTCAATGCAAAACAAGCAGCATTTTATGTTTCAGCTCTCAAAATTATTTAAGTAATCATGATGATTAAGTTTTAGGCAAAATATTTATTTTAATTATGATAAAAATAAAATAAAGGAAATTACAAAATGTGAAGGAAAAATCGTTTACTATAAATTTACTACTTTTTTAAGTTGATTGTTAAAGTATTGAAAAGAGAAGGTTTCTTTTTCTCTACACCAAATACAGTTCTTCTGCCCTACAGAAAATGAATAAATAAAAGTGTTTTCAGTGCACTTCAAATGCAATAAACACATTATTGAATGGAAGTCAGGTGGTGTGGGGGTGACAAAATAGACAACCCCACTCACCAGTGTCCATCCTCCCTGGATACCCACACTGTCACTCAAGAGAAGATTTAGTTGCTGATTGACTGGGCTGGCAGGCTGGCTGTCATACACACCGCTGTCAGAAGTATATCCTCTTTCATTAGTGCTCACCGATTCAATAGAATGTCTCCCCAAACTCAGCTCACTATCAGACTGAGCACCTACATCAAAATAAATAAAGAAATCAATTTTTAAAAACCATTCATATTCATAAGAATTAGCTCTGCAGTTAAGCTGTACAACATGAAAAAAGCAAAAACAATACCACATAAAGAGACAGACTGTGATTCCTGGTTCATACAGAAGAACCATTATCAGGGTTTTTATATTTCCAATGGCACAAAATCCACAGCAAAGCAAATTAAAAACTTATAATCACCTTATATCGCTCTGCAATAGTCACCCCACGAATGTTGAAAGTCAGATCTTAACGATCTCTCAGCCGCCGAAAAATTTTACTAGTGTACAATGCACATAAAAAAAAAAAAAGAAGAACAGAACACCCTGAAACACACTTTTCTGAATAAATTTTTTTTCTGTTTTTGACGGATTTGGATAACTGCAATCTGGGAAATATGGTTTTATAGTTTAATCAGGAGAACAATTTATAGTTTTGACCTCTAAATTGTAATTTTACTTTTTGCGTACTTTGCCATATCTCAAGAATTTTTAAAGTGAATTGAAACATTTTTGCACAAAACTATAAAATTTGTTTACTCAAAAATAATTTCATGCAAAAAATAACTTTTAATAAATATTAAAAAAATTTTATTATTTTATTTAGTACTAATCGAAAAAAGTTTGAATTGTAAGGAGTACAAATTTTGAGTTGATTGAAAAGATTATAATTTTACACGGCAAAATACAAAATTTGAGCGAAATCGGCCGAGTAGTTCTTGATAAATCATGTTAAAAAAAGTATGTTTATTCAAAGAAAGTATTTTTTTTAAATGCGGTCTGTTTATTTCTTTTTAGCATACAGTACACCAAAATCAATTTCCAATCAGAAAACACTGTCTGAGTTTGAATACTGATGAAGGTTCTTTATTATACAACTATTGTATGTGTTTTAATGTGAGCTTTTTTCATTGCTTCATCCATTCTAGTTTGATGAGCTCTACTAAAATATTTTTAACATTTTCATTTTGTACATCATTTAATTGTTTCCAAACCTTGGCATTTTGACGAGTTACATCTAGTGTAACTTGTAAATGACAATATAAAAGAAACAGTTTGTGATTAGCTGGAAGCCCAAATTAAACAAAAAGGAAAAAAAATGACAATTTAACATGAAGTGATAAACAAATCTTTATCCAGCTTAATTTAAAAATTATAAATGTGTATTCCTTTTTTGTTGATTTAAAAATTTATCTAAAATATCCAACGTATCTATTATACACAAAAATGTTAAATAATTTCAAGCAATTAAGTTCAGACAACTATGACAGCAATTTATGGCACTTTCATTAACTTATTTATGCATTTTATGTCAAGTATAAGGTTAACAAAATTTCATAAAGACATTAGTTTTTTTACTAAAAGTTACTTTTGGTAGAAAATTTTGCAAACTAACTAAAAGTAAATTATATTTTTATATGTAAGCAACCGCTCATTAATAATTTAAACAATTTTTGAGTATCCTTTAACTGGTAAAAAGAAACAAAATGCAGCTTGATGCAGTTAATATAATTTTAATGTAAAGTTTTAGGTAAAACTTGACTTAATATAGTAATAAACTTTCTCTTCTTCATCAATCCACATCTGGATAATTTCGCAGCTGCTTTCTAACTACGTTAAAATACAGGAACTTTAGCTATTATCCAAAATTATGTTCTGGATAAAAATGGAAAATTGTTTTTTTTTTTAATTTCCTACAAAAATTAAAATAACTAGTTAGCAACCTACCAATAATGATTCTATTTTTGTGGTATCGAACATTGTTGAGGTTGATAAGGGGTATCACTTATTATTTATCGTTATTGGAGTACTTCAAGGTTACTACATATTTTGAATAAAACAATTAGTAATTGCATCTTTTGACTTAAAATTTAGTTATAATTTTTTGTTTTTGAAAATAATAATAAAAGGTGTTTTTCTAGATATATCTGGGTTTCGGGTCTTCCAGATTTCTGAATTCGGGGTTGCTACTGTAATACTTATTGCTAAACAATTGTATTGGGCATTTTTTGATTCTTCCATTTTTTTTTATATTTCTCCAGTGGTCTGGAAGAAATGGGTTTCTTCAGGATAAAATGAAAACCTTGGTTTGTGAAACAATTTTACAGTATCCATTATAGCACCATTATTAAAATAGGAATAAACATAGTACTGTTTTTTAAATTTGCATTTTGTTTATCATTTATCTCTAAAAAACATTATATTTTGATTTAATCTCTCATTGTATTAGACAAGATTTCTAATCACCAACAAAATTAATTCTAAAGTATGAAGTGTAAAGTGGGAGCTACTTTTTATCAAATAACTACCTGATGATGGTGTTTTGGTCGGAGTCTCAGGAGGGCTAGTCATTTCTCTAGGAGGTTTAGCGCCTGCCCCAACTCTCTCTAGCAGGGAGAATATCAGTGACCAATCTTGCTGACTATGAATGTTTGCTGCATTTGTTCGCAATAACTCATGAAGGGCATATGCTGTTTGCTTTGACACTAAAAACATTGCTGACGGTTTCAGGTAAAGAAGAACTCTAAGTGACTGAAGAACCTTGAATGAAACAACAATAAATGATACCAATGGAGCATTGTTAATGAAAAGTACTTAGCTATCTGGCTTAAATTTAAAAACTTTTTTTTTTTTACTGAAATTTTTTAACTAAATGGCCATTAGAGTAATTTTAACTAAACCCTTTTTTGTAGACAAAATTATACAAATAATAAAATTTCTCTTCAGTTTGAGGATAGAAATAATCCACAACAAACAAAACTCACATGGAAAGTGCTGAAAAAACTAATATTGTATGTCGTGAAATTAGGATAGAATCCACACAGTCATTTCTTACCGTACTAATTAAAAATATTGGAATTTGAAAAATCAGGTGGAAAAGTCAGAAAAAACAATCAAAAACTGACGTTGATTAACCAAGGTTCCCACTAAATTTTCAAAAAAAAAAATAATCAAGGACTTTTCAATGACTTGAAATCAAATTTTTCAAGGACCTACTCAGCAATATAGATATGCCAAAATACATGTGAACCAGATTTTAATTAAGAAGAACTCTAAGTGACTGAAGAACCTTGAATGAAACAACAATAAATGATACCAATGGAGCATTGTTAATGAAAAGTACTTAGCTATCTGGCTTAAATTTAAAAACTTTTTTTTTTTTACTGAAATTTTTTAACTAAATGGCCATTAGAGTAATTTTAAGTAAACCCTTTTTTGTAGACAAAATTATACAAATAATAAAATTTCTTTTCAGTTTGAGGATAGAAATAATCCACAACAAACAAAACTCACATGGAAAGTGCTGAAAAAACTAATATTGTATGTCGTGAAATTAGGATAGAATCCACACAGTCATTTCTTACCGTACTAATTAAAAATATTGGAATTTGAAAAATCAGGTGGAAAAGTCAGAAAAAACAATCAAAAACTGACGTTGATTAACCAAGGTTCCCACTAAATTTTCAAAAAAAAAAAAATAATCAAGGACTTTTCAATGACTTGAAATCAAATTTTTCAAGGACCTACTCAGCAATATAGATATGCCAAAATACATGTGAACCAGATTTTAATTAAGTTGGAACAAAAATTATATACAGTAGAGAACCAATTATCCAGGATGCTCGGGACCATCACTATCCCAGATGTCTGAATCTCCCGGTTTTCTGGATCGACCAAAAAGTGTCGTTAATTGATGTTTTATCGAAAACGAATCACAAGGAAAAATGTGTAACACAAATTAAAGTAAGCTAAAGAAGATAAGCACTCCCAAATTTAAAAAAAAATATATTTAAAAGGAAAAAAAATACAAGTTTAGACAAGAAAAACAAGTTTTAAAATTACAAAATTCTCATATTTATTTTTTTAAAATAATTATAATTCCTAAATTAACTAATATAAACAAAACCAATGATTAAATAACGCAATATATTTCATACTTAATTATACGGGGGGGGGGGGGGGGCAATAAAATAAAAGGAAAACTTATTAATCTAAATAAAAACAACACTTGAAAATTATCGAACCGAGACGATAGTTGAAAAAGGCACTAGCATAAATATTAAAACCTGGAACAAGGCAAGATCAATAAGATCAACGGAATTTTTTTAAAAAAAAAACTAATGATGAAATTAATGAATAAAAAGAATTAATTTATTGAGTGCGAAATTTATCGCGAAAAGAAAAAAATCAAACGTAGTGGAATAAAAAAAAACAAAACTGCAATATGTTTCATAAAATAATCGTATGCTTAAATTAATAAACAATTCTTTTATTTTTTATTATAAAAACACGATTTTTAATTAAAGCAGATGTGATTCCACATCAAGAAAAACTTGCAAATGATACCGTATCGCACTTTCAAAGAATCAGAATTTATTCAAAAGAAAAAGATTTTATTTTTATTAATCGATGTCTAATAGATAAATATATTTTTCTCTTTCATATTCTGTTGACTGATATGCATATGCAATGCATTTTCCCCTCCCCCTCGTAAATCAAAGAGAAATAACTCATGCGACACTGGTTTATCTCATTAATAAGAATTGTTTTCTCCTCTTTGACCAATGTACCCATCCACTCTTAACAAGTCTCTTGAAATTGTGTCTATGTTGCTGGAAGGGAAACACGATCTTGTGGCATTGACATCAATAAAAGGACAAGAATTTTTTTCTTCCTTTTTCTCTCTTATTGATGCTTCAATCACTTATCCACTCTGGAGAACATTAGTTTGAATTTCCATTTGGGATTCATTAGATTTCTTATTTTTTGTTTTGTTTCACTTCCCCCCAAATACTCAGAACACAAATAGACATTTAATGATTAAGTTGTAAATTCGATTTTGTTGCACATTTGTAGTTGACATCGTACAATCTATTATCTATATTTAATAAAAAATATTAACTAAAAGTGAGAAAAATATACAATTTTCTGAGCGAATTCACATTGGTCCACTATATTTGTAAAATTTTTTGAAAACATTTGCTTTAGATAAAATCCAGGTTTCTTGTACAAAGCCCACAGTAAAAGGAAATTGTTAATCGGCGGCTCATTACGATAATTTAATATATAGGCTGCAGCAGATAGACTGAAAATTACTGTACACTGTCAATCAAAATTGTCAAATGTAACAACATACCTGTGGTATCATTTCTTCTTTACGAATCAGTCGAATGGCGATTCTTAAAATCCCCACAACAGATCTTTCCAAAAGATAAGTATGATCACTTGAAGCCGACGTCATTATCATATTAAGTAAGTGATCTCTAATTATAGTCCATATGCTCATTACTCTGTCCCTGTGATTAAAAAAGTGCACTTTTTATTTTAAAAATTATTTGTAACAAGTATTATTTAAGAAAATTTATATCCAAAAATTTTATTCATGTTTCATTTTTGTAAATAACACTAAAATTTTTTGTTGAAGAATATAAAAATTTAATACAGTAAAATTTACCTATTACGTATTAACACTAAAATTTAAATTATCTCAAATTTATGAATGCCTAATACTCAACTGAATTTCTTCTCGATATAGAACGCTTTTACACAATGACTATGCCATTTCAATTTTCTGGTACTTACAATTTTCAATCTTAAACTTTGAAAACTTTTGTCATGTAGGACATAGATACTTAAATCTGCCCAACGCCAAATTTCATCAATATTATTATATTTCATCAATATGGTGTTTTCTACATTAGGGAGCATTGAAGGCTCTTTACTACCCACATTTCTGGTTACAGTATCCGGTATTTTTAAGGCCATTTGGCTCAACGTGTTTTTGCTAAGTAGAGTCTGTTTTCTGCTCTAAATGATAATTTTCAAAATAAATTTAGTCTTGCTATTGTAACTAAATGCTATCATAAATATACACACTCCGTATTGCATGCAAAAAGAATAAATAGTAATAAGAAGACTAATAAAAACTGCTAAAGAAATGAGTTCTTTCCAAATATAGCAACTATATTGCTTTTTTTAAAAATAAAAAAAACAACTAAATATCTATAAATAACTAAAACAACAGCAAAATGCAGCCTATTTGAGCTCAGAAATTATATAATTTATTTCTTTTATTGAAAACAAAATTATCTGTTTGAAAATATCGCCTTGCCCAATAAATTATAGTAAGCAGCTGTAAACTTACAGCCTGAAAGTTGTGAAGGTAAAGAGCTTGAGATTTGTTTATATTTGTATTGAAAACACTATCTATAAGTTGATTATATATTTAATAAGATATTGTAAGTTGGAGTCAATTGGCTCTCTTGATGAGGAATAATCTAGATTAGATAATAAAATAAATAATAAAAAGAAAATGGAACTAGAGCTTACCTGTTTAAGAGGACAATTTTTATCAAAAGCTCTAAAAGGAAGACAGTTGAATCTTCATCAAAAGTGCTGCTAACAGATATGGGTGAGTCGGGAGCATGGCACACAAAGATCAATGTCTGAAAATGAATTAAATTAATCTTTCAAGTTACTCACTAGAAGGTCATTACAGCATAATCCAGTTAGGCCTGTATTCAGAAACCTTGCTGATTGAGGTTAGAATTTAAGCCCCAATCTTAAATCTATATTCCTCAGCCATGCCAAAATAAAAATAAAAAAAGAGAGATCATACTAAAAAAGTGGTAACCACAAACACCAATATCTTTAGTATGGTTGGAGAGCTGATTAATTTTATTAAGCACGGTCAGTCAACTTTTTATTATTAACTTGAAAACATTTTAAGCATAGAAAACTAATTTTTTAGATAGATTTCATTAAAAAAATACTTTTAAATTATATATTTGATTATTTTAGTACAGATTATTAAAAACCAAATTTATAAGTATGACAGTAGTCTTTGTGCTCTGCCAAATAGTCTACTGGAAAAAACAGCTATAAAACTACTTTGCTTGTATATGGGAGAAAAAACTATCCAATTAAATATCCAAATAAAATTTATGTGCACGACTTTAATAACTACTGAAAGAAAAATATTGAGAAAGAAAAATTTAATTCTGATTATTTTTTCACATTCACTTATATCAAAGTTTTATACGATTCGATGAATTATTTGAAAATATTACAAAAATGCACTGAAACTATAGATTTCTGCCATAAACATAGATTGTTTTATTTTAAAAAGTATAACGAGAACCCATATTCGTGTACACTAATCTAATAATGCATCAGTAATGATTAAAATTTGCTTTCAAAGTGAAATTTAGTACCAGTATATATAGTAGTTGGTTCGCACACTAGACTTAATTAATTCCCTCTTCTCATTAAGTGTTGTTTCGAATGCAAGGTAAAAATTTTTTTTTTTTTAATTAAACATTTTTTTTCTGATAAAAAGGAACATATTACATTTTATTAGTTATCTATTAATAAATGTAGAGTTTATAATAAGAAGTATTTAATTAATTTTACCAATTTCAAATACTACTTTGTTTATATATATGTATGTATGTATATATATATATATATATATATATTTTATTTTGCTTGTACATTATTTTAATCATTGTAATAAACAAGGTTGCTACTCAAATAAAATAAAATTTCTTGACTTTTCCAGATTTGCTTTTAAAAAACTCCAGTCTAATATCACAGCATATACTGACAGTGTTGTGGACAAAATATACAATGAATCACAAAAAGTTAATATTTGTAATTTAGACATTATGTTGTAAATTTTACATCAACTAAAAAATATAACACAACACAGGGGGAAAATAGCATTACAGACAATAGAAATATATGGAAGAGAAAAAAGTGTTTTTTTTTTTTTTTAAATTTTATTTTATTATTTATTTATTTATTTTTTTAATAGTCGCCTTTTTGCAAACACAGTAAAATAAAATTTTTGTTTTATTCCCGCAAATAAGGAGTCAATAGCAAAGTTTTCTGATGAAATACGCCTGTTTAATTTTGTATCCTTTTTTAATTTTATTTTATACATTGCACCTGCATGATGAGAAAGATGCAAAAATGAAGAAGGGTGAAACTTTTTTTTTTTTTTAAAAAAAGGATAAAATTATAAAAATAAAAATTATAAAGATAAAATTATAAAAAATAATCTGATTCCATAAATGAATCATTAACTCATAATTAATAATAAAAATTAACTTTCTATTAAAACTAATATGTAAAGCAAATTAAATAAAAATTAACCTAATTAATGTTAAAATTTGTTATTAATAAATTTATTAGTGTATCTGCTACATAAAGATATCCTAAATCACAAATACTAGTTCATGAAGAAAAAGTTTTTTAAAAATACTAAATCCTCTCACAAAACTAATAAATATATAAGCATTCTGAATTATATAGTAATTAAAATCTTATAGAATCAGCTAAATAAACTACCCAAAATGCGACAATTGGATAGGATTACCCTCTTAATTGGATAGGATTACCCTCTAATTTAAATTTCTTTATATAGATTTAAAAAAATTTGTTCCCCCCCCCCCCCAAAAAAAAAAACCTTTTATGAAGAAGAAAAAATCGAAACATTACAGAGAGAAAACATAAAAAATTTACCTACGTCTTATGTTAAAATTAATAGGAAGTGCATAGCTGCCACATGGATCCAGTAGATTGTATGAAATAATATAAATTTCATGATAATTGTTGCACCAAATATTTAAAACATAGGGAATTTTATAGTCATCAAAATAGAAAAACTGCAATATTTTCCAATTATGATTGACATACTTGAAATGTTATGTATTATGTTTACTCATAATTTCAAATATTACTAGACATATAATTCATCAAAGATAATTATAAGATTTTTTGAAATTCATTTCAAAAAAGAGAGTTTTGAATAAAAATAAACTAAACATTTTAGAACAAAAAAAGTTTTGAACTGATTTCTATAAATGAGGTTTACTTCATTATGTACTATTAGCAATACTTATTTAATTATTTAAGCAAGCAAGCAATAATCTGTACAAAAATTCTATTCTTATGGGATTTTTTTAGGAAACTTACTACTCAATTTTAGGGAATTTTTAAAAAAATGTACAAAAACCAGGAGACTTTTAAATAAATCAGTAGATCAGGAAAAACTAGCAAAATCCAGTAGAGTTGGCAGCTGTGGAAGTAAATAATCAATGATACCAAAAGTAAGCTTAATCATCTTCCAATTTCTTTGACAGAGTACATATTCAAGCGTAAATCAGTTTAGAACAAAAAACAAAAACGTTAAAAAACATGTCTCTTTATTGTAAAATAAAAAACAAATTAGAGATATAATACGAGACGGCAAAAGCATACAGGAAAAAAAGGAAAGTTCAAATTATGTAACTATATTTTATTATCATTAAATGTAAGAAATAAAAGAACAATAACCTGAAATAAAAATAAAAGATTAAAATAACATATTTCTGCCCATTTATCATAAAAAAATATAAAAAATTTCGGAATAGATATAAAGAGTCGATCAGAGTAAATATTTGCGCTGTTTTGCAGCCTCTTCACAACATTCAAATTAAAAAAAATGGCCCTTACACAAAATTTTAATTATAAAAAATGGTTTATTCACAAAATTCTAATTTGTAAAAACGGTCCCTTCAAGAAATTTAAACTTGTAAAACCAGCCTCTTCACGAAATTTTATGGCGAATTCTCGGAATAAACAGCGGGAAAGAACGTGATTTTATGACACCGTCATTATAAATTGAACGCCTCGAAACTCAAATTTGTGTGTCGCAATAGCGTGTTTAACATATTGGGGTTTAGAAAACTTTGTGGAAAAAACCGATAAAAATGGTGAATTACAAAACGAAAAAATAACCACTGAACACCGCGAATTTACGATGGAATTATATTTTATCATGAAACAAATTATGTCAAAGATTGATAACTCAAAGTCAAACGTCCCAATAATAACATTGTATTAAAAATATCAGAATTTGAACCCACCTGAAAAGGGCCGTAAAAATTATAAATAACTGCTGAAAAAACTATCACCAAACATCGTAGCAATGAAAGCATCGGAAAATTAGAATTTGAAATATGAATGTTGTAACAACATAGTATAACAAAAATATCGGAATTCATAAAATTATGTGAAAAGAGCTAAAAAACTATCAACAAACAATGTGAAATTACGATAGTTTATAACCTCCACCTTTTTCGGCAAAATAAATCTCCCCTTCATAATATTTGAATTATCCTAAAATTCAAATTTGGTTAAGCCAGTTTTAAAATTTTTTTTTTAAAAAACCTTATATAAAATCTAGCTATTAATAGAATATAACTAAACTTTGTAACCTATGTTTTTATTTTTTACTTTAGGACAAATTTTTTTTTTAAAAATTGGCTTCATTATTTAATTATAATGTAAGTAAACTAAATAGTAATGCATAGTTTGTACTAGTTAACATAAATTTGGTGTAATATTGTGGACTTTTACATTAAATATTCATGTTAAATTGTTTTTATTATATTTTTATTTTATAATCTTATTTTTTATTGTGAAACAATTGTTGAAAAGTAATTATTTATAATTGTTCCAAACATAATTTCACCATATAATTATTTTGAAAAATTACAAATCTTAATTTGTTTTGTGCAATTCACATTAAAAATATTAAAAAAAAACCTCTCATATTTAAGCAATATTTTATTACAGCTAATAATTTTAAAAATCTTGAAATAAATAACGTAATAAAAATTAACAGCACTGAAAAAAAAATTAATAACTATCACCAAAGCTTTTTTTGGCTTTCATAAATGTGGGAAAAATAGCTAATAGAAAAATAAACACAAAAAAGTTTCACAGTTTTTTAATACAATAAAAAAATTAATTAAAAAATAAATTACTGCATTAAACTGAGAGGGGGAAAAAAAAACACTTAAAATTTTTTTCATGTAGAATTTTTTTTTTTCTTCATGTGTAGTACCTTTTAACAGCAGAAGAAAAGATAACTTTACTTTGTTATCTATCACCTGCATAAAAATAAATATTTGTTTCAAACAGTTTTTGCAATTGATTGGATTTGATATGTCAAAACAGATGATATTCACAATACATCCTTTATTTAAATTAGCAAGGTCTCACACATACACTTGAATACTATATGACAACCCCTAAGCCAGGATTTACACTAATCTAAGTATAAGAATGTGCTTAAACTAAGATAATTTCTGGATAAAGGGCCTTAGTGAGAAAATTAAACATAAATAAAAAGCTTCATTTGTAAATAAATACATTAAACATAACTATTTTAACAATGACGCCAATTGCTTCAACATAGAAATCACTCTCCTATTATTTCTTTTCAATTTTTTTAAACTAAAATCAGCAAATCACTGTTTCTTTTTCTAATATAAATATATATATATTTATTTAAAAAAAAGGAAAGATGCGTAAATGAAGAAAAAATAATCTCTAAAATCCTCACATCTTATTTTTAAAAAGGAAAAATAAAGTGGCTTAATAACAGAAATGTAGCATGTATTCTACTAACAAAACTAATAACACTCAAAACTACTATTACATCAGTACAATTAGAGCCAGCACAGACTAATATCTATAGTTTAATTTCATTCACAGAGAGGGCGATGTTAAAGAACATGAAGCAGCAGTATGTTGGGAATGGAATAAGCATTTATTTAGCAAAAAGGAAATGGTATTCACAGACATAAGGTTTATCTTTTAGGTCACCCTACTTCCTTACTTTAACTAATTCTTGAAGAGAATCCACTCTGAGGAATTTGCTTTCTGTGAACAACTGTTCACAGTGGCATTCGATAATACAATCCTCAGCGTTTTGCTTCAAAGCCTCATCTTCTTGAGTTGGTTGCCTTTGAGGTGACTCAGAGTTAGAAACAATGTAAGAGTAAAAAGAGCTGAACAGACCAGATTCAGCACGAGGTATGATGGGGACATCTTCTCGGATCAGGGATATCACTCCTTTAGAATTGACAAAATCTTCAGCCTGAAATATAATAATCAGCTTTACTAAAAATGCTACCAAACATAAAGATGAAAAAAAAAAAAACACTTTTATACATTACCAATATACTTTAATTATCAGGGGTCTGCTCAGGCCAAATTTACTACTATTTAGCAGTACCTTCACAAATTCAACTTTAGGAATTTTACAAAAAAAAAAAATTCTTAGGATTTTATTTCTGTATCCCGTGAGAAACGATAAATCCGTATTTTTGTGTTGATTTTTAAATATAATTTTAAATTTGTACAAATTATGTCTAAATTTTCACAAAATAGGTACCTCCCAGAAAAACCTAGACAGACCCCTGATTATTATCATAGTTATGTATAGCTGAAATATCATAACAAAACTATTACAATGGGAAACAAATCTTTTTTGCTTTATTGTTGCAGGAGATTTTTTAACATACTGTAGATATTTTCATATTGCTGATTTCAAGCATGCAATTGGTTTCTCTCTTCAAGCTACAGTTTTTTTTAAATGACACTTTTTGTTAAAATGAACAAGTTTAAAAATGTTTTATACAGCAAGTGTGTTGTACTTACTAAACTTCAAAGGGAGTTAGGGCACATTATCAGGATTTAAATTCAGGATATGTTGTCATATATTCGCTATTATGACGCTTCATGATCTTATTCCCTAGTATGACCTACATGTGTTTACTTGTGCGCTTTTGAATAGGTCCTAATAGGGAGTTTAACTATTATGACCTGCTCAGAAAAACAGTTCATAATAGGAAAGCGCCCCTAGTCACTAGGACACCATTTCGTGCATGGAATTTACATCCTGATGATGTGCCTTAACTTCCCATGAAGTTTTATCGCAATATTTACGCAACAAGCCTGTATATAATGTTTTAAAACTTGTTCATTTCAACAAAAAATAGTTTAAAAGAATCTTTATGTAAATTTAAGTATGAGTAAAACTAATTTTAGATTTATTCAAATTTGGTTAGAATAAATATTTGTATAAGTGCAACAAAAAATTTGTTCTCCAGTGATATTAATAATTTCATTTTACCATACATTTAAAATAAAGAAAAACAAACCTTAACTGGCATATTATGAAAGAGAATAATAATAGGAAGTGGTCTTTTAATTAATAAGTGGTAACATTTAAATTAATAATTCGCAGTATTATTATTAGCAATGCAAAATATAAAAATCATAAAAAATAAACCTCAAGTAAAAGAAAACTGTTATAAGTGATTTTGTTTTTATAACTTGAAGGTATAACCAAAATTTTCCTCAAACTATTGTTAATAATTTTAATTTGCAATTGATAAAAATAAATATTAATGATAGCTAATATTAATAATGATCCTCCTGGTCTATAACAGGATGTCGAGGTAATGCTTTATTTTTTTTTTAATACAGGAAAAATAACCATTTTAGTACCACTACTTCATTTTAATTTACTTTAATTTTCAAGTTCATAAGATTGGTTTAGTATTATTAAGCAATTGTCTTTTTCTGACTTTAAACAATACCTCCACAAGTTCCTTAGGTAGTAAAGAAGCCTTGAAAAGCTGCAAAACACAATCTAGAATGTTTTTCCATCCTTCTCTTAAAATATCTCCATGATGGTGTGCAAGTAAAAACATTGCTTTTGTTGCTATCTGGGCTTTTGTGTTACTTCCAAAAGAGAGAGGTAAGGTTTTGGGAGTCTAAAATGAAAGATGTGACACACTCATTTGAAACATTTGTTTTTGAATCGTATCAAGATTCTGCTTCAACAAACATAGTTAAAAGAAGGACATGATTTTCTGGCTTTTTTTAAAACACAAAATAGGTCTTTTGTTTTTTGGTAAATTTAAATGTGATGAATCTTTCTGTTTGATCCATCTTTGTGTTAAAACTCATAAGACAGTCCTAGAGAAATTCTTGTGCACTAAATGCGACAAAGGTCAGTAGTGACCCATATCAGAAGATTTTACAACACATTTACAGCTCTGCATTAAAATTAAAGGTGATCACTTAAAAAATGCATATTTAAGTTAGAATTTTATGTTAATTTGAAAGTTGGGTTGTGTTATTTTAATAAATAAAATTATAGAATACATGCCCATAAGCCATAGATAGGGTTGTCGCGGTGCGAATTTCCGCAAAATTGTCCTCTTTTTTTTTTTTCTCTAAAATCAGCGAATTTCTCAATATGTTTTGATTTGTGTGAAAATTGCTTAAAATTGTAATTTTTTTTTCATTTTTAATTTATTCTTTTTATTTAACAGAATTTTTTACTTTTCTGAAGATTTAAATTGAACATGTAAAATTGATTAGATATTTAGGGGAGTAAATCAATAGCGAAATGACAAGAAAATAGTTCAGAGATAATCACAATCTTGTCAAGTAAGGTGGTCTTTCTACACTTAGGGAGGGTAATAGACTGATATGATTACTTTCCTGAAGTCAGTAAGAGTACAAAAGAAATTGGAATCACAAAAGAAGGAAAATGTTATAAATCAAATCCTTGATAGAAAAATTGTTACACAGGCTTATTGGACTGGGCAATGAAATTTCTGCCTTTCTACATATCCAGACAATTTTTCCTGCACGGCTTCTCGTGATTTCTTAAATAGGGATCAGTTTCTTAGAAGAGAGGAAGATAAGGCTTTTGTAACTAGTAGTTTGAATGTAGAATGTTAGAGTTTTCACAGCAATTACATCATACAAAGCAACTGTCAAGGAATTGCGCATTGATGAAGGACAATTGATCAGGTTTTGGAAAAAGACAAAGCATAAATGAGAATAATCTGAGATAGTACAATACTTTGTACCAAACTTCTGTTCATTTAAATAAAAATATTAATATTGCTTGAAATATTTTTTAAGCTTTTTTTTTTTATTTGCGCAATTTCTGTCTTTTGCATCATTTATATAGTAAATTTTTTTATGTTTAGAATCTGCATAATTTTCAACATTTTTCCAAAAATTTAGGGTCTTTTCTCCCGCCACAAACTTGCAGCCCTAACCATAGATAGCTAAATATCATAAACTAATAATTTTATGTTATCACCAGCATTGAACAGCTAAAGAATAAAGAATAAAGGGAAAAACTCACTTTTGAGACTGATATTTTGATAGAACTAATTCATATTTATATTACAAAACCATAAGAACGTATCACAATTAGCATGAGGGCAAAAAGATTCTAGATCATGATCTACTGGAGATATTTGACACACTTACTGAGAATAGTACATGAATCAACCCAATGGGATTAAAACCTTATTGAGACGTGAGTCGTAATCTATTCTCTGAACAAACATTTTAAGAGAAGGGGAACGCTTAGCGAACTTGAGAAAGTTAAATTCAGAATGTAAAAACAATAAAGAGAGTTGTTAAGAAAACAGCTCTTCCTATTATGTTAGTTACCCCACTGCCAAGGTATAATGTAACCTATAATTATTTAGTCTAAACTAGTGATTATCAAAGCATGCACCCCATCCCCCACTAGAGAGAGATAATTAAGAGTGTTCTTATTAATACAAACTTAAATGACCAATACAAGAGTTAAATTAATTTTTATCACTCATTTTTTATCAGTCATACATTTACTTTTGAGGGTTAATAAAATGAGCCTCAAAAAAGTTAGGCTCCATTAACTTTTTAATTAAAACCCGAAATGTACATTAAAAAATTCCCTTTAAAATTGGTTTATATCAAAATTTTAAAAATATATTTACCAAACAGAAAACGTTAGTTTGTGAAGTACAAAATATCACTGATATTAAAAAACAATCTTATCACACCAACAGCAAAGAAGATTTTAACATATGTGAAAAGAATATTATGATGTATATTGCAGAGACTCTAACCTCTGCTGTATTCATGAGTGTACTGAACTTGCATAGAGAGATTATTAAATTATCAAAGACATCACTCATCCCATAGTGAGCAGCAATCATGGCACATTTCTTGAATCCCTTCACTGTTTTATCCATTATAGATGGCTCAAAGCTTTTATCAAAGATGAAAGAGAGTGCAGCAACTGTTGGCCCCCAGATTAATGAAAACAGATCATGATCAAATACGCCATTCGGAGTGTGAATGAATTTTCCATCTTTGCTGTTACCTCTACGCAGAAGCACCTGAAAAAAAATTTTTTTTACATAACAAAAATTCTGCTCAGAAAAATAAGAGTGGTTAACAGGAAATAGCCAGTACCTTCCACAAATAATTCTCTCGAACAATTCCAGTTTGTTCAGCTGGCATAACAATTTCTTCATTCCTATTAGTAAAATAAAATCTTAAATACTACTTAATTTTCGATATTTAATAGCTTGCAAGTGGTTGAGAAAAAGATAACAATAAGCAGAAGAACACTTGCAAGAAGAAAACTCATATGAAAAGATAAAAACCTACCTTAATCTGTCCAGCCCATAAAGAAAAATTCATTTTATAAATGAAAAAATGAAATATTTGTCAACACTTTATTATTATAGCATTACAGAAAATCTAGCTCAAATTTGACACAAATGACATTCTTTGTAGTCCAGAATAATTTTTTGATCTAATAGATAGATTTTCAAAGTGCAAATCGAAAAGTGATCGAAAGTTACTAGATCGAAGATATAGTTCGAAAGGTGATCTCAAATACACTAATTATTTGGGGCTATTTATTAATTTAATGGAACAGACACAATTTATTTGAATAAATATACCTTTTCTTTTGATGAATTTGGATTCTCAAAATATGTGGAGGGTGAATAAATACAATCTGCGAAATATAGTCTCAATTGATGTATAAGTAGGAGAGCAGATGAAAATTTGTACTCCTTAATGTCACTTTTACTTTTTGCATGTTTCGCCATATCTTGTGTACTTTTCAAGCAAATTAAAATGGTTGTACAAAAATGTACAATTTTATCCAAAGATAATTTGATATAAAAATAAAATTTAATAATTATTTTTTTTACCAATTTATTTAATAACAGTAAAAAAGAAAATTGAGTTTTAAAGTATGATGAATGTGAAATTTAAATGATATCAGTAGAATAGTTTCAGAGATATTTAATTATAAAAGTTGCAAACCAAAAATTAGATTTATGGAGAACATGACAGATTTTATTCAAGTTTCATATTTTATCATTTAAAATGACATATACATTAATGCTGTGAGTACCTCACAATTCAAAAGTTCAAAGCAAATCCCTGAGGGTTAAAATTTTTTTTATCATCATACATAAGATAATACCTTACCCAATAAGTCTTTGGTTAAGCTAAGGAATTTTTTCTTTTTTGGAAATTAAGCCTTATTTGTCAACATACTCCTCTTCGAGAAAGATACATTCATTCCATCGCTCTAGATTTTCAATACCTATTTTTAAGAATGATTTGTCTTCTTTCAAAATAGTATCAAAAATAACTTCTTTATTTGAGCCTTTCCTGGAGCATCTTTTTAAGATCTGCAAAGAGCCAGTAGTCATTAAAGGGCAGGTCTGAAGAGTATGGTGGATGAAGTAATTCATTCAATATAACCTAGTTTTCCCCTGACCTTTGATAAGTGGCCTTGTCTTGGTAAAGCAGAACTTTTTTTCTTCTCATGTTTTTCTTGATTTCCTCGCTCAGTGGATCCAATAATGCCATGTAATATTTAATATGATAGTTTTATCGTTTTCAAGATAGTTAATGAACAAAATACCATGCACGTTCTGAAATATGGAAGCCATAACCTTGCCAGATGACTTTTTTGAGATTTTGGTTGCTTTGGACAACTTTCACCAGCTGCTTTCCTCTTATTTGAAGATCTTTTTGATTCAAGAGTGATCTTTTTGATTCACATAAATATTGATCAAGTAGTTTCATCTTTTGTCACATAACGACGAAAGAAATCCTTTTTAATCTTGCTTTAAAAGTTCCAAACAAAGTTCTGAATTGTAGACACATTGTTCTTTTTGGTTGAGTGTGAGAAAACGCTACACCTATTTTGAAAGCAACTTGCACATGGTCACATTTTTATGTAAAATTATAAACACACTGCCTTCTGATATCCATAACTTTACTCTTCCAAAGCTATTTTAGGAACTTTTTTGATACTTTCTGGAACACTAGTTGATTTTAAAATGACTTAAGCGTTCAGCATCATCAGTGTCTTCACGACTGTGTTTAAATCTAGCATGTCAGTCAATATTAGTTTATTACCTTGGTGCAGAGTCTCCTGAACACTTATCAAGCCACCGTGATTTGCTTCATCAGTACTTTTCCCCATCAAAAAACTATTCTTAATCAAACCACGAAATTCTTTTTTTATCCAATGTTTTAATAATTACAAAAATAGGGTCACTAAAACCACTTCTAACCTCTAAATTAAACAAATTATCAGAATGACATGAAATTTTGACAATTAAGGTTTGAAAGTTGCTACTTTCCGCAAATCATATGGTTCTGTTAGCAGTGGTGTCATTTATGTGTCAGACTTCAATAAATAAAAAATAGAAATCAGAATAAGATAAAATATTATTTAAAGATTACAAAAGTGAATTCAATAACATATGAAATATCTACTTTATTGAAGTGTAAATCTCCTCCAATAAATTCTCGTCAAAGTCATTTCCTCCATTAACTCCCTTCAAGTTCTTTTTAAAATCCTACAAATGAAAATATATACATACATAGATTTATGAAGAATGGGAAAAATACTTATTTAAAAAGTATAAGCTTTAGTAAAGCAAGTATAAGCTCTTAACCAATCATCTAGATTATTTGATAACTACTATTTAAATTAAAACAGTGTATTGGCTTTCATAACAAAAATATTTTCTTAGTGGTTATTCTGTTAATAGTTAGGTAATAATTAACGAAATAGCCTGATTGTTTTTTTGCACAGAAAACCATTTTATCACATCTTATTTATCAAAAAAAAAAAATGTCACTTAAAGCTTTTTACAAATTTGCACAAGTAGCTCTGGAGCTGATCTTTTTGGGTGTTACTTAACTTTCACTAAAAAAACTCATATCAAGTTATATAACATCTGTCTATAGGACATTTCAGACACTTCAATATAAAACACATTTCATACAAAGTTACGACACAAATTTGAAACTAAAATTTTTCTTTAAAAAATATACCACTTGTTTGGTAATAAATAGCAAAAGTTTTGGTTATCACAGGTTTTATCATATTTTATAAAACTCTTATAATAAGCAACTACAAAAGTTTCATCTACATTCTTCACAATTGATTTACTATTCATAGAAACTTTTCTTTATTTTATTTTTACTTCAACAACAAACTGTACACAATATATCATGCATGGAGAAACATTAGTTAAATTGTTGCACACAATTATCTTCATAATTGAGCAAAGTATAATATTCTATAATAAGAATCGTTCAGATACAAAATTTATTAAGCTCCATCCATCTTTAGTATTCTTATTATTTACAGGAAGTTAAAATAGCTTCAAAAAACAAAAGGTATTTTTACTTTCAACAAAAAGCTCAATAAAGAAATTATGAATTCTTGGAAGACCCTAATAAATAATTTTTTTAACCCCCCCCCCCCAAAAAAAATGAACAAATAAAAATTTGAATAACACTTCTCAAGTTGAGTGGGTGGATGAAATAGAATACCTAATAAATTAAAAATATATATTTATTAATGAAATTGGGAGAAAGAGCTAAATAAGGAACATAACTTACATCAAAAGTCATAGGAATGTTTTGCTTCTTCACATTGTGATTATGCTGATCAACATTTAGCATGATTATGGCATAAGCTAGAGTAAAGGCGGCATCATTATTAGCAAAGGGCTGATTGTTACTTCTCTAAAAATGAATAAATAATAAAAAAATTAATGATTAAGAAAAAGATAATAAAGATAAATATTAAAAAAGAAAAAAAATCATAAAGGAACTCGTTATGTTTAAATTTTACATAAATATTGAAAAATAAAAATTATATTTGTTAATCAACTAAAAAAAGCTGCAGTGAGCTTACAAAGCCAATTTCAGTATTCAGTTTTTGATTTACTTGAAATTCTTATTCAAACTGTATGTAATAACAGTTCTGAATAGTTAAAATCCTAAAATTATTAAATTTTCTCTACTTGTTTAAAGTTATATATTATACAAAGAGATATTTTCCGAGCAAAAATAAAACTTTTCCCTTGACATTTGTGATTATTTTTTAAATTTCTTACAATATTTTTAAATACCAATATTTATTTATTTATTTTTTATTTTAAAGAGGAAAGCATTTCTGCAACAGCCCGTTGTGGGCCAAGAAGGTCATGGCAGTTAACGCTCCACAATTTCATCATGATGGTGGCAATGTGGTTAGCTTTATATATTGAATTAAAAGTGTGGGTCTATAAAAAAGCTATTTGAAAAAAAATATTTTGTATATATATATATATATATATATATATATATATATATATATATATATATATATATATATATATATATATATATATATATATATATATATATATATAAATATGGGTCATTCTCATAAAAACAGTTATTTTCATGTCCCCAGTATATTTTATGCTTGTTTTACAACTTATGGAAAAAAAAAATTTTCAGGGAAAGTGTCTTTCAGAATGCAGACTAACAAAAGAATAAAAGTAAAATTATCAATTTTTATTTATTTTAGGTAATTAAAATATACCAATATGTCATTCCCTCACTTGTCCCCACTGTTGATTTAAAAAAAGAAAAAATTGTTTTTTAAATTAAAAAAAAATTACGAATTTGTGCTTTTTATTTCAGAATATTGAAATAAAGAATTCAGAAAATCAATTTTAAACTTAATTTCTGATAAAAATATTGCCACAGCACTATTTTAAACTTTGTCCCTAGTGTTTTGCGTCATTCCCTCACAACAATGTTCGTATCACCTACAATCTTCTTAGAATTAAATATTTTAATAAAAACTTTAGCAGTTAACAACTGGCATCATAGAACAAAATTGCAGTATGTTTCCATCTTCAACTTAAGTAAGCCTTGCTGTGGAATAAATTTGAATTAATCAAACCAGGTAAAATTTTTTACATTTGTCATTCCCTCATGTCGTTTTTTAAAGTAAAATAAAATACAACTTCAAGAGGATAATTATATGTTGCTTTCTTGTATGAATATAATTGTTTGTGATTAATTTCAAAAAATCAATTAGGCTTAATTATTATTTTTAAATTTTATTAAATTTGTCATTCCCTCACTAATATATAAAATGAGGGAATGATGCTAAAGTGAGGGAATGATTCGAGATGAGCATATTATGAAATTTTTTTTTGTTTTTGGATTTTTTTAAAAAAATAAAATAGGTTATATAATAAATTTAATTGGTTTTTAATGAAGCACTATGTTTGCAAGTAGGAACTAATTTTAAAACTTTAGCAAAGACTCACAGAGAAAAAAAGTTATTTCATAGACTTTTAAGTGGAAAAATTCTGAAAGAGTACAGAGCATTGTGCTTTTCAAAGCGATTTCTGAAATACATAAGAATCGGCAACATAAAGAATCGGCAAAATCAAAATTAAATAAAAATAACATAACTTATGAAACTTCAGAAAGCTTTGTTGCTTTTTTGAATCTGATGATGTATCCAGATTGTGCTCAGGTAAAAAGGAATGTGTCACAAGAAAAAAGATAAAGAAGCAAAAGAGAGTGCATCTTGATACATCTTACATCCAATTTAATTAAAGAGCTAGAGGGCAACTTACCAAAATATATGGTCCATATTCCAAATATAGTTCATCAGTATAAAACTATGAATGAACTCAAAAAACAATTATCAACAGATTCAATACTAGTACACATTGATTTTAGCGAAAATTATCGTTGCAAATATAGTGAAGTCAGTGCTTTTTGGAAGTGGTAGGCAACAGATAACTACACACTCAGGAGTTTATTACAAAAAAGAAGGTGATAAAGTAGTTTCCAACTCTTTTGCTACAATAAGTTTCTCACTTCGACATGATGTAACAGGAATATAGACACATCTCAAACCAATTTTTAAGTGGATTTTGAGTACAAATGAAGTAAAACATGTTCATATGCAAAGTGATAGGTCATCAGCCTAATATAGAAACAGAAAAATGTTTCATCTGATATCCCAACATATAAAACTCCTGGTATTCTAAACTTTACTTGAAACGATAATGAATCCAGACATGGAAAAGGAGCTCCCGATGGAAAGGGAGCTGTTATGAAAGGAACAGCAGATCGGAAAGTGGCAGAAGGAAAAGATGTGCATAATTACAAAGCACTTGTTTCTGTATTAAAAGAAAATTGCTCAGTAACTTTATTTGAAGTTACAAATGAAGACATAAAAAAATGTGATAAATTAATTGAGGGAGAAATAAAACCATTCTATGAAAGTTCATCAAGTTGCATATAGTTCAAGGAATAACATATTGAATTTTCATTTTCTTTCGTATTTTGCATGTGATGCATCAATTTTGTGTAAACATTATAATTTGGGAACTGCATATGAGCATGAGTCTAAAATCTCTGTTTCATTATGCGCTAGCAAAAACCGAAATACAGAGGAATACAAAATAGAAGATTAGGTGCTAGTTGAGCATGAAAAACTTTTATATCCGAAATACAGAGGAATACAAAATAGAAGATTAGGTGCTAGTTGAGCATGAAAAACTTTTATATCCCGGAGAAGTAAAGATCTTACATTCAAAAAATGTAACAATTGATGTAATGGTTCCCACAAATGTAGGAAAATGCAAATGGTCCTTTCCAAAAGACATACATAGCTACAGAAAAACAGACATCAAAAGAAGAATTCTACCACCCATTCCATGTGACAATCCTGCCAGTCAATTTTATTTCCCAAACCTGTAAAAACTATTAAATATATAAAACTAAACTATAATAAATATTAGATATACTTAGTATGTTAACATTTTCAAACTTGAGGTGCTGTAACTTAGAGAAAAACATGTATTAAAATAAAATATCATTCCCTCATTATTAGTGTCATTCCCTCACTTTTTAAATAGTGAAATTAATTAATTAATTTAAATATTAAGTATAATATAAAGGATATATATTTTCTTTTTAATGCCATTACACATTTCTATTAATATAAAAAGTTTCAGAGCTTTTTATTTACTTTACTTTTTTGGGATTTTATGATCAGAAAAATGACAGTTTTCGTGAGAATGACCCTATATACATAAATGATTAAAATACTTAAAATCTATCAATTTTGATTGATTAAAAAGACAACAAAGATTCTTGGGTTGGGCAGAATTAAACCATTAATGAAGATACACAAGCAGGTTGGTTAATATGCTAGCTTTTTGCTAATATACTTTATAATTCGGGGTCACGCCAGTATGGCAACAATTGTCACTAAAATCATATGCATGGAATACAAAATTATCACCTTGAAATATGCTTGATTACAAAATAGTAGCAAAAAATAGTTTTTAGTTCAAATTTTATGCATTTGAACATATTTGTACTAATTTTAATTGTTCAATCTGTAGGTTAGGTTTTAGTTCAGTTAGATTTCAAATGGAATAACCGAAAGTGCCTGGTACAGAAATTTTTACATGTTGGAATATAAAAATTTACATGTTATGCTGTTCGTGTATAAAACAAAATTTTTTATTCCTTTAAAAGAAACTTTATTCATAATTTTTAGATAATAAATTTTTAATATAATATTTTGCTAGATTTTACTTTATATGCTTTCCTCATTTATTTATTTGATCTCAGTATTTTAAACTGTATTTGCTAATATTATTTTAGTTTTTTTTCACTTAAGTTAAATCCTTATGGGATAATAAATCGAATTAGTTTCAGTGTGTAATAAATGACAATTAATCATTTTTGATGTGTATCATAACACAAACTATGCAATTGTTCGATTTTTCTCCCAAGTTTGTCTACCATATTAAATTTTTGGACCACAAAATTAATACCTTATTAGAGCATTGCTTGTGTTAACCCTTTTATAATTTACTTTATAATTATAATGTTAGCTTACATGCCAATGTTCAGCAAAATGCTCCATGATTAAAGAAATAAGAGGGGCTTCTCCAGGTAAACGGAAAGTCTCCAAATATTGTCTCAAAGCTTCATCGATTCTAGTACCTTCAAAAGCAAAAGATCTGAAAAGGAATGCTAAAATCAAACAAATTTACAGATGTATGACATTTTACATATAACTATTTTAATACCACTATGGACAAGATTTATTCAAAAAATTATGCTAATTACTATTGTTATTAGGTTTATTAGGATCTTGATAACTAGGTAGACATTTCTCAAATAGACTCAACCCTTTGGTAAATATTTCGAAATCTCAATTGTATTTTAATAAAAATTTCAAAGTACTTAAGCTATGGTAACTTGGCTTAAAAAAAAAAAAACATAAAAGCGAGTACATCACTGATTCATAGTCAATAAGTTGAATGATTTGCTTTAGAGAGGATTGATGCTATGGGGGAAGGACAAGGTTAAGTCCTACATAGAGAAGATAGATACTTTGATATTACAGTGTATCAATCAATCAATCATAATCAACATAACACTAATTTAAGTTATATAGAATTGAAACATTAAAAAAAAATATTGCATACCAACAATTACCTGCAGAAGAGTGAAAATATTACAGAATGATCCAAAAAACATGAAGAAACATCAATTCATAGGGCCATTTAAAAGTTATTAAGAAATCAAGTGTTTTATTTAATTACTACAAAATCCAAAATATTTTTAAGAAAGAAGAAGATTATTGCTCACTTCACAAATGCTTCAAGAACCTTCAAATTTTTTCTGTTGCTGATATATTCTCCAATCATTTTTTTGTCTAACTGTGGATTATCTCTCAAGAAAGTTGCAACTTCTTGGGGATCCAAAGGATCTTTCAAAAGTCCATGCTCTTGCAGGAATAAAATGCCTTTTGTTGGTTGTGAATTAAACTGCTCAGTTCCAGTTATAAGAATCTATAACAACAATACACTTTTTTTTAAATGAAGAATAAAAGTACTTTTCTAAGAGCTTTTTTCTTTAAAAAAAATATTATTAATATTAAAACATTTTTTATAGAAACCTAAAATTAAAAATAATAATAAAGCTTTTATTCTAATACCTATAATAAAGAACTAAAGTTTTTAATAAAAAACAATTTTAGAACTTTTAAATAAGAACTATAATTGCAAATATAAATTATCTGAAATAACAATCAAGTCTTTCTCATACAAAGCTGCAGAACAAAAGCACTTTTATCAATGATAAACACAACCAAATTTCAATTATTGCTCACGACTACACACTATATTTGATGAGAAAATTTCCATTTTTTTTAAAGTTATTACAAAATAACAATATTTTTTCAAAAGGAAAAAATTAATGCCAGCACCTATATTTCTGAGACAGCATTTAAACTTCATTAAATTATATAATATTTGCTTACTTACTTTCTTTTTGTGTTTTACGGCCATTAAAATTTCATGACTAGGAATTTCAACAGATATTTTCATTCTATTGGGTAAAATAAAGGGTCGTTGTTTTTCATTAAAAGTAACTGTGGGAGAAGCTTTTTCATCATTTTGACTAGATATCAACTCTTGACCCAAGAGATAGCCAGATGCTCCTTGTTGCAGGACACCTCTCTTCGAGGAATCAACAACCTCACTTTCTAAAATAATGATATTTAAAAGCATGAAAATCATAAAAACATTGCTAATAATAAAATAAACTATTTTAAGAGTTAGTGGACCTTTTTGATTCTTGATGCTGGAAACTTTATTTTTTTACTATGTGTCTATAAGATATTTTTTGTCCTAAGTTTTCTTAAATATTAAAAGTTTAAGGAGATATTAATAAAAACTTTTTTAATTACCTAATAAAAATGTCCCTAAGACTAGACTATTTTTTAAAAATTAAATTTTTTAAATTTTGATTGTAAGTAAAAACTAGCAATCACGCAAAATATTTTTAAAATGTATGCCTAAAAAAGTAAAAGAAAAAAAAAAGTTAGAAATTTAATTTTGAAAACATTTTGTTTAAAAAAGTGAATTAAACAAAGTTTACAATTTAAACTATAAATTCTGTTGGTCTAGATTTCACATTAAAAAAAAATATTGAAAGTTTCTTTTTTTAAAAATAGTATATGAAACATTTTTAATTATATACAATTAAAACTTGTTTAATTTTTTCTCTGTCAGAGTCGCATCTCATACGTTCATTGTTTTTGTGCCCGTATGGTCTTCGTCACATGCCATGCAACGAAGAGGAAGAGTGCATCATTGAAATTGAATTTCTTATAAGAGTTGCCAACTTTCACCCCAATATCTTCTGATAGATAGTTACTAACAATTTTAGTCACTTCGACTGTTTTAATTAACCAATCAAACTTGAATTTTTTTTCCCCCAGCAGCATCGTTCATACCAGGGGTGATTGTGGCACAGAGTGAAAAACCCTTTATATGCCACAAAAAGATATAAATTTATGTACCATACACGTTTCATATTTAACATAACTTTTTGAACTAACATCTATAATTAAATTACCTACTAAACAGAATATCACACCTTTAGAGTAACTAATTCAAGAAAAAACTTACTACTTACAAGAATCGCGATATTTGATTTAAAAAATCTTGTGAATATTAATTGCGATATTGGATTTTAAAAATGCAAAAATACAAATTACAATATTGAATTTTTAAATTGTATGAATATGAATCACGGAGCATAATTCTTTTAGATTGTGTGAATACCAATCACAATGCACAGTTTTTAAATCCCATATAGTTGCAAAAATTAATGTTTGGTGTTACATATGAGTGAATATGAATCACAATATTAGATTTTAAAAATGCATAATTTAAATTGCGATATTTGGTATTAAAAATGCATAAATACAAATCCTGAAATTGGATTTTCAAATCAAGCGAAGAAGAATTGCGCGAATCACAATATTCGATTGAAGAGAATTGATTCGCAATACAGTGTAACGTCCCATATTCGGACGTCCCTTTTCAAGAAGGGTCGATTTCCCGGACACTTTTTAACAATTAAAATAAACAAACATATCTTCATCTTCCCCTCTCTTAAAAAAAAGTCTTTAGACACGTTTTCTCTTTTTTTAGCTTCTAGTGTTTAAAGCATTGAACCCTTAAATCACCAGAAAGGGGAAGAGAAGATCTACCAAGACCGCCCAGTGACCGTTAGTGACGCTCCCCCTCTGGAATGCAGGAAAGGGGGGAGATTTGCTTTTAAAAGAGCACAACTGAGTGCCCTCCTCCTTCTTTCCTATGCAGCTTGCTAGTAAAGGAGGCATTTCCTGGAACCTTTTTATTAAAGTATTAGGGAAAGAAGAAGTACTGTGGAGGGGGAGTCAAAATTTGAAAAGGTCTAAAAAGATACACATCCTTGAGAAACATTCGTTCTTCCCCATACCTTATAATATTTAGGAGGCGGGGGCAAAAATGGGGTAACATTCTTTTCTTAGCAGATTATTTCAGTCACACACAAGAGAAAATAAAGAGAACCCGATCAGCATGTCGCCCCTTTACGCTTGATTGATAGCCAATGGTTAGAGGGAATAAGAATTTTTCACTTACTCGCCCCCAACTTGAACTCTTTGAATCTGTTTTTTTACGCATATTTTCTCTCACAAATAAGGAGGAAATGAATTTTTCTCCTCTACCTACCCACCTTAATGAATGACGGGAATTTCCCCTTCTTGCTTGAATCGTTCTTGTTCAAAATGACAGAGAGAGTAATTAATATGTTCATAACTGTCAAATTTTTTTTCGTTTTCTATATTTTAAGCAATAATAATTTTTTTGCTAATATTTTATTTTTGATTGATTTGATATCATTCTAATACTAAAACATTATTGCTCGAAAAATAATGTTTATTTATTTTTTGCTTCGTAGATTCAGATTGTTTATTAGATCATTTTAAGCTCCATTTCTCATGGGGGTAAAATCTATTATCCGGACTTCCGGGAGTTCGATTCCGAACACGCGACTTTCCAGTGTATTGGATTTTAAAAACATGTCGTGATATTTGGTTTTAAAAACGCATAAATATAAACCATGATATTGCATTTTAAGATAATGTGAATAAGGAATTGTGAGAATTGTAATATTAGCAGATACAAATGCGGTTCCAAATATTCAAAATGGCAAAAATCCACCAAATCAAATAAATCAAATTGGCGAAAGAATGTATGTAATTGGCTCATTAACGGGATTTAGAAAAAGCTTCAAAATTTTGTCAGATTAAAAGATTTTGATTTGCTGAAGTCAGCAACCCAATGGTCTTGAGATACATAGACATTTTAGCAATATTCACACAAAAATCGCATGCCCTGCTTCTAGTTTTTAGACTCAGAAGAATGATACAAATAACCCGGAATGCAATCACCCCTGTTTTGATCCATTGATCGGATCTTCATGTTCTGGGACTCATTCTTAATGGTTCGAGGGGGTTACCTCAAATATGCTAATTAATTAGTGTAGATAATATTTTAAGGTACAAAATCAAATATAAAAACATACTTTTGTTGAGGAAACACCATATTTGTCACAAATGTCATTTGTCACGCATAATGGTCAGTTTAAATTTTTATGAGCACCTTTTGGTCTGTCCTAAAACCTCTGTTAAAATGTTCATTTGTAGCAAAAAAAATTGAATTTTTTTGGTCATGTTACCAAGAATGGTAAAATGTACCCACCACCACAGAAAATTAAAACTGTAGTTAATTTTCTCTAACCCAAAAATCAAAAGGACTTATCATTTCTTGGTCTGGCTAGCTATTTTCAAAAATTCACATTCTTACTCATTGCACACCCTTTGGCTGAACTTCGTGAAAATGTGGGAATCGTGAAAATGTGGGAATTACTATTTTAGTTTTTATCATGTGTTTTTTAATTTTGGTTTAATATAAGAAATGCCGACCTCTACACATATACACTATGTACTAATTATTTTGAAAAAGAATATTGACGTAAAGAAAGCAATTTTTTCATTGTTTTATCAATAGTAGTCTTAAAATTAGATTTCTGTCAGACAATTGAATTCAAAGGATTGAAGCAGCATCTTGTCTTGAATTAGCTTTTTGGTGTATGCAAAAGCTGAAAACTTATAAAAGAGGCTGAATTATGGCCTTTGTTAAAATGAAAACAAAAATCTGTGAAATATTGAGAATGGTTATCAGAAAGAATTTGAAAAGTTCAATAAAAAGAAAATTGAATTGAAAACCTATATAGAAATTATTAATGTAATTTTTCATAAATGCATGTCATTTTCATAATTTATACAATATATTATTATTAGAATATATTCATACGTTTTAAATTTTGCTTTTTTTCCAAATCCACACTTCACTTGTTATGACGTAAGGGGGTGCGATTGTTCTTTTCTAGTGGTGCCATCTATGGCCAAGAATTAGACTTCAGCCATACCCATTTATAGGGCAGACCTATTTATACATCCATTCACAGATCGTGATTTTGACCTGAATCAGAGAAGGATCAATTTCCAATTCAGTACCCCCAGAGGTACACACTTCACTTAAACAATTTCTTTAGAAAAAACAAAAACAAAAAATTAAATAAATAATGAATTATTGATTAGATATAAATATAATTAAAAGTTTCAAAAATCATAAGCGTTTAAAAAAAAAGTCTCAACCAGGGGAAGTGAACTTTTCATGGAACCCTAAGGTTCCGTGGAATACTTCTTGAGAACACTAAACAGTTCAAAGCTTTGAAATATATGTTATTTTAAAATATTACTCACCAGAAGAGGGCAGAGCAATAGTTTCTTTATTCTGATAGAACTGACTTTGATTTAGCATTCGAAACTGACAATGATTTTCAATGTTCTCTATCACAGCTAAAAGAGCTTCCAAGGATAGCAGGTGAATGGAGTAAAGGCCTGATACTGGATAAGCATTCTGTAAAGAATATTTAAATAAGACATAAGTGGACACATTTCTCCGATTCTTGTAATTTTATTATTAATAATACCCGTTCCATCAATGTCAATTAATCAATACTGAACAACACTACAAAACTTCAAGGCAAATACTAACACAAATAATCAAGCTAAAATAATTTTAGTTTTTATATTATGATTTGTTGCCCATCTCAGAGGCTTTACATATTAGATTAAGTGAAATACAAGTTTTCATTAGCCTTCAAAATAAAGACTAACTGTCATCTGGCATAATGCTGATAAGGTAGCTCATGATATTTAAAATTTACCACAATCGAGCTACTTTTTTTTAAACATCTTCGAAGAGACGTAAAAAATCTTTTATAAAACCATCATCGTTGTCAACCTATTACTAAAATTAATAAAGCATAATTGATGTCAATAACATTTTGCAGGTTTTTTTTTTACAATTGAATTAATAAATTTTTTTTAAATGAATTAGTAACATTTCTCCACTAATTTTCCATTTTAGTACATAGCTTATTATTTTACTTCAATTAGCAACTTTTACCGAAATTAATTATCAGAGGCATCAATAATAATATTGGTGTTTCTTAATGTTTAGCTTCAATGAATTAATTTAATTTTTCAATTAATTTCTTTTCAGTACAAATCTTTCTTTTAATTTCAATTACTTTTGATTTTAAATTGTTTTAGGGAAATTTTAAAATCCTAATTATAAACAAAATAAACATGTAGTACGTCTATTCTACCACAATAAGGTTGATCATTCAGATAATTTGGCTTAATGAATAAAAAATATTTAGGTATTATAGAACACACAATAAATAACATTTTTTGTTTAGAGCTATAAGCTAGCAAACATTACTGATGCTATCTTTAAAATATTTGATAAAACTGAATCGTTTTACGTTTATTTTAAAACAATAGGTTCCGCTAAGCCAATGAGAGAAAATTTCCTTTTTTAAATGTCTATATAAGAGAAACAAAAATCAGGCTTCACAATTTGTTGACAGTTATACTTATTTAGCTCTACCTTGAATGTAGTATTTTTCAAGCTTACGGTATACCCGCAATCCGGTAAAAAGACGCACACAAATTCTTTATTTTATTATATGTATAGATTTCTCAATCACACCATACTCATCAAAAATATGAAATATTTCATACTTTGCTACCTTGTCAATTGACATGGTGATTGTAAATTATGTCTAGGCATTCTCTATGATGCCAGATTGATTTGCTACATTGCTGGTAAAAAAAAATATATATGTATGGTGACTCAACAGTTAGAAGGCCAATTCATTAACACTAGTTGAAACTGAAAAAACACATCAGTCAGCCAAAATTTATTGGTCAGTACATCATCAGAACACTACTACTGCTTCTTGCTGCTGCACAAAGCACTCTAGCAGAGTAGAGAAAAGTGGAAGCATACAAGATACCGCGTAATGGCTAATAACTCCAGTACTTCATCAAACACACAGGCAGAACATGTAACAAAACACTACAGCTGCATAACAGGTGAAGGAATATCAGAAGATGTGAACAAAAATTGACACCTAGCTGTTTTAGCCTGTGATATAATTTATGTAATATTGATAACAACAGCTAAATGTTTAAGAGTAGCTATTAAGAATTATTAGACGAATACATGCTCACGAAGTATATAATAGAAAGATGCATGCTGAATCCTTAACCTTGACGTACATTGCGACTCTTCTGTTCTGCCCACCCCCCCCCCCCCATCCCTGACAAATCATAGCGCTATTACTGAAAGAGCTTCTAAATCCAATAACGCTCAAATGTAACAGCTCAAAGTAACGACAGTCGATCAATGAAACCTTACAAACTCTAGTACCCAAGATTTCTAAGAAGCGGCAAATATAGAGTTAGATGCACAAATAGAAGTAATACAAACATTTTATACAAGTCAGGTATACTAACAAAAAACTTTTGCTATGTACAGAATTATTTTATGTCAGATTCAACTAGAAAAAAAAATAATGGGCACTTAAGTATTTGCTTATAAATTAGCAGATACAGAATAGACAGTATAATTCACTTTTCTGCATTGATCGGACTTCTTTGCTTTTTTTCTATTTCTTTCTTTCTTCATAAATCCCTAAAAACATGAAGTTAACAGTAGAAATAGTTGCAAGTGAATTCAAATTTAAATTAAATTAAATTGAACTTAAATTTTAGAAATGTAAGGAAGATAACTGCTAATTAATTATAAAAGGGTATTCCAAATTGATTGACAAAATATACAATTTTGCACATTGACAAACACCTTTTCTTCATTTTTTTTTAATGGTCAGATAAAATAAGAAAACTCTTAGCTTCATAATTCTGGAAAAATTAGAAGCAACTTTTAATAATACAGTTAGGAACAGTTCATAAAAATGTAAACAAAAGGTAAAGAAATAGAGAAATTTTAAAAGCTATTCATTTTAATAGGGTTATTTATTATTATTATTTAAAAAAGTTTATAATAAGAAACAAATCCTACACATAAAGAGAATCTAAGCATTAAAAATGCTTAAAATTAAAAAAAAAAAAAAAAAAAAACGAGTGAGAGAGAGAGCTTATTTCAATTTGAGTTTTATAAAAAGCCTTAGAGATTTATATTGAAAAAGCCTAGCCTGGCATTGGGATGAACTTAGTTAAAACCCCCCGATAAAACTCATTTTTAAATTTAAATGTTTTGTTTAATGGCTTTTTTTAAACTTACCTTTATCAGTAATACTAAGAAAAATCTTAAACCCTCTTTAATGTTTAAGTAATATTTAAACAGTCTATGGTAGTAGAATATAGGAAAAAAATATAAGTTCACTGAAGTTAATTTTCAACATAAATTCTTTTGGATACTTTTCTTCTTTTAAAATTTATAAATAGCAGAACATATCAAGTGTTTCCTTGTTGTTTATGTTGAGTGCATATATTTTTTAATTATGTTTAACTTCAAAATAGTTTTTTGTCAAGTCTAGAAGAAAAGTATTCAGTTTCTTTGATTTTTTTACTTATTAATTAGGGACTTACCAGCACTGCTCATGAACTCACAAAACAGCTTTCTTAGTTAATTTAAGATGCTTACAAGATACTTATTTATAGTCCGAAACCATTTCGAATTTCTACAGTATAGTAAATTATTGAACGAAGTAATACTCACAAGAATAAATATTCCTTTTACCATACGTTAAAAGATATCGGACTGGCCTAGTGAAAAGAATAATTCCTACTTGTTGAAAAAACTGAATTTACACCAAGAAAATTTAACACAAATACCCCTCACAATTGATGCCTGGTAAATTTAAAATTTTACAAAACATGTTACAAATGCCTTAATGTTTGTTTGACAAGAAACAAATGAACAAATTGACACTAATGATTGTCATTTAATACTTATATGCATACATTTTCATAATGGTTGTGTGAGTGAAAGAGAAAAATATTACAATTCTATTCATATTAAAGCTTAATTTTTTTAAAAAAACTTTTATTTATTGTCAATACAAATAAAAGGCGACTAAACCACAATTATAAGGCCACCTACTGATTTGATATTTGAACTTCATTCGTATGGGCTATTGTAATATAACATGCAATTTTAATTTTATGAACTTTTATTTGGTAATGCAATTTTTTCATTATTGTTGCCCCTCAGAAGAAACAAATCCATCCTTTTTTCAAGGATTACATTAGCCTTTTATGCATGCAAATCAATACGACGTATTCAGAAAATATTTTAATGAGTACAATAAACAACTAGTCATCTTTTCATTTAGTGACACAGTGAAACTAAATGTTAATCAAGCTTACATCTAAAACATAAATATTTGGCAGAACTTTGCTTCAAATCTAAATAAATATCTGTATTGAAGCATGTGCATCCATCTCACAAAAAAAAAATATAAAAAAATTAATAAATAAATAAAAATTGTGACAAAAATTAATGTGACAAAACCTGTTGTGACAGTGTTATTATGTGACAAAATCTGCTGTAACAGTTTTATTATGTGACAAAACCTGTTGAACCTCTTTCCTAGCATCAAATATTAAAAATAATTTAGGCAAATATTTTAACAGAAGACGAAACTGTTAAGACACATTATGATTGGGTTAATTCATTTGTATTTCAAACTAAAAAACTAGACATTGCGAGAAACTCACTTTAGATAACATTTTAGTGAGTTCTTCAAAAACATTTGAGCAATAGGTATCACAATCATAATTAATGTACAGTTCTGTTACAAGCCCAGGAATACGCCACAGTTGTGTCAGGCAGTCCAATGAAATTTCCCTTTGCTCATAAGAAACCTTGCTCGATTCAGTCGATATCATATCCAATAAAGATTTAAGAAACATCTGGGAGAAAAATTTATTTGTATTAAAATGCAATTAAACACAAATCAGAAAACAAAAAGATACTGAGCTAGCTTAGAAAGCTTACTTCTAACTGAAATTTTAAATGAGTGCGAAGAGCTTCAAACAGCAGGAAGGACACTCTGAGAGCAGAGGCAAATATTGTTAGGCGTTCAACAGATAAGAGCTAAAAACAAATAAAAAAAATAAGAAAACTTTTACACCGTAACACATTTTAGAAATAGAATACTGAGTAGTATAGAGCAAAACTAATGATCAGCATAGGCCACAGAATGACTGTCAGGTGCCACTTTATTTGTCGAAAATGCATTCCATGTGCATTTTTTAAAAATCATATTTTGTTTTAATAAATATTGATATATTCTGAATATTTGATAATATTCTGAAAAGTTCTTTATTTGATAAGCATTACATAGGAAATAATTACTTTATTTCCAAAGTAATGTTTACCAAATTTTGAGAAATGCTTGAAAAGAAATGTCATTGTTAAATAAAGAGTTTTTTTAATTGATTAAAAGTTCCATTTTTTGAAAAAATAGACACATGTTTTACAAAGATGCCACTGGTAAGCATTGCTTTAAAAACATTTTCAGCAACAACATGGCACATTTTGAGGAAAGAGTAGACAAATACCCAAACAAAAATATCAAGTTGAAATGACTCTGTTAATATTGTAATTAGTGTGTTTTATAATATTGTTATTAGTAGTCACCGTAAAGGAAGGTTATTTTGAAAACATTGTTTGATAGTTTTCTCAATAAGCAGTTCCATTTTTTGATAAATTTAAAAAAATATTTCGAAAACTTTGTAAAAATAAAATAAGTTTCTAAAAGCAGAAAGCTGTATTTCTGTCTTCTATTTTTTTACTTTTAATTGCTCTTTTGAAATCATCACTTATTTTTGGGAATTCTGGTAAAATAATAATAACAAAACCATACTGCAAATAGATTCCTGCACGTTTCATCACGAATCAAGACCAAGAATGAGCCAAATCTTCCAAGATTATCCGCTCCTGCTTCTAAAGCCACTGTCAATAGATTGAGGCCTACTTGGATCATAGTCTCAGAGTTATGCCTATCATGTGGATTCACTAAGCTTACTAAGTATCTGAAGAGTTCTCGAACACATGGCAAGCCATAAGGAACTAGAGGACCTGTACCTAAAATAAAAAGTAACTAAAGTTCAAAATTTGCAGATCTATATTTAACTACAATTGTAAAAACAACCTTTAAATAGAACTTAAAAAAAGAAACGTCAATAAAGTACAAGAAATGGACATAGGATCATTTAGTATCTTAGTTCTACATAGCACAAAGTATACGCTAAGTGAAAAACACAATGGTAAATGTAGACACGAATTTATGAATCTTGGGGCCCAGTTTTTAAATACTTTTATAAGAGTTTTTTTTGTGTGTTCAAAAATTGTTAATTGCCTTCAATAGACAAATTCAAAAACCCATATGCACCCATTTTCTCAGTGCACATATTATTTTGCACACTAATAGTATGTACTTTCTAACTCATAAACTCTGTAATTTATGGAGTCATGCGATTGCTTAATACACTTAAATGCTGGTTATTTTTCCTGTGGAAATCATGCCAATATCCAGATAAAGTACCAAATGCCGGAATTTCCAATGACATTCCTATTGCATCCATCGCCAATTTCGCCAAAGAGTGTATTAAACAGTGTAGTTTCATCAAAATATGGAAACAGTTGCTTGTTTCCGTCTTCCCAATAACCACCTATGACTACCTACAAGCAAACTTACACAATAGGACTGGGCAGTGTAAGAAATTTTATATCATGATGATGGTCTGTTAGATATAGCAATTTTTGGTGGCAATGTAGATATAGCGATGTTTGAATAATGTTTCTTTAGAATCTAAACCAAACAATCAGAAATCTTAAATCAATCTGAAATAAATAAATCTGTAACAAAAGAATATGTTAATTTTGAATATATACTTTTATAACACCAATGACACAGCCTAATTTTTAAAATTAAAATAATAAAAATGCTTTTAGTTAAGACCAAACTCAGAAATTAAAAATAAGCATAAGCTTTGTTCTATTCACTTTTTAAAAAATAAAAAGTTAATCTATATTGATTTAAAAACAATAAAATTCTATCAAAATATTTTACTTACATATATATACTTTAAGAAATTTTTTTAGAATATAAAAAGACTGGTAAAAACAAAAAGTAGGTACACTTTTGAAGAAAGTTTTAAATTAATTGGGGGGAATGCACTTTCTATTTATTTAAAATAATAAAAATGAATTGACTAATGGCCCATTTCTATATGTAATTAAAGTAAAAATAAATCATTGCTCATTTTTTTTTAAATAGAATCCAGTTAATTATTAGTTTAAAAATAATAAAATGAATGGTACTAAATTTTAAATTATTACAAAAAAAAAACAAAAACATTTAACACTTAAAATATAGCATACCTTTTATTTAATTTAAATAATAAAGAGGCTTAGTCTAATAGCCAAATCAGGGTGTGTAGCCAAATTATTCAACAAAAAATAAGCACCTTTTAAGCACTTTTCAAGTACTCGGGCAGGGTTGGAAAGTTTTTGACAATTGACGGTTTTATCTTGTTTTAACCGTCATGTCAAAAACAAAAGAAAAAACCTTTTGGCATTGTTTTTGACAATTGTCAAAAATCCTGAAATTTTGAATGTACAACGAATGGCGTTTTCATACACTACGGACTGACAATACGCCGAAATAGATTGGGGTTGAATTAATTGCGAAAACGTTGAATAGAACAATGTGAACTGTTTCTTCTTGCATAATTCAAAGGGAAAATCAACATCTCAAATCTCATTTTGAAAAAGGGTAAATTAAGCATTTTTTAAAAACACCCAATAAAAAAAAGCACCTTCAAGGACTTTTAAAAAACGAATATCAAAAATAAGCACTTTTTAAAAACGCTACGCACCCTGCAAGTATTAAACAAATAAATATAACCTTTAATTTTTTTAAAAAATAAAAAAATAAAATAATATTTTTAAAATTAAAAAACATTTTTAAATTTAAAAAACACTTTTTAAAACAAAAACTGCTAATTCTATCAAATTGTTACTGATGTGCATCAAAAGGCTTTAAAAAAAATAAATAAAAGGTGGAAAGAGCAAACAAATTTATTAGGACAAAGTATAAATTAATTATTCGAACCCAAGATACTGCTACTGTTTAAAAAAATAATAGAAAAAAACATTTAATGAAGAAATTTTACTTGATATACTATATTTTTTTCACCATCAATTCAAAATGAAATTATGCACAGTGATTGCAAAGTGTCTCACTAAAAATAATCAACAAGAAATGTTGGTAAAAAAAAAAAGGAAAAAGACATATATTTTCTTCCACATTCTAATGCTGTGTCATGCATAAAACAGCATGCATCTGCCTTGTATAATATTTGCTTCTTTGTAGTTAAACAGAATCAACATCATCTTTGTTAACACATTAATTCTCTCATGGTTAAATCTTTACACTGTGAGCATCTTCTTAGATTGGCTTTCAAGAAACGAAAGCTTTACATTTCAGAATGCTCAGTCCTACTGTAGACAGGATCTGCTCCAAACTAATAGGTAGAGCCACCATGGCTCAGGGGATAGAGCTTGAGGTGAACTGGGTTCGAATCCCAGCGATGGCTGGTCGCTACAAATTTTGCACCCAGCTTGCACCGACCACAGCGCGGACCTGAAATATCCTCAGTGGTAGACGGATCATGGGTTAGAGTCCACTTGCCACCTGGCTAACAGTGGGAGGTTCTCATAGTCTTCCTCTCCGTGTAACGGAAATACGGGTCAGTTCTATCAAAAAGTCCTCCACGAAGGCAAAATTTTCCCCAATACTTGATCCAGGAGTTCCCTTGTCTTCTGGATTGGGTTCAAAATGACAAGACTGCGTAGTTGAACAGTAGTAGTTGTGAATGACCGAAAAATTTCGTTGACTGTGTTCAACAAAGGTTATAATATAAAATAAAAACTCGTGGATGACATATCAGTCCACCACTGAGAAGTTCAGTATAGTATGACTGAACAAAAGCAAAAATAAAACTTTCTTTTTTCACCAGAGTTTGGACTAATAATAGAATGAATTTTATTAAATAGATTGTATGTGATACTTTACATTAACATACATTTGAAAATGAGTTTATTTAAAAGATTAAAGTTTAGATACAATAAATGAAATTTATGTCTTATGTCCCTTGTGATTTTCTCATAGTAGATTTTTAACTACTTAAACCAGTTATGGATGTTCCACAAAAAGCCAACTTTAAATTAAAAACAGTTAGAAATTTAAATTAATAAACTTAAGAATATTTTTCCTTTTAATAAAAATTAAAATTGCAGAAATAAAACTTCAAACCATAAAATATAGACTGTTAAAAATTTGTGAATAAAATTTAAAAATCAGAATTATTTACCTTCTTTAGGTTGCTGATGCGGAGTGAATCGAACACCTCTGGGATTAACATAATCAGGCTCGCCATGATCTAGAGTGGGTCCGTCTTCAAGGGCACCCTCACTACTCTCTATGGACTCACTAAATTTCTTCTTCTAACAAAAATATCATTTTAGAATTAGAGGAATAATTATTTTAAGAAACAAAAAGTAATTACTACATAACTATTACAGTAAACAGTAATGATTATGTAAATAACATTGATACTAGGGATACTTGATTACATTTTAAAAATTTTATATTTACCCATAAAAAATTCATGATGTCAATTTCTAACAAAAAAAAAAAAAAACATAAACAATAAATTCTAAGATTTTTTTTTTAAAGAAACAAATTCTTGTTCTCTTTAAAGATGAGATTTTATTTTGTTAAAAAACAATAAAATTACAGTAACAGAAAATAAAATTTATTATAAAAAATGATAATACAATTAATAACAATATTAGATAATAAAATTTAGCAATACAATTAGTTACAAGAATAACAGAAAATAACATATGGTAATACAATCGATTATAATACGAATAAGAGTTCAGTACACTAAGTTATATAATATAAATATAAATAGACTATCTGAGAATAGAATAATAGAAATAGAATATGCTTGTATATTTTTAAATAAAATACCTGAGAATAGTTTTCTGATTCAGCAGGCAAACCTGATATTACAATATCACAAGTGCTATCTTTCGTGTCACAGCTGATGTCTACAGAGTAAGGCTAAAAATAATATATATATATATTTGCACTTCCTTCACAAATGAAATATGCATCAGAAATAAATTATCTCATTCAAAACATACAATTTTATACAATATGAACTTTAATAAAACAATTTTATGAAACTTTTTGTAAATGGAATTAATTTTAGAAACACATTTTGTTCCCTGAAATACATATCTTTCATCAGGACTTTCATATTTCAACAGCAAAATGGATCCTTCTGCAAGATTATAATTTTTATCATGTTTTTAAAGAAAAGCATTACTTTTATTTTGGTCACATTTATATTACAGAAAAGGTAAAAAATTTCTATGCTAAGAGAAATATTTTAGAAGAAAAAATCTTTGTGTTCAAATAAATAATAATTCTCCAAACTATCATTTATAATTTAAGAATATAAAAAGTGAAAAGAAAGTGTTAGAAATTAAGATAGATTTTTCACATAAAACCAAGACTTTTAACACTATTTTCACAAAAATAGTAGATTTTTAAAATTTCACAAAAAAACTACCTTGCACAAAAATTCTGAAATGTACCCTGCAAAAATATAAAAACTACAACTAAATTTTAAAAAGGCAGAAAAGATTAAATAAGTTTACTTGAGTAGGTAAGGAATCAAGGTTTTCTTCATTCAAAACTTGGTTTGTTGATTGAGAGATAGCATCCGAACTAGCATCAATTATATGACCATTCCTTTCTTTTACTTGATTTGATACCTCATCTTGTTGAGATTCTTCTAACTGAACAGTCCTTTCAGGAACAGTATTACTGCTTTCGTTACTTTCGAGGGAAAGGTTAGTTGCATTGTCTACAGAACTACTTTCCAATGAGTCCACATTCATTTCAGATGCTGATATTATTTTATGCTGCAATTGAGGAGAGCTAGGATTGGATAGTCGCTTTTCCGACTTCATTGAGGAGTCTGTCTCTTCTGGCTGTTGGCTTTTACGTCTTTTTGGCCTTGGTGAGCGCTTCCTTCTGCTGCTTCTACCGGCATCTAAAGCTCCAGACCTCATCTTCAACTATAAAAATTAAAAAAGGAATATATTTATTAAAAAAGGAATATATTAAATACGATAACTGATGTTTGATATTACAACCGCATGAACGAATTGCGACATTGGATTTTAAACTGGCGAGAATACAAATCGCTACATAGGGTTTTAGGGTTCAATTCCAATTAATGAATTTTTCTGACATCATCAAAAATGGCCTATACTTTCATCAGACTCTAGGTATTATGTTTTAATTCTTTTTTTAGATTGTGATGGTTTTTTTGGGTTATGTCTCACAAATGTTTTGTCTCATATATGATAAAATGGCATAGTTAACTGTATTATTTTTTAAATAGTTCATTTCCTTTTACTTTCACCTAGCAGAAATGACAAACATTTATGTGTTGTGAAAATATTCTCTCCTTTGATTGTTACACTTTCAACTAACATTAATTTTTAAGTTTTAACTTAATTTCTGGAAAACAAATTCACTGGCTATATAGAAGAACAATTCTAAAAAATAATCATAAAGCTAAAAAAATAAAAAACATGAAATTATATGCATCATTGAAGGAAAAAAAAATGAAAATAATCTTGGTCAAAAACAAAAAATTTTAAAACCAGAAAAATTATTAGTCATATGCATATTAATATCAAAAAAAAAAATATATATTACTATTTCAACATAATAAAGTCCCATTTTCGGATGTCTATTTTTTGCGTCTTTTCTCCAGACACTTTTTAACAAACAAAATTTTTAAAAAAAACTTTGATTTTCAATGAAGCTAAATATTAATAGTGTTTGAAAAGAACACCTGCAGACAAGATTTGCTTTGTTTCAAATTACAGATATTTCCATTAAAAAATGTACTCAATTTTGAAAGCTCAGTTTTTAAGTTTATTTTTATCTCATTATCTGTGCTGCTAATTTTTCATATAATAGGGGAAAATTAGGGTCCTTTATTTATAAAAGATCAACTTGAAATTATTCTATGCTCTACATTTATTTACTTTTTATATATGTATTTTATCATACCAAACATTCTTTAGTTCTTAAAACATCATGCGGGCTATATATATATGGGCGAATCTCAGGAATCATTAACCTACCATAATTTCCCATGTATAGTCCGCAGACCCGATTTTATATAAAAAAATTTTCAAAAATCGTCAGATAGTCCGCACTACCGGATAGTCCGCGGTCTATACGTCCGAAATTACGTTATTTTAATATGGCAATAATAATGTATTTTAGAAACAAAGAACTAAGTATAAATAGAAAAAAAGTACTTACTTACTAATATACCTTCAGAAATAAAACGCTAAATACAAATAAAAAATAGTGCTTACTAATTAATCATATTTTAATTAATCACACATTCTACTACATTAACGAAAACCTTCAAAGTCTGATTCATCGGTATCAGAATTAAACAGTTCTACAGGGTTCCCACTCTTTCAACAAAGCAAAAATTAAGCACTTTTAAGGACTTTTTTTGAAAAAATTAAGCACTTTTTTGAAAAAAATTAAGGACTTTAAAAAATAGTATGATTGTTTATCATCGAATGCCACCAGCGACAGTGCAAATTATTTACCTTTCTAAAAAAAAATCAATATATAAAAAAATTATGAAAACAATTTTATTATAATTTAAGAACTGATATAATTGTATTAATTAACAGGGCTCGTCAAAAAAGTACCAAGTAAATTCTGCAAACCTGGTTCAAGTTTTTTACAACACATTTTCAAACTGTTAAAAGTTAACGCCATTCAGATTGTAAAAATTCACGTATGAAACTAACCTGTATTCCATTTTTAATGATTTCATTGAAATTTTTTTTTTCATGCATATAGAAAAAAAAAAAAAAAAAAGTTCAGTTAGAGTAAATAATGAAATTTAGCAGAAACATTGAAATAATTATTACAAGTTTTTATATTCCTCTACTAGATCAGCAAATGTGTTATATTTACTTTTATGATGAACTTTAACAAAATTATTTCCAACAGAACCTGTTATTAGGAATTTACTTTTACATAATGTTACTAAACATTCTGGCGAAAAACATGAACTAATTTTAAAGCAACCAAAAATTGAACAAAAATTAAAAACAGTATATTAAGTTGCAATGTTAACTGAATAAAATTATTATTAAAATCTAAGGATCTTTCCGTTGAGTAGATTTATATTTTAAACAATCTGCTTATCCTTAAGAAATAAAAATAATAGCGTAACAATCTAAAACTTTAAAAAAAAAAAAAAAAAATTTACATTTCTACACAAATTATTAAAGGTTACCAAATACTTTACTTTCTCGTTTGAAGCAAATCTTGCTTTTTTATTTAGTACTTAGGGGGAAAAAAATTTAAGTATTTTTGAAAACAAAAAAAAAAAAACTTGAGGTTTTCATTAAAAATCCAATAAACCCCAGGTATTTGATGAAAAACATAGGTGGGCTGGGATTTTTCAAACCTTGTTTCTTACAGATCTGTTTATTTTTTAGTACAATCATGAATTTTAAAAAATTTTATGCTTTCTATAAATTTACCTTTACTTAATTACACATTGAAATATTATACAAATTTATTTAATTCTTCTATAGGAAATAGTTTTCGCTATGGATTCTAGTTCAAAAATTTTTCTGATACTTCTTTACTTAGAGTTTTACTTAATCCCTATGAGCAGATGCGCTATCAGTAGAACTGAATTTTTTGAACTCTGTCAATTTTGAAGGTTAGTGTGAGTCTTCTGTTTAGGTACCTTAATACTGCAACCCACAAAAAAGCACTATCTCTTCCATGTGCAGTATCTCTTTTGTCCACACTATTCTTTTTTTTTAGAATGCTTCACTCTCCTCATAGAGTATCATTCTAATGGCAATTTCATAAGGCAGAATATATTAATGAAAGAACCAATATATTAACGACTGGATATGCTTTCTTCCTCTTACCTATAGCCCCCTACACACATTAATTTTTGTCTCTCTAAAATGTTTTACCCTCGACGCAGCTTCTAATTCTAAGTGATAAAAGAACAACATTTTGTTTTAAAAAATTAAGGACTTTTAAAAACCTTGTACCAAAATTAAGTACTTTTAAGGGCCCTTATTTTCCAAAATAAAAATTAAGCAGTTTTTAAGGACCGTGGAAACCCTGTTCTAATATATCTTCGGGAAGAGTGTCCGAAAGTTCATTTTAAGCATCACTATCTTCACTGCCAGTGATTTCCTCGCTTTCACTAACAATCCCGGCTTTTATAAATCCCGATCAGATGGTTGACACTTTAACACTTTTCCAGGATTTATCGACCCATTCGGCAACTTCAGTGTATGAAGCGCGTCTCATATTTCCTTCTTTTGTGAAAGTATGTAAACCTTCTGACATCCAGTTCTCCCAGCAAGCACGTACGTGGGACTTGAAACTTTTGTCCACGCTAATATCCAGAGGTTGCAGGATTTTTGTTAAACCTCCTGGAATAACGCTAAGTTCAGCACCGATGTTTTTTTTAGCTTCCGCCTTTACACCGTCATTTATGTTGGCCCTCATGGAATCCATAATTAGTACTCCTTTGGAATTGAAAAAGGCACCTTCTCTCTTTTTCCAAACTTCTTGAAACCAATCGAGCATAATGTCCTCTAGTGCAGCAACCCTTTTCATTGCACCGTATTACGACGCTTCAAGGAAAATTTTCCTTGGGAATTGTTTATCTCTTAAAGATTAAGAACGGCTTCAACTTTGTGCCGTCACCACAGCAGACGAGCATCACTGTGAAATGGGTCTTTTCTCGACCAGTTGTTGTCATTGATACTGTTTTCACTCCACAAGTATCGACGGTGCGATTCGGTGGGCAATCAAATGTTAATGGAACTTCGTCCATATTTATAATATTTTTTAGGGAATACTTCCCTTCTGAAATAACTTTCTTTGTAAACTGAAGGAAAGAAGCTTTTTTTTCATCGACGTCGTCTGGAACAGCCCGACACATTGTCGTTCTGCTGCGAACTCTCAAGTTTTTACGACGCATGAAGCGGTAAAGCCAATTTATTCCTCCCTTGAAATCCGTTATCTGCATCTCTTCTGCCATGGACTTCGCTCGGAGATGGATTTTAACTGCTGAAATGGAGCTTCCGGCATTTCTTTGGTCGAGAACCCATCTCAGTAAATTTTCCTCTAAAGCTGGCCATTTTACTTTTCCCTGCCGATTGGATAGCTTTCTTCCCATGCTTTTTAACACATCCTTTTGTTTGCGCCAATTTCTCACCGCTTTCTTTGTCCACTTCAAAAAAACGGCCTGCTTCTCTATTTCCATCTTTCACAACTACCTTGAGTTTAAACTTAGCAGTAAAACTCCAGCGATGTTTCACAGACATAATGTTGGATCAACGTTATCGAAGATGAAAGACAAAATACGAAAACAAAATACTGTGCAACGTGCTATCCTTGTGATAAGTGGTAATGAAATGTGACCTTAGACCCCACTCCCTCGGTGTTGTCTAACCACGCTATAAGTAAATGAATCACGCTTTTTTTTCGTACTCCAGGTATTTATATCCCGGCACTGCTTAATGCGCCAGCCTGGATTTTAGGAGCTCTACTTGCTACTACTCATTCGTTCTGCACTATGCTCTATGGTTTACTATCGATACGATACATACGAATGTTTTCTTGGAATCTCGCGCTGTTATTTATATTTGATCATCGGCAGTTCACGACAGCGTATTTTTTCAATTTCAACGATTTTAACCGTGAACAACCAGCATATTATCCACACTGGTGGATAGTCTGCAGCTTCAAAAATCCGCATTTTAAACACAGATAGTCCGCGGACTATATGCGCGAAATTATGGTATATGTCTTCAAACCGCACCCATCGAAAATTTAAAAAAAAAAGTATACAATCTAATTCTGCGAGTTTTATGTTAGTGATATTCCAAAAGCTTATTTAAAGTAGAACAAACTTGTATCATTAGTTTAACTTGTAACTCGCAGAACTGGATTGCATACCTTTTTTTTCAATTTTCAATGGTTACAGTTTGACGTGCCAAAATTTGGCGACAAACTTTAAGTGCTTGCAAACGTCAATATTCACAAAAATATCATTCAAGAAAATATGATAGTACAGCTGAGCTACTAAATTATGTTTTTAGTGATTTTCAGTTTTTTTTTAAACAGAATACATATTGAAAAAAAAAAAAAAAAAGTATGTTAAACACTCTAAGGAACACTCATGAAAAGTTATCAAGTGTAGGATTGAAGTAAGAAATGAAAGCCAAAAGCAAGTTACTCGCGATCAAAACTGTACGTGTCTTAAAGTTAGTAATGCATAGTTATTCCTGTAATTTTATTAGAATTGATTTTCGCTTATTATGTTATATATTTATAAGAAAAGTTTGAAGACATATAGGTTAATGATTCCAGAGATTCGATCATATATATATTAAAAAAAAAAAAACGTTATTGTATGAAATTGACATTAATTTCCTTTATTTGTTATTCCTTTATTGAATATAACACGTTTTGAAGTTTGTTTACCTTCAAGACCTGTTATCTGGAAAATCTAATTTCCAGACTTGCCAAAGTTCTTACCATTCCAGATATAGGGCTTTGCACTGTATATGGTCACATTATACAATACTATAATATACACAAATATTAATAAACCTACAAATCAAACTTTTGAGCTGTAGTAATTCCAAATGTTTTAACAAATTTCAAATAGAAGACTGTTTAACCAGAAGCGAACCTTTAAACATATTTAAAACTTTAAACTTAAAGTTCAGAAAATAAATTAAAATATTCATTTAAGTAATAACTGAATCTTAAAAAAAATATTTCCAGGTTATTAACTTCTCTTTCTAAATTTTTAGCAAAAAGATTTATTTTCCTGGAATATTATCTGGTTTTCAAAGCTAATGAGAAATCCCCCAGTTATCCAGGTTTTCTATAAGGTCTATGAATTCCAATATTTATTTCGTATGTAAAGCTGTTTTCACTCAAAACCTAATTATGCAGAATACTTTTTAAAGTAGGAAAAAAAATTCTGGAAAATTTATAATTCACTAGAGTTGAAGCAAATCGTAGAAAATTTTCAGGAATTTCATACACTTTTACCGATGATTCCGATAATTCCACTTAAATGGCATCACAGCTGTATTTAGACTCATTGTTACATATTAGTACAAATTTATAACTGATTGTTAATTTGTGAAAATCTGAATAATATAATAGAAATCATTTGGATGACACCCTTTTTTTTTATTCATCTAAGAGAGTAGTCAAATACAATTACCTTTTTCATATAAGCACATCTAGAGTCTTCAGTGAATTGAGGTAAACAGGAAAATAACAGTTGCACCATGTCCATCAATGCATGTTCTGCAGATCTACGAAGTAGTTCTATAAAGGGATTAAACAAATTGAGTTATTTTTAACATGAAATTAATTATAATAAAGTCATGTTTTTAAATCAAAGAACTGATTTTAAAAAGATAAAAACTAGCTTTCTTTATTTTAAAAAAAGAAAAAATTACACATTAGTTATTGTGTATTAATCACACATAACTACATTAATTACATTATGCTATTATTATTACCAACCTAATATCAAAAGTTTTAAAATAAACTTAATAGCTTTCTAAAAAATTTTTTGTTTTAATTTCTATTGGTATAAAAATAGTAATTGATGTTTTGATTTTTTTAAACCAATATATATATATATGTTGCATATGGCGTGCAGCGCCATCTGTAGTAAAGCAGACTCCCTTCACACATTCATTCACGGGACGACAACGGGGAGACAGCTCTGAAAGATGCTCTTACTATAATTGTTTTGTATTGTCTTTAAGTGTTTTCTTAACAAAAGCTTTAAATGTAACTTCCCTAGATTACTTTGAAGCTAATCCTCGACGCTCCCCGTCCGTAACACGGGGGTTCCATCCTGTCATCGTTGAATCCGACCATGACTCGAAAGTCGCCCAAACCAAAAGAAGCAATGACTCTGATAAGGCGGCCAATAACCCCACCGCATAATTCAAAATATCTTTGAACAATTTTCTACGTGAAAGAATCTATTTTATCTACACAGGCCAATTCTCCCGCCTAAATTGAAAAGCCAATTTCCTGCGTTGGAAACAACGAACTATTGCGGACAAATGTTCAATTTCTAAAGCCCAATTCCACCACCTATGGTACATTTCCAGATCTAAATATCTTCTACAGCGAAATATCAACTCAAGAGGCCAATTCTCCCGCCTAATTGTCTAAAGAAATATCTTCAATAACTACTTTCTACAAAAAAGGCCAATTTCACCGCTGTGTGATCAATTCCCCATCCACAATTAAGAAATATCTTCATCAACATTCAAGGAACTAGGAGATCGATACTTCTCTTCCACATAAGTCATCCATTCAACGTCAACAACGATAAAAGTGAACTCGTATCATCGCACTGTGGAATAAAAATCATTTTTCGCGGTCAAAAATAAAAAAAAATGAAGTTATAAGAAAAAAAATCTCAATATGGTTTTTTGTAGTAAAATGTGCAAGGAATATTACGGTGTATTTTGCTTTTTTGGTTTATTAATGGAAATAGCAATTAAAAGAAAAAAGTCGAAATAAAAAAATTAAATTTCTCAGTTAAATTTTTATTAATATGATAAATCCTTATAGTAAATAAAAATATTAAAACTAAGCATGATTTATACGTAAATGTATTCCTAAGATATATATGAATTCATTATTTTACAAAATACTATTAAAACCAGAGCCATTTCCCTATTTCTACCCTGTACAATGAAATTGTAACTTTAGGGTGCTCTATAAAAAAAGCTTTACGTTGCCGAGGTAAAAAAATTTTTTGTACATTTATTTGGTATATATACTCAAGAACTAAAAAAAAATTAGCTGTGAATATTTGCTAATTTGGCTGATATATCGATTTTTATAGTTCGTGTCATTATTATAATAATGATTTTCTTATATCTACTAGATTCGTGTCGAAGATAATCTCTCCGGGAAACACCAGCTTACAAATTCCCGCCAAACAGAGCCAAGAAGGCATCACCTATTCAAATTGCATGGGGCACACTGTGAGATGTTATCAAAAATATATAAATGCCAAATTTTCGAATTTCTCATTGAAAGTAATGCTAATTGGACCCAACGATACGAAAATGCTGATAAGTTGGTTGCAGTGTTGTTTAATACTGAAAGTTTAAACGGCCAACAAAAATCAGAATTAAGAAAAATATATGCAAATATTAAAAATAAGTGGCAAAAATGCACTCGCAAGAAAGATTTATTTCTCCAGCAAAATAAAGATTGGCTTGACACGGAATTGAAATTGTAGACATTCCAATACAAAGGTAAATTATCTATGATTTGTAAAATTTTTATTATTTATATAAAATATGTGAGTAAATTATTACTCTTATTTTTTTTTTTTCTTGATAGAAACTGTTTCAAATTCTACATCAATTCCTGTAAAACGTGGTAGGCCACAAAAAGATTATGCATCAAGTAATGAACGCACTAAAAGAGGCAAACTTCGAAAATTGTGTGAAGAAGCAGAACCACAATTGATTTTCGATGCGAGCAAAAGACACCTTTGATCTAAAGGCAATGCCGAAACTGTAAAAATTATTGGAGAAATAAAACTAAATAACTCCAATTTGATACAAAAAAACTTCCAATGTTAACGCTTACTCACCATTTGAAGCATTAGCTTTAATCGTTCAAACAGGATTAACGAGAAACGCATATCAAAATATTCGAAATAGTGCCGTGGAACACGAAATAAATGTCTATCAACCCTATTACAAAGTACGAGAAGCTAAATCAATTGTTATCCATCGAAAGACTATCTGCATAAGTGAAGTGAAAGCTGAAATTAATCTTCAAGACTTACTAGATTTGACAACACAAAGCATCTTAAAAGTTCAACCAGATGTTTTTGCTAATACTTCTGCAGACAAAATGCAAAACTTAACTTTAATTTCTAAATGGGGATGCGATGGCAGTAGTGGTCATTCCCTGTATAAGCAAATTTTTCAAGATTCGCCAAATTCAGATGCCAAAATCCCAGACCTTCCACAAGATATTGCAGAGCAGTAAAACTTTAGTTCAAAAATGAAACGACTGATGCTATTCAACAAGAGAAGTTGATGATGGACATTCAAATTAAAAACCTGGTCCCTACAGTTGTGAATTTACATAATTCTCAATCTTTTGTTGTTAAGCATATTTTAGGTATGACAATGATTGACGGAAAAACGTGCAATGCGATTACTGATACAAAGCCTGCACAGACATGCAATGTATGCAGAGCTACACCAAAAGAGATGAACGACTTGACGAAACTAAAGACCAAGAAGATAAATACAGATTTTTATGAATATGGTTTATCAACACTGCTTATATTTGTTTTTTTGAGTGGTTATATCATGTTTCTGTACGACTTGAAGGGAAGTGTTGGCAGAAAAGAAAAGATGTGAAAGAAAAAGTGGAAATCAGAGAAGAAAATATAAAGAAAAAGTTTCACGGAGAGATGGGTTTACCTGTAGGTATAATTATACAAGGAAAAGGTACCACGCACCTTTTGGTGAAACGCAAGGTGAAACGCAAAAATATATTGCGATATGCCAAAACAAAACTTAGTTTAAACCAACTGAGTTTGTGAAAGAATGCGATGTATATTTTGTTTCAAAACTGAAATCTTTTGCCGAATTTAAACACTACTGTCAACAACCCTTAGACAACAAGCAAAAATATAACTCATTTCAAAGCTTTAATCGTAATTCATATAAGAAAAATTCTACAGATTACCAATCACGAAATAATCCGTGCGAAAGCTTTCACAGAAACAAAACTAATTCAAATCGTAGATTTAACACAAATCGAGACCCTGTTTGCAAAGTCGAACATAAAATATTTAATGAATCAAAGCATGAACTACAATATGAAAATATTTTCGTTAATGATAAAAAACTTGTTAAATCGTTAGTAGATTCTGGAGCAAATATTATATGTTTCCGAGATCACTTAATTCCCTCCAAAACAAAAAGTGTCGGAACTGTTCAATTAACTTACGCTTTCGAAAATGAAGTACAAGCTGAACTTTCAAGAATAAAATTAGCGCTTCCAAGTTTTCGTGCAAATCCCATAACAGTAACGGTAGCTGTTTGTAAAAATCTTTATTGTGATTTAATAATTCCCCCAAATATTTTGGATGATTCAAACAAAGCAAAAAAAGAATATGATCGAATTTCAAAAGAAAATATGATTTCTCCTTATTCTAAAACTCCTTTCCTTTGCATAAAAACGAACAACAAAATACTTTCAATTTAAACTCAATGTCTAAAAAAGAAAAGTAAAATAATTCTTTCATTTCCAATTCGGAAAACGATCATTTTTCTCCCCCAGTTACTGATAATAGATCTGACGAAAATATGATACCATGGTGTAAGTTAATTCAAGGCCAGTCTTTCTTTGAGAATAATGAACCACTCCCTTCTCAAACTGAAACAGCAAATTTGTTATGCAAATGCTAAAGTACTTCCGCTAAAAATTTATTAGAAAAACAAATAAATGAGTCTGATTCAATGACGTCTGTGCCTAATAGGAAAGCGGAAACTGTCCAAACATGTGATCGCTGCGTCACACAGATCATACATGCTGTAAACATAGATCAGTGTGCTTTTCGCCGCGATGTAAACAAATATGAAACCGATATATTTTGTCTGCCCAAACAGAAACAAACTATTTTAATTCTTCAAATCCGGAAAATAAAGAGACTAAAAATGCGTTTATTGAAAATACAGATTATTGTTTATCTAATATAAATATAGTTTACACCGATGTTGATTTATCTCATTTAGAATCTGATACGAGTACTGAAATTGAACAACTTATTAAATCTTACAAGCCAAACAAAATTAAAGATACCAACTTACAAATGAAAATAATTATTTCTGACGATAAACCTATCGTGTTACAACCAAGAAGGCTAGGCCAAACAGAAAAAATTATCGTTGAAAACTAAATTGACCAATGGCTTACTGATGGAATTATTTCTGAAAGTTTGTCAGATTACGCTGCATCTTTGGTTCTTGTCAAGAAAAAAGATTATTCAACAAGAATATGGGTAGATTATCACGCTCTTAATTCCAAAACAATTAAACAGAGATTCCCATTACCACTCATTGATGACATTTTTGATAGACTTCAAGGAGCAGTGTTATTTTCCAACCTTGACCTTAAGAACAGTTTTTTTCATGTTTCAATTGAGCCCGACAGTCGCAAATTTACCAGCTTCGTAACACCAACAGGACAATACGAATTTAACTAAGTTCCTTTTGGCTGGTGCAACTCTCCCTCAGCATTCCAAAAATACATTCAAATTATTTTTTAAGATATTTTAAATGATTGTACTATTATAATTCATATGGACGATATCATAGTGCCTTCTAAAAATAAGAGTGAAGGAATTGTAAAACTCAAAAAAGTATTTGAAGTAGCTTCTAGTTATGGTGTAGAATTTAATTTCAAAAAGTGCAATTTTCTACAGCATAGGATAACTTTTCTTGGCCATATTATTGAGCAAAACACCATTTGCCCTTCAGCAACTAAAACAACCGCCGTCTTGAACTTTCCAGAACCCAAAACAATACACCATGTTCAATCATTTTTAGAACTAACCGGATATTTTAGAAAATTGATTAAAGACTGTGCACTAATTGCAAGACCTTTAAGTGACCTCTTACGAGACAAAGTTAAATTTATTTTTGGCCCTGCACAAAAACAAGCTTTCATTTCTCTGAAACAAATTTTATCATCCGAACCTGTTTAACATCTTTATCAGCAAAGTGCTCCATTACAACTTCACTCTGATGCCAGTGCTAAAGGATTTGGTGCTATACTTCTTCAAAGGGACTCTGATAACAATTTCTATCCTATTAAATACATGAGTCATAAAACTTCTCCCCAAGAAGAGAAATATTCCAGCTATGAATTAAAAGTTTTAGCAATAGTTACAGCATTAAAAAAATTTCAACACTATCTCATAGGCACAAAATTCCAAATATATACAGATTGCCAGGCGTTTCAAAAGACAATGACAAAAAAAGATCTACCACCCAAAATAGCACAGTGAGCAATCTTCTTAGAAGATTTTGATTACGAAATACTGCATCGGTCAGGTAAACAAATGCAACATGTAGATGCTCTCAGCCGTTATCCATACAGTTATGGTCATACAATATAACCAAACAACACAGAAAATCAGAGAAGCACAAATCAATGATGAGTTTACAGCAAGTATGAAGCAACTAATTAATAATTCTTCAGCACCTGATTATACATTAAAAAACAATGTGCTTTACAAAATAGTCAACGACCAAGAACTTTTGGTAGTTCCACTTGACATGCAAAAACAAATCGTACAACTTGAACATTCTAAAAGACATTTTGGCATAAATAAAATGGAAAATTTGCTAAAACAACAATTTTATTTTCCAAACATGCGAAAGACAGTATACGGTGCAGCCTTTCATCCAAAAAATTTGGCAAAAATGAGGATTTCTGCATTCGATTCCAAAAGGTGATGTACCACTTGACACCTACCATATTGACTTTTTAGGACCTCTACCCTCAACAAACAAAAACTACAATTATATTTTTACTGTCGTTGATGCTTTCTCAAATTATTATCTGGATTTATCCTGTAAAATCCACTTCAGCCCATGATGCAAAACTAAAACTCCAACAAACAACATTTGGAAACCCAAAAAGGATAATTTCTGATAAAGGATCAGCATTTTCTTCAGCAGAATTTCAAAAATATTGCAAAGAGGAAGACATCGGATCCCTTTCAATCACAACAGGTGTACCTCGTGGAAATGGGCAAGTTGAAAAATTTCATGGAACATTGATACCAATACTGACAAAACTCTCACTCGAAGATCCAAAAAAATGGTACAAACATGTGTCATCTGTAGAACGAGTAATTAACAGCACAGTTTCAATCGCTACCAGATATACGCCATTTGAGCTATTTACAGGTGTCAAAATAAAAAATAACACCAAAATTAAGGCCATCTTCAAAGAAGAAAATTTCCAGTTGTCATTAAATAAACAAATGAGAGAAGATGCCAAAGCAAACATTTTAAAGATACAAGAGCAAAGTAAACAGCAGTACAACCGAAGACGTAAAGAAGCAAGGAAATACAACATAGGTGACAAGATTGCTATTAAGAAAACCCAATTTCGTGTAGGTGCAAAACTTCGACCAAAATTTTTAGGTCCTTATAAAATTTTGAACGTTTGACCCCATGACAGATATGATGTCAAGAAGATTGGAAGACATGAAGGCCCAAATCTCACATCCACATCAGCTGATATGATGAAACTATGGGACAATTCCTAAAAACATTTTTATTACATAAACTGTGGTCCCACAGTTCACAGAGACATTGCATAGAAACTTTTTTTTCCTCAACTGAAACTGTGGAATTTTTTTTTTTTTTTTTGCAATCAAGAACTATTGCCTTTTTGTATTTTTCTCTTTCAGCTTTCTGCAGTTAAAAGAACATTTGAACTTAAACATTTTGTTTTTTAGAATTTCAGCTTAGTCCGGGACCGACCCATCAGGATGGACGAGTGTCGCATACGCCATGCAGTGCCATCTGTAGTAAAGCAGACTCCTTTCACACATTCACTCACGGGGCGGCAACGAGGAGAGCGCTCTGAAAGATGCTCTTACTATAATTGTTTTGTATTGTCTTTAAGTGTTTTCTTAATAAAAGCTTTAAATGTAACTCCCCTAGATTACTTTGAAGCTAATCCTTGACACTCCCTGCCCGTAACATATATATATATATGAGTGTGTGTGTTAAAAGTTAGACATTTTTCCCTGTAACTAAGAGAATGCAAAATTTCCTTAGACCTATTTAATAGACCAATTTATAAATGTTAATGTTTCCCTGTTTCTTCGAAACCTAATGAAATAAAGGGAAAAATTTATACTACTTTCCCTAGGATAAAAACTAAAGCACACAAATTTAGGAGCGTGATTTAAACCCCGCCATTGCTTGAAATGATTTAAATAGTCGAAGTGAAGCTCTGTCGATCATTTTCCTTCCAACTGTTTGCCTACGTTGCTGAACATTCGACCATGGCTTCTATCATCATATATATACAGTTGAACCTGTTTATCTCGAAATTTATAAAATTCCCCATATTTACTGTCTAAAATCAATGTATTTTCCATGTTTATGTCGAATTTTTTTTCTTCAAATCCTCCGTTTCTCGAATTTCTAATAATAGAGCACAAATGTCAAAACTTTCTTTATCAGTAGAACTCGTAGACAGAGATGAGTTTCGTGAATCCACAGGAAGTAGGGATGAACAGGTAGGGGGTGTTTCTAGGAATTTCAATTACTATCCCTGCACTTCCTTAACTAGAAAGAATACAATGATTCTGGCAGTAAGTGAGGGGTTAATGAATAGTGACCATCAGGGGTTAGCTTTTCAACATAGATAAGAAAGCTATAGAAAACAGTTGGTATGCAAACTAGTAGATGTCATCGATGAAACAAGTTTGACACTATCAGAATTGCTGCTTTGCCTGGAGAAATGTGTCTCTAAAAACTATCCAAAAGGGTTTTAAAAATCTGGTTTTAAGAATAGCTGTGAAGATGATGAATAAGAGGATGAAGGCATCAGTAAAGAAGAAGAAAATGTTAACGCTGAAAATGCAGTGCCAGATTTGCCAGAATGGAATGCAATAAAATCTGGATTGATTGTTGACATTAATTTTGATGATTTTTACAACTGGACAACTGCCTGGCAACATGCGGAACATTGGCAGTTGCGGAAATCATAGATAATGTCAAAGGAATATCAGATGAAAAGGAAGAAACTGAAAAATCATATTGATGAATCAAAAGTGAATGCAAAAGAAGTAGAAAAAGCTGTAGAATTCTTATAAACTACTCTTGAATTCCAGGAAAATGTTGGCTATGAGGAATTTGCGATCTTTCTAACCTCAAAAGAATAACCAGAACAAGTAAGGTTATACATCAAAAATCTTCGAAAAATTATTTTCAGTGTTTAATGTATGCTAAAAAACTGTTATGTAAATAGATGTATGTGGTATAATTAATTTAAAGAAATGTCTATATTTTTCTACTAAAAACAATTAAAGCACTTTTAATAGAATTTCTTAATTAAAATTAAATTTTTAAAGTACCTGCATAACTCGAAATCTCTTTATCTCGAATTTTTCGCTTTTCCCGTGAGATTCGAGATAAACAGGTTCTACTGTATATATATACATATATAAGTTGCAGCAAACATCTTTGCAGATAAATTGAAATACAAGAGAAATAATAATTTTCTTGACATTTTTCTTTAAAATAATATTTCAAAAAAAAAAAAAGATTAAATTCAAACAAAGTGGCAAACTATTATATTTAGTATCATATTCCATATTCAATGAAACTAAATTATAATTTCAAATTATTATTACTTTGATCCTGAATAAATTTAACCTCTAAATTTAGATTACAAAGAAAGTTTTTTATTGTCGAAGAATTCAATTATAAAATGCATGCTTTTATGCCTTTAACTGCCCTAATGGAGAAACTTGTGTGTTTCTTTCCCACCAGTTCCTTTATTTAATAACATAGCTTATCGTGCTGGTAACATAGTAATGGTTGGCAACATAGCTATGTAATAGCATTTAATAACATAGCAAATACTGGCTTATCGTGCAATAAAGCATGCAAATCAAAATACTGATTTCTATGTGCAAGAAGAACTAATAATTAATAATTCTCCCAATATTAAAAAATATATTAATGGAGCTGGCCACTGTTTCAGAACATTTTTGTTGTACATGCTTCTTACAACCTAAAAATTATTGGATGAAAAAACATTACATTTTACACATTTTTACAAAAATGTTTATAAGACATCATGATTTGAAAATGTTATAAATGCAAAAAAAAATTTTTAAGTAACTTTATGTCCAAGTAGATAAATGTTCTATAGTTTGACTATAGTTGAAGTCTACTATAGTTAGAAAATAAAAATTCAAACATCGTTTTTTTTTCCTTGTTGCAACCATATTTAGCTTGACGGATTTTTCAAAGTTACATTTGAAGATGTGCAAGAGGTCTACATTTTCTTAAATTTAAATTTCATATTATTAAATCTTTCAATTTCATTAATATAAACTGCTTTTCAGTTATTTTGAGTCAAAAGAAAAACTAATGTATAATTATAATTTTTTTCTTTCAGTTATTATTTTGCATAAAAAGGGCTTTTTTTAAAAAAAAGAAAATATTATCTTATAAAAAAACATTTTGAATAAGATTTCTTAAAACAAGGAAAAAAATGAAACTAATAATACTGCACAAGGTATCTACCAAAATTCAAAAGTATTAGGAACCAGAGAAAAGTTTTAGAAGCCTGGATTTAAAAGTTAAATTTTATTAGAATATTAAAAACCAGCTAACTCTTTAGGCACAATGACAACTAAGATTTGTAGAGTCCTATTTAAGAAAATATTTTATATTGACAGTAACAGTCTAATCTAAGAAACAAAATAAGTATCTACAACAGATAAAATCAAATTTATATTCTTCACATTAACGAGTAAGTATTTTTGACTAAAAACTGAACGACTGCCGGCGTGTGTACTTAATGTATGACCAAAAATATGAATAAAGCCAATCTACTGGACTCTAACTAAAAACTGAATGGTTGGAAGGAAAGAGAAATAATGTCTTGATCATAAAGCATTTAATGCTGTGTTTTTAGTTTTTCTTAATTATGATTCTACAATTTCAATATTTCTTTTAATGGTATTGTTTGTTAATGTTAAAAGTGTCTGTCAATTGTCTTGTATTTTTGTTGTATTTATTTAATCTTTTTGTTAGTAAGGCACGTGGACAAATTTTTCTAGAATTGTGGTGCAGAAAAGCCATTGGGGTAACAACAAAGAAACATACCACTTAATCTTGTCTCAAAGCAGAAACGAAAACAAGATTGCATTATTTCACACACTGACTCGTTTGTGAGTAAAATTCCAAGAGGTGTCAGCAGCAGTAATCTCAAAACGTGGAGAATCTTCATCAAGACAACTTCGTCAGATGCAGAATCTGTGCCCATGAAGCGAGCATGAGTTACAGCATCGGCAATATTTTCGGCAGCCACTGGTGCTGCAGGATGCTTAGCATCTGAAAATAGATTTTATATTGTTTAGTCGTATTTAAGGGCATTTAATTAAACTCTAACATATCTTACAAGAAAATATTAACAAATAACTCGTACTCAGCCAATAATTTTCCTAATAAAGGAATTAAAATCACTGAGTAGCTCTCAGTGAGACATGGTGTGTAGCCAGATTTTTCATCAAAAACTAAGCACCTTTTAATACTTTTTAAGCACTCAAAAAATATTCTTTCCAAAAAAAAAAAAAACATTTCCTAACTAGGATCTGTACAGTAACAAAAATTATTTTTTTCTATCCTTTTAAAGTTCTTAATTTATAAACATAAAATTCAAAAACATGTTCAAAAACTTTACATAATCATGAATTTTTTGTAATTTAGAATGACAATCGATACAGCAAAGAAAAAATCTCTTCTTAAAAGATAAAAAATTAAGCACCTTTAAGTGCTTTTTAAAAACGCTACACACCCCGAAGGACAGTCATACATCTTGTAAGGGCCAGATAATAGTTAATAAATAAAAAGAAAAAGATCTAGCTTTCCAATCTAGTTACATTTTAATTTAATCTAGTACCTTAATTAAATCTAGTTACATTTTAATTATTTTTTTTTTAAAAAAGTAAATTTTTGAAACCGAAAATATTCTTAGTACAATAAATTTCATTATTACTTTCAAGTTTTTTTTACGTTATTGTTGGAATACATTTTTTCTGAACAAACTTATTACAAAATAAAAAATTTAAGAAAAAACATTATAAAATATTTATACCTTAAAATTGCTCCATTATTGTTTAGTTCTAACAACAAGTGTTTATTTAATAAAACAGGATGCAAAAGGTTTGCTATGCAATAAAGAAATCAGCTGCCACTTACATACACAATTTAAGAAGTGACTGAAAATTCTTAATAAAATTAACAAAGCATCATAATTTTTAAGTACCATGTTACAAGCAATACTGGCACGTTTAAAGTAACACATTGACAAGTTTGCAATTTTAATGCGAGGAGCATTCAGAACAGAGCAAAATGTATTTTTTATTAAGGCTTCAAATCCTGAAACTCATTATCAACACAGTATATATGATATTGACACATTTTTAAAGACGGAAATTCTAACTTACTTTGATAGAGCAAAAAAGTTTAACTTTTTATTATAAATCGTTCTGTCGATCTACTATCTATATAGCGTGTGTTACCTACCAGTAGTAATATTGCCTTTGTAGTAATTCATCCTAAGATATTGTGATAGCTCGATGTGTGACAGTTCAGTCACTAATCCAGTTCTTAGAATTTGAAATCATAAATGGTCCAATGCACTCCTTAAAAATTAAAAACTCTTTTAGAATTACCAATTAGTCCATAGGAAAGAAATTTGCTAACAGCTGACAATCCGAGACCAGTAACAGGGCCTGTAGTGTTCTCTGCACGAATCACATTCAAGAAAGGCTTCAAATATGTTATAGGCTCTATATCATTTAATGTATTGACCTGATTCAACACCTCTTTAAGTTCAGTAAAACTCTTTAATAATGTATCTTGTTCCTCTTCCTAAAAATAAAATTTTTAAATATAATAAGAAAAAAAAATCTCACAACTTATAAAATAAGACAAATTAAAAAAAAAAAAAAACAGTTTTAAACAAGATTATTATGAAACATTTTTTCCCCCTTTTTTATTAATTACAGAAAATATAAACTGGCAAAGCAGCTTATTATTATTGCTGAATTCAAGAAACCTGATTTGTTGAATAGAACTAGGAACAGAAAACATTCATTTTCTGATAATTATTTGGTGTGATGGGTAGCTTTCAGATATAAAGATTCATCCATTTAAATCAATTTAAATAAATAAATAAAAATTTGCTATAAGGAGGAACAAACATATTTCAAACTAATTCTAAGATCAGTTAACATGTCAACAGAAATTATTCATGCAAAATAGTGTAATAACTTAAATTCTTAATAGTGTAATAACTTTATATTAAGAGTCTACATCTCTTCTCTAAAGTTTCTAGAATATTATTTTTAATTTCTATAATCGAAAGATAGTTCAGAATACATGAAAAGGTGCCAATGCCAAAATGACACTTTTACAATAGTAGGTAAAGTTGAATATTTCACAGAATTAAAATATTTAAAACTCTTATGTTTCAATCAAATCAAAAACATATTTCTAAAGAAAAAAATAATAATAATTTTCATATTCACATATTGACACGGCTCTTAAAAAACTCAAAATTTCAAGGACTGATTGAATGAATAGTTTTCTAACTGATTTTTGCCTTATAAAATTATCATCATACAATTAATATTTTTAATGCATTATCTAAAAATGAATTTAAAAAAAGTAATCAGATGAATGGTATTTAACTTGGAGTTTAACTAAGCTATTCTCAGAGTTTACTGCTGAAACCAATAAAGGGTTTTTATTTTATAACAGTCGTTGAACAGCCGACATAATTTTTGGGTTTATGGCTATTAATGTTCAACTATGTAGCCTTGTAATTTTGAACCCAATCCAGAAGACAAGGGAACTCCTGGATCAAGTATTAGGAGGAATTTGCCTTCGTGGAGGACTTTTTCATGGAAATAACCCGAATTTGAGTTACATGGAAAAGACCAGGAGAACCTCCCATGGTTAGTCTGACGGCAAAGGGACTCTAACCCATGATCTGTCAACCACAGGATATTTCCTGTCAGCACTGTCATCAGTGTAAGCCAGATGCGGAATCGACCAGCCATCACTGGAATTCGAATCAGTCTCACCTCATTGGAAGGAGAATGCTCTATCCCCTGAGCCATCACTGCTCCAATAAAGGGTTTGTTATTTTTAGCTATATAAAATGATGTGTGAAATTTAATTATCATGCACTGTAACATTTTTAATAAATATTTGACTCATTATGTATTTCAGGGAATTTTGGGACATATTATTGACTCATTTCATGTTAGTGATAAATTTATCATGAATTTTAAAGCATTTGTAATATGAATATGGTGGAAAAATTCACTGCAATTTTCAACATGGAATCATTACCATGTACTTTACATTTTTCTATTCTTTCTTTATAGCTCCTCTGCAACACAAAACCAAGCAACTATCACTGATAAATAAGGTTGTTTAATTATTTTTTCGTGCAAGATGACAAGAAAAAATTTTAATTTCACCCAAGTTTTTTTCTCCAAAAATATTTTACTTGTTGTATCCAAAAAAAAACAAAAAAAAAACAGATAAGTATAGAAAACGTTTGATGCCATCTATCAATTTTTTAACGACATAGCAAATGGAATTCATAGATCCCTGCATATTTATTACTGATAATATACGTCAATAGCAACATTTATATTATTCTGCAATAATATTATAATGTAAAAAGAATATTTTTCTACAATGAAAAAAGGTGGTGAAATGCATTGCACTAACATATCAGTGAACAGAAAATGAAAGAGAAATAAAAATATATTCCCATACTTAACTAGAAAAAGTCGAATGGAAATACGAAAACTATTAAAATATGGCTATTTTTTATTCAATAATAAAGTAGGAATATAGTAAAGCTGAATTTAATCATTTAAAAATTAATCAGAATTTTGTAAATTATAATTTAGGAAATTAACATAATTGGTTGTAAAAGTGGGAGAAAATACAAAAACCATCAAGCTAGCATTAAATAATTTCAAAGAGAGTTATAAAACATAAGATAAAATCCAAATTTGAGTGGTTAGTACTTTTTTAAAACTCATTATTTAAAAAAGTGAATTAAATATGAAAAAAAATAGGAAAATTTAATTAAAAACGCAACAAAGTTTTGCCACTGCATATAAGAACATGACGTTTTAGAAAATAAAAACTAAATAAAATTAAAAATAAGTTTGTATCTTTTTCTAAACTTGAATCCTGTTAAATTTAGAATCTGGAATGAAAATTCAGAATGATATCCTCTGAAAGTAAAATGACGGATTACCAATTCGCAAACCCCAAGGAAAACGACATTCGAAAAAAGAAAAAAAAAAGTCAGCAAATTGTCAGGGGGAAAAGAAATTTTATCCCAAAACCGAGAATTATCACAGAATATGACACTCGATCAAATTGTTGGATCATGTCATTATATCATCCATAACTCATTCTCACACCTTTTTTACTGAACTATAAATATTTAGAGCTAGGAACATTTCATCAACTATTAATAATACTTCAGTGGATACTACTGAAATGAAATGATATTGTATTAAGCTTATATTTTTATTAAGCTACATTAGGGCATAATTTATTATACATGTTTTTGTCCGAACATATTTGTTTACAATCTAAAACAGTTGGATTTAATAATAAAAATTCAAGCAAAAGCTAGAATGATATGGCTTTCAATGCGCAATGATTGCAAACAAACATCAGATCAGGTGGACACAGGTGATGTCAGTTCACGAATAATAACAGAACTTCTCGCTTCAGATAAAAACGAAAGAAAGCGTTTCTTGATTAAAAATTACTTAATAATTAGTACTCTTAGAAAAGTGAGAAAATGTTTTCTGTGGGTAATTCTGAATACATTCAGATTTTTCTTTAAAATTAACTGTAATAGTACATTAGTAAAAATAAATAAATAAAATAAAATCTTAATAAAGAATAAATTATAATGACTTGATGAACATGTGAAGACCATCGACTTCCTTTCTTCATTGCAGTCATCACCATATTCATCTCCCCAACAATAATATAAATTGCATTGTCTGGAGATGGCATCTTGAATAGCTAAATATTAACCTAGAAATAAATTAAAATTTAAAAAGCAATATTTTAACACTAAACAAATCAAGAGTGAGCAATTAAATTATCATGAATGTTATACTTTTAGACATCGGATGCAGAAATAGCTTAGTTTAAAATTATCAAGCACTTTGTTATTTTAGACAATAAAACCACAGGTGTAATTTATGCTTGCTTTAATTCTTTTTAAATTTCACAAATTTAAAAAATGAATGTTATGAACTTTAAATGCTAAAATTTCACAAGAGCTATTAATTTATATACTTCTATAATTTATACCAAAACTTTTAATTATCTATGAGCACTTTGAACAAAATATTTTCATATAGTTGACACACACATTTTTATTTATATTTTCTTTGAGTTTTAATGTCTTTGGTAAAAAGTCAAAAATTCCAGTCGTAAATGTATACCAAAATTAGGTGTCACAAATTAGGAAACTTTTTTGAAAAGCTTGTGTGTGATAACATGCCTTCTCCAGAGTTCAAAAACCATATAATATTAATACTTTATTTATGTTGCACTAAAGCTGCATAATGTGGTGACTGTCTGAGAATGACATGCCATCACCCACCCAATCACTGTTCTTTGGTGATCTTACAATCAGTCCGCTGTGGGACAAATTTTGATCCAAAATAAATACAAATAATAACTTCCACTATTTCCTATTATAAAGTACAATTGAGGCAAAACTAAGGTTCACCTCTTTAGTATTGCCATCTTTTACATGATGCTATTTACTTGTACTTAAAATTTTATTTGTTATTAAATTACTAAATTAGTTAACTTTCTTATAATTTCAAAAAAGTGTAGACATATGAAACATTTTAAAATGTATTCACATACCAAAATTAAATTTTAAAATTTTTATATTTTATTTATTAAATGTAAATAATCAGATTTTTTTTCAAATATAAAGTTTAGATATTTAATTTTTGACATTTCACTTTCAAAGATTTTCTTTAAAAATTACTGCAAAGTTTTTATGAAAAAAAAAAAATTAAAATTTAATCTTTGAAATAAGAATATGATGCTTTTTTTTTTTTTTTGGTAATTTTAATTTAAAAAAAAAAACACGTCATTATGCTGCAACTTTTTAATAAAATTTACTTTTAATTCTTCACAATTCAACTTTTTTAATTCTTTTTGTAATAATGTTTATTTACAAAAAGAAATTATACTACACATTTGGGATAAAGAGGGACTTGTAGTTTTACACCACTCCCACTGTTTATTGGTTTCCTATAAGTTTCTTCCCTTTTACTTTTCAAATAATTCAATTCCCTTTATTTTTCAAATAATTTAACACTATCTCACCAAAAAATTATTTCTTAACAAACATAACTGTCTCTATAGATAAAATTAATGATAGAAAATATTATACCATTATATCAAGCAGCTTGCAAACAACCAGATAGTGGCATGCATAAAACTAAAAAAAAAAATAATAATAATCTCCGAAATGAGTAAATTTATTTCCATTTCCATGCAATTCTCTACAAGATGTATCTATTTAAATTTAATTCAATTACAAGATCCTGGACAATTTTACTTGGTGATTTCAGAAAGAGTCCCAATATTCATAAATATCTTTTAGTCTAACTATGTCATTGGAAATCAAACTTTACGAATGACCAAGAGTTTAAACTATTTGCTTGGAATTAGACCAATATGATTTAAAGATCAATGCCATCATTTCAGTTAATATGCAAATTAAAATCTAAATTCACATAAGATAGTCTCAGCTTTTATGATGAAATCTCGAAAAAGAAAACCATATTAATAATATTAATTTAAAAAAATCACATTAAATAAATCATCAACTTAATTAATAAGTTGATGATTCAATTAAATAAATCGTCAACTCGTAAGCATCCACTATATGAAGCTTACGAACGCACTCGTCAGAAGAGCACTGCCTTCATCATCAAGGTTAAAACCGGCAATAGAATCAAAGACCCTCGGTTCGATCCCAGCTGATAGTCAACGAACATAAGATTTGAAATTTCATGTCTTAAAATTAAAAAAACAATTCATAAAAATTATAAAGGAATAATTTAAAATACAAAAGCTGAAATTAACTTCCTTTTCTGATGAAACGGTACTAATGTAAACAATATGTTTTCTGGAATTGAATGTAACAATAAATACAACTGTATTCAGGTAAAGAAAAATAATACGGAAATATTGAAAAACACGATAAAAAGATTTCACAATTTCATTAATACCTCTCAAAAATATAAATAATAAGAACAATTTAATTAAATGTCAAAAATCATTTTTCTTTGGAAGCCAGCATCAATTTACACCTCCATAATATTAGCAATTGTAATGAAAATTATCAATTATCCTTAGAGTTGCAATTTTAACTTTTACAGAAATAATTCAATTTGCTTTCTTGCCATCTTATACAAAATAGAAAATGCAACTTTTTAACAGACACGACAACAACATGTTAGTTGATGTTGCCATTCAACTGAATTTTTCTATAACTTTAACTTCGTATTCTTACGCTTCCAGCTGCTTGTTTTCACACCATTAGTTCTCTTTTTAAGTATCAAAAGAATATATGAAAAAAGCTCCAACTGGTACCCTGGCTCCTGTGTCTGGCCGTTGAACAGTAATTGTTTGTTTGTGATCAGGCTCGTCATCTATTAAAAAGGCTGGCTTTAGTCTGTCAATGTTGATGACGGACGGTTTCTGTCAATGTTGATGACGGACGGTTTTCCATTTATGTTCAATGTATAGGTCTTATCGGTTCGCTTTAAAACGAGGTAGGGACCGTCATAAGGCATTTGAAGAGATTTTTTAACGCCATCGTGCCTCACAAATACATGTGTGGATTTGCTTAGCGATAGGTGAATAAATATGCCTTTGCTGCCATGTGCAGATGTTGGTGTGGCTTTCAACAACTGCATGGATTTTCTTAATTGTTTCAAAAAGTCATAGGGGTCCGTATTGATAGTTGGAGCCTCCAGAAATTCTGATGGTAGTCTTAATGGGGTGCCGTAAACAAGTTCTGCACAGGTGGACTTGAGGTCTTCCTTAAATGTAGACCTGAGTCCAAGCAGAATGAGAGGTAGTGACTGAGTCCATTTAGTTTTGTGGCAACGAAGTCCTTGTTTTAATGTTCTGTGGAATCGTTCCACTATGCCGTTGCTCGAAGGGTGATACGGTGAAGTTCGTATCTAGTGAACACCAAGAATTTTGTTTAGGGTAGAGAAAATATTACTTTGGAACTGCCGGCTTCGATCTGTTGTGATAATGGATGGCACTCCAAATCTTGCAATCCAATGGTAAAGAAATGCATGTGTGACAGTTTCAGCCGTCATGTCGACGATAGGAATGACCTCGGGCCATCTGGTATACCTATCGATGCAAGTCAGTAAATATTGGTAACCATCTGAAGGTGGGAGTGGGCCGACAAGGTCCAGATGAACATGTTCAAATCTTTGGCGAGGCAGCTGAAAACTCTGGATCGGGCTGTGCGTATGTTTAGTGCTTGACGAACAAAGAGCACGGGGCGAGCTCATATCCCAAGTAGCACAGAAACATCGATCTATACCGTGGCCGTTCCTATCGATATTTTGAAAGCGGAGGAATATAGATACTGTGAACAAGTTATTGAATGAATTCCGTCAATAAAACTTTAAAAGTATTTTTCTTAAAACACTCTATATTAAATATATTTTAGTTCCATAGTTCAAAATATTTGCTAGAAAGATAAAAATGAGTAAAATTTCTTTATACTTGCTCATATTAGTGAAAGTAAAAAATAGAATGCCGTGATAACTTTATGGAACGGGATTGGAAGGTGAAGCGATCTCAGTATTGCTATCAACAAAGTTTATCCGCTTGTCACGTGATCTTCAGCTCTGACGTCGCGCTTTACGATCCATTATTTTTACCATGATCCATGAATTTTTAGCGTAATATTGTCGTCAAAAGTCACCTTACTGATTTAATTTAGGTAAGCAAAGTTTATTCATCTTCTATTTACTTATATAAACTCTTTTAATATCGTGTCAGGTCTTCATTTCTAATTGCAATGTTTCACTTTTATATTTAGGTTAAGCCTACATTACCGAAAGAACATTCCATTATAAAAGATCATATGTAGCTGGTTTTGAATTATAATTAAGTAAGTAGTTTTTAACTTTTCGCTAATTTTAAATATTATTATCGGAATAATTTCTAATTAATGACGTAAATTTATTGTCAAAGTTGTTTGTTCTGAATTGTTTACTTCTTGTTTGCTGGGATGTTAAATGTTATGTTTTACATACAATCTATCTAATTTTTATTAAATAAATTCACTAGGTTCGTAAATAATTTTATGTAAGATGAAATGTTTCTAATGTCATTTGTTGTGTGAACAAGGTTCATAGCATTGTAGTTATGAGTGTATAAATACTTTTCATAAAAATTAAGTCTGTCAACGTTAATTCTGTAGCTTATTAACAGTTAATTCGTTTTAAAACATTAAAAATTGTACTCAAAATGATATAAGTATACATAATTTATCAAAATATTAATGTAAGCGAATTTTAATTTCGCTAATTTTAAATATTATTATCGGAATAATTTCTAATTAATGACGTAAATTTATTATCAAAGTTGTTTGTTCTGAATTGTTTACTTCTTGTTTGTTGGGATGTTAAATGTTATGTTTTACATACAATCTATCTAATTTTTATTAAATAAATTCACTAGGTTCGTAAATAATTTTATGTAAGATGAAATGTTTCTAATGTCATTTGTTGTGTGAACAAGGTTCATAGCATTGTAGTTATGAGTGTATAAATACTTTTCATAAAAATTAAGTCTGTCAACGTTAATTCTGTAGCTTATTAACAGTTAATTCGTTTTAAAACATTAAAAATTGTGCTCAAAATGATATAAGTATACATAATTTATCAAAATATTAATGTAAGCGAATTGTAAAAGGTTATATAGATTTTAAAATTACGTCTAAAAGTAAAATAAGCAGTATGAAAATATTAAACAATTTTAAAAAAAGAAATAAGTTTAACTTTTCAATTTCTGAAAACAATGATATTCTATTTACCTAAATTTAATCCAGTCTTGTAATATAATTCTCTATATAAAAGTTATTAATATAAGATTTAGTTTATGGTACAGGAATGATTGTTATTCGTTACTACTAAAAAAAATTTTTTAAATGTGTCAGATATCAAGTAAGGTATGTGTTATGTATAAAGTATGATATGTGTTTGTTATGTAACAAGAGTATACTAAAGGAAAATTAAAATAGACACTAAAGGCTCAAAATCAAAATAGAGATTTATATGTTTATTAAAACTTCTTTAAGGAATTTTTTGTTTGCTGAAAATTATTAAAAAGATTTATAGATAAAAAGGAAAATTTAATTGTCAAAAATAATATCAAAATGTGTTAATCTTTAAAATAACTTTAAAAACTGAAGTATAATTTGGATAAGAGCACAACAACTAAAACTTATAAGTTTCTAAGATAATGATTAGAAAATATTGATCAAAGCTTTTCTAATTAAATATTTTATTGTTTTTCAGGCTTTGGAAAAACCCGAGGGAAATTGGGTTTTTTCATTTTGTGGTCATAAACTTTAAGTTTTACTGTATAAATATTTTTATTTATTAAAAAGTGTTGTATAAGCTTAAAAATAGAAATAAATCTGAAAAGTTATTTTAATTTTATTATATGTATTTTTTATTATGTTTGAATAACACATTATCACTAATACATAGGTTGAATCTTCTTTACTGTTAAATACATAACGTTTTACAATTTTTAACCCAAGCATTATAAAATATAAATACAGTATTATAAAAGGAACAAGTTTATTAATTTTTTCGTTTTCACGCACATATATTTACTAAACATATATATATATATATATATATCTTACCTATTGTAAAGTTATAACCAGTAAATATTTATAATCAGTAAAAACTAAAATTACATATAATTGAATAAAATTAGATATAGTTTCAGCAAATACTTTTTCTTAAAATTTTATTTTTGTGTCTCGTAAGAAATGATAAATCCATATTTTTGTGTTAATTTTTTAATTTTTACAAATTATGTCTAAATGTTTCACGAAAGGGGTACCTCTCAGAAAAACCTAGACAGACCAGGTATATATATATATATATATATATATAAATAAATATACATGGTATAAGTATATATATAACACAACAGGTCTATGTGTGATTCTTATTAAATAAGATTATAACTTAGCTGTGATTCATTCTAAAATTAATGTGTAGAAATTAATTTTGTAATGTCTAATCTTATATTGATATCTATTTACAATATATATCAAGAAGAAATTTTATATTTTGATGTGATAATTTGTTACTGTTTTATCTTTCAGTTTGTTACTGTTGTATCTTATTCTCAATGCCTTCTCGTAAATGATTAGAATTTATTTAGAAAATGAGTGCACTTGTTTGTTTATTTATACCAATATCAGTAATTTAATGAATAAATGTCAGACAGTTCTTTCATTGTGTTGCAATTTCACCAACATAGGTGTATATTTTGCTCTACTCAGCCTTTTAGCTTTTAAATAAGTAAATAAATTATGACATCAGACTATTTTATTTTGTTGTCACTGCACAGAGCAATTGCAAGATGAGAAAACTAGTATAAATTTAGGAGCCTCGAGTAACATTTTGTATTTTCAATTTTTTTTCCTAATTTATTTTTCATGAAAAATTTGCATGTTATAATATTTACAAAAATGTATTTAGTTTATGTATTAGTAAGTATAATCATTCCCTAAGTTTTTTCTCCATAGAAAGCATTTTATTAAAAATGGAGCTATTATTATTATGATCAAAAAAATTACAATTGCTCTTTGGATCCTTTGGCAAAGGAACCTTCTTTCAAACCTTGTTGTCCCCTTAAAAAGCGAAAAAGACTTTCACCATCTTATTTGTTCTGTACTTAAGGGTGTATGGAGAGAGTTTAAATGATTATTCTATATAGGACTGGGCAATAAATCTATGTATCTCAAAATATCTACGTAACACATATATCGGCAGGCCAATATGATGACTTTTGTTTTAGATGATGCATCAGAAATCTGATTTAAGCAACTGATAGTGACTTTCATTTTAAGCGATGTATCAGCTGCGGAGTTGTTTATAGCATCGATTTTCTTATTATTAACAAGTGTACATATAAATAATACTGGAAAGTGGGCTAGCTAATATAAATATTTTAATACTTTTTTAGATTAAATTTTTACATAATTTGTATTGTCTTGTAGCTGTTTGAATAAATTAACAAACTTTTGTTTTCAGATTCGGTATTTTGACAGCATATGCCGGTATTTTGACTGAGGCGAAAAGAAAAAAAGTCATTTGAAAGAGTGCCTGCCATCACTAATGTCATTTGGGTAAAATTGTTGATTAAAATATTATTTATTTTTATTAATATATATATGTGATATTTTTTTCCTTCCAGTTTTTAAATGCTTTAAGAAAAAAAATTTAAAAAATTTTTAATCTGAATAACAATTCCAATTGCTAATAATAAATCAAAATATTTAGAATTCCTCTCCTTTTTGTATTAAATTTTACAAACATTGATCTGCAGTTAATCCTTAACATTTCTAAGTTTATTCAGGATTTTTCGTGTATACTCACAATTTTTTAATATGTATTAATATATATATCATCAGTCGATTTTTATCTTTACAAGCTTTAGTTAAAGGCAGCATTACAATTAAATTTAATTTAAAAATAATGATAGAAAGAGATTCTCTCTATTTGAAAAATACAAAATAAAAAAATTTTCCCATGTAAAGGAAACCAAATATTGCAAAAAAGTTTCAGAAATCCAAACCAAAAGAGTGAGTGAGAGAGAGAGGCTTGAAAAACTTAATTTTCTAAATTTAACACAGTTGTAAGTCAATAGTTTTTGGATCTGATCACAAAAAAAAAAGTAATTTTGTAGAAGGAAGGGAAAAAAAACGGTTACATTAAGGAATTGAATGCATTTGGAAGTGCAGTGTATTTATAATAAGTTTGAGCTTTTGTTTAATTATACTTCTAAGTATATGCAATCATAAGTAATCAATATCAGATCTAAATTCTAAAAATAAATCTTATTTTCAACTTCAATACTTTTTGTGTATTCACATTAGTTTAAGAGAATTTTCTTTAATACATAGAAGTAAAATTGAATATTAAGAAATACAATTAAAGTTGAACTGACTAGCTTTTTATTATAGTATTTTTTGTTGTTAAAGATTTATTATTTAATCGAAGATACAGCATTGCCGCTTGAATATTCAGTCAGTTTACAAAACAGTGTCTAATGCAGCATGCCTTTTTTTGATCCGTGTGTCGATTCTCTAAGCCAGTGATTCTCAACCGCTGTGCTGCGGTACTTTTTTGTGCTGCCAAATTCTTGAAATGTTCATAAAAAGTATATATATATATACTTTTTATAATTTTTCTAAGCTTTAACCGCGTTAGCATCTTTGTTGGCGATTGCCTTGTCTCTGACAATCTTAAAATAGATGAGAGAATTAAAATTGTCTTTGACACATAGTTTTAAAAATTTTTTGAAGTAAGTAGGAAATTTAATGACTTTAATTTAAAATGATTAATTAACTAAGGAAAGCAAGCTAAATATTAACTTGCAGATGGAAATAAAACTTAATCATTAAAGTGAGCTATGCAATTAATAAACAAATTAACAAAGGATAACTAAAAAAAAAACCAAGTAGGGGAGAGTCGGGTAGCCCCGCCCACTTAAGGACTATTGCTTATATTTCTGTATAATATGGAGTAATAATCAAGATTTTTGTATGTTTCTATTGTTTTATCATTTAATTAAATAATACAAAAAGAATAAACCAAAAAAATAATAGTTTAACTTAAAATAGAAATTTAAAAAAACATGTTTTCAGCTCTTTTCAAAATGTGTCGGGTAGCCCCGCCCAGTTACAAAAATTATGTTTTTTGATTGTTTTTTCAGGTGTAAATGAAAATGACCAATGTATTGACAATAGATAAACCTTATTTATCATTTTTGTCACAAAATTATTTTTTTTATTACATATTTATATACTTTTAGTGAATTCTATCATTTATTAACAACAGTTATATTTTTTATTATTATTATTGTATATTAATATATTATAATATTAATATATATTTATATTAAATATTTAAAGAAAATAATTTAATTTAAGTAAATCTTTGGAACCGTACATTTATCGACGAAATAAAAGTGGGCTGTGATACCTAACATTCATGTGAGCGGGGGCTACCCAAAATCCAATTTTTTTGTAAATTTGTAATTACTCGAACAATTTTTCACAAATAAACTTCGTTCTTTGTGCAAACTAAACTTAAGACTACATACTTTAATGCTGTATGTATAGAAAAAATTATTTTTTTAATATTAAAATGAAGTTTAATCGAAACATTCAACCAATTTTTCTTAATATCATGACAACTGTATTCAACATATTTTAAAAACTATTGTTTACCATTTAACCAGCTGCATAAATACTTGAAACTTTGAAAATAATCTTTTTTTAATATAACAATTATTGTCCGATGGCCCATTGACTTGAAAAAAATATTATTCTCTACATATGAAATTGACATTGGTCGGGGGTACCCAACTCTCCCCTATATAAAAAAACAAATTAGGAAAGGATAACTAACAAAAAAAAATAAGCTAACAATTAATAATTAGCAAAAAACTAGTAAACAAGAAATCACAAAAAATAACAGTTAATAACTATAGAAAACAAGCTAACAATTAATAACTAGCAAAAAGAAGAAGAAAAAATAACTGTTACTAACTAATAAAAAATCACTCAAAAGAAATAATAATCCCTTAATAAACGTGCTTTTGTAGTACTTATTATCATCACAAACTATTTAACACAGTGTGTTGTAGGTAAGTAAACAACTTTTAATCTAATTTTTTTCATTGTGTGCCGTCAAATTTCGAAATGGTTAAAAGTGTGCCGTAACAACAAAACAAAAAAATGTTGAGAATCATTGCTCAAAGCCCTTATTCAATTTAGTTCTCTAAGTTTCGTTATATACTCATTAATAAATTGTGTTTTGTTAGTCTTTCAGTTTTTATTTTTTAAATGTTATAATATTACTCAATGTTTTGCTTCCAGCTACAGTTTTCGAACGCTTTGAGACCAAGAGCTTGCGGAAAAATTTGGGAAGGTCTGCTTCAGCCACTGATTGGGAAGGACGGAAACCTAAGATAATTGACCTGACCAATTCTTCGGACTTGGAGACCTAAGAATGTGCCAATTTGTTTTAATAAATTTTTAAATGTTTATTCAAATAAAATATTCATAGCTACTTTTTGTTTTATTCCTCTGCATTCACACCTTCTATATTACAAAGCACGTTCATATCAGAAGTGTAAATTTTATTGAACCCATAAAATTATAATATTTTTTGAGTTTTTAGTGCTATTGTGCAATATATTAAATTATTAATTTTCAGTGACTGAATCTTGTCTGAAGATCAAATGTACCTTGCAAATGCTAAAAAATAAGAAAACTAATTTACATACATGTTAAATGTGGTAATTTTTAAACAAGCAAATTGTCTTTGATTTATAAATCATAGTTGAGCTGAAAATAATTATCATGCCTTAAATTAATATTCACTTCTTACATTCCATCTACAGTGCTCACACTTATTCCTTTTCACCTATTTTACACTTAATTAATTTTTAAGCTTATTACTGCTCAAATCCTAATTATATATATATTTTTATTGTTTGGAAACTGATTAAAAATATTTTTCGGTGCTTATTATTATTATTTTATTTTTTTTGAAAAATCTGGCTACACACCTTGAACTTTGAAAGTATGACTTAAATACTTGCAGATATTTTATTCTAAGGCAATATTAAATCACTAGCTCACTAGTTTGCAGAATGCTTATTGTCTAGCATGCAAGGAAATGATTAATTTTCTGCTAAATAGGCATAGACTGAGCAGAGCATGTAGCTCTTTTCAAGTTATCCTTGACAAAAAATGAAGGATTTTTTTTTACTCATTATAAATCAAATTAATTAAATCTGCAACTGTACAGCCTGGAGTATAATTAGCGAAATGAAATCTGAAGTGCAAAACCATATAAAATAATTAACAGACGTGTACCTATATCCTACAATATCCAGTGAAAAAAATTTCTTGAATAACGTATTAAAATTATCGATCGGCGTTCTGCCGCATCTTTAAATGCTTATTAATATTTGTTTTACGAATAACGTGATAAAAATATTCATCGACATTCTACTGTATCTGTAAACGCCGTGGAATATGGTTTTTTCAAACTCGATATTCTACGGCGTTATTGAGATATCGATCTATATAAATTTTACAATGTCGTACAATATAAAAAAAATCTGACGTTTTTACATAGATCGATGTTTCGGAAGAACATCGATCGACGTCGTAAGCAAAGTTTTTTCGAGATCAATCGATATTGAGTGCTACTTGGGATGATCAGAAAGTCGGGTCCCCAATCGTGGTTGCTGGGAGAAAAGTGTTGAACCAAGCAGACTCCTCAATTCTGCTTTTAACATGTAAAGTCTATGGCGGGCTTGTCATACTTTGAATCGATTTTTCTTGTTTAAGAATCGGAGTGATCAATTTTAAAAAAATACTAATAATTTTTTCAATCTTTCCTATCCAAGAAAATGTAGGTCAATTTTTTTTTATCTTTATTACTTTTTGTAATATTGCCTTTGAAACTCAAGTCACTTTCTACTTTTGAGTAAGGGAGGAAGGTAACTTCCACCCCCAAGTTCATTCTCCAAGAGACGATTGCGGTCTAATCTTCTCCGTAGGTGGTCTTGGTCTTGCTCCCTTCCTCCCAAATACTTTTACTCTGTTCAACTCTTTTTGAAAATCTTTTTCTCTCTCTCTGTCCTTTTGAAGAACTGATATGGGGAGCTTTTATAAGCTTGTAATTTATTATGGAAATTATATTCGCTGATAATTCGTTCATTCTACATACATTTTATTTATTTAGTAATAATACTTTTTCTTGTTTTTATTCATTTTGAGAGTGGAATTTATTTTTTAAATACATTATTCCCCCTTTTTTTTAAACTTTTTTCCTTGCTTTTTAAAGATGTTTCAGAATTAAGAAATTTAGCTTCTGAATAAAGTGAGATTAATTAAAATCGAGCCAATGACGTAAAGATATTCCAATATACTATAAGCATCACAAAACTGCAGTTTTCCTTTTTAAAAAAATATATATATATATATCGTACACTCATTTGTAGGTTTAAAAAAACATTTACATTATAAAAATTTAAAAGGTTGCAATTTTTCCATTCCATAAATAGTTTTAATTACTCCAATAGCTGGGATAGTTTGTTTTTCCACGGTAAGGAAAAAAAAAAATAGCTAGTACACAAGAGCACACATCATCCAAACGTGAACAAGCACTTAGCCCTGTGTTTAGGGCTTTAATGTACATACACAAGAACACTAAGTAATATGAAAACTTTATTTAAATCAGTAAATGAAGAAAAATATGAAAATATACGCATGTATTGTAAAATTCTTAAAAAAAAGGAAGTAAAAGAACATTAGTGGACATAATTAATATTCACGAGAGAAAAATAAAAACGGTATCAAAATATAATGAACCGCTGCTTAGGAACGCAACACTGAAAATATTGAAACCAGTTTGATTGCCAGATGAAATAGAAAGAATGAGAAATGTGATTATTATAAACACCACGAAATTTCATCACGATATATTAAAAAATAAAAATAAGTTGTAATACTTAGAGTTAAGCTTCTTTTTGTTACTTCAGATAGTGAAACTGGTTTTGATGTTTTCAGACCTGATTCCTTAGTTGATTCACTAGATTTTGAAACTATTAGTCTTTTTTTATTGCTTTAACATTAATCTGTAATTCCTAATTAATACACTTTTTAAAACTTTTTTTAGCAATATTCTAAAAATATATATTAAAACTAGTAATTATGCAATATCTTATGTATTTAATAACGAGAAATTTTTCGAATTCCTATTAAAAGTGTGTAATGTAATTTTTATTCACAATTTTTCACTCTTTTATATTGATAGAACAAAGTATGTAATCAATGTGTTATTTTAATTTCGTTTCCCTGACCCTCTTTTGCCATTCATGGAGAAGAGTTTTCTGAGTAGAAATTTCTGCACTGCAAACTTTAATTAGTGTAGTTATAGTTAATTAAAATCCGCATTAGCATTACATGGAGAGGAAAAACACGAAAACTTCCCAGGGTTAGTGATAAAATTTTGTAAAGTAAACTTGTCTCAATCAGTTGATATGTTGTAAGTTTTAATGAAAATCAATAAATGCCTTTTCTTTCAAAAATTTCGGTATCGTACTTTTTTATAAATTAATTTCGATTTTTTTGATAAATCTTTATATTAATTACAGTGAGCAGCTTCACAAATCTATATATTAAAATGTAAAATAACATAGAATTGTTTTAGTTTGTTGTTTTTAATGATCCATCGAAATTATCTATTAGAAAAATGGTACAATCTTTAAAAAAATTGAAAAAAATTAATTAAATTAAAAAAAAAAGGTTGTGAAAAATATATGTATTTAAATTGTAATTGAAAGAAACAAATTAAAAAAGTAATAAAAAAATAAAATCTTGAACTCAAGGTTTTACTTTAACATACAAAGTTTTACAAGTTAGCAAATCAATTTTTAAAAAAATTAACAAACTTTATTTGATTTATAGAGAAAATATAAATTTATTTTTAATGTAGTTACTTTATATGAATTACTTTCATATGACTACATAGTAAAATTTTATAAATTTAAATACTCTGGTTATTATTAGTTCTCCAAATAATCAAATCAAAATAATAAATAATTCAAGATATAATTAGAAAAAGTGCATGTTAAATAAAATGATAAAACCATTTTGAAAATAAATAAAGCCGTTTTAGAGTTTAAAAAAATTATTTTTTAAGTTTTTCTTAGAAGGAGAAAAAGCATAATGTGGAGTGAGTCTCTTCTGTTATCTGCAGCGGCTGCTGCTCTTGAGCCAATTTCATGCTAAACGCCGAAATGCGGCAAACTTACGTCGCCAGTTGGCGATAAGGACAATCACGATGGCAGACCTAACTGCACCTGTTTTTCTTCTCAGTTCGGTCTGTGACGACGCCTGTGTATGTTACTGGGACAACCCGTCCGCCACGATGTTTAATCTAGAACTTAACTAACTTGTAACCTTAATTGTTATCTTTTTATTAAATTTATTATTATTTAATTATGGCTGGCATCCTGTTAACTAATTGTGCTAATTGTTTCTATTCTTTAATCAACTTAATTATTCATTTTAGATCATCTCTCTATTTGAATATTATGTTTCTATTTTAGGAGCCGCGTTAACTTCCACGTGTCTCCTCACTGGTGACCCGGCTTTGAATCTATGCAATCTTTCTAAATTTATGCGAAGACCAGCTTAAATTTTTAATAACCTTTGCTCCTTTAGAACTAAATTTAAAATTTAGCGTTATTTTTTGAAATTTTTTTTATTTACAAACTTATTTTTTTATTTACAAACGCACGGAGATATGGATGGATGGACACATGGATATTTTAAGGGTATGTTATCGAATTTCTGCTGTCTTTTTGTGATTGGTCATTTCAAAATTACTGTTGCTTTAATATGTTTAAATTAATGTATTAATTTAAATTACTGCTAGTATCTCTGGTTTAAACTTACTGTTAGTATTGATCTACGGCGTGTACGGAATCTGTTATCTTACTGCATTATCTTCCGAAATGTTTGAAAATCACTTTCATTTGCAATAATTATTTAAACCTTTTACCATTTTTAGTAAATGTATTTGCATTATTTTCGAGTTTAATTTGATCTTTGCGCTTATCACTGCATCATACAAGTTGTTTAATTTTATTTGCTGCCCTAACACTTTAAAATAATGCCGAATGAGGTGGAGCAGGTTAATGCTGCACGTTCTTCAAATGCATCTCAGGTCTCCCATCTTTCGGTAAAAATTCCCCCGTTATGGAAATCAAAAATTAAACTATGGTTTATTCAGGTAAAGAGTAATTTTGAGCTAGCTAAAATCACTAATGATTTAACGAAATATAATTACCTCGTTTCATCAATAGATCCTGAAACTTTATCCTCAGTGTCCGATATTTTATTTGCGCCACCTGCTGCGGATAAATACAACACTTTGAAAGACCGGTTAATAGCCGAATTCTCTGCTTCGGAAAACGAACAAATTCGCCAATTAATTTCTGAATTGCATCTTGGAGACGTTAAGCCGTCCCATTTATTGAGAAAAATGCGCGAATTAGGGGGTAAGAGCGTCAGCGATGATTTTTTGAAAACTTTATGGTTTCAGAGACTGCCACAAGAAATTCAAACAATCTTATCAATTAGCTCTGAATCTTTGGACAATTTAGCCAAAATGGTCGACAAAATTTCAGAAGTCCGTACGACTCCGACAGAAACTGGCGTATTTGCTATTGGGCAACACACTACGGAAAGCTCACAGCGCAATCCTCCGTCTGAAATAAGCGTTTTGCGAAACGAGATAGCTTCGTTGAGTGCAGAAGTTAAGAGATTATCTCGCGAGTGTAGTAGAGATCAGTCTCGATCACGATATAACAAATCTCCCTACCGACATCAAACTCCTTCAAGATCGCGAGGCGATCCAAAATTTTTCTTTTACCATAACAGATTTGACCATATTTTACCATAACAGAACTCGCGCAAAACATTGTAGAGAGCCTTGTGCTTATAATCAAACTAAAAACCCGGAAAACTAGATTCGGCTATCGAAAAACAAGTGTCTGCGACTGCAATCCCGATAGCCAAAAACTCATGTCGCCTTTATGTTTACGACAAACGTTCTCATTTAAAATTTTTAGTTGATTCAGGATCCGATGTATCTTGTATCCCCGCGCCTAAGGTATCTAAAAAATTAAGACCTGAGCCTTTGGAATTATACGCTGCAAATAACACGAAAATTAAAACTTTTGGCTCAAAATTAATCAATGTTGATCTGGGTATTCGACGAAATTTTAAATGGCATTTTTTAATTGCAACTATTCCAACACCCATTATAGGTGCTGATTTTTTAGAGAATTTTGGCCTATTAGTTGATTTAAAACGTCGAAAACTTATTGACACTGTAACGAAGTTAGAAATACAGGGTATGTTTGCCCAACATAAACCTATTAGTTCAATTAAACTCATCTCCGGAGAATCAGATTATCACAAAATGTTAAAAGAATTCCCAGATTTAACTAAATTGTCATTAAAACTAAAAGATTCTAACCATAGTACCGTGCATTATATAGAAACCACCGGACCACCCGTTCACTGTAAGCCTAGGCGATTAAACCCTAGATTATACGAATCCGTTAAAAAAGAATTCCAATTCATGATGGAGCAGGGAATTTGCAGACCATCCAAGTCACCGTGGTCTTCTCCGCTCCACGTGGTTCCGAAAAGTTCCGGTAGTATTCGTGTTGTAGGAGATTATCGCAGATTAAATGCGTGTACAACTCCCGATCGTTACCCAATCCCGCACATACAGGACTTTTCAAACTCTCTCTATGGTGCGAAAATTTTCTCAAAACTCGATATTGTGAGAGCATATTTTCATATACCAGTGCACCCGGAACATGTACAGAAAACCGCGGTATGTACGCCATTTGGCCTTTTTGAGTTTCCCTATCTGAACTTCGGTCTTTGTGGAGCAGCTCAAACGTTCCAAAGATTTATGAAAGAAATTCTTGGTGACTTTTCCTTTTGCTACGTTTATATAGACGATATTTTAATTTTTAGTGAAACTGAAGAAAAGCATAGAAAACACGTACGTTTGGTTTTTGATCGTTTGAACAGGTATGGATTAACTATACAAACTTCCAAATGTGTTTTCGGTGTACCTGACATTTCATTTTTAGAACACCTTATTTCTCAAGATGGTACAAAACCATTACCCGACAAAATCAAACCAATTTTAAATTATCCCCAACCTCAAACCGTTAATGAACTTCAAAGATTTCTAGGAATTTTAAATTCTTTCCGTAGAATTTTACCGAATATAGCACAAAATCAAATACATTTAACGGCGTATTTAAAAGGAGCCAAAAAGAAAGACAAAACGAAACTTGAATGGACAGATCAAGCTGATAATGATTTTAAACAGTGTAAGGATTTAATTGCAAACGCTGTGCTGTTGTCGCACCCTAAACCGAATGCCAAATTAATTTTACATGTGGATGCGTCGGATTTCGCAATAGGAGGGGCTTTAGCGCAAATAGTTAACAATGATGCACAACCACTTGCTTTTTTCTCTCGAAAACTTTCCCCAACTGAAAAAATTTATAGCGCATACGGTAGAGAATTATTGGCAGCTTATGCGGCAATCAAACATTTCAGACATATGCTTGAAGCGCGAGAATTTTCTCTTTTCACAGATCATAAGCCTCTAACTTTTGCATTCCGAAAGCGCTCTGATAATTGCTCTCCGCGACAAACGAGACAATTAGATTACATATCTCAGTTTACGACCGATATTCATTATATAAAAGGATCAGATAATGTTTTGGCAGACGCACTATCGAGAATCGAAGCAATATCTATGCCCAACACAATCGACTATAACGAAATTGCACAGGCACAAACAACCGACGAATAACTAAATGATTTATTGACGAATTCCGACATCTTAAAATTTAAAGCAATAACCTTGCCTGATTGTAGTAAATCAATTTATTGTGATTTATCAACTGGCACAGCTCGGCCATACATTCCTGAAATATTTCGTAAAAAAGTTTTCACTACTTTGCATAATTTATCCCATCCTGGAATTCGCGCTTCCTCAAAATTGATGCGATCTAGATTTGTTTGGCCGTCCATACGTAAAGATTGTGCAGAATGGGCTAGACAATGTGTCCCATGCCAAAGATCAAAAGTAACTCGCCACACAAAATCTGCAGTAAGTAATTTTTTAGACCAGTCACAAAGATTCGATCATGTACACCTGGATCTTGTGGGTCCTTTTCCACCATCCAACGGGAATTACTATTGCTTAACTATGATGGACAGATTTACTCGGTGGCCAGAGGCTGTCCCTATTCCTGACATAACTGCACACACAGTTGCAAAGACCTTTTTTACTCATTGGATTTCCAGGTTTGGCTGTCCTGTCCGTGTTACTACTGACCAAGGCAGGCAGTTCGAAAGCTCTCTTTTCATGGCCCTGTCACAACTCCTAGGCATCAAACGCATCAGGACTTCTCCGTATCATCCTCAGGGAAATGGCTTGATCGAGGAGTTTCATCGCCCACTAAAGGCAGCCCTGAAGGCCTATAATACCGAGCAGTGGTCTTCAGCTCTACCTACATTGCTACTAGGTTTCCGTGCAGTCTTTAAAGAGGATCTAGGAGCCACAACTGCCGAATTGGTCTATGGAAGACCTCTCAGACTACCAGGCGAACTCTTCGTTCCGTCAGCGACCAGTGCTTCCCAAAATCAACTTATCTTGGACTTGCAATCCCACTTCGAAAATGTGAGACCAGCCCCGATGTCTCGTCATGGACACAGAACAATTTTTGTTCATCCCTATTTGAAGGACTGCTCACATGTATTTGTCAGACACGACGCTGTTAGAAAGCCACTCCAAGCTCCGTACGATGGTCCGTATAAAGTTCTGCAAAGAAGTGACAAACTTTTCGACATCGAACTTAAGGGGAAAAAGCATACCATTTCCATAGACAGGCTTAAACCAGCTTTCCTGCCCAAAGAGACTAATCAACCTACTTATCCATCTTCAGTCGAATCGATTGAATCAACCGTTCCTGCCAGAAACTCAGAGACAGTGAAACCGATTGATCCAGCCAACACAACTCGTACCGGTAGAACAATTCGTAGACCTCAACGGTATGTCCATTTTTAACCGTTACACTGCGGAGGGAGTATGCAGCGGCTGCTGCTCTTGAGCCAATTTCATGCTAAACGCCGAAATGCGGCAAACTTACGCCGCCAGTTGGCGATAAGGACAATCACGATGGCAGACCTAACTGCACCTGTTTTTCTTCTCAGTTCGGTCTGTGACGACGCCTGTGTATGTTACTGGGACAACCTGTCCGCCACGATGTTTAATCTAGAACTTAACTAACTTGTAACCTTAATTGTTATCTTTTTATTAAATTTATTATTATTTAATTATGGCTGGCATTCTGTTAACTAATCGTGCTAATTGTTTCTATTCTTTAATCAACTTAATTATTCATTTTAGATCATCTCTCTATTTGAATATTATGTTTCTATTTTAGGAGCCGCGTTAACTTCCACGTGTCTCCTCATATCTTTTGAAAGCTAGTTGACCCCCGCAGGTTGCAATTCCCCCTTTTCTGTGTCAGTGGTTAGTCGATTAGTTTCGGATTACTTAACAGCCCAGGAAGTACGCGCACCCCCACCAAAAATGTAGAGGAGACAGTGGAACGGGTTTTGGAGGTGCTATATTTTTCGTCCCTATTCGGGACTAACTCTTACTGAAGGTTAGAAGGGAAATGAAAAGGCCTTCTCACAGTATCCTTTGGCCAAGGTTTAGTGAATTTAGATTGTTGGCAACGCAGACAACTTCTGGCCCATCCCGAAATGTCTTTCAACATGGTGGGCCAAACAAATCTAGATTGGATAAGTTTTCTGGTAGAACGTGTACTAGGATGTGAGAGGTTGTGTAATAGTTTAAATATTCTTCTTCGAAAGTTCTGCGGAACGTATGGGCGTATTTTTCCACTGGCAGCGCAGCAATATATTTTCTTGTTTGTCGTTAATGCTATTGGTTGAAGGTTCAACGATGATTGAATAGTTTTAAGAAGATTTTGGAGTTCCGGATCGTTGGTCTGTGCATCGGCGATTTCTATTAAATCTATGGTGGAATTTTCGATCTCGCTTATTCTAGACAATGTGTCTGCGACTATGTTATCCGCACCGGCTATATACTGGATATCAGCTGAGAATTGAGCTGTAAAATCGAGATATCTGAGCTGGCGAGGTGAGCAATTATTCGAACTTTTAGTGAAAGCAAAAATTAAAGGGCGATGATCTGTGTATATCGTGAAACATTGCCCTTCAAGTATGTGCTTAAAATGCTTAATGGAGAGATAAATGGCTAGAAGCTCTCAGTCATAAGTGCTATACTTAATTTCAGTAGCGATGAGTTTACGAGAAAAAAATGCTATTGGTTTAGGACCATTTTGTGTTATGCAATTCAATGCGGCTCCAACTGCGAGGTTAGAGGCATCCACCATTAAACATAATTTTGAATCCGGTATGGGGTAAGAAAGGGTTGAAGCAGCGGCTAATGCAGATTTGCATTGAGTAAAAGAATGTTCGGCCTCATTATTCCATTGAACAGGTCGCTTATTGTTCTTTTTGCAGTTTGTAAGTAAACTATTTAAAGGAATTTGAATCATGGCTGCGTGAGGTAAGAACCGTCTATAGAAATTTAGCATGGCAAGAAAGCGTTTAAGTTCTGATATAGTAACAGGCTTTGGAAAATTTTTAATGACTTCTACTTTATCCGGAAGCGGTTTAACTCCTTCGGAAGTTATGAGACAACCTAGGAATTTGACCGAGGGTTTTCCTAGATTAGATTTGTCTGGGTTCAGCTTAAGGCCGCAATCTCTTAAGCGAGAAAAAACTTGGTTTAAATGCTCAATGTGTTCGCTTTCCGACGAGGATGATATTAAGATGTCGTCGAAATAGGGTATGCAGAAATCGAATTTTCCCAAGACCTGGTGAATATAACGCTGAAAAGTCTGCCTAGCGTTGCGTAACCCGAAAGGCATTGCGATGTATTCGAAAAGGCCAAAAGGGGTGGTCACAGCGGTTTTTGGTATATCAGGGGGGTTAATAGGGATCAGATGGTACGCCCTAGTTAGGTCTAAGGTAGAAAATATAGTTTTTCCGTGTAAATTATGAGTGCAGTCCTGTATATGGGGGACGGGATAACGGTCGGGCACAGTTATTGAATTAAGACGACGGTAGTCTCCGCAAGGACGGTACTCACCATTTGATTTTTTTACGACGTGCAAGGGGCTTGCCCAAGGGCTTTTAGAGGGGCGAATGATGCCCTGAGAAAATAAATAATCAAATTCTTTTTTCACAGCCCTTAGAACATTTGGGGCAAGACGTCTTGGTTTCGAAAATACCGGAGGACCCTGAGTTTCGATATGGTGATAAACTTGATTTGATTTATTAGCATTAGTAGGTTGTGATGGATTTAATAATTCGGGGAATTCACTAAGAATTTTATCAAATACGCTATTGCCAATCAAAATTGTGATGCTTGAATCGTAAGAATTTTGTTTTGGGATACGACCCTTTGAAGTAAGTTTAGTGTTAAAATGTTTAAGAAAATCTACTCCGATTATTGGTTGCTTCACATCAGCAACAACAAATGACCAAATAAATTGGTGGCGTAGATTCAAATCAACTGCAATTCGTTTTGTCCCATAAGTTGCAATTTTTGTACCATTGGCCGCAAAGAGAGTTAAATCTTCCTGTAATTTAAGGTTTGGAGCATAAGTCTTAGGAAGGACTGAAATGTCCGCACCGGTATCAATTAAAAAAGAAAGTTTCGATTTCGAATCGGCCAATATAACCCGATTAATATGGCGGTCGTCATTTTGACCGGAATGCGATCGCCTTAAATGTTTTCCGACTGGCGAAAAGAACAAGGTAAGTTGCATTTAGTGGCTTTATCACCAAAGTTAGTATGGTAGAAACACATCCCATTAGCTGGTTCTTTATACTTTTGAAAACGATAACGTGAATTGTTTAGATATCTGGGATATCTATTATAAGTATTATCACTTCGAGTTGGTCGTTGTTGTATAATAGAAGTTAATTGTTCAACTTGTTTCGATAATTGGTCAATCTGGGCTTGAAGAATAGTATTCTGAGCTGCCGCCTGCACTTGTGCTACGTTAATCGAGGAATGAGGAGTTAAATTGTGAATTTTATCCGAAATGGATGCGAGTTGATTTAAATCTTCGATGAGTGCAGCTAAGATGGATTGAGTGCTATTTGGTAATCGTCCTAACCAAAGGGATTTTAGCAGAGGTTCGCCGACTGAATCCCCACCAAGCGTACGCATCCGAATAAGCAATTGTGATGGGCGTTGATCGCCAAGCTCGAGGCCTTGAAGTAATGTTCGAATACGAGAAGATTCACTCTCGGAATGCAATTCAATCAGATGTTTTTTAATTCTTCATATTTATTAGTGAGCGGTGGTTTTAATATAATATAACAGAACTCAAAATATCTGAATCAATAGCAGCCACGACATGATTAAATTTAGTTTCATCAGCGGAAATCTGTGCTAATGAAAATTTCGTCTCTAAACGTATGAACCAAAGAGACGGGTTTTGTTTCCAGAATGGCGGTGGTTTTACCGCAACGTGAGAAATTTGTGGATCTACAGTCACACTAGGCCCGTCAATATAAAAACAATAATATAAAAAAAAGATTATAATAAAAATACAACTGACAACTCGAAATTAGCAATTCTAGAGCTCGAATATGAATAATCAGAATGTGTAAAAAAAATAGAATGAGTAAATAAAATAGTGTTTTTTTCTTAGAACTAGTGACGCCATCTGTTGGCATTTATTGAAGTTACGGTCCACCACAATTTGATAAAACTATTGAAATTGCCTTAGCAATTGAAGCTGCTAAAATCGAAAATAAAGAAGTTTATAAGAGTAATTATCCTAATTCCATTAATAAAATATCAAGATGCAATGTAAAGAAAAAATTCAACAGTAATTTTCGAAATTCCGAAAACGAAAGTAAACCTCATAACAGAAGTAGATCAAAATCGTCTATGAACAATAAAAGTAGTATTAACTTAAAAGAACTTGGATTAGAGGGATTATGTTAACATTGTCGAAAGAAAAATCATAAAACTCAAGATTGTTTTCTTAAAAATAAATTACGATGCAAATCTTGCATGAAACGAGGTCATTTAGCTAACGTGTGTATATCAAAACAGTTCAGAAATAGATCTAGAAATCGAAATGTAAATCAAATAACAGATGATTCTAATGAACTAAGTACTAACGTAAATCAAATTTATGGTGTATTTTTGAACGATTTCAATCATGATGACAAAATGTATGTTCCAGTTAAATTGAATAGCATTGAACATCGCTTCGAATGCGATTCCGAGCATAATAAATAATAACGAATTCAATAAATTATGTCTGAATGTTCCGATAAAAAAAACTAATGTATCTTTTAGAAGTTATACGGGACAAATTTTTAAGCCTCTTGGTGTTGCTCAGATTAAAGTATCATATCAAAATAAATCTAGCTTTGAAGATTTGTATAAAGAAAAATTCTATATTAGGGCGTGATTGGATTAGAAACTTGAATACTAATTTAAATGATCTTCACATTATTTCTGCACAAAATACAAATATTAAACCCAGCATTTCTTGTACTGATTTTTCTATATTGATTCTTTTTCTGATGTGCTTGAACCTAAAATTGGTTGCATTCCTGATTATACTTGTGCACTAAAGCTAATTCCAGATGTAAAACCCATTTTTACTAAACCACGTACTGTAAAATCAAAATTAGAACAGGAACTAGATAAATTAGAAGCTGAAGGTGTAATAGAAAAAATAGACGTATAAGAATGGGGTACACCCCTAGTAGTTGTCCCAAAGCATGATGGTGTAGTGTAACTAACTACCACTACAAATAATAAATACGAATTCACTAGTATATAAGACATGCTAACTTGATTCTATCTTGAGGTACCTTTTGATAGATGAAGGTTGACATTGTCGATAATTGAATCCTCACAATGGCACCAGTTCGTATTTGCGCAGATTTTAAAGTTACAATCAGCTTCAAAATGCCAGACACCCAATTCCTAGAATTGAGGACATTTTCAATAAATTACGTGATGGGAAATATGTTCGTATTTGCGCAGATTTTAAAGTTACAATCAGCTTCAAAATGCCAGACACCCAATTCCTAGAATTGAGGACATTTTCAATAAATTACGTGATGGGAAATATTTCTGTACGCTCGATATCCACAAAGTATATTTACATTTGAAAGTCGATGAAGAAAGTGCAAAATATCAGACTCTTTCTACTCATAGAGGTACATATTTAGCAAAAAGATTATTTTTCGGAATAAAAACTGCACCAAATGAATTCCATAAATTTATTGATCAGTTTATCCAAGATTTGAATGGAACTATTGCCTACTTTGATGATATTATCATCCAAGGATAAACAAGATTACCAGCAACGTATAAGAAAAGTTACGGGAACATTATTTGCATCTTAATCTTAACAAATGTAGATTTTTCGAGGAAAAAGTTCAGTATTTAGGACATGTCATCAGTTCCGCTGGACTACACAAATCACCTGATAAAATTCGAGCTATATTCGAAACACCTCGACCAAACTCCATTGATGATGATCGTAAATTCATTGGACTTGTCATGTATTATTCTAAGTTCATTCCAGATGCTTCCAGTTTACTTCATCCACTAAACAAACTCTTATGCAAAAACGCACGTTTCCGATGGACTGCAGAATGTGAATCTGCGTTCATAAAAGCAAAATTAATTATAACCAGTGACCAGATTCTAGTGCCTTTCAATCCAGACCTTCCAGTAACATTAGCTACTGATGCCAGCCCTTTTGGACTTTCAGGAGTTTATGGTGTAATTTGGTTAATTACCCATATTAAATCGTCCAGAGGCTTAATTCAATGAGCATTTTGCTCTTAAAAGGAAAAGATAACATTCTCTTATGAAAACAAAATTTTATTCATATTCCTATACCATCACGCTGCTCATGACGTTCTGCCCTCAGCTCTCGGGTTGCATTATTATTGTTGTCGGCTTGGCGATGAATTTATTCGCCACCGCCACAGAGTATCCCCCCAGTGACTGAGGGTAACCGAGGAAACGATATAACCACAAGAGCAGAATATGTAACAAGAATTGTACAACGAATATAACTAATAATATGAAAATTAATAAACAGAAATTGAAAAAAAATAATAAAATTTTTTACAACTGTAAACATATATCAGAAACTAAACTACAATAAGGAATTATTTAGTAATATATGTCTCTAATTTTTTTGGAAATCTGACATGTCTGCCAGATCTTGTACGTGCAACAGTTGGTTGTTGTTTAGCTGGCTCATTTGGTACAATTGGTTTTGACATTGTTTTTAAAGCAGTTTCCTTTAAATAAAAGGCGGGTTTTACTCGATCAAGAGAAACCGTTGTTTTTCGACCATTCAGTTCAATGGTAATGGTTTTTTTAGTTCTATTAATCACTTTATGAGGACCGGAGTAAGGCTGACGCAAGGGAGGTTTTACATGATCAGCACGAAGATAAATATGTGAACAAGTTTTCAAATCGGGATGTACGTAAAATTTTTCGTTGCAATGCGCTGTTGTGGCAGTTGGTAGTATTTGCTGCATGTGATCTCGTAATTTTGAAAGGAATTCATGACTGGATGTGGTAGGTTTTGTATTTTCAAATATCTCACATGGCAGGCGTAAAGGAGAACCATATATTAGTTCAGCTGGAGAAGAATTCAAGTCTTCTTTAATGGCTGTTCTTATCCCCAATAGGACAACTGGAATGGTCTCATGCCACTGGTTATTTTCATGGGCTTTTATTGCAGACTTTAGATGTCTGTGGAATCTTTCTACTATTCCGTTTGAAATCGGATGATATGCAGTAGTCCGTATTTTAGTCGTCCCCAATAAGTCTGAAAACGCTCTGAACAACTCCGATTCAAACTGTGCTCCTCGATCGGTTGTCACGATGGAAGGACAACCAAATCTGCTAATCCATGCATTAAAGAAAAATTTGCAGATGGTTTCTGCTTTTTGGTCAGGAATTGGTATGGCCTCCGGCCATCTGGTAAATCTGTCAATCATTGTCAAAATGTAATTGAAACTACCAGAGGGAGGTAGAGGTCCAACAATGTCCATATGGACATGGGAAAAGCGTCCATCAGGAAGTGAAAATGTTCCAAGAGGTGTTTTAGTATGTCTTTGGACTTTTGAGCGTTGGCAAGGTTCGCAACACTTAACCCAGTCTTTTATTTGGCGTTTCATGAATGGCCAAACAAATCTAGATGAGATTAATTTGGTACTGGCTAGAATACCAGGATGAGATATGTTGTGTAGGTGATCAAATATGATTTTTCGATACGACTCTGGCACAAATGGTCTTGGCTGGCCGGTTGATGTATCACATATTAAGTCATCATCAGAAATATGACATGGTTTTAATTCAAGTTTCAGAGAAGTTGTTTGATTATTAAGATATTTAAGTAGCTCTGGATCATTTTTTTGTGTTTCAGCAAATTTCTTAAAATCTAAAAACGTTGTTTTGGTAATAGAATCAATTTCAATTCTAGATAAAGCGTCCGCGACTACGTTTTGAAGACCGTGCACATGACGGATATCTGTAGAGTATTGGGAGATGAAATCTAAATGTCGTACTTGCCGAGGTGAACATTTGTTGGGATTTTGTTTAAAGGCAAATATTAAGGGTTTTTGATCTGTATTGATTTGAAATTTTCTCCCCTCTAACATGTGACGGAATTTCTTAATCGCGGAGTATATAGCAAATAGTTCCCTGTCATACGTTGACCAATTGCGCTGACTTTTATTTAACTTGGTAGAGTAAAAAGCTATAGGTTCCCATTTATCTTGCGAAAGTTGCATTAAAGCACCACCAACTGCGACATTGGATGCATCTACCCAAACACTTATTTCAGCTCCAGGAATGGGGTGTCTCAAAAGCGTTGCCTGAGCAATAGCATTTTTAGCGGCAATAAAAGAATTTTCAGTGTTTTCGTTCCATTTAAGAGGTTCGGAAGAATCGTGACCTTTGGAACGAGACTTTTTTCTGTTTTTATGCCCTTCTAAAAATTGAACTAAAGGAGCAAGTATATGGGCGGCTCTTGGTATAAAACATCGGTAAAAATTAAACAATCCTAAAAATTGACGGAGTTTAGTGAGAGTAGAGGGCTTAGGAAAATCAGTTATGCACTTAACTTTATCAGGGAGGGGTTCAATTCCTTTTTCAGAAAGGTTAAAACCTAAAAAATCAATTGATGATAGGCCGAAAATACATTTGGAAACGTTTATGCAAAGACCATATTCCTCTAATCTAGAGAATAAAGCTTTTAAATGTTTGAAGTGCTCATCTAGATCTTTTGATGCAATAAGAATATCGTCCACGAAAGCATAAACGTTTGTTAAGCCACGAGTGACTTCATCGATAAACCTTTGAAAAGTAGCACTGGCATTGCATAGCCCAAATTGCATCCTCAAACTCTCATACAAACCAAATGGGGTGCATATCGCAGTCTTGTGAACGTCTCCAGGATTTATGGGAATCTGATGGTAGGCTTTGACAAGGTTGATTCGACTAAATATCTTAGATCCATGTAAATTTGCAGTAAAATCAGCGATGCATGGGATTGGGTATTTGTCTCTAACTGTTTGTGCATTCAAAGCACGGTAATCCCCCACTGGTCTCCATTCTAACGATCCTTTTTTAGGTATCATATGAAGAGGTGAAGCATAGTTGCTACTAGAGGGTCTTATATGCCCTAATTGCATCATGTTTTCGAATTCTGATTTGGCGATTTTTAACCTATCCGGAGCTAATCTACGTGGCTTTGCCACTACCGGCGGTCCTTTAGTTATTATGTAATGTACAGTATTATGTTTGACTGGTTTATTGGGATCAGGTAATTTTGTTATAGATGGATATTCTTTTAGGAGATCAAAATATTTATTATTTTCAGAAATTGTTTTAACAGTATGCAGTTCCGTTTGCTTTAAATGAGCAGGAGTTTTTAACTTAGTTTTTAAGTCTCTAATACATTTATTTCTAAGGTCAGGCATCAATTCAAAATTATGGAGAAAATCAGCTCCGAGAATTGGTGTATTTACATTGGCAACTAAAAATGTCCAATTAAACTGCCTTCTTAACCCGAAATCTAAATTTAAAGTTTGTTGAGCATAAACATTAATTGTTGAGGAATTCGCTGCAATAAGTGTCTGTTGGGGAGGGTTACGTTTTTGAAAAGTATTTGCACATAAAATAGAAACATCACTGCCTGTGTCTACCAAAAAGGAAACATTTGTTTTTCGGTCTCTAATGAACAGGCGACGTGAAATTTGCGGCAAAGAATAAGTCGCCTCTACTCTTTGCTGGTTTCGTTTCCCTGCCAAGCGCAAGGTTGAACACATTTTTCGGGCTTACATTTTTTTCCGAAACGTTGATGATACCAGCAATGTTCTGAATTTCGATACCGAGAGTTGGATTGAGATCTATTACGAGGATTACTGCCGTTTCTTTGAAAAGGTGATCTACCTCGAAATGAAAGGCGATCAATCCTTTTATTTATTTTCTCGATTTCGCGAAATATTCTATCTTCACTTGACTGTCCATTAGAACCAGAAATAGCAAAAGTTTCGACTGGGGAAGGGGTAACTTCTAAAATTCGATCCGAAATTTCAGCCGCTTTGTCAAGAGTTATATCAGAAACTGCTGCTAATATTGATTGAACGGATGACGGCAATCGCTGTAAAAACAATTCTAGCATAAGTTCATTTGGAACCTTAAGCGATTGAGCACGGCGCTTCATAGATCGTAATAAATCAGAAGGCTTTCTAGAACCCAATTCTTCGCCCGATAAAAGTTGTCGAATCTCTTGCTGGGAAGAATCCCCAGAACGCTTTATAAGCTCTTCCTTTAGTTTCTCATATGGGTCAATTGCATCGGATTTCATAAGAATATCACGAATTAAGGAAGCTACATCGGGAGGAAGATTCGAAACTACATAATTATATTTCGTTATAGGTTCTGTAATTGCTTTTGGTTTTGCTAAAGCAAATGTGCTTTCGCACATAACAAACCATAAGGCAGGATCTGATCTGTTGTAAACAGGAATTTGGACAGCCGAAACTTCGGTCATTATGCAAGGTCTTCAAAAACGAATTACTAAATATTGGTTTACAATGATTTAAATGACATTAAAATAAAAACAATAAATTCCAAATTTGCAATTAAAACTATATATAACATTACTTAATCAAATAAAATAATATATTCACTTAGAAAATGAATAAAAATAAATGAATTGACATTCTTAACCGTTAAGAACATATTACTCGACATTAAGAACAACGTAACATTTTCATTTAGAACAATACTGTTATTTAAAGCTTTTTAAGTTTAAAAAAAATTATTTGACTACATAAATAATGATCCAGTAGCACTTATCTGTATATTTGGTTCAGTTGAATGTAGTTACTTTTCAATTTACATAATGTAGAACAGTCTTTTTGAAGAAATTTTTTTTCATGCTTCTGGAACAATATTCTACACCTACAGCTTACTTTCGATTTGAAATTTTAATCAATTTTCATGCGTGTTATGTTCGAGGTCACCATTATGGTGTAATTTGGTTAATTACCCATATTAAATCGTCCAGAGGCTTAATTCAATGAGCATTTTGCTCTTAAAAGGAAAAGATAACATTCTCTTATGAAAACAAAATTTTATTCATATTCCTATACCATCACGCTGCTCATGACGTTCTGCCCTCAGCTCTCGGGTTGCATTATTATTGTTGTCGGCTTGGCGATGAATTTATTCGCCACCGCCACAAGTTCTTTCACACACTATGCCAAACGGTATAGAGCGTCCTATCGCTTTTGCTTCCAGAAGTCTCACAGTTGCCGAGAAAAATTACAGTCAATTGGATCGTGAAGCTACAGCGGTGGTTTGTGCTTGCAAAAAATTTTACGATTATATTTTTGGCAGAAAATTTACCTTGATTCTCGATAACAGAGCCATTTTCGCTATCTTCCACCCGGAGAAAAGTCTCCCAGTTATTACTGCTTCAAGAATTCTTCGATATGCTCAATTTCTTTCTAGTTTCGATTGCACAATTATACATAGAAAATCTGAAAAGCATACAAATACTGATTACCTTTCAAGAAATCCTCTTCCACTACCAGTTAATTACGTCAACTGTATTGATGAGTTACAAGCACTCCAGCAATTTATCATAAATTACATTTCAACTGAAGTAATTACAGCAAAACAAATTCAAACAGAAACAGAGCTTGATCTTAGAAGAATAAAATACGATATTGTTATTGGAAACAAGTTTGATCCCAGTATAACCATTCAAGATGGAATCCTATTTAGAGGAAATCGAGTTATCATTCCCAAATCTCTTCAACCTGAAATGTTCAAGCAACTACATTCTACACACATAGGAATTGTGAAAATGAAAGCTCTATCTCGAAATTACAGCTATTGGAAAAACATTGACACCGATATTGAAAACATGGTTAAAAGTTGCCGTGAATGCTGTGATGTAAGAAAAAATCCAGCGAAAGCACCTCTTCACATGTGGGAAACACCGGAGAAAAATAGGCAAAGCGTGCACATAGACTATGCCGGATCCTTCATGGAGCATAAATTTTTAATTGTTGTGGATTCTCTTTCAAAATGGCCTGAAATTTTTGCTATGAAGGCATCTCCTACATCATCAAACACAATTTATTATCTGGAAGAAATTTTTAGTCGTCATGGATTGCCTGAAATTTCAATTTCTGATAATGCTGCAATTTTTAAGTCGGCAGAATTCCAACATTTCTGTAAGTCAAATGGTATTAAACAGCGTCTTATTGCTCCAGGCTACCCAGCTACAAATGGCCAAGCAGAGAGCTATGTCCAGATATTAAAAACAAAATTGAAATGCATGAAGTATCATCCAGGCTCCCTCCATAGTAAATTATGCAAACTACTTTTCCGATACAGAATAACACCACTTAACAATGGAAAAACTCCATCAGAAATGTTATTTGGTAGAAACTTAAGATGTGAATTCGACTTCATCAAATCAACTAAAGGACAAAAAAATAATGCCTTGTAGCCAGAATTTAACAAAAATTTCAAGTTAGGAGAAAGAGTACAGTCTCGCAACTATACATCATCTGCAAAATGGAAGTATGGAACTGTTGTTGAAAGACTTGGACGACTTCACTATCTCATTGAGTTAGACGATGGTTATGTGATCAAGCGTCACTTTAACCAAATAAACAGAGCCGTTTTTAAGGATGGGCCCTGGCCCATAACCCCGAGTTCTGATGGGGCCCCCGAAAAGTCTAAAATCTCAGTGCATTAATTATTTTTTTTAATTCTAACTCATTTATTATTTATAACTAAAGAGGACCCCCAGATCCCACTTTTTTCTTCTTTTTTTAAAGTTTTATTCAGAGCTGGGGCCCTCTGAAACCCATAATATATTCCCCCCCCCCCTTTCTTACATTGTCGTATGCGTTTCAAAATTTAATCGAAGTGTTTACAAATATAAAATAATTGTTACTCTTCACTTTTCTAACCAAATGAGCAATAAAACGCTCTTTCCACTGATGAAAATATCCCCACTTTCGTAGCTACCACCCACTGAGTTGTCAAATAGCATCCTCACTTTACACTGTGAGAAAATGTTTTTTGCTTCTTTATATTGCCTTGGGGCTCTTTTTTCCTAACTTCGGAAATATCAGATATCCACAGAAACACCCTTTTGTCTGATTTCTGGTCATAAATTTCTAGGAAGAAAACATTTCTAGGGCTGTAAATAGGGGGAGGGTCTTGTTAGAATTTCTTTGGGTCACTCTTTCTTGAGATTTCCATAGTGCCTTTAAATTGGGCCTCGTTCAATTCTAAATTTTCTTGCTTATAAAATTTAGATATTTTTTCTAATTTATTATAAAAGCTTTTTTTTCCTTTAATCATCCTAAATGTTTCAACTAGCCTAATTGTTTAATTTACTTAATTATTGTAGTCGACTTTATTTTGTTATTTTTCAAATTAATCTTAAGAGAATCTGTGAACTAGGAATTTCTATATCAAATTTTCGTAGGATATTAAGAAGACATAAATCTTTCACGTTGGAGGTAAGCAAACATTTTTATTAAATCAATTTTGGTTGTGGTTAAGGAAAACGTGAAAGGTTTGCACAGTTTTTTATATATACATTGTGATTTTTTTGTTTATTAATTTAAATGGCGGGCCACAATTCAATTCCCTCTTTGACTGGCCTGTCTGCCAAAACTTTTGAATTGGTCTATTCTGGATGAAATTGAGATAACAAATGTAATTTTATTTCAATTTTACTTACCGCTAATAGAAAGAAACAACATAAGATTTTGTTTAATAGAGCATTGAAATCAAATGATAACCAGCTAAACAAATGTTTAAACATGAGAAAAAACTGTTTAAAACTCTTGTATGACCAAATTTTCCATGTTTCCCCTAAATATGAAATATGTTTAATTTGTAATATTATATTTCGTACACAAAATTAATTTATTTAATTAGCTTATGATTTTATTGTTTATTGATCATATTTGTTTCTATTTTTAACTCCTTGATTTTTGCTTCTATTATGCGTTTAAAGTTAATAAGGCTTTTAAATTTCCAAATCAAAGTCGAAACAATTTCTTAAAATTGTAAATCGAAACTATATATGAAAATTTGACAGCTTTGTTTTATTTTAAACGTGTGCATTTAATTTAATAAAATAAAAAAAATGACTGAATAAAATAAAAAACTTTGTTGTCATATCATCTTTTAAACAATTTGAGTATTTATAAATTATTTAAATATAAGCAAATTTTTAGTTTAAAAGGTAAAATTTTTTTTTTTTTTTGATTTGTTTAAAAAGTAATTATGCTCCATCAATAGATCATGAGACTATTTAATATTTGTTCCTAAGGATCAGAATTTTTTATTTTTATTTTACTTTATTGTAAAAATGATATATTTAATACTTGTGATATTCTGCTGTTTTAAATACCTAAAGGATGACTGAAATTGTCAATTCTAAAAACAATTGAAACTTTTGAATATGAATTTAAATAACTCCATACGTTTTGTTTGGCTATATCATTTTATATTATCGCAGTATTTAGAGCAGACAGTTGCTTGTGGGTGTGGATGATATAAATAAAAGAAGCATACAAAAAAAAAAAAAAATTGTCAATGCCCTCAATATTATATTTTTAAACTTCTCGCAAAAATGTAGTAAAAAAATAACTGTCGCAAACAAATTAATATTAAGTAAGAAAGAAACAAAAATGATATCAAAATATGCTGAATCACTAGTGAAACAGGTGGGATGAAAGACATTGAAACCAATTTGATTGAATAGTAAAACTAGAAGGTGTTTCTAAAATCCGGAAATCAATCAGGCTTTAATTTTCTTTTGTCACAAAATTTATCAGGGGCTATTCGTTAGATTTCAATATGGGTTATGTTTTTTCTTTGATTAAATATTAAACATTAACAAATATTTGTCTTTTAAAACCTTTCATTCTATAATAAAAATCATTATTCAATAATTGTAATTCTGAAACTAATTACAAATTGATATAAAGCTTTAGTGAATTCCATTGATATATTAAATGTCTTCTATCGGCGGAACCCCGACATTACGATTAAAGTTTATTAAGGTAATTACGAACATTATAACCTAAAAACAGACTATTTTTAAAATATTTGATTAGAGGAATGTAGATTTTTAATCTTTTTATCATTATCAATCTTAAATAAAGTTTTATATCCGGCAGTTAAATTTGCAGTCCTTGTGTCTAGTTTAGTCTAATCTAGTTTTGAATTTATTTTTCTTGCATATACATAAGCTGAAAATGAATAAGAAAAGCCGAATTATGGCTTACTTCTAAATGAACTGAAGATACTTGTTATGAACATTAAAAATGGTCATTTGGAAAGCATTTTTCAAGAATGTCAAGTATCCAAATGACTTACTTTATAAAATTTAAAAAAAAAAAAAATTAAAAAAATATCCGCAAGGCAGGTGTGTATATTTGGGGCTGATGATTATGAAATCTAACACAAATCTGTGAGATCGTGAGTTCTATTCCAGCTAATGACAGTTTTTAATTATTTCTTAATACTGAAAAATATTTTTCTTATTTTTTTTTAAGTATGTATAAAAACTAATAATTTAACAATTTATTTAAAAAAAACTAGAAGGCTCCGCTCCCTGTTCATTTTGCTCACTAACCCTCGTGGTTGCTTCTGCATTCATTGCAGGTTAAGAGGAAAAACGGTTTATTTCCATTTTTTTTCTACAAAAATTACGATTGAATTACCATTTACATTTTGAAGATGACTAGATTTAGGCAAATCAATAAAATTGGTACCTGCCGCAGAGTTATTACTCAGTAAAGATGGACTCAAGGGATAGAGCATTCTCCGCCGAATGAGGTGCATCGAGTTCGAATCCCAGTGATGGCTGGTCGATATGAATTCCACACCCGGCTTTTACCGACCACAGTGCTGACGTGAAATATCCTCAGTGGTAGGCGGATCATGGGTTAGAGTCCCTTTGCTGCAGGAGGTACTCGTGTTCTTCCTCTCTATGTAACGCCAATGCGGCTTAGTTCCATCAAAACGTCCTCCATGAAGACAAAAACTTCTTCCAATTCTTTATCCTGGAGTTCTTTTGTATGATGGATTGGGTTCAAAATTACAAGACTACGGAGTTGAACATTAGTAGTCGTAATCTCGAAATTGGGTGGGCTGTTCAAGGACTGTTATAAAATAAACTAATAATTTTGGCCACGATAGCTTGGCTGGTAGGGATATGGACTCCTGTTCGTGAGAATGGGAGTTCGAATTCAGCGAATAATACCCATGTATAAAATGGTGACTGGTGCATGTTAAATCTGTCGGGGTCATAAACTCCTCCAAGTTCTCATAACAATTCAATACCTCGTGGTAATGATCCAGGAGTTTCCTTGTCTTCTGGATTGGTTTTATTTCAAGACTACGCAGTTAAACACTGGCTCAAAATTTACTTAGTTTTTCAACGGCGATTATAAAAAAAACTAATAATCAAACTGTATTTTCTTGTATTCTTTCTAACTCCTTGCATATTTTTGACACACCTTCATAATTTGATGTTTCTAAGTCTTACGGATTTTGAGCTACAAAGCAAAATGTATAGGTTACAGGAAATTGATTTTGATGATGTGATAGAAAATTCGCCTCTCAAAAAGCGCGAAAAGTATTGTTACCTTAAATTTCTGATGAAAATAATGTATGTAAGCTTTTATAATTAATTCATATGCTTTTTACTCTTAAAATAAAATAATTTTTAAATTTTTCAAAATTAAAATTTTTCTCTAAATTTACTCATAAATGCCCCCAGATAATGACAGGCCCTGGCCATAAACATAAAAACGGCTCAGCAATTAAGAGCTTGTCAAGTTGAAAAATCAATAACTCCTTCTTTAAAATTTTCTAGGTCCATGACAGTACACTTTTCTCTTCCAGTATCCAGCTCTACATTCACCATACCCTCCTCTCTTCCAGTATCCAGCTCTACATCCACCATACCCTCCTCTCTTTCAGTATCTGGTCCTGTAACCCAGAGAAACCCAATGCAGTTAAGGAGATCAATTCGGGAAAAAAGACCAATCATCAGATTAAATCTCTAATTACTCTTTATAGACTCTTAAATTTTAATAATTCATAATTAACTTTTTATTTAAGCGCCAGAGAATTGTCATGTATTTTATCTTCAGAGAAAATGCGCCTTGCAGTGATTGGCTCAACTCAACTCAACCATTGTTATCCCACGTCAGTTATTGTCCAGTCTTCAATATATAGCAAGATGTAAACATCCTTCTCCCTAATAAAATATAAATTAAACCTTGATTCCTGTATACATTATACTAATGATTTAGAAGAAACTTAAGAATTTTTAATTAGTAACTTTGATTTTTTAACTAAGATTGATTCAGAGTTAGAAAGGTTGTTTAAAGTAGAAGAATTTGATGCTGAATTCTCAAAATCAGAAGAATACCGCCAAAAAGTGGTTCGCACGAAAATTCGCGCCACTAAAAGAATAAACGAACAAAAACAAAAGTTAACTATTAATTCTGCTAGTGTAAGTGAAACATCATCTTCTCTTGATTCTGAAAGTGTTTGTGAATTTAAATCTAATGATTATTTAAGAGTTAAACTCCCTAAAATGACTATTAATAAATTTTATGGTGATGTAAACAATTGGTTAACATTCTGGAATAGTTACGAGTCTGCTATTCACAACAATAAGTGTTTAGATAGAGTAGAAAAATTCCATTATCTTAAAGCACATTTATCGGGTACTGCCCTTAGTTCTATTGAAGGTTTACCTGTGTTTAATTCTACAGTCCACAGATGGCGCTTTGCGCATTCTAATTAATTATTCATTGAGCTTGAGAAAAAATAAATAGTGTATGTGTATCGATTCAAGTGTGTGGAGTGTTTCAATGTTTTAGAGGTACAATTCAATTTTCTCAGTTCATCTCCGATTCCAGTAAATTGTGTCAAGTTCTAACTGATTTGTGAGATGTCCAACGTTCCATTCTTAATTTATTAGTTCCAAGTCCATACAACAACCGAGTCAGGTAAATTTATGAAACATTCTTTTTCCCGCTATTTGGTAAAACATTTATGGTCAAATCTCGCCGGAGACCAGCTGAAATATTCTAATTCAAAATTCCTGGCTTGTTGTTGTTTCGGCAAATATTTTTTCTAAAATATATTGTCAGAATTCAATAAAAAAGTAAAATTCGAATTTTATTCATATATGCTAAGCATTAAAACGAAAGAAATGTTCGTAGTGTAATATTTCAAATTCCAGTGTATTCAAAAGGGTTTAATCTGCTTAAATGTGCTTATTTACTTACTTGATTATTTAATTATAATTATGTGCTAAATTACTAATGTATTCTGCCATTGTCATTCCTGTAAATAATTTACAAAAAACTGTTTCGTTTTCTCCTTCCCTTTTATTATTGTTTTCTTTTCGTTTTATACCGCTGCAATTCTTTTTGCAATTTTGCATTTCCCCCCATTCACAGGCGCCAGTGGAATCATTCGTGTTCGGGCTAGACAGTTAGTATTTTGTAAACAGCTGTGTTCGGTTGTTTTTGATTTAATAAATTATTTTTCTTATTCTAATATATTCAAATGGATATGGAGGCCTTGTTAAAGAAAAAAAAGAGTGTTAAATCTTCGATTACTAAATTGCAAAAGAAAACAGAAGAGGAAATTGGAAACTTAAATAATGCGGGTTTATTAGCTCGGAAAAATAGATTTTTGGAATTAAGAACTGAAGTAAAAGATATTTTAGATTCTATTTTAAGTATTTGCGAGGAAAAGGATGAGGAAATTTATTCTACGGAAAAGGACGACATTTTAGATGCGTTAGAGTCAGTACTTGTCGATATCGACACCCAGCTTTTGCCTCCCGTAGTGAATTCCAGTTTTGAGATTAAAAACCAAACTTCAGGCCAAGCTTCTGTCTCATCTCAGTCTGCTGAAGTGAAACTTCCTACGTTATCTTTACCTATATTTTCTGGTGCAAATGAGGAGTGGCTTGCCTTTTCCGATCTTTTTGAAGCTGCAGTCTCGAACAATCCAAATTTGACGGGAGCACAAAAATTGCAATATTTAAAGGGGAGTTTAAAATCAGATGCTTTAAAAATCGTAAATTCTTTATCCATTACCAATGATAATTTCGAAATAGCCTGGAAATTACTAAAAGATAGATACTTTAACAAAAGGGAAATTGTGTCCTCCTTAATGAAAAAGTTTATCAATATAACGCCCTTGATTGGAGAATCATCCACACAAATTTTAAATTTGATAGATTCCACCAAGGAATTCGTAAGAATGTTGGAGTCCTTGGAATACAAGGTTGATCCAACTTCAGATACCCTTTTAATGCACATGATATTGTTCAAGCTTGATGCAAATTCAAGAACTTGGTTTGAGAGAACCTTTCAAACTGATGTCATTCCAAAGTTGGACGAACTGTTGCAATTCCTTGCAACACAAGCGAGATCCATCCCTAGTTCAACCACTAAGAGAAACATTCAAAGAAGGGTGACTTTGGTCGCGTCCAACGCCCAGTCACAATGTCCTCTGTGTAATGGAGATCATACATTGTCGAAGTGTGATACGTTCTTAAAATTATCAGTTCAAGGCCGTTCAGATTTCTCTAAATCGAATAATGTTTGTTTTAACTGTTTAACTCAGTTTCACAGTGTGAAAACTTGCAATAGCAAGTTTAGATGCAAAAGGTGCAAAACACCCCACCACACTTTACTTCATATCGAAAATGTTAGCGATAGGGGAAAACAGGGTGCGGTAAATAAGTCAAATTCTAGTGAACTTTCTATCAACGCTCCTGTGTTTTCGCCTGCCCTTATTCCAAGTACTAATAAATCAAGTGAAAATTCTAGAGTGGTAGATGTTACGTCGTGTATTTCTGGTGTGGGGCCAGACGTTCAAACTCTCCTCTGCACTGCTCTGATTCGGGTAAGAGATGTTTGGGGTAACTATCAGACTTGTAGATGTCTTCTGGACAGCGGTAGCCAGGCTTCGCTTATTACAAATGAGTGTATTGAGAAGTTGGGCTTGCAAAAGGAAAAAGCCAATGTTCGCATTTCATGTTTGGGCGCTTCCAATACGCGTACAAATGGGCTTGCTGAGATTCAATTCACCTCACATTTCTCATCTCAAAATTCTTTTCATGCATCCGTCTATGTGATTAACAAAATTGTAGGTATGATTCCACATCACGATTTCGATTCCTCAATGCGCAAATTATTTGGGGATATTTCCCTGGCTGATCCAGCATTTTACAAGAGTGCTCCGATTGATATACTCCTTGGTGTTGACCTTACTTTGCCATTGCTAAAGGGTCAAACATTATCGTTAGGTAAGGATAAGCCATTTGCCATTCGTTCAGAACTGGGTTGGATAATTGGTGGTAAGGCAAATTCTGGTGGTCAAAATTCTCTACATGTCCATCATATTCAGTTAAAATCGGATCTTTTAATCAGTAAATTCTGGGAATTAGATTCTGTACCATGCGTCAAACCTTTAACTTCTTTAGAAGAAGCTTGTGAAGATCATTTCGTAAAGACACATTCTAGGGATGAGAATGGTAGATACACAGTAAGGTTGCCATTTTACAGTTCTCCCACGCGGTTAGGTAATTCAAAACAAAATGCAATTCGTAGGCTAATCAGTGTGGAACGCCATCTCATTTCTAATCCTGAGAAATACAACCTCTATCGAAAATTTATGAAGGAATATCTTGATTTAAATCACATGGAACTGGTGCCGGATTCTGACATTAATAATATCAAAAGTTTATACCTTCCTCACCATGGAGTTGTCAGAGACACTAGTTGCACAACAAAGCTTCGTGTAGTTTTTGATGCTTCCAGTAAAACTTCATCCGGACTCTCTCTCAACGATCTGCTCCTGGTTGGTCCAAGAGTGCAACCAGAACTTTTCCCTATTCTCATCCAGTTTCGACTTTTCAGTGTAGCCATTTGCGCTGATGTTGAAAAGATGTTCCGCCAGATTAAAGTTCACAAGGAAGACGTAGACTGGCAAAGAATTCTTTGGAGGGATTCTCCAACCGAACAAATAAAGGAATATCGTCTAATTACCGTTACGTACGGTACGTCCTCAGCACCATTCCTCTCCACGAGAACCTTACGACAGCTTGCTATAGACGAACAAGAAAATTATCCAAACGCTTCAAGAGCCACCCTTTGTCATTTTTACGTTGATGATTTGCTGAGCGGGAGTGCAACTAAGGAGGGAGCCATTCAACTTGTGTCCGAGTTGCAGGAAATGATGAAGAGTGGAGGATTTTCTCTACGCAAATGGATGTCAAATGATCCTGACGTACTAGCAAACATTTCGGAAGAGTTAATGACAGTTGATTCCAAACACATGATCAATGACGACCAACCGGTCAAGATTCTGGAAATAGCTTGGCTTCCAGATGTTGACAAGTTCACTTTTACCATCACCGTCAATGAGAGTGACGTATGGACTAAACGCAAGGTACTTTCCGAAGTCGCCAAAATCTTTGACCCCTTGGGCTGGTTGGCACCTACAGTTATCACATCCAAAATCTTCCTCCAAGAGCTGTGGAGTCATCATCTAGGCTGGGATGAGGAGCTACCAGACTGTCTGGCAAGTCAATGGAGAGTATTTCAAAAGCAGCTTCCTTTACTTACAAATATTAAGATTCCACGCTATATCCTCATTTCACAGGCTACAGACGTACAAGTACACGGATTCTGTGATTCATCAGAGAAAGCCTACTGCGCAGCTATATACATTCGTTCCAAGGATGCAAACCAAGCCGTGACATCTAGACTGCTAACTTCCAAGACACGTGTCTCTCCAGTAAAACCACAGTCTCTACCTCGACTGGAACTCTGTTCTGCCTTACTTCTGGCCAATTTGTTACAAGCTACCTTGCCAACACTAACTGTGCCAATCTCTGAGACATTTGCATGGTCTGATTCCAAGATCACACTGGCATGGTTGAAGTCCGAACCAAGCAGATGGCAACCGTTCATAGCTAATCGAGTCGCACGAATTCAAGAGCTGACTCCTAACGTGCACTGGAACTTTGTAAGAGGTTTGGAGAATCCTGCTGATTGTGGAACGAGAGGGATACCCCCAACTAAACTTGAAAAGTGCGACTTGTGGTTCAATGGACCTGATTGGTTAAATAGTTCTACCTTTCCTAATAGAAGGTTTGAAGATGATCCGCAATTAGAAGAAAACATGTCTGCCGAAGCCAAAAGAACATCCAAGCTGGTTATGCTGAATGTGGTTGATGCTACTTTCAAGGCAGAGTTTTTTCAAAAATTTTCGTCTTGGAACAAGCTGAAAAGAGTAGTAGCCTATTGTTTAAGATTCGTGAAGAACTGTTCCGTTTCAGCAGATAAAAGAAATAAGACCTTCTTAACAACGGCAGAATTGAATGAAGCCGAGAAGAGAATTGTTAAATTCATCCAGCAAGATCATTTTCCGATGGAAGTCTCCTATCTTTCAGCAGGCAAGCAGCTTCCTTCGAATAACAAGCTTATTCCCTTGTCTCCGTTCTACGATGATTCCGGAATAATTCGTGTCGGTGGTAGACTGAAAAATTCAATGCTTCCAGAATCAAAGAAGCATCCCATCCTGCTTCCTAAAACCGACCATGTTGTGAACTTACTTATCACTGATTATCACTTGAAACTTCTTCATGCCGGTCCGCAACTTCTCCAAACAGCTCTCAGAGAGAAATTTTGGGTTCTTTCAGCCAGAGATGCAGTTAGAAGAGTGGTTAGAAAATGTATCCCATGCTTCAGAAATCGTCCAAGGCTCGCTGAGCAAATCATGGGAGATCTTCCAGAGTCCAGAGTTTGTCCCTCTTCTATATTCCAACGAACTGGTCTTGACTTCGCCGGCCCATTCTTGATACGGAGCCACAAGGGAAGAGGCAGCCGAAATACTAAGTGCTACATATGCGTATTCGTTTGCCTCTCAACGAAGGCAGTTCATCTTGAAGTCGTCAGCGACTTAACCTCAAAAGCATTTATTGCTTGCTTAAAAAGATTTGTGGCACGTAGAGGTAGACCTTCAGATATCTTCTGCGATCACGGAACCAATTTCTACGGAGCTAGCAGAGAGCTCAAAAGGGAGTTCCGGCAGTTGATGAAGGAAGACGCCCTGCAACAATTCCTGGTAACGGACAACATCGCCTTTCACTTCAATCCTCCATCTGCTCCCCACTTCGGAGGCATTTGGGAGGCTACAGTGAAATCTTTCAAATTTCATTTGAAGAGAGTTGTTGGAGACGCTAGTCTCACCTTCGAAGAACTGGCCACGCTGTCATGTCAAATCGAGGCATGCCTTAACTCAAGACCACTATGTGCATTATCTAGCAGTCCAGAGGATCCGTCTGTTCTGACCCCCGGACATTTCCTGATAGGAAAGGCATTGACAGCTATTCCAGAACCTACGGTTCCAGACGACATCCGTCACTGCGACCGTTGGCGATTACTTACAAGAATGACCCAACATTTTTGGAATAGATGGTCTTCTGAGTACTTAACATTGCTACAATCAAGATCGAAGTGGCGTATCTCTCAAAAGAACCTTGACATCGGAGATCTTGTTCTAATCAAACACGACAACTTACCCCCACTACACTGGAAGTTAGGGAAGGTCACGGAAACGTTCCCTGGCAAAGACGAGAAGGTTCGTGTGGTCAAGGTAAAAACTCACACTGGTGAACTTGTGAGACCTATTGCAAAACTGTGTCCTCTTCCTATAAACACTTGAACATTTTCAATTGTGCCTAATTTTTCTTTTTCATTGTAGGGTTCATCTATTCATCTGTTAAAACCAGTTGTTTAATTTCATTAATTTAGAAGTTACTAAGTTTAACTAAATTCATTAATTTTGAAACCCCTCCGTGTTTCAAGGGGGGCGGTATGTTTAATTCTACAGTCCACAGATGGCGCTTTGCGCATTCTAATTAATTATTCATTGAGCTTGAGAAAAAATAAATAGTGTATGTGTATCGATTCAAGTGTGTGGAGTGTTTCAATGTTTTAGAGGTACAATTCAATTTTCTCAGTTCATCTCCGATTCCAGTAAATTGTGTCAAGTTCTAACTGATTTGTGAGATGTCCAACGTTCCATTCTTAATTTATTAGTTCCAAGTCCATACAACAACCGAGTCAGGTAAATTTATGAAACATTCTTTTTCCCGCTATTTGGTAAAACAACCTGTATCTGATACTACTTACGATACTGCTATTGATTTATAAAAAAAAAAAATAAAAAAAAACAGATTTGCTAAAGCTGACTTGTTGACACACATGAATAATATTCTCAACATTAAACCATTAAAAAATTCAAATGATGTGTTTGCTTTTAAAAAATTGTATGATAAAATAAATATTGAATTAAGAAGTTTAGAAAATTTGGGTCAACCAATAAAATATTTATCTAGTGTATCGTGTACTACAATATTAAAATCCCTTCCCAGAAACATTTTAGTTCAAATGGATAAAATCACAAGCGAAAGTGCTTATAATGATATAAAAATATTGCTCACTTTTCTTTCTGATATTTTGCATATAAGAGAAAGAGCGGAAATAATAAAAAATAACAACAATGAATTAGTAGTCAATCAGCCGCTCCCTTCTCGGAAATTTGAGACGAATCGCAGACACAGTGACTTTGTCTGGTCTTCGAAAACAAAATACCAGCAAAAGAGTTATGATAAAAAAGAAAAGACATATTTTCGACTTCTGCATTAATATCCATAAACGTAAAAGATACAACTTTGTTTTTTCTGTGAGAATAAAAAAGGGGATATTTTACATATGTAAAATATATTGAATCATATGATTCAAAAGATTGTTCTTTCGCGATGACTTTAAGTAATGAAGAAAAGGTTTTGTTATTAAAGAAAAAGGGAATTTGTTTTCGATGTTTACAAAATCGTCACGTAGCTTCGAAATGTGTCTCAAAAGCTACATGCAGTTATTGTGGGTCCAGACATGTATCGATAATGTGTTATAAAATAAAAAATGCGGATGATAAAACTGAAACTCAAGCTAGCGAAAAAGTACTTTCAAATCAAATTAAATATTCTCCAGTATTTTTACAGACACTTATCGTGGGGGGGGGGGGGGTAAAGGAGGTGATTTAGAGGGCTATTGTCGTTTACTGATCGATACTGGTAGTCAAAACAGTTATATCTCCCAGTATGCAGCAAAAAGGTCAAAATTAAAGAAGATAAATTCCGAAGTTGTTACGCATGGACTGTTTGGAGGTGTAGAGAAATCAGAACTGCATAATCGTTATCGATTGAACATTAGTAGTTACGAGGGAAATTTTAGTTACGATATTGAGGTCCTAGATGAAAATAAAATTTGCTCTTCTGTCCCAAGGGTTCAAGATGAAACTTTAATTGGTCTTTTAAGAAATAAAGGGATAATTTTAAGTGACATTCAGGAAAATGAAAATCGATGTTTATTCCAAGATAGCCCGGATGAAATTCTTTTGGGGGCAGATAATGTTGCACAACTGTTCACTGAAAGAATGGAGCATTTCCCAGATATTGGCATAGCAGCATTTGAGACTAAGATAGGCTGGACATTAATAGGGAAAAGAAGTGACACTGATATTTCGGATAGCACATTTTCAGGCCTCTCCTTATCTTTACATGTTTCTGACACAAAATTATCGGAATTATGGCGTTTAGACACAATAGGCATTTCTATAGTGAGGAAAACAAAACTAAAAGTATGTTAGAAGAAGAGACCCAAAAACATTTCTTAGAAACTGTAAAACGAGACAATACCGGAAGGTATGAAGTGTCTTTGCCCTGGATTACTGACAGTTCTGTTTTGCCAAGTAACCGATTTATTGCTGAAAAGTCCCTATTCAAAACAGAAACTAAGTTAGTTAATTCGAGTAAAAAGAAAGATTACGAAGAAATATTTGACTTTTGGGAAACTAATAAAATAATTGAAGTGGTAAATGACGAAAAGAAAGAAAGGGTTCATTTTTTAGCCCACAGGCCGGTTTTCAAAAAATCGAGAGAGACCACACAAAAACCAGACCAGTTTTTAACGCCTCTGCTCGCACTAAAGATTCTCTTTCACTGAATGACTGCCTCGCTAAGGGTCCTAACTTAATAGAAATAGTCCCTAGCATATTAAATCGATTTCGAAAATATAAAGTTGGATTGTCTTCAGATATAGAAAAGGTTTTCTGCCAAATAAAAATCGCAGATAAAGATCGTGACTTTTTAATATTCTTGTGGTTCGACTCAGATAAGAATTTAAATATATACAGGCACAACCGCATAGTGCTTGCACTTACATCCAGTCCTTTTCTGCTAGCAGCAACTTTAAATCATCTGCTGAATGCTGTTCCCGAACATTTAAGTGAAACTTCACGGATTTTAAAAGACTCTTTTTATATTGACAATTCTCTGGTTAGTTTAGATCAAATCGAAGAAACCGAAAAGTGTATTAGTAAAGCCAAAGACATTTTGTCCTTAGCACATTTCAATTTGAGATGCTGGCGATCAAACAAACATGTCTGTTCCGTGATAGGAAAAAGGTAGTAAATCTTACCTTGTAATGGCGATGAGTACGATGAATAGCTGAAAATAAGTTCTTTGAAATTAATTTATGAATGAGTTAAACTAGCATTATTGACGACGCATCTTTTTAATGATGCATTTTGACAAAACATTTTTACAAGCAGTGAGGAAGGATAAGACTTCTCCCTCAGTTGACGATACACAAAGAGAAAGTGAAATCTGAAAATCGATGAGTAATAAAACCTAAAATATAACATTAGTATTCAATTAATATTCAGACCTTGAAAAGATACATGCGATGAGAGTCACATGACATGAGAGTTTCAGTTCTCAAAAATTACACTTCCTGGTTGTAAAATATAGCTTCAGAGATCATTTTATCCAACATTCCCCCTTGATCTCTGAATCTGTATCAGGTTGCAAGTTCAGTTTCTTTTTATGCTTTTGAAAGTCAGGCCTGGGTAAAGGTTTGGTGAGTATATCGGCTGTCATGACTTTCGTTGGACAATATTCGAGCTTTATGGTTCCATTCTGCTGGAGATTTCTTACACAGTGCAGTTTGATATGGATGTGCTTGGTGCGACTTGTGTATTTAGGTGATTCAATCATCTTTATTGTAGATTGTTTATCTTCAAACAGAGGGATAGGTAACATTTGAGGTAATTTCAATTCTTTCAGAAGTTTTATAATCCATAAAGTTTCTTGAGCTGCTGAGATATATTCAGATTCAGCTGATGATAGTGCTACGCTTGTCTGTATCTTAGTATACCACTGTATTGGCGCTTTTCCAAGTAGAAATAAATTTCCTGTGGTTGATTTTCGATCACCACCCCAATCAGCATCTGCATATACTGTTAGTGTTGGTGAACAATTTATATCTAGAAACAGTTCAAGATGTTTTGTTGTATTTAGATATCTCACTGTTCTTTTAACTTGTTCCCAATCCATCTTTCTTGGATTTTCGTTTCGACGACTCAATAGGTTTACTGCTGCATATATGTCTGGTCGACTAATTGTCGCTATGTAGAGTAATGATCCTACTGCTTGTCTGTATTTCGAGTTGTTCGGAAGAATATTTCCTTCCCCATATGTCTTTATGTAGCCTGGTTCAATTGGAGTATTACAAGGCTTTGCTTCTTAAAGATTGAGTTTCTTCACTAGTTCGTTTATTTTCAATTCTTGATTGATAGTGTAGAATCCATCTTTTGTTTTTCTTATGTTGATTCCAAGATAGTAACTTGGTTCTCCCAAATTTTTCATTTCATACTCTTCCTTTAGTTTTTCTACTATTTCATTTATTTTGTCTTCATTTCCAGCTATCAGTATATCATCCACGTAGACTATAATGTATGTTGATTCATTTTCTTTCTTATGCTTGAAAAGACATTGTTCGGATTCACTTTGCGTGAAGCCTGATCTTTCAAAGAGTTGGCTATTTTTGTATTCCATGCTCTAGCTGCTTGCTTGAGACCGTAAATAGCTTTGTTAAGTTTGCATACTTTCATTTCTTGCCCTGGAATTACGTAACCATCTGGTTGTCTCATATAAACATCTTCTTCGAGTTCACCGTGCAGAAATGCGGTTTTTAAATCGAGATGTTTTACTGTTAATTTCTCGTGTCCAGCTTTGGCTAAGAAAGTTCTTATTGTGGTGTAAGATACTACTGGCGCATAAGTTTCATAAAAATCTTCTCCAAATTTTTGTGAGAATCCCTTCCCTACGAGACAGGCTTTATATGTTTCAATTTCTCCTTTATTGTTGTATTTTCTTTTAAATGTTCATCGACTTCCTATTAGTCTTTTATCCTCTGGAGGTTCGATAAGTGTCCAGGTTTTATTCTGTCTTAGGGACTTAATCTTCTCTTCAGTAGCTTTCAACCAGTTCTGTTCTTCTTTTATATTTTCCATATTTACTACATCTTGCCAATTTGAGGGTTCATTCGTTATCTTTTCTTGTAAGATGTACGAGAATCAGTCTAGAGGTACTCCCTTGTTAGTTCTGTCTGATCTGCGAAATTGATTGGTGTTTGCGCCACTTGATGTGTCAACTTCTTCTAACTGATTTCCAATTTCTATTTCAATTGTATTATTTTTATCTTTGTTATGGTCACTCTAATCGATAGCTCAAAATGTATTTTTGTTAAATAACAACACTGGTTTGCAATGGACTGTATGACACTTTATTTCTTCTAACTCACGGACTACGTCCGCCATTCATGAAGTTCTCAAGGTATAAAAAGTCTCTCTCAAAAGGGTGGCGCGGCAGTCGCACATGCGCGAACATGCCGCCCGGCATTGCAATGTTTCAACATTCAATTAATATGTAATTTAACAAAGCACAATTTGCATTATTTAAAAAATCTTTACAAAGCATTTAGATGATAATTAGTAACACTGATACAAATAAGAAAAAAACAAATTAATGATACTTTACACTGCAATCGATCTTCTCATACAACAAATATTCAATTCAAAATAAAATTAAACATGAGAATATATTTATCATACAGGTAACAAGCATATTTTAGAAATAGACCTCTTAAAGGTCCCGTGCTGGGTTTTCACTGCAACAACTCTGATTTTCTTATCAGTGCCATAAAACACTTTAATTATTCTCCCCATTAACCATTTATTAGCTGGTAAATTATCCTCAATAATTAAGACTAGACTACCGATTTTGACATTGTCCTTTTCGAATCTCCACTTGCCACGTTGCTGCAGTTCACTTAGATAGCTTCGCTGCCACTTTCTCCAAATTAATTGTACTAATTTGGTTATTCTTTGCCACCTGGATAACCTATTTTCTTTTAAATTTGTTAACTCCGGTTCAATTATGGCGTTCATTGTTCTCTCTATCAGGAAATGCGCAGGAGTTAAAACTTCTAAGTCGGTTTCATCCGCGGATAGTGGAGTTATCGGTATACTATTCAAAATGCTTTCAATTTGAGTGGCTATAGTATGCAATTCTTCGTAAGTTAAAGAGGCATTACCTACAGCTCTTTTAAAATGGTATTTAAACGACTTAATTGCTGCCTCCCAGAGACCACCAAAGTTGGGGGCTCTAGGCGGGATGAAACTCCACTCTATGCCTTCAGCGGATAGATAGTTAGCCAATTTTTCATCAGGATTTTTGAATAAATTTAAAGATTTTTTTAACTCCTTGTTAGCGCCAACGAAATTCGTCGCGTTGTCTGAAAACAGTTTGGCACATTTGCCTCTAGGCGCGATGAATCTCTTCAACGTGGCAATTAGAGACTCGGATGTCAAATCAGAAACTATCTCTATATGCACTGCTTTAGATACAAAACATATGAATAAGCAAATATACACCTTTAGAGAAATTGCTTTTCTTTGATGTTTACATTTAATGAAAAACGGACCGGTTAGGTCAACACCAGAGCAATTAAATGCGAAATCTGGCACAACTCTTTCTCTAGGTAGATTTCCCATTATTTGCGTAGCTGCAATGGGTTTATTCTTAACACAAATAACACAATTATGAGTAATTCTTCTACATAGAGAACGGCCACACAAGGGCCAAAATTTTTCTCTTACACAGTTTAATAAACCATTTGGACCAATATGCAAATATTTAAGATAATATGTCGTAATAATAACAGAAGTTAGAGGACTATTTTTAGGGAGTATTGCAGGATGTTTTTTAAGAAAATTCAATTCAGTGTTACCCAATCGTCCTCCAACTCTTAAAACTCCATTTGAATCTAAAAGAGGGTTCAAATTTCTTATCTTACTCGTAGGAGACACCTTCCCGTGCAGTTTGAGACTCCGAATTTCTGATCCAAATTCCTCGTTCTGTATTACTCTCAACAGGAACTGCTCAGAGGCGTTGATCTCCTCATTGCTCAGAGGTCCTGAAGCTCCTTCAGTAGGATTTCTGCAATTCTTAGAAAACCTAAAAATATAACTTAATACACGCACTATAGTATAATAATTATTACTCAAGCTAATTAGTTCATGCACAAAATTGTTGGATGTTAATGTAAAGGCTTTTAAGGGATCTTCAATGTCTAAGCTTGAAGGCTTTTTAAGTTCACTTTGGAAGACACTCAGTTCTCGCGACACAGGAAAGTTTTGGTTAGGATACTCATTGTCATGAAGGAAGATAGGGCCCTTCCACCATAAATTTGTCTCTAAAAGTTTCACAGGGTCCAATCCTCGGGATATCAAGTCCGCGGGATTCATCTCGGATGGCACATGATTCCATTGGGACTTTAGCGTCAGTTCTTGTATGAGTGCAATTCTATTTTTCACGAATGTCTTAAGACTCGCTGGCTCCTTTTGAATCCATGCTGGTACAATCATGGAATCAGACCAAAGGTAAACTTTATCTGTTTGCAATTTTAATGCGGAAAGTATCTTTTTCATTAACTTGGACAACAAGACTGCAGCACAAAGTTCCAGTCTGGGGATACTTAGGGCTTTAAGTGGGGCAACTCTAGATTTGCTAGCAACTAATTTCACATTTATGTCACCTGCAGAGTTGAGAGACTTACAATAAACGACCGCTCCATAACAATTCTCCGATGAATCAGCAAATCCATGAAATTCGATTGTTTTAGACTGTTCTATTGTAATGCACCTATCAACTTTAATGTTGTTCACACCTTTCAACGTGGAAATAAATTCGCTCCACTCCTGAGATTCTGCAGCAGGAAGTGGATCACCCCAGTCAATGTTCAATTTCCACAATTTCTGCATAAATATTTTGGCCTTAGCTATGACAGGGCCGGCTATCCTTAGGGGGTCAAAAAGTTTTGCAATGGTGGACAGAACTGACCGCTTGGTAAAAGTGTTGTTCTCATCCACTGATATTTTGAAGTATAGCAGTCCTCTGATGGTCGCAAAATGACTCCTAAAGTTTTTGTTTCATCGGCGCTCGAAAAGTCATAATCGTTTTCACTTGGTGAAAGTTCCGGATGGCTAGCAGACCATTTATGTAGACTCATACCGGCTTTATCGAGAATTGAAATCAGTTGCCGCCGTGTTTCCTTCGCTTCATCCAGAGAGGGTGCTGAATACAACACATCATCCATATAGAAGTTGTCATGTAGAAGAGGAGCTGCCAAAGGAAAATTTATCCCCTCGTCAAGAGATAGCTGATTCAAACACCTTGTTGCTAAAAAACTAGCACTCGCGGTGCCGTACGTGATAGTTCTCAATTCATAAGCTTTTGTTGGGCCATTCGCGTGATCCTTCCAAAGGATTCTTTGAAGACAATGCTGCTTAGGGTTCACCAAAATCATTCTGTACATCATCTTTATATCCGCTTGAAACGCGTATGTGTGCCTTCGAAAGCTAATCATTATGCTAAATAAGTCTTCCTGTATCACCCCACCATTATATTGAATAGCGTTAAATGAGGTAGCATTATGCGTCAAGCTAGAAGCGTTGAATACTACGCGAAGCTTCGTAGTACTCTTCTCAGGACGATACACGTCATGGTGTGGCATATAATAGGAACTTTCCGGTTCTCCTTCACTCATGTGACCAAGCCTCTCGTATTCATCAAGAAAGTTTTTGTAAAGTCTCAAATATTCTTGGTCCTTTGATAACCGACACCACAGAGAATTCAGCCGTTTAAGAGCAATATCCCTTGACTCGCCTAAACACGAGGGTTCTTCCTTAAGGGGTATAGTTACTACGTATCTACCTTCTTTATTACGGAAATGTGTTTGCTCAAAATGTTCCTCGCAAAAGGTCGTTTCTTTACTTTTCGTTAACCCTACGTCTAAATTTTCAACTTCCCAAAAACTGTTTAATGTTTTGTTTAAATCATCCTCTAAAATTAATCCGCAATGCACATTGGTTGTATGCGAATCAATTAAACTACCACTAGCTACGTATCCGAAAACGGTATTTTGTAGAATTAATTGTGATTCGTGTAAATATATTTGTCCCGACCGTAATAATTCATAGAATATCTCCGCGCCTAACAATATGTCAATTTTATCAGGAATGAAAAAGGTTTCGTCAGCTAATCTAACATTAACAGGAACATTAACTGCTGTATTAAGAAATTTCGACGGCGTAAAATCAATTATTTTTTCAACTACTAAAAAGGTTAATTCTTTTTCAAAACTCTTATCTTTATTTGAAATCAAAGTCCTAACACACCTATTTATATTCATCGATGAATCATTCAAACAAGAAATTGTGTGTTCATTTTTTTCATAAGGCAAATTAAGATTTTGTAAACAATTGCGATTAATCAAACATAATTGGGAGCCTGAATCTAGCAAGCACCTAACTTCCTGCCATAAGGAATTTTTATTCTTAATAAAACATCTAGCCGTACTCAAAAGAACAGTTTTTGTGTTTAATTTATTTTTTTCATAACTGGTGGCGACTATAGATATATTTCTATCGGCACCGTCTTGGGAGGAAGTGGAAGGGGGGGATGGAATATTCAAAACTCAGCTGTGACTCTTGGTTAACAGGAGCAATAGCGGGTGATTTATTATTTCTGTTTTCTTTTGGAAAGTGGATCATTTTATTATGAGGTTTACCGCAAAAGCAATCCTTAAATTTACACGTTTGAAAGGAACATTTGGCGGATAAGCATTTAAAACATAATTTATTACTCTTGACTACTTCTAATCTTTCATTAATGGACATATTTTTAAATTTCGAACACATATACAAGGCATGCTCATTAGATTTACAAATGACACATTTAGGATATTTTATTTCAGATAAAAACACATTAGAAATATTTTTATTAGAACGGAAGTCTCGATTCCTCTGGGAATAATAATTTATGTCTTGTTTTGATTTAACCTTGGAAGAAAGATAAATATCGCACTCTCTTCCTAGCTCTTGTGGTTTGAAACATGATTCTCCCTGCCTTACTGCAATATGAGTCATCAATTCTCGGTCAAGTAGACCAAACATCTTATCCGAAATAATTAACTCGCATAATGTTTTAAAATCGCTAACTATGCGTAATTGGCAATAATATTCGAATGCTGCACTCAATCGTGAAGCAAACTGAAGATAACTTTCATGAGGCATTTTTTGCATTTTATAAAAATTGTTAATACATTCTCGAGGTGTTGGTTAAAATTCCTTCAACACGATTTCTTTAAGTTTATCGTAATCTGCTAATTCTTGTTCACTTATATAAATCATAAAATTTTTCGCTTTTTCACCTAACAAATTTAGCAGTATTTCGGATTTTAATTCTTCGGGCACATTTTTCGTTTTAAACGCTTTCTCGAGGGATTGGAAAAACAAATTAAACGCTTCAGGTTTAGAGGGAACGGATATAGTAAGGGTTTTTATACTTTTTATTAAATCTTCGAGACAGTGCGCGGCTCTAGCTCGCTAATAGTTTCCGATTTCGAAGAATTGTGCGATTCTTTTCGCGCATTAGATAATTCAATTTCCTTCTCTAACTGAGCGAGTTTAATTTTTTCTAACTCTAGTTTTGTTTGATTATCTTTCTCTAACTGAGCTAATTTAGTTTTTTCTAACTCATAATTGTTTTTCTTTTCCTCAAGAATATTATCAATCAAACTCTGAACGAAATCACTATCGTTTTTATAAATATCACTATTTTCAATTAGCTTCTTCATATCGATAATTCTTGCCCCTTCTTGAACTTTTAAACTTAACTCGTCTGCGACGACATTTAATTCGTCTTTTTTTAGTTTATTAAGGGACATTTTTTAAACACACTAAAATGACTCAATGTAAATAAACAAACTGAATAACTCTAAGTAAATTTTGCACAATGAATGAAACAAGGGAAATTGCTCTTACCTCAGAATTTCGGCATCTTTTTTATTGTCACTCACTAAATATTTCACTCAAACATAATATAAATTCCATTGTTAAATAACACGAGCATCGTACACACAGTTTCGTTTCGCTATTCACTGTAAATGATTTCCACAAATCACTAATTCGCCTCCGGTGAGACTGGACCACATGTTATGGTCACTCTAATCGATAGCTCAAAATGTATTTTTGTTAAATAACAACACTGGTTTGCAATGGACTGTATGACACTTTATTTCTTCTAACTCACGGACTACGTCCGCCATTCATGAAGTTCTCAAGGTATAAAAAGTCTCTCTCCAAAGGGTGGCGCGGCAGTCGCAGATGCGCGAACAATCTTCATTGTGTGTTTCCTCAATGGATTCTTGATCATGAGTTTCATTTTTAAGAAATGTTTGCTCTTCATTCCTTTTAGAATATGGAAATTCATTCTCTAATAATTTAACTGTACGTGCAATTGTTATATGTTTTCCTTCATGATGTATTCTATAACCTTTGGATCTGTAATCATATCCAACAAACACCCCTGCTTTTGCTTTGTATAAGATCAAGTTGAAAGACATGGAATTTAGTTAATATTAAATATAATAAGGAAGCGAAAAGATATTTTATAAAAGTATTTAATAAACAATAATAAACAGCGACACAAATGTTAATGCGAGGCGTTCTATTTACGTATCCCAATGTTGCCACCTTTTTTATACAAAAGTTAAACTTTTCTCTGCTGTAATAAAATTAAACTTATGCGAACCTTACATTCGGCCCCGTTGTAGATATTTACATTGAAGCGTAAACATTAAGGTTCTAAGACAGATTTTGTCTAAGTCTTGCAGGCGGGCGTCGATTGCGTCGCAGATCGTAGCGGCTCGATATGATGTTCGGGTAATTTTCAGGATCCTGGATGTTTTCTACTGGATCTTGTCATTCGGAAACTGATTCTTCCTCTTCTTCCGAGCTCTCTTCTTCCTGGGTGACTGGCGTATCTCGCATGTAATAGGGACGAAGATGTTGCACATGAACAACCTTCAAAAGATTATTTCGTTGAACCATAGACTTGATCTCGTAGCATACGGCCCCGACTGGAAGAACAATCAGAAACGGTCCTCTATAAACGGGAGAAAGTTTATGATCTCTTTGTTTAGGCCAGTCGTACAAGACGAGATCTCCAGTCTTAAATTAATGTGATCGACGGTGAAGATCGAATCTGCGCTTTCGTACGATCTAGATGTTTTTCGTACACATTATTTACGGCTTCGGCCCTGGCTATGGCAAGAAGGTCAAGTTGATCTTCACGCGGCGTGTCATCGATGAAACTTGCAATGTGCAATTCACGTGGAAGGCGTGGTTCATATCCAAGAAGCAAATAAAATGGGGATCTTTTAGTTGAATTTGGTCGTGTGGTGTTGATTGCTAGTAAAACGTTAGGTAATAATTCATCCCATTTTTCTGGACGTCCATTAATTATTTTTCTCAAAGTTGATGCAATGACACCATTGGTGCGTTCAACAATGCTATTAGCTTGTGGCGAATATGGTGGTGTCATGGAGACCCCAAAGTATTCCATACTTTTGTAAAAATCGCTGCGTGTGGCGCGCTGTAAACGCAGTTCCTCTGTCTGATAAATAAATACATGCTGGGCGGCACATATCGAAGTATGATGTTGTGCGTCAGTCACTGTATGTGCTGCGAGAGAAGCAGAAGGTGTCGCAATAACATAGCGCGTAGCATGATCAATCTGAACGAGCATGTTGGTGTTACCGGATTTGGATTGCGGTAAGCAAATAATGTGATCAGCAGATACAATTTCCAATGGTGTTGTAGGAATTGACAATTGTTGTAATAAGCCATAAGCGTTGACAGTTCGACGATTAACAATTTGACATTTATGACAACTTCGAACATATAATTTGGTATCCTTTCGCATTTGTGGCCACCAATAGTGCTGCTGCAAGTTGTGAAGGGTTTTCTTGGCATCCATATGTCCGACATCATCATGGCAAGCAATCAATGTTCTGTCTTTCATGGATTTCGGCATTACAACAACAGATTTCAATCCATTGTCTTTAAGTCTTACACGCGTATTGTTCTCAATCTTGTAATTGGATATAATTGACAAAGTCTTTTTATTAGGGTTATCTTCTTTGAGTAGGCGAAAAATGTACTGACAAAAGTCATCTCTGTTCTGTTTTTCACAAATCAGAGATTCACGGCTTGCAGTAACAGTTACACAAATAGCTGGTTTTGGATAACGTGAGAGATGATCGGCAATAACATTTTCTTTTCCAGGTCGATGAATAGTTGTGAAGTCAAATTGTGCAAAATCCACCAAATATCGAGCAAATTTCTGATTGAGAGATGATTTCGTAACTACATATGCAGTCGTATAGTTGTCTGTTATCAGCTGAAATTTGTGACCAATAAGATAGAGACGAAATTTTTAAGTAAGTGCCCAGTGTACAGCAGCACACTCCAACTCGTTGCTGTGGTAGCGTGTTTCAGCATCTTTTAAAGTCCGTGACGTATATTCAATGATACATCGTTTTCCATTTTGCTCTTGAGATAAACATGCACCTAGTACTGAATATGATGCATCAGTTTCTACAAAGGTTGGTAGTCCTTGTTTGAAGTACGCAAGAATAGAAGCGGTAGTGATCTTGGTTTTCAAAGTCTCGAATGTTCGATGTTGGTCATCAGTTAAAGTGATTGTCGCATTACTTGTCTTCTTTTCTAATCCTTTAAGAATATTTGTGAGCGGTTTTGCAACAACAGCATAATTTCGAATGTGCTTTCTAAACTGATTGGCAAATCCTAGGAAACTGCGGACTTCATGAATTGTTTTTAGAGTAGAGTAACGTTCAACTGCTGCTGTGCGTTGTGGATCAGGGCGTTCGCCATCTTGGGAAAGAATTCGACCAAATAGAGAAATTTCTGATACAGCAAATTGCGACTTTCCTGGATTTAGCTGAATCCAGCTTTACGAGTGGCTTGAAAAATATTGTAAATAACTTTAAGGTGGTAATCAAAATTATCATGTGAAGTTGAAATGTCGTCAATATATGTATTTACATTATGTTCAGCAAGGTGGTCGTAAGCACATTTTATTGCTCTTGTCATCGTAGATGGGCCGTTAGTGACACCAAATGGCATTCGAAGAAATTCATAATGTCCGTCAGCTGTTACAAAACCAGTTTTGTAGATGTCAGATTTTCTGATGCGAATGGTGTTGAATGCGGATTTTACATCCATTTTAGAATTAAGCATTTTCCTACTGTTCGTTTAATCACATCTTCCATCTGGTTGATTGGGTGCGGATCAATCTTGGTGATGGAGTTGATAGTGCGTGAGAAGTATACAACAACTCGTCTTGGAGTGCTTTCATGGAAGGGCTGCTCAACGATGAAAGCAAGGGCGGCGTAAGGCGAGTTAGAAAGACGACAAATTCCTTGTTTCAACCATTTTTGAATTTGAGTGTTCAAAAACTTGCGATCTGGTTCTGTAAGGCGATATGGATGACAATGGATAGGCTTGTCATGTTGCAATTCTATTTTGAATTCCACATACGGACATGGTCCAATATTGTCATCGTCAGAATAAAATATGTCTGAAAATTGTCCAATTATATCATCAAGTTGAGTTTTCTGAAGTTCAGACAGTCTTGCAGATTTTGGAATAAGTTCGATTTGAAGAGGATGTTTACTTGGTTTAACAACGTCGTCTAATGATGGTACTGAGAGTTCACTGGAAGCAATGCAGTTAATGCTAGGTTTCGATGAATGAACACATTCGTATAGATGGAGTGCAGACGGCGTAGAAATACATAGTGAACCGTTAGAGTCGTAAGTGCATCTAGCTTGCACTTGGTGTAGCCAATCAAATCTCAAAATGAGCGAAAATGGAAGTTGGGAACAAATTCCAACCATGGTCATTAGATGATCAATGTTTCCAACCTTGATGTTTAAAGAAATCCATCCAATAGGGTTTATTAAATGGTCGACGACTTGAAAGTGTCCATCAGTCCATGGGTGATTAACAGCATTAATAGGAACGCAAGAATATTGAATAACGGTAATGTCTGCACACGGATCACAGAGGGCTTGAATTTCTGTATTATTGTCAATAGTAACAGGTATTAAGGCACGCTTATTTGTTTGAGTTTTAATACAATTTATAGAATGATCATCATCATTTACAGGCTCAGATCTCGTGGGTGGAATGTTGCGATTTGTGTTGTTGCGACGTAAATTTGGATAATTTGAACTGGTGGAGCTGCGTGGTTCATTATTACTGGAATTAAGTGAGTGTCTAGTCGACGGGAGCTGAGTTCTCGGTTTGTTGTTGAATTCTTGAACGGATCGTGAAGAATTTCGTGATTGAGTTGTAGGCAAACTTCGTTGAGGAGGAGGCAAACTGCACATAAAAGAAGTATGACCTTTTCCCCCGCATCGCCAGCAAGTAATATCTTGAACATCGTCAGTAGCACGGTTATATTTACGCCTTTGTTCAACGTGCGAAATGAAATTTTTTGACTGAATTTTCGGTACTGAAAATAAATTGTTAGCTGATAGGCGTGACATATTTTCTTGTTTGAAACTTCGAATTGCATCAAGTGCGGCAGCTCTGTCAATTAATTCTTCGACAGTAATCGAATTCTGAGTAGCTAAGGCAATCTGCCATTTTTCTTCCGTAATATCACCAATTATCATAGAAATGCGATCAGCTTGCGGTATAGTAAATGGAGTTTTTTTAAGAAGAGCGTCCTTAGGATAAATATAATCAACTAAACTTTCATTAATATTTAATTTTCGAGCGCTCTGATGAGCTAAAAATTCATGCATTGTAATGCGCCTTTTAAATCTGGAAGCGAGGGCAGTTTTCCATGCAGTCCATTCATTATAAATTTTACCTTGTGTCATTTGCCAATTTTTTGCAGATCCAGCGAGGCGAGAAATAGCATTAGTTAGCTTGAGATCATCAGACCAATTAGCTAGTGTCGCAATTCTATCTACTTCTTTTATCCATTCAGAAGCATTGTCAATAGCATCTCCTTTAAATATTGAAATAGAATTTGCGGTATCATTAGTGGATGTAATTTGAATGATATTTGGTTGACTTAACTTGTCTGTCCAGTAATTGTTTTTGAGTCTTCATAAATGTAGCGAGAATTTTTGCAATATTAGAATAAGTTTGCGAGAGAGGAGGTGAAGGGGGGAGTTGACGAATATGTTGACTGCTTAAAAATTCCACTTGTTTCTGAAGTAATTCAATTTTAGTCAATAATTCTGAGTTATCGAAGCAATTTTCTTCGGAATATTGTGTGTTGTCATCATTTGGCGATTGCATGCGAAGAGTTAAAAGTTCATCTAAAGTTCCATCACCTGTTCTTTTTATATTATCATTAACTATACGCGATATTAAGTCACTTTTATTTCCATTGGGCGAAAGATTTCTTAAACGCAAGTCTGATTTTAACTGGGCGACAGTTAAATGAGTCAGTCTTTCCACATTCAAGACATTCAAAACAGTATTCACGTCTGTTGACATCTTGGCGAGAAAAGTGCAGCGAATCTGTTTTGGCGACGTCTGTTTGGCGAGAAGAAACCAGTATGTAATGGAATCCAATTTTCAAATTTTCTTCGGTTAAATGTTATTTTTTGTCAAAATAGGTTTACCTGGGAGATTGTAGTCAATGATGAATACTTTTTTGCTTCGTTGGCAGTCAAAATTTTATGAAAAGAATTTAAAATGTATCGATGGAAGAAGTTCGATGTAGACGATGTTCAAAGAAGAATTGTAAAAAGGTTCTTTTTTTAAAAAGACGGCTGCGCCATATAAGATAGAGTTGAAAGACAAGGAATTTAGTTAATATTGAATATAATAAAGAAGCGAAAAGATATTTTATAAAAGTATTTAATAAAAAATAATAAACAGCGACAAAAATGTTAATGCGAAGCGTTCTATTTACGTATCTCAATGTTGCCACCCTTTTTATACAAAAGTTAAACTTTTCTCTGCTGTAATAAAATTAAACTTATGCGAACCTTACACTTGTCATCAAGTTTTGAACGTTTGGTTTTGTCAATGTAGGTGTAAGCTTTACAGTCAAATACTTTAATGTGAGATAAATCTGATTTTTTATTTGTCCATAATTGATACGGTGTAAGTTTGGTTGCTTTAGTCTCCAGTCTGTTTTGCAGATAGTTTGCTGTGTGCGTGTGCAATGTCTCTCCCCAGAAATGATGTGGAAGGTTTGTCTGAGTTAGTAACGCTCTTACCATTTCAATTAAAGATCTATTCTTTCTTTCAGCAACGCCATTTTGACTGGGCGAATATGCGTTAATCCACATTTCTCTTAAATAGTTTTCTGATTCTTTGTTGAGGTATTCCCCACCATTATCAGTTCTTAAGTTTTCGGGTATCTTGCCAAATTTAAGTTAACAACTTCGTAAGTTAAAGAGGCATTACCTACAGCTCTTTTAAAATGGTATTTAAACGACTTAATTGCTGCCTCCCAGAGACCACCAAAGTTGGGGGCTCTAGGCGGGATGAAACTCCACTCTATGCCTTCAGCGGATAGATAGTTAGCCAATTTTTCATCAGGATTTTTGAATAAATTTAAAGATTTTTTTAACTCCTTGTTAGCGCCAACGAAATTCGTCGCGTTGTCTGAAAACAGTTTGGCACATTTGCCTCTAGGCGCGATGAATCTCTTCAACGTGGCAATTAGAGACTCGGATGTCAAATCAGAAACTATCTCTATATGCACTGCTTTAGATACAAAACATATGAATAAGCAAATATACACCTTTAGAGAAATTGCTTTTCTTTGATGTTTACATTTAATGAAAAACGGACCGGTTAGGTCAACACCAGAGCAATTAAATGCGAAATCTGGCACAACTCTTTCTCTAGGTAGATTTCCCATTATTTGCGTAGCTGCAATGGGTTTATTCTTAACACAAATAACACAATTATGAGTAATTCTTCTACATAGAGAACGGCCACACAAGGGCCAAAATTTTTCTCTTACACAGTTTAATAAACCATTTGGACCAATATGCAAATATTTAAGATAATATGTCGTAATAATAACAGAAGTTAGAGGACTATTTTTAGGGAGTATTGCAGGATGTTTTTTAAGAAAATTCAATTCAGTGTTACCCAATCGTCCTCCAACTCTTAAAACTCCATTTGAATCTAAAAGAGGGTTCAAATTTCTTATCTTACTCGTAGGAGACACCTTCCCGTGCAGTTTGAGACTCCGAATTTCTGATCCAAATTCCTCGTTCTGTATTACTCTCAACAGGAACTGCTCAGAGGCGTTGATCTCCTCATTGCTCAGAGGTCCTGAAGCTCCTTCAGTAGGATTTCTGCAATTCTTAGAAAACCTAAAAATATAACTTAATACACGCACTATAGTATAATAATTATTACTCAAGCTAATTAGTTCATGCACAAAATTGTTGGATGTTAATGTAAAGGCTTTTAAGGGATCTTCAATGTCTAAGCTTGAAGGCTTTTTAAGTTCACTTTGGAAGACACTCAGTTCTCGCGACACAGGAAAGTTTTGGTTAGGATACTCATTGTCATGAAGGAAGATAGGGCCCTTCCACCATAAATTTGTCTCTAAAAGTTTCACAGGGTCCAATCCTCGGGATATCAAGTCCGCGGGATTCATCTCGGATGGCACATGATTCCATTGGGACTTTAGCGTCAGTTCTTGTATGAGTGCAATTCTATTTTTCACGAATGTCTTAAGACTCGCTGGCTCCTTTTGAATCCATGCTGGTACAATCATGGAATCAGACCAAAGGTAAACTTTATCTGTTTGCAATTTTAATGCGGAAAGTATCTTTTTCATTAACTTGGACAACAAGACTGCAGCACAAAGTTCCAGTCTGGGGATACTTAGGGCTTTAAGTGGGGCAACTCTAGATTTGCTAGCAACTAATTTCACATTTATGTCACCTGCAGAGTTGAGAGACTTACAATAAACGACCGCTCCATAACAATTCTCCGATGAATCAGCAAATCCATGAAATTCGATTGTTTTAGACTGTTCTATTGTAATGCACCTATCAACTTTAATGTTGTTCACACCTTTCAACGTGGAAATAAATTCGCTCCACTCCTGAGATTCTGCAGCAGGAAGTGGATCACCCCAGTCAATGTTCAATTTCCACAATTTCTGCATAAATATTTTGGCCTTAGCTATGACAGGGCCGGCTATCCTTAGGGGGTCAAAAAGTTTTGCAATGGTGGACAGAACTGACCGCTTGGTAAAAGTGTTGTTCTCATCCACTGATATTTTGAAGTATAGCAGTCCTCTGATGGTCGCAAAATGACTCCTAAAGTTTTTGTTTCATCGGCGCTCGAAAAGTCATAATCGTTTTCACTTGGTGAAAGTTCCGGATGGCTAGCAGACCATTTATGTAGACTCATACCGGCTTTATCGAGAATTGAAATCAGTTGCCGCCGTGTTTCCTTCGCTTCATCCAGAGAGGGTGCTGAATACAACACATCATCCATATAGAAGTTGTCATGTAGAAGAGGAGCTGCCAAAGGAAAATTTATCCCCTCGTCAAGAGATAGCTGATTCAAACACCTTGTTGCTAAAAAACTAGCACTCGCGGTGCCGTACGTGATAGTTCTCAATTCATAAGCTTTTGTTGGGCCATTCGCGTGATCCTTCCAAAGGATTCTTTGAAGACAATGCTGCTTAGGGTTCACCAAAATCATTCTGTACATCATCTTTATATCCGCTTGAAACGCGTATGTGTGCCTTCGAAAGCTAATCATTATGCTAAATAAGTCTTCCTGTATCACCCCACCATTATATTGAATAGCGTTAAATGAGGTAGCATTATGCGTCAAGCTAGAAGCGTTGAATACTACGCGAAGCTTCGTAGTACTCTTCTCAGGACGATACACGTCATGGTGTGGCATATAATAGGAACTTTCCGGTTCTCCTTCACTCATGTGACCAAGCCTCTCGTATTCATCAAGAAAGTTTTTGTAAAGTCTCAAATATTCTTGGTCCTTTGATAACCGACACCACAGAGAATTCAGCCGTTTAAGAGCAATATCCCTTGACTCGCCTAAACACGAGGGTTCTTCCTTAAGGGGTATAGTTACTACGTATCTACCTTCTTTATTACGGAAATGTGTTTGCTCAAAATGTTCCTCGCAAAAGGTCGTTTCTTTACTTTTCGTTAACCCTACGTCTAAATTTTCAACTTCCCAAAAACTGTTTAATGTTTTGTTTAAATCATCCTCTAAAATTAATCCGCAATGCACATTGGTTGTATGCGAATCAATTAAACTACCACTAGCTACGTATCCGAAAACGGTATTTTGTAGAATTAATTGTGATTCGTGTAAATATATTTGTCCCGACCGTAATAATTCATAGAATATCTCCGCGCCTAACAATATGTCAATTTTATCAGGAATGAAAAAGGTTTCGTCAGCTAATCTAACATTAACAGGAACATTAACTGCTGTATTAAGAAATTTCGACGGCGTAAAATCAATTATTTTTTCAACTACTAAAAAGGTTAATTCTTTTTCAAAACTCTTATCTTTATTTGAAATCAAAGTCCTAACACACCTATTTATATTCATCGATGAATCATTCAAACAAGAAATTTGTGTGTTCATTTTTTCATAAGGCAAATTAAGATTTTGTAAACAATTGCGATTAATCAAACATAATTGGGAGCCTGAATCTAGCAAGCACCTAACTTCCTGCCATAAGGAATTTTTATTCTTAATAAAACATCTAGCCGTACTCAAAAGAACAGTTTTTGTGTTTAATTTATTTTTTTCATAACTGGTGGCGACTATAGATATATTTCTATCGGCACCGTCTTGGGAGGAAGTGGAAGGGGGGGATGGAATATTCAAAACTCAGCTGTGACTCTTGGTTAACAGGAGCAATAGCGGGTGATTTATTATTTCTGTTTTCTTTTGGAAAGTGGATCATTTTATTATGAGGTTTACCGCAAAAGCAATCCTTAAATTTACACGTTTGAAAGGAACATTTGGCGGATAAGCATTTAAAACATAATTTATTACTCTTGACTACTTCTAATCTTTCATTAATGGACATATTTTTAAATTTCGAACACATATACAAGGCATGCTCATTAGATTTACAAATGACACATTTAGGATATTTTATTTCAGATAAAAACACATTAGAAATATTTTTATTAGAACGGAAGTCTCGATTCCTCTGGGAATAATAATTTATGTCTTGTTTTGATTTAACCTTGGAAGAAAGATAAATATCGCACTCTCTTCCTAGCTCTTGTGGTTTGAAACATGATTCTCCCTGCCTTACTGCAATATGAGTCATCAATTCTCGGTCAAGTAGACCAAACATCTTATCCGAAATAATTAACTCGCATAATGTTTTAAAATCGCTAACTATGCGTAATTGGCAATAATATTCGAATGCTGCACTCAATCGTGAAGCAAACTGAAGATAACTTTCATGAGGCATTTTTTGCATTTTATAAAAATTGTTAATACATTCTCGAGGTGTTGGTTAAAATTCCTTCAACACGATTTCTTTAAGTTTATCGTAATCTGCTAATTCTTGTTCACTTATATAAATCATAAAATTTTTCGCTTTTTCACCTAACAAATTTAGCAGTATTTCGGATTTTAATTCTTCGGGCACATTTTTCGTTTTAAACGCTTTCTCGAGGGATTGGAAAAACAAATTAAACGCTTCAGGTTTAGAGGGAACGGATATAGTAAGGGTTTTTATACTTTTTATTAAATCTTCGAGACAGTGCGCGGCTCTAGCTCGCTAATAGTTTCCGATTTCGAAGAATTGTGCGATTCTTTTCGCGCATTAGATAATTCAATTTCCTTCTCTAACTGAGCGAGTTTAATTTTTTCTAACTCTAGTTTTGTTTGATTATCTTTCTCTAACTGAGCTAATTTAGTTTTTTCTAACTCATAATTGTTTTTCTTTTCCTCAAGAATATTATCAATCAAACTCTGAACGAAATCACTATCGTTTTTATAAATATCACTATTTTCAATTAGCTTCTTCATATCGATAATTCTTGCCCCTTCTTGAACTTTTAAACTTAACTCGTCTGCGACGACATTTAATTCGTCTTTTTTTAGTTTATTAAGGGACATTTTTTAAACACACTAAAATGACTCAATGTAAATAAACAAACTGAATAACTCTAAGTAAATTTTGCACAATGAATGAAACAAGGGAAATTGCTCTTACCTCAGAATTTCGGCATCTTTTTTATTGTCACTCACTAAATATTTCACTCAAACATAATATAAATTCCATTGTTAAATAACACGAGCATCGTACACACAGTTTCGTTTCGCTATTCACTGTAAATGATTTCCACAAATCACTAATTCGCCTCCGGTGAGACTGGACCACATGTTATGGTCACTCTAATCGATAGCTCAAAATGTATTTTTGTTAAATAACAACACTGGTTTGCAATGGACTGTATGACACTTTATTTCTTCTAACTCACGGACTACGTCCGCCATTCATGAAGTTCTCAAGGTATAAAAAGTCTCTCTCCAAAGGGTGGCGCGGCAGTCGCAGATGCGCGAACAATCTTCATTGTGTGTTTCCTCAATGGATTCTTGATCATGAGTTTCATTTTTAAGAAATGTTTGCTCTTCATTCCTTTTAGAATATGGAAATTCATTCTCTAATAATTTAACTGTACGTGCAATTGTTATATGTTTTCCTTCATGATGTATTCTATAACCTTTGGATCTGTAATCATATCCAACAAACACCCCTGCTTTTGCTTTGTATAAGATCAAGTTGAAAGACATGGAATTTAGTTAATATTAAATATAATAAGGAAGCGAAAAGATATTTTATAAAAGTATTTAATAAACAATAATAAACAGCGACACAAATGTTAATGCGAGGCGTTCTATTTACGTATCCCAATGTTGCCACCTTTTTTATACAAAAGTTAAACTTTTCTCTGCTGTAATAAAATTAAACTTATGCGAACCTTACATTCGGCCCCGTTGTAGATATTTACATTGAAGCGTAAACATTAAGGTTCTAAGACAGATTTTGTCTAAGTCTTGCAGGCGGGCGTCGATTGCGTCGCAGATCGTAGCGGCTCGATATGATGTTCGGGTAATTTTCAGGATCCTGGATGTTTTCTACTGGATCTTGTCATTCGGAAACTGATTCTTCCTCTTCTTCCGAGCTCTCTTCTTCCTGGGTGACTGGCGTATCTCGCATGTAATAGGGACGAAGATGTTGCACATGAACAACCTTCAAAAGATTATTTCGTTGAACCATAGACTTGATCTCGTAGCATACGGCCCCGACTGGAAGAACAATCAGAAACGGTCCTCTATAAACGGGAGAAAGTTTATGATCTCTTTGTTTAGGCCAGTCGTACAAGACGAGATCTCCAGTCTTAAATTAATGTGATCGACGGTGAAGATCGAATCTGCGCTTTCGTACGATCTAGATGTTTTTCGTACACATTATTTACGGCTTCGGCCCTGGCTATGGCAAGAAGGTCAAGTTGATCTTCACGCGGCGTGTCATCGATGAAACTTGCAATGTGCAATTCACGTGGAAGGCGTGGTTCATATCCAAGAAGCAAATAAAATGGGGATCTTTTAGTTGAATTTGGTCGTGTGGTGTTGATTGCTAGTAAAACGTTAGGTAATAATTCATCCCATTTTTCTGGACGTCCATTAATTATTTTTCTCAAAGTTGATGCAATGACACCATTGGTGCGTTCAACAATGCTATTAGCTTGTGGCGAATATGGTGGTGTCATGGAGACCCCAAAGTATTCCATACTTTTGTAAAAATCGCTGCGTGTGGCGCGCTGTAAACGCAGTTCCTCTGTCTGATAAATAAATACATGCTGGGCGGCACATATCGAAGTATGATGTTGTGCGTCAGTCACTGTATGTGCTGCGAGAGAAGCAGAAGGTGTCGCAATAACATAGCGCGTAGCATGATCAATCTGAACGAGCATGTTGGTGTTACCGGATTTGGATTGCGGTAAGCAAATAATGTGATCAGCAGATACAATTTCCAATGGTGTTGTAGGAATTGACAATTGTTGTAATAAGCCATAAGCGTTGACAGTTCGACGATTAACAATTTGACATTTATGACAACTTCGAACATATAATTTGGTATCCTTTCGCATTTGTGGCCACCAATAGTGCTGCTGCAAGTTGTGAAGGGTTTTCTTGGCATCCATATGTCCGACATCATCATGGCAAGCAATCAATGTTCTGTCTTTCATGGATTTCGGCATTACAACAACAGATTTCAATCCATTGTCTTTAAGTCTTACACGCGTATTGTTCTCAATCTTGTAATTGGATATAATTGACAAAGTCTTTTTATTAGGGTTATCTTCTTTGAGTAGGCGAAAAATGTACTGACAAAAGTCATCTCTGTTCTGTTTTTCACAAATCAGAGATTCACGGCTTGCAGTAACAGTTACACAAATAGCTGGTTTTGGATAACGTGAGAGATGATCGGCAATAACATTTTCTTTTCCAGGTCGATGAATAGTTGTGAAGTCAAATTGTGCAAAATCCACCAAATATCGAGCAAATTTCTGATTGAGAGATGATTTCGTAACTACATATGCAGTCGTATAGTTGTCTGTTATCAGCTGAAATTTGTGACCAATAAGATAGAGACGAAATTTTTAAGTAAGTGCCCAGTGTACAGCAGCACACTCCAACTCGTTGCTGTGGTAGCGTGTTTCAGCATCTTTTAAAGTCCGTGACGTATATTCAATGATACATCGTTTTCCATTTTGCTCTTGAGATAAACATGCACCTAGTACTGAATATGATGCATCAGTTTCTACAAAGGTTGGTAGTCCTTGTTTGAAGTACGCAAGAATAGAAGCGGTAGTGATCTTGGTTTTCAAAGTCTCGAATGTTCGATGTTGGTCATCAGTTAAAGTGATTGTCGCATTACTTGTCTTCTTTTCTAATCCTTTAAGAATATTTGTGAGCGGTTTTGCAACAACAGCATAATTTCGAATGTGCTTTCTAAACTGATTGGCAAATCCTAGGAAACTGCGGACTTCATGAATTGTTTTTAGAGTAGAGTAACGTTCAACTGCTGCTGTGCGTTGTGGATCAGGGCGTTCGCCATCTTGGGAAAGAATTCGACCAAATAGAGAAATTTCTGATACAGCAAATTGCGACTTTCCTGGATTTAGCTGAATCCAGCTTTACGAGTGGCTTGAAAAATATTGTAAATAACTTTAAGGTGGTAATCAAAATTATCATGTGAAGTTGAAATGTCGTCAATATATGTATTTACATTATGTTCAGCAAGGTGGTCGTAAGCACATTTTATTGCTCTTGTCATCGTAGATGGGCCGTTAGTGACACCAAATGGCATTCGAAGAAATTCATAATGTCCGTCAGCTGTTACAAAACCAGTTTTGTAGATGTCAGATTTTCTGATGCGAATGGTGTTGAATGCGGATTTTACATCCATTTTAGAATTAAGCATTTTCCTACTGTTCGTTTAATCACATCTTCCATCTGGTTGATTGGGTGCGGATCAATCTTGGTGATGGAGTTGATAGTGCGTGAGAAGTATACAACAACTCGTCTTGGAGTGCTTTCATGGAAGGGCTGCTCAACGATGAAAGCAAGGGCGGCGTAAGGCGAGTTAGAAAGACGACAAATTCCTTGTTTCAACCATTTTTGAATTTGAGTGTTCAAAAACTTGCGATCTGGTTCTGTAAGGCGATATGGATGACAATGGATAGGCTTGTCATGTTGCAATTCTATTTTGAATTCCACATACGGACATGGTCCAATATTGTCATCGTCAGAATAAAATATGTCTGAAAATTGTCCAATTATATCATCAAGTTGAGTTTTCTGAAGTTCAGACAGTCTTGCAGATTTTGGAATAAGTTCGATTTGAAGAGGATGTTTACTTGGTTTAACAACGTCGTCTAATGATGGTACTGAGAGTTCACTGGAAGCAATGCAGTTAATGCTAGGTTTCGATGAATGAACACATTCGTATAGATGGAGTGCAGACGGCGTAGAAATACATAGTGAACCGTTAGAGTCGTAAGTGCATCTAGCTTGCACTTGGTGTAGCCAATCAAATCTCAAAATGAGCGAAAATGGAAGTTGGGAACAAATTCCAACCATGGTCATTAGATGATCAATGTTTCCAACCTTGATGTTTAAAGAAATCCATCCAATAGGGTTTATTAAATGGTCGACGACTTGAAAGTGTCCATCAGTCCATGGGTGATTAACAGCATTAATAGGAACGCAAGAATATTGAATAACGGTAATGTCTGCACACGGATCACAGAGGGCTTGAATTTCTGTATTATTGTCAATAGTAACAGGTATTAAGGCACGCTTATTTGTTTGAGTTTTAATACAATTTATAGAATGATCATCATCATTTACAGGCTCAGATCTCGTGGGTGGAATGTTGCGATTTGTGTTGTTGCGACGTAAATTTGGATAATTTGAACTGGTGGAGCTGCGTGGTTCATTATTACTGGAATTAAGTGAGTGTCTAGTCGACGGGAGCTGAGTTCTCGGTTTGTTGTTGAATTCTTGAACGGATCGTGAAGAATTTCGTGATTGAGTTGTAGGCAAACTTCGTTGAGGAGGAGGCAAACTGCACATAAAAGAAGTATGACCTTTTCCCCCGCATCGCCAGCAAGTAATATCTTGAACATCGTCAGTAGCACGGTTATATTTACGCCTTTGTTCAACGTGCGAAATGAAATTTTTTGACTGAATTTTCGGTACTGAAAATAAATTGTTAGCTGATAGGCGTGACATATTTTCTTGTTTGAAACTTCGAATTGCATCAAGTGCGGCAGCTCTGTCAATTAATTCTTCGACAGTAATCGAATTCTGAGTAGCTAAGGCAATCTGCCATTTTTCTTCCGTAATATCACCAATTATCATAGAAATGCGATCAGCTTGCGGTATAGTAAATGGAGTTTTTTTAAGAAGAGCGTCCTTAGGATAAATATAATCAACTAAACTTTCATTAATATTTAATTTTCGAGCGCTCTGATGAGCTAAAAATTCATGCATTGTAATGCGCCTTTTAAATCTGGAAGCGAGGGCAGTTTTCCATGCAGTCCATTCATTATAAATTTTACCTTGTGTCATTTGCCAATTTTTTGCAGATCCAGCGAGGCGAGAAATAGCATTAGTTAGCTTGAGATCATCAGACCAATTAGCTAGTGTCGCAATTCTATCTACTTCTTTTATCCATTCAGAAGCATTGTCAATAGCATCTCCTTTAAATATTGAAATAGAATTTGCGGTATCATTAGTGGATGTAATTTGAATGATATTTGGTTGACTTAACTTGTCTGTCCAGTAATTGTTTTTGAGTCTTCATAAATGTAGCGAGAATTTTTGCAATATTAGAATAAGTTTGCGAGAGAGGAGGTGAAGGGGGGAGTTGACGAATATGTTGACTGCTTAAAAATTCCACTTGTTTCTGAAGTAATTCAATTTTAGTCAATAATTCTGAGTTATCGAAGCAATTTTCTTCGGAATATTGTGTGTTGTCATCATTTGGCGATTGCATGCGAAGAGTTAAAAGTTCATCTAAAGTTCCATCACCTGTTCTTTTTATATTATCATTAACTATACGCGATATTAAGTCACTTTTATTTCCATTGGGCGAAAGATTTCTTAAACGCAAGTCTGATTTTAACTGGGCGACAGTTAAATGAGTCAGTCTTTCCACATTCAAGACATTCAAAACAGTATTCACGTCTGTTGACATCTTGGCGAGAAAAGTGCAGCGAATCTGTTTTGGCGACGTCTGTTTGGCGAGAAGAAACCAGTATGTAATGGAATCCAATTTTCAAATTTTCTTCGGTTAAATGTTATTTTTTGTCAAAATAGGTTTACCTGGGAGATTGTAGTCAATGATGAATACTTTTTTGCTTCGTTGGCAGTCAAAATTTTATGAAAAGAATTTAAAATGTATCGATGGAAGAAGTTCGATGTAGACGATGTTCAAAGAAGAATTGTAAAAAGGTTCTTTTTTTAAAAAGACGGCTGCGCCATATAAGATAGAGTTGAAAGACAAGGAATTTAGTTAATATTGAATATAATAAAGAAGCGAAAAGATATTTTATAAAAGTATTTAATAAAAAATAATAAACAGCGACAAAAATGTTAATGCGAAGCGTTCTATTTACGTATCTCAATGTTGCCACCCTTTTTATACAAAAGTTAAACTTTTCTCTGCTGTAATAAAATTAAACTTATGCGAACCTTACACTTGTCATCAAGTTTTGAACGTTTGGTTTTGTCAATGTAGGTGTAAGCTTTACAGTCAAATACTTTAATGTGAGATAAATCTGATTTTTTATTTGTCCATAATTGATACGGTGTAAGTTTGGTTGCTTTAGTCTCCAGTCTGTTTTGCAGATAGTTTGCTGTGTGCGTGTGCAATGTCTCTCCCCAGAAATGATGTGGAAGGTTTGTCTGAGTTAGTAACGCTCTTACCATTTCAATTAAAGATCTATTCTTTCTTTCAGCAACGCCATTTTGACTGGGCGAATATGCGTTAATCCACATTTCTCTTAAATAGTTTTCTGATTCTTTGTTGAGGTATTCCCCACCATTATCAGTTCTTAAGTTTTCGGGTATCTTGCCAAATTTATTTCCCACCATGGCTATGTATTGTTTAATTTTAGTTAGTGCTTCGGATTTTTTCGATAAAAGGTAAACAAATGAGTATCTACTGTAATCATAAATTAAAGTTAAAAAATATGATTTTCCTCCTATCGTCTGAGTTTTCGTTGGGCCGCAAATATCATTGTGTATAAGTTCGAGACATTTAGTAGCTCTGTTTTGTGTTGATTTAGGATATGGATTGTCTGTGAGTTTACTTTGTACGCAATTTTCACATAAATTATTGTGTTTGCATCGACTTAAGTCAATTCCTGTAGCTAAATCATTTAATTTCAATTTTTCGATCGAATTGTAATTCTTGTGCCCTAGTCTCCTGTGCCAAATTTCTATACAATTTTTGCTATCGCAAATGTTGGTTAATTTAGCATACTCTTGAGTTGCTTTGTTATTTAATTTCACTTCATACAAATTATTTCTTTTTATTCCCTCTAAATAAACTTCCTGACCATGAATTATCATGCATTTGTTTTCGCTAAATGTTACAGTTCATCCGTTTTCTGTTGCTTTGGTAACTGACAAAAGATTAGTTTCAATGTCTGGTACATAAAGAACATTTTTTAGTGTTATTTTATTTATTTTATGGTTTGATGTCTTAGTGATAATTTCAACTTCTCCCGAGACGTATGACATCAGTGTGTTCCCATTTGCTATGGTGACTTCACTTTTGTTTGTGTCAGTTATTTTAATAAATGATTCCTGATTGTTAGAAATATGTGATGAATTACCAGAGTCAATGATCCAGTTTTCTCTGTCTGATTTCGTAGTTAAGAAAGTTAAATTGCTCATTTTATTTTTTACTTCATCTCCATTTTGTGTACTGCTCTTGTTCTCACCTCTAATATTTTTACATAATGAGGTTGAGTTTCTTTTGTTTGAGTGTTGTTTTGTCTTTTGGTAACTAAGAGTTTTTTTTAAATGCCAACAATCAGCGTTATTGTGATTTCTAAGCTTGCAATGTGTGCAGTATTTATTACTTTCCCTTTTATAATTATTATATTTTTTGTTGATTTGAAATGCTTTGTTTGTATTTTCCGACGCATAGTTATTTTCTATTCTTCTATTATATTCGTCAACTAGCTTACTTCTTATAAATTCGGAATTTAATTCTGCTTCTGGTCTAGCTTCTAATGCTGTTATGATTGTGTCATAACTTTGTGGTACTGAGCATAGTAAAATCGCTGATAAATGAGAATCGCTAATTTTTTCATCTATTGCTTTAATTTTGTTTACTATCTCTAAAATTTTAGTAATGTGAGTTATCATATTTCCCCTTTTCTCTGATTTCGTATTGTAAAGTTTTCTTAACAAAAATAAATTGCTAGATAAGTTGCTTCTTTCGTGTATTAATTTTAATATATCCCATGTTTCTTTAGCAGTTTCTTTTTCACGAACGTGAATTATTTGATTATCATCAATGCTTAAGTTCATTAGTGCACGGGCTTTTTTATCTTTTTTACTCCAATCTGCTGTACTGGGATTTGGAGGTGTATCTGTTACAATTTCATACAATTCCTCTTTAATGAGCAGCATTGACATTTTAAAACTCCAATGACTATAATTGTGTTGATTTAGTTTTTCTCTCAATTGAGAGTCTCTTGATGAAGCCATGTTTAATTTATATTAAATAATAGTTGTTTATGTTTAGAATTTCAGTCAATATTAATACTTTATATACTCATTCACTAATTAAGAAATGTAAACACTTTTATTTATCACACTACTTTCATTTTTATATATTTATTTTTTATATTTATATTTCTTAGCAAATATATAGAGTTATAGTTTTATATATTGCTATTTAATAAGTGTGCTATAATCAATTAATTTTAATATATATAGTACGTGCAACATTAATTCATGCATTCTTATTTTATTATTTTTTATTTAAGTTCAATATAGCTTGAAATAGCTTATATTGTTTTTCAATTAATATATTTATAATTTTTGCACACTACATTTATTTTATACTCTCAGTCTCATAATCTTGATAGGAAAAAGATAGTAAATATTACCTTGTTAAGGCGATGAATACGATGAATGGCTGAAAATAAGTTCTTTGACATTGATTTATGAATGAGTTAAACTAGCATTATTGAAGACGCATCTTTTTAAGCAATATAGAAATTTAATGATGCATTTTGACAAAACATTTTTACAAGCAGTGAGGAAGGATAAGACTTCTCCCTCAGTTGACGATACGCAAAGAGAAAGTGAAATCTGAAAATCGATGAGTAATAAAACCTAAAATATAACATTAGTATTCAATTAATATTCAGACCTTGAAAAGATACATGCGATGAGAGTCACATGACATGAGAGTTTCAGTTCTTGAAAACTACACTTCCTGGTTGTAAAATATAGCTTCAGAGATCATTTTATCCAACATTCCGATGATCGACAGTACAGAAAGTAAACCACAGTTTGTATCTGTGTTAGGGCTAATCTGGGATACACAAAGAGGCACTTTAAATTGCAAAATTACCGAACCAGTTCAAATAAAGGAACCCTACACTAAACGACAAATTTTATCAGCAACTCAGAAAATATATGACCCAATTGGTTACACAGCTCCTTTAACTTTAATTCCTAAACTTATCTTACAACAGACTTGGATTCAAAAAATAAAGTGGGATCAACAACTTCCTCCAAATTTGAGTAAACAATTCAGCACTTGGATTAAGCAATTAGATTTACTATCGAAAATAGAAATTCCTCGTTGGCTCAATATAGATTACCAAAATGAATACACCACAACACTACATATTTTTTATGATATGAGTAAACGAGCTTTTGCCACTTGTGCATTTTTGAGAACTGAAAATAAAGAAGGTGTTCAAGTTTAGCTAGTAAATGTTGGAAGCCAAGTTGCACCGATTAAAGAAATGACAATACCACGGCTAGAACTCCTATCATGTCTGATTGGAGCCAGACTTGCTAGAACCATCTTAACAGACTTAAGACTTGAGTATTGTAGAACAATATTCTGGAGAGACTCATCCACAGCTCTAGGATGGATAAGAAGAGATCAAGCGTGGGGAACATTTGTTCACTATAGAGTCCAGGAAATAAGAACTTTAACGAAAATTTCTGATTGGAAGCACATACCAGGAAGGTACAACCCAGCAGACCTGCCTTCCCGTGGATGTTCTTTTGAGCAGTTATTGGAATGAAGATGGTGGGTGGGTCCCATATCTACCAGAAAAAGAATGGCCTCACGCAGAAGAACAACCCGATGAAGATGTTCTAAATAGAGAAAAAAGAAAAACACTTTTGAGCCTCTTAGACAAAGAAGATAAGCCTGACTGGTACTACCGCTATTTTTCGTCATACCGGAAAATAGTGAGAATGATAGTCTGGATATTGCGACTGCTCTACAACTTTAGATATGCTGAAAAAAATTTATCCTCAGAACTTTCAGTTGGTGAATTTGAGAAGGCAGAAAGAAGATTCTTCAAGCTCATTCAAAAAGAATCCTTCACTGGCACACAAGATCCGTCCACCAGAGCATTAAGATCTATTGAAGACGAAAATGGTCTATTTAGAGCAAAAACGAGTATTATACAACGAAAAGATGAAAAGAACTTTCTTTTTCCTGTCATCCTACCATTAAGTCATCCAGTAGTACAAAGACTGATTCTCGAGAAATATCTAAAAAAACATCACGCTGGAGTCAGCATGTTATTGGCTCATCTTAGAGAAAATGTTTAGATATTGAAGTCTAGGAAGACCATAAGAAATGTCATCAGAAAATGCATCAAATGTAAAAGATTTCAAGCACACAGAATTGAGATTGAACCAGGCATACCACCTGAAGACAGAGTTAAAGAGGCAGCGATATTTGAGATTGTTAGAGTAGATCTTGCAGGCCCCCGTCTATCGCGCAATTCATCTGGAACTTGTGACTTCACTATCAACTGAAACTTTCCTTCTATCTTTAAGGCGATTCATTTCGAGACGTGGCAGACCTTACGTTATTTATTGTGTCAACGGCACTAATTTTGTTGGTGCCAACAAACTTCTAGAAAAGTTAAATTGGAAAGAAATAAGTGCTGCTACATCCACACAAAAGATCCGATTCAAGTTCAATCCAACTACTGCTGCGTGGAGGTGGGGGGGGGTGGTTGGTGGGAGAGACTAGTATGCATGGTCAAAGAAATCTTAAGAAAAGTACTAGGTCGCACCTCTTTGAATTATGAAGAACTGAACACAGTTTTTTGTGATTGTGAGCAAGTCATCGATTCCCGTCCAATCACCTATGTGTCTGAAGATAACAAAGATCCATCACCCTTGACACCCATGATGTTCATGCAAGATTTGCCTTCCTCTGGAGTTCCTGATATTGACAATATTGATTCTAAAGGATTAAATAAAAGAGCCAAATATCGACAGAGTATTAGAGATGATCTTCGAAAAAGATTTCGAACTGAGTACTTAGGTCAGCTACGATATCAAACCTCAAGAGACAACAAGATTGATCAACTTAGTGTTGGCGACGTAGTTTTGATTGAAGACATCAACGAGCGTCGAATCCATTGGCCATTACGATACTTGAACTGTTGCCTGGAAAAGAGAAAGTTGTAAGACTTACTAAAGATAAAACTGAAAATGGAACATTTCTAAGACCTTTACAACGCTTGTTTTCTCTTGAGATAAGTGAACCAAACACTAATCCATTTCTCTTTCCAGCTTCTTCCTTTACATATTCTCCTAGCAGTTCCTCTGAATCGATGCAACCTGCTGCCAGTGTATCCAGAGCCGTACCCTATGTATCCAGGTACGGCAGAACCATCAAACCCATTCATACATAAGATTTGTTTTCTGCCAGTAAACAAATAGGTGGGAGAATGTTGCAGCCTCATGGAAAGATGTGGGAGCCCCCTAGCGGCAGAATACGAATAAGACTCAATAACTATTAAGAACAGTTTTGAACGTGAACGATCACTTGATACAAGCGCTTGGCACTTTTCCCTTTTTTGTTACTCATCTACATTTGTTGTTCATCTTTTATCGTTATTTTTATTAAATTACACTAAAATGACAATTAGCTTGGTCTTCATTCGTACTTAGATATTTATTATTGAATATATTATTTCTGCCACACCCGGAAAAGGAACATATGGTTGACGTTGCGATTTCGAATATTATTAAGAACAGAAGGTACGTGAAACCTTGTTATTTTATTTGGAAGTAGTAACGCCATCAGATTACCAACATTACAATGAATAAATATGAATGTACAGAACTGTGATAGTTATAGAATATTCTTCTTCTTTGTAGAATAGTATATATTTCTGTATCTACATTATTCAGAAAACAACAATAAAGTATCATCCGTATTACTTGAAATAGTATCATTTGTGCTGATTATTAATACATTTTATCGTTTTCTTGGTAAGTATTTTTTAGTTTTGAAAGAATAATTTCAACTAGAATTCAGCTATTCAGTTTTAAAGCTACATATTAAAATTTATATCGAGATCTTACAATTATAAAATTTTGCTGTGTGGTATGTTCTCTAAAAGTAATGAAGAGATAATCTATGTATATATTATTTGAAAATAAAATTTTTAAACGAAGAACATTTCATTTTGGAATATTCCAGATTTATAAATCAGGTAAGTGTTATGATTTTTATAATAAAATTTTTTTTTCTAAAAATTTCTTTTTTCTTATTTGATGATAGTTCTCTACAGAATGGTTTTTTACGTCTGATTAAGAACTATAAGAATAAAAATAAGAAACAATATGGAAGTTTTTTATTTCAATATGAGGAATTTTTAAAATCGTTTTTTTTTATATCCTAGAATTCTTTATTTTACGTTTTTTACTTCATAATTTTTTGATAAAAATTGTAGTAAAAATAATTGTTTTGAAAAATTAAATGGTATAGCATTATGTGTTTATGTATACTTCTTGCATATTCTAATGTTTGAAGTAATATGATTCAGAAAAGTATGGAATAAAATTTCGGTACTTACGTATTAACGCCACCGCAACTACACATTTGGCGGTTTTTAAGTGCCGCCAATCTACACCTAAAACTTTTGCGACAAATCATAAAATAAAACACTTTGTTTAAAATCAAAACACTTTCAAAATTCAAAACACTTTATTTAAAATCAAAGTAGTTAATCGAAATTTCGGTGGAAAATGGGCCGATATAGAGTTTAACATTGATTCTAAACAATCTCCATTTTCTTTCGTCGCCATATGAACTCTAATAAATAAGATTCGAAATGAAATTACATTTCCAAAACGTAGGTTTACCATAATAAAGTTTCATGCCATGAGAATTGGCACATTTTCGTTTTTTTTTTCTTTAAATTTTTTTTTTGGTAAAATATTTCGCTCCTGAAAAAATAAAATTGCATCTTTTTCCATTTTTTCCAAAAGACGCATTTTCGTAGCACTAAAAAATCGCGTCAAAAATTAGAAAACAACAAGGCAACAAAGAATCCAAAAGATGATAATCCAGGATTATTTGATGATAATTTTCTATAGAATGGTTTTCTACTTCCGATTATGAATAAAAACAAAAATCATGAAAGTTTTTTATTTTAATGTGAGGAATTTTTAGAATTGTTTTTTTTTTTTTTTTTTTTCATTTCTTTTCGTAAGCATTCTTTATTTTACGTTTTTTACTTTCTAAATAATGATTTTTATTGAAACTTAAAATATTTTGATAAAAATTGTTGTCCAAAAACTTTTTTTACAAAATTAAATTATATAAATTATGAGGCTTATGTATACTTTTTGCTTATTTTAATGTTTGAAGTAATATGATTCTTAAAACTATGGAATGTAAAATTTAAATAGGCCTTTCATGTTATATCATTAAATTTACTAAAACTATTTCTCAGGCATTAGGTTTTAACTCCAATAAGAAGATACATAGTTTTTTTTCTGTTTATTTACAAATATTTTTCCGATGTGTTTTGGATATTCCTTCTCTAAAAAAAAAGAGATACCATTTTGTTTTCTATTGCATAAGAAAGAATATCAAACATTTTTCTTTTTTAAATTTACTAAGCCAAAATTGAGAAGAAAGGTTACAATGCTACACACTACATTAAAGACGTCTCCCAGAGTAACTGAATGACTGTTCATATAGAAATCGCAGGTATTCGTCTCATACAACAACCCCTATAGTTCGTTGCGATCGCGAATTCTCTCTTTAAAAATAAAAGTCAAACAGTTGATAAGAAAGATTTGTTAGATCACGAAATTATATATTTTACTGAAATATAAAATTTAAAATAATTAGTTTGGAAATTTTTTCTTATTCATATTCAAAAATGTATTAATGATTTTGTAAATTAAAGAAGTTTCAATTATAAATAACTGATTCGCTAAGATTTAAATAACTGCATATTAGTTAAATTGTTTGGAAATGAGCCGCGCACGAAATATTTGACTTTTCATGCAGAAAAAGACATGGTGTTTCACGTTATATTTCATCTCACCATATATTATTAAAATTCTAAATATATTTCTCACTTATTCTAACATGAATAAATACAAAGAAATAATGAAAAAAATATATTTAATGAAAATTCTGAGTCAAAGGGTTAACGCTGACGCTCAATTCATTTAAGTAATGTAATGGATGCATATTGAAATGCTAAAAAGTAAGCCATGTTACAAAAAGCAACATTTATGGAGTTCAGATACTTATTCGCTTAGATTAATTGCAAACAAGCACCATGCTATTATTCTCGCCAATGATTAATATGGGTAATACCTATTATGTAAATTAAAAGAATTACTTATTTACAGAAATTCCAAGTTAATGGCTAATTCCGATATTGCGCCTAGTAATGCTGAATACAGTTCATCTCAATTTTAATGGACTGAACTACAATAGTCAGGTTTTGCTATGTTTTTGCTTATTAATTTTGACAGTATATACCGTTCAGTTTTGTCCACGATTTCATTTCGTTGTTCAGTACTGAGTTTTTTATTTTTTACTTTATTAATCCTGTTCGAAGAGCGGATATTCAGCTAGTTGAAAAAGAAAAAAGTTGTATTACAGTTATGAAAATTAGTTCGTTAAAAATAAGTTAACTAACTCTTTTCGCTTCCCGAAACTCTGGCTTTTTCTCAGGTCAAGAGCTAGCTTTTGTTCAATACTTATCAATATTTTAGTCAAATGACTTCCACAAACGTACTATTGGACGTATTTTCTAAATTTTAATTAAATATAGTAGCATTAAATTCTAACTTGAGATTCATTTAAATTGAAATAGCTGTAGTGTTATAGCAGTAGCATCTTTGATATATATATATATATATTATAAAACAGTATCTTTCTCTTGATACGCATCTTCAAGAAAGGATAAATAAATGAGATAATTTTTTTAATATATAAATTTTTTCTTTTCATTTATTTATTTTTTAGTGGTAAGAGTACAGCATATGTAAAAAGTATAAAATAGGAAGAAAAAAAATTAATCTAATTGGATCTGAGAATTTGAAGCAGATATATTTCTTTTTATTCTTGCAAAATATATAGACAAAGAGTATGGTAGCCAGCTTGACTCTATGAAGGTGCTTGCAGGTGCAATTATATAAGGTGCAGATGTGACCACTACTAGTGGCAACATCCTGTCCTGAAAAAAGGAGCAGCTAAAGGTCTTGCTTCTTTATAACTATTGTCTGCTTAGTCAGTCATAAAATAGAAGCATTTCTAGATAGAAAAATAGAAATCATGTTACCTTAAAATTCTGCAGTGGGTCAGATTTCAATTTAAGACTTCAATTATATTAATAACTGACAATTGTGGAGGAAAATAAAGAGATCAATTATTTTTATGAATTTAAAAATATACAATAATATTTAATACATAGTGAAAAATCAATGACGGAAATGTTATCTTGTTACGGCACAGAGATTTTCTTCAAACTAAATGAGAATCTGCATACACCATTGTAGAAACATCAAGTCCTGGTAAACATATCTCACAGAAAAGCTTTAAGCAGACAATGCTGTTAGACTATTCCCCGGGACAAATATGAATCATCAGTAGAATCCAGACAAAAGCTATAAGAGAACAAGTTGCTTCAAATTAACATTGCAATCAAGATACCTTGTTAAGATTTCAACCAATGGTTAAGTATATAGATAAAAGCACAACTCTTCAAATTGCGAATCTGATACAGGATTGCATACATTAAATCGAATCAACTTGAATTACAGAGTGAAAGAGAGACATTTAACACAGAAGTATACATTTTCAGAGAACATTTTTAATTACCAGGAAAGTGTTATAGGCACACATTAACAGAAAAAAAAATTATTAAACCTGACATATCCATCTTTTTCCAGACATATGGAATACTTGCGACACTTTCAGAGTGGTCTCACAACTCTTTTGGGTGGAAGCACCACTCCAACTCATACTTGGGGATTTGACATCTGTCACTTAAAAATCAAGACATAAAAAAAGGAGTTTAATAAATTATTGTAACGTTAGATTTGTTGCTCAATTTTTTCTTTTCAACTCTTTTTGCAGAACTCCAATTTAGTCAGGTTACTCACATCTGAAAGAGAGGGGAAGTATCTGATTAAAATTATTAAATATTTTTATTGCAGCATCCATCAGGGTTTACTTATAAAGACTTGTAGAGATTAGTATATTTGGTATAATCCCCACTTGAACTCTGAAGGAGAAATCTGACTCAACTCCAGTACAACTTTCAACGTGAAACCGTTCATGAGAAAGAACCATAGATTTGCTTCGTGTTACTTTACGAACAACTCATCAAGTCCAAACAAACAACTATCTTTATTAACATTTAAGAACTTGGTAAATTTAACTAAACATTTTAACATAAATAAAATATACAACTTTGAAATTCAAGCAGCATAGAAAAAGCTGCAAATGAGTAACCGGCAAGAACATGCCGTACTGCTAGCTAGTGAGTTACTCCCGAACCGACGGAGAGAGAGAGAGAGCTAGCTGTGAAGAGGCGGTCAAGCTTATATCAAAATGCACCCTGTGCGCGTTTCGCCGATTTCGTACTTCACGCATATACTCCGAGGAAATCTCCATCCAGATGTGAAGTCTACGTCATACAACAATTATCGGCTGCAAGCGACGTAATCCAACGTCAGAGAGTTGTAGGTTCGTAGATTCGGACTTTGCAATTCAGACCGCAACGCCACAGGTACTCCCCCTCCAGTCTGAAAGACGGAAAAACAATTACAACAATGTAACAGTAACAATGTATGCAGTTATAAACATAAAATTGTGCATACGAACATAATACGGTATACAGGCATTAAGGTAATAAAAAATGGACAGTGCGTTTTGAACGGAGTTCTCTTGCATTGTCAACTCCACTCAAAATGTAAGCAGGTTTTAGGCGGTTAATACCTATGTTGAACTCTTTATCTTTAATTTTGAGCTTATAAAATTTTTTATTACGCTGTAATACCTCATAAGGTCCATCGTACGGTTGCTGTAAGGGCTTGCGCACGCAGTCTTGTCTAACAAAAACATGACTTGTCGATAATAAATCCTTATGCACAAAAATGTCTTTGTGGCAATGGCGAGATGTTGGAGCAGGACGTAATCTGTTCACATGTTCCCGTAAAACTTTTAGGAAATCATGATACTGTGGTAAATCAGTTGTATGGCATCTAAAAAATTCTCCAGGTAGTCTTAAAGAACCGCCGAAAACTAACTCTGCTACTGAAACGCCGATATCAGGCTTCAAACTGGAACGAATGCCCAAAAGAATTACTGGTAGAACTTCACTCCAGCGGTCAGTAGCGTGACATTTGATAGCGTTCTTGAGTTGCCGGTGAAATCGTTCTACGATTCCGTTTGATGAGGGATTGTATGCTGTGGTCCGTCTCTTTTCACACCCAAGAAATCGAGCCAAATGTTGGAACAGATTGCCTTCGAACTGTGTGCCTTGATCGGACACTATTACATCTGGTACTCCGAAGCGAGCTATCCACCCGCAGAAAAGAAAATCTCAGACACGGTATTTGCTGTCTGGTCTGGCATTGGAAATGCTTCTGGCCATCGGCTATATCTGTCAACACATGTCAGACAATACCTGTATCCTTTAGATGGAGGTAGGGGACCTACTATATCTATGTCGACATGGCTGAATCGACATCGTGGAAGAGGATAAATGCCAGGTTCAGACTTTGTGTGTCGCTGAACCTTAGATTTCTGACACTGCAAGCAGGATTTTGTCCATTCTGAGACGTCTTTTTTTAAGGAATGCCAGACAAATCTTTGTCGGATCAAGTCAACAGTTGCCTGCACTCCTGGATGAGATAAATTATGAAGACTTTCGAAAACTACTTCTCGAAAAGCTTGAGGTACGTAAGGGCGCACTTTGCCAGTGGACGTGTCACACCATAGTTCTAAACCATCTGGCGCGAATACGAAAGGTTTGAGCTTCAAAACCTCTGATCTCCTAGCCTCATGCAACTCATCCCCAGAAGACTGTGCACGTGCCATTTCCTCATAATTAATATTATCAGATATATGAATTTCAGAAACTCTGGAAAGTGTGTCTGCCACTAAATTTTCGTTTCCCGAAATGAAACGTATATCTGTAGTAAATTGAGAAATGTATTCGAGATGTCTTACTTGTCGAGGCGAGTTATTACCATTATTTTTACAAAACGCGTACGTCAATGGCTTGTAATCAGTAAAAACGCAAAATTTTCGTCTTTCTAACATATGTTTAAAATGCCTTACAGAGCTATAAATAGCAAGTAACTCACGATCATATGTACTATAGTTACGTTCGCTAGTTGTAAGTTTGCGTGAAAAAAACGCTAATGGTTGTACAACATCGTTATCACTCTGTTGCAAAACTGCTCTAATGCCAATATCTGAAGCGTCTACCATTAATGTAATTTCCGCATTGACTATCGGATGCGCTAATGTTACCGCATTCGCAACGGATTCTTTACAAGCGTCGAAAGCTTTAATGTTTGCCTCTGACCAAGTGATAGGAGTTTTATCCCTTTTTTTCTTAGTTTTACAAAGATCATGTAGGGGTGCCTGAATAGTAGCAGCGTTTTTTAAAAATCTATGATAGAAATTTAATATAGCTAAGAAACGGCGCAATTCCTCAACAGTCTTTGGCAAGGGAAAATTTTGAATAGCAGTTACTTTATCAGGTAGAGGTGAAATACCTTGAGCATTAACAAGAAATCCCAAGAATTGTAACTCCTGTTGGCCGAACATGCATTTTTCGACATTTAAAACAATACCGAACGAGTTCAACCGCTCGAAAATTTGCTCCAATTGGCTCATATGCTCACTTTCAGTTTCGGAAGCGACTAACACGTCATCTAAATATGCGTAACAAAAATCTAATCCGCGTAGAATTTGATCAATAAACATTTGAAAAGTTTGCGCTGCGTTTGATAATCCAAAACACATGCAATTATATTCGTAAAGACCAAAAGGTGTTATTACTGCACTTTTAGATTTTGAATCCTCGTCTAATGGGATCTGGTGGTAAGCTTTTACTAGGTCAATTTTTGAGAATATAGTTTTACCAGCTAAACCAGATGCAAAATCCTGAATATGCGGTATGGGATAACGATCCTCTAAAGTGACCGAATTTAACTTTCGATAGTCGCCGCATACACGCCATTCATCATTCTTTTTTTTAACTAAATGAATGGGACTAGACCATGGGCTATTTGAAGGAGAAACTATACCCTGTCCTAAAAGAATGTCAAACTCTTTTTTAGCTGTTTTAAGTTTGTCTGGTGCTAAACGTCGAGCCTTTGCACAAACCGGTGGACCTCTTGTAATGATAGAATGAGTAACATTGTGCTTTTTAGGACTTTTTAGAAAAGATTGATTTGTAATACCGAGAAATTTTGACAAAAGCTTATGATACTCAGTATTTCCGCAAATCGTAGTTAAACCTAACGATTTTCCACGAACCCGTGTACCCTTAGCTGAAAATCTCGAAGTACTATCAATCAATTTGCGATTTTTTATGTCAACCAATAAACCAAAAGATTCTAAAAAATCTGCACCCAAGATAGGTCGCACTACATCAGCAATAACAAAATTCCATATGAATTGCCTTTTTAAACCAAAATCTAACGTTAATTTACGAAAACCGTATGTGTTTATTTTGGTTCCGTTCGCAGCGAAGATTGCTATCTCCGTAGTCGGTTGCTTATGAATGTGTGGGTCACGTGGAAAAACTGAAATTGACGCGCCAGTATCAACTAGAAAATTAAAACCTAATTTTCGGTCAATTATGTAGAGGCGACTGAACTTTAACCCACTATCTGTCGTCACCGAAACAGAAGCGGAATTCAGTTTTCCGAGTATGAACATTTACCGATACATTTTGTAGCATTTTTACCAAATTTAAAATGGTACCAGCAATACTGCTTTTCCGAAGTTTTATTGACATTATTCGAATTCGAACGAGGCCTTGAACCAGACCTTTGACGAAATTTACTTCTATTGTAACTTTTTTGACGAAAAGTCAATTTTTCAACTTTCTCGGAAAGTTTAGAAATTTGAGATTGTAACCCTTTTAAATCAACGGAAGAAATATTATGTTCTGTACTTGAAATACCGAAACAAGAAACTTCGTTTATTTTATCCGCGATTTGAGTCAAATCATCAAGTTTGTCTTTACTAATTGACAATATTTGTTGGATATTAATAGGAAGTCGCTGAATAAACAATGTTTTTAAAATATCATGAGATATTTGACTACCGGCTAAAGACCTCATTTCGTGTAATAATTGTGTCGGTTTTTTCTCACCTTAATACAATTCCTGTAACAAAGTCCTCAATCGCGAACTTTCGGACTGTGTAAAATGTTTTACAATACGTTCCTTAAGAACCGTGTATGGGTTATCTGTAGGTGGAACCTCAACAATATCTTTTACATAAGAAAGAATTTCCATATCTAGCGCTGCAACAACGCAGTGAAATTTTGCTACTTCTTTTTCAATTCCCGACCTCACAAAATTTGATTCTACTTGGAGAAACCATAAATATATTTCGGTTTTCCAAACGGGTGGAGCTCGAAATGCAACTCTGGCTATTTCGTTTTCGGCCATTATGCTATAAAGTTAACGATTTAAATGCTTTTGAAAATGTATTAAAACTGGTACATTATTCAAGAAAAAATATGAATAGTTTACGTTAGCATTAATTCAATTTTACATGCACTTTATGAATTCAACTCAAAATGTATTGCTTAACCCAATTGTTTACAAGTCCATAAGAATTTAATTAAATTCAATACGTTTAAATTCAAATTGCTCTAGTGCATAGACACATTAAAACCTATAAAAATGGCACATGCACAGCTCTGAAAAAGAGAAACATTAACCAGGAAATAACTACTCACTGCGTACCAGGTAGCCAGCCAAGTTCAATAGAAATAGTAATCCATAAATAGACATTTTCTTTCATTCAGAAGGGTGTCACTACTTCTACGTCCGGGTCACCACTTGTAGAGATTAGTATATTTGGTATAATCCTCACTTGAACTCTGAAGGAGAAATCTGATTCAACTCCAGTACAACTTTCAACGTGAAACCGTTCATGAGAAAGAACCATAGATTTGCTTCGTGTTACTTTACGAACAACTCATCAAGTCCAAACAAATAACTAACTTTATTAACATTTAAGAACTTGGTAAATTTAACTAAACATTTTAACATAAATAAAATATACAACTTTGAAATTCAAGCAGCATAGAAAAAGCTGCAAATGAGTAACCGGCAAGAACATGCCGTACTGCTAGCTAGTTACTCCCGAACCGACGGAGAGAGAGAGAGAGAGCTAGCTGTGGAGAGGCGGTCAAGCTTATATCAAAATGCACCCTGTGCGCGTTTCGCCGATTTCGTACTTCACGCATATACTCCGAGGAAATCTCCATCCAGATGTGAAGTCTACGTCATACAACAATTATCGGCTGCAAGCGACGTAATCCAACGTCAGAGAGTTGTAGGTTCGTAGATTCGGACTTTGCAATTCAGACCGCAACGCCACAGACTAATGGCTTTAAGAACAAGACAATCACAGGACATTACATCACAACATTTAATAGTCAGTCACTACACAGATTTTTTTATATTTTCTTTACACAACATAAATGACCTCACAGCCAATTGTTCAGTTGGTGTGTGTACTGTTTACCCTAGAGACAGCTGTTCGGCAGGGTTCGCCAAGTGGGTCCACTTTGAAAAAACCCGCCCGGGTTTTATGAGTTGGGCCTACTTTGAAAACCCACTTGGTGGTTTTTTTTCACAAATTGGTTTTCTTTAATTTGGTTGAAAAAAAAGTATATCTTAATACTATCATTGGACACATGGTGGAAGTTAACAAATATTTTAGAAATGTGCATCAAGCACATGGATGGGCAAATGAAAAAAAACTGCTTTGATGCCCCAATTACCAAATGATATTGCTCTTGAACATCAAAATGAGTCTAATAATAATATTAAATAATGTTGAGCTTTACCAATAAACTATCAATTTGGAAAAAACAGATATCAATTGTTTCTGAAGCTTTAAAAAAGTTTCAGTCAGAAAACATTTCAATTTCAGAAGCTGTTGAAATATGAATTAACTTACCATCGTGTGAAGAATTAGAACCCCATAAACATTTTGCAAAAAGATTCCATCAGGCTATTCAGTCATCTCACTTATTAGCATATGCATCCGGGATCCCGAAACAAGGGGGCAATTTTTAAATGATGAACAAAAGCAATTAGTAGAAAACTGTCTTTCTAAGCATCATCCAGAATTTCTGACAGGCGTTATGGCATTCAAAATTTCCGATGCTGAATACTTTCCAAAATCAATGATGCTTGATACCGTTATTCAACAGTTTTCATCACAAAAATAGGGGGAAATTATGGCGAAAAAAAATTTCAAGCTTCCACGAAATTTCTGCCAATTCTTTTTTTTTTTTTACACTCAGCACTAGCAACTTTCGGTTTGGTGGGGAGCAAACTACAAAATATATAAAGCTACAAAACTCGTAAAAGTGTATCACCATCAAAGAGAGAAATGTAGACACTTAGAATCTGCTGTATGATAATAATAATAAATTAAAAAATGGACCTTTTTTTAAGTTAACTCTTAACATCTGCTGGCAATTTTTAACTGTTTGGAGAACGTTTATCACCATTAAAAAAGTTAAAAATTAAAATATTGCTTTTAAGATTTTTTAAATATTATTTTTAAGATTTCTTTTGAATATAATTTATTTTGTTTCTTTTAATCATGTTCCAAAAAAAAAAAAAAACGATTTTTTTTTTATTAAGTGATACATTAAACAACAATTAACAAACTTAAAGTTTTATTTTCTGGTTTTAAAAAAATAAGTTAAAACTTTTTTATATGTTTTTTTTTATTATTTTAAGATTAATTTGTTTTTTGAAATAATAAAGCTAAAATTTATCTAAAAATGCAGTCTTTTTTCTAAGGATAAATATTTGAAAAATGGGACAAATAACTGATACTCTTTATAATTATACATAATTTTAATTTCATTTTCTCTAATTTATTATAATATATTTTTTAATCATATTATAAAAACATGGAAGACCATTAAATATTTATTCCAGCTTAATTTTATTTAAGGTAAAAGTCAGAAGAAAGTTTTGTTTTTACTGATTATAAATATTTATTGATTATAAATATTTATTGATTATAAATTTGTAATAAGTAATATATATATATGCTTAATAAATATAGTAAATAGAGGTGTGGGAAAACAAAAAGATTAATAAACTTGTTCCTTTTATTATCAAAGTTTGATGTTACTGTTGCATTTCTATTTTATAGTGCTTCAGATAAAAATTGTAAAACTTTATGTATTTAACAATAAAGATTCTAACACGTATTAGTGATAGTGCATTATTTAAACTTATTTTAATTTTATTATATTTTATATAAACTTTTTGGATTTATTTATATTTATAAGCTTATACAACACTATTTAATAAATAAAAATATTTACACAGTAAAATTTTAAAGTTTATGAGCACTGAATGCAAAAACCCAATTTCTCCCCAGTTTTTTCAAAAACCCAATTTCCCCCGGGTTTTTTCAAACCCTGCTGTTCGGTGTGCGTGATAATCAGCCACGTAGGCTCCTTAAAGGCGAACGAGTCCATGACTGATCGTGAAATGTGCATGTTGTGTTATCCCCACGCTGACTTTTAATGGTGAGCCAGTACATGTTGATGTGTTTGTCTATTGTTCAGGTTTGATTGCATTTCTCCTGGTTTTTTAGTATCTAATCATTTATATTTATATTCTCTAAACAATCTTCCCGCTGTCCCTAAAGGGCAGAACCAGAATCATTGAGAGAGAGCCAGTCATAAAATATTCTATTGCATCGAAACATATTTCTGCATTGTGTAAAGTAGCACGGATAAGAATATTAGAAAAAAAAAACACTCTCTACTGAATGCATTCTGAATATTTTTCTTTACAGCATCTGAGTGCTAAGTCTGTTTCAGTTCTGTGACTACTCTTTCTTGCTTTGTATGGGCTGAGTTCTGGTGATCTGGCTAAATGTCAAGACAAGATTACGATATTTTCATAAAATTATTATATAAAAATGTGTATAAATACACTTCCCTTTTAGCAACTTTGCTATGCATTCTTCAAAGATGTTTGCCTGTTGAATATGGCCCTGGCAGTTTAAATGAATGTGATCTTAACCAATACGTGTAGCAATAAAGGAAATAAACTTAACCAATGCATTCATTCACAGATAGAGCTGATTCACAGAAAAGCTGATTCCCAAGTAAAATTAATTACTTCATTGAATCGCTTTATAGTGACGTTTTCAAAATTAACAAAATGTTGGTGCCTACTCTGATCTTTCAGCGAGAGAAATTTCTTAACTCTTCGTTTAAGAACAACAACTCAGGAATATTTCCGTATTCCTGAGTTGTGTGATCTGTCGCGCCAACTACAATCGCCAAGGTGCTAAATAGATTTTAAACTAATAGAACTAATAGATTAAGGTGCTAAATAGAACAGAAGTTGCCAATTATTCTTCCACAGATCACCATATAAAATCTCCCCAATAACCCCACAAATTTTATTAGTCACAAAAGCCAGTTTTTTAAAGTTGGGCATTGTACCATTGTTGGACACATGAATATACCTTTATTTTTAAGGTAATCAAAATAAATTATTATTTTATAGCACGACCATAAGTAATATTAAAAAAAATCAGCATCTGAATTAGAATAGTTACACAAGATACAAACAATGCCAACAAACAGTTTAGATACATAATCATTGAATATGTAAATAAATTACATTAAACTTACCAACATAAATTAAGACAAAATCATAATTATCCCTTCACAACTGCATACTTAATTTGTCCACATTGATTCCAGGGTGTGCAAACAACATCGATATCCCATTTTCGTTCAACATTTAAGTAATTAGCTAAATACTTCACCAGGGAATAACCTAGTAAAAAGAATAACAAAGTATTTTATTAGTTAGTATTTTATGAAGAAACAGAAGAAATATCAAAGGTTTGCCTTACATTGCCCATTTAGACTTAAACATTAACTGTCAAAAATCTTAGGGTATTCAGAATGAAAAAAATACAATTATAGATATAAAAAAAAAACAAGTAGTTTGAGAAGTTAAATAAATGAATCTTCCAATGGATTATAGTATTTTATTATGTATTTTAAATAAACAAAATTATTGAGTACAAATTGTTTTGCATATAAATGTGATACATACAGAAAATTTTTTTTTTTTGAAAGTATGCATGCTCATAATTTATTTAATAGTTAAGACAACCTAAAAGAATAATAATAAATATAGTAATTGTGAATAAAAATGATAAATATTTGCTAAATTTGTTCCATTTCTCTCAGATTTCTGTTTAGAATTTTTTTTATATAAATATACAATAAAATTGAAACAAATTATTTTAAACATGATCAAAGAACTCTTCACTATTTTTAAGAAAATTCAATATTAAGCTTTCTATAAAAAATTAATTTTAATTGGCAATATATTTCCTAGAAAAAAAAGATACCTTTGTATTATGTCACTAAAATAAACATAAATGATGTAATTTAACTATATGGAATTTTATTATTTAACTTTGAAAAATGAATTTTTTTTTATAACGATTTTCTTAAGATACATAAACTTTACATATAAAGAGAAACAAACTATGTAATTTAAAGCGTTGTATTTACAGATATTTAATAAAATTCATTAATCTTTTTAAAATTTCATGTAATTTTTTTGTATACTTCTATAAAACGTACACTAATATTATAAATTTTTAATTAATAAGAATTACCTGTAATTAAACTTTCATGATGATAAAATATGAAATCCCGCGCAACCGAATCCAGAAAATGGCTTCCTCTTAAGGCGGGTTGAAACGATCAAAGTACTTTGATCAAAGTAAGCGCGCGCATTCGAAGTTCATCATAAAAGTAAATAAAACAAAAATGGGAACCGCGAAATTTTAGGGAAAAGGGAAAATGCGAAGGGGAAAAAAAGTCACGCACTGTTTTTGAGAGTATGGTATATCAAATGAATAATTTCGGGCTCTGTGTTTTTAAAATTCATTCGAATTTTAAAATTACTTAATGAAGTTAAAGATATAAAATCATATTTTATTAGACATTGATACAAGCAGTTTAACCAACCCTGTGATTATATTAATGAAAAGAGGAAAATTATTGTTTTTAAAATTAAATAAATATATAAAAAGTTCCCTGTATTTGTAATTGTCTCTAACTTTGACGTGACGTAATTTACTTAGATGGATGTTCCACTTTAATTTCTACTTTGATTCAAATAGCGGTAATTGTGCCAATTGTGGGTATCGGTAATTGATTGTTATCTATGACGTATTTCCCTAAGAGGATTCTAAAAATGTTCAGGGTCATTTTCAAAGATGCGTTACCTAGAATTTCTCCAGTTTCGTGGGGTGAGGAAGCTCGATCCTAACTTCACGTTAACGGTTACAATCAAGTTAATCACAGAAAAAATTTAGAATAATTATTTCTCAAGCCCATTCTCATTGCATGCAAAATAGCTGCTGAATTTGGAGGGTCTCATACACATAAAGCGAAATTTTTGAATATTGTGCTAGCGATCTCTGAGAAACCATTTCCATTACATTCTGTACAATACTTGTGCTAGTAGTCCCGTAGTGAACTGATCGTAAAGACAGTTTCCAGTAGAATACCGAAATCAAGCATCACTGGCTGCGGTCATTAAACGGGTGGGTGACCACTTTGAGCAGCCTGCGTAGGGACCAAGGGCGAGCGGTATTGGTCCTCGTTAAACTGCTCTACTGTGAAGTGCTGGACTTCGCGAGCAGATCGCCGGGCTACTAAAGCAGGGGAGCCATCCCCTCTGCGGAGGATCAAAACTTCGATGGTATGTCTTCGGATCATTCTCAGGAATGCACCGTATGTTCCCAGACCGTCGCCAGTAGCCCATTGTACAGCTGTAGTGCGACGTAAATAAAGCACCTATGTGCTGGTAGCTTTCCATATTTCTTTCTTATTTAGTTTCACACTTTGAATGTAAAGGGCACACAAGGGAAGTCTAATTATCTTTTGTTGGTATTAGCATGTGTATTTTTCCACCTGTATGTCTTTTCTTTCTCCAATAAATGGCCTACCTTGGTAGCTATTATAATTTTATTCCAAATTTAAAAAAATACCGTCATTATTCGCTCATAAGTAATCTATAGTCCTTTCTCTTTACTTTAAAATATGTCTTAAATAAAATTAAAATGACGAATCCACATTTTTAAATCACAAAGTATGCAAAAATTAGAATTTCAAAACCAGTTTTATTGCTTTTGAAGCACTAAAGGAGTTTCTATTAATCACTTTATACCATTTCTGGTTTAATTATTCGAATTAATTGGGTTTTCATGTTGTAAATTCTTCACTACCCAATTAACAGCAATAATTTCTTCATTGGATTTTTATTTCCTCTATCTACTATTAATAATAACAACCGTTGATGTCGGAGTTTTATTTTTACGAAAAATACTTAACAAATAAGAAATATATATATAATTTAAGGAAAAAAATATAACAAAGATTTATGAAAATGGAAGAAAAATTATTTAAAAAAAAATAGTTTTAAATATTTAAAAAATCATTTTTATTTAAATTTTTTTTAAAAGTTGGAAAACAAAAATAGTGATAATATATAATATATCTTTTAATTATTTTTGTTTTCCAGTTTTCAAATTTTTTCTTTTTATTAATAAAAATGATTTTTTTACGTTTTAAAACAATTGTATTTTAATAATTTTTCTTTTCTTTGTTCATGAATTTTTATTCCCCCCCCCATGTTCTCTCTGTATTTTTAATGCATTTTAGTAGTTCTATGTACTTGCAACTTTTGTGTAGCAAATAAATTTTCTTTGATATTTTCATGATCTTTTTTGTCTTTATTGTGATATACCACTTGCTACCATCATCATTAAAGAATGTTAATTTACTCAAACAAGCTTTTTGGTTTATATTCCTTATGCAAGCTATTCTTTTGTAATAATTATTATTAAACTCATTATATAAAAAGGTATTTCATGCTCTTTTAAAGCCATTTATCAACTGCTATTGTAAATAGATATAGGGATTAAAAAAATCATTTTTTCTAAAATAAACTATACATAAATAAACCTTAATTTTTCATATTTCTTCTCTGACATCCCTCACCATATATCAAAAGTAAAACCTGGTCCTACTTGTAATCCATTGAACTCGTTGATTTTAAATTTTGAATTGAAATAGATAAAACAAAAAGGCTGTTTTCAATAAATGTAAATAAATTTGGATTTCAGTGATATTTGCTAAGAAATCTTAGCAACTTGAGAGAAAGCTTCCAGAAAGTTCTAGAAATATTCTTTGATTCTCAATAACTTAAGGCAGTCGCTATTTGATTTCTACATGGGTTATTATTGTTATTTATTTAATAGTAACTCTTACATCGAAAAAATTATTGATTTCTATAAATTTTGCACGCTGAAGCTTTTCATCGGGATCACCTTCACATCTAATACAGAAAAAGATACTATTTATAAAATTTACCATACAAATCCACTGAAATCCAATTTTATTTTCTTGTGACATACAAGCAATGGTTCTTAGTTTTAAAATTTTTATTGGTAAGAACATCATTGGATTACAAATCATTTGAAATAGGAAAGAACAATATAGTAAATTGAAAAAAACATTTTTGAAGTAAATTAAGCATATCAGTTTAAGCAAATAACTTAAATGGAATATGCTGAAACTATCAATGAACAAACTTATCTAAGATCTCAGCCATAAACTATTTTGACTATTTTCCAGTATCTAAAAAGAAGAGAATAAGAACAAAAAGATTCATGGAAGAAAGCTGTAACAAAGATTTATAAATATTTTTATGTAAAATGCATATACGTTATGTAGTATTTACATTAAAATTTTACAATATAACACAAAAGAAAGAATCATAAACTGTTTAGTAATAAAAATATAATTTGAATTTTAATCTACAAAGACTATATAATAGCACATCATCTCAGATTAAATCTTTAGAAAATATTTAAAACGTTTTGTGTAAAAATTTTGCATAGGCCACAGTAAAACGTTATTAACCCAGTAAAACATACTGTACAATTTTTTTAAAAAATTTGCTTCCATGATAGCCCAAAAAATAATTTAGAGCAAAAATCATAATTAAGATTATAAAAGTCCTTATAAGATTAATTAAGATAATAAAGTAAGTTAAGATAAAAAGTTATAAATAATTATGAAAGTCCCTTAAGGTCAAAACATTTTTCTCTGAACACTTTAACTACCGCTCTTTATACTTCCTCTTAAGTTACGTTTTTTAAATTATGGATCTTCAGCATGCTTAATGAAAACTTGCAATTATTTCAAGCTGGAATAAAATACAGGTTGTTTTCAATGCAGAAGAAGAGACAATGAATAAATTCTGTCAACCTATAAAAGATAAAAATACATTATTTGAAATTATTTAAAAAAGACACACATATAAAAGGGTTTTTTATAATTTTTTCCTCATAATTGATTAAATTTTTTATGTTGTTACATTACGTTATTATCATTAGACTCATATTTTTTTCGTAATTTCAATAGAATTAGTGATTAACATTTGCGAAGATATCAGCTTCTTTGAAAAAATAGCTCTAAATTTTTTACTAACACAATTTCAACTACTCCCCCTTATAATTTACACAAAATTTTAACACAATTTCAAACATAAAAAAAATCTTAATTTTTTTAAGATATTTTAGTAAAATTAATTGTTTAAAAGAAATAGAGTTTCAAAATGGTCTACACCACGTAAAATTAAAATGTCTACATTGAATATTCATTAAAAAAAAAAAAAAAAAATTTAAGCTATGCTCAGAATAAAAAGCTACTACTTTATTTTTTTTTAAATAATCTATTTTAATAGCTTAAAATAAGTGCCTATTTATGAGCACTCGAATCCTGCAGACTGTTACTTCCAATTTGTATATTGAGACGAATGAAGTTATCAATCAAGCAATATAATTAATACCAACTCCTTAATATTAAAACAATATTTATAAAATGCATGAATTAAAAATTTCACTTTACTTTGACTTGATGAAACTTGAATATGATGAGCACAATGAGATATAGGCTATATATGAGGTACATAGGCTCGTACATGGTAATTTGTGAGGATTGCTCTTAATATATCTTTTTAAATAACTTATCAAAAAAGTTAAAAAAAAAAAAATGCACATTTGGGTATTGCAAATTAGTATTTAATGAAGGGGGGGGGGAAATGCTGTCGAAATTTGGCAAATCACCGTATTGGAAGACAAAAGAAATATAAAACAAGACACCTTTGACTGAAAGAAAAAACAGACAGGATTTGAGAAAATGATTATTAAAAAAACACCTTCTAGTTTTAACATCCAATTAAACTTGCTTTCATGTTAATTATGTCTATATTTCTCAACTGTAAATCGTCAGAATTCAACAATGCATGTTCTTTTTCCATACCTTAATACTAAATGTAACACAGACATACTTTTTGTTTTAGTTTTTGATAAGGATTATAAAAATACATATCAAAAGCAGTATTTAGAGACAGGGTTTGTTGATTTAAATCAGCTTGATTTAAATCAGCTTGATTTAAATCACGATTTAAATCATGATTCAAATCAAATGATTTCTTTTAAAAATTCATTGATTTAAATCAATTGATATTTTTAATAGATATATTGAATTTAAAAGTTAAAAACCAGTGTTTTATATTACTGATACTTTTATTATTTTCTTAGTTTTAAAATTTATTTTAAATAAATCGCTGCATTAATTAATTTTAGTTAACGAAATTACTTTCTTGGTGTGTGTTCAATTCCAATACATTTGAAATTATATTTTTAAAAAAACATTTGATTCCTAAGATTGAAAGTACGGATAAAAGTACACATTTAATTCTGTCTTATTATAGACTTGCATAGCTGTAGAAAGTAATTAACAAACATGAATTTAAAAAGAAATGCAAATAATGTTAATTAAAATTCTACCTTTTGATTGAAAAATCATGGAATTAAAATCTAGATAATATTTTATTAGTGGAAAATGTATATTTCTAAAGCTTGAGGTTATATTAAAATGAAATTACCCCAATATGCTAAAAATAGAAAGGAAAAAAAAAAAAAAGGCTGATGAATTCAGAAATTTTTTTTTCCTGATTTAGTGTCATTCTTCCCTTTCAAAGTTTATTTGCAGCAGTCGAGTTATTAACTGGAATTTTTTTCTTAGAATATATTTACAGTATCTATGACATTATCAGATTTTTGTATAAAGAAATTTTGTTAAAAAAATACCAGTGAGTACATAGATTTTTTTAAAATTTTTTTTAGCTTAACTTATATATTTTAAAATAGGATTAAAAATGATCATTTTAATATAAAAATATATTGATTGAATATTTATTTATTTTTTGATCAATGACAACATTTATAAATAAAATCTGTTACATTTATTTAGTCATGCTAAGAATCAAGAGAAAAAAAAATCACAATTTTAAATTAAAATTATGGTTTGCTAATTGAAACTTTGTTTTAATGGTTAAAGAACAGGGGTCTGTCCAAGCCAAATTTACTACCGCTTAGAGGTAGTTTCACAAAATACTTTTTCTTAAAATTTAATTTTTGTGATTTTTTAATATAATTTTTAAATTTCACAAATTATGTCTAAATTTTCCTCTCAGAAAAACCTAGACAGACCCCTCAAGTATTCTATAAATTCTCTGTTTCATCTAGTCTTAAAATTTAACCCATGCATTTGTTTCAAAATGGTTCCTATGCATCCAAAGCTATGTATTATAATGAAAAATTATTTTAGTAATTTCGAGCTTCTAAAATATTGTTATAATATAGTTTTAATATTAGTTGAATTTTGATTAATCATTTATAAAGTTTTTTAAATCATAAATTAAAGTTCTTACAACTAATTTGAATAAAAATAAAAAAAAATCTGATTTAAATAAAAAAAATCACGAACCCTGTTTATAGAACACATTGTATATTATACAATTACATTAAGTATAGTATCAAGCACATTTCAATCACATTACTTAAGATTTTGTATATTGTATGTTTCCAGAAAGAAAAAAAAAGAAATTTTTTTTTGTTCCTTCCTAGATAATGTAACTTTGAACAAAATTTTTTTTTAACATTACATAAGTTAATATAAATAAAAGCAAGTCCTTAGGAATTCAATTTTGTAACTGAAGTATAACATTAGGCATCACGAACAGTCCAAAATGAAGTTGGCAAAAGAGTTAAACATTTTTATTCAACAACAAAATTTTTATAGTTCATCAAGATACGATACTCATGAAAATAATTTTAAATTACTATACATGGAAATAAGATATTCTTTGTATGAAACAATTTTAGCATGAAGTAAGCTAGAGTGCATGTGGTCAAATATATTTTGACCCTTAGCCTAAGACATTTGGCAAAAAAGATGAAGTCAAACAAACAGACATTTTAAAACTCTCAAGCAAATCTGTATGAAGATCAAACCATTATAAAAAGATAAAGATCGTTATATTAGGCTAGAATTTTGACAGAAAATAATCTGTACACAGTAATAAAAGTTAAGCAGTAAATTATACTACAAAATAATAGAGCTGAAAACAGTTTGACTAAATATTTTATCAACTTTAAATATGATTAATAGACAAAAGCAGCTGGTATAAATGAACTATTAGGCATGGAATTCATATTTTTTTGTTTATTTCAGATCATTCAGTTCAGATATTCTTCCTTCATATGATGTAAACAAAAACTATATACATATAAGGTAATATACTCACCATTATACTTACTAATATACCCATTATACTTATTTCATTCCAAATTGAGAAAGATGTTAGTGGAAATCAAAAGATGCGTCTTAGAAGGGGCAATAGAAGGAAAGACTTGATATTAAAATAATAAACAAGTTCCCTCACCAAAGCCCCACTGAGCCATCGTACATCATAGATCATCTCTACACAGCTCACTTCTCCACAGCTAAATATATTCCCAGGTAGCACCTGATATTAGATATTATCAGAAAATCGGTAAAATCTAACGTTCTCTTGCACAACGTCTAAGATTAGAAAGATACAAGAGGTCGCTGTTTGCTCAGCATCGTATAATATTAGATTCAATGCAAAATCTAGCGTTCGCTGTAATATTATATAATGTTAGATTCTATGCAAACTAAGATTATCTAGCGTTCTCCATAGTATTATTTTGCATTAGTTTTAACGCTTTATAATATTAGATTTTGTATTTTCTGATATTATCTTGCTTTGCTCTTTACTTTTGGAGTAAGCAAGAGGAGGATTTGGATGGTAGTAGAATAATTCGGCGATATAATTTTACTTAATTTTCTGTATTGCTGTGAAGCAGTAAAACATAGAACAATAGTTTTATAATGTCATTCCATGCATTATTACATAGCAATGCAGAAATACTAAATAAAATTATTTTAGCGAACTCTGCTACCATCCATTTTCTTCCCTCTTACTCCAAAGTATATCTTAAGTTCTGTTGATTTTTTTTGAATATTTCAAATTTATTTAAGAAATAATACTATATCACAACCAGGGCTCGAAAAAACTCAGAAATTTTACCCGTCCGCGAGGACGGCTTGTCCAACAATGCACCCGTCCTCCTTTGAAACTAACCCGTAGCTTCTAAATAAATAAAAATATAATTTTCTATTATTTATTACAAACATTTATATAAATTGCACAAAGAAGTAGTAGTTACTAGGATTGCATTATACAGTAATAAGGGAAAAACTAGGTTACTAATAGTAAAACCTAGTATTTCTTTTATGAAATAATTTAAATAGCAAAGATCAAGTTATCTGGAATGTCAATTTATCCGAGGATACTGCGTGTTTTTAAATAAATCAAATATGACGTTTGCCAGTCCCACAACCAGGCCAATGATTTACAGAGGTTTCTGCACAGAAATCTGAAAGGGATTTTTCATTTTGGAAGATGTTCATAATTGCGTTTAATGCTTCTTGTTTAAGACCGGTACTTAATGTGTTTATTTTGTAAGTTCATTGCTGAAAAGCCTCTTTCAACCGCTGCAGTACTCCCAGACAGAGAAAACATCAATTCCATCATGTGCAGTATGTTGTTAAATTAACATTTGAATTGAGTCGAAAATTTAGATTAACTTTTTTTTCTACTATATAACTAAGTCATTCATTTCCAAAAATATTACAATAAAATTATATCTCGAATTTTTAAACTGTTATTTTTTGTAATAACTGAAACAATAAAGAAAATGAAAAAATATTCAAATTACTTACTTGCATAAATTATTTCACTTCTATCACTAAAATTAAAGAGAGAACTACTTACGTAACTTTATCCTTTTAGAATCTGAAATTTTATTTACAAAACACTTGAAACAAAACCTAAAGGCACCTGTAGAAATATTTTCAGGGAGTGGAAACAAAAAAAGCTTTTATGGATTTCTATTAAAAAAATTTGCAATTATTTTTTGTAATGTAAAAATAATTTTACATTGGGACATCAGAAATTTTTAGTTATTCAATAATTAGTTAAAGTTCTATGTACTTTTATTTACTTAAAGTTTAGGTAACATGTAAATGTCAAAACCAAAAAAAATTAGTAAATATTGTATTTTATCAGAATTAAATTTGCACAAACATTTAATTGCATACAAGAATGAGACAAAAAAACATAATACTTTTTTACTATAAGTTGCTTTTATAATGATCCAAATTTGACTACCATCAGTTACTTTTGAAAAACCTTGCTATCACAAAATATTCTTTAATAATATTCTTTATAATATAAGCAATATTCTTTTCTAAATTGATTAGGAATTTTTATCATAATATAAATGTTATTCAGTCAAAAAAACTTTTTACGACTATAATTATTTTACAATTATATTATTTTAAACATGATAAAAATAAAAAAGCAGAAATTTTTGTCTCAAATTTTAAATGAAAAATTATGTGAAAATTTCCAAAATTAAAATAATAAACACAATGTTGATAATGAAAATCCTCAAGAGTTTGAGAATTACTTTAAAATCAGCATTAAAAAAAATTGCTTCCGATATCATCACAGAAATTAAATGGAGAAATAGTTACGCAGCTTTATTCTTTAAATATCTGAAATTTTACTGAACAAAACACCTAAAACAAAAACCAAACACAACGTGGAAATTTTTCCAGGGAGTGAAACCAGGAAAGCAACTAATATTATGAAAATTGCTATTATTTTTTGTAATGTAAAAACTACTTTTAGGGGCACATCAGAAATTATCATCAATTCGATAATTATTTAAAGGTGTTATGTACTAAACCAACAATCTTTGCAAACAATTTACATAATATTTTAATTTCAAAGCTGTCAGTAAATATTATGTTTAATCTAAATTAAATTTGCACAAACATATAATAGCAGACAAGAACGAGACGAAAAAATAATAACATTTTTAACAGTATCTCTTAAAACTTGCCTTTGGTATGAATGATCAAAATTTTACTACAATCTATTACTCTTTTGAGAACGTTGCTATAAAAATAATGATTTTTGTTTAAAACAATTCCATTGCTTTCATTTCGCTGATTATAGATCATGCGTTATGACATAAATAGGTTTAGAAAAAAGTAGGTGTAATATGTAAACATTTTAAACAGAGCTTTTCAGAAAATAAATTTTAAAAAATTAAGCAGACGCTAGAGTCAATTTTCTGGTATTGATCAATTAGCCATAAAAATAAAAAATAAATTATGTATTTAAAAACCTGCTTTGCAAAGAACCTTACTGATGAAAACTTAAACAAGATTCTACTCTACGTTGGTTTAAATTTTTTGCTTTAACAATAATGCAAATAAATGTTCAGCTAAATTTTTAATATTAAGCCAAAGAAATTTTTACTTTTATCATTATTTTAAACATCATAAAAATATATATATACACTTCTTATCTCAAATCTAAACTAAATAATCTAAATTATCTGAACTAAATAATTCAAAATTAAACTAGAAATACAATGCTAATAGTATAAATGCCCATAAGCTAGAGTTACTGTTTAACAATGATGTTAAAATAAAATTGTTTCCGATTTTTGAAAATTTAAAAGAAACCGAATTTTATCTACATCTAATTTCAAAATGCTTAAACATTACTATCATGACTATAAAAAAATTTCCAACATTATATCTTATTAACTTTTATTAATGAACACATATCTGCCTATCCCATTTTCAAAAATTTCGAAGATTTATTACAAAGATGCAGTATAAATTACATAATGCAGTAGTTAAGAATAAAAAAATTAATCAAACCAAATCATGACAAACATTATTTCACAATTTAATTATATTATTTTAAAACAAAACACAATATAAACTTCACTCAACTATAAAAGCAATATATTCTTACCGTCATTGTTTAATATAAACATGATCCTTAAGAACACATATTTGTCATTAAATAAAATAATTTTTATTTTTAATGCAAAAAGCAACAGTTCGACTATGTGTTATCATTTTAATTATTATTTTTAAATAGAAAGAATTCCAAAACTTTACAGTCATTTATTTAATGCAGTTCAAAGTTCTTTTCCCTTAACTTGCAACTTTTTGCTTATGTGCAACTATATTTTAGAGCAATAAACTGATGAATCATCGCTTGAATGAAAGATTTTATAAAATTGTCAGCAACAGTAAACAACGAGTGAAACACACAGCAGGGATGAATCACACAGAGATACACCTTTCGTCAAACTTCTACACAACAACAAGAGGAATTTCAGCTCCAGCAGATTTAAAGAGAATCGAACAGCATATACACAGCAGTTGTTTTGTTTTCTGTCAGGATCGAAGTTTCGGGCCCTCGTCTTCTACCAGTATGTCATTCTCCATTTGCTTTATCCAGCAGCCTCAGACGAAGCTGAAATTATAAGAGAAGAAGAGTTAAACTTTACATTGAAAACACTAAATTTAAAACTCTACATTACTTTACATTGATGACATTAAATTAGTAAATTTAAAACTATTAAGCGTTGAATATTTCTTTAAAACTTAAATCATTTAAAATAAATTTTAATAGGTCTAAAATTTAATAGGTAGATTTCAGTAACAATACCTGCACCAAAAAATCTCAGTATCACTGCGCAAGAATCGAAAAACATTTCATTTATAACCGCTCTCAAGTAATTATTTTTTATTTTAAAAGAAGAAATTGTAGTTTAAAACCCTTAAGCCCTTTTTAATTGAAGTGAATATTCAAGTATATATACAGATACAAAAATATATCAAATTCAATGCTTTTAAATTTTTTTTTTAAAGATAAAGTACAATGATACTTAACTATCAAAATATTTTTGTACATTATATAAGCTCATAGAGCCAATAGGAAATATTCACACTTTTATTAAGAACTTCATAAATAAAAATTTTAATACCTTTTCAGCACTGCTCTTCATTTAACGTAAACACAACTTTGAATAAACCATATTGTTGCTAATTTTTTAACCATTTGCTATCATTTATAAATTAATATAATTAATCATGTATCAAAAACATGCAAATCTGTCTATACTCAAGAAAGGAAAATCAAAATGTTTAACTAATTATTTTACAATATATTAAACAGGAAATTTAAATAATGTAACAATAGTGTTCTTCTTGTGAATAAAATTTCAAACATTCTAAAGTGTACCTAATGGTTTTAACTAAAAAGTAGCCGATTAATTAATAATTATTTTAACATGGCAAACTTCTTTACTAAATATTATTTTTTATCTTTATCATTGTTGCAGTGAAATTCTGTCAATTCAAAATTACCATGAAAACATTGTTTTTACCAGCCTATTCTAAACTAACTACAATACTTGTAATTTATAGTCGGACAATAGGTTTTAACAGAGTATTCAACTACTACAAGCAAAAACATTATTAAAAATGAGCACAATCATAATATTTATTGAGAGATTCATTAAATTAATTCTTGAATGTTTTGAAGAAGCGGTGTTGGGGCTAAGGGATGCATAGTGTCTCTAAGGTTTTCAAGGAAGTCTGACGGATGAGGATCGATGGTACTCGATGGAGATAAGAATTCAGCTGGCAGGCGTAGTGTCATGCCATAGACTAGCTCTGCTGATGTATACTTTAAATCCTCCTTGAATGAAGACCGCAGTCCGAGGAGCACCAATGGAAGAGATTCAGTCCATCTTTGCTCACCATGGCACATTATAGACTGCTTTAAGGAACGATGAAAGCTTTCTACAATTCCATTGCTTACAGGATAATAGTGTGTCGTTCTAATGTGCCTTATACCCAGAAACTTAGTCAAGGCAGAGAAATGGGTACACTGGAATTGTCGTCCTTGATCGGTGGTGATGATCGAAGGCACACCAAAGCGTGACACCCATTGTGACACAAATGCACGTGCCGCAGTATCAGCCATAATATCCGAGACAGGAATAGCTTCTGTCCACTTTTAGAAGCGGTCAATGCAAGTGAGGAGATACATGAAACTTTCAGAAGGTGGCAGAGGACCCACCAGATCAATGTGAACGTGATCGAATCGCCTAGGTGGTTGGACAAAAAGTTGTATCGGACTACGGGTGTGCTTAAAGACTTTAGATTTTTGACAATCCACACAAGTCCGAGTCCAAGTGACAACGTCATTTGTAATTGAAGGTCACACGTAACGTTCCAATAGCAACTTCTTTGAAGCACGAACGCCCGGATGAGAAAGGTTGTGAAGACTGTCGAAGATTGTTTTTCTGTACGAAGCAGGCGCAAAAAGGCGCATCCTGTCCTTTTCTATTTGGCACTAAAGCTTCATGTTGTTTGCTATGTTAATGGCCTTTAGTTGCAACGAAGTTGCGGAATTATTTAAGGTGTTAAGAAGCTCGGGATCTGTTTGTTGGGCTTCTGCTAGATTCTCGAAAGTCCATGTTTTAATCTCATCTATTCGAGACAAAGCATCAGCAACGACGTTCTCAGTACCAGAAACATGACGAATGTCTGTGCAAAATTGGGAGATGAAATCAAAGTGCCTGAGCTGTCGCGGAGAACAAGAGTCTGAATTCTTGGAAAATGCAAACGTTAATGGACGATGATCAGTGAACGTAATAAATTTTTGTCCTTCGAGCTGGTGTCGGAAATATTTAATGGACAAGTAGATTGCTAAGAGTTCCCTATCATACGTGCTGTATTTTATTTCTGCTGCACTCAGTTTACGAGAAAAGAAGACCATCGATAGTTAAGCAATTTAAAACAGCGCCGATCGCGGTATTTGAAGCATCTTCATATAAATCCAGTTGTTGGTCGGGGGCGTGGTAAACAAGAGTCGCAGCTTCAGCTAGAGCGGATTTGCATTTTAGAAATTCAAGATCTGTTTCCTCAGTTCAAAAAACCGGCCGTTTGTCGTTCTTTTTACAATTAGTTAGAAGATTATTTAAAGGCACCTGTGTTTCAGCTGCGTGGGGCAAAAAGCATCTATAAAAATTTAGAATGGGTAAAAATCATCTTAGCTGAGAAATTGTTTCAGGTTTTGGGAATTGTAAGATGGCATTAACTTTTTCGGGAAGAGTTTTAACTCCTTCGGATGTTATAAGGCAGCCTAAAAACCTTACGGAAGATTTACCGAGGACACATTTATCGGGATTTAATTTGAGACCATATTTAATGAGGCGCGAGAACACTTGATGGAGGTGCTCTACGTGTTCTGTTTCAGACGAGGAGGCAATTAAAATATCGTCGAAATATGGTATGCAAAATTCAAGGTTTGATAAAACTTGATGGATATGTCGTTGAAAGGTTTGACCTGCATTTCGAGGGCCAAATAGCATAGTGGTGTACTTGAATAAGCCAAATGGAGTAGTTACAGCTGTCTTTGGAATGTCCGCAGGGTGAATAGCAATTTGGTGATCAGCTCTTGCTAAATCAATAGTAGAGAATATAGTTTTTCCATGTAGGCTTTGCGTACAATTGTGAATGTGGGGAATGGGGTACTTATCGGGTACAGTAATTGAGTTTAGTTTGTGGTAGTCACCACACGGACGAAAATCACCATTCGCTTTTTTAACGACGTGAAGAGGGCTTGTCCACAGGCTTTTTGATGGTCGAATTATGCTTTGAGAAATTAAATATTCGAATTCTTTCTTTACAGCATTTAGGACATTTGGCGCGAGTCTGCGGGGTTTTGAAGAAACTGGAGGGCCTTTCGTTTCGATATGATGAAATACCTGAGTTGTTTGGTTATTAGTAATAGGTTGAGAAGGGTTGATCAGCTCAGGATATTGACCTAAGATCTTATCAAATTGAGTATTTCCGACTAAAATAGCTATATTAGATGATTGGGAATTGATATTTATAAGTTGATCGTTAGACGAAAGTTTAGTATTGGCATCAATAACTCTATGGTTTTTAGCATCAACAAGTAAGTCAAAATGCTTTAAGAAATCAATTCCTATGATAGGTTGTCGCACGTCAGCAATCACAAAAGACCAACTGAACTGGCGTCGCAGGTTTAAATCGAGCATAATTCGTTTAGTTCCATACGTTGGTATTTTTGTGCTGTTTGCGGCATACAAAGTTAAATTGTTTAATAATTTCGAGTTAGAGGCATAGGTTTTTGGAATTACAGAAACGTCTGCACCAGTGTTAATTAAAAAAGTCATTTTAGAGGAAGAATCGGCGAATAAGACACGGTTTAAGAGGCGGTCGTTGTTGGCCTGGAGACGATCGCCGATTTAGTTTTCCGAAACAAAACAGCATGGCGGCGTGCATTTCTTTGCTCTATTACCAAAGTTTGTGTGGTAAAAACATTGACCATTAATTGGTTCTTTAAATTGCCTGTACCTTTGCGAATTACTGCGTCGTCTAAAATGTTTGGCGGGTAGATTTCAAGAGTCAGCCCTTTATTTGTGAACCAACGTAGTTAAATCACTAACTTGCTTAGATAATTGAGCTATCTGAGCTTCCATTTTGCATGAGGTTTGTTGTTTATCCGCCGCTGCAGCGTTAATCGAATGCGGATTCCAAGTTTCATGAATTTTGTCCGCAACGATAGCTAATTGGCTTAGCTCTTGATTTAGGGCTGGCAAAATGGATTGCGTATTGTTTGGCAATCTACCCAACCATAGTGATTTAAGCAACGCTTCTCTCCTACGGACGAGTCAGCTAAGGAACGCATGCGCGCCAGTAACTGTGAGGGACGCTGATCGCCTAATTCCTAACCTTGAAGCGATGTGCGAATTTTCAAAGATTCGCTCTCGGAATGCGAATCTATTAAGCGCTTTTTAATAGCAGAGTACGGAAGATTGTCAGGTGGAGTAATAAGTATTTCACTAACAGATGTTAGTACGTCAGCGTCAAGAGCTGCTACATCGTGATTAAATTTTGCTAGTTCAGTAGTTATATTAGCTAATGAAAATTGAGCCTCTAACCTAACAAACCATAGCGTAGGATTTGATTTCCAAAAAGGGGGTGGTTTTACAGAGACACGTGCGATTTATGCCTCTGGGGCTATAGGGCCATCATCACCAGTCATTATTACAAAATCAAAATTTGCGAAAAACAAATGAAAAAGAAATTGGAAATATTTGACGTGAAATTTTTACACATATTTACGCTAAGTTCAGAATTTAATAGATAACACGGAAAGTAAACAATTATGCATGAACTGAGTGCTGGAGAAAACACACAGCATTTTAAAAAAGAGTGAAAACTAAATAAACATACCATTTTGAAGCAGCTCGAGGATCGATTTCACGTGCACATACGATACACGAAAGAAAAATAAATGCTTGTATTTTTTGAAAAAATAAAATTGTTGTTACCTTAATTTTAAGGTCCAGAGCAATCGGCATAAAATTTGAGACGATGATTAAAGATTTAGAAAGTTACGCGTTAAATTCATTTAGGGTCACCAATATAGATAACCTAGTTAATTATAAATCGAGATAAAAAATAAAAGTTAAATCAACTAAACTACATATTTATTAATAAATTAGAAATAAAATATTAGAGAGAAATTACATAGTTAAACATTAGTATTTAGAGTGATTATTAATAGGTCATAGCAAGCGTCGTTCACCGATCGTGGTTTGCGTAACATTGCCCGCCGATCTTCTTCAGCTCATCCTTCTTCCTAACCGTTGCCATTCGCGCACGTGAAAGTTCGATGCCAAAGGCGCATTCTCGCTATCGAGACATAACGCACTGCAGTACTCCCCCCAAGTGTCTTAGGCACTGAGGCTAGAGACACTTGGTGTTAAACCGGACTTTTCTACCGGAGCGGGTGACTACTGCTGGAGCTTATTCTGTTGTCATAGGACATGTCATTTACATGTAGGATGTATAGGCATAGATGGTTGATTTGGCACTGTATTGGAAGAGGAACATGATGAGGTCGGAGTTTCATCCATCTCTACAAAACTTGGCTTTAAGCGATCAACACTAATAGTTGTTGGCTTTTTATTTACCAAAATGGTGAAGTGTTTGTCAGTCTTTTGTAGTACTTGAAAAGGTCCATCATATGGTGCTTGAAGTGATTCCTTTACACTACCATGACGAATGAAGACGTCAAGAGCGATTGAAGAACGGGTGCAGATCATTTGACTTTCGCAATGCACTCATATTATCTCCGTTTAATCAGAATCAGATTCGATTTTGCTTTTACATTTTTTTTCAGTTCACAAATTTAGCAGGATTATAATTTATTTTAAAGTAGTAAATATTTATTTAACAAAAGTAATTTTTATTAAAAAGTAAAAATTCAATTAAACTTTAAAAAATTGAGTAAAATTCATTTCTCCTTGAAAAAAAAACTTTTTCGATTTGTTAATTTTTCCATGTGTGTATATATATATATATATATATATATATATATATATATATATATATATATATATATATATATATATATATATATATATATATATATATATATATATATATATAAAATTTTAATTATATATATTGAAAGTCTTAAAAGAATAAACAAGACACTTGTTGCAGAATTCGTTTTTTCTTTATTACTAAAAAAAATTCTTTTTTGCTATATATTTTAAGAATATACTTTTCAATAAAATAAAAATCACACAAATAAAATTGCATACATTTTATACAATAAATAAATATTTGAGCAAGTTTATGAAATAAAATAACATAAAATTAAAAAGATGCATTATTGGTTCCTTGGAACTGCACTAGAAACAAGTCTGCATTTTTGGGATACATAATCTTCAATTTTAGAATGCCTTGAACACAATCTACATCTGTTGTGTAGTCAGTCTGTCAGTATCAACATTCTGTCACGATACAATTTTGCTGGTCTCTTACCATTTCTTGCACCTAATGTTATAAAAAAAAATGGACTAAAATCACACAGTAAGATTAAAGTGCTAATAGAACAATAAGAATGCTGTCTAATTCGACAACGGAACTTAAAATGTATGGCATTAATAAATTATATGTATTATTTTTCTTAAGTATTAATATTTTATTAAATAGTTTTAAAAAAGCAGGCAGTGTTTAAAGAAAATATTTAGAAAGGAAATTTAATAACAAAACGATTCATTGGGTAATTAAATAACAAAATCAATTAAATTTATGTTTTACTGGCAGTATCATCTTCATAGCATGCAGGGACCCCAGACACAAAAATATTTTAGACCTATAATGTGTCGTAAGGTTTAAAAACAAACTAAAAAACTTCACATTTAAAAAATAAATCATTTTTAAGATACAGTCCCTGGCCAAATTATTAGACGCATTATAAGATTCTATGTAAAATTACAATTATTAGGTGATACTATACAGCTTTATTGTTTTTATGTGACTGATACCGGTTTGCACTTCTTTACGTTAGTGTATCAGTTGGTTAACATTGTAATGAAATATGTTAAAAATAAATACAAATAGGAGGTGTATGAGAAATCTCCTGAATAAAAAACCATTTGTATGTTTAATAATAAAAGTATTAACATGTATGTTAATACTTTTATAATTAAATACATTATACTAATAAATTAACGCGTATGTTTAATTATAAAAGTATAGTATATAAACTCGTGCAAATCATGTCATTATTAAAAAACTACAGTGCGTCTATTAATTTGACCTAATTTTTATAATATAATAATATTGTACCTGATACAATAAATAATCTGTATTTTTGTAACATTTTGTCGAATTTATATTATATATTGTCTAATTTAGCCAATTGATACACAAACGTAAACAAGTACAAACCGGTATCAGTCGCGTAAATACAATAAAGCTGTATAGTATCACCTGAGTAATTAAGATTTTACATAGAATCTTATAGTGCGTCCAATAATTTGGCCAGGGACTGAATGATGCAATAATTTTAACTAATTTTGATTACCACTAAAACTCAAATAAAGCACTTTTAATCTATACATAATTTTAAAAAAATTTATATGCTAACCAGTTGTAATCCTCATACAATAAAATAATTTTAAAAACCATGGAAGTCAATTAAAATAACTAAAATAAACAAAAAAGGTAAAACAAATAAAAAAAAAATTAAAATCTTATGAATTATTTTATCAAACTAAACAGTTATTAAAACATTTTACAATGCCCAGGTACCTAAAATTTCACGAGGGCCTAAAGTTTTCATTCTAACGAAGAAAAATAGTTTTTGGTTGACTTTTTAAGTTTTCTTGGTGATAAACTATTCCAATTATTGGTGTTTGATAAGCAATCACTATTTGCAGAAAAAAAAGGCATACTCCATTAAAATTTATTTAAAAAAAATAAATAAGATAATGTTTTTATTCTTAAATTCTTTTTAATGTAATTTTTAAAAAAAGTAAGATCTCTAGGTCCCCCTGAGAAAATGAGGTCCCCGGGTATTGCCCTAGTGTGCCGATAGGTAAAGACGGTACTGTTTACTGGACATTTAGAGCTAGCAGATAAAAAAATATATATAACTAATATAAAATACTCTATACATATTATATGAATAAAAAAGTAACAATTTTTACACTTAACACTATTTAAATAATTTCATATATGTAATGAAATTTCAAAAATTTTCAATATCAGATTCATAGAACTTTTTCACATTTCTTGAAAAAAATTTATTTAAATTTATACTTAGTTATATACATAAATTTTATTTGTAAATATTTATTTCCGACCGAAAAAGGTAAACGCACTTATGGAATTATACAGAATTTAAAAACCAAATAAAATTAAATTAAAACCAGACACTATAAATTAGTCACACATTTAGTTACAATTCGAAGTCAGTCTAATCTAATAGGTTCATGTAATCAATCATTGAAAAATAATATACTGAAATCTTCGAAAATGCTTAACTATTTACTCACATTTGTAGCAACCACATCGCTAGCTACAACAGCGCCACCACGTCCAGGGCAGTGGATGCTCAGACTACGAACTGAATGGACCTACTTCTTTTTCCCCCTTCTCATAATTAATTAAACTAATGTTTGTCCGTGTGCTATATGTATATGTAGCATCGATCTTTTCGGTCCTTTGCCTGAAACCGCTGACGGTAAAAAATGGATTTTCATTATCGAAGACCCAACTACAAAATGGGTTGAACTATTTTCTCTCAAATCTGTCACTGCTCGAGAATGTGCCATGACACTTTCAGAAGAAGTTTTTCTACGTTATAGCATTCCTCGTAGACTTATTAGTGACAACGGAACTCAGTTCGTAAGTGCCGTCCTACAACAACTTTGCTATTTACTTGACATTACACAAATACTAACTCCTGTGTATTATCCACAAGCCAATCCAGTTGAACGCAAAAATCGAGATTTGAAGCCCAGATTTTCTATTCTTGGGGGTGATGATCATGCCTTGTGGTCGGAGAAACTTCCAATGATACATTTTGCGCTTCACACTACCAAGTGCGAAACTACAGGACAAACTGCAGCATTTCTGCAGAGAACTGCGAACTCTCGATGACATAAAACATGACCTTAGACCAATTATTCATAATGACAATTTTGTTGCAGAAATTACACCATACTTAAAAAGATTTTCGAAATATTCGACGCAAATTAAGGATTTTATAGAAAAGAAGCAAGATCGAAGAAAAATATATGCCGATGAAAGAAAAAGACAGGTTGCTCAATATGCACCTGGTGATCGCGTGTGGGTTGCTTCACATCCTGTAAGTAACAAAGCTAAGCAAAAATCAGCTAAATTTGCACCTCGGTCCTTATATAATACTTTCCCAACAAGTTATGAAGTTTCAACTCCTAATGAACCCAGTGTTGGAACTTATCTTCCTTGAGTCCTGATACTGACACTCAACCGATATATCCGCTTCGCAAGCGACCAAAAAGACCCCAATTTAAAACCCTTTCCCAAAATCCAAGTGTTGCTCTTTCTGTCTCCTCGCCGGGACGTCGTCGGAGCCAGAGGGGGAGACTGTAGCAACCACATCGCTAGCTACAACAGCGCCTTCACGTCCAGGGCAGTGGATGCTCAGACTACGAACTGAATGGACCTACTTCTTTTTCCCCCTTCTCATAATTAATTAAACTAATGTTTGTTCGTGTGCTATATGTATATTAATAAAATTATTTAGCACTAAGCTTTTCCTTATTTTAAACCCCCCGAGATCTAGCTAGGGGCCACACATTTCGATATTTTGAGGATATTCTCTTAGCTAACTTATTTTTGCATTATTATGAAAAAAATTACACTCTTAGTATTAAATTTGTTTTTAGATATATTGATGACTTAATTATCTTTAATTTTCAAGACTATACTATTTTATTAAATGATATTTACCCCGAGGAATTAATCTTGCTTCGTAAGCATGATGATAACATTAATTTCAATTTTTTGGATTTGGGTATTATAAAAGAAGAAAATATCTGCTTTGTTGATTTATACGATAAAAGAAGTGATTTTAATTTTAATATAAATAAACTAATTACTTGGAATTCTAATATTTCTGCATCTGTTTAAATACTACTTTTAATGAAATTTATAGAATTAAAAGAATATGTAGTAATATTTATTTATCTAAAAAACAAATTGATAAACTCTTTCAAAATTTGATAAAAAACAATAGATACCCAACTAAAGTAATAAAATTCTATATAAAATCATTGAGTTAATCGCATATTTTGTAAATATATTTATTAAAAATTTTCTTTGTTAATTTATACAATTTTCCCATGTGCAAATCCATTTCAAGTAAATCCGTGGCCAAAAAATTTTTTACTAAAAATTTCTTCGTTAATTTGTATAATTTTTTCTTGTGCAAATCCATTTCGGGCAAATCCGTGGTTAAAATTATTTACTAAAATAAGATGTTTTTCTTTGTTAATTTATATAATTTTTCCATGTGCAAATCCATTTCGTGCAAATCCGTGTAGAAAATTATTTACTAATAAATTTCTTTGTAAAATTATACAGTTTTTCCATGTGCAAATCCATTTCGGGCTAATCCGTGGCTAAAATTATGTGCAAAACTGGCAATTCATGTTTTTTTCTCTTTTCTATTTATTTTTTTCTTAAATAAATATTTATTTTCTAAAATTATTTATAGTCAACTTTTCTGGCCCATCCTTGTAACTAACAAATCAAACGCACTTCAGTAATGCAGCAAGAACGCACTTTAAACTCCTCTAGTTACGCTCAATTTGCACTTTTCTTTTCATAGTTTTCATATTTTGCAATCTGGCAATCTTGTTACGTAAACATTTTAAATCATTCTTGAAAAATTTCCCGCTCATGTAAGTTCATTATATTTCACTACTCGCTTTATAGATTTTGTTTTACTCTGCTCTTCCTTTATATTTTATTTTCTGTTTTTACGTGTTATTTTTATTTGTCTTATTGTGTTTAAGTTTATTTGTCGTAATTTTTGTAAAAAAATTTTTTTTAGTGCTCCTTACACTATTGTATTGATATATTTTGCTTTGGCAATATTGATACAACATTAGAAAGCACTCTTTTTCGGATGTAATCGTGTGGGCTGATGAAAAGATTATATCTTTTATTTTCCGGTTTTATTAAAAAAACTGTATCCTTTTTTTTAATTATTTTTTTAAAATTTTTTTCTTAATTAATTCTTTTTTTTTCCCCAGTTGTTTGTTATTATTATTATTTCCCCCCCTTTTTTTTCTCATTTGTCTGTAATTTACCTTTGTTTTATCTTCATTTTGAACTTATCTTATGAGTCCTATTTACTTGCAGCTTATGCGCAATAAATGATACTTATTGTTTTTCTTAATTTTTTTCTGGTTTTTTTGATTTTATTTACTTTGCTGTATATATATATATATATTAATCTATCTTCCATGAGCTTGTCCTTTTAGCATATAGCTTATTTTATTTCAGTTAATACACATTATCAATATTAATTGAGCATAAGTGTCAATAATAACATACGGATTTTTTACGATCACCCAAAACTCGAATAAGTATCTTTTCTACTTATTTTTGCTTTTTAGTTCAGGTGTTTCTTTTTTTATTTCAATTAATTCATATTACCAACATTAATTAAGCATCTCTATCGTCAATGACAGCATGACGATTTCTTACGGTTCTTCTAGACAAATAAATACCTTTACTCCATTTCTTTTGCTTTCTAGTATATTGCTTATTATTTTATTTCAACATGAATATATTACGTTAATTAATTAAGCATAAGTGGCGTAATTAAGCTTCATTAGCGCCAATTTTTTATCTTCTCCTAAACGAATTAGTACTATTTTCCCATTAATTTTTGCTTTTGATTACATAAATATTTTCTTTTCTATTCAATTACCATTGGTTTTAAATAAGTCATATTTTAGAAACACGTTCAAAAGAATTAATATAAATAAAATAAAAGCACGTGGTATCAGACAAAGTATAAGTTTGGTGACGTAGACCACGCATGCTACCTCGTAATGTTCATTGAATTCATCTGACGTATGAAATAATTAAATATTTATGTTGCGAAGACGAACTTTGAATTTTATGAACCATATTTGACGACGACTCACAAGAAGAAGAAAACAGGTTGTTTGAGACAAGAGCACATTTATTTATAGGACGAAGGCATTTTATACATATAATGACACATAGGAAAGACATCGTTTTCTTTTATACTTATCGATTGTTCTTTTTCCTCTATTTCTTTTTTTATTATGTTCCCAAATTTCAATTAATTTATTACAAATAAAATATTTATTGAAATATCGCTTATGCGATCCCACAACAATTTAAATACGTGCAATAAACTATTTCTTGATCAAACAGAGCTTTTAGCTTGCAATTATTACTGATGTATCTTTGAAATATGTGGAAATTGATTCGTTAAATTTGAAACAATGGCTAACGCTTAGTCAAAAAATTCCATTTCGTTTTTTGCTCATCCTGTTAGAACGATTTGTCGTAGAATGTTCTAATGTTAACAGTGACCTTCCTCGTGCTTGAAACTACCTGTATGCCAAATTTCATCGCTTTCTGTCGGATGGTTTAGTTGGAGTCTATAAAGGACACACATACAAACAGACACATTCATTTTTATATATAGAAATAGTTTATATGGTTTAAATGACTATTTAATAAGTTATAGAATTTGTCCACACTAGCCCCATAGCTTGTCCACATTAGAACCGTGTAGTGGGGTTAACGTGGACGAGAACAGCTTTTTTTTTATTTTTAAAAAGAACAAAATAATAAGTCATTAATTAAGACCTTGTTTATTAAGAAATCTAGTCTACAGTTCAATCACGATTCAACTTTAAAAGGAGTTAAAAGGTATTATGAAGAAATTTATAGATGCTCTATACAATAAAATTTACAATATATGCTACAAATAATTATTTTGATTAAAAAGGTTTTTATTTTTAATTCTCATAAGAAAATGTAACAAATTTATGGTTCAATTGCTTATTTTATTTTTTTTTTTTAATTTGTGTCACATAAAGCATTTTCAATTATAACGATTTTAAAACAATAATAGTAAACTAATAAAATTTAAAGGGTTTTAGATTTGAATTTGTTCTGTTAAATGCATACATCATATATTTAAATATAAAAATGAAAAAATGCTAAATTAATCACTTATACTTAAATTATAATAGAACCAGACGCTTCAAACTAATAACTATGATTGAATAAGCAAATATCCTTTCAGTTGTAATTAACCCAAGTGTGGTGACCTGCCTACTACAACTCAACGCTGCCACTCCTGTATCCCCTAGCAACGAAGAACAGAAAAAACTAATGTTTTCTTTTCTCTTTATTGATTCTTCTCCTTTTTCATATATTGCAAATATTAACGTTCTGCTTTTGTTATTATCGTTGCTTGTTCGAATATATTTTAATTTATTATTATTCCAAACTATTTATTATATAAATTTCATTAAAAGTAATGTATCTACTTATTTCTCTCAAAAATCATACCTCCACAAACTGACCTCGGATTTATTACGAATCGCAACCTGCAATGTTGTACGAATATGGAGTTCATATGCCAAAATCCTGAGTAACAATAAGTTGTCAAGTGTGATGAAATGCAAGTAAGACATTTTTCCTGTGATTTAAAGAAGTTTGCCTCAGTCCAGTGAGTCAACATATTTCGGTCAGAATTTTACCTGATCTTATTTATTGAATGATTAATTTATCTGGCGGGTTGAATCTGAGTCGCCAATTTATCTTATTTAAAGTACCAAGAAGCTGTGTCGCTATATACGTATATTGATTATTTTTTCTGTGTTATTGTGTATATTTAACTGATCTAAAATGGTTGACAACAATGCTTCTTCACAATTGGCGCGACTTGCAGTTAAGCCTCCGCCATTTTGTCGCCAAGACCCATCGTTATGGTTCATTCAACTGGATGCGCAGTTTAAATTGAGCCACATTACTGCTGACGAATCTCAGTTTTATACAGCGATCGCCGCTTTAGAATCAGAAGTACTTCAATCAGTTCGTGAAATTATCTTGAGTCCACCGGCGACAGAAAAATACAAATCTTTGAAAGAAAAATTAATTTTTGTTTATGCAGAATCCGTGACAGTTAAAATCAAGCAACTGTTGCAAGATTTAGAGTTAGGTGATATGAGGCCTTCTCAATTGTTGTCTAAAATGTCAGACTTATCCGCCGGTAGCCTAACGGACAACATTCTTAAAACATTGCGGATGAATAGACTCCCATCAAATATGCAAGCTATTTTAGCAGCCAGTAGTGAGCCTCTTACGAAGCTGTCCGAAATCGCTGATAAAATACACGAGGTGGTCATGTCAATGCAAATACATGCAGTTCAGACTCCTGATCAAGGTATTATGGCATTACAGACTCAAATTAATGAATTGTCTAAACAGGTCTCTCAATTAGTAGCCATTCAAGCTGAACCCTTTCAGCGCCACCACTCTCCATTACGTGGTCGATATGCACGTCGTAGCCCTTCGAGGAAACGTTATGAAAGCCCTCCTCCGGGTATTTGTTTTTACCACCACAATTTTGTAGACAAGGCAAACAAATGCCGCCAACCGTGTCGTTATAACAACCAGGGAAACGAGACGGGCCGTCGCTAAAAGTCGTGAACGACAGCGGCCGGAATATTGCACGCCTTTTCGTCATCGATAAGAATTCGGGTTTAAAATTTCTTGTAGACACCGGGGCTGATGTTTCTGTCGCGCCACCACATTTTCATGAACAAAAGCGTCTTACCAAATTACAACTTTATGCAGCAAATGGAACTCCTATACAAACTTTTGGTGAACGCCTGATATCTATTGACTTAGGATTGCGCCGCAAATTCCAATGGCCATTCATTGTTGCCTCCGTTTCAAGTCCTATTATTGGCGCTGACTTCTTGCAAAAATTTTATTTGCTTGTCGATCTTAAAAATCGCCGTTTAGTAGATTCTTCAACGAACTTATCTTACCCGGGTGAAATTTTATTTTATAACCGTCGTTGAACAGCCGACCCAATTTCATGGGTTTACGACTACTAGTGTTCAACTCCGTAGCCTTGTAATTTTGAACCAATCCAGAAGACAAGGAAACTCCTGGATCAGTACCCCCAGAGATATTGATTTGTTATGGGAACATGGAGGACTTTGAGACTCAACAGATTTAACGTGCACCAGTCACCATTTACTACACGGGGAGTCTTCGGCCGGCGAGGATCGAACCCCCGACCTCTTGGACATGGGCCCAGCGTCCTACCGACCAGGCTATCCCGGCCCCTCCCGGGTGAAATTCGCAATAGTCAAGATTTAAGCATTAAACTTATTTCGGATACTTCTACATGACATCAACTTCTCAGAGAATTTCCTACAATCCCGCGCCCAGTTATGGGTAATTCACAACCCAAGCACGATGTACTACATTATATTGAAACTACCGGACCTCCAATTTGTTCTAAACCAAGACGTTTACCTCCAGACAAGCTTAAAGCCGCCAAAGATGAATTTCAATACATGATGGAACAGGGAATTTGCCGCCCATCGAAGAGTTCATGGGCCAGTCCACTCCACCTAGTTCGGAAACGAAATGGTAACTGGCGCCCGTGCGGGGATTATCGCCGGTTAAATGCAGCTACAATTCCTGATCGTTACCCAGTCCCGCACATTCAAGATTGTATGCAAGTCTTAGAAGGAAAATCTATTTTTACAACTGTTGATCTTGAGCGGGCGTACCACCAAGTCCCCGTTAATCCTGCTGATATTCCAAAAACTGCAGTTATAACGCCTTTCGGAGTATTTGAGTTTCCAGTCATGACTTTGGCTTATGCAATGCCGCTCAAACGTTTAAACGCTTCATTAATCAGGTGCTAATCGGCCTGGACTTTTGTGTACCTTATTTTGATGACGTCTTAATCGCTTCCTCTTCAGAACAAGAACACTTATCCCATTTAAGAACTATTTTTGAACGGTTTCAAAGTTACGGAGTCAGTCTCAATCCTTCCAAATCTGTTTTTGGCCAACAAAAAGTATCCTTTCTTGGCCATGAAATCTCCGCTGATGGCGTTCGACCTCTTTCAGATAGAGTCACCGCTATCCGTGAGATGGCCGAACCATCTACAGTAAAGGACTTGAGAAGATTTCTTGCCATGCTCAATTTTTACCGACGTTTCCTACCTCATGCTGCGACCATGGAAGCACCTCTAAATTCTTTTTTGGTTGGAAGCAAAAAAAAATGACAAACGTGTTATAAACTGGACCACAGAATCACGCGATGCGTTTCAAAAATGTAAAAATGATTTAATTTCCGCAACAAATTTGCAATATCCTTCAGCATCTAAACCATTATCACTCTACGTTGACGCATCGACAACAGGTATAGGAGCAGTTTTACAACAGAAATATCAAGAAGCATGGGGACCACTTTCATATTTTTCTAAAAAACTCTCACCAGCTCAAACCAAATACAGCACTTACGATCGCGAATTATTAGGAATCTATGAAGCTGTAAAGCATTTTCAACATATGCTAGAAGGACGCATTTTCATGATCTTCACTGATCACAAACCATTAACCTATGCTTTTCAACAGCGTTCGGACAAAGCCTCCCCTCGCCAAATGAGACACCTTGACTTCATAAGCCAGTTTTCAACAGATATCCGTTATGTGGAGGGTTCACAGAATATCGTAGCAGACACCTTGTCTCGTATCGAAGAATTAGCCATTCCGTCGCCAATTGACTTTGCTGCCCTTGCGGATGAACAATATCAGGACACAGAACTACAAACCCTCTTGAAAAACAAACCTACCAACAATCTGAACTTGCAACCTATGCAGCTAACACCTGGAAAATCACTTTATTGTGATGTTCAGGATTCGAGAATTCGACCTTATGTTCCCCCTGGGTTTCGACATGAAGTTTTTAGTCAATTACATCGTCTTTCACATCCTGGCATCAAGGCTTCAAGGAAACTGATACAACAACGTTTCGTGTGGCCTAGTATGCAAAAGGACATAGCTAGCTGGACACGTTCATGCTTGGAGTGCCAACGATCTAAAATTGTCAGACACACCACCAGCCCACTTAAAAATTTTAATTTGCCATCATCTCGGTTCAATCACGTGCATCTCGACTTGGTCGGACCATTGCCGCCTTCAAATGATATTCATATCTCCTTACTTGCATTGACCGATTTACTCGCAGGCCCTAAGCCGTTCCTTTAGTGGATATTTCAGCTAGTACTGTAGCGAATGCATTTTACACTGTTTGGATTTCTCGATTTGGAGTTACAGAACAGATTTCTACTGACCAGGGGCGTTAGTTCGAATCCCAACTCTTCACGTCGCTAGCTAAGTATTTAGGCACTTACAAAGTGAGAACCAGTCCTTACCATCCAAGTTCCAATGGAATTGTCGAGAGATTTCATCGCTCTTTAAAACAATCAATTCGATGCTACACTGCAATACAGTGGACTGAAGTGTTACCTACCGTACTTCTAGGTCTTCGATCAGCGTTGAAAGAGGATCTGAATGCCTCTTCTGCCTAACTACTGGTATATGGTACTGCTCTCCGTTTGCCAGGGGATTTCGTCCACCTGACTGTAATGATCCTTCTACATTCGTGCATCAACTTAGAAACTGCATGTCAAAATTACGACCAATTCCTACCAGCGCTCATTGCAAACAAACTGTCTTCGTACACAAAGAACTTAGAAACTCATCTCATGTTTTTCTCAGATGTGATGCTCCAAAGCTTTCTCTTGCACCAAAATTTTCAGGACCACATCAAGTACTAGCTCGATACGAAAAAACATTCAAAATTTTAGTTAACGCAAAATAAGTTAATGTTAATATCGCCGCCTTAAACCGGCATTCATCTGGAAACCTAAAGCCCCTGTATCACATGCGTCATCAACATCGACTGAAACCACGACGTCCGACTTAACAAATGCTACGACAACAACACGCTCGGGACGTCGAGTACGCTTCAATCCGAAGTATTTGTAAGAAAGGTATCGTTAGCACTGGAGGGGGAGTACAGTGGTGACCTGCCTACTACAACTCAACGCTGCCACTCCTGTATCCCCTAGCAACGAAGAACAGAAAAAACTAATGTTTTCTTTTCTCTTTCTTGATTCTTCTCCTTTTTCATATATTGCATATATTAACGTTCTGCTTTTGTTATTATCGTTGCTTGTACGAATATATTTTAATTTATTATTATTCCAAACTATTTATTATATAAATTTTATTAAAAGTAATGTATCTACTTATTTCTCTCAAAAATCATACCTCCACACCAAGTTTTGAAAACCGAAACGAAACCGAAGAATTTAATTGCCCGTAAACTGAATGATCTCTGTTTTTAAAACTTCAGTAAACAAATAAATAAATTACAAGCGACGTCTAGACATCTTTAAGCAATATACAAAATAATATACTGGTTTTTAAAAATAAAAAAATTGTAGAATTTAAATTAAACCGCTTTTTAATGATCAACACTGCGCAATGCTTATGGACGGCGGGCATGACAGAAAATAATATACTTGAAGATGCGAGCGCCACTTTTTGTGCGTAAAATCGGTCTCTCAATAGCATGTTGCTTTTTAACCCCCCACCCCTGGGAAAAGTGAGAAGTAATTTATGTAATGTAATTTAATATCTTTGCAATATCTTAGAAGATATTTACTTTAAATATTGAATTATATATTGAACTTTAAAGATATTGCCTTGCAATATTTTTAAAAGTTCAAGGTTCATTTGCTTCAGGGAAAAAGTAGGGAATTGGGGGTTTAAAATGGACGATTCGGAGATATTGAAAAATCTGTGAAAACCTGGATAAATTGAAAATTTAGGACCATTTTTGTAAAAAATTTCTAAGACATTTTTAGTGAAAATGTTGTAATTTTTCTTACTGAAACCCTATCTCACAGTTATTTGTCCTTCTCATAATTATTTCACATTCCTTTGTTAATTTAGCAAAGTAAATTATTCTCTGCAGTTGACACTGGAATTTCACGTGAGAAAAAACGTTTTGTTGCAATAAAATTTATTTAACTGCAATGTATGAATAATTTTTTTTAAAGAGACAATTCTATCTTAATGTAGATCTTCATTTTTTAAAATTAACTTTCAAAACAAGAAATAAAAAAAAGGAAAAGGAATTTTTTATTCCTTTCAGCAAGCTTTTCTGAAATTCCTTCTTTCCTTATAGGAAAGCAAATGAACATAAACTCAAATCTAAAATGTAGTGGCCAAATTCTTTAGTGTTTCAGATTCTAATTGAATCAAAATAGTTCTAATTTAATCAAATTAATTAATAAATTCAATTTTAACAGTAAATTCATGCATAATTTTATTAATCTTATATACTTAAATAAATTAAGTTGTTTGTAAATTTGAAATTGTTCTAATTTAAATTACATACCTGATTAGTACACAAAAGAGGCAAAGAGAGAGAAAGGGCAACACTTAATTTTTTTTTACTTATCTTGCTCTTTAAGCCTCAATAAAATATGCTAACAAAGAGTTTTTCACATTTTTTTAGGATGCAACTATCTAGACCCTTTTTCTTAAAATTTTATTTTAACTGACATGGCGTGCTTCCCTCTTCAGGAGGCGCCATTGTGCAAAGAATAATTTGCACAAACGCATGGAAAGGCCCTGTCTTTAACGTATTGATCATTTCCTATCAAAATATGTTAAGAATTACAGTTAAATTTTAGTTTCAAATATTGTTCGAAAAATGAACTGTAAGAAAAAATGCAAATTATTTCTTACATTTAATTGTTCGAATTTCATGAATTACGATCATAGCATGAAGTGGAAGTAAAAGTGCATTCACTTTTTGCATATTTAACATCTTTTGGGGTTTGAGCACTGAAGTGAGTCAGTTAATGCATGTAAATAATTTGACGGTTGACATTCGCATGTTTGACGGATGGAATATTTTTCATTCACTTCAAAGAGGAAACAAGAATTAAAAAAGGAAAATAAAAATTTTACTTTAATTATTATAGTGGATCGTTCCAAATACAATCCGCAAAATAAATAAGAGATACATCCGAATAATTTTTAGTCTAATGATCAAATTTTCATTTACGGTGATATTTGAAGAATAATCCCTACTCGAACTATAATATTAACTAATTAATTGGTCTAGATATATTTAATTATTTGTTATAGAAGGTATACTAATAAATTAGTGACGACAATATTTTAAGTTAAGAAATGAAAAATAAAAAAACACTATTTCTTTTCGGATATATGTTTTTGATCCGAAAATATGGAGATTGATCATAATCAAAATAAATATGAATCCAATAATTAGTCAGAGGCGCATGAAACATTGAGCTCCTTAAAATTAATTTACTTTATTTTCTAGAATGTTTTGAATATCTCGAATGTTTGTTGTTAGGCTCCTCTTTCCATTGTTTAACAAGCAATAAAAAAATTTACCTTAACAATATGTTTGTTATTGGTTATAATTCATTTTTATGAAAAGAGAGTATTTTTTTATAAATATTTTTCACTTTCAAAGATTTTTTTAATAAAAAAGTTATTACTATTACGTCAATTATCCTCCTTATAGCCAGCGTCCATTATATCAGATAACAGATTATATAATTTTTATTTTCTTATTACGCAACATTTTATGATAATTGCAGTGAATTACCGTGAAAATTTTGTATTTATTTTTAAAATATATTTCATGCTAAAATGTGCACAGTCAACACAAGCAGTAAAAATAACTATTAGAAAAAACAAACAAACAAGGAACTAAACTTCTTTGATGAAAAACAAGTCTTTATAGTAAATGAAAATATAATAAGAATTTAGAAACTAAGTTAGTGAATGAAAATTATTTGGTTTAAATTTTATTAGAGACTGTTGAACTAAATATGTATAAAAGGGAGGAATTCCCACAACAGCCCGTTGTCATCCAAAGGGGTCGATACAATGCAATGTGGTCGATATAGCAATGAGGTAAGATTCAGTGCCGTTACTAATTCGATTCGCCTATTTTTATATCCATCCTATTTCTCACTTTAAAAAAAAAAAAAAATTATCCTGATATAATTTTTAGCTTATTAAATTATTTATTTACAAGTCGTCTTTGGCAACCACCTTGGTCAGCTTTCAAAATTATCTTGAAATCTAAGTTCTCAAAATTATTTAAATCTACTTTAATGGTAACCAAGCAGAATGTTTTGCACTTCTGTATTTAACCTCTCCTCCAATCCTAACACTTTAATTAATTTTAAACAATATTTATTAGCAAAAAACTTGTTTTAAGGTTCTTAGTCCACGCAATAGAGGATTTTACCTGGAAAAATAGGCTGGGGAATTTATTTATTTCATATTTATAGTTTTTGGGTTGTGTTCAAGACCTCAAAATATCCCAAGAATCCGTATTTTGCGACAAAACTTTTTTCCGGGAAATATGATTTTTTCCTGAAAAAAACTGGAAAAATCCAGTTCTTTGCATACAACTTTTTTTCTTGGTTTAAGATAGAAAGTTTCTGATGGTATGTTTGGAATCTAGAGAAAATTTTCCACTAATTCTATATACCTACGATGTGTCCATTGGGTGATAAATCAAAGAATAATGACTAAATCAATGGAATGACGTCTCTCTCAGTATTTCAACGGTGAAAAATAGACTAGAATAAATAAAAGGGGTTTAAAATTTCAAAAATAAATTCCCTCGTGAGATCTACTAATCTACAAAAGAAAAAAAAAATTTCTACCACCTGAGGAAGAATTTTCCCATCATTTTTTCTGAACCGTCTCCAAATTCATAAATTTTTTTGGTCTTTTCGAATTTTTAATTATTATGTTACTCCAATAATTATTTCATTTATTTTTCCCCTTGGAAATACTGAGAGAGTCGTCATGCCAATGTTTTAGCCATTATTCACATACTCAAAATTATTTGATTTATTGCCCTATGGAAACATTGTAGGTATGGAATTTCTTTTGTTTTCAGATATGCCATGAGAAATTTTCTATCTTAAACCAAGAAAAAGCAAAAAACTAATATGCAAAAAACTGGATTTTCCAGGTTTTTCTGGAGAAAAAAAATCAAATTTCCCTGAAAACAGTTTGGTCGCAAAATACGGATTCGAGTTCAGCACCCTATAAGATATAAATATGCAAAATATGAAATATTTTTCTTGTTAACGTCCATTTTTAAGCTCTATCGCCTGTATTTAATCATTATTATTTATGTAATTATGATATGATAAAATTATTATCTAAGAATGAGTAAAGTTTGGTTAACAAATGAATACATAAATAAGGATTTCTACATAACGCGATGCAGTCTTGGAAACAATTTTTAAATAATTCCTACCTCGAAAAAACAAAAATGTTTCAAATGAGGATAAATGTTAGCATTCAAAACTTAATAAAATAGAAAAAGTACAATTGATAAAATAATTAATAAAATAAATTCAATTAAATTGGAATGTTTTGCAAATTTAGTACATTTTTTTAAAATTCAAATTCTTAAAAAAGGAAAACTGAAATAGCAAAGAAAGGGACATTAACGGGTCCGAAACGGTAATAGTAACCAAACAGTGGAATGAAAACGGCACCTTTGAACACAGGCTGCCTTTACTTCTCGAGCAAGCTGATACAGTCAGCAAAAAAACAGAAAAAAAAAAATCTGGAATAATTTTTGTTTTAATGATTCACGAACAAAATGTCAAGCTTTATGTTTCCTAGAAAGATGACTTCAAATATGCTAATTAATTCGCGCAAACTATTAAATAAGTTACAAAATGAGATACAAAAACGTACTTTTAAGGAATAAATACACACATTTTCTTACATATTTGGATTCCTGACTCTTAAAATATGGGGGGTAGCCGCAATCTGGACATTGTGATTCTAAAAATTCAGTCAGGACAGCGAATGAAATTTTGTTTCCCTTAATGTTTATTTCCCTTATTGCGTTTTCATTTATATCTTTGAAACTAATTACGCAATTTAAAAAAAAAATTGCACCTACTTGAAAAACTCGATGAAACTCGTTTACCCGAAGATAATTTCATGTAAAAAATAAATTTTAATAATTATTTATTATTTTTTATTATTTAATTTATTAATGGACGAACAAATTTTAAATTATTAGCCATAATTTTTTTTTTATTCCATGTGTATTTTTCTATTATGAAATCTAAAGTTTCACTTATTTTTATTAAGTTATAAGCCGAAAAAAATTTCAATTAATTATTTATAAAAAAATAATTTGGCGAGAATGGAGAAAGTATTTAAATGGAGTGATTAAAGCCTTAATGCTGTAAACTTACAAGAAACTTGGCTCACGCAGCGGAAATTTCATTCATGATTTTTCGTTATTTTGGTTCGATATCTTTTCCATTTTTTAATTAAAAAATATTTTATTTTAAGCCGTCTGCTACTTTATACTTAATTTAGTAAAGGAATTTGTATAAAATATTATATTTAACGAATGTCAAGTTATACGAAAACTTGTTTTTGATTAAACGTGGTTACTCATCTGACTTTTTTAATTTTATTTTTAAGTTGATATATTTGATATTTGATACATTTTCAATAATATACATACATAATATGCACAGATTTGAAATATCAATTAAACTTATCAATTTCTTCAGTACATATTTCATAATTTCTAAGCAATAATAACAACTTAGATAAAAGCATAAGTTTAATAAAAAGGCTTTCATGAACCAAATTCTTGTGTTATCAATGATGATTTGAAATAGTGATGAATGTTTTAAAAGTCACTACAAAGAGTATGGAGATGCCGAATACGTAGCCAAACTTTCGAAGCGTCTTAAAATATCTCAATATCTGATGTATCGTTTTAACGTCATAATTTTAAAATTGAATACCTGACCACGCTTGATTTATAGAAATCAATTATTTCATAAAATTTTTAAATAATTATTATAGGCTACGTAAATTTGATTTTAGTATGAGATCTTCAAATAAACAAAGTAAAAATAACGCATATGAAACCACAAATAATGTCAGATGAAAAGTTCATGTGTACAAATTCTAAAATCTTGAAAAATCATTAATCTATGTATATAAAAATGAATGTCTGTGTGTATGTCCTTTATAGACTCCTAAACCATCGGACAGAAAGTAATGAAATTTGCCATACAGATAGTTTCAAGCACGAGGAAGGTCACTGTCAACATTAGAACATTCTGCGACAAATCGTTCTTGTGTGATGAGCGAAAAACGAAATGGAATTTTCTGATTGGTTAAGCGTTAGCCATTGTTTTAAATTTAACGATTCAATTTTCACATATTTTAAAGATAACATCAGTGATAATTGCTAACTTATAGCTCTGTTTGGTCAAGAAATAATTTATTGCACGTATTTAAATATTTGATAATTTTATATTCGCTATTCGCGATCGCAACACTCGAGTACGCCATCTAGAGGGAGACTGTAAATATCGGGTATTAGTTCCCACATATCCATTGGCAATGACGGACGCCATTTTCTTAGCATGAAAAAAGAAGCAAAATTTCCCTAAAGAAAAGGTAAAACTTCTTGAAAAAACTAATCAGAACATGCCAAACATTGAAGCAGAACACGCCAAGCATTTGAAGAACAACTTCTCAATAGTTTTTATCTTTCTATTACCAACAACATAACATGATTTCATGATCACTTGCTGTTACAGATGTGTGTATTGCGGTAAAATAATTTTTCTGTCTTCAATTCATTACAAGTTAAAATGAAGTCAACATTGTTTTCGTCATTCCAATGAATAAATGTGTTCCAATGAATTCCATACAGAACTGTAATAGTTATAGAATATTCTTCTTAGAATAGTATATATTTCTGTATCTACATAATTCAGAAAACAACAATAAAGAATAATCCGAATTACTTGAAAAAGTATCTTTTGTGTTGATTATAAAAAATTTTTTTATCGTTTTCTTGGTAAGTGTTTTTTAGTTTTGAAAGAATTTCAACTAGAATTCAACTATTCTGTTTTTAAGCTACGTATTAAAATTCATATCCAGATGTTACAATTATAAAATTTTGATGTGTGGTATGTTACCTAAAAGTAATGAAGGGATAAACTATGTATATATTATTTGAGAATAAAGTTTTCAAACAAAGAACATATCATTTTGGAATTCTCCGGACTTATAAATCAGGTAAGTGTTATGATTTTTATAATAAAAAATTTGCTTGTAAATAATTTTTTTTCTTACTTGATGATCGTTCTCTACAAAATGGTTTTTTTTACGTCTGATTAAATACTATAAGAATTAAAAAAAAGAAACAATACGACAGTTTTTATTGAAAAATGAGGAATTTTTAAAATCGTTTTTATCCTAAGAATTCTTTATTTTACGTTTTTTAGTTTATAATTTTTTGATAAAATTGTTGTCAAAATACTTTTTTTGAAAAATTAAATGGTATTAAATTATGTGTTCATGTATACTTCTTGCATATTCTAATATTTGAAGTAATATGATTCAGAAAAGTATGGAAGAAAAATTCGGTACTTACGTATTAACCACAGCTACAGATTTGGCAGATTTTTAAGTGCCGCCAATCTACACTTAAAATTTATGGAAAAAATCTTAAAATGAAACACTTTGTTTAAAATCAAAGTAGTCAATCGGATTTCGGTGGAAAATGGGCCGATATAGAGTTTAGCATAGATTCAAAACAAACTTTTCTCTCACCTGATTCTATAGCTATTATGAACTCTAATAAATAAGATTCAAAATGAAATAACATTTCCAAAACGGACGTTTACTAAGATAAAGTTTCATGTTATGGACATTGGTACATTTTCGTTATATTTCACTCCATAAAATATTTCGTTTCTAAAAAAATAAAATTGCATCTTGTTTTTGGCAAGTCCCAAAGACGCATTTTCGTAACACTAAAAAATGGCGACAAAAAAGAATGGTTCTTTTTTTTTTGTTTTGTTTCGTAAGCATTCTTTATTTTTCGTTAAAATTTAAATGGGCCTTTCATGTTATACCATTAAATTTAGTAAAACTATTTCTCAGGCATTAGGTTTGAACTCTTATAAGAATATACCTATTTTTTTCTCTTTATTTACAAATATTTTTCCGATGTGTTCTGGATGTTCCTTCTCTAAAAAAAAAAGAGATACCATTTTGTTTTCGTTTGCATAAGAAAGAAAACAAACATTTTGCTTTTTTACATTTAATCAGCCACAATAAAGATGGAACGTTACAATGCTACATGCTGCATTAAAGACGTCTCCAGTGTAACTGAATGACTGTTCATATGGAAATCGCAGGGATTCGGCACATGCAACAGCGCCCCCTATAGTTCGTTGCGATCGCGAATGTCAGATGAATTCGATGAACATTACGTGGTAGCACGCGTGGTTTACGTCTTCAAATTTATACTTTGTCTGATGCTACGCGATTTTATTTTATTTATTATGCCAATGATGTTTAATTAATTAAGGTAATATATGCATATTGAAATAAAAGAAATAAGCTATGTACTAGAAAGAAAAAGAAATGGAGTTAAAGTATTTATTTGTCTAGAAGAACCGTAAAAAGTCATCTTACTATCATTGACGCCAATGATGCTTAATTAATGTTGGTAATATGTATTAATTGAAAAAAAAGGAACTTCTGTTCTAAAATGCAAAAATGAAGAGAAAAGCGCTTTGGGTAACAGTAAAAAATCTGCATATTATTTTTGACACTAATGTTCAATTAATATTGATAATATTGATTTTACCCCGGATCACATTCTCGAATGTCCAGCCCTTACCCCATATGTTTTACAACTGGGTATGGTGCCACTGGCTTCAGAACTTCGTGAGATCCTCTACAGTAATGATGTATTGGAGCTTGCGGATGCAGTTTTGATAGCACACGAGGCCATTTAATTGTCCATGGACACGATAAAAAAATAATTTAAAAAAATGTATATCGATTGAAATAACATAAAATAAGCTACATGCTAAAATGCCAAGCCCATGGGGAAGAAAGATTAATGGGAAATTCGCTTAAGAAAGCATTAAAATATTACCATTCACAGATGACGCTTAATTCATGTGTATTTCGGACGGTAATATGTACTACTGGTACTATGGTAATTGGCGATTAATTTTTGATAAGAATTCTACTACAAGTTGTTCGTACTTTCAGAATATATTTTTTTCCAGTGATAGTGTATTCCTAAGATAGTGTATTAACATTTTAATGAATTATAATTAAAATAACTTTTTCCCATCTCTACTTTTAATTATTTTAACAGTAAATTAAAGGTGAGATAGACAAATGGTCATGCTCTAAAATCCTTATAAGGTTCTGTTTTTTCTTCTTTCATTTTTCAATTAATTCGGCCTTAGTTGGGGGCCACTGACATATACGTATAAACTAAAATTTTGAAGGATTATGTGCTAAGTACCAAATATACTTATGTAGGTATAAAATATATTGATATATTTGGTGATTTTTAAAACTGCAACAATCTGTTTTAATACCTATAGTTAGGAATTAAGTATTTTAATCCCTTCGAAAGGGCCATAAAACAGGACCATTGACATGAGAAAATCACTTAATAGTGATAAATTTTAACTATCATGAATCGGTCGCGAGCAATATCATCATGCCAAGAGATGCTAAATACATTTTATATTTATTCCATTGGTATGAATTATAAACAAAGAGCTCTTCTTATTTCAATAACGTAAGGACACCGAAGATTACAACATATAACATTCAGTAGAATGAAAATATTATTTTAGCTATACTTAGTGGAAGAACCAGGTAAGTGCCATTTTCAGAAAGAAAAAAGAACACACGCATCCGAATTATTTTATTACCAATTTATAAGAAGGTGGGACTAATAATTCTTTACTTTATTTTATTTACCACTGTCTAATCTAAGCGAATCTGTCTTATCTATAAAAAATAAATGTCTCTGTGTGTGTGTCCTTTATAGACTCCTAAATCATTCAAATGAAATCGACGGAACTTAGCATACAGATAGTTTGAAGCACGAGGAAGGTCACTGTCGATATTAGATCATTCTACGACGAACCTTTCGAACGGAAAGGAATTTTCTGATTGGTTAAACGTTAGTCATTGCCTTACATTTAACTATAGACAATTCAGTTGTGTCACATATTTTAAGTATAACATCAGTGACAATATCTGGCTTATAGCTCCATTTGATAAAAAAAACTTATTGCACGAATTTAAATATGGAATTATTTTTATAGCAGATAAATTCAATGAGCAACATGATGTGGTAACACGTGAGAGCTCCGTCACCAAATTTATACTTTTAACGTTGTCTGATACCACACATTTTTTTTATTTACATTTATTTTAAAACATTTTTCCAAAAAAAAATAATTTAAAAGTCAACAGTAATTGAATAGAAAAAATATGTATGTATTTAAAGGCAAAATTAATGGGAATATTGTATTTATTTGTTGAGGTGAAACGTAAAAAATCGTCACATTATTATTGATGCCAATAATGCTTAATTAAGTTAAATAATATACGCATATTGAAATAAAAGAAATAAGCTTTGTACTAGAAAGCAGAAGTAATGGAGTTAATCTATTTATTTGTCTAAAAGAAGCGTAAGGAATCGTCATATTTTCAATGACGACAATGATCATTAATTAATGTTGGTAATTTGTTAATTGACTGATCAAAATTATAGAAAAAATATAAGAAAAAGATACTTATTCATTTTTAATCGATATCTTATTACTGACACTAATGCTTTATTAATATTGATAATATGTATTAATTGAAATAAAAAAATATAAGCTATGCTCTAAAAAGCAAAGTTTAAGGGAAAAAAAAGTTAATAAAAAAATTGCTAAGAAAGCCGTAGAAAATCACCATTCACAGATGATGCTTAATTTATATGTATCCCTGACGGTAATATATACTACTGGTATTATACTAATTGGTGCAGTTTTGATAAAAAATCTACAACGGGTTTTCCGCGATTTCAGAAAATATTTTTCCTGTGGTAGCAAAGATAATTTATTAATATTTTAATGAATGAGAGCAAAAGAACTTTGTTCTTTCACTACCAAATATTTTAATAATAAATTAAAGGTTCGATAGAAAAATAGCTATTCTCCAAAATCCCTATCAAGTTCTCTAATAAGAATTCAGTTTTGTTTTTTTTTTCAATTTCGGCTTTAGTTGGCTGTCACTGACAAATATATTTTTCACAAAATTTAAATGTTGAAGAGTTATATAATAAGTACCAAATATGCGAATATAGATATAAAATATTATAATGATGCATTTATCTATGATTAAAACAGACTAAGCCGTTTAAATACCGATACTTTAGAACGGCCCCTCGAAAAGGATATGTACCGGAGAAAATTATTTGATAATGGTAAAGTTTAATTATTATTGGTTTAGCTGCGAGTAATAGCATCATGCCAAGTGATGCTAAATACATTTTCTCTTTATTTTAATGGGATCAATTACAAAAAGCAAGTTTTATTTACTTCAATAACGTAAAGCCATCGTAAATGGCAACAAATAATATTGAATAATAAAAAAAGTAATTTTAGGTATATTAATTGAAAAACTTAGTAGAAGAAGCAGGTAAGTGACATTTTCATAATGAAAAAAAAGTTGTATCCGAACTATTTCATTACTAATTTTATAGAAGACGGGACTAATAATTCTTCGCTTTATTGTTCTGAATTTTAAATAAAACCTAACTACCTAGAAAATAAAACATTATTGCCTAATTTAAAAATAAAAAATCATACTAGCATACTAAAAATTTATGTGATTAGTTGTGTTAAGATTTATAGAAAGGCAAAACCAGTGATTCATCAATTCCCCTAAAAATGTCACTTACCTGGTTCTTCCAATAAGCTCTTTCATAGTGGTCGATATGTGCTTTTCAGTTATGAGAATGATTTCGTTGTGTTTCTCTACTGTGATTTATTGATACTTCACTTATTTTTTATTCACCCCGTGCGAAGAACGAGCATTCAGCTATAAATTTATAAATCGATTCAAATTTTATTTTGAAAGGAAATTAAAAAGTAAAACAATTAAAGCAATTAAAGTCAGCCCAAAAATTGTTTGTTGCCGTTTTTCTCTCTTTATTTTTTATTGTCTCAACTTGGTTGCTTAGAAGCGGTAAAAAAAATAGGTATTGCTCTCTTGCATTAGTTTATGGTTATCTTAATTTACTCTCCTCGGGGATGCAATATCACGGCAGTTTTCTGGGACTATCGAGAACTATCTATAGCTTCCTAGTCCCCAATTTATGATCCAATTCTTACGAAATTTTGTCTAATTTGAGGGTCAGGAATTCAAATATGTTAAATATATATATATATATATATATATATATATATATATATATATATATATATACACATACATACATACTAACTGTTTAATTATTATACTTTTAAACCTAAACCGCATTTTGCTACACGCCGGTAAGTTTGATTACTTTTTACTTTATTTCATAAATTTTCAACAAAATGTTTTTTGCGATATCGACACATATAAAGAATAATTTTTATTATTCTTTATTCAGAATTTCGGATAATTATTCTTTATTCAGAAATATCGCATTTATAGCAATAGATGTGTCTTGATAACGGCTATTGCTTTTCCCATTCTTGTTTCTCTTCATTTTAGTTTTTATTTTTATTTTATTCATGATTTTCTTATTAATTTGTGTTTATATATATATATATATATATATATATATCGTATTCTCCCGTTGTTATCAGCTATGAAGATTTTATTTGCATGTATATTTAATAAGCATTATGATAACTGTTTAAAGCTAAAATGTAATAAAAGTTCCAATAAATATTAAAACTAAAGTTGTCTGAAGTTCAAATTTTGACTGGAAATGTTAACCCACCCAACCAAAATAATAATAATAAATAAATAAATAAATAACATTATTTAACCCACTGTATATGTGTGTGTGTGTGTGTGTATGTGTGCGTGTGTATGTGTGCGTGTGTGAAACTGGAAATCTGTGTAAGTACAATGAAGACTTTTAAGATGTTTTAATAAAATAATTGTTTTCATGTAAATATCTGGTTATCGTAAAAAAAAAAAAAAAAAAAAAAAAATGCTCACTAAGCGAAAATGGGGGTTGGTGAGAGCACCGAAAAGAAGCTTAAAAAATTTTCATTTTGATATAACTATCTGGTAATCCTCATGAAACAATGATTGTGAAGCATATATGGGGATCAATAAGCGAAGCAGGTGTTCCGCAGTTAGATATAATTACATAATTTTAAATTAATTTGTAATACGTTTTACATTAAGCAATAAACCATTTAAAATTACTTTTTTTAACAAATATTTATTTGTTTCAGTATCCTTTTAAAAACGTATTTATTACTTATAAAATTTGACTTCAGATTAACTTAAGGCTCTCTAAAAACTGTTTTAAACACCCTTATTTAAATTTAATGAAACTCCTTCATTGAGAAAGAAAATTACAGTCTTTCTTTTTCATTTTTTAGTTTTTTTCTAAAGGCGCAAAATAAAAACATTAAAAAAAAACTGGTTATGTATCATCTGTTTCATTCCAATCGAAAGTGTTCTGGAATAAATTGATCGATGCCACCAGTGCTTTCGAAACTTTATTACTAAGTCGGAAGAAAATAACACCTAAAAAGACAAAAAACGGTGTCACACTTTCCAGCGTGACGGAATGTTACTGCGCATGCGTTTGTGCCGAAAGGGAGTTTACCTGTCCTTATGTAGGCCAACTTGTTTCGGTGCTAGTTTTGGTTCTTTTCTTTCTTTCTTTCTTTTTTTATTTTTATTTTTTAAGAAATTCATTGCGAGTAAAATTTCAAGAAGAAAAAGAAAAGAAGAATGAATTAATAAAAAAAAGGAGTAGGAGAAAATGGAGATACCCTAAGAGTGATTTAGAGTAAAATTCGGCGTCTTAGAAGACGCATGTGTTTGTGTGATTGCTCCAGTTGTGTTTCACTTGCGATACGTTCCAGTGGCTCTTTAACGGATTAGTATGTGTTCGATACGGAACATAGCCCTGCAGGTAGGCCATAGCCCGGTGGGCAATATTTTAACCTTCCCTCAATTTCTGTTGTTTATAAACTTTTTAAGTCGGATAGTTTCTTTTTTCTTTTTATTTTATACATGAATTGCACCAAAAACATGAAATCATTTCTGCTTTGTTAATTAGCAATTAAAGTTATTTAAGTCTTACTTTAATAAAATATTTTCCAATGCAATAATTTCATTTTTTAATTATTTAATGTTTTGCTTTTACAAAGTATATTTCAAAGAGTGCAATTTGAGAATTTAAAAAAAAAAAAAAAAAATCCGTAATTATAAAAAAATATATTTCACTAGAAAATGTTGGAAAAATATGCTTCATTATCAATTTACCATTCATTCGAAAATATTCAAAGAAAATTAGCAATCGAAAAATTTCTTTCATTATAGAATACTGAAAAAAAAAATCTTCATTGTAGAACATGTAAAAATTATTTTAAATTATAAAAAGATTTTACATTATAGAACATTAGAAAATCAAATTCATTTATAAAAGTATATTTCCTTAAAAGATAATGAAAAATTATGTATGGTTAAAAGAATACTTTTCTGCAGAGAATACTGAAAAAATAATAATTATAAATATAAGCATTTTTCTGTCCAAATTATATTCATTTCCCAAAATATTTTTTATTAAATTTTAGTAGAGGCTCATCTTTCGGTGAAATCAGAATGGCTTTTGAGAATCCTAAAAGCTATTTTTGGTTTTTCCCGTTTGTGCAAAAATGTCCAAAAGAAATTTATAGATGAGGCTCCATATAAAATTGGTATTAGTATCTTAAACGTATTTTGTTTCTCGATTTTTTTTGCGTTTATAGGAAAAGCAGAAAACAGTTTTCTTTTAAGCTTTCATGGAAACAGTTTCGGGCCCTTTCTGCATTAAACGATTTAAATCTGAAACTTACGTTTGAAAATATTAGTAAACTATATTTATACAAATATGATTCATTAGAGAATATTAAACAATTATTTATTTATAAAAATAGCTTTCCCTAGAGGATTTTTAAAACATCAAGTTTTATAAGCATGAATTTGTGAATAGAAAATTAATGAATTCAGTGGAGATACAAGCAAGAGGAATAGGCAGCTTAAACCTTTCCGGTATATGCGTCTCTTTCATTCGGGGAAGCTAACAGCCCCTATTTTTGCACAAAAATCGTATAAATTAATTTAAAAAAATTTATTTTAAAGATCTGTTTATGAGCTCTCGTTGAGTAGCTTTTAACGTTTCCGATATGACTTTCTTTAGGTTTTATAAACTTATGTTACTGAATAGAGGGAAGCATTGGACAGGGCACAAGTTATCATCGCTTAATATTTTTCAAGAACAGCACATAAATTTGGTTAGTCGTGATACAACAAGTGAATAAAGGAAGAGTCGGAGCGATTTTATGAATTTTGTTGGTTATATCCTTTAAATAATGTTTTAAAAAAATTCGAAAATATCACGCAATTAATAGTACTAACTTGATTAATAAAGAAAAATCGCATTTGTATATTTCTCTATTTAAAAAGTTACTGTAATTTTAATTAACAATACATTCAATTTGACTTTAAAATAAAAAAATGCTGTTTGTAATGGTCAGAAAATGAATTGTCACCTTGACATAAAAATGCAGTTGAAATTTAAACTCCTTAAAGTTATTCAAAAAGGGGTCGGGATTATTATTAACGATACATTTGCGATAAAATGACAAATGAAACTTGTATTTTTTATTTTCATTTATTTTTTATAACCGTCATTGAAGAACCAACCCAATTTTTTGGTTTACGACTACTATTGTTAAACTCCGCAGCCTTTTGATTCTGAACCCAATTCAGAAGACACGGGAACTCCTGGATTCAGTATTGAGAGAAATTTGCCTCCATGGAGGAATTTTTGAATTAACCATCATTTGCGTTACATGGACAGGAAAACCACGAAAACCTCCAACGGTTAGCCTAACGGCAAGGGCCCCATGATCCGTCTACCATTGAGGATATTTCACTTCAGCGCTGTGGTCGGTGCAAGCTGGATATGGTATCTACCAGCCATTGAAGGAATTCGGTTCACCTCATTGGAACGCTCTATCCCTTGTGGCATCAATAGAAACTTCTTAAAATATTTGAAAAGTGGTCGGAATTTTGAGTAGCAATAAATTCTTTTCGGCGATAAAAAAAAAAAAAAAAAAAAAATGTAGGTTAGAATATGAGTGAAATTATCAACAGGTAGAAACTCATGTATTCTAAATAGTTGTTATAACTCTGTCCATTGGTATTTTAAATTTTAGTGAAATGTGAATTCAGGGTAACTTTCATTCAGCGATTTATTTCAAATCCAGAAAAAAATGCTTTCAAAATATCAAAATTAAAACACATTTTAACAGGATAACTTCGCCACTCCGCATTCATGACGTAATTTGTTTGCGTTTAGATAGTTAAAAAACAATTTGAAAATTCTTGTTTTATTTATCTATTTTTTTTTTTTTTTTTTGCTGCTTACCTGAATTCACTTCTCCCCCCCCCCCTAATTTTAAATGTGGGTGAAAGAGAGGTTGTAATAAAAAGTTTCTCCCGTGGTATCTCTAAAAATGTTATGAAAAGAGGAAAGAATAATCGAAGCTGCTTAATAATTTAATTTGTATATAACAAAAACTTTATATTAAAGAAAGGCATTGGAAATGTTAATTTCAGATTATTATTCCTTCATTTTATTTTCCAGTTTCCTGAAATATTCTATTTATATAAAAAAAGTCCCATTCACAGTTTCATACAAATTCTACTTTTGTAAAACTGCCCCATTTCCACATATCGATTATAATGCATTTAAAATAACGTAGATTTCTTGTTTCAAATTTATTTATTTAAAATGAATATAATTCGAATTTTAATTTTTTAATTTATAAGTAGTTCCATTATTGTGTTAAAATAAAAATAGTTCAAAATGAGTGTGAAATAATTAAAGAAAATCCATTTTATAAAATTTTCGCAGGACAACAATTGGATACCGCGCGAGCTTTTATTTAGTCCGCTGACCAGTCAATACCATTTTGAAAATTTTTTAACATTTTTACGAAGGGTTTTCGACCCTGCTGCCTTCGCTTTCAAGCCCAACAACTGCTTTGAAATCGTTTTTGCTTCTTTAAACAAATTGTTCAAATAAAAAAATAAGAAAACAACTTATTCTATCAAAAGACTCCAAAATAGTTTTTTTTTATTAATATAGAATTGGTTTCGATATTCCGATTCGATTGGGATAAAATTTAAACCAAAACATTTTGCTTACTTACTGTTGAACTTCATCCAAAATCTTGTTTTCAAAATTCTTATTTTAAAATTAACGCTACATATTTTCCTCAAAAGATATTATTTAGAAATAGGGAAAAGGACTATTTCTTCAGAAATTTGAATAGTTATTTTGTACTAGGGAGCTAAGCCCTCTGTTCGCTAATGCTCATCTACCCCGATGATTGCCTCGCAATAATTGCTGTTTTTTGACTTAAATATTTGGACATGTTCAATAACATGTCCAAATATTTATGTCAAATCATGTTATATGTTATAATTATGTTATTCAGTTCAAATTGTTCAACTAAAAATATGTACTAAAAAGAACATTTGTGCCTCCATGTCCAAATATTTTCCTTATGATACTAATAAGATATATAAGTGAACATAAATAATTTTTTTAAGTAATAATTTTTTGAAATAACATTTAAAATTAAAAGTATTTTGTTATAACAAATTTGGAGAGTTCACAACAGAAATTTAATATATCTGCTTACCAAACGTATGAATATATTATATATACAATTTTTGCCTTTATCACTTTGTGCATGAAATTGAAAGTAAAGTTTTAAATAATTTAACAAATCTCTTTAACAATAACTCATAATATTTCATCATTTTTTTTTCTCTTTGAGCATTATAATTTTTAAGCAAATCAACCGTTTTATGTGAATCCCTTCTTCAATGTTGGCAAGGACGTCAGCAAGTCACCATTGAAGGGAATTTAATTTTAGACTATGTCAACCTTTATCTAACAAAAGGTACCTCAAGATGGAATCAATTTAACATGTCTCATATACTAGCGATTTGATATTTAATATATGTAGTGCTAGTTATAAGCTACATTATATCAATGTAATTTGTACCGTAAAATAACAATTGTGAAACGGTTAAGAAGATCAGAAACCGATTTTAATAACTTCATCTTAAAATGTGGCGCAGAATTTCGTTATTCTAATTATAATAATAATAAAAATAATTTTCCTAAAGTCTGAATTTATAAATCAAAGAAAATCAAAAACGTAATAGCAGTAAAGGTACTTGTAAGCTTTAAATTAGGGAATATTTATAGGAAAACAATAACTTCGACTTATATCAATTTTATTCTGATGACAACCAAACTAATAATAAAATCAATGTCTGAAAACTGGATCCTCCCATGTGATTTTCCAGCCAATAAAAATGTATTGACTGCGACACCATCATTAGATTTTCATCTATAGTAAGATTCATTATTTAAATTGACACACGCTGACTGAACACAGTTTTGTATAAAATTTATTATAAAAAGTAAATACAACTAATTAAAAAGGACTTCTATACCACGCAATAATTATAAATTGGTGACTCATTATCATAAAATGTTGCATTATTAGGTAATTCTATCCGATTACTTGAACTGCACATTCATTTTTAAGGTTATGGTTTTTAAAATATCTCTGCATTTAAAACAGAATAGAATAAAGATACCTCTCAGAAACAGTTTTATATAAACAGTTTAGCTAATACCTCTACCCTTTCTATAAGAAATAAATCGAAATTTTACAGTTAAATACCGTAATAACTTCATTAATTTTAAACTGATTACACCCAAAAACATTTTGGATAATCTCTGTTAATTAAAGTTATTACCTTATGATTTTTTTTGGCAAATGAAAGGGAATGCACATTTCAAATTGATGTACTAGGAAGTTAGAATAAAAAAATAATTGAATTATTAGTAGTTTACCCAAGAAACACAAAAAAAAATTTCTTCATGAAATTCTAGAATGAAAATAATTCAAAATTATACATAAACCCTCACTTCCCAAACATCCAATTTTACTTTTTTCCTAGTAAATGGAGCAAAGTTTAAGAGAACGGATAAAGCTGTAGATTTGGCCTAAGTGATGCTCCAATTTCAAGAAATTTTTTTAAGTAAAAAATATATCGCTCATCATGTTGTTCCCTTTCTGTTATCATCCTGGTAATCTTCTTTTAGGTGTTAGTTTTCCATCCACGGTATAAAATCAGAAGTTTTAAAAATAGTTAAATTTTCCGCAATTTTATTTAATAAGAAAGTTTATGTTAGTTTTTAACAAAAACATCTTGTTACTTAATTTGAAATAAAAAGTTAAAATGTTTGTTTATTCAGCTTACTTTTCCTTCCTCTTTTCGAAGATCACGCTAAAAAAAATAAATCATACAGATTAAAAAAGTTTCTTAAAAATTATTTCTGCTTAAAAGTGTTCTCGGCATTCTCTTTTTTTGTGCGTTATTTTTTTTATCTGCAAAAAATCAACAGTTTTATTACTAATTGAATTTTCACAGTTTCATTGAATTAAAAATTTTCTGTTTATCTTATAATGAAAAAAAATGAGCTGCCTAATTTAAAATTAAAAGTAAAGCTTTGTTAAAATGCTTGCGTATTCAGTTTACTCTCTCTCCCTCAACTGAAGGAACGGAAAATAATGGCGCAAAATTAAAGCATGAAATTTTTTTTATTTTTATAATTTCTTAAAACCTATTCTGATTTTAATATTAAATATGTGACTCATCATGTTTTTATGTTTTTTTTTTATATTCCTGGTTATCTCCTTCTATCCTTATCCTCCTTAGTTATCTTCCTGGTAATCTTTTTTTAGTGTTAGTTTTTTTTTCATACTCAAAATCTACAGTTTTATAAATAATTTGAATTTTCCACAGTCTCATTTTATTCTAAGTTGTTTATGATTGTCATTGAACGGTTTAAAAAATCTGTTAAAAAAATTTGGGTTTCAAAAAGCTAAACGGAAGCAATTGTGTGATCATTGAAGTGACTTTTAAAAGATATAAGCACAATAAACGATCTAACAAAAATTGGTTCGCTTACATGACCGCTGGCTCATTTCGTGACTCTTTTTTTTTTTTTTTTTTTTTTTTTTTTATGTTCATTCAGATATTTTAGCTATCATCCAGAATACATTTTGTTACTAATTATCTTCTTCAACGCCATTTATTCGATTATACTTATTCGGTTAACTCATTATAAATTTAGAATAATTTTTCTTCAGATCTATTTTCAAAGTTTCAAATAAAAATTAACTAAATTAATTATAACTTGGTTGCAAGTTCGGCGAGCTCACATATTTCTGAAAATCATTGAATTGTTAATTTTTTTCTTCTAAAATTTAGGAATTATACGAAATGACATTTGTTTAAAATGTGAGATTTTTTTTAATTTTTTGTTGCTGGGCAATGGAATTTCTAAACCCTTTGCATTGATAAACTAGTAGAATTGCTGGCCAATGAGGATTTGATTAACGAAAAAACATTAACAAAAATAACTTAATAATTAAAAATATTTTGTACTAAAATTCTTTTTATTTGAATATAATTCTTAATGTTACATATGTAAATAAAAGAAAAATCTTTTCTTAACTCTTTTGTATACTTTTGTTTTATTATTTATAGCATGACATGTCTTCTAGTATATATATATATTTTTTTCCCTATTAGTGTACTCGAAAATTTTTCAAAAGTTTTCGAGAATCTTCTGCGAATTTTGGTACTTTTTTCCCACAACAAACTTACGATCCTAATTATAACCAATTAGAGAGTAGATCATTAAGTTTTGTACTTTTAGCAGATAGTTTTTTAAAATATTGTCACAATGATTTAGTCAACGAAAATTCTATAACCTAGTAATGAGCAAATAATTTTTACTCTAATTTGTCTATATTTTATAAAAATAGACAAATACGATACGATATATACGATACGATTTATATACGACCAAAATAAAAACATTAATTGCTTCGAATAACAAATTAGACAGTACACAATAAATAATTTTTTTGTTTTTGTATTTTTGCTTTATTCTAAAAGATTATTCGGGGCGAATGGAATTCAAGATTTGGTTTTAAGTAACTTATTTAATCTGCTACTTAGAATCCCGATCGAATTCCAGCACGGGCAGTTTATTTTTCATCTAAGTTTTACTTTAATTTTAAAAAAAGCAAAGGAACTGCTGAAATTCCTTTTTCTCTAAACGTGCTTACCAGAAATATTAAAAAGCTGAATCGAGGAACAAAAAGTAAAGATTTTTCTTTTCTATTAAAAGAATTGAGATTTTTTGACACATACGGATTATTCGACAACAGTTGACACATACTGTTTGATATACTTACATTTTATTTGATATAAAAATTTCTTCATTTTTCTTTTCTAAATGTTAAATCGATAGAAATTATAATTAAACTTTTGTTATTATGTTTATCGGGCAATAATTTTAACATAAAATCAGATAGCGTGGACTTATGATATTTTTTTTCCATCTGATGTCGTTCATGATTGGTCTCTGGCTATGAGAGGAGGGAGAAGTTTTGTAAAACTGTGATAAGGTAGCGGAAGTGAATAACTAGATTTGTGGAATCTCACATTGGTTTAAGTCAGTGGTTCCCTAACTTTTCTGACCCATGGACCCCTTTTTATAGTCACGACTTGCCTACTGACCCCCAAGTGAAAAACTGCATATATCGCTGGTTCAAAACTAAAACGACACATCTGCAGGCATAATAAGTTTGCAGATGTGTCGTTTTAGTTTTGAACCAGCGATATGTACGGCATAAAATTTAAAAAAAAAAAAAAAAAACATTTTGTTGAAGAACTATTTATTGAAATTATATATTTTGTTTAAAAAAAAATTAAAAAAAATTAATGACTTGGATGAACGTGATGAGATTTTCAGAGTGTATTTATGTCCGGCTTGTTTGTGAGCACCAATTTCTAATCATTTATTTATTTGTGATGGAGTTTATTACGGCACTGAAACTGTGAGAACAATATCCTCTTCCCAAGTTTTGTTGATACAGAAAAAGTTTTGTAACAAACGCAGTTTTACGATTTTAGTTCTGATTAAATTTGATTGTTCATCTTGTAGTTTCAAATGAGTTTCGTTAAGTTTGGCAAATGTACTGAAAATACATTCGCTGCAGCTTGTTTAAAGTTAGCGAGAAAGCCTCGGTATCTTCCTACCATTGCCGGAGCACCGTCAGTAGCTACAGAAATGATATTAGTCAAGGGTATAGCTTTTAATTCAGTCAATAGCGTTTAACCTATCGTATCGCTTTCCAAACATTTAGCAAATAACAATTATTGGTAAAATTTTTATTCTTTTGCAAATATTACATATGCTAAAAGTAAAAGCTTCGTTTCCTAGATAAGTGTACTGGTCAAGCTGTATAGAAAATTTAGATAATTTTAAGTACTCACAAAAAGAATTTTCTACGCACTGAGATATTTTGTTAATCCTTCTTTGTACATTATTATTACTCCGTGGAATTCTCATTACAATGTTAAAAGCTGGTTTGTGCAACCCGGTGAGTATTATCTCACTTACAGCTAGTAAAATAAGTTCTTCAATAGTGTGAGGCTTACCGGACTTTGTAATCATGTATAGAAACTATGAGAAACATGCAATCCATCGTCACCTCGCTTAGATGTCGTCCCTATAAATTGTTGCAGTGACGGTGTTTTCAGATTCTTTGACTGTTTGAAAAATAGTTAAATCTTTATCTTTTTTGTCACTATGGATTTTTATCAATTGTTCGTTAAGCTTGGAATGTTTCATTGAATCACTTGTTACAGTTTTATTTCATAGAAGACACATAGGTAAAGTGCAATTTCCTGGTGAAGAAATAAAGACATACTTCAAATATTCAACACTGTATTTCCGTTTTTTTTTTTTTTTTCGAATCATTCATACTGTTATCCCTTAAAAAGGGAACAAAAGATATAAGAAAATTTGTAAATCAACTGTTTAATGTGTTACAAACCACTGTTAATAATTATAAGCACCCACCTTTATTTATAATTTATTTAGGACGTAAAAATCGCTACTATTTTAATACTACTTAATTTCCATAATAATAAAAGCCTATCACAATTTTATTATTTTATGTTCAACCTCACGTGGACCCCCTGACGTTGTTCAGGGACTTCTAAATCAGTTTTTATTTTTCACGGACCCCCTGAATGGTACCTCGGACCCCTGGGGGTCTATATGGACCACTTTGGGAAATACTGGTTTAAGTAAAAATCAGCAAATTTAACTTACTTGTACTATTAAGTTTCTTTTGTAATTATCTCTTTTTCATTTAACGTTTGTATTGAAAAGATAAAAGTGCTATTTTTTAAACTATTATTTTGTTTTGTATTTCCATTGCTTTTGTATAAAAATTACATGCTAATTTAGGTTTAAATGAGGCCTAGTTGAAGATTTAAAACTAAAAGTAAATATTTTCTGTCATTTATACTTATAAAAAAAGTATGCATGTCATTTTTAAAAAATTCGAACAATCTTTTTCACAAAATTTGGACAATCTTCCAAGGAAAAATAAAAGTAATAACAAAAGAGTACGAATTTCTTTTAAACTTCCTAAATACTACTGGTTTCAGTCGCTCTTTTATAGTAATGTTTTATTACTATTGCATTTTAACTATGTTTTTTGTTGTGAACGTTAATTTTATTTAGTACAAAACTGACAGATAATTAATATTATTGTTATTGAAAAAATGTCATTAACACGCATAGTTTCAATTTAAAAATAAAATAGGAAATATGATTTATAGCGTAGGCATTCATTTATTAAAGACACTTTTGTAGACCGTCAATGAATGCAAAGCAAAAATTTTGTTTTTGTTAAGACTAGTAATTTCTATAAATGTATAAAAACAAAACCTTAAAACATTTTCGCTTGATTTAGGCACATAATAAAAAGCATCATTGAAACTCATTATAAAATTTTTAATATTTTTTTTTTCTAACCAATTTTATTTTCAATGAAAAGTCCTCTTGAACTGTTTGAAATTTTCTTTCTTTTTTTCTATTTTCAGAATATTGATTGTATCTTTCATTTATTTAGGTACAAAATTATTTATTCCATTTCAACAGTAGCGGTTCTTTTATAAACGATGGGATGGATAAAAATGTTTGTTTATCGGCATTCAGGAAGAAAAGTGAAACATTTCATTCTCGATAAATCTATTGAAATAAGAATTTAGAACAAGTAAATAAAACTTGTCATTAAAAGCTATTTTAAAAACAATTATTTTAAAAATTTAAATTGTAAATTTTTATTCAAATGTGCAGACGATGTTTCATTTGTTCTTATTTACCAATGCGGTCATTGCACGTCGTATATAGAGGGAAGACAACTTCTATCTTTTTTCATATTTAATTTCTTTATCTCTTTTCGCAAACTATGCTTCAGACGATTTTAACAACTTTTTTATGTTTCTTTAATCCACTTATTGAAAAAAGTAGCCTCCTATTTCTAATGTTTCACTAAAGGAAACTGATAACACTATTCGTTTTATTGTTCCAAAGAGTTAATGCTTATAATACATAAACAGAAAATGGATTCTTCAATTAAATTCTGTTGTTTACCTTGTGCATGATCTAACTGTATGAAACCTAAACGAGTTTAAAGAGGAACTGGTAATTTTTTTCAAAGAAGCACAACGAAAATAAATAAACTATTTAAAAAAAATCTAAATGAGCTCACAATTTCAACTTGTTAGAAATGTTACATTTACATTATGTGTAAATGATTTCTTTTTATATTCACATTCGTTTTGAATGTTTGGATGATTTATGGAACAAACTATTCCTACAAAATAATTTTTTCTCAAACAGTTTATTACCATTAACAAAACTTTTTGAAAAAATTGTAGATTTTTTTCTTTTTATCTTTAGCATGCCTGCAAAATTACCTTCAAAAACTGTTTGGAGAAAAATTCGAATAATTTTTCAGAATGATCTACCATAATTTATTATTATTTTTTAAAAATTCTTTTAAACTTTTTTTTTTTTTTTTTTGCAAGTTCATGTTTTAAAATAATTGAATAGGAATTACCAACTACGAAATGTTCATTTGTTCAAAGCTTGACATAAAACAATTTTTTCGTTGGATAAACTTTCAAAAAATTAAAAGTTACCTTTAGTCGAGTTCTATTTCAAACTTTAAATTAATTCAAAAAAAAAAATAAATAAATGAAATAGAAATAGCCAATTTGTAAGAAACAAATTTAGAAAAATAAAACGTTCATTGAAAGTTAATTTGACATGGTGTCTATTTGTATTTTAGGATAGGTATCATATTTTTACAATGATTACTCAATATTTTTATTATATGTTATAAGAAATGCTGTTGTTCTCATCCTATATAATACATAGTATATCCTGCATTGGTATAGAAGCTCTTTCGACAAAAAATATGTATATTATAAAGAAATATGTTTTTGGCGTTGTTCCATCTCCCGTCCAACACACAGAGCAATCTCTCGATCATTTCCGGCAGTAACATATTTGTGACAGTGTTATGGAACTCTTTAAAAAACTATAATTTTCGACAAGAGATGCCCATAGAATGCGAGATATTTGGACCTTCTACTCGAAATGAGAAACATAATATTTACTTGCACGTAGTTTTCGATTATATAAACATGAAGAAGCGGAATCTTTTAAAATGAGCACATTACATTTGTTCTTTATTTTGGCTAGAGTGTTGTGCATTTGGGTTTGCAGTCCAATTTTCAATTGATCTTTAGACCTTGTAAACTTCGCACTTTGCTATTTTTACCGTTACAATGTCGTAGCGTTAAAATAATTTAACTAAATTTAAAATTGTGCAAAAATGTTTTTTAAAAAATAAAATTTATGTGAAAAAAGTATGTCAATAAAAAATATATACAGTATATTTTTTATATACTCTACAGTACATTATTAAAGAATAGGTTCATATTTGGCGGTTTTATAGACTTATGGTTTGATAGCAAATAATAAAAAAATAATAATAATAAAAAAAAAAAAACCTGGTCAGGCGAAATAAACTCTCGGCTTCAGTGATGCACTCGTTGTTTACAATTCCCGTCGCGAAACGGTTTTCTATTTTTCTATTGACACAGAAAATAATCAGCCTTTTTTATCATTAATAAGATTGCCGAAAAAGTGCAAGCAAATATACGAATTTAAGCAACTGAGAACATCCATTTAAATTTAATAAACATCAAGTGTTCCCAAATTAAACTTACTATTTATAAACTCAGATAATGTTAAACGGCAGCGTATTTTGATTTCATTAATGGAAAGTAACATAAATAAACAGTTGAATCCCATTACCGAACCGTTACTTCAATATAAACGTTAATCAGTATTTTTAAGGTATCAAGGACATCAAGTATTGCGATATCTTAAATGCTTCCCTTACAAAGGTCGAGAAAGCATTCTTAAACCTTTTGTGCACGTAGAACTAAAGAATCTTTTCACACACCTCAAAATCCTTGAGAGAACATTCAATTTTAAACAAAAGAGAATTAACAATACGATAATTGTATGCAGGCATGTTAGATTGTAATAACGTATTTTTTAAAGAAATTACTGAAGTTTCAAAAAGTAAATGTTTTCAAACCTATTAGGAAGAATATTACATTAGATATTATAGTTATCTGATGTTGGGTGACAACACTAATTTATATAATTAGTTTCTCAGAAATAAAAAGAAGAACCTAATAGGGTAAATAGACTGTTACACATTTAAGCAAACTTTTATTATAGTAGATGAAGTAAAAACTAACATTTTGAATTTGCATGGTGCATTAATTCTATACATTATAAGAAAGAAACTTTATGTTTCCTGTCACAAAATGTGTAAAAATCAGATTTCAAGTTTTAACTTTAAGGAATTACTGGGAAATTTTATTCAGAAAACTTCTACAATGAAACATGTTAAAATTGACTTTGACTTACACAACAAACCAACAAACTTCACATTAAAACAATACAAAACTTACGCAAATTATCTCTCCTAGAAAGAAAATTTTAAGGATAGCTTTTTCAGTCCCTCCCATGAGTAGATAAATTTTAAAATTACTCTAACGGAAAAATCGGAATTGTAATATGATTGGTTTAACCATAATATCGGAATTCTAAAATATAATACGATATAAATTTGGCGCAAAACTTAATAAAGATTCAAAGTGATATTTCAGTTTAAGTGAAATTACAGTATGGTGCTGTTAAGAAGTAATATGGCATGATTCAAGTATAACACTATTCGCGATCGCAACGAACTATAGGGGGCGTTGTTGTATGAGACGAATACCTGCGATTTCTATATGAACAGTCACTCAGTTACTCTAGGGACGTCTTTAATGTAGCATGTAGCATTGTAATGTTCCTTTTTTTATTGTGGCTTATTAAATTTAAAAAAGAAAAATGTTTGATATTCTTTCTTATGCAAGCGAAAACAAAATGGTATCTCTTTTTTTTAGAGAAGGAACATCCAAAACACATCGGAAAAATATTTGTAAATAAACAGGAAAAAAAATGTATCTTCTTATTGGAGTTAAAACCGAATGCCTGATCGAGAAATAGTTTTAGTAAATTTAATGATATAACATAAAAGGCCCAATTAAATTTTACATTCCATAGTTTTAAGAATCATATTACTTCAAACATTAAAATAAGCAAAAAGTATACATAAGCCTCATAATTTTATATAATTTAATTTTGTAAAAAAAATTCTTTTTGACAACAATTTTTATCAAAATATTATAAGTTTCAATAAAAATCATTATTTAGAAACTAAAAAACGTGAAATGAAGAATGCTTACGAAAAGAAAAAAACAATTCTAAAAATTCCTCACATTAAAATAAAAAAACTTTCATGTTTTTTGTTTCTATTCATAATCGGAAGTAGAAAACCATTCTATAGAAAATTATCATCAAATAATCCTGGATATCATATTTTAGATTCTTTGTTGCCTTGTTGTTTGCTGATTTTTGACGCCATTTTTTAGTGCTACGAAAATGCGTCTTTGGGATTTGCCAAAAATGGAACAAGATGCAATTTTATTTTTTCAGGAGCAAAACATTTTACCAAAAAAAAAAAAAAAAAAAAAAAAAAAAAAAAAAAGGAAATGTGCCAATTCTCATGACATGAAAATTTATTATGGTAAACGTACGTTTTGAAAATTTAATTTCATTTGGAATTTTATTTTATTAGAGTTCATATGGCGACAACACATCAGGTGAAAGAAAATAGAGTTTGTTTTGAATCTATGTTAAACTCTATATCGACCCATTTTCCACTGAAATCCGATTGACTACTTTGATTTTAAATAAAGTGTTTTGAATTTTGAAAGGGTTTTGATTTTAAATAAAGTATTTTATTTTATGATTTGTCTCAAAAAGTTTAGGTGTAAATTGGCGGCACTTAAAAACCGTCAAATCTGTAGTTGCGGTGGCGTTAATACGTAAGTATCGAAATTTTATTCCATACTTTTCTGAATTATATTACTTCAAACATTAGAATATGCAAGAAATATACATAAACACATAATGTTATACCATTTAATTTTTCAAAACAATTATTTTTGCTAAATTTTTTATCAAAATATTTAAAGTAAAAAACGTAAAATAAAGAATTCTTAGCATTCTTAGGAATTAGGATTCTAGAAATAAAAAAAAAACGATTTTAAAAATTCCTCATATTGAAATAAAACACTTCCATATTGTTTCTTTTTTTATTCTTATAGTTCTTAATCAGACGTAAAAAACAATTCTGTAGAGAACTATCATCAAATAAGAAAAAAAAAATAATTACAAGAAAATTTTTTATTATAAAAATCATAACAATTGCCTGGTTTATAAATTTGGAGAATTCCAAAATGAAATGTACAAAATGATACTTGTAAGATCTCGATATGAATTTTAATATGTTGCTTGAAAACAGAATAGCTGAATTCTAGTTGAAATTATTCTTTCAAAACTAAAAAATACTTACCAAGGAAACGATAAAAAGTATTAATAATCAGCACAAATGATACTATTTCAAGTAATACGGATAATACTTTATTGTTGTTTTCTTCTACTTTATTGTTGATACAAAAATATATACTATTCTATAAAGAAGAAGAATATTTTATAACTATTACAGTTCTGTACGTTCTGAATTCACATTTATTCATTGGAATGAAGAAAGCAATGCTGACTTCACTTTAATTTGTAATGAATTGAAGACAGAAGAAATGTATTTTACCATAATGCACACATCTGAACAGTATGCAATACCGAAATCGGAAGTTATCAGTTGAAAGTTTGTTGATCATAGAAGTTAAAAATTGAGGAATTTTTCTTGAAATGTTTGGCGTGCTCTGTTTCTGAATGATTTACCAATATTCTGGAGAATTTTTTCAAGTTCTTCGCCCTTTCCCTTAGGAAAATTTTGCTTCGTATTTGCTGCTAAGAAAATGGCGTTTGATTCTGCCAATGATTTTGATGGAACTAAATAAATTAATGTCTGATATTTTCAGGCTCCCGCTAAATGGGGTACTCGAGCGTTGCGATCGCGAATACTGAAGGCGAAGTAAAACGATAATGTTCAACACGACCCAAAATTTTAACGTTATAATAGTTTTAAGTATAGACATTAAAATGGAGGAGAGAACTGTATCCTCAACTAGAAGACAAGACGATTATTTTGTTCAGGAATTAGTTACTTAACCAAAAAACTCATATTTTAAAAACTGGACGAAGTTACTATTGTAATGGTTTATGGTACTATTTTGTTACATATCATATTTAGTATATCTGTAGTGTATGTATGCGAATGATAAATTTTTGTAATGCTTTGATAATTATCTTTCAGAAATAGGGTTGTTTAAATAATTAAAACGGCAATAAAAATGACATGATATGTTTATCGTGATTAACTTTTTTTTTTTGAATGTCCTATGCAGTTTTTTTGAAAAGATGTTTGCAGAATTTTTTTAAAATTAGAAATTCCTTACCCCTAATAATTTGTCCCTGATTAAGCAAGGTCTTCATACTTTTTGTTTACTGATTGCCCTTGTTTCAATAACAGGAAATGATAAATAATAATTCAAAACCAGTAATAAATCAATTCCTAAGTATGCTTAAGAATATTAATTTTATTGAAGCAATTTCAATTTTATTTCATTCAATAATCTTGCTTTTACACAACACAAGTTTTAGTTCATATCTAAACAAATAGTTGGTCATTAATAAACTAAGGGGGCTAAGTTCCCTGTTCTCTGCCGCTTACCGGCCCTAATGAATATTTCGCTACTATTATTGTTTCTTGACGTAATACGAAAGTTGAAGTTTTATACTTTCAAAGTATATGCACCAAAAAGAATTACATATGCTTGCGTTTGAGCCTGCCCCCTTCTCATGTTCAAACATTTCCTTGATGATTTGATTAAAATGTATTTGTAAACAAAAATAATTTTGCTCATCAATAATTTTTTAATATAACATTTAAAATTAAAGGTATTTTGTTATTACGAATTTGATGAGAATTTAATATTTTCTTTTACCATACAGGGAGATATATTAAACGCAATTTGTGAATGCATCCCATTGTGCATGAAGCTGATCGAATCTCTTTCACTGTAATTCATAATACTATATTTAAATGTTTGCTCCAAAAAATAACAGTTACAAAAATGGTTAATAAATTTAGACATCGCTTTAAATTAGTCTATCATAAAATGTAGCGTATTAAAGTAATATATCATAGAATTAAATTATAATAAAGAAACAAACTCTTTGAATTTTAAACTCGTAATTTAGAAAACAATCAAAAACGTAATAATAGCAGAGTAGAATAAGAAAAAAATAAATATTACTGGTATATATCTTAAAATTATACAAATTTCTAGGGGCTGCATTCTAACTTTGGTACCCGGTTTTGCACAAGCGCATTGCTTAAAAATTACATTTATTATTCCCAATCTATTCCTTACTCATTTATCATTACGTAAGGACAGTTCGGTGATCATTTATGCTTATCTGTATTATTTGAAGGGAAAGTTAAAACTGATTTTTGAATTTTTCAATGTAAATAAAAAATAAAGATAATACAGTGCTGGAAAAAAGTATAAGAAGAAAGTGATAAGGACTCTTACATGGTTTTATTTTATAATATAGCCATAGATTACGACATAATAAAATCAAAACCTAAATGAAATTATTAGCGAAATGCATCACGCATTACTTTATGTGTCATGATGAAATTTTAACATAAAGTAAATGGGGAAAAAGTATAATGTCGGTGGAATTATTACATCAATAATCAATGTGAGATCCTTTCGATTACATTTATCAATCACGCATTCATGGACTCAGATAAAAGTTCGTAAAATGCTGGTATCAGTATTGTTCTAAGACATTTTGATTGTAACAATCAAATCCGACTTGCTCTTGAATGGTCTGCCAGATCTGTGAACGTCACTTATAAATATGCCTCAAAGATTTTCTACCGGATTCAGATCTGAACAACGAGATGGCCATTCTAGGAATTTAACCTCATTTGCTTTCATTCAAGTTTTAGTTGAATATGAAGGATAGACATCTGCATTGTCCTTTAAGAAGATCCAGTCTTCGAATATTATAAGAGGAGCAACAGGCAATAAATTATCTTCCAATATATCCTGATACAGAATTGAATTAATTTTAGTTTGTATAAATGGAGTTGTACTGCCTATTGTAAAAGTGGCCCGAACCATAACAAACCCACCACCTAATTGACGTTAGGAAAATAAGGAAAATTTACTGCCATAGAAGTTTGGTAATTTTACTGCCATAGCTTTCCTGGGGTAACTATTCTTAGACGTTTCTTGCCATTTGAGAACCCCTCAAGGCCATATATTTAAAAACTAAAATTCTATCTCATTCGCTTTCCATTAAATGAGTTCCCCTTGGCATTGTATTGCTCGCGACCGACATTTATTAAACTCGGATTTGCTTCCTCTACTGGAGCAGTTTTCTTGCCTGTTCAATATCTGACAATGACGTAATAAATATCGACTTCATACTTTTATTCAAATTGTTTTTCAAAGATTATATAAATTTCGCGATGATTTAAACAATAGGCGTAATTAAGACTAAAATTGTGATGCAAAGCAATTAGACTCTACATTTGCAAGTAGAAAATAAATTTGCATATTCAGCCATAACAGTGGTGTTTCATACTTGGCAACTTTTTTCCAGCACTGTAATAATAATAAACAAATAATCATTAAGAAAGGCATTTTTAGCATTTAATAAATGAAGAAACATTCTGGAGCATCTTCCTAGGTAAATATAGTCCCCAAAATTTTATACCGGGCAGTCGCCCCTAAATCTAAAATAAAACAGTACTGGATATACCGGTAAATGTATACCGGGCAGTGACACTTAACCCTAAAAATTATCTGTGTGGATTTTGCTGCCTGGCAAATTTATAACAGGCAGCGCACTTTAAAAAAAAAACACTTATATGCCGTAAAGAAAGAAGTGTATGTTGCAGAGCAACTACATAAAATGCAAAGGCATTTGACCTTAAAAAATATCCGTGTAGGATATATCGTGGAGTCGCACTTTAACTTAAAAACATCATAGGATATACCGAGCAGTGGCACTTAACCTAAAAAAAATATCAATGTAGGGTATGCCGGGGAGTGGCACTTAACCTTAAAAAAACATGAGTGCAGAAATTACTAGGCAGTGGTACTTAATCTTAAAAAAACATGAGTGCAGAAATTACTAGGCAGTGGTACTTAACCTTAAAAAAACATGAGTGCAGAAATTACTAGGCAGTGGTACTTAACCTTAAAAAACATTAATGTAAGGTATGCCGAGTAAATGCAAATCGGGTATTGTTAATTAACCATAAAAACATCTGTTTAGAGGGTATACTGGAACCGTATTCATTTCTATGTCATCATTAATAATTTGGAAAATTATAGGACTGTCCGTATTCAAAAAATCATTTTTCAAATTCCCGCCATCAATATTAATAGAACGTTTATGAAAAGTGTAATAAAAAAAAACTAAAAAAAACAATACAAATAAGAAGAGTAAAAGCGAGTTAAAAAAAAAAGGCGATCAAAACAGTATTTTAAAAATCGCTGTAATGAGACCGCTTTTTTCCCTTTATTCCAAATCTTCATATTATCTAAGTACCAAAGTTAGAAAACGGGCTTTAAACATTTTACTAAATTAAGGATGCGAAAATATTTCATAGGAAAACGATATCTTTATGTCTTATGTTAATTTTATCCTGGGGATAACCAAAAGTATGTGGAAATCAATATAGGAAAACAGGATCTTACAATGTGATTTTCCGGCTAATAAATATGCACCGAAAACAACGGAAAATTGTGCTAAAAACAATCAGTTTTTATGTTACATAGAAATTTATTGCACGTATTTGAGAAGGCTGAATAAAGTAATTTCTAATTCAGTAACGCTTTGATAGCTTTTGGGCGATGAACTTGAATGCCTTCTTCGTCATGTCAACGATTTTATTAAATATTGTGACATCATCATTGGATTTTTTATGTATAGCTAGATTCGCTACATCTCATTATCGAAGTAATGTCACAGAACTCTATTTTGTAGCTGTCAAACAAAATAAGTTTTTCATATTTAGTATTTAAAAAAATTGAAACAACAACCAAGATGTAAAAAGAAGAAAAAAATACATAGCTCGCGATCCACTAGCAACATGTGTTTCAGAAACTCTAAATCAGAAGTAGGGAGTAGTTCATAAATAAATTCAATTTTTTTAATCTTGTGAGTCGCAATAGAAGATTATGGAACAAAATTTAATTTTGATCACTAATTTAAGAGAAAGTAGGTATCAAGTGATATTTTGGAGAAGAGCGAATTTAGTTTTAAAATCTGATTTGGCCATCTGAGAATTTTTTTTACCAGCTGTAAGATAAAATAGTCATTTACGAGTTCTTTGATGTTGCAAGATTTTGTAAAAATAATGTTAGTTTTCAAAAAATCCATCAAAATACCAGTTAAATTCTTTTTCAATAAGCTCCGAGGGAATTGTTTTAAATGCTAGACTAAACAATTCTTTTGATTTACTAATGCATTAATATTTATAATAATAAATGGTTTCACAGATATAATATATGGCACAAAAATGTACCAAAACCATCGTTCGGAAATTAAATATTCAAAATAGAAACTAGGGGTTGCCAAACCATAACATGTAAAGTTTTGGTGACCGCGATTGAATTCGCAAAATCAAAGTGAAAGAAAAGAAAAATAAATATCTTGCTATGAAACAAATCATCTTAAAAAGTATCGATACTTTAAAGAGGAAAAAAATGTGCATGTTTCCCACGCTGTTCTGTCAATTTTCCCCCCCTACTAGTGCCTTGCTCTACTGCTCGAAGCTTGACTTTTTTCCATTTTAATAATGAAGCAAATTTCTTATTGATCAGCATAAAGAAATATTATGCAAATAGTAAATACAATGTTGTAAGAAATTTTTGATTAATTATAATTTTTTGTAGATAGTCATAAAATTGTTAATAAGTAATTATAAAAACTATTATATTTATATTTTTTAAATTCTCTCAATTTTTTTAATTAGCCTAAGATCAATTAAGCGTTTCTAAATGTATAATAGTATTGGCAATTTTTTTTTTCGATTTCTTAATGTAGATGGAAATTAGACTATTCGAAGATTATTATTAGAAGAATATATTTTTTATTATAGAAAATCAAAGGAATTAAATAAAATGTTACTAACCGCTAAAAATATTTTAATACTTTAAATTTATTTTCAATTTCTATATTTTTCTATCGAAAAAAAAATTTCCTTATTAGGAAGTAGGGTGGGAACTATTACTAAAAACGACTTTTACGATCAATGCAGTGAAACTAATCTGTGAAAGATAAATTATTTTGATGGGCATTTTTAGATTTTCAAAACAAAGTGTGAAAATACAGAAGAATTTTCTGTGCTTTCTTCCATTTTTAATTTTTACTAATATTAAAATCTAAACACAATTCCCAAATTATAATTTTTTTTGAATGATCAGAGCTTCAGCATGATTAAAGTTTGAAATCTGGTGAATATAAATAGGCTCTCCATATAGATAAACTATTAATATTTAAGAATAAAGTATAGTTATTTAATATGAAGTATGAGTACAAGTGGTCATAGACTCATTAAATGCTTTAAACAAGAATTATGTAAAGTATTATGTTATCCTGGCAGTTCAAAACTTTATCTAATTAAATATTTAAATAATCATGTCAAAAATATATGTTAAGTATCATTATTTCAGAGTATGCCGACAAATGTTGATTAGCAGGTACTGAGGGCTGGGAAATGAGAAATAAAAGTAAAAAAATACTTTTTTTTAAACTATCATCATTATCCTGAATGTTGACATTCGACAATGTAAAAGCGTAATAATGATATTAAGTAATGATTGCCATTCATTTAAGCAACTATAAGACTGCTGATATTCCCTATATATATATATATATATATATATATATACAGTGATCGAGCTGGCCACTCCATACGCAGAATTGTTTGCTGCTGAAGACAATCTCCCACGATGCGATCCCAATACGGCGTTGCGTTATCGTTTTGTTGCACGAAATCATCACCAACTTCACCAGTATAAAGGTGCACATAAACATTGCTCATATTAGAGAAAGACATTACATAGGAGCATCTATTGTAATGTGGAGATAGCATGATGTATTGTCTTTATCTTGTTCCATCTATACTTTGACTTGACTATGGCATGTAAGCCGTACGTTGTAATGAACATAGAAGCCTGTGTGCGTAGCAATAAATAAATAAACGTACACAGGATTACGGTGGGATTTTACCTCCTCGCATCCTATTAAGGATGTTTGGACAGCACTGATGTGAAACAGTTAAGCTATCGATTTAGTTTTGCTCGTCCTGGCATTTGTACATAGAATGTTGGTGGATGTTAACTTATAGCTTGCATAGGAAATAAAACAATTAACTGACACGAAACAAAGTAATCTAACTGAGGATTTTTGTGTCAACTCAAAGTTACTAGTACTGCTAAAATTACCGACTTTTCGTAAAATTACAAAAACTGACCACATTTATTATCAATTAGTATAGTAATAAAAAATCATATTTTATTGTTAATTTTTTCAAAAAGTTATTATTAAAAAATTTTATTGTCTTCGGTAAAAATTATCTTGCTTTTTGGTGTTCCCAAAAACAAGGTTAATTTTGCCATATTCTGGTAGTTTTGATTATGTATTCCTTTTCGGTGTGGAATAAGAATAAGAACGAAAGTTCGGATGCAAGGAATCTTATTAACATAATTGTATGTCAGAAGAAGGAAGTTCAATATGCAACTAAAAAATAAAAAAGGAGAAATGTATAACCTTTAATGTTGAAAAATAATTAACTTCTATATACACATGCAACATATATGCATATATGTAGTTGTTAGGTTATAAATTTTGTACGACTTGCAAACTATTGTTGCAAATATATTAAGACTTAACAAATATATCAAAAACAAACATTGGAGTTCGCAAAACGTGTTGGTATTATTTGCACAAACGATTATTTGCATATATAATTGAATTCATATTATTATTATTATATTATTATATTCATATTATTATATATTAATATTATTGAATTCATAGTATTATTTGCACAAACGATTGTGTACTTTTAAAAGTACTTTACCAATGTCATGCTTCGGATAAAAAATTAGTTTAAACCAATAGAGCCTAGGTTTTGTAAAATTTGAAAGCTAAATTTAGCATATTTTAGAAAAAAGTAAAATTAATGATTATGTAAAATAGTTCTTAAAAAGTAATTCAGTAATTTAAGACAACGTCAATCATGTAATAAAAAAATAATAATAAATATGTTTTTCTGTTAGTATTCTTGAATTTCGTAAGTCAACATTTTATCAAATTATAAGCATATTATTTATTCATGTTACAAAAGATAAATGTTTCATTTATTTTTGAAGTGAAATTTATTATATGAGGGTAAAACTGTAAGTTAGACTAGATTTTACTCATTAAAATCAAGTAAAAGTCTGTTTACCTTACAATTCAAAAAAGTATTTTTTATATTGAAAATGAATTTTTTATGTTTAATTGTTATTTTAGTGAATAAGATGAGTATCAAATGCAATTTTTCTGTTTTATTTATTTAAGATTCAAAGATAATCAGAGAATGATTTGTAAATTTTAAAAAAAAAATTAATAAAATAAAAATATCATTTATTTGCAATCATGTTTAAAAGAATAAATTTTCATTTAAAATTTTTGGTCATGTTAATTTAAGAACTACGGTTTTCATTGCAATTTAATAGAATGTTTTTGAAGTATAAAATAATTTTGAAAGCTTTTAAATATTTATTAAAGGTACGATAAAATTGAATAGAAGGAAAGATATTTTACTTGTAAATTTATTCTACCATAAAATCGTCTGGACAATATTGTTCGAATTTATAATTTCCTGTTTGGCAACACTCTTCACTTTTTTTCTGTCTCACTTTAAAAATAAGACGATTACTATTTCGGGTCATGGTTACGATGATAGAAGGAAATAGAACAATTTCCCGTGATAAAATATTTTAGGGAGCGTGTTTCAAGAATTTATAAGTGAGTTTTGTAGTAGTTCACTATACTTACACTTAATTGCATGCAATATATTAGAATTTATAAATTCATTTATATTCTAAATTACTTATATTTAAATATAGTATATATTAAATATTTAACTGATTCTCTCAAATGTTCAATTTTAATTTTTCAATTCAAATTTCTCAAATGTTCCGCATTTAGTTAACAGCTTGGTCACCTTTCAAAAGTATTTTGTGCAACATGCAAGCTTTAAAGGTAACCAAGCTGAAAGGTGCCCAGAACAATTGTATTTAAATATTTTAATTCGTCAACATCCCTCCAATCTTAACACCTTAATTAATATTAAGCAATAAGTTAACCAATTTAAGTTATTTTCTGTTACTTGGTCCTTGTGGGAATACGTCAATTTCAATTTTAACTAATTGTCTGCGATATTGTCAAAGTTCTTTAAGTATTGAATTTCAGTGACAATTTAAAATCTCTCCCGCAGCCATTAAATCACACAAACAGAGTTCTGTCGGCAGCAGTAATAACAGAAAGTAAAATTAAAAAAAAAATAATAATAAAAGCTTACGCAGAAGGTTAGCATGATAAGATAGAAAACTTATTTCTGCTGGTAGTACTTCTCGGTCCATTTATATGTATGCTATCGCTCGAAAAAGAGAAGCTCCGTCACCAATAATTGGTATGAAAGTATGCGACACCATTTATGCTTAAAATTTCTTCCGCCATTTAAGAAAGAATCAAATCTAAATAATTACTTCGTAACTAAATTTTTAATTCTACAAAAATGTTAAATTATTCCGAATAAATATTTAACGTGTTACGAACTATTCAACACTACTTTAATAATTACTTAAGACTACTTAACAAAATGAATAATTTAAATCTGATTTTTATTGCGGTCTTATTTATCCGGGTATTTACCATTTTCCTGAATGAACCTTTTGTTGCCACAACATCTTGCATTACTACCTGTAGCGATAAAGTTTGTCAACTATTTTTTTTTTTTTTTTATTCTTTGTAAAGGACGTACTCAAGAGTTCGTTCCGCTGATGATTTTTATTGTTAATGAATTCACCATGGCGAGCGCCGCGATTCCAGAATGCTTTTAAATTTTTATTCATGTTTATTTTAGAATAGTTCTGTATCATTCAATATCCTTGAATAAATGAGTGATTCATTTTTGTTTGTGAAATGAGAATTCGTTAAGTCAAACTAAACTTAGATTGTTCCTATAATTGATACGTTATGAATCTGCATATTGTATATTTTCAATATGTGTATTTGAATCTCCGTTAAGATGTAGTGGAATTTTTAAATACAAAAACGTAAATAGGGTCCGAACAGCCTAAGTAAAATAATAAATGATTACAAAAACTCTTATTTTCATAGACTTTTTTCTTCTTCGATAAACGATTTTTTTTAAAAATTGAGAGCAAAAAATTTTTGGATTTGTTTAAATAGTTCCATACATATTTCAATTAAATTAATATTAAGAAAACCAAAGTTTCAAACGTTTTCCTGATTAAACTGTAGATTAAACCTTTCTGATTAAAATATTTTTGAAATTACAGATACTTGATGATTTTAATGGTCAAAAATCAGCATATTTTGAAGGAAAAAAGTTTCTTTTTAAACAGCACGTTTTGTAGTACTACCTTAAAATATCGTATTTGTAACTTTCACGTCTTCGTAACTTAAAATCTCTTCTGCCTGAACTAATTAGCATATTTAAGACCAACCCTCGAACCACTACGTAAAACGTGAACGGCTACTATCAAAAGTAAGGGGAATTCTAATTAATAAATCAAAAATTAATAAAAGTGTTGCTACAATACTTTACGATACTCAAAAGTACTTTCGTGTATTTTGGGTCATTAACCTACGGCTTTTGTCACCCCATCTGTGCATGCTATAGACTAGAGACAAAGTTGAGCCTCCATAATCACCTCAAAGGTTTATCCCGTCTCAGATATTTTGTAGCCTAAAACGTTCCCGAGTATTGTGGATATTTTAATGGTGAGTAACATAAGAATTGCACCAAAGGCAAAACTAGCACGCTCTCAAATAAAAATAACGAAGAAGAAGATTCATGATTAAAACCAACGTCAACAAGCTTTAATAGCAGAAAAGTGTCTTCTGTCTAAAAATATGTAGCTTAGAAGAAAATAAACTCATCAATACAATAAAATTAAAAAAATTTTGAAAGAAAAATTTAATTACCAATCAAAATGAAGTTCGTAATAATTTCTTAAAGTGCATTCAGGATACAAGATGAGACTCAAATAATAAGATATGCCATAATAGGTTACGGGTCGAATTTCTTAACTTTCTTATAATTTTTCTTTGTCAGAAAAACTACTAGGGTTAATTCAATTACATTTTTACATGTTACTGATTTATTTCTGAGGCAACCGTTTTATTAAAGGCAAACAATCGGGAAAAAATCTTAAATTATTACTTTCTAAGAGATAAATTGTATCAGTATATGATGGACGCTGGGTTTCCTCAGGCAGTAATTCTCAGCACATTTGAAAGTTGAAATATAAGAGGACCACAGAAATTAATACTCCGTGAGATCGAAAATTAAACAAAAACAACATAATACAAAAGACAATTTCCAACTGTCTAGCCTCCTAGATTTTGACCCCATCTTAATGAATTCACTCCTCAGATTTATTCTTTACACCCTTATTAGTGTCTAGGGTGATGACGGACTTTTGAAATCACGATCTTGAAAGAGTTTTATTCTATTTCTTGGAGTCTATTGTCATCCGTGGAGACACTGCCAGTGCCGCTCTACTTGACGAAATATGCAAATTTTCAGGCGGATTTTCGAATTCGCCACTCACGTGTGTTCGATTTAACAAACAAAAACTCTACCGTTTTCAAGGTTGTAGCCATTTAATCGTGTGCAAATAAGGAATTTCCATACTCGCGTGCTGTTTCCCATTTAAATACTTCCTATTTTATTTCATAAATTCTAATTTATTTTCTAAAAAATTCCATTCAATTGATAAAAATTTTATACAATGAATTAAAAACTGCTACTTTTTATTAATCGAATACGTGTAAAACCAACAAATCCGAGCATTGTATTACTTTAAGATGTCATTGAGAGTCAAAGCTGCTTAGTTAATTTTCATTCACCGTGTATTATAAATTAAATTAAATTTATATTTGAAAAAAGTTAGTTTACAATTTATGAAGGCTGACAAATTCAAAAGCACTTCGAAAAGTTTGCTTATTTTCAAAAGTTGCATTTTTTTCTTCTTTGTTTAAAAAAATTAAGTACATTACAATAAATCACACGTCTTGCTTTTGCCCACTGCAACTCACGTTGCTTTTGCCTATTAATGCAATAAAATTTGCCTTTAATGCAATAAGAGTAAAATATAAAAAAATTTCAAAACATAAAAACTTCAGTACTTGCTAAACTTAGTAGAAAAGCAGGGGAAACTTGCTAGAAAAGAAGTGTGTCGGAATTTTCGGTGGTTAGCGAGCGACAGGGATCATTAAGTGAGATTTTCTGATTATAAAAGAAATATTAAGAAGATTGTACCGAAAAAAATTACTTTCTCCATTAAAAGAGGTGGAACAAAATCCCTCTGATGCTACGAGAAAATAATATTCAAACTGAGAATTATTAATAGTTATTTTAAAATAATAGTTTTTATTTCTTTTCCTTTATATGCTGATTTTATTTTATTTATTGAATTATTATGTATGTTAACAGGAAAATTAGACATAAAGTCATATCCGTATAGACTTTATTATCGTTTAAATTTTAAAATTCAACAAATATAATTTGAATGAATTCATAAAACTTGTTATTTATTATTCATTTTTTATTAGGTTTTTTATTTCATTTATTAATTCTTAACTACTGAAACTATATTTTTATTTTAAAGCACGATTCTCAGAACATTTATTTTTTATCTCGATCCGCTGTTCAACGATATTTCTTGATTACTAAATTATATATGATTCGATTCATTGAATAGTGAAAAATTATGTCTTCTTCTCAGCTGCAAATAAATTTTGTTTCTTTTTATAATTATTTATTAAATGGTTTATTATTTTATTTATTGACTGAAATAAACGTAAGCCATTCCCGCAACTGCCCTTTGTGGGTTAATGCAGGTTAAGGCTCCACAATGTGGAAATTGCTGATTGTGGCAATGTGGTGAGCATTGTGCACAGACAACTTTTACTTCTCAGATAAACATTACTCTGAAGTTCAAAATTTTATTCAGTAAAATGGAAATACTCTTTGATTCTTGTTTTTAATATTTTATTTTATTTTAAGCTAATTCCGTACTGAAAAGTATGACATGCATCATGTGTTCATAGTCCTACATGACTATGAACATATGATGAACAAAACAATAGATCTATATGACATACCATCAAAACAGACAACAAGAACAGAACTTATGAAGAATAACCTTTCAACATGGCAGAAAAGATGGGATAATAATAATACAAAAGGTTGACACACTTACCAATTTATCCCAAAAGTCAGTAACTTCTATATTAAATCAATTTCTAACTAACCATGGAGCCCAGATAAGTCAAAAATGTTCGGGAAAGACCTGAAGCGTAAAGCTAGTTATGAAGATATCGAACACATACTTACTGTCTGTATAGTTCATAATGATTAAAGAATTAAATTTTTTCCGAGAAATTTCAACTTTGATAACTATTAAAAGAAACAAAAAGAAAATAAACAAAGGAATTGAAGAGATTTTTAAGACTTTTTGAAAACAGAATTGAGGATTTCAATAGTATTCCTTGGATGCCCCGAATGAGGGGGCGGGACAAGGTTAAAGCCCCAGGAAAATTTGTTTTGTACTTCATATCATAAGAAATTTGAGCAAAAATGTCAACCATTATGTTTTTGCTTGGCAACATTTATTCACATATCTAATGAGCAGTATAGGGGCATTTATTACAGGAAATAAATTAAATCAAATAATAAATTTTAGTGAATTATGAAATAATAAAACAAGTTCCAGTTTCGCAAATTGGAAATAAACACTACGATGGTTGGGATTTAGACTAATGGTAAATATAAGGAAGGAAAAAAAAAGTCCGAATATCTATAGCACACTAAAACAAAATACAGAACGTAAAAACTGTATTAATCAAAAAGCCAATTATCTTCATCGAATGCTAAGAAAGGTGTAAAAACAGAAAGCCGGAAATGAACGCATTCCTTTATTAATAATAAAGATTAGTTTAATGGGTACAACATATTTTGATCGATATTTGTTGTAGACCATTGTTGCAGAAGGTTTAATTGACATCGTTCGATTTTAAAGAGCAAATTAATCATTTCGCTTTTAAAATATTGAAGTCTAAATTCTTTATCACAAAAAGGCGTTATAAGAGCTGATTTTAAAAAAAAGTGAACTTTCTAGGTGTATATCATTTAACTGTGGGAACTTTCGGAACTGAGTGTCTATTTTATGAAGTTATAAATAATAAAAATTCATCTGTGCTAATGATGGAATTATGGGTACTTGTTGCAATTTCAATGATTCGAGGGGCTAACCTTATATATGTTAAAATATTTGTGCAAACGATATTTTAAGTCATAGATACAAGAACATATTTTCTCTGAATAAGCTTATCTTTTTTTCGACGGTTTTAGATTCTTAACTGCCAACAAAGGGAGACAGTCACAATTTGGAAAATATATTAAAAATTTTAGGCAGAAGACCAGTAGAACGTTTGATCCTCTGTATCTAAGCTTCGCGTTCTACATATTTTACCTTGGAACTATTTAAGATGGGCGAATAATTTTTGCTCACGGATATAAAACTTGTTTATCAAAGATAATTCTACATAGTAATTATTTACTATTATTATTTATTAATTTTTATTATTTAAGTGAGGTCGAAACATTTTTAAATAAATATTTAACTTCATTTTAATCGGCTAATTTTATGTGAGAAAATTCCAAATTTGAATGGATTTGGTCAAATATTTCTTGAAAAACGAAAATTTAAAAATACTCTTAGAATTATCCTTTTAACGAGAAATTTTTTAATTTAACATTAAGGAGCTTAGAACGTTTACCTGACTGAACTAATGGTTTCAAGATTGTGGCTACCCACCATATATTTTGATAGTTAAGTATTTATCGTAAAAAAAGTATTTAGAAAATTGCGTTTTGTAATTATAATTAGCATATTTGAGTTTAATGAATGAATTTAATGAAATTTGTTGCAATCGTTTTTTTTTTTCAAATTCGTAAAATTATTAATAACATAACACTTTTAATCTAGAGTTAAAATATTTATGGATGGAGAGTGAAAGTTTGTGAGCAATCTTTACTCGCAGCTTTGACAGAAGCTTAGACAGAATGTTCCTAAAATTTGAGGAATAGAAAAAAAAAAAAAAAAACGCTAAGTGATGTCATTTAATCGTGCTAAAGTAAAACTTGAAATTGAAAACTTTTAAGTAGCTAAACTGATTACATATTAATTATAAGCACAACAAATAAAGTATAATAAAATAGCATCTTCATAATTTTATTAGTCACAAGTAAAAGAAAAAAATCTAAGATAACGCAAACTTGACATTAACGCATTCTTTTTACTCATAGTTTACCGGTCACAAATCATCTCGTCTTTTCATGCCCAAACGTTGTTAACTAAGGACGAGTTAATTCGGCATTGCACTTGTAATATCGATTTCAATTTATGAAGCTCAGATAAAATTGCCATGTAAAATGTTAATATGACAAAAAGGTTTTAATCATGCGTTTTTTTCCTCTTCCCTCTGAGGCAGACAGTCTTATGGAAACGTCTTTTATTGTGCCGCACAAAAAGCAAAAATAATTTAGTAAAACTAAATTTAATAACGTTTAGAACTTTCATTTGAGAAAACATATAAATGTTGTAAATATTTGGAACATCCTGTTTTCCTTTAACAAAATATAGAGAAAAAAATTTGCTCATTAAGTTACAACTTTTTAATTGAGAAAGATAATTGGTTAAGAAATAACGGTCTCTGATAAATATGGATTGTAACTTAAATGCAAATAATGACGGCAATACAGAATACTCTCAGAACAGTGAAACAAGAGGCAAAACTGTTCGTAACAATGGTTCAACCGAAAAGTCTTCTTGCGGTTAATCTTAAATGTCAGTGTAAAAACAGAAAGTGACTTTGTAGGAAATGGCATTCCTCGATCTCACTTTTCCTGATATAACGGCGACTCACAGGGTCAGCCAGTTAAACAAGTAGGTCACCTTCCCCATCACTGGATGCGCCACTTTCTATTCTCGAAACACCGGCCTCACCAATTAGCATTCCCCGGCAAATACTGTTTCATGTGTCCACATTGAATTTTACAGTTTCTCGTTGTTTATTCCAAGAGAGAATAAAAAAAAAATTATTTTGTTCGTAAAAGAACATCTTACTGTACAGAGAATAGATTTGAAATAAGATGATGAAGAATTAAATTCGATTATTATGTTTCAGTTATTTTAAACTGAAAATTCATTATAACCAAATACAAAATTTGATCATAATCGGTCAAATAGTTATTGAGAATTAAAAATTTAAAATACGAATTGTTTTGATATAAAGTGTAGAAAGTTTAATAAACATTAGCGGCGCAAAAGGACTGGCGATCCAATAATAGGTTCGTTCTTATAATATTGGGGTCCATATTTACTACATGGAGGCTATTTTTCATACCTTGAGTGTTACAATCAATAACGTAGAAAACAAGAATGTTTATTCAGAAAAAATACGTTGTTATGTCGTAACTTATTATCCGTAACAAATCAATTAGGCTTAGCCCTTAGACATAGATTAATTTAGATTAATTCATTCATTCCGATCACTAGATCAAAATTACTTTAAGTATTTCGTTTTTCTAGTTTTTTGTACGGTACAATGAATGTTTTCATATATTAGGTTTTTGCGAACGAAAAATTCTATTATTTGTGAAATATATCTGCATAACTCTGGTTGCTCCAAAATACAAGGTTACTATTTCCGTTTTGATGTCTTAAATTTCATTTTCTTCGTTAAGATTTAGCCAAATTTTTATTTTTCTTCGTTTAAAAATTCATTTGCGATCCTTAATGTATAACTTCATTTTTGTTATGTCCTTCTGAAACTATATTTATCGATCGTTCATTAGGAAAAAAATTTCATAATAATCATTTTTTAAACGCTTTTATATAATAATAATTTAAAAATTACCTTTATGATATAATCATTTAAAAATTATTTTGATGTAATAATAATTTAAGAATCATTTTTTTATGTAATGATAATTTTAGGCGAAATTCCCACTGCAGTAGAAAGTGAAATAGTTTTAGGCTGAAGTAAAAATTTATCAGTCATTAAAAAAGTAAATTAGACAAAATAGTACAATCTGATCTTAATTTTTATTTTTATTTTCGCAATCAAGTGAAATTGTTTATTGTTTGTGAAATTGTTTATTTGTTTGCAATGATAGGGCTTATTTGGATTATTCTAGTATAACTATGCCAACATTTAGTAATTTAATTACTGAAATGAAATATTTGCTATTTTTTGACTTATCGAGTTATCCTTACTAATTGAGCATGTCAGTCAAAAAAAAAAAAATAATAATAATAGTAATAAATAAATAAATTAAAATACAAAAATTTATTCTAATTTAGATTATCGGCTGTTTGTTTTATTTTGTTGAGAATATTTTTTCAAACTCAAGATACATGGTCCTAGTTAACTGAAAATTGCATATCTCTTGAATTGGTATCGGTTACTAGTATAATAAAGATTAGAGATAATCACTTTAACGCATTGTAATTGCATTCGGTCTTCATTGTTGCTAAAAAGAGACACGAATTCGATCAGGCAAAGCTTCTTGTTAGGTCGACTCGTACTTCCTTGTAGACGAATATGTTAGCTCTCTGAGGATCAAAAAAAAGTTTGTATAAGAAGCAACCTCGATTGTTGAACTTTCCATGTTTTTCAGACAAATAAACAAATGTAGTGCTTATCAATTGGGACTAGATGAACGATCCATTTTGACAACAAATCGTTGAATGACAATATCTTTTTTAAACATCGCGATAACGACATTGCGAAAATTATTGTTGATCTATATCGTGAATACTATGTCTTAGAATAAGTATCAATTTTGTACGATAATATAATGACTAAGTTTAAAACCCCAAAAAATTATGTTGCTATTAAGATAAGGAGCATACTAATAATATTGAGAGGTATGTCTTAAAATATCAATAGCTCTTAAAATTCACAATAATGATGTTTTTATAAAAATTATTATGATATATATTGAATAATATCTTTTAATATCGTATAAACGATAACTATCATCAACTATAGTATCGTGATCAATATTGGAAGCGATAAATATCGAATACGATAAAATCACGAGTATTATAGATAATAAAAATTTGAGAATGCGATAAAATTGCAATCACTATGATAATATCACATGTATTTACAAATTATAGAACGCGAAATTATTGACAGTGTTCTTAAATTTCATATAGGTAAACAATAATATTGATTAACGTAAAAACAATGTAAATTAGTTTAATTGGAGATATTTCGATTCGTCGTAAAATAAAGAATTTCCTGGAAATATAAAACACTTATAAATTTTGATATCACCCACCACTTGTTATGACCTGGTTTGAATAGGTCATCACAAATTTCTAAAAATCTTATAATATTGCAACTTTTTACGTAAATTAAAGTAAGACAAATTTAAAGAACGACAATACATGTTTTACAATACTTATCTCGTTAATTTTCCTTTACCCAAGAATTATTTGAGTGATTTTAGACAATTTTCGAACTGTAACTTCATAAACTGAAATTTTATGCAAAAAGTTTTTCGATTCTATTTATTAGTTCCGAATGTTTTCATGATTAAGCAATGGACTGTCAATTTTTAAAAAAAATCTAAATGCATTCAGATTCTCTTAAAACGTTTTATTACTCTCCCAAGAGTACTATTTATTAAGTTATTTTTAAGCAAAAAACTTTTACTTTCGTTTTCACCTGAAACGGGGAGTCACGTGATTATTTATGAACTGACGTTCCGCGTGTCTATCTGCCGTTCATTTACAATCGTTGTGCTGTTCATCTCTCAGTTCAGTGTTCTTGCTTTCGTTTGAATTTCCGTAATTAAATACAACTATTTTAGATGGTTAATAATTATCTGTATTGTGCCGCAATGTAGATTAATAAAAATATTTGTTTATTATAACGTATTTTTATAATGTTGAATTTCAATGATACCCACTGAAACATTGTTGATGACAGGCCTGGTCGGTAGGGCACTGGGCCCATATCCAAGAGATCGTGGGTTCGATCCTCGCCGGCACGAAGACTACCCGTGTGACTGATGCACGTTAAATCTGTCGAGTCTCAAAGTTCTCCATCTTCCCAAAACAAATCAATACCTCTGGGGGGTACTGATCCAGGAGTTTCCTTGTCTTCTGGATTGGTTCAAAATTACAAGGCTACGGAGTTGAACATTAGTAGTCGTAAACCCATGAAATTGGGTCGGCTTTTCAACGACGGTTATAAAATAAAATAGAATAGTTGATGACATTTTCTGGTTCTGAATATTTAAGATTTTTCAGCTTAGTGAAAAAGGTGTTAGAAGGTAACACTTATTAAAATAATGCGTTATAAATACCGAAAAAAAAATTGTTATTCCATTTTTTTAATCATAATTTTAAAGTATATTTCAAATTCATTTCGGAGATCTATTTTAAGGTTAAATGAAAGGAATATTGAATTTTTTTTTTTATATAGAATAGTTTTAGATTTTAAAATGTAGGGAAGATATTGAAATTTTTTATTTATTTATTCTAGCATGAATTCAAAGCAGGGAATCTTTTTCAGCCTTTTAAAAAAAAACTTGTATTCCCAAAAAAACTTTCAAAAAAAAAAAAAAAAAAAATAAGGGTTAAGAGACAAAAATTAATATATTCCAGTAGATTTTATTAACTTTATTCTAATTGCGTTAATCTATGTTATAATAGTATTTGAAATCAAGCTCATGCATTTATTTAGTTTTACATTACAGAAACTGGAATTAAATTTTATAAATGCATATAAAAATTATTTTTAGCCATGGCAAAGTTCTTATTTACTCAAAGAATAAAATATTGAAAAAAATATCAACATTATTTTTTATTAATTCTATAACTATTTATTTAATTATTTAATAAATAATAAAGAATGTGCATTATAATTTCTTATCATTTTCTATAAGTTTATATTTTATTATTCTTTAGCTTCGGCGAAACAAAAACGTCATGTTTAATGATATTCGCTAAAATTATGTGGACAAATTAAATAACATTAAATGAAATTTTAAGTATAAGTAGATTATGGCGATGATGATGGACAGATTCTTGAAAGTGTTGATTCGTTTTCGGCGATGCCGAATGCTAAAACTGAGACTTTTCAACTACTTTAATTATTATTTTTTAATTATTTTTTTAATTAAAAATGTATAATGTATTAATTTTACTATTTTAGAATTCTTCATTGCAAGCACTGACAAATAGTTTGCAAAAATAATGAGGGAGATTAACAACAACTGTACTTTGTAAATACTATATTTCAGAAACGGGAATTGAAATTTATAAATTAAAAAATGAGAATAATTTCTGACTAAAGAGAAATTCTTAATTACACAAAGAACAGTAATATAAGCGTCAATGCGCATTTAAATATTTAATACATAGTAAAAAAAAAAGAAGACATAAACTGTCTTTGTAAATATTTACTTAAAAGGAAAATCCTTTAACTCTAGTAAAAAATAAGAGGAAGCAAAATTATATTATTTGAATTCTGGAAAGTTAGTACACATATTGAAACGATGATGGATTCATATTTTTCAATAGACTAGATTTAAAAAAAAATACTGATTCGTTTCAATGCAATTAATAAACTCATTCATTCTATATCTAAATGTATACTATTTCCATCTATCTGCAACGGATTTTAATTAAATAATTAGACTGTAATGGAGTATTATTTTAACTTAAAAATAAGTGGAATAAAATAATATTTTCTATGAAATTTAACAAACAACCACTGATTAACAACACATTTAACAAACAACAGAAAAAAAATGTCGATTCCATTGGCGTCGTCAGATAAAAATTTATTGGGGGGAGGGGGACGAATCATGAGAGAAAAAAATTAACTTTGCCCTTATTAAATTGTTACTGTAAAATATACATGATATCAAACATAAAATAATAAAACTTCTCAATAAAGTCATCTTTTATTAACATTCAATACATAATTATGAAAACGGAAACGTCTTGATGCAATGCAGAGTGTTTCGTGATCTACGTCTTCATATATAATTTTAGAATCATCCTTTTCTTTAAGAATTAAGCTTAAAAATTTTAAAAATTAGGGGTAGCAAACTATTATTTAAGAGCCGGAATAAAAATATATGAAAATGTAATCTAAGTAATCTGAACAACCTCAAATCAAATCTAAGAATCAGTATTAGGATGAACGAAATTGAAAACTTTAAAACCAGTTTAATTTAATAACCGTCGTTGAACAGCCAACCCAATTTCTTCTGTTTACTCTTTACGACTATTAATGTTTAACTCCGTAGCCTTGCAATTTTGAATCCAATCCAGAAGACAAGAGAACTCTCAGAGTAAGTATTGAGAGTAATTTGCCTCCGCCGAGGACTTTGATATAACTAAACCTCATTTGCGTTACATGGAGAGGAAAACCACGAAAACCTCCCACGGTTAGCCTTTACTAATAATTTATGAAGGATGTTCATATGATATAAGTGATATCAAAACTAAAAGAGCATTGAAATAGTCTTAGCGGATGAAGGCGGCACGTTTCCATTCAGCACATGTGACGTCATTAGCAATCAGGAATCGTTTTTGATTGCATCACTTATGGAAGCCTATTTAGGTAATTTAAATGTTAAATAACTAAATAAATAAACATTTGGAGAAAAAATAAACAATCAGATTTTCGGTTTCAGGAGAGAATTTTCAATAAGTTAGGATTGAAAAAAAAACTATATTTACTAGAATGCGAAAGTTCTTTAACTCAAACTAGCCCTTAAAAAAGTGTTTTGTCCTCTATTTTTAAGAAGATTGCATAGCTAATGTTAGACCCTCAAACTTAGAGTATGTCAAAATCTTGTCCCTGGATCATTAAACGGTGTTTTTTCTCCTGTTATTAAGAAGATTGCATATTAAAGGTTGGACTCTCGAACTAATAGTTTGCGTCTCAGTACGTCAATATATCATTTATATACCAAAAGTTATTACTTCTTATAATGAAGAATTAAAGGATGGATCTTATGGTTTGCATCTTTGCATGTCAAAATCAAGTCACAAGTTATTAAAGGTATTTTTTCCAATTGTCATATCAAAACTAAATTTATAAACTTTGAAATAGCAAATTATAAAAATTTTTGCATAATTTTTCAATGTAATTTTAAGTGGCAAAATCTAAAATTAAAACGAAATCAATGTATTTCGTAATTAAAAATTAAATAGTTTAAAATTATGCAAAATTTGATGTTATACAATTCATAATTTTTATCCTATAATTAAATTAAAATATTAACAATCATAAATATTATTTTATGTTTGGAATTAGCTCTGGATAAGCTAATTTTACAATTGTGTGCACAATGTTTTTTCTCTCAAAAAATTCCTACGTTTATTGTAAAATACGCAAAAAAGGAAATAACATTAAATAGCTGATTTTTTGACCGTTCTTCTAGCCAAACTATTTCGATCCTAGTTTCTAAATTCCCTTATATAGCCAATTCATCGGAAAAGTTTTGTTCAAGTGAGGAAAGTAAGCTTCTGCGTCCAATTTTGTTAACACTGATTAATTAGCATATTTTATTTTGGATTTCAAAAGTCACCTCATGTCCCATTGAGACTCGCATCCATTAAGTACGTGATCTTTAAGACAAAATCTCTTTAGAGGGAGCTATATTTTTATGTTATCCAATATAATATTATTTTAAAAAGATAAATTTGGACCACCGTTGCTGTGAATTATTCTTTTTATAACCAGAGAATAAAAGAAGAAAAAAAATGGAAGCAAACAAATCAACGGTACAGTTGTTAGTAGCGCCACTGTGAACATGTATATCAGGGTTCAGTCCGTAAAAGCGTTATTTTTCGTTACATAGTTAGTTGCTGTTAGTCAAGAAGCTATTATCAACAGCTCATTGATTTTGAACGTGGTCGTGTAATAGGATACAAAAATGTGAATTTTTTTCTTCGCGATACTGCAGAAAGAAATGTATCCACTGTGCATGATTTTATAACCGACGTTGAACAACCGACCCAATTTTTGGGTTTACGATTACTAATAATCAACTCCGTAGCCTTGTCATTTTGAACCCAATCCAGAAAGACAAGGAAACTACTGGATCCAGTATTGGGAGAAATCTGCCTTCATGGAGGACTTATTAAACTAATCTGCATTTGCGTTACACGGAGAAAATCTTCCATGGTTAGCCCGTAAGACCAAGGAGGCTCTAATATATATTCGAAAAACACTGTTAATGCGTACTTGTACCAATTAGAATAATCTGAAAAAAATTTATAAAGAAAACTTCATTACAATTTCAGTCGAAAGGCCGCAGAAAATATTTTTCCAACAGATTAACTAAATAATTTATTGAATGAATTTACTGAATTCGGGTAGTGTAAGTCATTTCTCCCGACCTCTGAGAAGCAGTGTTTACTGTTCCATTGTAAGCGCCCAACGCAACATACGAAATGAGTGTCCTACCTGGCATATTAATCGACAAACACTTTGAAATAATACCTTCTGTTTCATTTGTTGTTTCGGTTTCTTTAATCCATTCTATTTATGTGTATAGGGGGGGGGGGACTTCCTTAATTTCAAACGTCAAAAAGTGTGCACTGTTTTTGATGGATAATAAAAAAATTAGTACATGATGAAGAGAGGATGGTATATTATTGGTTGAAATTATTTTAATAAAAAAAATTTTTTTTAAGGGTGTTTATGTTGCATTTTCATCCTGAACATTGTGTTTTATTTTGACATTATGGACTTTATATTTGTAATTGTTTTTATTTTGACCTTCAGCAAAAAAGGAGTAATGTATTGTAAGGAAACCAGTCGAAAATGTCTATAAGCATTTAGTCTATAAGTATTAACTGTTTGTCTTGATTTAGCATATTTATGCCACATAACTATTTTTGAAATAAAAGCAATGGATCTGAAAAAATGATTGAAAAAAAAAACATTCTGTAATGTAAAGTAAAGTTTCATAAGCATTTATCTGTAAAAACAATTTTTTTATTACATAAGTTGGTGAGCCGGTAATTGAAATCTGTGACTTCAGTTTCCGAACTATTCTGAGAGTCTGACTCCAACTTATACTACATTAAAACTTTGACCGAATCCTCGGAAAACATTCATATTATTACTAAGCGAATAGTTATTTCAAATTGTGTATGCACGATTAGCATTACAAGTATTTTATTTCAGATAAACTTTTATATTATAACATAAAAGTTGAAGAGAAAATTTGTATAAAATATTGTGATTGTACAAAACGAGAGAAGAACTAAATATCAACAACTCAAACATTTATAAACATCTTATAATAAAAAGTTTCTTTAGAGAATATTCACTGTAAAAACATAAAAAGTAACGAAACATTGCACAAACAGTTTTCTTATGAATGTACTTAACAACATTAATTGAATACTTTAAAATGTTAACTTCGGTTGGAACTTTATGTATTTAAATGTGAAATGTATGTTTTCAAAATTATTTTTAGTAATTTAAAACAAAGTGATTTTAAATTCTGTTATCCAAAGAGAAAAAATAAGATTTGATTCTAAATTATACGAGATAGAAATAATATATTTAAAGAGAATTTTGCATGAAACAAAACACAAGGAGTTTTGATTTTGCTGCAAAATTTAAGTATCATTTAATAATTGAAAGACAATGGCAACGCGAAATCACATGAATTATACAATAAGTTTTATATTTCGACAAAAATTACTTTCTTGAAAAATATATGCATTTGCATTTCATGTATTTTTTATATTTAGAATTCAATCGATAAAATTACGGAAGTTATAATAGGACTTTTTTTCCCTCTTCCATTTTGCAATTTATCAACATTTGAAAATTTCACTTTCATTTTACGTTTAAAAGATTTAATCCTAAATCATCTGATTTAAATCCTTCAGATAGTAGCGCAACGACACAATAACAAGACCAACGACTTTCACAGTGTCAAAAACTTACGAATATCTCGATCAAAATCGTCTGCAAGGGACAAAGGACTCACGTCGCTCCATTTACGTGATTGCCGTTCGGGAAGCGAGAGTATATCCACAATTCACTTAAAAAACAGCTACAATTTGCTTTTGTTGTTTATTTACTTTGAATTATGATGACCTTGAGGAAATTGTCTCGTGAATTTAAATAACCATGGAAACCATACTGCACTCATTCGAATTGGGTTATTGTTCTTCATGAAGTTCTTCGGTGCGTGTATCTAGAATATGAGATTACCATTGAGAATTAATTTTTAAATAAAAGTAGAACTTCAATTTTTACAAAAAAGTGATTTAGAAAAAATTGTGATAAAATACTTGAATTAAGTAATGTATGTCAAGTATTTTATCATAACCTGACTTCTGAGTAATTAGTTAGTTAAAAATATAATGTTTTCTTCACATACTAGTTTTGTTAAAACTTGAATGCTATTATCTAATCATAAAATATGCTAATATGCTAAATATGCTAATCATAAAAACAGATAATTGTTGTCGTGCTGTTGCGTGGATTTTCATGGGACAGAAAAAAATCGCACGGTATGATTATAAATAAATAAAAAAATAATCAGAAACCTTTAGCTGTTCTTAATAAAAGTTCTACTGGTATGTATTAGTAAATTATTTATCTTTTATTTAGTGGCATTTATCAGAAATTATTATTTATTATCCTTTCTTAATATTATTCTACGCTTATGATTTGCGGTTAAAGTCTCTAAGGTAATCGATCAAAAAGATTATATTTCAATTTTATTCTAACTCTATGGAAACAAATCTATGTTAATGAAATAATAGATTGTGGATCATTTTACTTGAAAAATTTCTAATTTTAATATAACAATCTGTTTATCACAAAGAAACAGGTATGATTATGAAACAATCGTGTGGTTGGTGAGCGAAGTGAATAAGGGCTCCCAAACTTTCTTTAGCTACCACAGAGAAATAGTTTCCACTCTAATGATATAAAAAGGTGAAGCAGTTCTTCAATGCGAGGCAAAATGGCAACACTGGCCTTAACGGTTTTAGCGCAATGCTATGGCAAAAAGATTAACTATTAGTTAAATTGATGAATTTATCTTTTTTTTTAAAAAATGGGATTTATGGAGTTCTTTGTAACAGTTACGCTATTTGTTTTATTTTTGTTCTTAGAAATGCTTGGATGTTAATATTTTAAGGATTATAGAAGAATGTAATATATAACAGAATTAAATAAACAGAAATAAATAAAAGATATGACAGAAATTTTTTTTCTCCGTATAATAGAACTGAAATCAAAAATGAAAAATTTGAAACTGATTAGAAAATTTTCTATTTTTACATAAATGCATGAAACAATTTCGAAACACTAGCATAAATCCTATTTTTATTTAATAATATTTAGAGAAATGAAATAACTTATGGAAATTAATAGAAGTTTCGAAATATAATCGTACAGAATATGACACTAGGTGTCGCTAGAGGGGTGATCGAGAGCAAAATATGTGTAAACTCGATTTAGTATAATAAATGATAATTATAGGGTCAAAGAGCTCCGTAGACCGTAAACCTCCAGTTCATATAACGAAAAATAAAATCACGACATTAATGGAATCATCGACTTCATTACAAGTTACGGTCAAATTTTTTTTTTTTTTATCTGACGTACCAACATGGAAAAAAAAAAGTCAATCAATTGAATTGAAAAGGAAACTATCGGAAAGCAACTTGTGGCGATCGACTACAGACAGATAGAATGTTCAGTGTAATCAGGTCATTCAGATCACACACACAAATAGAGTTCGTAAAGTGTTTAAGAAATCTGTCTACCGTTTGTTAAATGGAAGCTAATTATATGAATGCTCCATTGAATCATCCATCTTGAGTTTCAAACTTATTAATTTTGTTCAACTGAAAATTTTTAACTCAATGCTAGCGAATTGAGAACATAGACTGTTTAATTTAAGTATTAAGTAATTAACTGATTGATCTGTTTCCCAATTACAGAGTGACCCGGACGTTACTAAAATTAATTTAAGGTTGAATCGATGCTGGAAAGTTTGAACTTATGAAGAGAATGGGTGTGTGAATATAGAGAGTGAAGAATATAAATTGTGAGAGAGGGAAAAAATCGACCTAAATTTTTGTTATCAAATAATCATAGTAATTTTTACAATAACACGGTAAAGGAGCACTGATCACGTGACAGCATTGATTCCTTCACACCTGATGTGGCTTTTAAGCAGTATTTAGGATTCTAGTATGTTCCTTTTAGTTTAGAAGGAATTTATTTATTTATTTTTTTCTTTTTTTTAGAAGAGCATGGCACAGCTTCTCTTCTAACAATTACTTTTTTCTTTAATGTATTCGTTTATAATAAGTTGCTTTATTTTATTATAATTTATTGAATCCGTTTCAGTGCCGCTATTTCGGTCCCATTAACATTGATTCCCATTTTTCATTTTCTCTTTCAGATATAGAAATATTAAAAAAAAAAGACAAAACATTTCAAAAATTAATAAAATAGATCCTTATTTGAAATTATTACTTTTTGACTGCTAACATTTAACCTCTTTTAAAAAACATTATTATTTTTTTAAGGTAGGAGTCCTTTGAAAAGAGTTTTCCAGGCAGCACCTCGTGGGGGTAGCACAGAAATCCTCACCTGTTTTTTTTTATTTGTTTATAAAACTTTACAATCATGATACATTATTACATAATAATTAACAAAATTACATAAATAATGGAATACAAAAAAAGAATAGTTTTAATTGAAACATAAAAGTATTTTTCGCTAATTCATTTGAAAATTATGGTCAATCCCTCTCAAATATTCTAAATATATAGGACGTTTAATTCTAGCCTTAATAATTTTTAAATACTTAATCACTATTTAAAAGTTTTGATTTTCTGTCACTGTAAACTCAGAAATGATATTTAGTGCCATTGTACCGTAACCACCTCGAATACAATAAAATAAACCCCGCCCAGTTACAACAGGGGTCATCCGGGGAATACTTAATGCTCGTCCGTGTTCTATCAGTAGAAGAAAACAAATAGATTGTGAACAAATAGATTGTAGATCAAGCACATTGCAGTAATAAAACAATTACAGCGTAAAAAAGTGAAGTTTAAAATAAATAGATTAAAATACCATAAATTAATTATAAAGGGTAGATAGTAAGGAAGTGTGACATAAAGGAGGCAAATTAAAGCTATTGGCCAGTATAAAGGGGGTCTTCGAGGGTTCTTTTAATAATGGATTTAATTATCAGTTTCTGTTTATTTGTTTTGCACCACGACTCCATGTTTATTAAAATTGTTTGCCACGGAGTGATGAAAATTTTTAGCATTCTATTAAGAGTCTTACCATGATATATTTACAGCTAGCTGATTTGTTAAACATTCTAGATTGCTGAACACTCCAATGTAGAATTGGTTTAAGTAAAAATCACAGTTTTTCATTGATCTTTGGGAACTTTTCTTTGGATGAACCTATCTTGCCAAATAGTGACTCTCCTCAGTTTCTTTTTAATCTGAGATTTTGTGAGTGTACAAACACCCACTGAGCCTTCTTTCGCTAAGCCTCCTCGTTGCCAATCACCTCCAAGTGGGCCTAGATCCAGGATCAGATTATATGATAGTCCCATATTTCGACGAATCGGGTCGGGTTATCAAGTTATGGATAATTAAAGATATTCTCGACTTATTAAAATAAAGCTTGCAATTCAATCACGTAGAATAAATCATTCGCCCGTTTAAGAAGTATGCTAATTCATCGAATATAAGAACGAAAGGTAAAATGAACAACCTCAAATCTCCTTCAAAGTATCCATAAATGCGTCGTTTGCTCATCTGGCAATACTTATCGAACTTCATAGGGTAGATTCGCAGTTTCTAGAAATTGCGTTCAGATGGAGAGTTCATGGACTATATTAAATATTCCATTAAAACTCCAGACTGTCAGCTCCTTGGCGATGTTATTGTAGCTACGTTACTTCAAACCAGAGTTAAAACATGCTATTAATTCAGGTAACCCCATCCATGTATGTTCCATTCTATAAAGTGTTTCAACCAGGTTGTATTCATGGGTTCCAATATGCCTGCAGTCAATTTAAAAATCAGAATTAGAAAAAGTCGTACCATTCAATGCATTGTTTTGTAAATAAAAAGCAGCTCATATTCATACATATATATTAAGTCTAAAAATTGTGCAAACTAAGGATGGTGTTTGATGATCAGCTGGTTTTCAATTATTTTATTGACTATTTTGCTTTTCCGAACCTAAATAATGTTTGTTCAGAATTATGACACGTTTTCTTTTAATCATTAAATGAGAGCTATTTATTTTAAATTTAAACTAAAAACAAAAGGATATATGATATTATTAGGAATTTTGTGTTTGACTCATAACATTTTTAGCTTAATGAGTCAGTGTAAATGACGCCTCTGTTTTTTCTTAAATTTGATTCGGAACCTCTAATTTTGGCAAGTTTTCAATATAAACCTATACTTATTTCACCAATTTCATGGATAGTGTTGCTTTTGAAATCATTAGTCAAAAGTGCTTGTGGTTTATTGGAGTAAACCAATGATTTAACATAATCTTAGAGGAAAAATTTGTGAAGATTAATCGCATAGTGGCCAATTAGAATCGGCAATTTTGATGATGAATTTTTCTCTCAATTAGCTAATTGTGCCATGCGATGAATGGCATGTTTTATTATAGTGTAGGAACCTTATGTCGTACATGTCGTAAAAATCATCTAATTTATCCACACATTAAAAAAAAAAATCAGTGACCCTGTTTCTACAGGGTTCTTCATTAATGAAAACTGTATAGCCGTTTTCTTTTGCAAAACATACAATCCAATTACTCCATGCAATGAAGAACACAACTTTTTTAATTTATGTGGTTGTCAAGAACAGCATGTGGGTTTTCTTTATTCCAAAAAAGGTGCACATAACATATAGTAAATAGATTCCTTATTTTTGTAATTAATTTTAATAATTGTGTAAATGAATTTTAACAAATTACACTTTGAGACTATAGATATTTTTGAATACTGATTAGCCAAACATTACATAACACAAATTTCAATTATGACAAGAATCAGTTAAACAACAGAGTTACTATGATGTTTAGAAAAAATTACTAATCTGAAAATGAATTCAATTCACAAAAGCCAAATTGAGACACGAAAGGTAAGAAAACGTATTAAAAAATTAAAACATTAAATCAAATTTGAAAAGCGCCTAAAGAAGCTAAAACCAAATTTGCTTTACATAATTTAGAAATTAAGACATATAAAATTTTTAAAAATGAATTTATAAATGCGTGTTTGCGAGACAGCACTTCTTCAGGGAACACACTACCTGCAAACACACAGGAGCCTTTCTGTTGTCTTGCAAACACACATTTATATATTCATTTTTAAAGATTTTATATGTCTTAATTTCTAAAAGTTTAGAAAAGATTTTAATTTTATCTCCATTCATTTGAAACGTGATTCATGTTCTTGACAAGATTTCGAAACTTATTATATTAACTTCTTGAGACACGAGCTTTAAACAATAGCGGAAAATATAATATTTACTTAGAAATATATAGCTTAGAAGAAAGTAAACTTAATAAATGCATTAAATAGTCTTTCTTCAAAAAAAAAAAAAAAATTAATTAAACTTTTTTTAGATACATTTTAATTATTACATAAAAAATGATAAATATTAGCATTTTTTACACATTGTAGTATATTTTTATAGTGTTTACATTTCGGTCATGAAACAAAATCCATTAGAAACAAATAATAATTGCCATAAAACATTCCAAAAAGTTATTCGAATTGCATTGTTTACCTTTCTTACAATGTTTCGGTAAAATTTTACAATAGGGTTCTCATCTTATTTTGGCATTTGTATGCAGAAAGTAGAAAAAAAATTGAATTTTTCTGAAAATAAGAAATAACGATAAAAGTAATAGGAATGTGGAGGATTTCATCTGTACTAAAAGCTCCAAGTCCAATCCATGATGCACCCTATTCTACACTCCAATTTATTTTTCATTGTAATTAAAAACTCGACTAAAAAAGGTAAATTCAGTTATATTTTTACATGGAATATAAGGCATACAAATCTAGAAAAAAAAACCTTAAAATAATAATTTTGTAAGTAAAAAAATCTACCAAATGTTTTCCATAGACGCTGGGTCTCAAGAGATTAAAAGTGGGTATTGCGGAGGTTTTTATACATTTAAATAAAAAAAAATTTATTTACATTCCTAAATTTATAAGAAAATTTACGTGAAATTATCAACACATTAATTATTATTATGGAATTATGTCCTAATAAAAAGTACTAAAAACGATTGTAATGGTTAAATGTTTTTAATGCTTACCTGTTGGTCAACGATGGCTTAGGTTATCATCCAATTTTCAACATTCCTCATTTATTGAATTATCAAAAAACAACTGACGTTGCTTTTCATTAATATTAAATATAGCATTATAGTTAAATATTACAGTGATCAACGCATATAAGTAAATGTAAATTATGATCAGGAAAAGTATAATTGAAATTGACTTACATGTTTGTTTCTGTTCAAAATTGGAAAAAGAAAATATTGTTTTTAATCGGCAAATATTTCATGCAGTTAAGTCATTTAATTTTATGATTTGAATCTGAATTAAAGTAATATACTGACTAAATTGATACTAATTTAAAGACTTAGTTCTCGAAGTTCCAACAGATGAAATGAGGTTAATTGAAAACAATTGGATACGTCTCAACATTTGTTAAAACTGAAACACCGTCTCCTTAATTCTATTAGTATTTCATAGTTTTTCTGTCCGTAATCAGTTCCTTTTTTTATTAGTTAAAGTAAATAATGTGGGCGAAAAAGATAAAAACCCAAAAATATCGCGGGAAAAAAGCATGTTTAATCAATTTTTATGAAAACAACCCCGCCCCCTGATCGTCTAGCTCACAAACCCTATTGATTGCTTATGAATCATATTCGTTTTATAACAATTAACAGATCTTTGCTTTAAAAATAAAACCATTCAAGTCATTTCCAATATTTATTTGTTGCATTTAAAACTATTGCATTTGATTCTGCGTCAATTCGTTGTGCACAATTCGTCAGGTTCAATTTCTTGCGGGACAATCGGTCTTGAGCGCAATTGGTTGCAATGACAAGTCATCGTGAGCACAACTCGTCATAAAGACAATTCGTCGTAGGCACATTTCTTCTCGAACACAATTCGTCGCGGGTGCAACTTGTCGTCATGAACACAATTTCCTGCGGTTTCTATGAAATACATCTTATTACAGTAATTAAAGCAATGTGAAGAAAGGATGTTTCTTCGGAAAAATTAATATCGAAAGTAGTTTTTGGCAGAAAGTTTTGTAATGTCACCTCTCTCCCGAACGCCTTATTTGAGAGAATTAAATTCCTGTCAAGTGAGGCTTTGTTTCCGCTGACCAATAATGAGATGATAGTTTAGAAGTTGCTATAAATTAGTGTTTTAGATACAAAAAGTACAAATTTGTATTTGCGCCTATTTATGCATCTGGTACATTGCTATCTAAACAAGTGAGCAGGCATTGCTTCCTATTTGTTTGTTTTTTCTTAAGTTGAATTGAATGAGACTATACAAGACCCAATAAAATGAATTCCTTATAAGTCAAAAGCGCAGTCCTTTTTGTTTATAGTATTTGTTTTCATTCGATTAGGCAAGAAAAAATACATAGGAAACATATCTCACTTGTCTGAGAGAAACGTGAGATGCATTTTAATTATTAGTCTTATAGATTCCTGTTTTATCTCATTCAATTCAGCACAAAAATAATGCATTAAATTGAAAACAATATATAACTTACATGCTCAGATAGCTCCCAGACAGCAAGGTGAAAAGTGTCCGTAAATACACATCAAATAAAAGTATTCTTTATGCTCAAATATATATACATTTTCGTTTTATTGACTTGTGCATCTTATTTGATTCTATGTCATTCGATTAATTGTAGTCATAACTTAACAATGTAAAATACGTCAGAAACGATCCGTCATTTGTTTAGATAGCAATGTCAGTTGTGTAAATATATACATATACAAGTTCGCACTCAAGTCAAAAGTAGAATAAAAGAAAAAGTAGAACTGAATTACATAGCTCTGTAAATTTTAAAAAAATATAAATGTCTCGGTTCTGCGTCAATTCGTAGTGGGACAATCCGTTGTGAACACAATTACTCGTAGCAACTATTCAGCGTAAACACAAGTCGTCACAAAGATAATAATTCATCATAGGCACAATTCGCCAGAAGCAAAATTCACCGTGGGCACAATTCGCCGCGGTGACGATTCTTCGTGGGCACAATTCGTCACAATGACAATTTGCTGTGGGCACAATTCGTCGCAGCGACAATTCGCCATGAGCAAAATTTCTTGTAGTTTCGATGAAACACATGTTAATCCAGAACAATAAAAATTGTGTTTCTTTCGAAAAATTAACACCAAAGGTATTTTTTGTTTTTGACGAAAGCTTTATTATGCCAATATAAATGATACGTGAAAACTCTTCTAGTTTTTGAGGGAAATGAATGTAATGTGAGAACTGAATATATTCTTTACAAGCAATTGAGGCATTGTTTCCGGTGCATTATTTTACCCTTAACTGAGGGAAGCAAGACATGAGTCAATAGAATAGTTAGTTTGAAAGTTAAAAGTGCTTTATGTATAAAAAGTACCTCCATTTAGGTGTACTTTCTTCATTGCTATCTAGAAACTATCTGAACATGCCAAGTAAATTTACTGATGTAATTTTTCAAGCTAAACTATAAATGTGATAAAATTCATAAAATTCTAGTCAATCGGATAATAATGAAAATTTTCATAATAAGTGCAAATTAAAAAAATAATACTTTCTGTATATATTTAAAAATCTTTGCGACTATTGAAATATTAGTCCTTTTGGTTTTTTTTCCATTCATTAAGCGAGAAAAAATGCCTAGGAAACAAGATCTCACTTGTCAGTAAAGCAGCATGAGATGCTTATAGAAGTGCAAGATGGTACTTTGTGTGCAGAAAACCCTTATAACTTTCTTAATTGTTTATCTCATTAATTCCTGTTTTATCTGAATCAATTCAGAATAAAAAAAATATACCTCATATGTTCAAGCAATATTACAAGTGTACATAAGTTAAGGTCGAAAGGAGTACTTATAAAGCACAGAAACCGTTTTAAATTTTGAACTATTCGATGCATTGACTTGTGTATAGACTCATAAGATTCAATGTAAAAAATAAAAAAAAATACATAGGAAATGATACCGCCCATGTTAAGATGCAATGTCAGTTGTATATTTTTCAAAATGAAACCTTACCTACTAAACTATTCGTCGTCAGATAGACTAAAAATTAGTTTCATTCAATTTAGTCCAAAAAATTATTTCAAAAACATTGCCTCAAGTTAAATGAACACAAAGAAGCTTGAGTGGTGTGGCATAATTTAGACCACATTTTTGTATCTATACTCCTCATGATTTGATTCAAAATTCTAAATTAGTGTTAGAAAATAAATAAGCTTCTCTGAAGAAAATACAGTGAAAGTTCATTATAACGAACCACTTTTTCTTCTACAATGGACAGCCATTTTAAATTAGACTGTTTCTGGAACAAAAATATTTGAGAATAAGTTTCCAAATCATAACAAGTTTTTGTAACAAGAAAATAGAATAAAGTGCAATACCTTTTGATGTCATTGATAGCAGTGATTGCTAATTTTAATAATAAGTATTAATTTAGGTAAATAAGGGAGCATGATAGCTATGTGGTCAACAAAAGGTTCATTCCCTTGAAATGCACGGCAGGAATTTTAAAAATAGCAGTAGATTTTTCTTTTCTTTTGTTGGGAAGATGATAACTTATCTGATGGTTCAACACGTATTGCTTTATTAAAATAATGGGTAATTTATCCATAGTAAATTATCTACGTTTCATTAGCTCAATTAACTTCTTGAATCATTAGAGAGCTTTTGGCGTTACGTTACGGTTTCCTGCTAACGTTAACACAAACACTTAATTAAGCTTCACAGCGCATACACGAAAATTAGCGTAAAACATAACGTATGCCTTTAAATACAGCTTTTGCATTACGTTTAACAAAACCTTAATGCTATTTTTCAAAAATCGTACATTTTAATGTGTGTGTTTAGTTGATTGCACCGTGTGCCATTTGTTTGCATTTCCGAAAGCTTTTTTTTTTCTTCTTATTTTCATTTATTTCATTTTTTCTTTATTTTCATTACTTTTTTTATTCATTATACTTTTTAAAAGATAAATAATTTGTTGGAATTGGTTACATAAAAAGAGATAATAATGATAGAAGAGAGGATGCGCTTTTGCTGGAAGTGTCGCAGTTTCGGTGTAAAATGTACTTCAGAACGAGGAAATAGGTCAGAGTGGATTTTCTTTGAAGCAGAAGAATATTCTTTAAAATTATACGATTTTACTTAACTGTTCATTTGTTTTCTTATTTTAATGTGTTGCTATTTATTACATGATTTGTGAAAAATGTTAGAAAAGTAAGAAATGTACGTTTGTATAAAATAAGGAAAATGGTTATTAGCATGTGGGGTGTTTTGTTAAACATTTATATTCGAATCTAAGGTATCCTTTTATTTACTAGTTCATTCTGTGATTATTTTAACTAAAACAAATATATGCTAAGTCTGATCTGTATTGGAATAGAACTAGACAATATGTACTAATTGAAATTTAAAAAAAAAAGCTATATATTAGAAAGTAAAATTCATGAAGAAACGGTATATTAGTTCGATTAAAAGAAAGAAAAAATCGTCATACTATTATTGTCACTTTCATAACAGTTTAGTCCAAATTCTTTACTGTAGCTCCTTTGCAGAATTTAAGTATAATTTTTGGCCGTACATTCTAATTTTGGTATGGAGGAGGGACATTTATCCCAGAAAAAATAAAATTCATTTGAGAAAAATTTATTCGTTATTTAGAGAAGATGGCCATACTTAAAAATAAAGAAAAGAAGTCCCTCAAAGGGATCAAGAGAATCATTCTCTTTACATCAAGAATTTCTGTAAAGATCTCAGCGGTTGGGACTAAGAGACCGAAGACCACCCAGTCCAATCGCCAATATTTTAAAACTAAGGTAAAGGGAATTTTTCCCAACAGACAGTTAGGAGCATGGGAAGAGATCCATGTTTGGCGATTTATCGAAAAATAGCATAGTCAAAAATAAAACCAACCACCCTCACTCAATATTAATTTTGAAAATAATATTGAGTTGTTCCGCAATGATGATTTCTCTTTAGTAATTTAATTTTTATGTCCTTCAAATGCAAATCAAACAGATCCGAACTTCTATGAAGAGAAATATTCCGTCGGTTTTACATCAACTTAGGCGTTTTCTTGGTCTCCATTTTTAAAATAATTACGTTAAAAATTAACGTACATTCGCTATTTCCGAGATGCAATACGCTGCTTCTGAGCATGCACAGCATTACTAAGTTAGCGGAAAATAAGGTTAGCGTTAACGTAGCGTAAATGTAACGCAAAAGCTCTCTATTAATATAGTACCGAAGTGCGTAAAAATCCCATTTTTAGAGCAAAAAATATTTAGAATATTTTGTTTTCATGTTTTTAAAAAAATATTTCATTTGAATTTGCAGGCGATAGATAAATTATGAAACTACGTGTAAAAGCTGGATATAACGAGTAAGAAATATTAGAATAAATCCACTATTACGACAAATTTCCAAGTCACTGTCAGAATATTATATATATATATGTAATACAAAATTAAAACTCTTTCGTTTTCATAAAATGTCTTTGTTAAAGAATAAGCGTAGAGAGATTCTATTTTGGGAAGTCAAGGCTAATAACATACGATTGAGTTATTTTTAGAATCTCTCCCCCTTTTCACTTCCATATAAGGAAGCAGTAAATGATTTTCCTTAATGCGTAAGAATACAAGTATGTCAACGACTATGCCTGTTTACTCCAATATGTGTTAGTATAAAATGCGAGAGCAATGGTTTTCGCATGTCCTTTCCATCATGTTGTGATCCTGATAAGCTGTTCCAGAATTGTTCGAAATCTTGTCCACTCCCTCCCTTGTGGAGAGTGGATGTGAACTGTTATCAATACCAACCTACCATTAATAAACCATTTTAGAACGTATGATGGCTTACGACTGCATTATTTAAGCTATCTATAACACTGATAAAAGGGATTTTAGCCCTTTTATTACATATATATATATATATATATATATATATATATATATATATATATATATATATATATACTAGGAGGCTAAGCCCCCTGTTCGCTGCCGCTCACCGACCCCGATGATTGCTTAATAATTTAATATTTTCGCTCACCAAACGGGCGGATACATTAAATACTATTTTTGTTTGCATCTTATTATGCACGAAGCTGATCATTAAGTTCTAAAACATTTCACAAATCTCCTTAACTGTAATTTATGACGATATATTAATGTTATCTGCGCAAAAATTATAATTGTGAAACAGTAAATTAGGCTAGACCATCTTTCTAAATAACTTTATCTTAAAATATAGCACAGAATTACATTGTAATAATTTTAAAAAAAATAATTTTCTGTGTTTTGAACTCTTGAATTAAAAACGTAATAATAGCAGTACAGAAAAAAAAACCTTTAAATTAGGGATACAAAAATATTTATTCGCGATCGCAAAAATATTTATTCGCGTGAAGTCAGCATTGCTTTCTTCATTCCAATGAATAAATGTGAATTCAGAACGTACAGAACTGTAATAGTTATAAAATATTCTTTTTCTTTATAGAATAGTATATATTTCTGTATCTCTATAATTCGCAAAACAAGAATAAAGAATAATCCGTATTACTAGAAATAGTATCATTTGTGTTGATTATTAATACATTTTTATCGTTTTCTTGGTAAGTATTTTTTAGTTTTGAAAGAATAATTTCATCTAGAATTTAGCTATTCTGTTTTAAAGCTACATATTAAAATTCATACCGAGATCTTACAATTATAAAATTTTGCTGTGTGGTATGTTCTCTAAAAGTAATGAAGAGATAATCTATGTATATATTATTTGAAAATAAAATTTTGAAACGAAGAACATTTCATTTTGGAATTCTCCAGATTTATGATAAAAAATTTTCTTGTAAATAATTTTTTTTTCTTATTTGATGATAGTTCTCTACAGAATGGTTTTTTACGTCTGATTAAGAACTAAAAGAATAAAATAAGATACAATATTGAAGAAATAATAAGTTTTTTACTTCAATATGTGGAATTTTTAAAATCGGTTTTTTTATCCTAAGAATTCTTTATTTTAAGTTTTTTACTTTATAATTTTTCGATAAAAATTGTAGTTAAAATAATTGTTTTGAAAAATTAAATGGTATGAATGGTGTTTATGTATACTTCTTGCATATTCTAATGTTTGAAGTAATATGATTCAGAAAAGTATGGAATAAAATTTCGGTACTTACGTATTAACGCCACCGCAACTACAGATTTGGCTGTTTTTAAGTGCCGCCAATATACACCTAAAATTTTTTGGAAAATCATAAAATAAAACACTTTATTTAAAAGCAAAGTAGTTAATCGAAATTTCGGTGGAAAATGGGCCGATATAGAGTTTAACATAGATTCAAAACAATCTCTATTTTCTTTCGTCGCCAAATGAACTCTAACAAATAAGATTCCTAATTAAATTACATTTCCAAAACGTACGTTTACCATAATAAAGTTTGATGTCATGAGAATTGATTCATTTTCGTTTTTTTGGTGAAATATTTCGCTCCTGAAAAAAAAATAAAATTGCATCTTGTTTTCTTTTGGGCAAATCCCAAAGACGAATTTTCGTAGCACTAAAAAATGGCTTCAAAAAAGAATTGTTTTTTTTTTCCTTTTTTCGTAAGCATTCTTTGTTTTACGTTTTTCAGTTTCTAAATAATGATTTTTATAAAAAACTTTTTTTTACAAAATTGAATTTTATAAAATTATGAGGCTTATGTACACTTTTTGTTCATTTTAATTTTTGAAGTAAAATGGTTCTTAAAACTACGGAAAGTTTAAATAGGCTTTTCATGTTATATCATTAAATTTAGCAAAACTATTTCTCGGGCAGTAGGTTTTAACTCTTATAAGAATATACATATTTTTTTTCTGTTTATGTACAAATATTTCTCCGATGTGCTTTGGATGTTCCTTGTCTAAAAAAAAGAGATACCATTTTGTTTTCGCTTGCATAAGAAAGAATATCAAACATTTTTCTTTTTTAAATTTAATAAGCCACAATAAAGAAGGAACGTTGCAATGCTACACGCTACATTATAAAGACGTCTCTAAAGTAACTGAATGACTGTTCATATAGAAATCGCAGGTATTCGACTCATACAACAACGCCCCCTATAGTTCGTTGCGATCGCGAATAGAGAAACAATGCATTTACGACTTTAATTAATTTTGTGCTGATGAAAACCAAAAAAATGTGGAAATGAATGAGGAAAAACTGGATCCTACCACGTGGTTTTCCGGCCAATTCTTCTGTGATTGGCTATATGTTATCATTTCACTCACGTCTGATATATATACTAGAGAGCTCCGCCCCTGCTCACTACCGCTCGCCAACCCCTGATAAATGCTACGCAATTACATTTTCGTTTGCTTCGCGAACAAACTTAAAGTCGCTTTCGTTAGCTGGCAATTTTTCTGCACCAACATCACATAGAGAGAATATGATAGGATTGTAAAATGTCAGAGGTGCTTATTATCAACATTATAAACTTATATATAAAGCAATTTCAATACAAACAATATTATAAACTTATATAAAGCGATGAAGCAATATTATATAACACATTACTATAAGGTAGTGTTTCCCAAAGAGTGGTACGCGTACCCCCAGGGGTACGGGAACAGTTTAGTGGGGACACGCGTTCTTATGCGAAAAATATCTCGCAACAAACAAAATTTCAAAAGATTTTATTTAAAAACAAAGCTAGCCATGAAAATTTACGATTACATATTTTTCTGTTGGCTATTTTTTGCAGAGTTAACATTTAATATTTAGTGGTGTCAACAGCCAGTTGTGATTTTTAGCTTTTGTGCAATTTTTTTATAGTAAAAAATACATTCATTTTTTTATTAGTGGTACACAGCGTTACGAAAAATTTAGAAAGGGTACAGAAAAATCATAAGTTTGGGAAACACTGCTATAGGGCATTAGCTGGAGATTAACCTCTGTATCCGAAGCACGCGTGGCAGAGCCTAACTCAAAACATTGCTGGTCCGGTAGACTATATTTGAAGGTGCCTCTTGATTCTCGCCAAGCTGGGCGATGTTGGAACCCAATCGTGATTCTGATTGGTTTAGACTTTAGCCTTATATTTAAATGTTCAACGGTATATGTAATTTCAGAGGTCAGTTCTAAGTTGGATACCGGCTGGTAAGGTTAATTTTGCTTCTGGTCAATAAGATCGAAGGTAGAGGGGCAGTCATAAAAAGGGACTTTAGAAAAAAATGTCACAGCCAGTCCGGAACATAAGACGCCATTTTCGATTCGTATATCGCCGAATTTATGTGGTGAAGGGGGTACGCAGATTCTATTCGTGATAAATTTAGACAGTATCTAACTGCCATTAGAGAATTCTGTGTACTTAAATCTGAGGATATTCAAACCTGAGGAAGAATTGAGTTGTTTTTTTTCCCTTTTCTTTCTGTGTTTACTCCATTAATTTTTGCTTCGATTCAAAATGAATTTTATTGGGTATATTAATTTTGTTTATATTGGGTTCATTGCAATTTTCTAAAGTTTTGGCCCATGTTTCTGCTAAAATTTTCCAATGTTTTATTGAAATATCATTATGTTTTGGCCACCATTCCTGTTACCACGGTGTTCCGCGCAAACAGGAATGGCGTCAAACATAAGTCGCAAATTTCGCAAAGGGGCACCCTCAAGTATATTTTTACCTTGTTGATCTTATAGGATGCCGGACGCTCCCTTTATGGTGCTTCATCTCCCCCCCTCCCAGTAATTTAAATTTTAAACTGAAAACAATTAAAACCTGATGAAAGAAAACTCTAAAAAATTACAAACAAATTAAGACATGGAATATTAATAAGTTGATTCTAAGTAATATTTCAAAAGCAAATACCATTGCAAGTAATTGCTGAATTAACTTCAATACTGTCAACTGACAAAATATTTTAGTTTCGATCAGACAAAAAGCAAATTATATAATAAAAACATATGTAACTGAAATTCGACAAAATAAGTTATGTTATCAATGATTAATAAACATTTTTGTCTGAATTGTTATAAAAAAAAAAAAAGTGAAAACAGTAAAAATAAAAATTATTTACAATAGATCTCTGAATATTCACAAAACCTATGTACATTTTTCATTGATCTTTTTTTTCACATCATTTTGTGTACCAATGATTTGCACTTTTATGCATTATGTAAGAAATATCTGAAACAAATATGAACTGTTAATTAATCTTTCTGACTGAACGATTTTTTGAAAGTAAGTAAAAACAAATGAGTATTTTAAAGTAAACTCTGACAATATATTTCACACATTCAACTCAAAATAAAAATCGCAACAAGCTTTAGCTCGTAAGTTTAGTTGTAACATTTCTGCAGGCAGCATTATTACAAATTATTACCTTTTCACACACATAAGTTCTCAATTTTGATTGGCTGTTTTGAGCTTTATTAACCAGAAGTCTTCTGTGATTGGCTATGTGTTATCATTCCACTCTCTTCTTATATAAATATATATATATATATATATATATATATATATATATATATATATATATATATATATATATATATATATATATATATATATATATATATATCCTTATATATAAGAAGAGAGTGGAATGATAACACATAGCCAATCACAGAAGACTTCTGGTTAGTAACGCAAAAAACAGCCAATCAAAATTGAGAACGCATGTGTGTGAAAAGGTAATAATTTTTAATAATGCTGTCAAAAAAAAAACAAAATACAAACTAACCTCAAATAAAACTCAGAGGACTTCGAATCAAATAATTAAGAAAACTCTACTATTACGTTTATAAAAAGGAAGATTTATTAACTCAACAACAAAATTATAACATCGCCATTCCTAGAAAAAAAAAGAAAAAAAATCTCTCAAAAATCTCTCACTAATTACGTAAAGCTATAAAAAGACCGAACGATTATTTATGCAAGCGATTATATATGATTATTATTAATGCAATATTATCCAGTGTTTATTAATAATTTTGAGTGGCAATGTAAAAAGATTGTTGTTCTAAAGTTTTATAATAAAGTGTTTGTTTTGCTATATTTTAAAGTTCTTTTTTTCATAAGGTTTTAATTTTTTTCAGTTTAAAATTTAAATTACTGGGGAGGGGGATGAAGCACCATATAGAGAGCTTCCGGCATCCTATAAGATCATCAATCATTTTAGTTAGGCTCCGACACGCGTGCTTCGGATACGGAGATTAATCTCCGGATAATGCCCTATAGTAATGTGTTAAATAATATTGCTTCCTCGCTTTATATAAGTTTATAAAATTGTTTGTATAAAAATTGCTTTATATAAGTTTATAATGCTGATAATAAGCACCTCTGACATTTTACAATCCTATCATATTCTCTCTATGTGATGTTGTCGCAGAAACATTGCCAGCTAATCTCCAGGAAAACCACTTTAATTTTGTTCGCGAAGCAAACAAAAATGTAATTGCGTAGAAATTATCGGGGGTTGGCGAGCGGTAGCGAGCAGGGGGCGGAGCCCTCTAGTATATATATATATATATATATATATATATATATATGGGAAATGCACTTTCCTGCTGTTTAAGAAAGCAATATTATGTGGAAAAGGTTGAAATGGAAGACTTCTTTATTTATTTCTGGTATCGAAACAGAAAAGCGGAAAACTGACATCATTTCCTTCTTACAAGTTTAACCCATTATTTTAATAAAGCAATGGGAGTACAAGGACTGAGTCGTTAATTTACAATCCAGCGGCTTTAGACGACTCTTCTAATCTTGGCTGTAGTGTGTCCCAATTATAATACAAACTTTAATTACTGTTAAAATTTGTTACCTGAACTAAAACAATGTCAAGAATCAAGTTTTTCTTTTTATTAAAAAAGAATGCCTAACTGGGAAGCGGGTCATTAAACACCTCTGTATTGGAAAATTGCCACCGGGTAAGATATTTTCTTTCCATCGAAAGAAATATTTTTATGTAATGTACTGTTATTTTTAAAATTCCTGCCGTGCATTTCAAAAGAATGAATCTTTTGTTGACCCATATATCTATCACGCTCCCTTATTTACCTAAATTAATACTTATTATTAACCTTTTCACGTGGGCGCAAAAATAAGAAATCTAGGTCCTCTGGTGGGCTCTTTCTGAGACAGGGGAAGAAAGAAAGGGAACCGCTAATCCTTAAAACAAGTCAAGTGATGGGTGTTAAACATCCCCGAGAGCTTTATTCTCCCTCTGTTATTCTAAACGCCATTTGCTATCTTTTACACCACCGCAGTTCGGGCTAATAGAAATACCACTGGTGGAGGATTCCCATTTCTTTTGACAACTGAAAAAGCGCTGGAAAACTTCTTAGGTGGTTTTATACGAATTTATACGAAAAATTACATTCCGAATGTCACATGTTGACTATTTATGGTGTTTTACAAACATTCAGATTTGGTGTGGTGTATCACAATTTCCTCATTTTATTATTTTGAATTCTATAAACAGCACATAATCCCTAACCATAGTTCCGAAAAACTATTCATTACGCTAGCTATAAAAAATTATGCACACACTATATATATATATGTGTGAATGCATATTGAAATGCATATATATATATATATATATTGTGTGTACATAATTTTTTATAGCTAGCGTAATGAATAGAATATATATATATATGCGTGTGTGTGCGTGTGTGTGTGTGTGTGTGTGTGTGTGTGTGTGTGTGTGTGTGGAAAAAAAAAGAAAACTATAGATTACAATGTCAATATCCATTCTAAACTATATTAATAATTAAAATCTCCCTCATGAGAGTAATTATATTGAATTTTTAATCTTTCTCACGTTTGATTTCGATTAAAGGTTATTTAAAGTTTTTTTTTTCGTTATATCAAAAATTTTTATCATATATTTACTTTAAAATTATTGTAATTGTGGTATGTCATTGCTCACTATTTTACAATAATACTTTCAACGTATTATTATGAAACATTTTAACATTTTACTGTTTAAAATGTAAAAATATATATACGCATTTGAGGAATAGTTAAAAATAACTTTGTTCTTTGAGATATTGTTTCAACAGTTAATTCAGTTTTTGAAAATTTCAGTTTGGTATCGCTGGCGTTATTTATATAAGTTATTAAAGTTATATCTGTTTTTTATAAGCTCTTTGATGCCATATTAAAACGATTGGTTTATTTATATGTTTCCGCAAAAGATAAACAAGCTAATGAGGTACACAGTGAGCATAAACACTCTTTTATTGAGTTAAAAAACGTCGGAAATTTCGAAGACCAAAGGGTTTATATCCATTTTTTACATAAATAACATAGATCATGCTCTCTTGCATTTATAGGATTACTATGCTTTATGTGTGAAATCAGTTTTTCCTGAGAGTTATCATGCAGTGAAATTGGGTCATAGTGCGGAAAAACCTTTTTTTTTCACTGGTAAAATCGATTTTCTTTTAATCTATTCTTATATGCAGAAAGAGCTCTTTTTCGAGATCTTAATTTAGTTAATTATAAATATCTATATTAAACATTATAAATATCAATATTTTACTTAATAAATATTTGTAATATTGCTGAAAATTTATAATTTTATCGAAAGATTATAAATCTTGGGAAAGAACATAAATAGTTGTAACGTCATATATTTGTAGACTGGTCTCCTGAGTCTGAGTTATTAGAGAAGGGATCTAAGTCATAGCCAAAGGAAAAAAATATAGGAAATTTAATTTGATATAACTCTTTGACTGAATTATTTTATTTTCATCTTTTTCATCTATCGACTTAGAAAAATACCTGTCACTTCAATAAATGATAAATAATTTTTCTTTTTATTCATCAGAGTCATCTATTTATTATTGTTATTATTATTGATAATAATGAAATAAAAAAAGCAAGGTAAATGAGGATAATTTTGCCCTCTCCCAGCTAATTTGAAAGATCCTCTCTTTTTAAGAAAGCAAGATCATTTCAATTGAAAATTATGTTATCAAATAAATTCTTTTTATTTTATAAATTTTTAAGATTTCTTAAAAAATGTAAACTATAATAACTATGTTAATTATTTAAAAATAATCATACAGAATTTGTAAATTAATTTTCTAAATAGTATATAATAGTTTAAATTATTCCTTTAAAAAATATTTATTGCGTTAACGGAACTCTAAAATTAAAGCACATTTCTTAGCACATTTATCCCATGAACTCTTAGTTAGAATCTAATATGCGTTCTAAATTTCCAACAATATTTTTCGTCAACTTCCCTTATGTCATTTTAAAATAGTTCCGAAAAAGCGAAAACTCGGAAATATTTCATTTAATGTGTTTCAGTTGCAAATAATTAACATATAACAATAGTGCTCATTTCTTTTATTTTGCAGTAAATTTCATGAAAAGTAAGCACTTTATTGAAACTGCGTAGCATATATAATATTTTTTTCTTCTTCTTTTACATTTTTTTAAAAATATAGTCATTCACAATTGACTTCAACTTACTCATATAATAGATTTATAGAATTTTATTATTCAAAAATTTAGCTTTAATCTTATAAAAAAGTTACAAAACTGAGATATTAAAATAATTTCTAGAACCTATAACTAAAAGTTGAACTGTGTGTAGAATGAGGGAAAGAAACATGAAAATTGCCACCAAAGGAAAATGGTTTTGCAAAAAAAAAGTCAAAAATAGCGTTTATGATTTCAATTTCTTAAACATAGAAAATATATTAGTATTATAAATTATATATTTATAAATATGATATTTGAAACATTTATGTATCCTTAAGTATGAATGAATACTCTTGCGTAGTAAATGTATATATTTTTCTTCGGAAATGCAGATATTTATTTTAAATCATGTAAGAACATTTTTTTTAAACTGCAGCAAATATATTTAAAATTTTAAAATTCCAATAACTTTATATATAAAATGAATTTAAAACAGAACCTAAAAAAACTATTCATTTGAGTTTATGTAAAATATATTGCTATTTCAATTTGATTCAATTTACTTAAAAGAGCGCTTTTCGATTCTGATTATTCCATATTTTTTATATACAATTGAAAATATTCGTTAAATTATATTTGTAATAACGAAATTAATTTATCAAAAAAAGAACAAAAAAATTTGTACAAAAAAAATAGCAACATTGAAACGAACTAAAGAAGTAAGAAAGCTGCAGACAAACAAAAAAATTATTCAAACTTGGAATAGATGTTTGAAGGTAGGTGGGAATAAGAAATATTATTTTCAAATGATTACTTTTTTTTAATGCATACCTGCTGGTAAATAATCTCTTAGATAACTATCCAATTTTCGACATTCTTCAATCGTTAAGCTATCTGTCGCCAATAAGTTGAAATAAATAATGCGGACGCCTTTTAAATACAATCAATCAAATGAACTACAAGTTCTACAGATGAATGACAACAATATATAAAACTTTAATCTTTTAATAACCAATAATTTAGCATCAAAACGGATTCTAAAAATGTATAAACTTAAATTAAAACAAAAAAGAACAACAACAACAAATAAACTATATCTGGTTGCCACGCAACCTTAAAATGAAATTTTAAAACAAATAAATCTAAAGAAAATTAAAGGTGGCGCTTCTGTTAAAAATACATACGTTAATGACTTAAAATCTTAAACATACTCCCACCTTGCAAAGTGATATTATAAATAGCACTTTGGAACATGCGTTTAGCATTTCGTAGAAATAAAAACTGACTCATATATATTGGTCACCTTTATATGAAACTAATTAAGAAAATCTTCAGTTATTATATAAATAACAAAAAGTTCATAAATCTAAACGTTGTGGAATTTTTATGATTCTTCCTAATCTGCTTTTGCTAAGAGAGTTCACTTCCAAATTATCGGGCACATCAACGGAATTGGGAACATTATCAACTTCCAAATTAATTTTCCTTGAAGACTTTTCCAGTACATCCACATCGTTCTTTTCTAATAGCTCTAAAGGATAAAGTCTTTGGAAAGGTCGGATCCTTTCTCCTTGAGAGGTTCTTAATCTGGCTACTCTAGGAATACTGTCCTTTCCAGGATACAGCTCACGGACAATTCCAAGAGGCCAATCTATGCGTCGAATATTATCTTGTCCTATTAAAACAATATCAACGATGTTTATTACATCATTCCTTCTTATTCCCTTGTGCACTAGCTGAGCAAGATATTCATTTCTAAATCTTTGTTTGAGATCTTCACGTAATTTTTGCAAAAATTTTACCCGTTTCAACATAGAGGTTCGATCCACGAGGTCTAGATCTGGAGTTTCGCTGCTGTAGCTACCTTCCCCGTATATATACGTTGCCGGAGTTAAAGGTACTAATTCAGATGGATCATCGTGAATGTAGGTCAACGGTCTGCTATTTAAAACCGACTCACAGTCACATAAAATTGTAGTTAGTTCTTCATAATCTACAACAGATTTACCTAACACACGACGTAGAAGAGTCTTAAGCATTCCAAATATCCGCTCCCACCACCCACCCCACCATGCTGCTGTGGGTGGAATAAATTTCCAAATTATTTTCTCAGCGGTTGAGTACACAGCAATCTTGTCCCAATCTAAATTCTTTAAATAATTGTTTGCTCCTACAAAGTTCTTTCCATTATCCGAGTAAATGACCGATATTCTACCTCTTCTTGCGATAAATCGTCTGAATGCTTGAATGAAAGCATCTGTAGTTAGAGACCGTACTAATTCAAAGTGGACTGCTCGGTACACAGCACAGGTAAACAAAACGATCCAAGCTTATTCTTTCGATTTTAGATACAGAAGACCGGCATAGTCCACACCAGACACTTGAAAAACTTTTGTCTGAGTAACTCTTTCTCTTGGAAGGGGCGCAAAAGGAACTTCTACTGGTTTAGCTCGATGACGCTTACAAGTCATACACTTGGAAATAACTTTATTTATTAACTTTTTAGCTTTAAGAATCCAGTATCGCTCTCGGAGTCTTGAGAGTAAGATGGAACGACCAGCATGCATCGCTTTTATATGCTCTTCACGGATTAATTCTAACACAACACTGTTAGCTAGTAAAAGAATTGGACATCTGAAATTCTCATTCTCATCACTATGTACCAGTTTGGTCTTTACTCTCAGAATATCACTTTTATCTCGAAAAGCTTGTATTTTGGCGAGAAATTTATCATCCTGGAAATGCGTTGTTTGCAATGACTTAAAAATCAGACTTTCTGCCTTTGTTAACTCCTCACAGGTTAAATTTCCCTTTAACTTATCTTGATGTGAAACGTTGTGGACAAAACGTAGGATCCAAGCGACTACTCTTACATTTCGGCTATATGTTGAAAAGTAATTACACCATATTTCCGTTACTTCAACATTTACCATGGAAATAACTACTTGTTTTCTTTTTTCCAAATTTACTTCCTCTTCATTAACGGAAATTTCGTCTGCTGCTACAAGCCATTCCGTGTTGGAAAGATATAGCCAGCTGGGACCCTCATACCATTTCGAATTGCCGAGTTGTTGAGCAGAGCAACCTCTACTTGGTAGATCTGCGGGATTCATAGATCCGGGCAAATGCCTCCATGCTTTTACCGAAGTCAATTTCCTGATTTCTTGAACTCGATTTTCCACAAATACACCCCATGTGTCTTCTCTTTTAAGCCAAGCTAATACAGTTGTTGAGTCTGTCCAGAAATGAACTTTGTCCGTCTTAAACTGTTTTACTATTTCAATAGATAGACGAGCAGAAATTGTAGCGCCAAGAAGTTCAAGTCGAGCAATCGTTGTTTCCTTTTTTCCGCTAGGAGCGATTCTTGCTTTACTTTGTATCAGATGAACTTGAACATTGCTTTCGTCTTCTATTCTTAGGAAAACTACTGTGGCATACGCAAATTTACTGGCATCACAAAAGAAATGTAATGAAATGCACTCGTAACCTTCGTCACAATGCAACCACCTTGGGATTTCTATGTGCTTCAGATATTCAAGCTGACTTAGCCACTTTGAAAAATCTTCTCGTGTTTTTGTGTCAACTTCTTCGTCCCAACCAATTTTAGCTTTCCACAAATTTTGTAACCACAATTTTGGTCGTATCGATACCGGGCTAGTTATCCTCATAGGATCAAAAACTCTGTGTGAGGCAGCTAAAATACTTCTTTTGGTGATTTTTTCATGTTTTGAGTCTTTCATATCAGGAATATTAATTAACAGAGTATCACTTTTTCTATTCCACTTCATTCCCAGAATGTTGGTCTCACTAGAGTTAGGTTCTGAAGGGTTAGTAGACTCTCACCCTCGTAAATCGAATTGTCTTTCAGCCATAATATTAGTAGCAACTTCTATGAATTGTTTCACTTCTGATTCAGTTTTCACGCTTGTGAGGCAATTATCTACATAAAAACTGCATATTAGTTCCTGTATAATCTCTTTGGGATATTTTTCATTCCCTCCCATTGCTTCCTCCAGTTTATTATTCAAATGGTATTGAATAGTGGCTCCAAGCAAAAACGGACTGCAGGAAGCGCCAAACACAACTCTTCGATGACGAAAATGTTTGAGCTGTCCATTTTCTCCATACCATAAGAATCGCAAGAAATTTCTATCATTTTCATAAAGACTTATTTGCAAAAAAGCCTTACGTATATCAGCTGTTACACCAAATTTATATCTTCGAAATTTATTTATCATTGAGGGAATTACTTCTATCAAATTTAACCCTTTCTCAACACAATCATTTAAACTAGGAACTCCTTTTCTCTTAGAAGAAGCATTGAACACGGGCCTGATTTTAGTTGTGCTGCTCTCCTTTATCACAGGTCTATGAGGTAAATAGTGACAAGGTATCCCCATGTCTTCTTTTGGAACCTCTTCAATTATTTCCTCTTTCTCCCAGTCCTTGAACACTTCTCCATAGGCATCATACATTTTGTCGGTTTTCAATTTGCGTGTTGTCATTTGCAATCTCTTTAACGCCAAATCATAATTATCTGGCAAAGGCAAATGCCCATCAAGCCATGGCAGACTAACTATAAAACGACCATCTCCTTCAACTTTCACTGTATTTAGGAAATGTTCCATTGAGGCTTTTTGCAGTTCCTCTCTAGATTTTTGTTCTGAAGGATCTCTTATTCCTAAGGAATCTAATCTCCACTGCTCCGAAATATCCATTTCTTTTACTAAAAGGGAAGTAACCAACATTGCATTGCTTGATGGTAAATCATATTCAGGTGCTTTCCCTGTTAAAGTCCATCCCAGTAGTGTCTCTATTGCTACTAATCCACTGGCCAAAACTCTTCGTTTTCCAGTCATAAGTTTTCCTATTACGTCAGCTCCGAGCAGAATTTGAACTGGTTGTGACTCATTTCCGACGTCTGACAACTTTATATTCATGTCGTCAAGCTCTTTTAACCAGGGTCCAAAACTAACCGGTGTTATACTATCACAAATAGATGCTTGATCCAAAGCTTCCATGTTACAAGTCAAATTATTCTCTGGATTCCTTAATCTAATTCTATAACACGAGTGTTCAAATCTATCTGATTTATAACCACCAAACAAAGAGTGTACGAGAGTTTCTTTTCTCAAGGGAACATATTCCATCTTTTCAGCTAAATTTTTTAAAATATATGTTCTTTGTGATCCCGAATCTAAAACTGCTCTCACCACAATTTCTTTTCTATCAGATATCAGCTTTAGTTTCATAGTTTGAAGGAACACTTTCGGACCGTACGTAATGTTAGACATGTTTATTTCAGAACTTTCACTTTTCTGCCCAGATTTATCGGGTTCACGATTTCTTGCAGCTAAAGATTCACACATTAGTACCACATGTCTTTTACCGCATACGACACATTTTATAAAAGCTTTGCACTTACGAACGGAATGTCCTTGCATTAAACAGGCAAAACAACATTGATTTTCTCTTATTATGTTCTCTCTTTCAGCTAAAGTCATATTCCGAGCGGAAAAGCAATCTGAACTTTTATGTTTCCCAGAACAAAAAACACACCCTTTCTTCAAATCCTTTACATCTGTAGTCAATAGATTTGCCGCTGTTGGAAATCTTCTTGTTGGCAAATCTCTTGCTTTCTTCTTAAAGGGCTGGCGTTTTTCATCAGATCCCAAGCCAAAACCTGACATAGCCAAATTAATTCTTTCTTCGCCTTCCGTTTCTGCCTTCAAGAAAGCCATGATGTTTGTTAATCGCTCTTTGGCGTCAACGGAAGCAACGCTCGAAGAACTTCGGTTCCATGCTTTCAGAAACTCTTCTTGGAAGCAAGATTCTACCATAGGGAATAGTATTGAAGCGCATTTCTCGGTTGTAACACCTAACGTTTCTAAAGCTCTAAGATATGACTCTAGTTTGTCATAAAGAGAGGTCATAGATATTCTTTCATGCTTTTGAACGGAAACTATGAGCTTCAACAATTCCCTAACATAAACTTCGACCAAAAGGTCATCCTTGCCAAATCGGGCTTTGAGGCTATCAACTGCTTTGGTATAGTTTGCAGCGGTTGGCGGAAAGCTTTCTACAACTTCTGTAGCTCTAGATCCAACAGTTGTAGCTTGAATCAGGTATTGAAATTTGTTTTCAGGGGCAATATCTGTATCTTTATGAATTTGTTCAAATTGTCCCCAAAATGGTAGCCAATCTTTTAAATCTCCACTAAATTGCCTAAGTTTTAATTTTGGCAAATTAAACTGCTTTCTGGCACTGGCACTAATAATATTTGGAGGAGACTCACCGGTTCTAAACGATGTAGCTTGAAGTCTCGCCAACTCCAGTTCATGTTCTCTTATATTTTCTTTCTCTTCATATTCTCTTAGTTTCTCTTCATTTTCTCTTTGTCTCAATTTTTCTTCGTGTTCCTCCTTTTGTCGTCGATCATTGACAGTAGCTACCAATACACTTGTTACAAAATCTGGATCAGCTAAATATTCTTTACTTTTCAAAATGATTGTTTTCAGATCCGATACAGTAGCTTTTTGAGATAATACTTCGCCAATTTCTTGGGCAACAATAATAAGATCTTCCTTTTTATATCCTTTTGGTGCTAAAAACATTTTTCAAATCAGAAGTAGCGTAATAACTGTCCTGTCGCGGCCGCCACAAATGTCGCCAATAAGTTGAAATAAATAATGCGGACGCCTTTTAAATACAATCAATCAAATGAACTACAAGTTCTACAGATGAATGACAACAATATATAAAACTTTAATCTTTTAATAACCAATAATTTAGCATCAAAACGGATTCTAAAAATGTATATACTTAAATTAAAACAAAAAAGAACAACAACGAAAAAAACTATATCTGGTTACCACGCAACCTTAAAGTGAAATTTTAAAACAAATAAATCTAAAGAAAATTAAAGGTGGCGCTTCTGTTAAAAATACATACGTTAATGACTTAAAATCTTAAACACTATCAACAACATGTTGTTTTTCCCTAATGATGCCCAATCTAGCATCCATTGTTAATGTTTCAGCGATCAAAGCAAATAAGTAAAAATGAATTATAGTTGAATTTCATTTATATATTTGCTTCTGTAATATTTAAAATTGGAAATTTAAATATTGTTTTCAATCAACAAATATTTCACCCTGTTAAATGTTATTTCTCTTTTATGAGTTAAATCCTCATCAGCGAAGAACTTTGTTAATTTAATTGTATCACGAACTCCTAAATTTATAATAACTGAAACACTGAAGCGACGTGACGTCACTCATCATATTCTGCATAAATTGTTTTTATAATTATTTATTAACTTTAAGTTTTTTTTTACTACAACTTTAATTCTTACATTTCCAATTCTTACAAAAAATTTTTTTTCTTAAAATTTTTACATTAAATGTGCTAAAACTTTGAGGGGTTGAATATTGACTCAGTGGCCATAGTGGCGGCAAATTTTCATTCCATACTATGTTTTCGATCATCTACTTTAATTTGTTATCTTGGTTTCGTTTCAATAGAATATCGAATTTTTAAACCACTAGCACTACCTGTGTTTAGATCTATACGGTTAACCATCGACATTCTTATTTTATTCATTATGTTATTTTAAAATATATTTATTCAGATACTCATAAAAAATATTAGCGTAAAAATCCTACTATTAGTCTAGAAATTAAAAGTTTTTTAAATGCAGGTAACGAAAAATTTTTCAATGTTAGATGTGGCACGCCTATTTTTCAGAAAATGACATTCCTTTCAAAAGGGTTAAACACATTTGTTCTAAACGATGCACCCTATGAAAAATGAAATAAATAAATAAATGGAAATAAACGATGTTTTAAAACTTTCACCCCAATGTTAAATTTTAGTATTTCGTGAGAGTAAAAAAATGTGATTTATTGCACATTAAACAAGATTTTTTTTTTCAATCTTTCCATTTCTAGTAATAAAAGATTTTTTTATAGGCAATAAAGTTTTTCAAATTATAAATCCCGAAATAACAGGAAAAAAAATATTATCTTCTTGAAATAGGAGGGAAAGTGCATTAACACAATAATAAAATATTTTTCTTTCATTTTATGAAAAATGTAGTACAAAAAAATACCGTTATAAATCCGTCTTGTTCATTGCGAAATAAATAACTATGCTTTTTTCCGACACGGAACTAGAACTTCAATATTTTTTTAGCATTATAAATTTTATAATTTTCACTTATTATGTTTTATGATATGATTCGTATTAATTATTTACTAAACTTTTTAATGATATCTTAGAAAAGTGATTAAAAACATTCAATTGAGGCTATTTTTATCCTTTGCCCACTCCGCTCACCCCAACTCCCCCCATTGCTAAAATCATCCTTTTTTTTTCTTTTTTCTTTTTCTTTGAAGATTAAAAGATTTTAGTTACATGAAAACGATAGGAATATGTTAACTTCTGATTCATAACATGAATGATAATTATTAAAACTATGATTTTTATATTTAAAAAAAATTGAAGTAACGTTACTTTAAGTTTCATTTAAAAATATTTTTATTTTATCAAGCAGTTTTTTTATTGCTGAACTAATTACCGAAATTAATAGATTGTTTCATTAAAAGTTTCAGTTTCATGAAATGTTCTGATAAATAATTATGAGTTTCTCATTAAAGTTACCAGAAATGTATTGATTTCTTTATTAAAAATGCTTCAGTTTTATGAAATTTTCTAATAACTATTCATAATTTTTCTCATTCTAATTACCGGAACTGATTTCTTCATTAATAATCCAATTTCATAAAATTTTTCTGATAACTATTTTTAATGGTAATGTAGTTGTGATAACTATTCATAAGGATTTTTTAACGTCGTTGAAATAAAAATAATAAGCCGAATGCAAAATAAATGTGACATATTTTTAAATTAAAATCCTTTTCTAAGCAACATTTGGTTCGCAGACATGTCCCATATAATTTCAATTAAAGTTACGTTTAAATTTGATGCAAAAAATTGAATGATTACTTTCGCTAAAACAAGGACCACCAAAAATATGAATATTTATTATTTAATACACTGTTTTCACCATTTTAATTAGCTGCAAAACTTAGAGTTTTGATTCGAATGATAATGATTTCGAAACTATATACAAACGAGTTTTAAATGATGAAATCGCATGCATTTATAACCGTTCATAAAAAAAAATTCTTTTTATTCTTTTACGTTTAAAAAATGTCATTTTTCGTGACTTAGTTCACGTGTAAGGGTGAAAAGTTTCTTTGAATTATAGTTATATACTCTTTCTTTTATCTAAGAAAACGGCTTGCGAAGTCACAGAGAAAAAAATTTATTTTTTCATTTCTTTTTTCGTTACTTGCCGGAGGTGGTGTTGAAGAGAGGAAAGATCGCACTTCCGTCTGCTCTATCTTTCCGCCGACCCAATAGAATTAATTTCCTTTTATTTTTAAGTTGAAACGTTTGGGAACAAGAATAAAAGCTGCATATAGAAAAAAAAAATTCAAACAGTAAAAAGATTATTAATCAAGGAATCAAAAGATATTATTCTTTTCAAAGTTCTTCTTTCCTATTAGGAAATAATTAAATCTTGCTATTTTGATCGAACCAAAGTAAATTGTCAATCAAACGGATAAAATAAGAATGCCAGTGCCGAAAAAAAAACAATGCACAACTTTAATTATGAAGCATTATAATCTGAGATGCAGAGTCATTTTAATATTTTATTAAAATTATTCAGTGGGCAAAATAAAAAAGATGTTATCTTGAATAATATTTGCTCTAAAAAATAGTAAAAGTTTTGTTCTAATTTTAGAATACAAAGTGCTAATTTTTAAAGGCTCAAAGGGGTGACTTCAAATATGCTAATTAATTTTTCAGATTATATTTAAAGTAACGAAATCAGACACAAGAAATTACGTTTTCTGAAGAAACATACCTTAAACTAATGAATTAGGTTAACAAAGTAACACATACAATGTGTTACAAAATTATTAGACAACCCCAAATATCACTCATTTTTATGGCACACTGCATAAAATCAATAATTTTAAAATAATGAAGCAAATGAAATAAGTTATATTTTATCAAATAAATAAAAAAGGGAAAAAAATTAAGTTAGTTTCCCACTGTAAACGATTTTTTAAAATGTAAGTGTTACATAAGCATAAGACCACGCATTTATTTTTCAAAATTTTAAGCTTTCAAATTATTTTTAATTTTCTCTGAAAAATCGTATGTAAAGTGTAACTTTGCATCGCAGAAAACGCAAACTATAATACCATAAAGAAAATTAGAATTTAATTTCTTTGTTTTCATAAGGAAATTTACAATGTTTCGCGGAAAAGAATTATCTGAGCTAGAAGTTTGAAATTTTTTTTTCACTCGGAATGTGAAAAATGTAAGCTAATTAAACTTTCTAAAAATGCGTTTTTGTAATTGTTTCAGTAATTTAGTAAATAAAAAGCAGAAAGTAATTAACATACTTTAGGTCATACCTTTGAGCCATTAATAGATAGTTATCCTTAATTCGTGAAAATCAAATCATTAGAACAAAAGTTATTCATTATTTTGCTTTATTTGTGCACTGTGCACACAATCTGTGGACTGAAAACGAGTGTCGTTAATCTGTCAGACTTACTAGGGAGCGTCGAGGGCTAATATATATTAATCAGTTTTAAGTCATTTTAATAGACAGCGCAGGTTCCAACGTAAAATACTTTGTAAAATAAACTCAACGAAACAAAATAAAACCTTTGTTATAAAAACATACTAAACCCCCAATATCATGTTATTAAAAACATAATTGTTAAAACTAAAATAGAATCCAAAATTTATGAGTTAGAAAATAATATATGGATAGCAAATAGAATGAGATTAACAGTCTAAAAATATAAAATTTTGGCAAGATGATTGACAATAATTATCTTGATGCATTCAAATTATCTTGCTCAAAAAGAAGCCATTGTTTTGATATCTTGCATAAATGGTCAATTTAAAAGTCACTTTCATTTTTAACTTATGTCCTCCGTATTTGAATATCAGTGGAAAAAGATATAAAGAAAATGATCTCTAATCTGACAGAAAACCAAGATTGAAGAAACTATGAAAATTTAATGTTTGAATAGCAGTTTCCTATGGTTATTTTATTGTGTTTTAAATCTTGTTCGAACATTGACCTTTAGAAGAATTATCACGCTTTTTTTAGAAGAAAACTGACGACCATAACTGTATTTCTTTCCAGATTTTTTTATTTATAAAAATCTGAAAAAGTTTTATTCATAGAGAAAGTATCTGTCAAATTATGGGGATAAAAATAACTTTTGTATTCTGTTGCTTTTATTCATGAAAAGGCATTGTTTTTTTGTGTTTAAAAGTAAAGTGTTAAAGTTTTATATGAAAGCAATTTATTTTAATCATTTTGGCGAAGAAAAAATTCAAAAGAAACGGAAAGTTTGCGTTTCGAGCAGAGCTGTGGAATCAGTAGTTACAATTTTCGACTCCAACTTAATTGTTCGATTCCAATTATAAGTAAGCTTGACTCCAATTACTCATTAAAAAAATTACATATTTCTTTTTTGCTACTAATAGTAATTAAAAGCATTTTATTTACAATTACATTTTACATAACAATTAAAGAGATTAAAAATATATATTTGTTTAAAATATTGAAATTTCACAAAACCATTAGATAAGAAACGATATCAATGTATCATATTCTTTAAATACATCTTATTGCAACATGAAGTCCAGAACTGTAAGAAACTATTAAAAATGATACATTCATTTTCTCATCTTTCTTATTAACTTTTCATCTCAGTTACCTTGATTTGGAATTTATGAATCAAAGAATAGTTTTTTAACATTTTATATTAATATTGTATTTTCAATAAATTTCTGTATTTTTTGCAATACTATAATTAAACATAGACACAAAAGCGTTCAAATGTTATAAATAAAATTTGTGATAATTTAAATGATATTCATATGAGTAATATTTTTGTTGACGTAATTACAAATAATTATCTAAGTAATGTTCATAAGATCAAAAATCAATTTTCTTCTTGTAACCAAGGACTTAAATAAATTTTAACAAACCGGTGTCGAAGTCAAGCAAATTGTTTCGACTCCAGCAAAATTTCTCATGACTTTGACTCCTTAGCACTGGCTAAGGTTAATGTTGTGCTTGCTTTCAAGCGTGTTGCTCAAGAAAAAAAAAAGTGAGCTCAAAATTTCGGTCAGTTTTTGTAAAATGTCACGCGACCCAATACTAATCGATGATCTATAGAAATAATTTAAATTAAATGGTGTTTTTTTTCTTTAAAAATTTACGATTTGAATGTTTTCTGCTTAAGAAAGGTTCTCACTTAGTTTTTATATTTATTGACAACGGACGTTACTGTTAACTAAGAAAGAATTCTATGTCTTTAAAATAGCAGCAAAGTGGCTAGTATCAAAATTAGAAGTTATTATTATTTCCCTGTAAATATTTCTTTTGGTCTGACAAAAAAAAAATCTTTTATTTGCTTTTTAATCTTCGTTTGTTGATTCGCTAATTTCCAATACTTGATCAGAGTTATATCTTGTTTACTTTTTCCCTTTCATTTTTTAAAATTATTTATTTTTCAAATCGTAGTTCAATTTCTGGGACTATCTCATACTAAAATTAAGATTGACTAGTTTTGGTTATAAAATAATAATTTAATAAAAGTGTTATTTGTAAAAAGTATTGTAAAGTGATTCAAAAGAATATAACGCAGAGTTACAATTTAAAATTTTTTTAATGTTGTTTAGCTCATAAAAGAAAGAATAAAATAAATGATTATTACATTAAATGTCATATATATAAATTGATGGAATGGCTGCCCTCCCAAAGTGGTTTATTCACTTTTACTTTGGGTAAATTGCATTAATGCCAACTAACTAAATTCAATGCACTAAAAAACGAATTCGGTGGGTTACGTCCACATATGGTAATGGAGGCAACGAATTGAATCCGTGTATCGTAATTTATTAAGAAATTCGTTGAAATTGTATCATGCATAAAAATTCTATTTTATAAAATTTTTACGTATAAAGTTTTTTTTAGTTCAAATTTTTAATTTGTTTTCTTTGTTTTTCAGATTTACAAAATCGTTCTTCCTGTTCTTTATTTATGCATAACAATCACTCGTAAGTACTTAAAGTTTATTTTGTAAACACAATAATCTTGATTACTGGTAACTGATTGTTGTTGATATATATAAAAAAAAAATTTGTTGATAGTGAACACTTTTGTTCACTATCAACAAATTGTTTGAAAAATATTTATCCTAAATCGGAAAATTAATAATGAAGCCAAAAATCTTTTATCGTTTCTCTGGAACTATTTAAAGATCATAAACAAACCTTTTTTTTTGCACATAATTATAAAACTCGTTCATTCAAGGAGTAAAAAAATTAAATTTTAATAATTGTTTTTTGTTATTCCTTTTAATAAAGATTTAAACAAATTTAAATTTTTAGGAACACACATTTTAACTTCATTTTTAACAATGTAACTTTAAATGATAAAATAAAAAATTTGGACAGAATCGGGCAAATAATTCTTGACTTAAAAAAGATACTTTTTTTAATATTATTCATCGTTAAAAACGAAAAATTAACGTTAAGAAGCTCAAACTTTTAACTCTGCTCTTCTCCCCTGACTAGTGGCAATGGTGTTCATCGGAATTTTAGATTTTCCTTAAAGGTAGTTTGGTTACCAAAAATTCGGATTTTTTTAAAATTTTAAAAACCTGTAATTGTCCTTATATAGAATCAATAAACCTTGTTTACTCGATACTTTCGTTACTTTCACGAAATTATTTAAAGTAAAAAGAGAGTAAATAAGTAATGGCAAATTTTTTTAAAAAGAATATAGTTTTTGTAATGAAATTCAATTAAGAAAATTATTAAAATAAGATGCACTTCCAAAATAAAATGCATTACTATTCATCGAACTTATGAAATGAAAAGAATAACTAAATTCTTTAACAAATAGATATTTCTCTGAATAGCCATTTTTAACGTTTAAATCAGTTAAGCAGTATATTTTTCATTTCAAAGACGTTTCCAACCGACGTTGAACAGCCGATCTAATTCTGAGTTAACGACTATCAATATTCAACTCTGTAGCTCTATAACTTGGATCACAATCTAGAAGACAAGGAAACTCCTAAAACAAGTATTGGAACAAACTAACCACGGAGGACTTTTTAATGGACCTAACCCGCATTTGCGTTACATGGAGAGAAAAAACACGAAAACATCTCACGGTGAGTCCGAAAGTAAAGGGATTCTAAGCCGTGATCCTTCTACCACTGAGGATATTTTAAGTCAGCACTGTGGTCGATCATTCCTTTTATTTTTTTAAAATTTTACAACCGTCGTTGAACAACCGATCCAGTTTCGAGTTAACCACTATCAATGTACAACTCCGTAGCCTTGAAATTTTGAACCCAATCCAGAAGGCAAGCTAGCTCTGGGATCAAGTATTGGGCGAAATTGTGGCTTCGTGGAGTACTTTTTGAGAAAATTAACCTGCCTTATTGCGTTACATAGAGAGGAAAACCACGAAAACTTCCCACAGTTAGCCTGATGGCAAGGGGACTCTAACTCATGATCCGTCTACCCCTAACGATATTTTACGTCAGCACTGTGGTCAGTGTGAGAAATTCGTGTCGACCGCCAGACATCGCGGGGATTCGAACCCGGCTTATCTCATTGGGAGGCGAGCATTCAATCCATTCCTCTTATTTTATTTCATATTTCATTACCGTCGTTGATTAGCCGACCCAATTTGAGTTTACGACAAACCAATGTTCAACTCCTATTGGGTCGGCTGTTTAAAGACGGTTATAAAACAAAATAAAATGTTCAATTCCGTAACCTTGTAATTTTAAACCCAATCCAGAAGGCAAGGGAACCCCGGCATCAGGTTGCCTTCGAGGAGAACTTTTTGATGGAACTAATCTGCATTTACGTTACATGGAGAGAAAAACCATGAAAACCTCCCACGGTTAGTCTGGCGATAATGGGACTGTAACCCGTGATCTGTCTACCAGTAAGGTAGATAAGTACTTTATTTACGTTTTACTAGAGCTGCACAATGGACTATGGGTGACGTTCTGGGTAACATCCTTGAGGATGATCCGAAAACATGCCATCCCAATTTTTATCCTCAGCAGAGAGGATGGCTCCCTTGCTAAAGTCGAGCATTTTACGGTAGAACAGTTTAACGATAACTGATATCACGCACCCTCGGTCCCTACGCAGACTGATCAATGTGGTCACACACCCGCTTACTGACCGTAGCCACTAGCCAGTGATTCTTGACTTCGGTTATCTCTTGGGAACCATGTCTTTACGATCTGTCTACTGTGAGACCTACCAGTAAGAATATTTTTCTTTCGGGTGAGAAATTCGTATTGACCAGACATCGCTGGGATTCGAACAGTTGTCTTATTTTATATTTTGATAATAAAGTAGTCTTTTATTTTTTTTTTAATGCGTTCACAATTGTCTTTTTATGCATTATTTATCAAAGTTGGAGTTTCGCCGAAAGATCGTTTAGAGTTCCATGTCTGAAAGAAATTAGGTTTAAACTATTGAGACCCTAGTTTTTAGATTGTGGCTACCCCCAAATTTTAAGGGTCAAGAATCTAAATCCACAAAAAAAGAAAACATAAATAAATAAATAAAGTAAAAAAAGAGGGTTATAATACAGAAAAATTAAGCTGTTGTTAAATTTCGCAATATAGTCTCCTATAAATAATTAGCATATTTAAAGTAATTTTCTCGATTTAAAGTAATGTTAAGATTGAGTTTAGGTACGTGGAAATCCGACATTTTTAAGATATTTGATATTAATATTATTTTCTGCTCACTGAACATCAAGCATGCTGAATCGTTCCAAAAATCACTGTAACAGCCAATTCATTTAATTGAATTTGTAACATTTTTGTACATGTAACGCGTTGTTGTGTTTACCTCCTCTCTCTCTGTCTTTGATATTGCTCTAATTTTATCACCGTTATATAGGAGGATCGACATTGTTGAATAACTTTTACGTGTCGCTTGGACATACCTCACAAAAATAGACACGCCCTTGAAAAGGAGCTCGGACCACATTGATAGTTTTTTCTTTTTTGTCTTTTGATGCCAATACACTTTCTGAAAGTTATTTCAAGGGCAAAATATTCAAGGCCATTGGATAAAAGTGTAGCATTAAATTATAGAAAATGGAATGATATATTAAGAAGGGGGAAAGAGAGTTATTGCATATATTTTCAGGGTTGAAATTTTTATCCAATATTTTATTCACGATTTATGGTAGCAATTGTTTGTCAGAGGGATTTTCAAAATTGAAATCAATTTTTTTCCTTCTAAAGGATAGAACGGTTCTTTGTAAATCTCCACCGCCATTTTGCAATGTGAAATGCTGATAAAAAAAACTCAGTATTTTCTTATGACCCTGTTTTCTCCCTTTTAAGCATTGGCGTACAGCGAAAGTGGCCAAAGGAGCTACAACAGTCCCAGCCATTCAGCCAATTTGGCATCCAATGAATAAAGGACATAAAAAATTCATATCTATCACTGTTATGTAATATAACTTTCCAATAGAAAAATATTTTATTAAGGATTATAATATGATTCCGAAATACATTCAGCAACAAAAAGCTTTAGAATACTAAAGATAAATATCACTTATAAAATCAAAATGATCTATTCACAAAAAAGAAAAAAATTATCAGAAATGTCAAATTCTGTATAGAATTGCTGCGAGCAGAGTTCGAACCCCGCCGGCCGAAGACTCCCCATGTAGTAAAATGAGGAATGATGCACGTTAAATCTGTCGAGTCGCAAAGTTCTCCATGTTCCCACAACAAATCAAACCTCTGGGGGTACTGAATTGGAGATTGATCGTTCTCTGATTCAATTCGCATGGTATGTTTCACTACATGTGTTAAACAATTAATAATTCTCAAACTACCTTCCCTTATAAAAATTATTTATTACATCCCAATACATCTTTCCACACACTTCTGTATTTTTAAGTTTTATAGTTTGTGTGTATCAAACCAAAATAAGCACCGTAAGTAAAGTTGAGCACATTGCGTGCCAATTGCTTACTGTTTTTTATAGGCTCGGAAGCTTCGTTCCCTGTTCGCTTTGCCCACCAACCAGTGTATTTGCTTTTCATTTATCCTTGAAGATCAATGAAGAACGATTTATGTCCATTTTCTTACAAAAACTGCGATTAAATTGTCATCGGTTGCACTTTGAGGATTATTAAGTTTTGGTTAATCAATAGCATGGAAAATCGGCCTCTCTGAGAGTTATTACACAGTAAAAATAATGGAAAAACAGTTCCTGTCAGTGCACAAATTCCTTTTTTCTTAGAATCAGCTTTCATGAACAAAAACCGTTTTTTCTCCTTGATCTTCTAGAAAGTTTTTTTTCCTTAAAAATTTATAAAATGATTTAAAAATTTCAAAAAATGGGATGAACACCAAAATGTAATATTGGGTGTAACTTACAAAAATCAGGTTTGTATAGTCTCTGCTAACTTTCCAAGTATTCTGTTTATTTTATGTAAAGTTTATCTTAAATTGTGTTACAAAAACTTTTTTAAAAATTTTCAAAAAATTTTATTTGGTGATATTGTTATTCGAAAATATCTGCATTCTTTGAAATTTTTGTTAGAAATTCTTGCGACGCATGTTAAGATAGACTCTTTATAAAATGAACCTGGAAAATTAGTCGAGACTATATAAACTAAATTTTTATACGTTACACTTTACTGATAGATAAGTTGTTGTTTTTTAAATAATTTTATTTCATACTTTTTCGTTTTGCGATTCATTAAGTTGCACATTATTTTCCATCCGTATTGGAAGCACAGTTATGAACATATAAACACGTGGTTTCATATTACTTTAGAAAGACTAATTCGGTGAAGAAGCCATTCATAACTGAACTTAACATGAAAGTAATGAATTCATTAAACAGAATCGATTACTATTTTCTTTATAGCAATGGATAATGTTAAACAAATGCAAAAAAATAATTTTTCAACCATTTTTTCTGGATGTGATAATTAAAATTATTAAATGTTAGTTCGAATCGGGGGATAAATTTGCTCCGATAAATCGATGTCCAAATTTCGGAACCCTATAGCGCCATCGGTTATAGGCGATTCCCGGCAAGAACAGACGAAATACAAAGAACAAACGCACACACACAAAAGTTTAATAAGAAAATATCATATTGTTTATTAAATATATAATTATTATAATCTTATGTATGCACTTTTAATTTTTTAAGCACTGTATATTTTTTACCAAATGAAAGGATTACTGGATTTGAAAAATGATCCAGTGTATTTGAAAAAAAAAAAAAAATAAATAAATTCAACTTAGGAATGCAGAATGTGTTACACAATAAGTTGAAGTAATTTTACTTGTGAACAACAATATATAACTTTATATCATATAATAGTGGAAACGGTTCTTATCTCACTTTTAAAAATTTCGATATAAGATCTTTATCAGACAGCCTCTCTCTTATCATTGCAAATATTATATACTTTTTGCAAAAAGAAAAAAAAATTCAAACAAATATTATTTTTGAAACAAAACGGAAAATAAAAAACTCTTATTAAGTTTATAATTTAAAATTGTTCTATACACGTCAAATTTAAACTTTATAGTTGAATTTCAGCGGACAATAGATCTACCAAGAGGTTTTTTTTTACAAGTTAAACAGTTAATAATTATCGAATAATTCTAATAGTCAAATAGTAATTTTTTTTTATCTCATCGAACTCTTTGCAAGTTTTTTATATTTTTTTAAATAACTCTTCGTAAAGTCTTCTGGACTTTGAGGAGCAGAGCAAAATGTAACGTAAACAAAAGCTTAATTGAAAAAAAAAATCACTGTCATTCGATATGCTGAATATAGCCTATTCAGCATACCGAATTTCATCTATGAAGTAGCCCTCTAGTGGCCCGTAGAGCAGCCCGCATGGAACATTTTCCAGCAAGCTTAAAAATTAATAATTCTCTAACTAATCATCGAATATGAATTTCTTTTAATCAATATTTAATCATGTACACTCTTTTACACATTTCGATAATTTTAATACTCTAGGTTTGCGCAGTAAAACAAAATGTAACATTAAGTTGAACGTCCAAAGCCGTAGCGGTGTTGGCTCTTACAATGTTTTAATATATATATTTATATATATATGTAATAAAAGGGTTAAAATCTCTTTTATTTGTATATAGATAGCTTAAATAATGCAGTCGTAAGCCATGTTACACACAAAAAATCTTTATTAATGGTAGTAGGCTGGTATCGATAACAATTCACATCCACACTCCGCAAGGGAGGAGGTGGACAAGACTTTGGACAATTCCGGAACAACTTTTCAGGATCAGAACACGATGAAAAAGCCATGCGAAAAGCATTGCTCTCGCTTTTATACTAACACATTTTGTAGTAAAAAGGCACTGTCTCTGACATTCTTGTATCCTTACGCATTAAGGAAAATCATTTCATGCTTCCTTATATGGAAGTGAAAGGGGGAGAGATTCTAAAAATAACTCAATCGTATGTTTATCAGCCTTGAATTCCCAAAATAGAATCTCTCTACGCTTATTCTTTAACAAAGACATTTTATTAAAACGAAAGAGATTTAATTCTTTTATTAATACAAAAGTATTAATTTTTGTATTACATCCCCCCCCCCCAAAAAAAAAGATTTTTGGCAAGCCAAAAAGAAATCATAATAAAATTTAGAATTCTCTGAACTTTTAAAATTTATGTTGGTACGATTGTTCCTTTTCACTACTACAAATAACATTTTTTCAATTATCTGTAAAAAAAAAAAACAACTATATACAATGACAATAACAAAAACATGATAATACACTTTATCTGTTTAGGCAACTAAACAGAAAGAAAAATGAAACATATTTTTATAACTAATCTACTAAATATTTCAAAAATTTTTCACACAAAAATATACATAATTTTTATGGAAACGAACTGGACAACAAGTGTCTTTAATCAGAATTTAAGATTCTGTATGGTTAAAGGGGTTATTTACTTTATGAAAATTTGTATTCCCCGTTAAAATGGAGGAAAACAGAATTTCATGAAGCACAGTGATATTGAGAGATCCAGACGGGTCAATCCAAAAATATTTTATAATACTTTTCTCAACTTGTTGAGAAAAAAAAAGTTCAACTTTCATCGCCCTCACATCCAATTGATGTTGAGGTATATCTCCACACGCGATTCGGATCTCCCAAAAAAAATATAGGGTGTACTTCTTCCATTGAAGAAAGTAACATATTTTGTTTTGTTTTGTACACTATTCATGATTTAATTTCAACATTTGTGGGTTTGTTATATTTCCTAAGATTTGATACATGTACTATTTCAAAATTTTGTTTACTTAAACAATTCTTTTTATTTATTTTGTAATTAGCTTCTGAAATTTTTTGAAGAATTTTATACGGTCCACTAAAAGGAGGTGACAACTTCCTCGTATTAGGATAAGTAAATTCTTCAAACATAACTAATTCGTCAGATTTAAAGTCTATATCTCCCACGTCGTGTTTATGTTTTGCAAAAATATCATCATAACTTTTTAAAATTTCTTTTAAGTCCACATTTTGTATTTTGTTCTTATTTTTTATTCTTTCGTCGATATTGATCTGATAATGTGTGCACTCATTACCTAGTACTATCTTCGAATCATTTGAAATTTTTGGACCTTCTTTCTTTTTCCTTTTCTTTTTATTTTTGTTATCCTTAACATTATTTTTTTCAATGTTTACTTTTACTGAAACATCTTTAACTTTTATTTTTTCAAAATGTTTACTTTTATTGAAACATCTTAAACTTTTATTTTTTTCACCATTTTTAACCCTAACACTTTGAGAATTTTGCTGTCTAATGTGCAAAGATAAGTTGTCACTATTAGAATTAGCAGAGGTGATCAATCTCTTACCAAATTGAGTAACAACTGGCCCGACACAGTCAATAGACAAACAAAAATCCTTGCAAGTCTGCAATCCTAGTACAGCATATGGTAAATCAGTATCAATTATAAAAAACTTAGCTGATTTAATAATTTCGCCTATCTTAAGTGGAAACTCACAAATTTTGTTAAGTGTTAATTGTCCTTTCGTTTGGATAACATTTAATTCCTCACATTTTTTAATAGGAATATTTAGTTTTGACACAAGGTCTTTTGGTATTATATTCAATGTTGACCCGGTGTCAACATTCAATAATATCTCTTTTTTTACATTTTCATTTTGTTTTGGTTTTGATTTTGGACGTCCATTTAAGTATTTATTTTCCACTTTATATCCATTTAGGTATTTATTTTCAACTTGATATCCGGATATTATGAATTGTTATTGTTTATTTGTCATATTTTGAACGTTCATTTCAACAACATTAGGGTTGTTTAACCACGAGGAGCCCATGTGAAACTGATTCAATAGTCCTTTCTTCGAACAGTATTTACACTGATTTATTGGGACTCCTGTGTTGTATGATGTATTTTGGGTTTTGTCACATTCGGGGTTACACTTTTATTTTTAGGACAAGCCGGAGCTTTATGTCCTGGTGCATTACATTTAAAGCACCTAATGTCATATTAAGGGTATTCCATTTTCTTCATGTATGGTCCCTTGTTATTTTGAAATTTATTTTTATCTAAGTCACTTTTAATTTTTTCATAGATTTTAAGTTTTTGTTTAAATTCAAAAAGATTATTGGCTCCATAAAGAATTGATTTATTATTTGTTTGGTCTGGTATTCCTTGAATTATGTAAGTGATTAGAGCTAATTCATCAATATCACTTTGAGTGGCAATTTCTTTCATTTTAAGGAAATACTCTTGAAGAGTTTCATTATATCTTTGCTTTCTTTTTTGCAACATTGCATGTATTTCTGCACTATTACAATCAAATCCAAACTCTTCAAGAAAAATATTTTTTAATTTTTCATATGAATTTAAACAACTTTCACTTCTTTTTAATGTTAAGGCATTACCCTTTAAACATCTTTTCGCAAATAAAAATTTTTGCATATCAGATAATTTAAATAAATTGGCATGAGTTTCAAAATTTTCAAACCAAGAATTAATATTTTCGTGTTTTTCTCCTTTAAACATAGGAGTAACTGCTTCAATATCCGAAAAATTTACTATTAATTTAGTTTCTATTTCTCTATTCTTTATATCCTTGCTAGAATTTTGACTATAGGATGCCATATCTTTATCAGTATAAACAAGAGTTTGTATTTCTTTATCAACATATATTTTAGTATTTAAACTAACTTGTGTAAATTGACTTACACAAGTTTTAATTGGTAAATGTGATTCAAAATCAGTTTGAGTTTGTTTACATTGAAACTGATTAGTTTCATCCTCATCTTCAGAGGGATTTTCCATTACTATAGAATTTTTTAAGTTATCAAAATCACATAAACAAGTTAAAATGTGCTTTGCAATTTCATCTTTATTTCCTTCACTGGAAATATTTAAAATGTCTGAAATTTTAACTAATTCCGAAAAATTGAAAGTATTACAAATTTCTTGTAATTTGTTTGAAAATTCTTCATCGCTAGGTTCAAAAGAAAATTCTGAAAAATTTAGAATTTTGTTACGGTTTAATCTAGAAAAATCATTAGGAAACAAAAGTTTAAATAATAACTTAATTTTGTTTGCCGTCACTAATTTAATTATCGTTTGAATCACATTTATTTCTTTCAAAAACATTTTAAATGCACGTTAAAAAACAATATTATATCATCATTTTAAAGAAAAGCAATATAAATACAAGAAATGCAATCTAACTATTCATAATAAAATATACTCAGTTATTCATAATGAAAATTTTAAAACACTACTCATCTCCGATATCGATAAACTATTCAATCATGCTAGTGAGAAAGAAACATAAGAGGATAAAAAAAAAAATATATCTACAGTACTTTCTTTCCATTTTCCACACTGTTCTTTGACCTTCATGACTTTTTATGTTGAAGAGAAACAAAAAATATTATCATTTTTTTGTTTTTAACGCGCACATTCACTTTTGTTTTCACATGAATCTTCGGGATTTTACACGCGCGCACATATCACTTTTGTTTTCACAATCTGAGCACTACGGAATTGTAGGGTCATCGGTCATTTCCAGAGTGGACACTGTAGGGTCATCTCGATCAACACTATGGGGCATGGAGCGTCAGCATTCTCACAGCGATGAAGGTACGGGTAGTTAAAGATCGAGTGGTGAAGTCAGACCTTCCTTCACTCTTTTTTCACTAGGCAACTTTTCGTCTTTCGTCCGGGAAGGCGATTCTCTTTTTTCGTTCCCCAGGATGAGGTTTTATCAACGTTGTAGTCAGCCGGAAAATAGATAACAATGGTTTCCTCAGCAAGTAACCATCCTGCCGGCTTGTAATAAAATGGTTAAAATCTCTTTTATTTGTATATAGATAGCTTAAATAATGCAGTCGTAAGCCATGTTACGCACAAAAAATCTTTATTAATGGTAGTAGGCTGGTATCAATAACAATTCACATCCACACTCCGCAAGGGAGGAGATGGACAAGACTTTGGACAATTCCGGAACAACTTTTCAGGATCAGAACATGATGAAAAAGCCACGCGAAAAGCATTGCTCTCGCTTTTATACTAACACATTTTGTAGTAAAAAGGCACTGTCTCTGACATTCTTGTATCCTTACGCATTAAGGAAAATCATTTCATGCTTCCTTATATGGAAGTGAAAGGGGGAGAGATTCTAAAAATAACTCAATCGTATGTTTATCAGCCTTGAATTCCCAAAATAGAATCTCTCTACGCTTATTCTTTAACAAAGACATTTTATTAAAACGAAAGAGATTTAATTATTTTATTAATACAAAAGTATTAATTTTTGTATTACACACACATATATATATATATATATATATATATATATATATATATATATATATATATATATATATATATATATATATATTTTAACATAAAAAAACTTCAAATAATCTTTTTATATTATTCCTTCTCTGTAAATCCTTTTCTTAATTTATTATTCAAATCGAAATGCTCTCTCTCACACTTACTTTAAAATCTGCACCCTGTCATTTATTCTATTTTTAGTTGAAGTATGCATTAATTATCATTCTTGCTATTATCCCTCTAACTAATTCGTGGGAAAGACTTTTTCTCTGGACACATTTAACAGATCAATAACAATTACTAAGTTTTCCTTGCGCATATATATATATATATATATATATATATATATATATATATATATATATATATATATATATATATATATATATATATATATATATATATATATATATGTGTGTGTAATACAAAAATTAATACTTTTGTATTAATAAAATAATTAAATCTCTTTCGTTTTAATAAAATGTCTTTGTTAAAGAATAAGCGTAGAGAGATTCTATTTTGGGAATTCAAGGCTGATAAACATACGATTGAGTTATTTTTAGAATCTCTCCCCCTTTCACTTCCATATAAGGAAGCATGAAATGATTTTCCTTAATGCGTAAGGATACAAGAATGTCAGAGACAGTGCCTTTTTACAACAAAATGTGTTAGTATAAAAGCGAGAGCAAGGCTTTTCGCATGGCTTTTTCATCATGTTCTGAACCTGAATAAGTTGTTCCGGAATTGTCCAAAGTTTTGTCCACCCCCTCGCTTGCGGAGTGTGGATGTGAAGTGTTATCGATACCAGCCTACTACCATTAATAAAGATTTTTTGTGTGTAACATGGCTTACGACTGCATTATTAAAGCTAAATACACCACTGATAACAGGGATGAAGCTCTGTTATTACAAGCCGGCAGGATGTTTACTTGCTGAGGAAACCATTGTTATCTATTTTCCGGCTGACTACAACGTTGATAAAACCTCATCCCGGGGGACGAAGGACGAAAGAAAGAAGTGCCTAGTCCGCGGTGAAAAACGAATGAAGGAAGGTCTGTTTTACCACTCCATCTTTAACTACCCGTACCTTCATCGCTGTGAGAATGCTGACGTTGGCTCGAGTTCGTCACATGCCTCTCTGAAACCCATAGTGTTGATCGAGATGACCCTACAGTGTCCAATCTGGAAATGACCGATGACCCTACAATTCCGTAGTGCTCAAATTGTGAAAACAAAAGTGAATGTACGCGTTAAAAACAAAAAAAGGATAATATTTTTTGTTTCTCTTCAACATAAAAAGTCATGAAGGTCAAAGAACAGTGTGCAGAAAAGAAAATACTGTAGATATATATTTTTTTTTATCCTCTTATTTTTCTTTCTCACTAGTATGATAAAATATTTTAGTGATATTAGATATGAATAGTATTCTAACATTTTTATTTCAATAATTGAATAGAATTTTATTAAGAGTTAGATTGCATTTCTTGTATTTATATTGCTTTTCTTTAAAATGATGATATAATATTGTTTTTTATCGTGCATTTAAAATGTTTTTGAAAGAAATAAATGTGATTCAAACGTCAATTAAATTAGTGACGGCAAACAAAATTAAGTTATTATTTAAACTTTTGTTTCCTAATGATTTTTCTAGATTAAACCGTAACAAAATTCTAAATTTTTCAGAATTTTCTTTTGAACCTAGCGATGAAGAATTTTCAAACAAATTACAAGAAATTTGTAATACTTTCAATTTTTCGGAATTAGTTAAAATTTCAGACATTTTAAATATTTCCAGTGAAGGAAATAAAGATGAAATTGCAAAGCACATTTTAACTTGTTTATGTGATTTTGATATCTTAAAAAATTCGATAGTAATGGAAAATCCCTCTGAAGATGAGGATGAAACTAATCAGTTTCAATGTAAACAAACTCAAACTGATTTTGAATCACATTTACCAATTAAAACTTGTGTAAGTCAATTTACACAAGTTAGTTTAAATACTAAAATATATGTTGATAAAGAAATACAAACTCTTGTTTATACTGATAAAGATATGGCATCCTATAGTCAAAATTCTAGCAAGGATATAAAGAATAGAGAAATAGAAACTAAATTAATAGTAAATTTTTCGGATATTGAAGCAGTTACTCCTATGTTTAAAGGAGAAAAACACGAAAATATTAATTCTTGGTTTGAAAATTTTGAAACTCATGCCAATTTATTTAAATTATCTGATATGCAAAAATTTTTATTTGCGAAAAGATGTTTAAAGGGTAATGCCTTAACATTAATAAGAAGTGAAAGTTGTTTAAATTCATATGAAAAATTAAAAAATCTTTTGCTTGAAGAGTTTGGATTTAATTGTAATAGTGCAGAAATACATGCAATGTTGCAAAAAAGAAAGCTAAGATATAATGAAACTCTTCAAGAGTATTTCCTTAAAATGAAAGAAATTGCCACTCAAAGTGATATTGATGAATTAGATCTAATCACTTACATAATTCAAGGAATACCAGACCAAACAAATAATAAATCAATTCTTTATGGAGCCAATAATCTTTTTGAATTTAAACAAAAACTTAAAATCTATGAAAAAATTAAAAGTGACTTAGATAAAAATAAATTTCAAAATAACAAGGGACCATACATGAAGAAAATGGAAAACCCTAAATATGACATTAGGTGCTTTAAATGTAATGCACCAGGACATAAAGCTCCGGCTTGTCCTAAAAATAAAAGTGTAACCCCGAATGTGACAAAACCCAAAATACATCATACAACACAGGAGATCCCAATAAATCAGTGTAAATACTGTTCGAAGAAAGGACTATTGAATCAGTTTCACATGGGCTCCTCGTGTGTAAACAACCCTAATGTTGTTGAAATGAACGTTCAAAATATGACAAATAAACAATAACAATTAATAATATCCGGATATCAAGTGGAAAATAAATACCTAAATGGATATCAAGTGGAAAATAAATACCTAAATGGATATAAATTGGAAAATAAATACCTAAATGGATATAAAGTGGAAAAAAAATACTTAAATGGACGTCCAAAACCAAAACAAAATGAAAATGTAAAAAAAGAGATATTATTGAATGTTGACACCGGGTCAACATTGAATATAATACCAAAAGACCTTGTGTCAAAACTAAAAATTCCTATTAAAAAATGTGAGGAATTAAATGTTATCCAAACGAAAGGACAATTAACACTTAACAAAATTTGTGAGTTTCCCCTTAAGATAGGCGAAATTATTAAATCAGCTAAGTTTTTTATAATTGATACTGATTTACCATATGCTTTACTAGGGTTGCAGACTTGCAAGGATTTTTGTTTGTCTATTGACTGTGTCGGGCCAGTTGTTACTCAACTTGGTAAGAGATTGATCACCTCTGCTAATTCTAACAGTGACAACTTATCTTTGCACATTAGACAGCAAAATTCTCAAAGTGTTAGGGTTAAAAATGGTGAAAAAAATAAAAGTTTAAGATGTTTCAATAAAAGTAAACATTTTGAAAAAAATAGAAGTTTAAGATGTTTCAATAAAAGTAAACATTTAGAAAAAAATAGAAGTTTAAGATGTTTCAATAAAAGTAAACATTTTGAAAAAATAAAAGTTAAAGATGTTTCAGTAAAAGTAAACATTGAAAAAGATAATGTTAAGGATAACAAAAATAAAAAGAAAAGGAAAAATAGGAAAAAGAAAGAAGGTCCAAAAATTTCAAATGATTCGAAGATAGTACTAGGTAATGTGTGCACACATTATCAGGTCAATATCGACGAAAGAATAAAAAATGAGAACAAAATACAAAATGTGGACTTAAAAGAAATTTTAAAAAGTTATTATGATATTTTTGCAAAACATAAACACGACGTGGGAGAAATCAGAATGGAACCACAAAGAGTCAGGTTAACCTCAGATTTACCTATATCTCTAAGGCCGTACAAAACATCCCCAAAACAACAACAGGAAATTGATTTACAAATAGAGGAATTGTTAAAAAATAACATTATAAAAGAAAGTTCATCCCCTTATGCTGCCCCTGTAACTTTAGTCTTTAAAACAGATGAAAATAAAAAGAATCGTTTATGTATTGACTTTAGGAAATTAAACCAAATTACAAAAACAGATTCTGAACCTCTACCTTTAATACAGTCTTTAATTGAAAAATTGTCTAATAGTAGTTATTTTTCTAAAATAGATTTATCACAGGGATATCATCATGTTCGTATTCATCCTGATGACACTGAGAAACACTAGCATTCGCTACTCACAACGGTCTATTTGAATACTTAAGATTACCTTTTGGCTGGAAGAATGCACCAAGCATTTTTCAACGTACAATTCGTAGAATTTTAAATAAACATAAAATTAAATTTGCTACGAACTATTTTGATGATATTATTATATTTTCTAATTCTTATGATGAACATTTAACCCATCTTAAAAAGATTTTCGATATTTGTGAACAAGAAAACTTGAAATTAAAACTTTCAAAATGTTCATTTTTGCAAAAACAAATAGAATTTTTAGGATATGAAATAAGCAATGGGATTGTATCACCCGATAATCATAATATTGAGGTGATTAAAAAATTAATGCCCCCTAAAAATGTGAAATCATTGCAAAGATTTCTTGGATCAATAAATGTTTACAATAAATTTATTGATGGTTATGCAAATATTCGACATCCTTTAAACAACTTGTTAAAGAAAGATGTAAAATGGGTGTGGTCAGAAAAATGTCAACAATCTTTTGAACTGTTAAAAAATGCTATTATTTGTAAACCAATTTTGAAAATTTTTAATCCTATTCATGAATGTCATCTTTTTGTTGATGCATCGTTAATTGGAATTGGAGCTGTGTTAAAACAGACAGATGAATGTGGTGTATTGCATCCTGTAGCTTTTCATTCTCGCTCCTTAAGAGACTATGAAAAAAATTATGCAATTACAGAACTTGAATGTCTTGCTATAGTCGATTCTCTAAATAAATTCCATCATTACCTGTTTGGCCAGAAATTCACCATACATACTGACCATGCTGCTTTGGTTTGGCTAAAAAATGTTAAAAATTTAAAAGGTAGATTGTTTAGATGGTCATTATTGTTAAGTATGTATGAATATGATATTAAATACACAAAAGGTTCTACTAATTTTGAAGCAGATTGGCTTTCAAGAGATGCAACACATTCACTTGTCAAATGTAATAGTAAAAATAATGTTCATGTTTCACATATGTTAAAATTGAATGAAATAATTGAAACTCAAAGGAAAGATAACTTACAAGGTAATTTTGTTGATATCAATGATGTTTTATGTATACGTAAGAAAAATTTTACTAAAATAGTTGTTCCATTTTCGTTGAGATTAAAACTTCTGCAAATTACTCATGATAAATTTAACCATCCAGGAGTGCAGAAAATGATTAACTTAATAACCCCTGTTTATTATTGGAATAACATAACATCAGATATAACAAAATTTTGTAAACATTGTCATACGTGCCAATTAAATAAAAAACCGCGACAAAAAAGATTTGGATTATTACAATCCTTACCCCCTGTGAATCAGTCTTTTGACTTAATAGCAATAGATAGTGTTGGTGGATTGAATTATTATAATTCAACAAAAAATATTTAACTTTAATTATTGACCACCTAACAAGATACATTTGGGCTTTTGCGTCAAAATCCATTAGTTCAGAAACATATACAAATTTTTTACATCAAATTTTTCAAAATCAAATACCTAAATCCTTGTTGAGTGATCGAAACGCCGCCTTTACGTCTTCTCATTTTAAAAAATTTTTGAAACATAATAAGATTCAACAATTATTGACAACTGCACATCATCCGCAGTCTAATGGCAAGGTAGAACGCCTTGGTTAAACAATAATTACACGATTAAAATGTAAAATCAATGAGAAACCTACTAAAACTCCATGGCCTACTTTGTTAAAAGATATAGTCAATACTTATAACTTAACTCCCCATTCTGTGACAAAATTTCCACCTGCATACCTCATGCATGGTAGACTTCCCTATGAAAATCCTTTAAATGAAGAAATCTATCCACCTGTTGAGGAAGCTAAAAAAATAGCAATTCAAGGAACTAAAGAATATCATGAAAGAAATAAAATTTACTATGATGCTAGATTTTTAGATATAGACTTTAAAACTGACGAATTAGTTATGTGTGAAGAATTTACTTATCCTAATACGAGGAAGTTGTCACCTCTTTTTAGTGGAACGTATTAAATTCTTCAAAAAATTTCAGAAGCTAATTACAAAATAAATAAAAAGAATTGTTTAAGTAAACAAAATTTTGAAATAGTACATGTATCAAATCTTAGGAAATATAACAACCCACAAATGTTGAAATTAAATCATGAATAGTGTACAAAACAAAACAAAATATGTTACTTTCTTCAATGGAAGAAGTACACCCTATATTTTTTTGGGAGATCCGAATCGCGTGTGGAGATTTACCTCAACATCAATTGGATGTGAGGGCGATGAAAGTTGAACTTTTTTTTTCTCAACAAGTTGAGAAAAGTATTATAAAATATTTTTGGATTGACCCGTCTGGATCTCTCAATATCACTGTGCTTCATGAAATTCTGTTTTCCTCCATTTTAACGGGGAATACAAATTTTCATAAAGTAAATAACCCCTTTAACCATACAGAATCTTAAATTCTGATTAAAGACACTTGTTGTCCAGTTCGTTTCCATAAAAATTATGTATATTTTTGTGTGAAAAATTTTTGAAATATTTAGTAGATTAGTTATAAAAATATGTTTCATTTTTCTTTCTGTTAGTTGCCTAAACAGATAAAATGTATTATCATGTTTTTGTTATTGCCATTGTATATAGTTGTTTTTTTTTTACAGATAATTGAAAAAATGTTATTTGTAGTAGTGAAAAGGAACAGTCGTACCAACATAAATTTTAAAAGTTCAGAGAATTCTAAATTTTATTATGATTTCTTTTTGGCTTACCAAAAATCTTTTTTGGGGGGGATGTAATACAAAAATTAATACTTTTGTATTAATAAAAGAATTAAATCTCTTTCGTTTTAATAAAATGTCTTTGTTAAAGAATAAGCGTAGAGAGATTCTATTTTGGGAATTCAAGGCTGATAAACATACGATTGAGTTATTTTTAGAATCTCTCCCCCTTTCACTTCCATATAAGGAAGCATGAAATGATTTTCCTTAATGCGTAAGGATACAAGAATGTCAGAGACAGTGCCTTTTTACAACAAAATGTGTTAGTATAAAAGCGAGAGCAAGGCTTTTCGCATGGCTTTTTCATCATGTTCTGAACCTGAATAAGTTGTTCCGGAATTGTCCAAAGTTTTGTCAACCCCCTCCCTTGCGGAGTGTGGATTTGAAGTGTTATCGATACCAGCCTACTACCATTAATAAAGATTTTTTGTGTGTAACATGGCTTACGACTGCATTATTAAAGCTAAATACACCACTGATAACAGGGATGAAGCTCTGTTATTACATATATATATATATATATATATATATATATATATATATATATATATATATATATATATATATATATATATATATATATATATATATATATATAACGTCGTTTGCCGAGTGGAAGGATAAAAACAGGTCTTAGGCAGGGAAAGAAGGTACAAATTTTATTTATTAATTATTAGACAGAGAACTTTTATCAAAGTGGACACGAAATCGCTGTGCTTCTCAATAACAGTTAGGAAAAATCTTGCAAAGTAAATCCGTAAAATGCTTCATTTTAGGGAATAACGGAAAAATTAATAATTGTTATTGGTCTGTTAAATGTGCCCACGTCTTTCCAACGAATAAAAAAAAAAAATTTCTTACGAATTAGTTAGAGGGATATAGCCAGAATGATAATTAATGCATACTTGAACTAAAAATAGATTAAAAGACAGGATGTGAATTTTAAAGCGTGAGAAAGAGTTTCATTTTGAATAAATAATATATTAAGAAAAGGATTAGCAGAAAAGGAATGACATAAAAAGAATATTTTTTTGCTATATATATATATATATGTGTGTGTGTGTGTGTGTGTGTGTATGTGTAATATAGAATTCCTCATAACAGTATTTCTATATTAACTGATAAGTTTAAGATACAGAAATCGGTCTCTCACAAAAAGCCATAAAAAGTCAAGCTAAACCAGATTAGGACTGATAAAAGATTATTTTCTGAAGTTAATGCGCAATAATTCGTAGATGAAGTACGCATTAAGATAGTACCGAAAATTCCACAGCGGCAGAGTGGCGCTATCCTTTTGGCGAATCAAAATCTCTAAATTTCATCAATTGAATGACGTTTCCTTAAGAATATATTTGCAACCACCTCCCTTTCAGAACCTCCCTTTAAATATCAAGAGCCCCAAAAATTCGTGGCTTTTTCATATTTTCATGGCTGGATAAATCTGGGCCAAATACTAACATCCCTGCTATGGAAACCCATTAATGTAAACGATGCAAAACTCCAGAGAACAATGTTTTCAATACCTAATATAACTTAATAAAATGCCTTTTTATCTGAATAAGCCCAAGTCTCTTAAATTTTAAGAAATTCACGTATGAAAATAAGAAAAAAGAAATAATTCATGAATGCAATATCAATGATAATCATGATAACATTAAAAGTAATTGTGGAATATATAGGGAGCTGAATTCTGTTAATTCTAAGAGTATACAAACTTCTGATAATTTTAATAATACTGAAATTTATGCCAATGTAGAAAAAAATAATTCAAATGTAACGCAAAATGTAAATGAAATTGAATTTAGAATAGATTTTTCAGATTTTGAAACAGTGGTTCCACTTTTTAAAGGTAAAAAACATGAAAACGTTAAATGGTGGTTCGAAGTGTTTGAAGATCACGCTAAATTTTTTAATGTATCTCCTTTACATAAATTTGTATATGCTAAAAGGTGTTTACGCGAAAATACGTTGATACTTCTTCGCAGCCATCCTAATATTCGTTTGCTCAATTGAAAGAATCGATGAATTTCTTGTTACCTATAACTCAGCTGAAATTCATGAAATTTTAAGAAATAGGAAAAAGCGTACTCATGAATCAGTGCAAGAATATTTTTTAAAATGAAAAGAAATTGCAAATCAAAGTAAAATTGATGAACAATCTTTAATGAAATATTGTATTAATGTCATACCCGATATAGTAGAAAATAAAACGATATTATATGGGTCAACTAATTGAAATGATTTTAAATATAAACTAAGAATATATGACCAAATTTGCACGGATAGAGAAAAAAATAAAATACATAATAATTGCGTACCTTACAATACTCTTAAATTACAAAAGCAAAAGGAGGTTAAACTTCATTTTAGTGATTATAAAAATAATGAGAATCAGACGACACATGTGGTGCGAGATTTGCCGCCCAGACCTTGTAAATTTTGCGAAAAAATAGGCATACGAAAAGCATATGACTGGGGGCAATTCTGTTCAAATAATCCCGCTAGAGCTAAAAATAAAGCTGGAACATCAAAGACTAACATGTATCAATTACTTGTGTCAGGATACGTAGAAAATCAACAATCCGTACAAAAGGATAAAATAGAAAAGAAAGATAACTCGAGTTGCATGCAAAAATTAATGCTAAACTTGGATACGGGATCAACATTAAATTTGTACCCGAGCATATTGTATAAAAAATTAATGTTCTCGTTAGAACTTGTAAAGGGATAAATGTTATCTAAACAAAAGGAAAATTAACACTTGCAAAAAAGTGTACTCTTAATTTAAAAATTGGTAATATGGTTCGATCGACTGAGTTTCTAGTACTAAACAACGATCTAAACTATGCCATATTGGGGGTACAATCTTTATGTGATTTTCACATCGTTATAAATTGTGTAAAGCAAACTGTTTCACAGGGAAATAGAAAACTGATCACTTTCTCAACTCTAGAAAATCGCGGCTTGACTTTACAAACGATAACGGAAAATCCAAAGCAAATAAGTGTCAGTAACAGTAAACAAAAAGAGGATAAAACTGAGAAAGGGAACATTAAACAAACAATTTCAGAAATAAATATGACAAATAACGTAAACGAAAATAAACGTTGCACGGGAAAAAGAAAATAAAAAGTTAAAAAATATCTAAAGATTTCGAATGTTTCTGAGATAAATTCTGGAAATGGAGACACAATTTATCAGAACGTCAACCACGAAAAAACGGAATTGATAGAAAGTGTGAAAAATTCTGATTTACTCAAAATTTCGAAGGAATATGAGGACATGTTTGCTAAGAATAAATATGATGTAGGGAAAGTTAGAATAGAACCACAACGAGTGAGGTTAACTTCGGATTTACCGATCTCTTTAAGGCCATATAAAACATCTCCGAAACAACAGGAAGAAATCGATAACCAAATTCAGGATTTATTGAAACATAAAATAATAAAAGAAAGTTCTTCTCCATATTCTGCACCAGTAACATTAGTATTTAAAAAGGAGGAAAATAAGAAAACTCGTTTATGTGTCGATTTCAGAAAATTAAATCAGGTGACGAAGTTGGATGCTAAACTGTTACCTCTCATGGAATCTTTAATTGATAAATCAGCCCAAAGTTCTTATTATTCTTCTGTTGACCTAATTAGTGGTTATTGGCATTTACAAATCCACCCAGAAGACACAGAAAAACTAGCATTTGCGACTCACAATGGGTTGTACGAATGGTTACGTTTTCCTTTTGGTTGGAAAATTGCCCCAAGCATTTTTCAAAGAACTGTTCGGAGAATCCTTACTAAACATAAAATTAAATTTGCTGCAAATTATTTTGATGATATAATTATTTTTTCAAACAGCTATTCTGAACAAATTTTTGATATATGTAGACAAGAAAATTAAAATTTTCTAAATGTTTCAACAAAAAATTGACTTTTTAGGGTCTGAGATAACACTCTAAAATGATAGTAATATTGAAGTTATAAAATACCTCCTACAAATGTAAAATCCTTGCAAAGATTTCTGGGATCCATTAATGTTTATAACTAAGGCCCGGATTTTGATGACATTTGCATTTTTGGACATTTTTTGTCCTTTAGAGCATTTTTTTAGATTTATAGGGCATTTTTTTTAAATTTGGGGGTGTTTTTTGCATTTTTTAAGTTTTTTGTTAATTTTTTCCAATTTTTATTATTTTTTGGGGCATTTTCATTACATGAAATACAATATTTGTCTTATAATTTGTCTTGATTCAGAAGATGCTGCATCAATTAAGATAGCGCAAAACGTGTTGGCCTCTGATAAAATCGAAGGAAACTTAACATTTATAAAGTCTAACTTTGCTATTTTGTCCTCGACAATTACAAGCTTGGAGAAACAAGAATTGGAACTTTGCGATGAAATAAATTATATTGACGTAGTGAGTCAAGTGTTGCAAAAAGCAAGGGGAAAGATAGCACAAAGTGTAGCAGCTAAATTGAAAAAATTTTGGAGAAGAACACTGTTTTACAAACAATGAAGAAAATATCTAAGATATTAACAGGTGAGGCAACATCTTTTCAAATTGAAGAAGAATTGTCAGTAAGTGAGACCGTCTTTTTCAAGTACGCACCAATAACATCAGTAGACGTTGAAAGAAGCTTCTCCAGGTATAAAAATTTACTTTCAGACAAGAGATGCTCGTTTACATTTCAAAATATCAAAAATCATTTAATAATCCAATGTAATTCTGATATTTAGTTATATTATGAGATGGAAGTTGTTATATTCATTAAAGTTTTTATACAAAATGAAAATGTTTTGGAGTTAATACATTTTCCTTTTTTTTTGTTGTTGCTATTTTAGGATATAAAACATATTTTTCAAACTTTAATGAACGTAGAACAAGTATTGCATTGCTTTATATTTTTGTGAAATGACTCATAATAATTTTAAAGAGTAAAGTTTTGTTTTAGTTCAATATTTTAACTGTCATAAAGCATTTTTAGCGCAATTTTCGCATTTTAGAGCATTTTTTAAGGGCATTAGTTGAGATTTTTTAGGTCATCAAAATCCGGGCTCTATTTATAACAAATTTATAGATAAATATGCAACTATTCGAGCTCCACTAAATAATTTGTTAAAAAAAGGATACTAAATGGATATCGATAGATGTATCGGCATCTTGAAAACCAGACCGATGAATAAAACTTAATGTCAATAAATTGTGAACAATAGAACTATTTTAAATAAATAAACAATTATGCTTTTTGTTTATGTTTGCATTTAATTTTATATCAGAAAAAGTTAATTGTGTAATCCTTCAAATATTTTATAATTAGCACAAAGGCGATTGAGCTGATTATAATAAATTTAATTATACTAGCGTATTTTTCATTTAGCCTGGTGCATCGCAAGCTGTCGTCGCATTCACAAAGAGCCAGATTTTTCAATCAGCTTACGACATCCATAAATACAAATAGCAAGTAAGGTTTAATAAGTTTTGGTCACATTCGAAGTTAAATGCCCAAAGTTCTTTACATAAAGTATAAATGAGTTTGCTATGAGAGGATAGCAGAAGCTGTAGATTTTGATTTCAAAAACCAAAGTTTCAAAAATGATTTATCCCAGCTATTACCGTTCGTGAATAATAATTCTTCCAACTAATTCACCATAAGTCGTTCAAAAAATTACCCAGTCCTGTGTTCAAAATCTGTGAAGCGAGCTGAGCATTGTTCGAAATTGTGACACAAATAACTATCAAAACTTAAGATAGCTTCAAAAAGGCGGTTTATAATTCGAAACACGCGCAATCAAGGGTTTAACAAGCGGAATTCAGCTCGGAATTTCCGGCTTGAATACCAATCTTAACTTTCTTTTATCCATTGTTTTATTGTGGAGGAAAATACAACATTGTAGAATTCGGAAGATCAGAAACAATATTTAACCCTTTAAACTAAGAAAATTTTTTCATGGGAATTGATATACATTTTTTAAAAAATAGTGTAACTATTGGACATTTTCTTTATAAATTTGAGATTTTACAGTTGGTACAACATAAACTTTAACTGAAAACTTCACATCATAACTCAGATTCTTTACGTTAGACACAGTTTAAACGTTAAGTCAGTATTTTTAACCATAATTTTGATGCTTTACGTTCGACTTAGTTTACGCTTTAATTTAATATTTTGCTCTCTAAATGTGAGATTTTACACTTCGTATAATGTAAACTCTAATTGAATAGTTTATGCATTATAAATTTGAAATTTTACATTTAGTTTAATGTAAACTTTAATTAAATACTTTAATGTACACTTTTAATTGGATACAATAGTGTGTTCTCTGATAACCAGTTTTTTTTAACGGTAACTATAATTCAGCTTATTTTATTCATTTACAGCTTATGCTTACACCAAGAACAAATTTCGATCTATTAATTTAACAGTCTAACATAAAATCTAATTTTAAGACTATTATGATAAAATGATATTTCATTCTTCACATTAAATATTTTAAAAATAATGAGTCCTTTAGATTACAGCTGTTAATGAACTTCATTTATAAAATTAGGGTTGTGCCATAAAAATAAACAAATAAAACTTACGATTATTTAGGGTCTTAAATTGTGAACAGTTGCTCCATAAATCACCTTAAATACCCTTCACCATCCACTGGAGGTTCTGCTCCTCAAAGAGTAAATGTGTCTAGTAGATAACCAGTATAATCCACACCGGTTTTTAAAGGTAATTTTGAGAATCAAAAGTTTGTAAATTTTTCATAACTGTTAAGGAAAAAAAAAAAAAAAAAGCAATCCATAATTGGTATCTTTCATGAAAAGTGAATATTCTTTAAACCCTTTTTTTTTTTTTTTTCAGATGCTGCCAAAAAGAACAATGATTACAAATTAGTGTGCTATTACGCCAACTGGTCTATTTATCGACCTGGTGTTGCAAAATTTACTCCTGAAAATATTAATCCCTTCCTTTGCACTCACCTGATCTACGCATTTGCTGGGATGAATAAAAACTATGAATTCAAACCTTTCGATTCATATAATGACATACAATTAGGTAAGATTTCAAATGAAGATACTTTAAAGTTAAGAGAACGTGAATAAAGCACTAAGAGTAGTTCTGCGTCATCATTTTGTGCTTTATTCACGTTGTTTATCAATTAGGTAAGATTTCATCTTAATTTTTTACTTATCTACAGAAGTAATCGGATGGTCAATTCTGCTAATTAAAGTTATGGTACATATTTTATGGGTATTTTGAGAAATTGGGGGTAAAGGATAGGTTTCTTTCATTCAGTAATAATAATTTGCTTTCGTCATCATGAGAATGCTGACCAGTTATTATTAATGAGTTTGTAATTTTTTTTTTAAATGTTTACTTTTTTTCAGATTGTACATTTTGTTTTGTGTTAAAAAAGTAATAAATAAATAAACAAATAAAAAATAATTTCCTTTACCACGCAGTAAATGGGAAACACTAGAATAAAGTACTTGAAAAGTTCATATTGCGCTTTTTTTATTCGAATCTTATCTTTTCATAATATAAAATTCAATCATTATAGAAATTTACTCATTGTAAAATATAATTCATAATTAAATTATGTTTATTAAAAGGATGTGACTATTTATTTAATTATGTTTATTAAAAATGTAAATATTTATTAAATTTTATTAATTATAATACGTGATTTGTTACAGAAATTCATTTATGTTATGTGAATTATTACAGAATTATGTTTATAATATAGATTATGAATCATTATAAAAATATTTTTATAATACAGAGTGGGTACTAAATACTGTGACACTCAAAAATAAAGGAATTAATTTTATTTCATTTAGTAAAACAATTTGTCTCTCACTATTCCTGTGAGTGGCGCTTTTTATAAGTGCAGACGATTTTTGCTTAAGACAAAACATTTAGAAGTTTGATAAACGAAAAGTTTGATGGTTAAACAGCTTTTTTTTTTTTGCAGGTAGAATCTTTAAGCAATTAAAATCTCTTGGGTTTAATAGAACATTTATATATAGAACTATAAATCGATTATTGGACACAAATAGCTGTAAAGATCGACCCACGTCTGCTCGTCCGCGCTAAGCTTGTACAGAAGAGTGCATTAAAGGAATTCGTGAAAAGATACAACAAAGCAATCCACAACGCTCAGTTAATAAAATGGCTGCTGGAGAGAACGCGAGTAGGAGAACTATGCAAGTTATATTAAATGAAGACCTGGAGTTTTGCCCTTATCGCAAAAGAAAAGTTAAAGGTTTGACAATTGCACAAAAATTACAAGGTTACAAAAATATAATAAATTGCACGGTAACAAAAGTGTTGAAAGAATGCTCTTTTTTGATGAAAAAATATTTTGCACAGAGAAAACTTAAAGATAATGCTAAAAATAATGTTGTATAAGCAGCAACATGTGATGGTATACCTGAAAGTGTACGAACGTGCAACGCTTTCAGAACAAGAATTCTGCAATGGTTGCAGTGTCAAATAACGGAAAATTTCCTCTTAAATTCATCGATAAAGGGGTAAAAGTCAATGTTGAATATTACAAAAAAGAAGTATTGGCTACACACTTATTGCTACACGCTGACAGATTGTATCCAAAAATCGATTGGATATTCCAGCAAGATTCTGCACGGTAAATCCGAATTAAAACAACACAGGCTTGGCTCCATGTCAATTGTTCAAAATTTACTAAGCCAGAAGAGTGGCTCCTTTCTTCACTGGATTTAAATCCTTTAGCTTGTTGTGTTTGGGGGATTCTAGAGTTAATGCTAAACAGGGCAGAAGTTTGGACACTCTCAGAGCTTCTTGGTTGCGTGAATGGGACAAATTACCTCTTAAAAAGATTCGTGCCGGCATCGGACAATGACGTAAGAGATTATCTTTAGTAATAGATGAAGTTGGTGGCCGATTCGAATAAAATTTAAGGTAAACTTCAATTTATAGTGTTTATCATAGTTGTGCATTTATAATTTTATATTTAATATCTGTACAATAAAATAATTCGATATTTGTAACAGTATTTTGTAGCCACCCTGTAGGATATGAATCGCTATAAAATCTTGTAAGAAGTAAAAATTGAATCATTAAAAATATGTTTTTAATACGAATTATAAAAATCATTTATTGTGATTGCTATTTTACATGACAGCAGATAGTTGTGAGAAATGTTATCGTTTTTATAAATGTTTTTACTTAAAAATGATATTTTTCATGTTTTAGGAAATTATGAGAAATTTGTAAATTTAAAAACATACAATCCAAAACTGAAAACGATGATAGCTATAGGAGGTTGGAATGAAGGATCAAAAAGGTAAGAATCTTTTACTACTGTTTAAGAATTTAATAAACCATTTAGACAAGTCTGTTTTGGATTGATATTCTAATAATTGAAGTTTAGTGAAATGCAAAGGTAAGTTAATATTGATCTTTTAAGAATAATTTAGAATGAATACCTTTGATTTTATAGAATATAATCCCATTCCCTCCAAAAATTTTAATGTCTAGGTAGTGTTTGTATGATTTGGTTGCTGACTTTTATGTACCATTCACGAATTCAGAAAGAACTTGAACCCTAAGTGGCGGTGTTAGACGAGTTACTTAAAGCCGTTTTACTATATCCAAATAGTTTTTTTAAAGTTATATTTACAATAGCCTCACAAATACTGTCAGATCATTTTATAACAGTGAATCGAAGTTTTTTTTCTCTCTTCATATTACGTTTAGTAACGTCACTGAAATTAGAAACTAAACGTGTATCTATTTCATTTTTAACGTTAATGTGTGCAATTTAGTTTAATAAAAATTTTTTTTTTTCCATCTTGTATCTAGTGCCGTTTAGGAGAATAGAATTCTGATTATCGCTGAAATTTTGTCACTAGGTGGCACTGTAGGCGGGCAATTCGATATTACATTAGTCGAACCTCATTAACGTGAAATATCGTTTTACATGGTCTCGTGAGTCAGCAATCAATTAATATTGTATTTTACATGAAATTTTCATACTGTTTATTACTCATCATGAAAGGAACACAGCACAGATGAATAAAGTGCCAATTATTCATTTTGAGGAATGCTATTTCCACCTTTGTTAGAAGTCACAGATGGGTAGTGAAATAAAGTAATTAAAATTTTAAAGCTTATTTTTATTTGTTTGGTATATAACAGTATTGTTTACAGACACAAATGTAGTACATAATATGTATTAATAGTACGTATATAAATTATTTCCATGAAGTATTGGATAAGATAAAATCAGGTTGACATGAAATAAATATGGTCCTTCTACTGAGAGAAAACGATTGATAATCAAATCATCATAAAGGATAGTTAAGTAAAAACTGAGGAGGATACACAAAGAGCGATAATTATTGAATGAAAAAAGCTAAGCATTTCTGGCTGTCTTTTTTTGCTTGGCTCAAATGTTGCAATAGTGGACAAAATAATGAAAACACTTCTATACCAATAAATTTTTTTTTTCCATCTTTCTCAAGAAATACTAAAATAATCATTTTTTCACTTCAGACATGTTTAGATCATGTGGTTTCTCATACATATCAATGAAGTTTAAAACTTTTAAAGATTCGAGGGACCGATAATAAATTACAAACGGAAAATGTTTTTGAACACCCTATGCTAAAGAATGTATCGATAGATTTGTAACTTGCGACAGTTGTTTTGGTTATTATATGCAATAATTTCACAATCTTAGTTGAAATATTTATGGATATTTTTATATAAAAATAACTTTCTTTTCTTACGTTTTTTTTTTTTTTTTTTTTTTTTTTTTTTTTTGCTGTATCTTTAAAACTATTCAATAAAATAAAACAAAATTTTCAGAGCAATTTAAAATTAATTACAAATATTTTGCTTTAAAATTTGAAGAGAATATTGAAAACTGTGCAAAGTATTTAAAGTAGTTCTTTGATACTGCGAATTTATTTTTCTTTTTCATAATTTTGTAGTGAATTGTATTAGGTGAATTGCATTGTATTATTTTTTCTTTCAAATTTTAAAACAATAATTTTGTATTTAATTTTAAATTACTCCAAAAATTTTGTTTAATTTTATTGAATAATTAAAAAATTCTAGCAAAAAAAAAAAAAAAAATATATTAGTGTTTTTATAAAAAAAAAATTTCCATATCTCCATAAATATTTAAGCTAGGTTTACGAAATTTTGTGCAATTGTTATATATAATAATCAAAATAACTATGATACTTTACACATTTATTGCTATATTTTTTATCATAGGGTGTTCAAAAACACTATTTTTCTGTTTTTAATTTATTGACGGATCCTCAAACCTTAAAAAGTTTTAAATATCATTAATATATATGAAAAATAACATAACCTAAACATTTCTAAATTTATAAAATGATTTTTTAAGTATTTTCGGAGAAAGTTAAAAAAAACAACGTGTTATTTAGTACAGAAGTGTTTACATTATTACATTACATTATTTGTCCTGTATTTGAGCTAATTTTGTTTCTGAAACCTTTGCAGATTTTCTCAGCTTGTTGAATCGAGTTCTAGTCGCCTACGCTTCATCCGAAGTGCTGTCACCTTCTTAAGAAAGCATGGATTCGATGGACTGGATTTGGATTGGGAATATCCCGGGTCACGTGACGGTGGGCAAGACACTGATAAGGAAGGGTATGCAAAATTAGTTCAGGTAAGAGATTTGAGTAGCAATCATTTATAAAATAATAATAAAGCTCTTAATATGCAATGAAATGTCATTAAAAGATTTTCTTACGCTGACTGAGGTAGAATCTTAAGTAGGATATAAATTATTAGCGAAATAGTGTAAATATGTATTAATAGAACAAAGAATTTTTTTTCGGTTACTTAAGTACAGACTTAACTGTGTAAGGATTTATTAAATTTCTTTAACATCATTATGCAAAATTCAACTAAAATTTAAACAACATAAAGTTTTTATTTTACGCATAAGCTTAGATTTGCACATTTTGCTACATGTATATAACATTAAGGTGTGTTTTTATAATAACTGTCGGACTGTGTTGAGATTACTACTAAATTTAGTTTCACAAAGATGTACTGTAGATTCACACTATAAATTCTGCTACCAGGATTACATCTCGCCAAACTTTCATTTCTTTACTTCTATTCTTAGGATTTTTTTTCCTCACCTATCACAATTTGAAAGCAGTTGTTTTTCTTGGTCACCAAGGTTTATTGGAAAAGAAATAAGGCTTATAATATGAACCTTCTTACAAAACAATATTTTCACAACAACCAAAGCTTTCTCACAGGGCTCTGTTTTAACACACAGAGTTTCAAAAATAGTGCAAGGAAAATTTTTAAACTTTCTTATTACATCATAAAAATGGCAACCTTATTCACCACACCTTTACAATTCAGTATTAAGGAAAAGGAGGTTACTCTAAAACTGTGTTACACATAGTAACGCATTCACGTCTATTATTCGTGTGCATTAAAATTTTGTACTATGTCCAAGCAGTAAATTTTAGTCATCCATTTAATTGCATAACATCAAGTTGTAGCCACAACAATGAGGGTAATTTTCTTACTTTCAGGAACTGCGAGAGGCCTTTGATGATGAAGATGTTCCAAGAGGAAAATCTAAACTACTTTTAACAATGGCCGTGCCTGCTGGACAGCAGTACATTGATAAAGGATACGACATACCCTCACTATCCAAGTAAGTCATGCAAAGTTAATTTTTCTATCCTTTGTTATATCATTTCTTTTTTAAAGTTTCAACAGGCTCATCACTTTAAGCTGTTTTATTGTATAAACGTAATACTAAATAAGTATTTTTAATTCAGATGTAGCAAAGCAAGATACGAAATATTGTATAATCTTTATCTCACACACACACATATATATTTTGCTTCTTTACAAACACCGTCTTATTTTGCAATGCACCAGACTGTTTGTATTTAGTATAATTTTTGGGTTCAACAGACCTGCCAACTCTCCTGCTTTTGCCTCAAATCTTCGCCCTTAGGCCTTCAGGGTGTTTTCTCCTGCTTTTTTCTATTTAGTGCACGATAGAGGAAAAAAACAATTTGTGCAATTTCCTTCCCAACTTGTGCTTCAGATCATGCTGGGCATTTATTTAGAAAAATTTTCCCCGATAGCAACATTGCTAAAAATTACGGTGTGCGCGAACCAAAACAAAAGCAATAACCGATGAAAGGGCAAAATCGGAGAGGAAATATATCTTGGATACCATTAGGCAAAATGTTTCTTTCACTTTCTATAGATGGCAGTTTTTTTAAATAATGCTAAATCAGCAACATCTGCAGTCTTAAAGCAGTAGCTGTTAAAAAAAAATAAGAAATACATTTATAAAGTATTGTATTCATTATTGGCATATTTTGTTAATTTTGAACCTCTTCCTAAATTTTAACAAATCTAAAGATGTGTTTTAATATAATTCTATAGAACCTTAAATTTTTTTAGTAAGAACACTTATCTTTATTAGTCAGTGTCAGAATCTAATTGTGGTCTATTTTATGTAATGTAAATAATATATTTTGAAATGAGCTTCTTGTAGGAAATGTGAATCAGGTTTAATTTTCAATATTGCGCTATGTCGTGATACAGAAAGAGTCTCCTGCTTTTTTATTTTCTAAGGTTGGCAGGTCTGGTTCAATATAAATAGCGCCTTCAGGATAATTGAAAAATACACAAAAATTTACTCAATCAGCCTAAATTTGTAATAAACCTTGTGTTTGAATAGAGAAATATAGTGAATTCAATTGATTGAGCAATGAATGACATATTTCTGAATTGGCCTAAAATACTCGCTTGAGAATACAATAAGACAATTGAGCAATAATTGATATATTTTTGATGTAACTTAAAAATTATCTAGACTCATTGCAAAAAAGCTTAAAAAAGTGATAGGTTAATTAGAAAATGCTGGAGATTTTAGCGGTCAGCAAATTAACGAAGAAGAAAGAAGAGCAAAGGACAAATTTGCAAAGAGCTAAATTTGTCCATAATACGTGTCAAAAATGAAGCCAATAAAATAAACATATGAAGGGTTGCAAATAAACGGAAACATTAAAACCTGTTAAATTATCAGAGGAAACAAAAAAGCCAACGGACGGCAATTATTATAGAAACATTTCTGAGTTTATTCAGGCAATCAAACTGATTTTGACTCTTTTTTAATGATGTTAAGATTAATTTTATATAATTATTTAATAATGAACATTTTTTGAACAATGTCTATTTCAAAAAAGGCTGCCGCTAATTTTTTAAAAACAAACATTGGTATAAGGTTGAGGTGCGCCAAGAATTTCATTTGAATGAAAGAAAAGCGTTATTTAACTATGTCTGTTCATTTTTTATAACACTAAAGATCCAGTACAATTCACATATTTATTTTTATAATTGTTATATTAAGTATTTTCTGTATAAGTCATAAAAATAAATGTTTATATTTAGATACATTTCATTTTAATATTAAATGATAAAAATATGTAGAGCAAAATAAAGACTTTGTGATTATTTATTTTCCGTTCTTTCAGAAAACACTTTTAAAAGCATGCTCTCAATATCAGCGTTCAATAGCTTTTAAGCATTTTAAACCTAAAAACGCTTATTATAAAATAGTACAAAATCAGTTGTGTTCTTTAGATCATTTTGAAGATTTTAGTAAACAAATAGTATTCATCTTTAAATAGATATAAATTAGTGCAATGAATAATAATTTATCATTAGATAAGTTTACTCTTTTAATGCTCCAAAACTATTATAAAAATCCTTTGCGAATTTCGTTTTGAGTGAAATTTTATTCCCATCTAGTCTTCTTGAAATCGTACAACAAACATATTGCGTGCGATTAAACATTTAAAAAAAGGTCTTTAAAAAAGTTTATTATATTTCTTTGATAGAAATTTGGATTTCTTCAATATGCTTACTTATGATTACCACACGTCTCATGAGGCAACGATAAACCACCATGCACCCTTGCGTGTCATGCCGGGAAATTTGGAAGAGTGGAATCCAGATAACTTTCTAAATATCGTTAAGTATTGATAAATGTTCTCTTGTATTAATATGTGCTTATGAAAGTATTTTAAATGATTTTAATTAATTATCGCTAAATATCGTATTTTTTGGTTCCTTTTATCATTATTGCTTCAATAAATGGGATTACCCCTGTGCATACATATGGATCAATTGTGTACTCTGAGTGTTAGAAAACAATATACTTTAATCACTTATAACAAATTTTTTCATTACTACCTACTTTGAGAAATTAGTTGCAAAAATCGAAGTGAGTGCATCCTAGATAAAAACATTTAGTTTTCTGTATAATACTATAACTACGAGATTTCTAATAACTGCTATATATGTACATTGTCTCTAAATATACGAGCGTGTATTGAAGATCATTGTATATTTAGAGACAATTACGTTTTTAGTAGTAGTATTTCAGAAGTGGTCTAGAATAATAGAAGTCTAAATCGTTTAAGTGGTAGCTGAATTCCTCGAACGTTGAACGCATCTGGTAGCAGTTGAACTAATTGTGGCCATCCATTCTAAACCCTATTGAATTTTCAGCTCACATCTATTCTTAGTTGAACTTATCATTCATTCTAAATCTGAACCATATATATATTTGACCGCATAGAAGAATTGAAAGTCAGGATTATAGGAAAGGCGGTCAACTTTGCGTTCCAGGAATTTTTTGAGCTCAAAGACGTATTCACTTCGAATGTCCCCTTGATACATTATAACAATAAACCATCAAAGTAATAAGGGAACATCGAGATTCACGGAAAAGGCCACTATTTTTCGAAATTTGTTTCCATATAACTTCCAGATTTTCGATAATTTAAAAAAAAGTACTGTGCTGATTCAAACGGAAGTAGGAGCAATGTTTTTTTGTTTTTGTTGAAGCAATTTCGGGAAAAGTTTGAGATTCTGTTAAAAAGAAAGATTAAGGTAAATTAGGCTACATTCATGTTTTTAAATAACTTAAGCTATAGTCTGAGAGTCACGAAAGTTCAGCCACGTTTTCTTTAGTTTCTTTTTCTCTTGTGTTACTCTTCCAATCTGTTATCATGTTAATGGTAACTTTATTTAACGACTTTTAGTTTGGTGTATTATTACATAGTAAAAGAAATACATATAAAAATCAATATTTGCATGAATAAAATTCAGTCATTGGCAATGCAAGAACAATTAAAATTTAGCTCTACTGATAGCCATCTCTCTTCCCCAACTCTATTACCAAACAAAGCTTTATTTCTCTATAAAATTTAACAAAAGGAATTTTAGTGATTTACAGTGTAAGCTGTTTAATGTTTCAGGCAAATTATTTTTTTTATTTAAACACTTTTGAACATTGGTAACAGAGGGGAACATAAGTTAATGTTTTATTTTGTGTTCCAAATCAAAAAGTGCTCAGCTGTTTCCTACTGACCCTGTAAGATAATCTAAGACAATAAAATAGAAGGTTTTACCTATTTATTACTACAAAAGACTCACTTTAAGGTTTTATCCATAGGAATGGAGTGTGAAGTACTACATCAAAAAAGGTGCTGATCCAAAGAAATTAGTTCTGGGTATTCCGACCTATGGTCGCTCCTTTCAATTGGCTGATCCGGATGAAACGGATATCGGAGCTCCCGCTGAAGGTGCCGGAGAAAAAGGGGAGGCTACGAGAGAAAAGGGATACCTCGCATATTACGAAGTGAGTTAAGAAACAAGTACTTTGCTCTTAGTATCGATATTTTGGAAAATTCACTGTTTATTGTAAGACAGTTGAAATAGCTTGCAATATGTCATTTGCGCCAATTGTTTGAGAATCAAATAATGATTAAGCCTTCGGTTTTAAAAATACTTACAAAAATGTAAGAACTTAATGTAAGAACAAAAATGTAAGAACTTAGATAAATAGAAAAGAATATTTTTGACATTTCAACCATTTTATTAAAAAATAAATAAATAAAATAATAAACTGCAAAAAAAAAAAAAAAAAAAAAAAAAAAGCTTTTAAAAAATTAATTTCCATTTTACTTTATAACACTATTTCCTTTACTTCATTTTACATTTTTTGAACGGGTGAAGAGTTTTAGGTTTGCCAATCCGCAGTGATAGTTTTTCGTATGAATGGAGATCGTTTTTTATATTCGTATTAAAATGCGAAATGAAATATTTAAATCATAGTCTAATCATAATCATAGTCAAACTCTAAATTTCTAATTTCTTTGGATTTAATTTTTGAACACATAAATAAATTCGCTCGGATACCAAAAATAAACTAAATAAGTTTTGTCGCCAAATTGCATAACAGGTTACAAATTAGAAGAAATTGTCTTTAAATAAACGATTTATCTTAATAAATTACAATCTCAATTTCCAGATCTGTCAGAAGATTCAAGAAGAGGATTGGGAACTAGAAGCTCCATACCCTAACATCATGGGCCCATTTGCCTACAAGGACAACCAGTGGGTCGGATTCGATGATGAGGATATAATTATTGAAAAGGTTTCATTTCATTCCTCTTTTGACACTTCTTTTGCTTATTTCTTCTTCCATAGAACAATCGAGCTTCGAACAACGCAAACTTTAAGCCCCTCCTCTTACAGCCATAAAAAAGCAAATTATCTTTTTCTTCCCATTCGTCCGAATAATAATAAATAAATAAAAAGATGCTTATAAAAGTTTTTACAGTAACATTATCATTTTAAAAAAGTTTAGAAATTGTCATTTACAGTGAAAATGAGGTAGTCTGATCTTATCTTTTTAACTGACGATTAATGATTTAATCAAAAAGTGAGAAAATATTTAGTAAATTAGTTTGTGGGTGAGCTAGTTAATGTAGTGAGTGAGTTAAACTAATTTACCTGTCTTCCAGCCGGCACAAGTCTATTTTTTTTCGAAACAACTCTTTCACCCGCCCATCTATTTAGTTTTGCTTAGCACAGATCTTTCTTTGTTACGTCGGGTGCCCTATAAAATGAAGGAAATTAAATGAAGTGTACGAAGGGCTTTTAAATTATGGGTATTTCTTCAAGAATTAGAGTTAATTATTATTTTTTTTTTAAATTTTTAAATAGAGCTTTGCTTGAAATGAGCTAGAAGATTTTTAAAATAATTATTAAGCATTTGTTCTGAAATGTTTCCAATTTTTCTATTTTTGTTTTGTGGAGGTTCTAACATTCAGTCACATACAAAAGAATAGAGCGAACAACATCTTTAAAAACGCTTATTTCTTGTGTTGATTATTATATTTCAGGCTCTCCAAATTTTTTACGGCTTCTGAAACAGGCTGAGTTACAGTCGCTATTAAATTAATCACAGACTCTTACTAGCTGTAGTCACTACAATAATCCAGACCAAAATCGATATCATATTCTTGTCTAAAATAATGAAAGTTAGGTAATCCATGTTGATTATTACAGGGTGCGTATCCAAATCTTCGAATCGAATTGAATTGAATGTAGGGTTTAGTGGCACAAGGTCCAGAAAAGGACATGCTGCGCCAAACACACGGTTTTAAAAAACAGATTAAAAGGTAAAGTAAAGCGCATGTATAAAATCAGATACGATGGTGAAAATTCTAAAACAATGTTATAATGTTACATACATTAAAATCAATAAAATTTCATGATAAATTTACTAAAATGGTAAAAGGTATAAAACAATTATATACAACTTAAAAATCCAATAGCGCGTAAAAATGCAAAGATGTTAGGATGGTGATTTTTATCTAACAAGTCTTTTATACATAAAATAGTGCTCCCAAAAAAGGTAAGGCGATGTTGGTTAAAACATGGGCAAGTGATTAAAATATGATGAATTGAAAGTAAAACGTTACAGGTATCGCATCGAGGAGGCGGTTCTCCGAACAGCAAATGTAGATGAGTCAGCCGAGTATGTCCTATGCGTATGCGGGTGAGCTTGCATCTGCTGCGCGCAATTGCAACACAGGCCAAGGCTCTAAACTGGATTTAATAGTATGCAGTTTGTTCTCAATTTGTAAATCCCAATGCTGCTGCCACAAAGACATAGTAAAATGTCGTATATAATTTTTCATGTCAGAAATGGGGACTGAGAGTGTTAATGGAGTCGTTGCAGATCGGGCCGCAGAATCAGCCATGTCATTACCTGAAATACCAACATGGCTGGGAATCCAACAAAACCAAATGTTAAAGCCATTTTTATGAAGACTAACTAACAGATGTTTAATGATACATAAAATAGGATGAGCTTCGTTATTTACATGATTTTTCAGCTGACGTAAAACACTGAGGCTGTCAGAATAAATGCAAAACTTTCGTGCGGTCAGTGATGAGATAAGTCGCAGAGCTATGAGAATGGCCACAGCTTCAGCAGTAAATACAGAACATATGGCAGGTATGATATAACTGTATGTCCGATCAGCTATAATGATTCCACATCCAACATGCCCTGGAGATTTTGACCCATCCGTAAAAACAGAAACATACTGAGAATACTCATGACGATGAGAGATGAATAGCTGAATATACACGCTAGGAGCTATACTGGATTTTCTGTATGAAGCAAATGGAGAATAAAAGTGATACGACGGAATAACCCAAGGTTTGTTAAGAAAGTGATCGGCTGATTGAGATGGTGATTCGCAAAAATTGAATGTCTGAATGCATACGAGCATTAGATGACATAACACGAAAGTGAAATGTAAGACAGAGCTGCATACGTCGAAAATAGAGAGGTGATAAATTACATATACCATATAAACTTTCGACTGGGGACGTTCGAAATGCGCCGCTACAGATTCGCATTGCAGTATGATGCACTGTATCTAACAGCTTCAAATTTGACGCAGTTGCAGTGCCATAGACTGCGCAAGCGTAATCAATGCGTGATAATATCAACGCTTTGTAGATTCTGATTAAGGCGATGCGATCCGCACCCCAGAAAGTATTTGAGAGAACACGTAGCACATTTAAAGTTTTTTCACAACGTTTTCTAAGATAACGAATATGGGGCAGAAAAGTGAGTTTGCTGTAAAAAATTACGCCTAAATATTTTGTTTCCGACACAATAGGTATATTAACGATATGAATAGAAATAACAGGATCATTGTGTAATCTGCGCAATCGACAAAAATGAATGCAAGAGCTTTTTGTGGGTGAAAGTGTGTGACCATTTTGTTCACACCATTTTAAAATCTTATTGACGGCCAGCTGAAGTTGACGCTCAATAACGCGCATATCAGAGCCAGAACATGAAACATTTAGATCGTCAACATAAAGTGAGCCAAATACATGAGGTGGTAGTATGTTCAAAATGAGTGAAACATGAGTAATAAAAAGTATGACACTTAAAACACAGCCTTGAGGAACACCTTCGGCCTGAATGAAGAGGTCTGAAAACGTAGAACCCAATTTTACCCTAAAATACCGTTTCATCAGAAAGTTCTTCAGGAAGATGGGTAAATGAACACGAAGTCCCATATCGTAGAGCGTCTTAAGAATTCCGTATCGCCATGTCCGATCGTAAGCCTTCTCAATATCAAAGAAGATAGAGACAAAATGGTTACGTCGGACAAAGGCGTTACGAATTCGTGACTCTAAAGCAATAAGGTTATCAGTAGTAGACCTTCCTTTTCGAAAACCACTCTGGAACACAGGTATATGAAGGTTCTTCTCTAGGAAATATACTAAGCGGGTATTAACCATGCGCTCAAAAGTCTTTCCCAGACAGCTTGTTAAAGCTATAGGGCGATAGCTTTCCGGGTCCTTAGAATCCTTGCCTGGTTTCAATATGGGGATAACGATTGCCTCACGCCAACATGATGGATAAATCTGTTCCGTCCATATTCTATTAAATAGAACCAGAACATTACCCAAAGACGAAATATCCAAATGGTGGAGCATGTGGTAAGTTATCCCATCGAGACCAGGGCTTGTGTTCGCAGCTGTTGATAAGGCCTTTTGTAGTTCTAGAAATGTAAAATTGCCATTATATGAAGATGATAGACGAGTTTGAAAATTGATATTATGACGTTCAGCGTTGCGTTTGTGGTTTTGGAAAACTAAGCTGTAACTCTCTGCACTAGAGATAGCGGCAAATGTCTCACCAAGCATGTTACATACATCAATGGGAGCAGAGTAGACTGTATCGTTCTTTTCTAATATAGGAAAATGAAATTCGCGGTATATGCCGTTTGCCTTTTTTACTCTCGACCAAACTTGTTTGGGAGATGTTATTGATGATATAGATGAGACATAGCGCTTCCAGGATTCTCTTTGGCTACTGCGTCGGACCTGCGTCGGAGCAAACGATTTAGCTCGTTTAAATGCTACAAGATTTGATGTGGAAGGGGAACGACGGAAGAGGCTCCAAAGTCGTTTCTGTTCTTTGTAAGCGTTGGAACACTCTGAATTCCACCAAGGCTTACGATGGCGAGGAGGAGTAGTTGAAGACTTTGGAATACTTTCTTCTGCAGCCTTTATGATAACTGCAGTTACAATATTCACTGCGGCATTAACGTTGTTACCTGTTACCATAGCATCAGTAATTTGAGCAAGTTGAGTAAATAAGTGCCAATTAGCGCGATGATGTATGAAAACTGGTGGTTTTGGACTCATGGGAACATTAATAGAATATGAAATTATGAGTGGAAAATGATCACTATTGTGAAGATCATTACTCACTGAAAAGTTTATGAAGGGCAAGAGAGCTGGTGAACATAATGCTCAATCGATGGAGTGAAATGTACGAGTCGGCATATGAAAGTAAGTCTCTTCAACTTGGTTTAACAAACATAGATTATGGTCCTGTATAAGTTGCTCTATTTTACGTCCCCGATCATTGGTGACGGAGCTACCCCACAATTCACTATGGCCATTAAAATCCCCGAGCAAAATAAAAGGTGAAGGTAATTGTACAATCAATGAATTTAATTCTGTTTGAGAAACAGATGTATTAGGAGGTAGATAAATTGAACAAACAGTGAGGAGTACATCAATGTGAATTTTAACAACAGTTGCTTGTAATGAAGTTGATAATAAATAATGAGTAGATGGTAATGCATTACAGGTTAAAATTGCAACGCCGCCATGAGGATGACTTCCATCATCAAAATCATTTCGGGTGCAAGAGTAATTACGAAATTTAAAATTATGACATGACGTTAAATGAGTTTCCTGCAGAGCGAAACATGCAGGCTGATATTTATAAATAATATCCTTGATATCTGAAAGCTTATTTCTTATGCCACGACAATTCCAGGATATAAAATTAATAGACATTATGGAATGGATGGATATTGTAATTTAACGTCAAGTATTTTAAGATCAGTCAAGTATGAATTCATCGTTGGAAGGGTGAAGGGACACTTCTACGCCAAAATCCATCTTCTTCGGGGCATCAGAAGTGGATGGGTTAACGTACTGATTGTATTTAGGATCTTTCTTCTTCCGTGATATGCCAGGTTTTTTACTTAGTGGTATTTTTGTTGATACAACCTGCTTGGGGAAAGGTGAGATTTTTTTCTGAGTTGTCAATTTTAGAAGTTTTTTTGGGAGGAGGAGATGTTGTTCTGTTTGATGTTACATTAAAGTTAAATTTCACTCTTTGATCTGCATTTTTAACCTGATGATGAGATGTAGAAGGCAAAGGTGGAAGGTCCGTTTGCGTACTGACAGAACATTTGGTTACCTTTACAGCCGCAGAATAGGACACGCCTGGACGTGGGGTTCGGGCGGTTACTATTCGGCGTGCCTCATTGAAAGTCAGATTCTGTAAAACTTTGACGGACTGAATCTCCTTCTCCTGTGACCATTTTGTACAATTCCTGGAGTAGGCCGCATGGTCACCCTTGCAGTTGACGCAAAGGGGCGGTAACTCACAGGTTGTATCAGCATGGTCACTGCTAGAGCAGCGAGCCAAGATGGGCTTGCTTCGACAAGATGCCTTTGAATGTCCAAACCATTGACATTGGAAGCATCTCAAAGGATTTGGCACATATGGTCTAACCGGGCAGTTATACCAGGCAAGCTTGACGGCAGATGGTAAGTTTGGAGTAGCAAAAGTAAGAATGAGATGCTTCGTCGGGATAAGTTGACCATCTCGACGAATTTTGATTCTTCGAACAGCAATAACGTGTTGGTCACGCAATTCCTCTACAATATTTTCTTCGGTATCATTGATAAATTCGGACTGTGATATAACTCCTCGTGAGGTGTTTAAAGTTTTATGAGGAGTAACATTAACAGAGAACGAGCATGTGCTTGTACAAATAGACAGAGTAGTAGCTTGTTTTTCGGATGAGACTTGAACTAACAAGTCACCTGAACGTAATTTTTTAACTGAGGCTACTTCTCCCAGAAGAGAAAGGAGAGCCTTGTGTATCAAAAATGGGGAAACTTTGCTAAATGACGTATTAGGTACTGTGGGATTTGTCAAAGCTATCAATAAATACTTAGCGTGCTCAAATGGTACTAAAGGTGTTCCGCTGTTTTTGTTTTGGTGTGCGGAACTGACCACCACTTCATTTTCAGCCATAGAAAATTAAATCAACTTTCAGCTACCAGCGGCACCACCCACCACGGAGTCCAACTAAGGGGATGCAAATAACAAATTAGTGCAACCACAAATCCGCTATTTAACATCGATGCTAACCAATAGTTATACGCCCGAAAGTCACCACTGAAGCAGCCTTCACCCTTAACGAGGTGCCCAGAAAGTGACCTCGAGCTTGACCCTAGCCAACAGATGACGTTCGTGACTAGCCGATTGATGCCCACAGGCCAATGTGCACCTCCCGTTTACCTGAAGCACGGGCCAAAGCAGTGTATTGGGGTACCAGGATGCCCCTCAACTGCCAGGATCCCCTTTTCCAGGGACACGGGTCTCCACGCACGGCAAACACGCGGGTGGTCTCTTCCCATCTGGGTCCGATACAACAGGGTGGTAATCGAACACAGACAAAAAGCCCTTACCAGTAAATTCGGCAACCACGATAAGGGGGAAGAGAAAGGGGAAAGTAGGAGAAAGGGGAGAGGAAATCGAAGGGAAGACAGATCACTAGGGTACCCCGGGGCGTGACTCCCTGTGTTTACGTAAAGAAGGTAAACCCCCTCAGGGCAAATCTTCGAATCAAAAATAAGCACTTTTTAAAAACTTTTCAAGCACTTTACAAAAATTTTCAAGCACTCAAAAAATTCACATTCAATCAATGATATTATTGAAAAACAAAAACTTTATAAAAAAGTTTTAACATTAAAAAAACCCAAAAAGAAACGGACGGAAAATCGAAACAATCAGTTCTTTCCCACATCACTGGTCCAATACGAGTGAATTCAACTTGACCCTGAAAAGTACCCTTACCCCCTACGTTAAAAAAGTGTGAGAAGTAAAAATAAAATAAACAAGAATAAAATTAAAAAGAAAAACACTTCATAAGAATCTGATATTCTCTATCCGAATTGGCACACTCGGGTTTCGGTTTAAGTGTGCGCGCTTGCGCAAGTCACATCGTTGGTACGACATGAAGTCCGCGTGAATAATCACGTAGCAACACCCCATTTTTCGTGAAATGCATGGGGTCCACCAGATATTACTGAAGGAAAAAAATGATTAATGAAAAAAAGCACTTTTTAAAAACACCAGCTGAAAAAAGCACCTTTAAAAACGAAATCGCCCCAAAAAGCACCTTTTACAAACGCTACGCACCCTGTATTAACAATGATCAAAATGAAAATTTATTTTATTTGACTAATCTTCAATTTTGTATTTTTAATGTTGTGAAAAAGTTAGAATGCTTCTACTATTAAATATTTCTCAATTGCAGGTGAGATTTATAATGCAAGAGGGCTTAGGAGGTGGAATGGTATGGACTCTTGATAATGATGATTTTAGAGGCAAGTGTTATGGTGAGCAAAGCCCTCTTATAACAACACTTAAAACGGCCCTCGAAGAAGGGCCAGCGTTACTAGCGCAAACAACAACTGCCGCTCCTAAACGGCAAACTGCTACAAGAACCAGCAAACGACAAGAAAGTAAAACCACAGCTAAGCCCACAAAATCAACAACGCCACCTCCATTTACAACTCCAGATCCTGGAGCACCATTTGAATGTGAGGACGAAGGCTTCTTTAACAATCCAACGGATTGCAAGAAGTATTTTTGGTGTTTGGACAGTGGGCCATCCAATTTAGGATTGGTTGCGCACTCTTTTACATGTCCATCGGGACTTTTCTTTAACAAAAATAGAGATTCTTGTGATTACGCAGCCAATGTGGTTTGCAAGGTTAAAAAAGCAGCAGCAACGACTACAACTACTCCTAAACCACGACCTCGCCCACGTACAAGAAAACCAACAACTACGACCACTACCACGCGGAAGCCGAAGCGTACGAGAACAACTCAACCTCCAAAAGAGATACCAAATGATTTAGATTCTTTCAAACTTCCTGTTAATGGCGGAAACAGTCAGAATTTGATGGAACTGTTACAACTTTTACAGCAATTGAGTGGAAATCAAATACAGGATAAACTCCATCGAGGAGAATCCATTGAAGCAACATCCACTATCAATCCAACATTGCCACAATACAGGTCACCAAACAGACGCAAACCACAAACAGAACAGCCATCGATAAAAGCTGATTTGTTCAATCAGTACGCAAAACCAGACAGATCAGAAGGAAAAAACGACGAATCATTCCAACCTCATATTAGTACTGTTAAACCGAGAGGCCCACAGTTCCATAACACTGGGGAAGAAAATGGCGCAGATGATGATGAATTAGCCGAAGAAGAGCACACGGCTACTTCGCCAGCTGATGCATCTAAACAAGGATTCGATTTCCCTTTTGTCTATCAGACACCGAGCAGGCACAGATCCGTACCGACTGTTGAAATAGAAGAAATTCTTGAAGATTACGACGATGTGACAACGGTTAAGCCGAAACCAACTCTTGCCACAAGAAGAGTGGTCGTCAAAGTTCGACCGATGCCAGAGGGTAGTAGCAGAAGAAATCCACCCGGTACTATGCTGATATCGACAAACGCTGAGAACCGCAGGAATAAATACGTACTAGCACAAACTGTTGGAGTCCGCCGATTAGTAAGACCAAATGTTTTAGATGAGACAACGACCAAAGAAATATTACCCAGTTCTGAGAGGCCATCCAGGAGAGCAAAAGTAGTTACTCGACCACCTGCCATCAGAACAACTCCAACTGAAAGATTCAGAGGTCCACCATCCCCTAAAGATCTGGTAAGAATTGAGTTTTTTTAATTAAGATTTGTTTTAAAACATTCTTTACAAAATAAGTTACAGGTGTTTGGTAATAAATCCAAATTTCAGCTGATAATAATCTTTATGTTTAATGCTGCAGTGCCTAAGTAGCAAAGAAAAAAAGATTTTTCGTGAAAGAATTTACAATTAAATCCGGATTTATCCTATGCTAGACTTATGATAGCAAAAATATATTAGCTCTAGTAATATATAAATTCAGGTTTAGAATTAAACTGTCAGAATAAACCACAGAGGATTTTCTCTACTCTTATGCTGTATAAGTAAGTTAGTATTGGACAAAAGTGTTCTTAGTTCTAAACTGTGTTTGCAACTTGCTTTTAATAAAAGTAAAAAAAAAAGATTAAAAATTAATAAAAGTAAAAAAAAATTCTTTAAGAATTACCATCTAAAAAAAGAAAAGATAAAGGATACGTTTTATCTCTTTTAGGCCCCATCGTTTAATTAGCCAGTCTAATTTATATAATAATATTGCTTTGATGTTTGCTTACAGATTGTATTACCTACCGGAAGACCAGCAGTGCCAGCAACCACAAGGAAATACACACGCTATATTGTGGAACCAAGAGAGCCAGCTTTGGCACTTTTGCCTGATGGATCAGTCACCTGTCTCCGAAGAGGAGTGTATATTCACCCCAAAGACTGTGCGAAATTCATAGTCTGTGTACCAGCAGAAGACAGTGACGAGTTCGATGGATTTATTCACGATTGTCCGAAGAACAATTATTATATGGAGCACAAAGGAAGGTGCCTTCCTGGTGACAGAACTGACTGCACACCGAAAGGAGCATAATTGTGATACTGTGGCAAATGAGATGATTGGATAGATTTGTAGTCATCGTATACCTCATATTGCTATTCTCTAAATTTTCTGGATTACACAACAAATTTCTTTTTCTAAATAAATTAGGAAGTTTGCAGTAAAAGCTTACAAGGGCACTTCTCTGAAGGAGGACGTTAAGAACAACTAATTCTGAATTCAATTGTGTTACACACTAAACGTTCACTACTTATACAATATATATATTTTTTATTTAAAAAACGCTGGAATAACATTTTTCATTAAATTTTAAGATATCAGATTATCAAAACACAATAAATATATGAGAAAAACTACCAGCATTGACTTTTGGACAATCCTATATTTCACATGTAAGAATATATGCTTAATTTCAAAAAAAATTATATTAAGGACAGATAAACAAGTTTAGAGTACTTTAACTTATTTTCTGTTAAAATAATAGCGTGGTTTCACATGTTTCTTTTTGGACATGCATCAAAACACTAAATTGCTTGTTTAGTAAAATATAATTTACTACTATTTATTGCTTGTTAAGGATCTTATCAAATAATCACCCTATTTAAACTTTATATTCTTATTTTTAAACATATAGACAGTTTTTATTAATTTTTCTTTTTTGTTTAAAATCTGGAGATAGTGAACATGAAAGTCTAAAATTGTTCTTTTTGGTTGCTAAATTTTTTTTGTTTGTTTTTAAAGGTATTTATAGAAAATTATTGTAATAATTTATGTTAATCCCTATCACTAGACAGAATTATAAATCAACTCTAAAACTTTTATAGTGAACTAAATTTAAACCTAATAGTTGAAAGAGTTTAAAGTTTAGATCTGTGTTATGCTCCCACATTTTGAGAACTGCCCTTTTATTGAAACATTTTAATGATGAGGGGCATTAAAATAATTCAAGATGACTAAATCTTTAGAAACAATTTAACACAGTCTGGAAATTATTGGGACATTTATAATAAAAGATGTGCAATATGGTAAAGCACGGGGGAAAAAATCCAACACTTTGAATAATTTTTAACTAATAATATGATTTTTGGTGATATAATTAAATTATTGGACACAGATTATCCAATAATTCAAGATTATTATGCATTGAAGCTTTTCGAAGATTATTCATATTAAAGATTTTCTGGGTTTCAAGGGGATATGCTAATCAATTTCTGTCAACTTTTTATAAAATTAAAAACTTTGAAGCACAAATTAAATTTCTCTTAAGAAACATAATCCCCCCTCCCTAACAAATTAAGATATATTAATTATCCTAAAATATGGGAGTAGATTGTGGGCTCATATCCAAAGGGAACCAGATAGGACTGAGCTCCACCCAAAAGAATCATTTGCCCCAAAAAGATTTTAAGAAAAATTTAATTTTATCAATTAAAAATAATATTTATACTAATTTTTAATTATTTACTTTAATATATTTTTCTATACTTTTAATAAAAAAATTAAGCTGCTTAATGCTAAATTCATAAAAAAATATTTACGGAAGTTCGTTCAGCCAATTAAGAATGCAATCCCCCACATAAAATGTAAGCTCACAGTGCCCCTGATTTCAAATAAGTTTAATGAGAGAAAATACTTTTTTGTAACTTAATTAATAGTTTGAACAAATAGTTGAAGACAACCCATTTTAGCAAATGATTATTCATATTGTTGCTCATTAAATCAGCTCTGTTACTGTTATGGGTAATCAAAGATTATTTTAAGTTTGAAATTAAGATTGGTTAGGTGAGACAATATGGACTGTTGAAGATTACTACTTGTTTGAGAGCTTCATTTTGCTTCCTTTATTTTTTTTAAAACATAGTGAAGACCATTAATATCACTTTTTTTAACAGTGTAACATGAATATTTTATAAATTAATAGCTAATTAAGAGTACATGATTTATTATATAAAAGTTATATTCATATAAAATTATTGTTAAAAAATTGCAATTGTGTTTAATGATTTTAAGATTATACAGTAATGATTGTGCAGTTTCACCTCATAATTATTTTGACCAAAACATAGATAGATTCACTTTTGTATAAGTTTAAAATTTTAAAAACAACATATTTTATTTTTGTATAACATAGTCAAGCAAATAACTTAACAACATCTTAAGTTTTTTATAAATTACTTCAAAAAATGCATACATTTGTGATAACAAGAAAATAAGTTAAATTTTACAGCCTATTTTTAATCTCAAACTGCCATGCTACACTGGTAATAATCATTTTAATTGCAATATTTAATTTTCCACGATTCTCGCCCATGATTCCCATGGAAACTTGATGAGAATTTGTTACATTAACCTTTGTTTTTAAAGGATTAGCTGAATGTAAATAAGAATGGTTGCTGCTTTTTGTTTGTTTTCAGAAAAAATGGTAGCTCAATTTTTCTACTGTTTACTTAGTGTAAAGTTTAGTAAATAAATTGGGAGGATGTACTTTTTTTTTTGACAAAAAAAAGTTGACAGTATATGTATTATTGTATTTGTTATTCAATGTCAACGTCTTGTCAATTAAAAATTTTATTTTTAATATTTGCCTCTTTTTATTTAAATTGGAATACTGACTCATTCCTTTGGTAACGAGTTAACTGGTACATTCCTTAGGTACACATAAACATTTTGTAACTTGAATCATCCAAAGAAAGCATTTTGAAAATAAAATACATATCAATGATTTACTTTACAAATGTCCAAAATGGATATTGAAGTCTATATAAATAGAATATTTGCAAAGTGTGCCATTTATATACTATGTTCAGATAAAAACAAAACTTGATTAATTGAAGAACTTTTCTAGTTAAATTTAAATTTGTCAAAAACTTACAATTAGCATAAATTACGTTTTTTTTAAATAGAAAAAATATCAAAAAATATATAATTAATTATGTTTCATGATAAGTATAACATTTAGTACAGACACAAATTACTCACATAGAGGGTAAACGGTTTTACACTGAATTAAAAGATAAAATACTAAACGTATAACTGGTAGAAAAATAAATAAAAATTTTCATTTTCAAAAATAAAAAATGCAAGTTTTATTTTCTACACTTCTATTCTGTAGCATACTTCCAACACAAAAGGTCATGTAAAACATAACATGTCATCAGATGCATTCTCCAAAGATTTAACATGTTCAATGCATTAAAAAATATTTATTAACATAAAAAAGCATATATATATATATATATAACTAGAACTTGATATAGAATGTTTGCAAATAATGAGGATTGATTATTATGAGATGTTAATGAAAAGTTAAAATAAATTAACAAAGATTAATAAAATAAATAGCTATGGCTAAAGTTAACTGAAAGTAAATTTTGAGCCAGGTATTTAATATGTTCCATATATATATATATTCTGATAAAAAGATAATATTCATAGTTTTCCCAATATCACATTTCCTTAATACTTTTTTTTAAAAAAAATAAAGTGTTTGAAATATCCTTAAGTTATAATTTTATAAATGAATGAAATAATTTACAAATAAATAAATGAAATTACATAATGAATAAAGTTACATACTAATGAATTAAGTATGCGTAAAATGACTAGTACTTGGTGTTAAAAAACACACTGAAATAATTCTTTACAAAATACTCTATTTAAATAGCAAACTCAATAAATATATACAAAATAAAATTTTTACATAGAAGATGGGAAATTTCTCACAAACCTATAAACAAAAAAATTTATTTCATAAATAAATGATATGAGCCTGTTTTTAATAGTATCATAGAGTAATAAATAATAGAATTCAGTAGAAAGTATAACAAATGATAAAATATAACACAATTTATAATCATTAATTCAACTATATTTTTTGAAAAAACAATTTAAATAATTTGATAATACAGCTAATAAAACTATCTGTACATTTTTGTTGCTAAAAATTATCATTAATTTACATCATAAAATGAATTTAATTCATTTACACGAGTTAAAAATATTATCAAACAAAATCACCAAACACATTTAAGAACAAATATAATTAATTTGTTTTAAAAATTACTTAACAATAAGAGGGAAATCAGAAAATGTACTATAACTTTTTTCCCACTTTTATTCTAAAATGTGTGTACTTAAAAGTAATAAATATTACACTGACTTATTTTTATGGTAGAGTTCATGATAGGTTCTATAAGTGTCTTCTGATTAATTTTTAAGGAAATATTAAACTTAAAAAAATTCTCCTGTAATTTGATGACCCTGATTCATTTTCTCTTGTTTACATTTTTCTTTCAAAGAGGAAATAACTGAGAATGATTGCAATGTTAAAAAAAAAAAAAAAAAAAAAAAAAAAAGATTAAAATGAAAAATTGAAGAACTTAAAATACTGATTTTATGAGAGAGAGGTGTAGGGGTATGAAGACCCTTTTTTTACAAAATAACTTTTTAACACAATAAATTTACTAAGCTGACATTATTTTGACAATTTGATGATCCTGGTTTGTTTTCCCAATCTTGTTTTTAAATAGAACATTACACCAAAATGATTGGTATATTTAATGAGCAATAAATAGCTAAAAATAATGATAAATTTAAAACACTGAAAGTAGATAGGGGTAAATAATAATAAAATGATTGAAAATTTTCAATATATTTAAATTTAAAACACAAAATAAATAAAAAAAAATGTTTTTTTGACTTATAATTGATAAAATTTGTCACTACATAATGCAGTCCTTTTATAATAGTAATAAATAACTCTATAGCATTTTTTGAGCAAAATAAACTTCTTTTAAAATCTGTCTTAAATTTTTTTCTCTTCTATTAATTGTTTTTGTACCACCCTAGTAGCAGAAATCTTTCAGCGTGAGGGCTGCAGATTATTATTATTATTTTTTATTTAAGGTTTTTAAAAAAAAATGTCACATCACTTGATGATAAATTTTCATCATAGATTTAAAAAAACAAACAAGCCTAAAATATTAGATGAGAGGGGAAACAGAAAAATCATTTTTAATACCGAAACTTACTCAATTATTATTTGTTTCAGATCCTTATCAAATTTGTAAGTCCATCAGCAAAAGAAAGGTGATGACTTTCGAAAATTTTTAATAATAGTATTTTATTAACTGGGACATAAAAAAATATTAAAGAATAAATTTTTAATTTTCAAAACTAATTACTTGTGAATAGACTGTATAGAGACTTAATCCAACTCCAAAACTTAAACAATTCCATTCATTTAAAAATGTAAACAAATTTTAATAATAATAAAAATTAAAAAAAAAAACAACAAATTTTTACAATAATAATCTCAACCTCATTTTGTCACAAACAAATTTGTACTGAATATTGAATCTGTAAATTCCGTTATCGGGTACACCACCAAATAAAGGATGTAGCCCAAGCCAAATTATGTTATGATTTTTTAATTAATTATTCAAGAAATGGATAAGTAATAGGAAATGCCAAGTTTAAAGAACCCATGGAAAATGGAAGTTGTGAGTTATTTATTTGAGACTGGAACTGTAGTCCATCAGGGATGGGATTTTACAAACCGACACAAAAGTAAGAATTTCTTTTAAAATTTAGTAGGCTTGAATTTTTAATAATATTAAAGCACAAAATTTCTACTTTTTTTCTTCTGCATAAATAATTTTCAAATTTTATTTTTAATATCAAATGTTTACTGGGGTACAATTATGTCATAGGTTTAAGTGTTTTCTCAATCTATCAATAGAAAGAGGATAATTTTTTATCTTTTTCAATACCATAGATAACAACAAATTCATCTATACCATACCTTAGAATAGTTTAAATGGGTAGGTTCTATTTCAAGATTTTATTACTTCCTGCATTTGATTGATCATTTAGCTCTTTTTGAGGTCATATTTTTAAGAACACACACCACCAAGCAAACTTATTCATTTTGGTATACTTCAAATTTTACGGAATATTGCATGACCAGGTTCCCACTCTTCTACTTTTCAAACTAAAAACCTTTAAAGAATTTTCTGAGACACTATAAGATATTATAAACACTAAGTGTAAAATAGTACAACCAAGTGCTATAACTTTACAGTTTAATTAAACTCACAAAGACAATACTTGGCAAAAAAATAAAAAAAAAAAAAAATAATAATAATAAAGACTATTAAGTTGATTTTTTATTAAATCCATCAGTTTATATTTTTGCAGAGCCATATTTTTTAAATCACAAAGCAATAGTTAAATTACTAGTAGAATCACTCATTTATCACCATTTTTCTCTTGCATCTAAGCTTATTACAAATTTATAGCAAAAACAAAAAAAACAAACAAAAAAAGGTTCAAAATAAAATATATAGAAATAAAATAGATAGACATAAAATAGATAGATAAATAAATAAAAGGAAAATAGGCATTTTTAAGGACTTCTAAAAGATAAATATTTCTAAAAGCTTTCAGAAATGGCAAGTTAAAAAAAGCACCAAAAGGTATTCTCTAAGAACTGTGGGAACCCTGCAAGTGATTTCACTCTTGCTGTCCCAGCATTTTTCTTTTATCTAAAATAATTGAAATAAACTATATAACCATTTAATAAAACTAAGCTAAATGAGATAAACCATTAATATATGACAATGTTTGACACACAGCCAGGCTCAAGAAACCAATTGCTATATAATAAGTTAATCTGTGAAGTGAACTGATGCCATACGTAGTTGAAATAACAGCTAAAAAGTGCATTATATGTGAAGAAGAAGTATAATGACTCCTGAAAGTAAAATAAATAAAATATTAATGGACTTCATTTATTTCTTACAAAAATTAAATATCAAATAAATATTGCACATAAATGTAGATTTTTACATGCTGGTTACCCAAGAAGATGTCAATTTACATTAACATTGTGTTCACATTCACATTACATTTTATTTTGTGACATTGAGGTGCAATTCATGATTTTGATCACTTCCTAGCAAACTGAAATTTCAAATGCTCACAAGATACAGGATGAGAATCAGAAGCAGTTGGATTGTAAGGGTTTAAAAAAGAAACAACTTAGCAAAACCTTTAGTTCAATCTAATAAGGAGTTAAAATCAAAAAACCTTGTTGAAATGTAAAGTGTAGAAACTAAATGGACTACATCAAAAAATGCCACCTTACGTACAGCTAACAGCATACCGAGTAATGTACAAGCAACTAGATCTAAAGATTGGATTGAGCAGGAATTCATGATGGCATCACAAACATACAAAAATGACATTCAAGAAGATCAGTAGAAAAATACAAGGAGAGAAGAAAAGAAGATCTATTGGTTTATAAATAGACTATTCGATGAAGATATTGAATGAAAAAGATCCAATGAAAGCAGAGCATTCTTTTCTGAAATAAGTTTTGACCGAACAGATTTGAAACCTAAAACAATGGCACATAGATAAGATAAACTAATTTAAAACTGTACTTCGCTGATGGAACAAGTGAATGGAGGCACACACAATGAGGTTTCAGTAAGCCTATAGTAACTGGTGCAAAAAATGAGATTTTCTAACAACCTTCTTGAATAGGAGTCAAAGAAGAAATCAACAAACCAAGGTGGCCACTCAAATCAGGTTTCAAATTTCCTTGATTTTTCCAGGTAAAAATTTTAAAATTTCTAGGTCAACATGTTTTTTCCCCTCATAAAGTGTACAAATGGCAAATAAAGAAAAGTGCCATTATTAAAAAGTATTTTATTTTAAATGTTATGTTTTTAATATATCATCCTAAAAAAAGAATTAGATTTAATTTTGAAGAACTTAGTGGAAGAACCGGCTAAGCGACACTTAAGTAAATTTGAGTAAATGAGAGCTAAAGTTTATACATTCCTCCTTTTTGTTAAATCTTTGTTTTTAGTACACTTATGAAGGCATAACTCACAAAAGTTTTAGGGGTCTATCAATTTGATTCTAACTCTATTAATAAGGAAGATTTTAATGATTTTTGTGCATAATGATTTTGTGCTTGTTTTCACGGAAGATTTTTAATGTTTTTCATTGAATATAATTTTGTTTGAAAAGATAAAATAAATTAACATATATTTAGACTTATATGCATAAAAAAAATATTAGCAACCTAAATTTGGAACAAACTGGCATAAAATTTTATTCAGCCGTGTAAGTTTGAAAAAAAAAAAAAACAAACGATTCAGAGGCAATGTCAGCTTAACTTTTACAAAGTAGATGCTTCACCGGTATGTATCGCTGCAATTGCTGATAATTCGGTAATCCTTGATTTAAAAAAATGATTATTTTAAATAGCGTTGATTGCAGTTAAAATGTTGTGCCATTTCCTTACATCTAAACATATTTCTGAAATTAAACATATTTTTATTAGTTTTAATACAAAAAGTATTTAAGCGTAGTTGTTGAAATACAAATTATTTTCAATTTTATTAAAACTTATGCAAATTCATGCAAAAATGACACATTTTAATTTATAAAAATGTTTTAAAAAGTTTTGGTTTTTTTTTTCTATCATAGTAAACTACGAATTTATTATTAATTACGCAATGGACAATTACAGTCAAATTTTGTTTTAATTTTAATGCATTTAGAATCCCTCAAAACTCCCAGAAAACATTTTATTACTTTCCTAAGAAGGCTATTTATTTAGTTATTCTTGCTTTCGTTTAAATTTTCTAATTAAATCCAACTATTTTAGATGGTTAAAAGCTATCTGTATAAAAAAAATTGCGCCCTAATATCGCTTAATAAAAATTTGGATTTGATATAACGTATTTTTATAATGTTAAATTTCAATGGTACCCACTGAAACATTGTTAATACATGACAAAATTTTCTAGCTCTGAATATTTAAGATTTTTTAGTTCAATAAAAAAAGTGTATGGTATTGCTTATAAATGATGCGTTATAAATACAAAATAACTTCGTTTTTTCATTTTTTAACTATATTAATCTTAATTTTAATGTATACTTCAAGTTCATTTCGAGGATTTATTTTCATCTTAAGTGAAAGAAATGTTGGATCAATTTTTCATGTAGAATAAATAATTTTAGATTTTAAAATATAGGACAGCTTAAGTTAATGATAATTTTTATTTATTTATTCTAGCATGAATTCAAAGCATGTAATTGTCTTCAGCATAGCAGTAGCCTCTTAAAAAACTTGTGATCCCAGCAAAACTTTAAATTCATTCTTTCAACAAAAAATTTAAAGTTATATATATATAGATATTATAGCAGATTTTATTAACTTTACTTAAATTGTCTTAATCTATGTTACAAGAGTGTTTGAAATCAAGTATATGCATTTATTTAGTTCTTTATGACAGAAATAGGAATAAAATTTTAAAATGCATATAAAAATAATTTTTCGCCATAACAAAGTTCCTATTTACTCAAAGAATAAAAATATTGAGAAAAGTATCAACATTACTGTTTATTTTTTAATTATTTAATAAATAATAAAGAATGTGCATCAGAATTTCTTTCCATTTTGTATAAGTTAATTTTTTATTATTGTTCTTTAGCTTTAGTGAAACAAAAGTCCAGTCCACATCCAGTTTAAAGATATTCGCTGAAATTTTGTAGATAAATGAGTTAATTAGATATGGATTAATGAGAAATTCAGTGAAATTTTAAGTATAACTATATTATGGTGATGATGATGGTCAGATATATTTCAATGGACTATATTCTTGAAAGTGTTGATACGTTTTTGGCTATACCGAATGCATAACCTGAGATTTTTTTTGACTATTTTAATAAAATTTTTTTAATTAAAAATGTATAATGTATTAATTTTACTATTTTAGAATTCTTCATTGCAAGCACTGACAAATAGTTTGCAAAAATAAGGAGAGAAATTAACAATAACCATACTTTATTAATACTATATTGCAGAAAAAGGAATTAAAATTTATAAATTTAAAAATAAAAATAATTTCTAACTGTAACGAAATTCCTATTTACGCAAAGAATAATAAATATAAGCATTAATGTGTATTTAAATATTTAGTACATAGCGAAAAAAAAAAAAAAAAAAGATGACATGAACTGTATTAGTGAATATTTACTTAAAAAGAAAATCCTTCAACTCTAGTAATAAATAAATAAATAAATAAAAGAAGCAACATTAAATTACATTATTTGAATTCTTGATCATTAGCACATAGATTGTAACGATGATGGACTTATAGTTTTCAATGGACAAGATTTATGAAAATACTGATTTGTTTTAATGCAATAACGAATTATAAAATCATCCATCCTATATCAAAATGTATAATATTTCTATCCAATCTGCGACTTATAAGTAATTAGGTAAAATTAATTAAGTAATTAGGTTGTAATGTAGAATTATTTTAATTTAAAAGTGGAATAAAATAGCATTTTCTATGAACTTTAACACTACTGATTTCAGCCGAAAAGAAATGTTGATTCGCTGTAAAGAGCTGCATAATCATTTCTTCAGATATTTTAATGATAAATAACAACATTTGAAGTTTTAAAATCTTTTTTTTCATTTTGCACCCACTCTCAAAACCGTAAATTTAATTCACAAAATTTTCACTGATAATTTACAAAAGATATTCATACGATATACGTGATATCGAAACTAAAAGAGCATTGAAATAGCCTTAGTGGATAAAGACGGCACGTTTCCCTTCGGCACATGTGACGTCATAACCAATCAGGGATCGTTTTTGATTGCATCACTTGCGGAGGCCTTTTAGGGCAATTTAAATGTTTAATAATTAAATAAATTAACATTTGCCGAACAAAACAATCAGATTTTCCGTTTCAGGAGAGAATTTCCAATAAGTTAGGTATGAAAATAAAAAAAATTATGATATGCTGTAATTGTCCATTCTTATTTTTCACAATTCAGGTTACCACTTCATGAATTTCCGCCGTTGAACATCAATCCACTCAGTAAATCAGCTTTTTTTATTTTCAATTTCTTAATCTTGAACCTAGAAGACAAGCGAACACCTGTTTAAGGAACAAAGTCACATTCACCCTCAAGAAGAACTCTCTTAAGCGAAACTTAATCCGTATTTGCACAAAATGGGAAGTAACCTGATACCAATGAATCTCTGATATGTTTTTACCAGAGTCTAAATTGCACCAACACCGCAATCTCAGCTAACAGGGAGGGAAATAAAGCTTGACTATCGATATCTGTGTTTCATTCATATGTAGACTCAATTTTAATGAAAAAGTTATTAGTTTTGTCAAATCAATGAGTATGCTTATTGATTTGGATTTAACAATTAATATTTTAAGCACACATCTTAAAGATTGTTGATGAGCCTCTTCCTATTTACAATTTAAAAATAATAATCTTGAAAATAAAAAAACTTTTTGGTAATAGGTATTACTGATATTAGTTAATTGGTGCTGTTTTTTTCTTGTCACGTAGAATAAATAGGACTTAGTCTAGAAAGTTGAAGAGATTTATTGAACACCTTCAAAGTACAGTGAACAAAGTAACTGGGCCTCGGCTTGAAACACCCAGCCTTTTATAGGAATAATAACGGAACAGGAAATGATATATTAGAACATTCTAGAAACTTCTAGAAGTTATAGAAAAAATAAATAAAAGCTTATTTTGGAGACTTTTAATTTTCTTAGAGTTCTGAGGATCAAACACTGCATCTCTGTCTTTCCAGGACGACGACTCCAAACTCTCAGCCACGCTGACACGTCATAGCATCCTCCTTAGAGAAAAAAAAACAGCGTCCTCGCTGCTTCACTCTTTGACTATTCTGGCACGTAATCGGGTGGTTGGTCCTCGATACCCCAACTTACTCTCGTTCTTAGGTTGTTGCTTTGTTTTGTAACTTTTCTGTTTTTCTGCATTTTCGGTTTCACGAGGTTCTAATTGAAACAACGGGTCACGATAAGGTTTTATGCGCACCACGTTGACGGTGTCTGTAGTTTTGCCCCTTGTAGATGGAGCAATGTCTTCAACCTCGTAAGTAACATCGGATAACTTTCGTTTTATTCTGTAAGGTCCAGAATACTTCTTTAATAGCTTTTTGGAAAACCCAACTTTTCAAACTGGTTTAAAAATTCAAACAATTCACCTGGTTTATAAGGCATTGGTTAGTGTTTTGCATCATATCGCTTCTTGTCTTTTCCTTGCGCATCAATGGTACGAAGGCGAGCAAGTTGTCTAGCTTCTTCTGCTTTGCAGACAAGATGCGCAGCATAATCAGTTTCAAATCCAGGTTGGTTAGGAAACATAGTGTCCAAAGTTGTTTCAGCTTCATAACCATGAAGAAGATAAAAGGGTGTGAAGCCAGTTGTTTCTTGCTTAGCGGTGTTATAGGCGAAGGTGACAAAGGGTAAAATAGCATCTCAATCTTTTTGTTCAACGTCAACATACATAGACAGCATATCAGCTAACGTATTGTTAAATTTTTTCGTGAGGCCATTAGTCTGAGGATGGTAGGCTGTTGTAGTGCGATGATCCACGTCAGAGTTTCAATAGCTCCGATACAACCCTCGAGAGAAACACAAATCCACGATCCGAGAAGAGAACTCTTGGTGAACCATGTTTTAACAGAATGTCTTCAAGCAGGAATTTTGCTACCTCGGGGGTTTCAGGGTTTGGTAGAGCTTTCGTTGTGGCAAATCTAGTCAAATAGTCTGTACACACTACAATTCATTTATTTCCTAAAAGTGACTTAGGGAAGCGTCCTAGCAAATCAATACCTATTCTTTGAAAAGGTGCTTCCGCAGATGGGATTGGCATCAAGCTTCCAGGTGGTCTTGGCAGCAGACGTTTGCGCCGTTGACATTCCTTACAATGAGAAACGTACCGCCTAACACTTCAGTACAGTCTAGGCCAATAAAATCGTTTTCTTATCCTATCTAACGTTTTGGCGAATCCCAAATGATCTGCTGTTGGCGTGTTGTGAAAGTGATGAAGAATTTCCCGGCGTAACTTAGAAGGAATACTCGGTAGCCACTGTCTTCCGACCAATTCATAATTCCGCTTACAGAGTATACTATCCATAATTTTATAATTTGAATCATTACTTCGCTGACCTGTATTCGTCTTCAAAGTTGTTATCTCCTGGTCTTTGTCCTGTTTTTCCGCGAGATTTGTGAGGGTAGTTATACTTTTTTCTGGATCATTTTCAGTAGTTGGTAGTGGATGTCGTGATAGGCAATCAGCATCTTTATGTCTACGACTAGACTTATAAACAATAGTTACATCAAATTCCTGTAGTCTGAGAGCCCACCGAGCTAACCTTCCAGAAGGATCTTTCAATCCTGCAAGTCAGCACAATGAATGATGATTTGTTATAATGGTGAATGGTCTTCCAAAAAGATAAGGACGAAATTTACTGATGGACCAGATAGCAGCAAGACATTCACGTTCCGTTGTCGAGTAATTTGTTTCAGCGTTCGTCAGTACTCGAGAGGCATATGCAATTACAGTCTCTTTTCCTTTCTGAGTTTGAACTAACACTGATCCAATGCCATCAGTGTGAAACTCTGTGGGGGCATCAGGATCGAATATACCAAATACAGGTTTGGTGGTTAGAGCGGTCTTCAAAATTTCAAACGAATAACGTTGTTCTTCTGATCACATGAACTTCTCATCGTTTTTAACAGTTTCTGCAGTGGATACGCTTTGGTACAAAAGTCTTTTATAAACGTACGATAATATGAACAAAGTCCGAGGAAACTTTTGATGTCTGTAATTGAAGTAAGTGCAGGATACTTAGCAATAGCCCATACTTTATCTGGATCTGGTTCTACTCCTTCTGTACTAACAACATGACCAAGTACCTTGAGCCAAAGAGGCATTTCTTTGCAATGAGTTATAATCCTGCTGCATCAAGACAATTTAAAACAATCCTTAGACATCGCACATGTTCGGCAAAAGTATCTGAGAATACTACAATGTCGTCAAGATAACACAAAAAATGTTTTCATTTCAAATGCCATAGTAAATTATCCATCATTCTTTCAAAGGTGATGGGAGCATTACAAAGTTCAAACAGCATAACCTTAAATTCATATAGGCCAAAAGCAGTTTTTTCACGATCAGCTTTATCAACTTCTACTTGCCAATATCCAGAAAGAAAACCATAGAAGAGAAGTAATCTGCATTCTTTAAGCAATCCAGAATATCGTTTACCCTGGGTAACGGGTACACATCCTTTTTGGTCACTTTATTTACTCGCTGGTAGTCGATACAGAAACGCCAACTTCCATCTTTTTTCTTGACAAGAACCACATGGGAAGACCATGGACTTTAAGATTCCTGAATGATGTCTCGAGTAAGCATTTCCTCTACCTCCTCTTGTATAATACGCCGCTCAGCAAGAGAAACTCTATATGGTCTTTGGCTCATAGGCTGATGACCTCCTGTATTTATTTGATGTTTCACGACGTTTCCGGATCGATTTTTCTTCAGTAGAAAAACTTTTTTGAATTCCCTTAAAATATTATTCAAGCTAGTTCTCTGTTCAGTTGATAGGCCTGGGGCGAGCATACTATCAAAATTTACTTCAGGTCGTATTCCTTTGTCTATTGATTCATGTACATTTTCGGAGTCAAAACTGCAGAGATTGTGTTCTTCAATTTCTTCCGCATGCCCAATGCATATAACAGGGGTGGCCAAGCTCCTTAATAGTCTAGCCATTTTTCAAAATGTGAATTTTTTCGTGAGCCGCAATTAAATACGTATTCAAAAGGTATTAAAATTTCTTTTACAGAAATTAAATTTATTGAAAACATATAAATAAAAGTACAAAATATGTGTATTAAACTTATATATAAAAAATTAAACACATTTTACTTTTCTTGATAATTCTTTAAAATTTGGTGAATAATTGGTGACAGCACTTCTCAGTAATTCTTAGAGATGCTGGTTAGTTAATACTGATCGGTGTTTGGATTTCACGAATTTTAAAGTGGAAAAAAATTATTCCCATAAGTATGTTGCTCCGAATATTGAAATAATTCAACAAGCAGCCTTTTATAATTCAGGATACTTTGATTCTTTTACAAATTTCCAAAATTAAGTAATTGACGTCGACTTATATTTTAATTGTAGAGCTTGATCGCTTTGCCTCTCTATTAATTCTAATTCTTCAGATGATTTTTTGGTCATAATTATATAGGAAATGGAAAATTCGCCTTGAATTATGTGGATTCAGAAAAATATTAAAATATAATAGCACAGAAATGAAAAGGGAACTTGAGTACATTTATCGAAAGCCACAAATATTCCTTCAAAGAGCCGCTCGCGAGTCGCAGGTTGGCCACCCCTGGCATATATCCTTGGGAAGAAAAGTAGAGTGATTAGAGAAATTAGAAACCCATACATGGCTATCTTTATCCTTCTCTATAATAGACGATGGGAACACTATATTTTGTTGCAGTGTTAGAAATCTACCGCATTGAACCAGTAAACCTTTGCTTTCCTTGCACCCAATTGTTGTTTCCACTTTAATTCTTTTTATAGTTATAGGAGGAATATCACAATCCTCTACTACACAAAGACGGCTTTGTTGGAGTTCCTTATGTGCTATTTCGTCCCAAGTATCTTCTAGCACCAGTTCCTAGCGGCCACAGTCAATAATAGCCTATGAAGTGTGTAAGAAGTCCCAACCCAAAATTACATCATGGCTACATTTTCCCAGTACAATGAATTCATGCGGCTGCGTTCGGTTGCTGACTGTCAATCTTATGGTACAAAGTCCAATCGGGTTAACATATTTTCCATCGGCTACTTTAATAAATAAACTAGACTTATCGGTCAGCCTAGTTTTTCTCAATACAGTTTTTCGAAATTCATCAGAAATGACAGAAAATGATGCGCCAGAATCAATAAGAGCTGTCACTGGTTTATTTTCCATAATTATTTTGAGTTTATTGTCTTTCATTTGTACCACGATTGGAGGTTTTTCTCCCTTACCTCCAAAGAAGGGCGGTTCTTCTTGTTTTCTATTGAACGCCTAGATGGTGAGCGACTAGAACGTTTGTATGGAAAGGGTGATCTATTTCTATGCCTATATGAGGATTTTGTACAGAATGTTGATCATTATTGATTTATTGAGTATTTAATTTTATTAACAAAAGGAAAAATAAAGATTCAGCAAGTAACAATATATGAAGAAATTGCCTAAGCACAAAATCATATTTATTTTCAATGCGATTTTACTTTGGAAAAAAATGAAATTTTTTACTTGAGCAGTGTGCCTGAAACTTGCGCCATTACTTAATTCTTGATTTTAAAATAGCTTATGACAATAATTAGAAAATTACTTATAAAGTCGACGAGAGAGTTTAACATAGCAATTATTAATCCTTTGATTTTTCTTATTAACATTACAAGCACGACAAGATTAGAACTTTTGCATGAGTCGGGCAGGTCGAGATTTTCGAGCTCTGGTGCAACTTCTTCTTTTGTTATAAATAAGATAATATACTTTTATGCAAATATAAATAAAACATTTTGTTTGATAAAAAATATAAATAAAACTTGCCTATAGAAACAAGGCGTAGGTAACTCCCAGAAATAGTGAGAAGTCACTATTACTATAATGCACTGAAGTCCGTTTATGTCATTAGGAGTTCTGAGAGAGTACTGGTTACTTTTTAACCACATTACAAAACTTGGGAAAGTGAGGCCCAAGAATAGTAGTAGAAGAAAGAAGATGGTGAAGTGGAAGTACCACACAGTTGTCGAAGTACTTGGACCTCTACGATCTTCTTCTGCAATGCATCGCATACGGAAACATACTAACTGTAGAAAAAAGGAAGCATTTTAATTTAAAAAGAATAGCTGACTTAATAAAAAATATGTCAAGAATTAATCATACAAAAACTAATTACACATAAATACATGAAACATTTTATTGCACAAATAATCAGGGATGAATATACATATAGGATCTCGGAAGCATCAAACATCTTATCCTAATAAAACGCAAAGAAATATACTTTATAAAATTGAAATACAGCACGAAAAGTAAAAGTTTTCAGAAAGATATTATAATTTATTTTAACCTCTTCCTTGAACATTGTCTTACATAAGTTCTGATTAATTGTCATGTCAGCTGATTATGTATAAATTGAAATAACTAAAAACAGAATGTATAAGATTTTTGTTTTAATCAAATGCTTAAGAGTACGTCATACATGTTTTATACCTTTTATTTTAGTCACTAATCTAAAATAAAAATTCTAAGAGTTATCCAGGTCTCAAACGCTTTAACTCTTTGCAAAGCTGAAAAATTAAAATTTTTTTAAAATTTTAATAAGGAAGAGACATGTAAAAAAAATCTGTTTGATTAAAATAAAATATTGTTCTACATGAATGTAAATAAATTTTATTGAAATGTAGAAGGTTCACAGTCCCATTTGGTATTTATAATAAAAAAAAAAAAAATTAAAAAAAAATTAGGATTATTATTCGTTGAGTATTATTTTTTTGTAAGATAAATACAGAAAACACAAACCTTGTATTAAATAATTAAACACAGGAACATGTCAAATTTTATTTACAATAATGACAAGGGTTATGAAGAGTTATTCTTTGGTGAAACACATCAAAGCAATAATATCCTGTTACTGCTAAATTGTATTCAACAAGGTATTGTCAACAACAACATGTGTTACTCTTAACTGAACAGAATCTGCTAAGAACTGATGTTTGCCATGTGACCATGTGTTTACTAATACAGTACCTGTAAGGACTATATAAAAAATTTAAATTATTTTGTTTTTAGTCTCTTTGCTTTTCGCTGTATTCATCTTAAGATTTTTTTTACCCCAGGCTTCTGAAAACCAGACGGGAACTATGAATATCCCTGCAAAATTGAAATTTACTTACTAAAATACATTATAGTATTGAGATATATGATTCATACTTAGTCTAATCAATAGAGGATTAAATTCAACTACTTTGAATATAAATACTACATTAATTAGAAATGTATTTTTATTTCATAAACACATTTAAAAAAAAAAAAAAAAGTTTTTATTTATTTTTTTGATTGTGTGTCATTTATTTTGCTTTCTTAAACAGTGCTTTATCGTACAATATTTTAATAATTGTAACATAAAAGCTAAAACAAAATTAATGAAAACAAATATATTTATTTTAAAAATAGACATTACCTTATAAAGATAGAATAAACATGTGAGTTGAATTCCTATTGAACCAGAAAGTCCTATTGAAGTGGCAGCAACCATAGCACACCAAACCATCAGTGGTTTTGTAACGCCCACTCTGATTTTTCTTTCTAGTTCAAGACGTACTTCTGATATTTCCATTAATGTACTATTAAAAAAATATATATTACATAAGAATGATAAAGTATTGATAATTTTAGCATACAAATGTGTGTTGCAACAAGCATTAAAAACATTTCTGAAAACATAAGAAAGATTAAAATTGGATAGGATTTAGATGATAATAGTTAACAACAGATACAGTAGGTTTCAGATTATTCGCCTCATGATTATAGGGTTTTCATATTATCTGATTAGGTAAAAAAATTAGAAATGTAGGAATCAGCCATTTGTAAAACTTGTTGTGGTAGGTGGAGGAAAAAAAAAAAAAAAAAAACTAAAGGTCAATATATTATATACATTAAGAATTCTTTTTAAAAATAAAGTAAAAAAAAGTCTAAATATTAAGGTTTCAAAGTAATATTTATGAAAGAAGAAAAACATAAAAAACACTAAATATTTTTCAAAGTCAAAAGCAAAATGAAAACCAGTTAGGCTGCCTAATGAAACTTGGAAGTGTTTCGTATAATTGCTTCTCGACATCACTGTTTCTTACTGGCAATGAAACATATTTTGATGTTTCCTTTAGTCTTACAATCATCACTAGTGACTTATTAGATTTTGATGTCTCTTTTATTTATATTTCCTCGATTATATATTAATCAGAGATTTTTAATGATCAAACTTTAAAAAAAAAAAAAAAAACTTACAAATAAAAAAAATAATTAAAAATAAATAAGAATAAATTCAAATAGTACATGTAGGTAAAACGAAAAAAAAAAAAGGAGGAGGATTTAGTTGTTTTTGTAATGAAACTGTGCAGGTTTTGTATAGCTTACTAAAATCCTAAGATGCGCTTTTGAATTTAATAGCATGAATAGAGAATTTTTCTTAAACGTTAATTTACACCTTAAAAAAAAAAATTACGTATGAAAGAAGACAAAAAGCACTTGGTAAGATATTGACCATTCATACAACATGGGGTTCACCTGATCTAACTAGAAACTTCAAACAACAAAACATTATCAAAAAATTTTGTTATAGTTTTATTATTGGGGACTTCTTCAGCAAATTGGTTGCAAAGATCCTTGTATCCAATCCTAATACAAAAATATTTTATATTACATACATATAATTAGACAGCGGATAATATGCAATTGCATACGTGCATATGCAACTGCATATTTTAGCACTTTTTGGCATTTGTGCATATAAATGCATAAAAAGGTATATTTGCTCTTATAAATGCATATTTTCAGCATTTTATGGCTTTTCCCTCCCAAAACCATATCACTATTCTTTTTATGTTAGTATAAGGAACTTTTTGCCATTTGTGCATATAAATGCATAAAAAGGTATATTTGCTCTTATAAATGCATATTTTCAGCATTTTATGGCTTTTCCCTCCTAAAACCATATCACTATTCTTTTTATGTTAGCATAAAGAACGCTTTAAATTTTGTTTTGTCGTTCTTTATCACCTGAGAGGGTCAGCTGGATTGATGTTGCTGGGGGTGATTGCAATCACATGAAAAAGATATGAGGTGTGTGTCGGGAAGGGGGGTACAAGGGGCCTACCCCAACAGACATTCGTCATAGAAACCTCAGAAAGGGATGGTCAGATATTCTAAGAAGGGATGTCTTTTCCTGTTATAAATAATTGTCAATCTGTGTGGGAAAAATAAGGCTTCTGTGGTAGGTAGAAAATGACCTCCCTTTCCTGTGATTGATTAGTTAAAAGGTGGAGTGAATACATTTTCGGAGAGAGCTGCTATTCTAACATATTTCGATAGTCCATCCGATAGATAGATAGTTTCGACATCCATCAGTTGAATACGTAGTTAGTGAAGCTTCGAACGTGATTTTTGACTGCTGAATTTTATAATATGCCAAAAATTAAGTCGACTAAATCAAATTTAATAAAGACATGGATTTCGGACTATGGGAAGGACTTTACGATCGATGGGGAAATAGTATTTTGTGTAATTTGTCAAAAACACATTTCCTGTGAAAAAAAAGTACCAAATCGATCAACATATAAAGACTAATGCTCACTCCGCGAAGAAAAAGCAGAATACAAAAGGATTTGTTCAAAGTTTATTAACTATTCCTGTTCAAGCAGCTAAAAAGGAAAGTGATTTTTCTAGTGATTTATGCAAAGCCTTAGTAAGCAGTTATATTCCTTTAAAAAAGTTAAACAATCCAAACTTAAGACAGTTTTTAAAAAAATATTGTACCAATCAGATCATTCCCGATGAATCGACTTTAAGTAAGAACTACCTTCAACCAATATATAACGAAGTATTGGATGATATTCGACGAGATATTGGAGATGGCTCTATATGGATTGAAGTCGATGAGACGACAGATAAGTGCGGTCGCTATATTGCTCATTTTATTTGTGGAAAAATGGATAATATTCCTACTCGACCACATCTTCCAGCAAGCAAAGCTCTTGAAAAAGTCAATCATTCAACCATAGCAAGGTTTGTCAATGATTCTATCAAATTATTATGGCCTGATAGAGATGGTTCTGAAGATGTTTTGATTTTTGTCAGTGATGTCGCTCTGTATATGGTCAAATCTGCAGCAGCACCGGAAATTTTTTTATCCCAGAATGCTTCATATTACATGTTTGGCTCATGCTGTTCACAGACTAGCTGAGACTGTTCGAGAAGTATTCTCCTCTGTGAATGATTTAATTTCTAGTATCAAGAAAGTTTTTCTCAAGGCACATAAAATTGTATAAAGAAATGTATCCTGATTTGCCCTTACCTCCACAGCCTATGATAACTAGGTGGAGTACATGGATTGAAGCTGCACGCTTTGACGCTAATAATTTTGATGCAATAAAGTCAGTTGTAGATGCAATTGACAGTTCCTGTGCTTCTTCAGTTTATGTCACAAAAGAATTACTACAGGATATCTCTTTGCAGAAGGACTTGGCCATAATTGACACTCACATTTCTTTCTTAAGTGGAGCAATAACAAAGCTCGAAACACGAGGTCTTCCCCTGGCTGAGGCCATATCCAAAATTGAAAAAATTCAACAGGGCATCAATGCTCTTCCAGACTCAGTTGGGAAGAAAGTAAAAGAAAAATGGTGTTTCGTTCAAAATAAAAATTCGGGTTTTGCAGCAGTGAAGAAGATAAATGATTTTCTTAATGGAAACGGAACTGAACTTCCAGAGAAAGTAAAACCAATGAGTACGAAATTGTACCAGTTTTGTCCAATAACATCGATTGACGTGGAGAGGTCATTTTCTGCTTTCAAAATGATCTTTGAACACTTGAAAAACACTTAGTTGTGTATTGCAACAAAAATTATTCAGTTTAATAAAATCTTTCTGGAAAATGCGATGATTTTTCTTCTCTCATTTATCATACTTCAGCTTTAGGCTTTTTCTTCAGAAATGTGTAGATTCAAGTAAGAAATATTTTGATTTTCTTCCTTTTAACAAAAAAATGTTTTAGCTGTGTTTATTGGAAAAAGTAAGTAGTAGTATTTAAATAAGTTGAACTTTTAATTTCTATTTTAAATGCATATTTCTAGTTTTAAGAGCATATATTCAAGTTTTTTAGTGCATATTTGCATGCACATTTTGTCCGTTTTTTAGTGCATATAATCCGCTGTCTACATATAATATATAGGATATACACATGACATTCACTGAATTGAAATGCATTTTTGATTTCTGAGATTATAGTCATAAAAAGAAGAGGGTGATTAAAAAAACAGCAACAAAAAATGGTGATTACCATATACCTCGGTACATTTTTTGACTTCTTATTTTCCAAACATTCTATTAAAAGCAGGGGAATGCTATAAGCAGCGGTAATAAATTAAGACATTCGTTGATCATGAAATATCGACGTATTATAAACAATGAGATAAAGATGAATATCTCTATATTAATTTACTCCTTCAAATGCTATTTTTAATATATTAAATACAATTAACTTAGCATTTTCACTCATCAACATATTTTGTTCACATACAAAAGTTTTTTTTTTAAGAAACAATATTTTAAATTAGGTTTGGGAAGAAAATTTAAGAATAAGTAAAATTAAGATAAATGTAGCAAAGGAAATAAAACAAAATTAAAAATAAAAAATATGACCACTGAAGCCGACGTCTTCAGGGGGTGCCGGCCCCAGTGGCCAAAAAACAAAACCTTTTCTATTGAGGAAGATGGCAAAAGCCTAAAAACCTTCCTCAGTACCCCGAAGGTTTTGTTTAAAAGTCCAGGAGAAAAAAACATGCAAGACATAAAACTAATACAGAAAAGAAACTCATACAACTCATCAGAAACTCAAATTCATCAGAAAATAAAAATCAACAGAAAATAAAAACTTACATAAACAAGGTCAGACAGCGAGCTCTAAAGCAAACCAAATGAAAAGGAATCACTCAAACCAAAGGAAAACAACGCCCTCTTTTAAAATGCGCAGATTGAGAAAAAGTTGTCAAAGAAAAATTACGTCACATATTAATACATGCTTAACTGGGGCTGCTCAGTTAAGTCTTGAATTGCGCCCTGTTAAAAGAAATTAAAAAACTAATATTCTTCAATCATTTTTTTCAATCATTTTTAATAATTTTCTAAAAATTATTTTGCTTAAAATTAAAAAAGAAAAAAATAATAACTCAAGCAATTTAGCTTCAAAAACATGCAAAAAAATATTAGCAAAAGCACCAGAAAAGGAATTACCTTGTGGAATTCGAATAATTTGTTTATAAAAATCTAAACCATTAAAAAGAACATTCTCAAAAAGATTAAACCTACATAAATCCAACAAATTTTTCTTATCAATTTTCTCATTAAATAAATATTTATCAAAAATGCCATTACAGATATCAATAATCTTTTCGTGTGGTATACTTGTATACAAATTTTCAAAATCAAAAGTATTAATGTTGGATATTTCATTATTATTAATATAATCCAAAACATCAACATTACTATTAATAACAATATTTTTTTCTTTTTTAATTTTAAGCAAAATAATTTTTAGAAAATTATTAGAAAATTATTAAAAATGATTGAAGAATATGTTAGACAAATAAAGGTATGAGGTTCGATCTCATGCATTCAACTTGTGTCGGTGAGGTCATGGTCTGCGGGCATCGGTCATCTTATTTTCATTTACTGTTGGTCGTTCTTGCGTGGATCATGACGTCACCCGCTATCAGTATTTAAGCTTCTGTTGAGGCAGGTCATTTGTGTATTCTTTCTTTTCGTCACTCTGTTTGTGACATTCTTTTATGTTTTTAAATAAACTTGTTTCACCAGAAACTTCGTTTTTCTCTTATTTGTTTTATTAACATGCAAAGACGATATTCCACGACAATCTCGGATGTCATGGTTATGGGCCAAGTTTTAGGCATAACCGGGATTTATTTTCTATCGTCTTAAATATTGAATTTTCCTTAGCCTGGACTCAGCAAAGTCATTGTCAACTTCAAATGGAGAATCTTTAAGATGGGGGCCGTTCCCACACGCCATTTTTGCAAAGTGAATCGTCAGTAAAATCTCAAGTTGGTTATGGTGTACTTAAAGATGCTGAGGATTCGAAGAAAAAAAAAAACAATAGAACATTATCAAAATATGACTCTTCTAAAGAATTTTTCTCCAGTTGACAAAACTAGTAGTAAGAGTTTTTAAAAGAACTTTTGTTCGGAGTATAAGTCTGCACATCCGAATTTGATGGCTACTTCTAAGGATTACGAAATTTGGTATCTAGTCTAGAACGATATTCCCTTTAAGAATCTTTGAATTGTAACTGTTTCATCATGGAATCGAATTCGCATATAGATTTCCTGAATTGTCAAATTGGAGTACATGGAAAGAAAATATCAAAGTAATCCTCATGGACCGAGGAGTGTGGAGTTTTATCTCCAAAACTGAGCCTGCCCTACCTACAGAAGCAAGTCGAAAAGAAAGTCAAGAATACCTCTGGAGACGTGACAAAGCGTACACGTCGATATTTCTTAGTATTGAACCCGAATACCGAAGTCTGATCTCAGCGACAACTGATGGTGCTGAAGCCTGGGAAATCCTAAAACAACATTTTGAGCCAACTACGAGAGCGAGAGTTGTTCAACTCCTGGACCAATTCTTCGACCTGAAATACACCCCAGGAGAAGAAGTTGGAATATTTGCAGCGAGATTGAAAAACCTGGTTTCTCAGCTGAAAGAAGCAGGACATCCGGTGGACGACCTATACCAAGGATTCCAACTTATAAGATACTTACCCAAGGACTTTCAAGGTATTGTTCAAATTATTTATAGATGGGAGGACACTAAATTTAAATTTAAGAACATTTTAGACGAATTACTTTTGGAGGAAAGTAGACTTAAGCAACTAAATTTTGATTTAAATAATGTTAGTGATATTGCTTATAATGTTAATTCAAGTTTTAATGAAAAGTTAAGTGTAACTAATAAGTTTAAATCTGGTTCTTCTAATAGCAAGGGAAATTTAGAATCAGCTAATACTAAGTCTAAATCCTAAACTAGTTATGATAAATCTAAGATAGGACCTTGTTATCGTTGTAATAAATATGGTAATTTAATATCCGCTTGTAAGCAAAAATTAAAGTATAATTCAAAGAATATAAAGAGTAAATTTAAACAAAATGCAAGTGATAATTCTTACTGTAATGTAACTACAAATGTTTTAGATAATAGTCTTTATATCGTTGAAGCAAATGTTGGCAATGTGTGTCATGAAACTGAGAAAGAAAGTTGGCTTTTTGACACTGCCGCTTCAACACATTTTTGTAATAATTTGGATTTATTCTTTGAATATGAAACTGTAGAAAATGCTTCAATGTCGTTAGCCATAGGTGACATTGAAAGTCCAATCTTAGGTATTGGAAAAGTGCAATTTTTTAATAAGTTAAATGGTAAAATGCACAGAGTAACTTTACAAAATGTCATGTATTCTCCTAAACTTAGAAGAAATCTCATTTCTGGTTCTGTAATAGAGAAAGCTGGAGGTTATTTTGTAGGTGCTAAAAATTGTATTTCTGTGTATAATCGAGTAAATGAGAAGATTTTCTATTGTAAAAGAATTAATGGCTTGTATTATTTTAAACCTAATGCTTATACTATGCCTGATAAAGATTTAATTATTGATAAAAATGTTAGTGACTCGAATGAGCAATTGTTTAATGTATCTGTTCAGATAAATGATCTAGATGTCTGGCATTTAAGATACTGCCACATAAATTGTGATTATATAATTCAAACTAGTAAAAATTCTAGCGTGAAAGGATTACCTAATCTCAATTTTTCAGATAGTAATTGTATAGAATGTAAATTAGCTAAATCTAAAAGAATTTCGTTTAAACCAAATTTAAGTATAAGGTCTAAGAAACCTTTGGAACTTTTACATATGGACGTATGTGGTCCAATGCCTGTCGTTTCACATGGTGGAAGTCGGTACTTTCTTTCTATTACTGACGATTTTTCAAGGAAAGTTACTACTTTTCCCATTAAAAGGAAATCGGATGTTTTTAATAGTTTCATAAGATATCAAAAGCGAGCTGAAAGATTTTTAAACTGTAAAATTGTAAATGTTAGAACTGATAATGGCATGGAATTTTGCCATAAAGAGTTTAGTGATTTTCTTGAAAATGAAGGCATAAAAGCTGAACGTACTAATGCTTATACACCAGAGCAAAACGGTGTTAGTGAACGCTATAATTTAACTGCCTTAGACAATATTAAAGCAATGTTAAAATCTAGTAAATTAGGAAATGCTTTTTGGGCTGAAGCTTTACTATGCTTTACTTACACTTTTAATAGAGTTTGTCACAAAAACCGAATTAAAACTCCCTTTGAACTGTATAGTGGTAGAAAACCATCAGTCACTCATTTGAAAGTATTTGGTTGTTTAGCATTTGTGGGTCAACCAAAACAGTTGCGCAATAAACTTCAAATGAGAGCTAAAGAAGGTATTATGTTAGGATATGCAATGCAAACGAAAGGTTATAGAATTTGGCTTAAAAACGAAAGGAAACTTGTTGAAACAATAAATGTTCGTTTTGACGAAAATGTAATTGGGGTGGAAGCCGTACTGGGCACCAAACCCATTAAACGTAATTTTGCTAGTTTTGAACCGGAACGTCCCGATTTGGACGAAAGTTCTTCAGATGAAGATACAGGTAGTTCAAGCGTAAAACCCGATTTAATTCCGTGTAAAAACATTTCGTGGATTAGAAAAGCTGTACCCCGTCCAGATAATAGTCGAACTGATATTTATTATAATATTGAAGGGGAAAATATGAGATTAAGATCCTATAACGATGTAGAAAATTACTGCAATAGTAACAAGATAAAGTATGATAGGGATTTATTTGATTTTAGTGGGAAAAATGCTTTCTCTGGTAAAGTTTCAAATTTTCAGGTTAATCATAACATAAAACACGAAGCTAATCATATTGAAATAAAAATTCCTAGAAATTATAAAGACTGTTTAAGATCTCCCCAAGTTAAAAATTGGGAATTAGCCATGTCAGATGAGATAAAAACTATGAGAGAAAGAAAAGTTTGGGATTTGGTTCCAACTCCTAAAAATAAAAGAATTTTGGGAAGCCGTTGGGTTTATACAACTAAAGTAAATGAAAAGGGGGAAATTGTAAGATACAAAGCACGTTTAGTTGCTCAGGGATTTAAACAAATACGAGGTGAAAGTTATGATGAAGTATTTAGTCCTGTGGTTAATTTTGTTCTTGTAAGAATGTTTTTCACAATCTTAGTTTGTATGCTAGGGTGGTATCATACCCAATTAGATATTAAGTGTGCTTACCTTTACGCAAATTTGAATGAGGATGTATTTATGTATCAACCTCAAGGTTTTGTTGATTTAAATAAGCAAGACCACGTTTGTCATTTAAAGAAAGCTATTTATGGACTCAAACAAAGTGGTCGAGAGTGGTTTTTTGAATTAGATAATACACTTGAAAATTTAAAGTTTGTAAGATTGAAATGGTATAATTGTACATATGTATATAAAAATGTAATTCTTATAATTTATGTAGATGATATAATTATTTTTGCTAAAACAAAATATGAAGTAGACAGTGTTATTAAACTTTTAAGTGATAATTTTGATTTAAAAATTTTGGGTAAAACCCGTAAGTTGTTAGGTGTTGAATTTGTTCAAAAAGATGGTGAGATGTTTATACATCAAAAGAGTTACATCCAAAAAGTTTGTAAAATGTTTTCTAGCTTTAAATATCCTTTGTCATCGTTGCCGATTACTAAGGGTAACTGATTATCAAAAGCTGATTGTCCATCTTCTAAAAGCGAAGTGGATGAAATGGCGAAATTGCCGTTTCGGAACATTTTGGGTTGTTTGGCTTATATAGCTAATCGCACAAGACCGGATATTTCCTATGCAGTAAATATATTATCACAATTTCAAGAAAATCCAGGTTTAAAGCACTGGAATACTTTATTAAGATTATTAGGTTATGTTCAAAATACTCAAGATTATTTCTTAAAATTGTCAAATATTGGAGAATTAAATGTTAATTGTTACTGTGACTCAGATTTTGCTGCTAACAGGGATGACAGAATATCAGTAGGTGGTATAATATTGTTTTTAGATAAAACTCCGATATTCTGGAAAACCTTCAAACATAGATGTGTGAGTCTATCTACAATGGAATCAGAGTATGTGACTTTAACTGACGCTGCCAAAGAGGTAATGTGGATTAAGCGTATAATAGATGAGTGTGGAGAATTAAATTTAAAAGACATAAATTTAAGTGATTGTATTATATTTAGTGACAATCAATCTGCAATTGATTTTTCTCATTCACCTATTGAAAATAGTCGAACGAAACACATCGACGTAAGGTATCATTTTTTAAGAAATTTAATTTATGATAAATTTTTTGCTGTTAAACACGTTAGGAGTAAGTTTAACTTAGCGGACATTTTTACAAAACCTTTAACTAAGTTAGAAGTTGAAAATTTTTGTTCAAAAGTATTTGTGAAAGTTTAATCTTTTGGATGGTTACACGAATGAAAGAACTTAAGTGTTAGTTTAAGGAAATTAAATATTTCTTTAGTTTATTGAAGATTTTGATAAACTGTATTTTTTTTTGTAAAAGTTGAAGGCATGAGAGGGGGCCGCATGTTAGACAAATAAAGGTATGAGGTTCGATCTCATGCATTCAACTTGTGTCGGTGAGGTCATGGTCTGCGGGCATCGGTCAGTTTATTTTCATTTACTGTTGGTCGTTCTTGCGTGGATCATGACGTCACCCGCTATCAGTATTTAAGCTTCTGTTAAAGCAGGTCATTTGTGTATTCTTTCTTTTCGTCACTCTGTTTGTGACATTCTTTTATGTTTTTAAATAAACTTGTTTCTTTAGAAACTTCGTTTTTCTCTTATTTGTTTTATTAACATGCAAAGACGATATTCCACGACAATCTCGGATGTCAGAATATTAGTTTTTTAATTTCTTTTAACAGGGCGCAATTCAAGACTTAACTGAGCAGCCCCAGTTAAGCATTCTATTAATATGTGACGTAATTTTTCTTTGACAACTTTTTCCTATCATTTTCTCAATCTGCGCATTTTAAAAGAGGGCGTTGTTTTCCTTCGGTTTGAGTGATTCCTTTTCATTTGGTTTGCTTTAGAGCTCGCTGTCTGACCTTGTTTATGTAAGTTTTTATTTTCTGTTGATTTTTATTTTCTGATGAATTTGAGTTTCTGATGAGTTGTATGAGTTTCTTTTCTGTATTAGTTTTATGTCTTGCATGTTTTTTTCTCCTGGACTTTTAAACAAAACCTTCGGGGTACTGAGGAAGGTTTTTAGGCTTTTGCCATCTTCCTCAATAGAAAAGGTTTTGTTTTTTGGCCACTAGGGCCGGTACCCCCTGAAGACGTCGGCTTCAGTGGTCATATTTTTTATTTTTAATTTTGTTTTATTTCCTTTGCTACATTTATTTCTATTTTTTTTGAAAATTCTGCTGCTTTTTAGCGCATTTTTTTAAAAGAAGTTTTGTTCATTTTGTTTAGATATTAATTGTATTCTTTTAGTATTAAAATTAAGATAATTTATTAATTATTTCAAAAAATATAACGCAACGAAAAGTTTTAAAACATACCCTAAATCTACAAATTTAAAGTTTGCAGTAACATTAGTGTCTGATTCAATAATGTAGTGTCATCAAACTGTCCCCACTCAGCAATCGACTTCATCTCATCTGCCGAGTCTCATAAAAAATTGTTTTCATCCAAAGAATCGAAAATCCAAACTTTTTTCAAAGATTTTACAATAAAATTTTAATCTACATTTTGCCACATGTCTAGTATCATTTGACACACAATGTCAATAAGATTAGTGTGTTTTTGTAAGTTTTTTGGATATTAGTAAGATATTTGGTCACTTAACAGCATTTGTTTGTGAATCTTTATTCAAGGGGGCACCCCATAGCATCTTTATTTGAGGACAATTGTATCATATCCAGAGAAAACTTGAGAACATATTTTTAACGTGAGAAAATTTTGTTGCGATGATAACTTTTATATTTTTTAATTTAAGAAATTTCCAGACTTGGTTTTTTTCAGCAGTCTGCTTATACACTCGACATACCAGATCTCATAATTAAAAATAGGGAGTTGACTTATATACTGTGATATACAGTAAAAGTAAATTTTGTGTGTTAACACTGTAAAAATATATGATAATACTTACTTTCTTTTAATCATTATCCAAATTTTACAGGTAAAACTTAGAAACAAATTTATAGTAGTGTAAAGAATGATGACTGATCCACATGAAATTAAATATAAAAATGTCCTCAACAGCAATGTGTGTAGAAGAGTAATATCCTTTTGTCCAATTATGTCTATAGGAGGAATATATATAATTGACAAATCTGGAATCCTATTAAAATTAAGAAATACATATCAGTATTCTGTATTAAGGGCAAAAGAATACAAAGAAATGTTTGGAGGCAAAAATGGCTTAAACCAAGCTTTTTTTAAAAAAAATTTGATTTATATAATCTATTTTACGATTTAAGTAATTTTTTTTTTATTACATTTACCAATTAAAGCTCTGATAAAATGTATTAGTAATGTTTAATATTATCTAAAAACAATTATTATAACTACAATACTTGATATTTTGAACTAAATGGTCAAAATTATTATATAACTGTTAGAGACTAATCCAAACTAAGGAAATTTTAATGTAGGCTCAATATCCTCATAAATTTGTAAAGACTAAATTTTTCAGATTTTAAATGAAGAATAAATTAACTTAGATAAGGAAATATAAATGAAAATATTATTTTATATTATAGCACAATTCACATATTTATTAAGTCATAAAAGTACTTGCATTTAGTTTAAATAAACATAAAATTGGTTTAAATAAACATAAAATTAGTTTAAATAAACATAAATTTTGACAATTACATTACATAAAAAATTATATATTGAAAATGTAATCTGTAGACAACAGTAGCTGATCAAATAACCACAGAAAGTGTGTTAAATAAGTAACTATGATTTTTTTAAACTCTAGTGAAATTAGCAAATAATTAACAAAGTTGCAAGATAAATTACAAATAAGATTTAGGCAGAGTGTTGAACTTACAGAATTTTTGATTCTATTATTTATTTAAGAGCTGGCTTTTAAGAGCTAAACTAAAATAAATTTATTAATTTGAGCAGATGATATTGTATGTTAAAAAATCAGAAGTAAAAACAAAGTTCTCCTGAATAAACATTGCTTTTTTTTAAAATGTTTTTTAAACAGATTCAGATTATGGGGGATAGCTACAATGTGGAAAATAGGGTCTCAAATAGTTCATTCAAAGGAGCAATTTTGAAAGTTTGAACCCCTTAATGTTGATTTTCTTTTTTTTCTCCACTGAATAATATAAAAAAAAGAAGTTTTTTAAATTTTATTTCTTAAGATATTATTTGATCGTTTCGGTTCAAATTTTCTATTTTGAATTACAAATTTACATAGTTAAATATGTAAAAAATTATTTACGTGATAATTCAAGAACTTTTTTTGACCGTTCTTAAAATGAATAGAAAAAAACTATTAATTTTTATTACATTTAGAATAGTCTTTAAAAAAAAAAAGAATTTTGTAATTATGAGCAAAATTTAATAATTTTCTTGAATAGTTCTAGAGATATATTTAAAAATGCAAAAATTGAAATTAATATTAAGGAGTCAAAAGTGAAAGTAACATTAAGTCATTTCTAAACTATAGGGGCTAGATTTTTCAGATTGCGTCTGTTCCTCATATTTTGAGGGTGAAGAATCAAAATAAGTAAAAAAAAAGGGTATATTTATTCAGAGAAAGTAAGTTTTTGTATCTGATTTTGCAATTTAACCCACAGATGGTTCTGCACAGAAAAAGTTGTATTTTAACCAGCAGTCTCTCTGCATAGCAGAACCGGTCTTTCAATGTCATTACATACGGAAATACATGCTCCTAATTTTCCTCCCGCAAGTAGGTTAAAACATAGTCTGCACAAATATTTGGCAGATTCATGCTTAGCCCTTTGAATTTTTAAGTTCACATCTTAATAAGAGCAAATTAAAGCAATCATTCCATAGATAGAAAATCAATCATTAGAAGAATAATTTTTATTTTGAGCACTGCACATAAGTATACAAGTTCCAAATGATATTAAATAGGTTATAGGTTAGTGAAATTTAATTTGCACATCTAAAGATGTTATTTTGAGATATTACTCCTCTTAGTGAACATTTATGAACAAAAAACCTAGTTTATTTCCATTGCAAGTAGGAACAGCTAAAATGTTTTGAATATGTCATAGCATGGTATTTTTGGACTATTTTTTATATATAAGTTGCAGTAAAGTACAATTTTTAAAAACTGTGTCAAAATACTTAAAAATGACAAACTTGTACATTGGGGCTCTTAAATTGATGAATTATTCTAGTGTTGAATTAGTTAAAACTATATTTAATTAACTTTAAAGTATCAACATCACAGATTAATTTTCGCTCTTATTTTAAATACAAAAAATAAACCTCTTCACAAATTCTGGAAAATTGGCAGCTATGCAACAATGATTAATCACATAAATGTAAAATGTAGACATACTGCACTAAACTAAAAGTAGACACACTTAAGGGCAGGGATGAGATTGGCCAAAAGGCAAAAAAGCTGAATTTCCACGCGAGTAAATTTTATGCACGTGCAATTATTTAATAATAAATTCCAGATAATTTAAGATAATAAATATCAATGGGTTGACATATTGTGTACTAATTTGGCATATGAATGTTTACATTGATACTTAACATTTAGTAAAAAGTAAAATTACCAATTGAAAAAATAACATCTTTTGACAAATCTTACTTTTTCTTCTTTGCAAGCACAGAACGTAAGTTTTGAATATATTCTCTACCAATTTCTCTGAAATACTAATGCCCACATATACTAATAATCGTCGATAGAAAAACAGTAACCTTTTAACTAATTAAAAAAAAAAACTTACTTCTTACAAGAATCGCGATAGTTGATCTTAAAATCGTGTGAATACAAATTGCTATCTTGGATGTTAAAATTGTGTGAATATGAATCACTATAATGGATTTTGAAATCATGTGAATATGAAACTCGATATTGGAAAAAGAGAAAAATGTTTTTAAAAACACGCAAAGATAAATCGCAATATCGGATTTTTAAACCTCATAAATAAGAATCATAATATACGATATTAAAAATTGTGTGAAAAAGAATCGCAACTTTTAAATCACGTAACTACAAAAAGCTATGTTTGATATTAAAATCGTGTGAATAAGAATCGAGATATTAGTACATTTCAGTCTTGGGAGTTCTAAAAGGTTTGTCTGAAGCAGCATCGTTTGAATTATGAAAATACGAGCTATCTGGCGGGTGGGCAAAAATGCGGATAATCTTATCTTGCGGCGAAAATAGTTAAAATAAGTCAAAATGTGGAAGGGTTGGTAGCCATGTAGTTTGAATTTTCTGTTTATCTTTGAAAATCGGAAATAAATATAATTATTTTATTTCAACGGCTAAATAGGAATTTTTGATAAAAAGGCTGAAATTTGAGGAACAAAAGTGAAAAACGCGGAAATCCGCTAAAAAGCAGAAAAATCTCACCCCTGTAAGAGGCAAAATGAACTCAAGATATCAAAATTATAGGGTGCTACAAATTATGTCTCATGCAAAAACAAAAGGTGAAGAACAGATAAAACTGGCGGGACATTAACTAGGGCACTATGGAGTATTGGAACATGTACATATCTAAAAAAGTTAAACTAAGTCGGTTTACAGATGCAAAATTTTAGGTGAGAAGACTTCAAAGAAGCCTCCAGCAGTTAAAACTCGAGTGTTTCTAACATCCTCTGATAAAACTGTCTCCATGCCTAGAGTTTAAAAATACACACATAGCAAAATAATAACATGCAAGAAAATGAAGTGACATTACTTACCAAATTAAATGAAATATAAATGTAGGAACTGCAACAAGAGTGACGTAAGTTGGATAATGACCAAATATATGATATAAAGATGGAACATAACCTAAAATTATAAAAGAGAAACAAAATATGAGAACTTTTAATGTTCTTAAAAAGAAATATCCCTATCCAGACATCTTTTTTTTGAGAAGAACACATTTTAACAACCAAAATGAATTCCTCTTCTCCTTTACTTTTCGTACTTGAGAGACGTCATTTGTTCTCCACTTCTGGTGAACCCATCCAATGCAGAGATTTATTTTAAAACCTCTAATGTTGTCCAAACAGGGATCTATTTGACATGGGAGGAAATGGGAATAAGCGGTTAAAAAAAAAGAAGACCCAATAAAAAAATTAAATATGTTTCTAAAGATAAACATCCGTAAGAATTCTTTCTTCTCCTGATTATATAATATTTATGGGGCAATATCCTTTCTTTACCATTGACACTCCCTTTTCACTGAAGTATGTACTTGATTAACGAAAGCAGTGCCCAGAGTGCCCAGCTAACTCTAAAGTATATAAATGATATAAATATATTTTTATCATAATAAAATATTCATGACTGTTTTGAAGTTAACTTTAAAAATGTCAATTACAGCCGTACCTTGTTAACATGAATTTCTTTTAAAGTGAATTAATTTTCAATTCCCTGTTAAATTGTAAACGAATATAATACTTACTTTTAATGCGAACACACTTAACGCAAAATATCTTTTAAAATAAACTCTAATTTCGATACCCTTTGGAATTTTTTTTTATTAATGTTAATAGAAAATTTATAAGTGATATAGAACAGAAAATTTACAGGTAAGAAAACTCATCATTCACAGATTTATAACTATAAATGTAGGTTTTTTGAATTTGTTTTTTGATAGTTTTTAAAAGAGTAATATTTGAGCAGTCAATTGAAAGAGGCAGGGGTGATTGCCACAAAAAGTGTAAAACCCTGAAAATTGCCCATGTAAAATATTGATATTAATTTATATACAAAATATTGTTTTATATTTAACAAGATTTTCTGAACTAGCATTTAAAAATTAAATTACTTACAAATGAAGAATATCACACTTTTATAGTAACTAATTCAAGAAAAAACTTACTACTTATAAGAATTTGCAATATTGGACTTAGTCGCATGAATATGAATCGCGATATTGGATTTTAACCCACTGACGGTTCTGCAGGTTAAAAGTCGTGCTTTAACCTGCAGTCTTCTCTGCATATCAAAACCGGTTTTTCCATGTTAATAGATAGGAGATTAGTGTATAGAGGTGAAACATTCTCCCAATTTTGTCCATTTTCTAAACCGCCAGTGGGTTAAAAATCGCGTGAACATGAATCACGATATTGGATTTTAATATCTCATGAATATGAATTGTGATATTGGAGTCCAAAAATACGAAAATACAAATTGTGATATTTAATTTGAAATTGAGTGAATACCAATCAAGATATTGGATTTTTAAATCACTTAAATAAGAATCGCAATGTATGATTATTTAATTGTGTGAATACAAATTGCAAGGCATAACTTTTAGATAGGGTAAATACGAAAATCCATATCTGGTATTAAAATCACGTGAATAAGAATCACCCTTTGCATTATTTGCCGATTCCGGCACAGTTGCAGAGATTCAAATGGTAAAAATCCACCAAACAATAAGAATTAAATTAGTGGAAGAGTCACGTGTATGTAAACGCCTTGTTAACGGGATTTAGCAAAAGTTGCGAAATTTCATTGGATTCTAAGTTTTTGATTCGCCGAAGTCTGCAAACGAATGGTCTTGAGACACGCGGAATTCAGCAAAATATTTGCAGAAAAATCACATACTCTGCTTCTAGTTATTAAAATTGGGAGGATGATACAAAAAAATCTCCCCCTCAACAATTCATACAACTCAGGAATCCGAGGTAAATCCGGATTCCTGAGTTGTATGAATTGTTGAGGGGGAGCAGGCATTACAAGAAATAACATAAATTCTTCCTTTTACCTTATGGTTGTGAATGTAAAGAAGCGTGTTTTCCTTAGAAATGACCACCCATATTGATCCTTTGTTAAATATGAGTAGTCATTATTCCCACACTCTCATAGAGTGTTCTAAGAAATTGATACTGCTGAATTACATTTTTACAGATGAGGAATTTTTTCTTAAATTCCACTATCAAATATGTTGGTTTACTTTCTCGAATGGATGCTCATAAAGCAACTAAAACTGTTTGTTCATTTGTAATGTAAAATGAAAATGTAAAATTTTTTTTTGGATACAGTTGATAAGTTAGAAGACTTCTGGAAAGCATGTGCTAATAAGAAACCAAAACAGAGAGATATTTTTATATATATTTTGTTAGAAATCCTCTCTAATTTGTGCTATAAATCAGGTTACTGCTATTAGTAAGCTACTTTTGAGTAATATTTTATTTGCTTCCACTGAATTTAAAAAAAAAAAAATAGAAAACTAAAAGTACACTTTTCGAATTTTGTCTGAACTATAATATTCTTATAACAATTTCTTCCTTTATAACTTTTATTTTTTTTAAGTAATTGGTTGTAGTTAATGAGACATATAAAAAAGTAATTAATTTATTATAAAGTGCAAAATAAGAAAAAGTTTTGAAATGAGATATATATTAATTTATATGTTTATAAAAGTTTAAGCAAATAGAAAATGTCTGTGTATTGTAAGACAAAAAAAAAAAAAAAAAAAATTCTGAGCCAATAACATGAACAAATTTTTTGTCACCCTTCAAGCTGACATTAATGAGTTTTGACTATATGTCATTTTAATTTAAACAAAAAAAAAAAAAAAAAAAGATTTAACTAAGAACTTTATTTTTTAATATCAATAAATTAAGATAGAAAATAATGATTGAATTAAGTTTTATGATTTTCAAGTTTAATATATTTAAAAAAATACAGTGCAATTATTTTGAGAAATCATTCCCTTTCATAAATGAATAAATAATTAAACATAAATGCTTATAAGAATAAAATTGAATGCTAATGCAGGGCCCACGCCATGAATTTCAAATTATTAGCCAGTAAATTCCCCAAAAATTAAAAGTACTTGTCAATTTTCGGAAGTCTTCACCAAATGCAAATCTCAAAATTTTTTATGATAAATTTTTTTTTTTCTTTCTCCATAGAAAACTATTTCACAGTAGTTTGTTTAAGGCTTATATTATTTGGGCCCGATTTTAATTGGCTATGCGGCAGATCTAAAAAGAATAATTGTAATAAAAAAAATACTAATTTATTTAGAAAAATTCATTTTTAAGTAATTTTAATTTCTTTCCAGTGGAAAAAAATCATTCACAAATTTTATGACTTTATCACATTTGGCCGGGTGGCGAAATGCTCAGTGCGGGCCCAGCTATTGGAAAAATAGAGAAAACAGTAAGACTTATACATCATAACACCAGATAAATTAAATTTAAATGAACAATCTGAATACTTTTCCTTTTAACTTCAGTTTTTTGTTTTTGTTTACCTGAGGATGAGTATATATAAAGCTGTCCAGCAAGAAATGCAAAGCCAATTGAAACTATATATCCAATTATATATGGTGCATTGTATTTCATGAACTAAAAGAAATAAATATGTTTTAACATATAAAGATTTAGAAAAAATAAATATATATTTAAGTTACAAATAACATATACACATTAAATGTAATAAACATAAAAGCATACGTTTTAAATACAGTAGGACCTCAATTATCTGAAGTTATAGGGATTAAATACTTTAGAAAATCAAATTATTCCAATAACAGAGGTAAAACAGCTTTTTAATTTATTTTCACCAATAAACTTTGTAAACAGAGTCTTATTTGATAATAGTGAGATAGAGCATTTCGATTTAATTTCAATCTGACCCTTTTCAATGATGTTTTTTTTTTTTTGTAAAGTAGGTATTAAGACAGTATTAGGACTGGGCTATAAATCGATGTATCACGACATATCGATTTAACGCATATATCAGCAACTTTCGTTTCAGGTGATGCATCATGCATAAGAAATCTGATTTAAGCCGTAGACTAAAGACGACGACCGCAAAACGATGTATCGATATCAGACACACAAGGATCTTTTTGCAACTGATATCGAATCCGAATCGCGCAGTGGAAGACGATGTTCGTTTCGTTATGTTGAAATGGCCTTGATTGATGAGTGGTAGAATCAGAACCATAGTTTTGAGAATATATATCGTGATCTCGTATGTTCGTTTTCGCGCCTCATAGTTTTTTTCTTTGTCGCGACTTGATATCATTTATTGTAGATTATTTTTAGTGGGACTGACTTTGTGATTGCTGTCGTTACCTTGTTTTGAACGTAATCTATTATTAAAAAGAATATATAAAGAAGTGTTTCTTAATTAGGTAAATTTTTTTTTAAAAACAAAACCTTTTTTTATATTTTTAAATGTGAAAATTACTTTTTGATATTGTATGTTGAAGTAATTTTTTACATTAATTTATTACAATCGGAAATCTAATTTAAGGTGCCCATAAAGAATTAAATTACAGAGTAATTAAATTTGTTAGGCTATTTTTTACTTAATTTTAATTTATGAAAAACTTTTTGGATAAAACTTCTAATAATTTAATGAGTTTTTATTACTGATTTTAAATTTATAAATCTTTAGTTTTTTTTATAAATAAAACTATAACAAAACTTATTTTTCCTCTTTTGGATTTGGATATAAGTCAATCAACTTTGTTTATTTAAAAAAATCAGTAAGGTTTGCGACTTCTTTTTTTTTTTTTTAATCATTTAGCACTTCGTTTTATTAATTAGTATAATCGTGTTTTTTAATTTTCTTTCAATTTTGTCAGTTAAATATATTATCGAATATCATAATTCTTTTGTTTTTATTTTTAAGAAATTAGACCTTACTTTGTTTTTTCGTTCAGAATTCGGTAATTATTCAATTTAACTTAATTATTTATGTGAAATAATAATGATAAAAAATAATGTGTTGTTTTAAAAGCATTTTTTTTTAAAAAAATTTATTTAGCACTTTGTTTTAAGCAAACAAAAAATTTTTAACGAACTTATTTTTTAAATTTTCTTTCTATATTGTTAGGTAAATATATTGATAAATTTCAATTTTATTTATTTTTCTATTATTTATTTTTAAACTAAGAAATCTTTCGTTATTTGCAAGATCATTTTTAGAAAATATAACATTAATATCTTTCTTAAGCAAAACATATATATCTTCAAATTCATAAATTGATTTAAATCAATCTAAGTATGAAGTTTTGATAGAAATCCGACTTTCTGTGCCTTACAAGCAAATGAAATTCAAAAATACTATATCACGATGCAAAACTGACGATGCATCACGATATAAAATTTCTTATATCGCCCAGTTCTAGACGGTATATAAGCAAAAAAGCCTAGGATCTTAAAGTCTTCAGGATCTTGTTTTGAATAACTTCAGACAGTCGCATATCATTTTTTAATTTAGTTGCACACAACATATTATATAAGATTTACAGAATTAAGGTATAGTTATTTACACATGACCACACGACTTGAATATTGCTGAAGAATGAAAGTGCCTGACTTAAAAGGGAAATCCCTAATTTTTATGTTGGTTTATTTTAAAATTCACATGCGTAGTTGCCCAAAAAACATTATTCTCTCGTTCCTTTTAGAATAAACCATTTGTTCAATGAAGCACATAAATCCTTTTTTAATTGATTCTTAAAGTTCATTTTGTTGATTTATACTCTTTTGCAAGATTTTTAAAGTTTTCTCTTGATTCCATTTGGACTGCAGTATTATATTTTTCTACTGCAGATAACATATTAACTTTTTAGCAAAAGTGGAAACCAGAATAGCCAAACTGAAGTACACTAGTGACAATAACTCAGATAAAATTACAGTTTAAAGATTTATTAAGCAAAATTAACTTTTCATCAACAAAATGTTTATTTATTTGTTACTTACATAAAATATAAAAGCATTAGTTATGTGTAGTTCGACGATACTTAGCCTACTTTTTATGTAAAAAGCTTCATCATTGCTGAATCTTAATACAGCGATGATGAGGCTTTTTATTAGTATTGAGTATATTAGAATTGAGAAAATTTTTAAAAAAAGTCGGCATGTAAAAAAAATAAAAACTAAGTTAACAAAAATATTAGGATGAAAAAAATCAAAGTATCAAGGTTCTACTGTGTCCAGTGAATTGCAGAGGAAGGGTGCTCAGACATCCAGCTAAAAGGGGCATCCTGTTGAAAACTAAGGATACTAAAATTTTAATATGAAATTAATATTTTAACTGGTAAATATTCCGCTGAATCAGATATTTTTAGGTAAAAGAAAATAAAGTTTTCAAATAAATTTAACCATTAAAATTTAAATATTCTTTGCATTTAAGAAAAATAAAATTGTAGGAATATTAGGTTGTAAATAATGTTTTCCCGCTTAGAATAATTCATTTAAATTACATAAAAGATTATAAAATATGGATTTGGTTTTTTTTCTTCTTGACATTAAATTGGCTTTTTTTTCTCCCTGCAGAAGTAACACCCTTTTTTTCAACATTTAATTGAGAAGACTAATTAGGCACCCAAGCGTCCCTACATGCCACTGGCTGAACAATGTGTTATTTGTTAAGGATACTTTAAATAAAAGAAAGCTCTTTCAAGAGCACAAAAGCATTACAAGAATAATAAATTAAAGAAGTATTACTTGACTTGAGATAAGATAGAAAGGGAATTTTGCATATAAAACAATACTGCATTCTGGATCTAAATATAACTCTACATGGACCCCACAACCAGATTCAAATGAAGGTAGGGTGTGAGGTTTTACAGGTATAGTAGTTAATCCTCCCATTGTAGTCCTACAAAAAAAGAAAACACCTTTTAGCACATCTTGTGACACTTGAAGAAATTTGGAATTTGTCCCTGAAAATTTTTAAATATTATTTAAAAAAAACCACAGTAAAAGTTTTTTTCTCTTTAAAGGGGAAAAACGAAAAAACTTTTTCTTATAAACTGGTAGAAAAATACCATTGTATTTTAAATTTGTTTTTATTGGTAATCCAGGTCTTTTGATAATAATATTCAATAATACTACTTGTACATTATTTTGCAGCAAGCTCAAACTTTATTTTGTTGTACAAGTTTCATAAATTTATTTTAACATTAAAAAGACTAACATAAAAAATTTTAACATTAAAAGAAGACATTTAATTACAACAATCATTTAATTCTGATTCTGTATTAGTAACAAAATTTATTTTCTAAATAACAGAAAAAGTTTACTATAGAAGTAGATGAAAGATATTATTTTCTGATTTTCCGCTTTTATAAGCCCATAAATGCGCCACAAAAAATTGATTTGCAATATTATATCTACATTTGTTTAGATTTATTGACAATAAATTATTTATTTATTTTTAACAATCATTACCTGCAATATAAAGAAATTAGTTTAAATTCTGTGAGTCATATATGTTACCATTAAATAGGATCTAAATAAACCCACATTTTTATGATTACAAAGTTATGTTACTTACGTGGCTAGTTTTTGTGGTCCGTTTTTCAAAATAAATTGTTCTTTTCTGCTATTAAGAAATAATAAAAAATAATGCAATGTGAGCAGTTAAAACAATATAACCTGATATGGTGATAAGAATCTTCATTGTTGCAAGGCAAATGAATTTTCACAAGACCTTGACCTACATAAGAAATCATGATATAAGTTTACATACTAAAAATTCATGTACTTAAGTAATGCTAATAATTTAAAATGTAAGCAGGTATGATTCAAAAAGTTATTAAAATAAATAAAAATAGTTTAATCTCCTGAAACCCAGCATACAATATGCAGAATAATGTTCAGTATAATTTTATTACTTTACATGCAAGATCTTTTTTGTTTGTTTACCTTCACAAAGCCGTAGTAAAATTATAAAAAAAAAGTCAAAAGTTCAATTCCAGTAACCTTTTAAACAGTTATATGGTCTATAAATATACAGTCAGCACTTTGTCTAACGGCAGTTGTGGTCCAAACGTAAGCACACAACGTTATAACACAAAATTGCTAAATTTTGAATACATAAAATTAGTGCAAATATTTACTTATATTTCATAAATACTAGGTTTATTTTGGTATAAACATACTACACTTTAAATAGAGTTATGAAACTGACTATATGCATTTTTTTTTTTTGTTAATAAAGAAAAAGCATTATTTAATAAAGTACATTAAGGGTCAAAAATACATTTAAATTTTTTCAAATGACAACTTTCAATAAACACATAACTTTGGACATTCATTCAGTTACTTTCAAATTTTGCTTCACGAGAATAAAGTCATGAAACACTTGTTAGAACACTTTGTTCTGTTGCCCTTAGAATTACATCACAATTCTTAGTTATTGTAAACAAAGTGCTTTTCGGCATCTTGAATAATTTAGAAATTAGCATTATTCTACGATTAAATTTCCTTTAAAATTTTAAATTTCTTCTCTAGGCTTATAATATTACTAGTAAGAAGCAGCCATTTTCACTAAATATCATACGTTCAGATAATGAGCAAAACTAAAATTAAAACCAATTTCAATAATACTACCTATTCCTATTTCAATAATAAATTAACCACCTTTTACTATATTTCACAAAAAGATTGAAAACAATTTTCAAAAAGAAAAATGTGATTGATAAATATACACTCAAGAGCCAAAACATTATGACCACCCCTACATTTTGCAATGAATTCTCCTGGATGACGTGGAAGGCACGTGATCAGGTGGAAGTGGTATTTAACTGTTGCTGGAGAGTTTGAAGAATCATTGTAATGGCTCGAATGCTCGGAACAAGTATTTTTGAAATTACACGACTCGTGGGTTGTGCACGAGTGTTGTTAGTACTTATGCAAAGTGGATGAATGACGGTGAAACCAGCAGTAGACCACATGGTGTTGGACGTCCACATGCTATGAAAGAAAAAGGTCGTCGGAGATTGTCTCGCTTGGTGAAGCAAAACCGGAGCCAGACAGTGGCTCAGCTGACAGACCAATACAATGCAGGGTCAAGTAGAATAGTATCAGAGCACACTGTTCAGCGGACACTGTTGGATACGGGGCTACGCAGCAAACGTCCCATTCGTGTGCCTTTACTGACCAAGCGTCATCGCCAACTACGCCTGCGCTGGGCCCGGGAACATCGCGACTGGTCCATGGATCAGTGGGAGAAAGTTGCCAGGTCAGATGAATCACGGTTTGTCATTCATCACGCCGATGGCCGTGTCAGGGTACGTCGCTTTCCAGGTGAACAGTTGCTCTCTCAATGTATAGTAGGTCATACACAAGCCGGTGGCGGCGGTATTATGCTTTGGGGGACGTTCTCTTGGGCGTCTCTGGGACCCACGGTTGTGGTAGAGCAGACCATGAATGCTATAGGGTATCTGAACATCATTGCGGACCAGTTGCACCCTTACATGGCCTCTGTTTTTCCAGCTGGAAATGGAATTTTCCAACAGGACAAGGCCCCGTGCCACAAGGCTAAAATTGTGTTGGAGTGGTTCAAGGAACATGATGCTGAATTCCAGTTAATGTCCTGGCCGCCTAACTCACCGGATCTCAATCCGATAGAACACATTTGGGATGTCATGGAACAGCAGCTCAGAGTTCAAAGACCACTAAGTCGCAATATCTCGGATTTGCGTGACCATTGCTTAAACATCTGGTACAATCTGTCTCCGGACATCTGATCATTATGATTATACAAAAAATACAATTTCTAAATTATTCAAATTTTTAATAATGGTGAGTAATCCGTATTACACAATTCTTTTGACCATAGATTATGCCTCCTAGGTTTGAAATAGGCGGGCCAGTTATACTTTTTTCACTCATTTATTTAAGATATTTCATGTCTATTGAGCGAAAATATGAATTAAAAGAAATAGAGGTTTGAATAGTTTTTTCGAGTAACTTTATTTTTACTGATCATAAAAAACTTTTACTAATCGCCACTAAACTTGTTAAAGTAAACTAGTTTTGATAGTGAGTTTACTTTCGTTTGAAAACATGTCTTAGACGTGTTTTTCAGAGAATTAAAAAAAAATTAAACAAAATTTCAATTGCTATATTGAAATGAACAGTTGAGTTTGGAAGTTCTAAGGGATGTAAATATAACATTGCGTTTATAGAACAGCAAACAGGACTTTGTGTAGTAGTCATTATAAAGGAAGAGTTGCGCGAATTGGGGTTTGTACAAAAGAGCATACACTGAATCATTATTCAAGTATAATAGACATTGTTTAATGACCAAAATACAAAGAAATACAATTTAAAAATATCTTACAATATGTAATAAATGGTAAAATATTAAAACTTATCAATTTTTATATAATAATAAAAAATAACTAAATAAAGTTAATTAAATTTCATAAATTGTATGTTTTAAAATTTTTTTAATGCATATTATTTTAAGCAATGTCCAGGTTACAAGCGTGAATCACTATGCCTTCAATTCCAACTTTTCTGGGATGGAGTGCTTTACCTTTTGTAGATGGGGAAAGGTAAAAGATGAATGTTTGTATTTTTCTGAAAGAGATATAGCAGGCAGAATTTATTTTTGATTTTTCTGAGAGGTGATTATGAATTTTACAGAACTTAGATTTGAAAAACTTTCAGTTAAGGGAATATTGGCAATGACCCTTTACTTTAAAAAACCACACTAATAAAAGTTAAGCGAATATTGGGCAAGTGTAAATAGAGAAATGGTTACCTTGACAAAATAATAACAGGGCAAAAAATACAATGCACTAACTGCTCTTTTCCCCCTCCAAAAAATGAATCAGCCCACTCTAATAAGGAGGGAACTTGGAATTAAATTGATGCTAGTTTTGCAAGCTTATTGTTTGGTAATATTGCATCTGCGGTGGGCGAGCGACAAGGAACTCTTAGTAACATAAGTTATGCACAAAGTATTAATTAGGACTTACCAACAACACTTCCAGCTCTACAAAGTCTTGTTTCTAGTTGCAGTTCTGTAGACTCATATATACCATAACTATTTTTGAGTGTAATGTTGAAGAATATAGATTGTTCAGGCAATGAGACACTCAAAAGTCTGACAGGGGGCTTGAAGAATCTTTGTATAAGGGATGGAAGCTCTATATTTTTGGACCGGAGATTAGAATTGAACCTTTCACCAATAATATCCACCTTAAAAAAATTATATTTAAATTTTTGAAATTTATACAAAAAAAAAATAAATAATAATAATAATTAGTCAAAGAGATAAACATACAGTACGGAAAAAAAAAAAATTAACACAAAAGTTATAAATTAAACATCTAACAAACAATAGCGATTATATTAAATTTAATTGATACAATTATATATAGTTAAACTTTCTTTAACGACCACCTCTAAACAAGTCTACTTTTCAAGAATAGTCTTAGGTTAATAAAACCAAATGTCTTACATAGGAACCTAATAGCCATTTTCAAACAATGATCACCTGTTACTCAACCTGAATTTTATTTTAGGGTATATCTTAGTCAACTTTTTTCAGTATTTTTAACTCAAGCTTTCGAAAGTTCAAAGTGATCTTTACTACATATATTTTTCTTCAAAGCCCAAGTCTGTTAAGGTTTCCCTCACACCACTTTTGGAAAGGGGATCATGAGCAGCTGACAAAACAGCCAGCATACGTACCCAACAAGGTATTTTGTTATGGCTTAAAGTACTCTCATTGGTTCTGTTGTTGATGTTTAAAGAGAGGGATAGCCAGCTCAGGTATTGGCTACATTGTCTGACCATTGCCAAAATTACATTGCACTCCTACCATGGCTGTTAAATGATAGAAGCTCTAAAAAATAGGACTGGATGCTTGGTTTCAGTTGGATGATGTTCAGTGTGTGTTTCTTTGTTGGACATCAAATTAAAGTTCTTGTAAAAGAACCATTTTAACATTGCATGTATTTTCATAAATTAAATTTTTGTGGATTAAATATAGATTCAAAATTTAAACAACGTAAAACAGGCAACTAAAATTTAAATTTTGTGCAAAAAATTTTGAAAAAAAAAAAAAAAAAATCTGTATCTTAAAATCACATATTGATATCATATAAATCCGCTGAAAAAATGGTTTTAAAAAGAAGAAACAGCTATAAATGGCACATTTTTTAAATGTTATCTATGAGACAAAAAAAGGAGTATGTTAATTAATTATACATGTTTGTCATTTGATACTGTTTTAATTTATTCAATTTTTTTTAACAATCAATTTGTTGAAGACTTAGAATAGCAACCAACTCTTAGCACTTGATGAGTCCAGCAAGAGACTGTTATACAGAGGCTAGGTTGCATATAGTTAAAAAATTAATCTAATAAAAACAAAGTTAATTACTAAATATTACAGTTAAATGATATAAATTAAACATGTTTAGCATTAAAATCGATCCAACATAAAAAAATAATTAATTACCTTGAATAAATTTAATTTAGACATTTAATTATTTCATTAATTAAATAGCATACCTGGGAGTCCAAAGGAGTGATATAAACCAGAAGATACAAGTATTTCTTATCTTTCAGCTCTTCACTATCAACCACAATCATTCTTCTTTCCCCTTTTTTACTTTTGGATGGAATAATTTGACCTTTGTCTGACAAATTCTCCCCAACTGAACTATTACAAAACACATTAGTTCTTATACACTAAAATTTATTTTTATTCAAGAAAAAGAAACTATTTAATTGAATTGTTAGATAAATACTATGTTATATTTAAAGTTAATCAGCTTGTTTGGTTTTTAAAACTTTGACAATTTTAAAAACTTATCACCTAGAAATTACACCAAATTGAGACAGTTAATTACTATGACACCAGTGAATAAGGGTTTGAAAATTACATACTCATTCAGCATCTCTAAATAACTGGCTGCACAAGAATACAATAAAATAAGGATTATCAAATCTTGAATATAATTATGAATTTTGTGAAGTTTCTTTCATTTTTATTTCTTAGTAATGTTTATTTTAACAAAAAAAAAAAAAAAAGTTTACTCCAACTGATACACATAAAAAAAATTAAAAATATGAAAGCAGAAATTGAAATGTGAAAGTAAAAGAGAGAAATCCTTCTTAATTACTATTCATATTTTCAAATTGATTTTGCCTTTCTGGTCATTTTGAAGGATTATGCTGCATTTTCTTTAAAAGAAAATATACTTTTTTTATTAGTAAAAAGATTTTAAGATGTACAAAAATGTTGTGATTTTTCGAACTTCTGTAAGACTTTATTGCTAGCATAAGATTGGTGCTACTTAATAGATTCTGCGAAAAATAGTTTTGCCGAATAAGTTATGAAGCAATTTTATGTTTCAAAGTAGTAAAAAAATTATTAAGTTTAATTAATTAAGAAAATTCTTTTGCACAAAGTTTAATTTAAACTTATGAACAGGAGGTGAAAATCCTTCCTAAATTTTACTACAAAAACTTGATATCCAAGGTATTGATTTATATACCAAAAATAATACACAAATAGTTCTACAAACTACATATTTTTATAATTTTTTAAACTAAGATTTATGTTTTAATTACCCACTAATGATAAATATATCACATTTTAATACTACTTTATGCATCTTATAATTATATATACAGCCTTAAACTAATTAGTTCTTACAAGAATCTAGAACAGGAATAATTAATTATTTTGCAAATGAAACAAACAATTTATAGTTAATAGATATAATCTTTTTTAGTATTTTTCAAAATGAAAAAAAAATATATATATATATTCAAGCTAGGGTGTATCAATAATAATAATTATATATATATTTTTTTTTGTGTGTAGTATGTTGTTGAAATAAATTATAATGAAATAACTCTAGCCACGATTTTATCTCTAGAAAAGAGAAGTTTGATAATATGTGAACACAGAATAAAAATGAACATGGCAGGATAAGCAACATCCCAATGAATTGGTTAAATCCGATTTGGAAATATTATGACTAGTAATTAATTTGTTAGAAATTTAATGTTTATGTGTAGTTTGTTTGCAGGTAGTTTATTTACATGTATATTCAATAAAACTATAAAAGGACAATTGGGGAAATCACTACAACCTGGTATAAATTAATTACTTCACATAGCATTCAAAATTAATAAATTGCAAAAACATTTTTGAAGACTATACATAGTTATATGATGAACCATTATGGGAGATTTTCTCATATTAAAAAAAAATCATATTCCATTCTTTTACTTATTTTGAAAATTTTATTGCGAAAAAAGTAGAATTTATTTTAAATACCATGAAATTTATGGCAATAACTGCAAAAAAAGAAGTTGGTGGCAGAAGAACCTGGATTAACGACAAAATCCTGCAAATCAGTTGTCAAAAAGTAATTACTCTGATGTGTAATTAAAAAATTAGAGTGCCCTGATAAATAAAATAGTATTAAAAAATCGAGAATTTAAAATCATGTAGATGTGTAAATATTCTTAGCAATAAATGCCCAAAGCTTCAATTTACAATCTAATCAGCTCAAATCAAGTGGGTCCAAAAATTCGAACATCAAAAAATAAACAATTTTGGAATGAGCGATTCTTAAAAAGTATACGACTGCAGAATCACTATAAATTTATTATGCTATTGATTTTACATATTTGTTTTTGCATCATTTTTACAATAGTTTTCTTACTTAGCTGCAAAAAAAACTTGTTATGGCTATGAACGAGATCTGGGTCGAATAAGAAAAGGGATAATGATTAAGCATCTCGGTAATGCAATTTTACAAAAATAGGAAATTTAAACTTTAGATTTGCAGAACTCCGTAAAAATTTTGTCGGAATATAAGATTTTGACTTCCACAAATCAACAGTCTTGAGATTCTCAGAATTCCGCAAATGAAAAGAATAGTCACAGGCCTTTTAGTTTTAAAATCCGGAAGAATGATATGAAAAACCCATAATTCTGAGTTATACTCAGAATACAATTACCCTTAATGTGTATTTTATTTTTTTCCCACTAAAGAGTTTTTCATTTAATTTTTTGTCTTGAAATAAAATAAAAAAAAGAAATTTGTATTTAGGTTAAACTTTTTAACTTTATTTTAATTATGGTTATTAGATTTGAATGTTTTAGCACTTTAACCTTTTTAAATAAAAATGAAGAAATTTGCTGAGTGTAAGTGATTTATTAAGAAAATGAGGAAAGTATAATTTTGAAAAACAATAATATACATAGAAAATACATAGTATTAGATTACCATGTTGTTGTTTCTGATTTAGACAGTTCAGTACATCCATATATCCACTCTTTTTTTACCTGTAACATTTTCAAAATTATCATCAATATAACAAATCTTTAAGGGTAATACTAATACTAGTTTTAAAACTCAAAATTTTGGTAATAAAATATTAACAAAATCTCAAGTAAATAACTTAATTACTGTTTAGTTTTGAATAAGCAATATCTTAAAAAACCTATCAAGATTTGAAACTGAAAATTTGAAACTTTTACATTAAATAGCAGGAAATTTGGAAATTGTAGGAAAATTTTAAATGAAATAAGGGTTTTACTGAATACATTCTTAGTCAATATTAGATGTTGTAGCTATTTACATAAGCAATAATGCCTTTACTAAGTTGTTTATTTTTCTGAGAAATATTTACTTCATGCATAAATTTTTAATGTAATAATTTCTTTTTTATACTAAAATATAATTATCCTCAATTAAATAGATGCAAACTGAATATATTTTACATCACTAATACAGGAAACAAAATTTACAGGGAAAAGTTGTAAAAATTATAAAAACTAAGATAATTTAAGAAGAATTCTAGAATCTCAAAGATGTTTGTCAATAAAGATAATGTTATGAAACATTGTAATTTTTCAGCTCTAGCAATCAACTAAAGCACTAAAAGATAAAGGAAGAAGAAGGGGAAAAAAATCTGTGTAGGTAAATTATCAAAATATAAGAATATAATATGAAAATTTTATAATTTAAAACAAGTTTTAAAAAAAAAAATTACTTACAAGGCCAGTGGCAATAATCAATATACTGTCATCATGCGTGATTGGAATCAGAAGATATATTGCAGAAAGAACCTAAGGTGAAAATTAACAAATAATTAGAAGAAATGGACATTTGCAATAAAACCATTTTTACATAACGAAAAAAAAATGCAAAGAACGATTTTTAATACAAATTACAGGGTTAAAATATGTTTCTTTATTTAAAAACTAAATTCATTGAACTATTTGCCATCTGAATATCAGAGTTAGATTGATTACCCATATTAACTTATTCACTCTTTAATTCCTTCATCAATAATCATTATAAAACATTATTTTGTAAACAAAAAGAAATAAGAATATTATGATAATGGAAAATATTAAATAACATTTGCTAATTAAACCACACTCAATATATATTAAGCCATGCCTGAGAAACATTAAATAATTTTTAATCAAGGATTCTTAGAGCCAAAAATTTAGAAGAAAAATAAATAAATAAAATGCTTAATGTATTGTCAGCCAGCATTAAATGATATTTTTGTTTTAAGCTATGTAATAGGGTTAGATCAAGTTATAAATAAGTTTTGACCTGACGAAATTGAAAACCTATAATTGGTTTACAACAGTGTTCCGCAACCCCCGGTCCGTGAATCAAATGGTACCGGGCTGTCCCTTTCATTCAACCTGAATTTAAATTCCTAGGTTTATACCCCAAATTAAAAATTTCTGTGTTCCACTAAAATTGTATTTATTTTAAAAAAAGGGGCCCTCGAAGGTAGTGACATAAATTTTTTAATGTTTGTAATGTATCATTGTCTCCGATTACCCCCAGATGGAACCGTCTCATTGCAAAGAAACAAGCTTAGGGTTTTCAATGATTTAATGTCTAGTAAGTTAAAATGTCAAATCACGTTATATTTATTTTTTGGTATAACTGTATTTTATTTTGAAGGCATGTTTAAATACAATTAAATTAAAATTAATAAATCAAAAGAATCTAAAATATAAACCATCAACGATCCCCCTCCCCCAGCAGGCCGTAGTAAAATTACCAAGCGTTGACAGGTCTGCAGTGATAAAAAGGTTGGGGAACACTGTTTTACATAAAAAACAGTTATTAAATACAGTTAGTAAGCAAATATTAAAAAAAAGGAAAAGAAAAAAAATCTAGCAATCAAAATTTATTAAAAATCTAATCATAGATAAAAATATGTAAAAGAGAAATAGCATTTTTTCTGTGAAATTTCCAAAAGTTTGAGTCAATTTCTTGGAAATGAATTTTTAGGGTTGATATGGTACTAGTCTAAAATATACCTCTAAAACATCTTTCTAATTCGTAACAACCTTTAATTTTCAATGTATAAGAAAGAGAATAATGACTGTGCTTGAAACAAATGATTTCTGACTCCAACAAAGCAGGCATTTTTACAAAAAAAAACTTAAAAATATAATAATCAAAACATTTAAAATTTACAAAAAAGTAAAATGCTATCCTAAACAAAGCATCACTTCAAACTACACTTGCAAGTTCACACATTAAATCTACTCCGAAAGTTTGAAGTTGAGATCTTGAAGTATGAAATTGAATAAAATAGCATTCAGCATAACCTTCAAGTTTTTTCTCTAACTTTCTAAGAAAGGTAGCTACAATTTCTGCTACAGGCCTTATGTAAGATAAAAAGTTTGGTTTAAATCTTATTGAGAGTATAAATTAGTTCAGTCCGTCTTAAAAAGATGGCTCTGGCTGTTATGAAAGTTTCATAGTGACAGCTGGTTTCGGTGGGTTCAGAGAGGTTAGACATCTGTCAATATTCAGTTTCTATCGCTTTGAGTTTCATACAAAAACCCTGCTATTTACTTTATTGAATATGTCAAATTTTGTGGTAACTAAGCAGAATTTGTGGGAGGGTTTATGTTTCTTTTTTCATTGGAAGAAAAGTGCAGCTGAAGCACATTGAATGCTTGCAGAAGTTTACGGTGACAATGCACCAACTGATAAATCATGTAGGGAATGGTTTCAATGTTTCAAGAATGGTGTTGTATACTATGAGCTGCTACAACCTGGGGATTCTATTATGGGCGATCGATATAGGCTACAATTGATTCGTTTGAGCCATGCATTACGAGAAAAACGGACGGAATACGAGCAAAGACATGACAAAGTTATTTGGAAACGCTCAAGTGGGATATTTTACCACACCCGCCGTATTAGTTGGACATTGCTCCTTCTGATTACTGGTTGTTCCGACGAATGCAGCATGATTTGGCAGGTCACAGGTTCACTTCTTTTGCAGAAATCGAAAATTGGCTCCTAACTTGGATCGCCTCAAAAGACAAGACATTTTTTCGAGATGGAATTCGAAAATTGCCTGAAAGGTGGGAAAAAGTAGTAGTCAGCGATGGACAATACTTTGATTAATCTGTTCATTCATTTTGTTCTGAAATAACTGCATTTTTACCACAAAAAATGGACCACACTAATTTGTACTCCCAATAACTTATAACCCAATTTCTCAACTCGTCTGATTTAATGTTTTATTATAACTCAATTTTTGCTCAATTTATAGCCAAATGCATGTTAAGTTATACTATTTACATGCTTTCTGTGTACTAAGCAGGGTTGCTGAAAGGTTGCACCACAAGAAAAATGTCTAAATATATAAGAATAATTAGTTTTTATAAAAAAAAAACTTTATGGACATAAATAGAAAATGAAAATACAAACCTTAGACCGAGAAAAACGCCAGGCATTGCTATCCTGTTCAATCCACTGACCTGACTGAGGAAATGTTCCAATAGGTACTGAAGGTAGTCTCGAATAATGTTTACCAGAGGGTCGGCGAACATAATGATATTTCAGCACTTTCTGAATAACATCTGGCTTGCTGGTAATCTAAAGACATAAAGAATTTTTTAAATTATATCTATATAAAAAATCAGCTCCATATATAAATCAAAACAATTGTATTTTGAAAAATATCAATTTCAACGCAACTTTTAATAAAATCAGACATTGAATGAGGATTAGAATATGAATAATTAAAATTTGACTTGAGGTTTTAATTTGTAAAAAAATTAATTGGGCAGAAAAGATAAATTGGATATTTAACAATGAAAATTAAAGCTGTTTTCTTTTAAAGCATGGTACTTTCATTGAAATTTTCACAATAAAATAACTTGAAAATAACATAATTGTCTAAAAATAGGTCCTTTGATTGAGTTCAAAAATTACTTATTTTCATCACTTGAAAAATGACATAGAGCTTATGTAACAGATGTTGTTTAAAATTTTGAATATTGGAAAAATTTGACTGCATTGATTGACTAATGTTACTTGTCAAGCTATGTTTATTTCAGAGGTCTTTGTTTATCATTGAGGGTCATTTTTTAAGTAAGAACCATTTTAGAATGGAGTAAAAGAAACTTTACTTATGAAAGTAAATTGTATTATGTTTACTTTACTTTTATTACACCGTCAACATTGAAACATATGTCAAATTGGGCAGCAGCTTTTAGATCCACTCTTTAAAGAATTCTGACCGTTATACCAGTAAGTAACAACTTCTTTAATCATTTCCAAGTGCTTTCCACCAAGAAATTTCTTAAGTTTTGGAAACAGATAAAAGTTTGATAGTGCTAAGTCAAGGCTGTATGGGGTATGATTCAGTACTACCCATTCATAACAGGGTGTCGAGATCGTTTTTTTATCATGAACATTTGTTCTTCCTACATTAAAAAGTCTACACTATTTAAGCACATTTCCAAAATTTTTACACTTTCCCCCTAAACTTCAACAGGACGAACTTTTTTTTCATTTAAGAACTGAAAGTCATTTCACAATTAGCGGGATTACTGATCGACATGGTGACAAACGAAGCAGTATAACAATACAACCAACACTAGCAAAAACATCAAATGTAATGGCGGCATAGTGAGAGACTTGCCAATCTTTAGCTACCTCACTTGGCGCAGGATGCGCTGACACGATGCCCAATTGGTTTTTACTTTAAAAATTAACCTCGTACCCCTTTCGATAGTTATGCAGTTATTTACCAGGGGGCAGAGCAGATGCAATGTACGTTGTAAGTAAATAGTATGCAATGTACGTCATAAGTAGGTAATTATCATAGATTTATCTTTATATTAAACTGTTGGTATCAATGTCATGCAAATTAAGGAATTTGTTTCTCGTTCTCTTCTTTCCTAACCTGTTGAGTAGCTACGCGTCATGAGTAAGTCAATGTACATCATGTGTAGGTAATTATCATACATTTAACTTTATATTAAATTGTTGGTATCAATGTCATGTAAATTAAGGTGTCCGTTTCCTCTTTTTTATCAAGCAGCTACACATCCGGCAGATGGAGATATTTAGTCATTATGACATTCTATGCAAAATAACCATTTTGTACTGTAGTTCAAATATTATACACCAACAAATGATTAATACAAATATCAACACAAATATTAATAACAAAATATGAAAGATTTACCTACTTGATTAGTCTGTGGGTCGATTAAATCAAATAGACTGCGACAAATAGTTAGTATCAGCTGCTTACACCTGTTAGGCAGAAATCAATAGAAACTATCAGAGAAGAGCTCAATTAAAGCAGCAAATAAAGAACTGCCTTTTTTTTCCATAGAAATATAATTTAAATAATGTAGGTATAATAGGACTGGTATTAGACATTATTGAGCTGTTTATATTTGATTTCCTGGTTACTAGTAACCTAGACACAGTATACTTTGTCTAGTATACAAAGAATACTAGTCAGTACCCAAAAATGTTAATATCTCCTTTGGAACACTTTTTGTTCATTTTTGTAAAGGGGGTGCACTCCTGAATCTGTTAGAAGTCTCCAAGATAGAACAAAATTTTAAGGGCATTAGCTGAGGATTATTAGCTGAACCCTAATTTCTAAGGGCAAATGTGCCTGAATTCATATAAAAATTAAAAACTTTGAATCTTATAGGTCCTAAAATCTGATGAAACTAAATAAAACAAAATTAATCATTTCATTTCTTGTTTTTTTTTATTCTTATAAAAAATAAAGACAAAAACACCTTTTTATTAAGTTAATCAAACTGACAGAAAAAAAGTTTGAAATAGACAACAAATTGGACAACTATTTCAATGTAAATTTATTTGGTAATCTGAAATTAAAATCCATTTATGACACGGAATTCATTTATTTCATAAATTTATTAATACACATCTAGTTTTGCAACTACATTTTTAATATCACGTATTTGATTTTGATGGAAATATGTAAATTTTTTTAAAACTATAAATATATTTCACAAAGAAAGGAAATCAATGAAATACTTTTAATACACATGCAGGTTTCTAATTATGAAAAAAACTAAACTAAACTCTCCTTGACAGTGGTAAAGCAGCCAACTTGGGGAATATTTTCGCGATGTTGATAGATAAAAGCCTTATCTACCTTCCAGAAGTTTCAAGGCTCTAGATGCCTTAGGAAGCAAAATATTAGTTTGTGATGGATTATATATGAACCAAACACTTTTCGTTTATGCAGAACCATAGTTTCGCCTAAATGGCAGAAAGTGTTTAAATATGTTGTACAGTGTAATACCACTATTTTTTATTTTATTATTGAAATCAAACTTTGATTATGAAAAATGTTTTAGATTTGCAATATAAATTTTTAGATCTTTTTAGGGCACCCCATATATTAAATTGAATTATTAAAAAATTTAACTAATAGAAGATTAAACATGTTGTATAATAGAAATTAATATATTGTTAATTAAAAAACAGTAATTAAAATTAAAAAACAGAAAAAAAAACATTTACAAGAAGCAAACTATTTATACCTTAAAAAAATAGTTATCTGTTAGTTAGGCGCAAATAAATAAATTCATTCTTTCTTTGTTTTTCAACAGAAAACAAAATGAATAATACTTTCCCTTAAAAAAAAAAATAATAAATAAATAAATTAAAATAAATAAATAAAGTAAAAAAAATGCTTAATGTATTTCTTAGTACTTGGTTAACAAAAAGAAGTACAAAACTTTATTTTACTGCAATGAATTATTCAAAATTGGGAATTTACATTTTATTTCTTAAGAAAGAAGTAAATTTTTTTATTTATTACTTTAAATTTTGTGACATTTTAAAATCATGAAACTTTCTGAAGCAGTAAGAACATAAGACACTTAATAATAAAGAAATATTTAATTAAAAAAATAATTATATCCAATGTAATATTTTTCTTCAATCTGAGAGTTTAACTTTTGAAATGACTTAACATGACAGTTTGAAAGACATTGTAACAAAGAAAAAACCTGAACTTAAAATAGGTTTACTTCAAAATTATAACCAAACATGTGCTTGATTTTTCTAAGTTCCTTTAAAAAAAAAAAAAAAAAAAAAAAAAATTAATTTTTGGGTAATTGAAAAAATAATCTTAAACCCAACATTTTTAACCAAGGTTTTTAAAATTACTTCAAGTTAACAATTACGTCATTTGAAAACAAAATTTATAATTAAAATTATTACATGAAAAATTACAATAAATGAATAAATAAATTGTGTGTACCAAGTAATAGCTAAATGATCTGTTGAGACCCATACACCTGGTATAGAATTGGTCTGAAAATAAAAAGTTAATATTACAAATACAATGGAGAAATAAGCACAATTAAAGAAAATTGCATGCAGCAAGAATTTATGTATAGGTTAAATCTAAAATTAGTTAAAAAGTACAAAAATAAAACTCTAGAACTTTCAAGAATAAAATAAAAAATTTTCCCGCAAATTACTTTGTAAGGTTAACAAATCTTAAATAAAAACGTAACTGGTTGAAAATTGTAAGCTGAAAGAGTAAGCTTAGAGAATCTAAAAATTTAAGTTTCTAAAAGAGCATTCGAGAACTTTGGCAAATCAGTCATCTAGGGTTCGGTACCCAAACCTTAGATCATGATCAGCGGAAAAACTTTATGGCTGAAAAGTTCAAGCCTGACAGGAATATACTCCATTTAGTCTAGTAAAAAATGAGGATTGCTAAAGCTGTTATCAGTACTTTTTGATTCTTTCTAGTCATATTTTCTAACATTTGTGTAGTAAACATTGAGTATTTTTGCATTTATCTTACATTTGTCATTGATACATTTATCTTAAAACATTTAACATGTATTTTTTAAATAGACAGGAGAAAAGTGCTTCTTATCCAGAGTGCACCTCAAAGTAAATTCCATTCATCATATCTAGTATCACTTTACAAAAATTTTACCGGGACTTCACAAACATTTCACATTTTTTCCTTGCTGTGTTCTTTTTTTTCCATGCATAAAGATGATAAAAATAAGAATATGAAGAAACTCCTCTAATTTATTCCGAGAAATAAACTGTTATTGCTCTACAACTGCCAAAAAGAATATTTTGTAAATCAAAAAAGTGAGCTCTACTTGGAGATGAGCATTTGGAGGACTTTTAATATCACCAAATAAAGGTGTCAATAATGTGACATGGCCTTTGAACAATCAGAAAAATTGGAGAAAAATGCATACAGAACTAAGGTAAATATATTTCCTGAAATATATAAAAATTTTTTTTTAATATTGATCTAATATTGTCTTATTGGTAAAAAAATTAGGAATAATGATTTTGGTAAAAGACTCAATCAGCAATTAAAAAAATGCTTACTTCGTATAGTTATTTTTTTTTAGTTAGATGTAGTAACCCGTATGATATCTCATTCAGATATGTAGTAAAATGGTTCTATTTTGAACTTTCACCTTTAAAAAATGAATAGAGTGATAATACTCTCAAAAAAGTATTTTCTGGATAACACTGGACATAACCATGGCAGATAGTAGGGATCCTAATGTATTATGTACGAGAATCTCTGTTCTCAGAATATTACATTGGGGAAAAAAAGTGAAACTTAAGAAACTTTACTACCATTGTTTTAATTTTCCAGGGACATGGGTTAGCTTACCCAGCAAACACAACATTTAAGGCGTGATAACGGGCCCATATACAGTGACCCAGAGCACTTCCATCGGCCCAACATCGTTGGCCGAATCGGCCGCGGCTAAAAAGTGTCCGGCCGGCAGCTGGAGCCGATACTGTCAATGTTGTTGGGTCGATGTTGGCCATATGACACATTTTAATCGGGCCATTCTTGGCAAAGACATATCGGAATTGTATTGGCTGTTTTCAGTTGTCCAGAAACATTAAAATTTCCCCAATAGAGGCCCAATATTAAAATGACGCTGATTTATAATCCACCAATATCGGCTGTTTTCAGCTTTCTGATAGTGACCCATCATAAAAAAGGATATTAATTTACATTGAGCCAACAAATAGCCAATAAATTTCCATAATGGACCAATATCGGCTGTTTTCAGCTTTCCGATAGTGGCCCATTCAGAAAAAGGATATTATTTTATATTGAGCCAACAAGTAGCCAATAAATTTCCATTAATGGTTATATTTTCTTCTTTAACTTTTCGATGCGTTAATACTTTTTAGGATTCTCGTTGTTGAAGATATGTTATTCTGATGGCTACTTTTTTCCTTAGTGCCTGACAGAGCTAATATATTTGAAGGGGCATTTTTATTTAATTCAAATTAAAACTTTTACTTTTTTAAAGTAGTTATATTTCTTTCTCTTCTGAAGTACCTATATTAGGAAACATATTAACAAAAAGTGCTTTGCAAAGGACTGCATTGAATGTAAAAACAAAAATTTCTTTAAAATGTAACTTTGTATCAAATTTTAGTAGAAATCAATATAAGCTCTCCTTTTCTTATATTTATAAGCATACTAAACCTTTTGTGTTTTATAATAGAAGATTGTATTATAGTAAATCATGGTTTGATTGATTCATCTAGCAAAAATATTATAAAACAGAGTTAAATATTTTTTTATATATTCTTTATTGTAGTTTAAATTAGAACTTTATATTTAATTTTTTTTTCTTTTTCTGTATCAACTATGTTTATAAAAAGTTGAGATATTAACTTTCCTAATCTTATTTAAAAACAATTTAAAATAATAAAAATGCAAAATTAGAGTTATAAATTATCCTCCAGGAATCAATATTCCTTCGTGTTATTGTAAAGTATATAGTTATAAAATTTTTGTTTTCGTTTAATAATTAATATAAATTTAAAAAAATTAAAATTATAGTAAACAATTTTGTTTTAGGTTGTGTTTCTTCTTAAACAATTTTTATTTTAAGTGGTGATTGCATGTTAATAGAAAATGCACATTATTTTCAATGTAATTTTCTGGTTAAAATCTTTTTGCATGTATATTTATTTAATGTTAGTGTTTATAATTATCAATTAACAAGGAAATAAGCAAATAAATGTTTGAGGAAATTTATTTTAACAATATATAAAAGCTTTTGATGACAAATGTTTTCAGGAATTTATTTTATCAATAGTATTTTAAAAAGTAGTAATAATATAATAGCATTACAAAATTTATTTCATTCAGCAATATTCTTCAGAATTTTTCTTCTTTCCTTTCTACCAACTTCTCTGTCTCCAACATATCTCAGTCACTTTTTTACAGCATCTCCTACTAATGCTTGTCTGACGTCAGGGAATTTGCTTCGGACAGCACCTATAAATGAATTTAAGTGTTTAATGTTTTCTATATAAGATAAACAGCGAAAAAATAAGAGAAATTATCATTTACACTTTAAAATATTAATCAATACTTATTGAATATTAGGAGAACACAATCCAACTTTAAAGTACAATATATCTATTTAAAAATTATTCCAGTAAAAATTTAAGCAAAGGTTATTTTTTATTGTAATTTTGGTATGATAATGGTGGGGTATTATATTAAAGTTAGTGTATAAGTATTATATGGTATTATATAATGTTATTATATACCAGTTATTATAATTAAAAAAATGAACCAAACTCAAGACAAGCCTAAATAACATTTTAAATTGGCAACGAAGCCAATTAAAATTAATGTTAGAAATGCATTTAAAAATTCGACTTTTTAATGCCTAACTACTTGAATATCCTTACGAGGCAATTTTTATTTTTTTTTAAATAATCTATAAATTGGTGTTAATCAGCACTACGAAATCATTTACAAAACCGAAAGGCATATACCGATCACCAAATTTATAAAACTAAAAGAATAATTTTAAATTTAATTTACTTACTATTTTTTTGTTGTATTTAATAGCAACTTTACATAATTAGTATTTATTAGTGTTATACATTTTTGAAAGTTATATTGCTAATGACTGATAGTCAAAGTTTACCACAATAAAAACAGATTTTAAAAGCATAACATTAAACAAAATAATCTCATGTTTTCAGATAACGTCAGAAATATTAGTTCAGTGACTTTCTTCAAATATTTTACCACCTACATGCTTATCATTAAGCTTATCTGACTTAATGAATAGAGAATGGATAGTAAAAAAAAGTTTAATGAAGTACTTTTTTGCTTAAATAGATCTATAAGTGAGCAAACATCACTCATGTTGCACTTAGAATATTTGAAAAACAGATTATCCAGTTTAAAATAAAACAATACCTAATGATAAACCAATCTGAAAATTCCATTCTTTAAATCTCTCAACGAATTTAAATTTTTGAACAACTTTTAAGATTGATATTTAAAATTTCGCCCCCAGCCGTGATCTGAATTTCAGGGTAGCTAAAATGGTTTAGGACTTATAGAAGAAACAAAGGAATAAACTTTTCCTTTTAAATTATAGCTAATTATAAATGTATATATAAGTATGCTAAGTTTTTTAAATTTCTAAGATTTAAGCTCTTTTTATGACAAATTCTCCCTCCCCCTCCCCAGTAGTAGCTAAAATAATTTTTAAATTTGTTATTTTTTAAATAAGATAATATAATCCTGATGCATCCTCTAAATTTCAGTCTAATATTCGAAAATAATGTGAATAAGTTCTTACTCTGTTTACTTTACACACTCACACTCCCACCAAAAAAATCAGATTATGCTTAAGAAATTCTTTCTGAACTGGCAATACATATATTATTTTGATTTAAAGCTCATTACAGATTTAAATAAATTTAACATTTCGAAATGAAAAGAGATGCTTCAATCATCTTAGTTAAAAAAAATTACTAAAACTGCAAAAGATTAAAAATCTGATTAGTTTCTATATAAAATAAGTAAAAATAAATGAATTAATAAAATTTTTTGAATTTTATAATATATAAAATATATATATATATATATATACAGTCAAACTTGGATAATTCGAACGTCTTTAATTCGAATTCGTGTATAATTCGAAGCTTTTCTCTTTCCCTAGACACATGTATATTCAGTTAATGCTAAAAAATCTTGGTTATTTCGAAATCCAACTTCTTTAATTCGCAGTTTTTGCCCTTTCAAAAATGGCAAAATCTAGTTTAAATGCAGTTATTTTTTAGAAGTATTCTGGTTATTTTCAGCTATTATGAAAATTTTTTTAGGGATGACAAGGGGGAGGTAGAATAGTCTTATCTGCTCAAACAGAACAGGAATAAAGAGGAAATGGACCTAGACCACCCGCACCTGTTCTTGGCTACAGGTAGTCCCCTACCCTTTCCTTGTAAGTGAGCCAATCCCAATTGAAGTTCCTAATTGAAATAAAATATGTGAACGACGGGAAGTGTATTTCGAATCAGACTGGACTTTTTTTCAAATGTACCCCTGTAAAGACTCTTGCTTTTAAAGGTGAAAAATGTAGTGGTGGGAAACACAGTAAAGACCGAATAACCTTACTTGTAGGAGCAAACATGAACGGCACTGAGAAATTACCATTACTGATGATTGGAAAATCAAGAAATCCAAGGTGTTTTAAATCAAATCAAAGCCTATAAAATACCATTCTAACACAAAAGCATGGATGACGGCGAATATTTTTGAAGAATGGCTACTAGATCTCAATTGCACATACCAAAGAAAAAACAGAAAAATCATCCTGTTTATTGATAACTGCAATGCTCATAAATCGATATCCACTACGGAAAATATCACGGTTGTTTTTTTCCCGCCGAACATAACATCAGCGGTGCTACCAATGGATCAAGGCATCATTAAAAATCTGAAGCATTTCTACAGATGTCTAGTCGTTCAACACCTCCTTACTGAATCTTCCCATTACTCTCCTCGATGCTTCAAGAATGTGTTTAAATGCATGGTCCAAAGTCAGCCAAAAAACAACAGCAAATTGTTTTCGGAAGGCAGGATTCATCAGGAACACTGTCCCCAGCGATCTTTTCGATGAAGAAAATTTACCTCCCCCAGTTGCATGGGAAGACAATATTCCTTTCGATGATTACGTCAGTATGGATGAAAACATAGACATTTGTGGAGAGTTATCGGATACAGATATTCTATCTGAAGTTCTAAACAATAAGAATATTACAACAGAAGACGAAGAAGATATTGATGATGAGGTAGAACAGAGGCAAATTCCAACTTCAAGTGAGGCAGTCGTTCATTTATTAGAATATCGACGCTATGCAGAAGGACAATCTGACGTAAGTGAAGCTGTGTTTAGAGGTATAAATATTCTTGAAGATTTTTTTAGAAAAAATCAAGTAAGCTCAAAGCAATCTGATATAGCTAAATATTTTAAAAAATTGTAGCGTTTTAATTTAAAATTAATAAACAATCTTTGTTTCGCAATTTCTAGTACGATTGATTATTTTAAGACATAAAAATAACATTTTTTGGATAATTCGAAGTTTTGCAGAGGCCCCTTGCCCTTCGAATTATCCAAGTTCGACAGTATATACATATATATACATATATATACACACACACACATATATATATATATATGTGTGTGTGTGTGTGTGTTTAAACAGAATTCAATAATAGTGCACAAACAACAATGAACTATTTCCCTTCATGAGGCAAAAGCTAAGTAGGAAAATAATTTATTATTGAAAATTTATAAGAAATATCAATTTTTGGGAGATATAGCAGTTTTTTTCGTTTTATTTTATATTTTTGACAATATAGAACTTTTGCGTAGTGGTAATTTACAAGTGTTTTAATAAGGATAAATTTTAATTTTTTTTTTTTTTTTAATTTTTTTTTTTCTTCATAAATCCTTTTTTACAGACTCATAAGAGTACAAAAAGAAAATTTTTCTAATTTACGATGTATGCATTAAAACAACGTATAGAAAGCTACCTTCTCTTAACATTTAATAAAACATGCCACGTGTTCAAAACTAATCATACGACTAATTATGCACTTTATATAGGAAGTCATTAACTTTAATTTTGAAAGATAAAGCTGGTAAAAGATAAAATAAATATTGGTAAAAGTTAAAATAAATAAGTAAAATAAAGTAAAGAAAAAATTGTAACAAATATCATAATCAGTTACTTACATGGTGTTTAAAAATTCCATACTGTTGCCCTCAATATACCTGCAAATGGATTTAAAAGATATTCAAGTTTTTTTTTTTATCTTATCCAAGTTTTTATAAGGTGCAATTATAAAAATAGCAAAAAAATTTATAATCAAAGGGTAATTTAAATAAATGTGACTAAATAATTAATTTTTTTAAATACAGCGAAACCACCGGGAAAGACCACCTCTGTGTAGAGACCTCTTCTATTTATGACCACTTTTGGAAGGCACAGAATTTTTTCTACAGACTTTACAATAAAGAAAACCTTTAAGCGAGACCATCAAAAACCTACCTCAAACCTCTGTAGAAAGATCAAAGAGGGGAACAGGAAAAAAACTATAAAAAAAAAAAAAAAAAAATCTTAACAAAACAAATAAGTAGATTTAAATGTATTCAAATTATTTGTAAGTGACTCTTATTTAGAGCGATCTACAACCTCATGTTGCAGTAATAGTGCTCTAAAGACGATGCTATTAATTATTTATTTTTAGAGCTGAGACTTAAATTTAAAAAAAAAAAATAATAATTTTCTAAAAGACTAAGAATCTCAAACAAACAAACCTCTTTGTTTGTTTGAGATAACTAATTTTTATGATATAAAATTAAATGCAAACTCAAACAAAGAATTCAATCGCTTAGTTATTTAAAATAGTTCCATTATTCATAATTAGTAAATTTATTTTTACACAATAAAGGTGATTCTTATTAAAGCTAAATTTTATTCATCTATCCAGTTTTCATTACACTCACATAAATGGGATTTCCGTATCAAGAAAATAACACTGAATAAAATTAAAATCTCTTGCAGAAATTCATAATATTTTCTCAATCATACCCAATAGAGGTAAGAACGACCATTAATAATCATTTTACAAAGAGTGTTCACACAAGAGTGAGAGAGGTTTCACTGTATAATCAAATAATAATGCTGAGAACAAAGATGGGACTCAATTTTAGTTTTCAATAAGTGTACTATTTTTCCTTTCATTCTTTTTTTTTAATATTTTAATACATGCTATCATATTTAAAACTAGAAAGACTGAAACTTAGTATATACCTACCTATATTGCCCAAAAGCAGTCAAAATGACTGGATTGTAAAAGAATAAATAATGAGATTTATTTAAAATTAATTTTTAATATTTTTTACATTACTTACAGTTATATAACAAGTCATTAGTAAATATTAACAATAAAAAAATATATGTTGTACCAAATTCTGAGAAATTGTGTCATTATATACATCATTGTTTTTCTAATTGAAATTAAAAGCAGTCAAAATGACTTCCATAGGCAATCTAGTGTTAATTATTTTCAAAAAATAGGGAGAAATAATTCTTATGAACAAAAAGGTGAGTGTAACTTTTTTTTCTTTAATTCTTGGAGTTAGTCCATTATTCAATTTAAGTATTATATATTACACATAAAAAATTTGTTAAAAAAAAACTGTGTTCAAAAATATATTTTACATTCTAAAAATTGAATTGATAAATCATTTTAAATAGTTAACCATAAAATAAAACATCATAAGGTTAACTAAGGTTAAACATAATAAGATAAGGTAAAATGTTTTTTAAGATATAAATGAACGTCATATCCACACCTAATTTAAATAAAGCATTGTATTTTGAATAAGACTTATACTTTCTTAAAATTTGATTAATTGTATTTATTTACCTTTTAAAAATTGCAATGTTGATTAGAAAGCTACATTTTGCTATTAGAAAATTATATTTTGACATTTAAACTAAGCCTTTTCCTATTGAAAACAAATAGGTTGGTGAAAAGAATTATTATAAGATAATAATTATAGTACAATTACATGAAGGTTACTTATAAATTTGTGCTTTGAATTGAGGCCTCTTTTTAAATATTTTTATTTACTTTACAATTTTTATTATCTTAACGATTGTAATGTTAAGCTGTTTTAAACATGAAAAAATATGTTTGTCCAGTTATAAGTCTTAAACAGTTACATTATTGAAAGATACACTGTCATAAGATTATTACCCATAACACTTTGAGATATTTTTTGACAGGTACTTAAATTTTAATAAATAAAATAATGTACTTAAATTTAGGTAGCATTGTCTTTAATTTTCAGCGTCGACTTTTGTTTCCTAAATTTTGTATACTTTATTATTAAGTGGTACATCATTAAACTAGAAATACGACGTAAAATCTTAATAAAATAAAATATACTAAAACATAAATGTGTGTTTGCAGAACAGTACTTCATCAGGGGACACACTGCCTGCAAACACACAGGAGCCTTTCTGTTATTAGTGGATTTAACCAAAACTAACAGTGTCCCGAGGCCCCTTAATGAAAAGACAAGAAAAAAACTATTACCACAATTTAAAATCACTATAAATTTTAAAAAAGAATCACACCTGAACAGTACAAATTTTAAATCAACAATTGAATGAAACGCCTTCTTAAAGCACAATATAAATAATCAAAGCAAAAGCTTTAATGAAGCAAAGGTTCACTGTGTTTATTTGCCTCCTAGTTATCATTATTGATTAAGTAAATTGTAATGAATTTGTAAGTGGTACATCATTATTAATGTTAAAACTAATTTCGATAAATGAACCAATAATCAGATTGATTAAATTTTAACAAAAGCATTTTAAATAGGAAAAAATGAATTTCGGCACTTAATATAAACATTGTCTTTAAAAAAATTTTAATTCATGAAATTATTTTAATAAATCATTTCAAACATGAAGAATTAAATTTGTGCTTCAAATTAAGCATTTTCATTTTAAAAACAGTTGTTTATGATAGCTACAATCATCAATATTATCTCAGTACCGTAAAAAATAGTGAATGTTAAATTAATTTTAAACAAATTTAAGACATTGTATTTTAGTATTGTTTATTTTTATATACATAGTGCATTATAAACAATTACAAACATTTCAGTCTTATGGCTTTGCACCAATAACAATCCAATCTTCTTTCAATAATAATGTAACTTTTTTGCTTCGAAAGGGAAAAAGCTTTAGTTTTAATTACCAAATTTAATGTTTCCAGCTTTAAAATGGCTGACCAATATAATTTTTAAGAAGCAAGGTAAACAAATTGATCAAATAAATGGATGACAAGTCTTAATTCAAAATGCAAGGCTTTTTTTTTTTTAGTTACAAATTTAAATGGCAATCATTTTGTCTTAAAAAAAAGCAATGTTTTGGAAATGATTGATGTAATTAATTGAAATTCTTTTAAATTAAATGACAGTATATCTTATAACATTAAAATATACAATATTTCTCAATTAGAATTATTTAAACTCATAGTATATTTTAAAACATTCTAGCATTGTAGTGCAGTTTATACATGAGCATGCAAAACAATTATAACGTTTTTAAGTAAAATAATAAGGAAAATAAATAATTTTAAAAATGTTTTTCTTAATAAGCATTCATTTCAGAAATTTCTAAAAATTTTTAATTCAGAAGCATTTGAAATTACTTACCCGAAATAAACGTTCTTCCTTGACGAGAATTTTTCCGGGAATCTCACTCCTTTTTAGACCTTGGCAACTACTCAGACTGAATAACGCCAGTTCATAAATGGACCACACATTTGAATGTCTTCCATTTGGGTATATCTTTAAAACCCCGTTTAGGAGGAGGGGTCTCCTTCTAAGGGGTTTTTCTTTTTTGAACACTATTTTACATTCTTTCCAACATTAAACTCGTAATTTAAAATTTTTTAAATATTTTCCTTTTTGATGTGTAATTAGTAAATTCATTAGAATAAATTCGTAAGTTCGCCACCAAATTGTTAGGGGAAAATTTTGCTAGCCGCTTTCGAGAAATATTAATAGCCTTTTCTCACTTTTATTAAATACCTAAAATATTTATCTTTTCGCAATGAAAGGTATATATATATATATTTCAGATACACCTCTTGTTTCTAACGCAAATATTTATTAAATTTTTAATAAAAACCAACAATAAGTAAAAGCTTACTTGCTCAGAATTATTTTTGGCATCAAAGAAGAGTAATTGGTTTATTCATATTTATAAAAAAGAAAAGTGTAAGGTGCATAACAAGTTCAAGGTGAGATTATAATGTCCAGCATGTAGCAATTTAATTACCAATTCTAAAAAAAAAAAATTTCCCGCTCAAACTAAAAGAATTTATTTAATAATTATTTTAATAATTGAAAAACTAATCATCATCATTCGTTAATTATAAGGGATTTTAAACAGAGAAAATATAAAATATTTTATGAATAAGTTAATTACGTTAGAGGAAAGGGGGCTAGTATGGACATTTTATACAAATTTGTCAAAAGCGCTTATTAAATATTTTTAAGTCATGGAGCATTTTTTAAAACATGACTTGGTCGCATTACTACATTCTGGTTGATATCTGGAGATAAAAAGGTATCAAGTTTTTTTTTTTCCTTTCTCCAAAAAAAAATTTTTTTTAATGTTGTTTTTGCACTCACTATCCCCACTACACAGGGCTAGAGTGGATAATCTTGGTATCTTGTTAAGTAAGCATTTATTTTAATTCAGATAGGTATATCTAAAAACAAAATGAAATTATTTATAATACAAGCCATATTAGGGAATAAGTATAGACATATATAACTCAAAATACTAATTCGTAAGAGAACTTTTCACTATACTAAGAAAGAAATTTTGAATGCACATCAATACGTTTGAAAATCATTATTTAATTTGGTTGATTTGCTAAATATTTTAAATTAATTTAACTTCTTTTAAAAAATTTAAGTGTCAACTTTAAATGTATATTGAGACACACAGTCCTGGTAGTTCTGCATATCGCCGGAGATTGAAGCATGATAGCTATTGTTTTTTTTTAAATTAAAGATTTTTTTTTTTTTTTAGTAAAGATAAAAGGTCCATGATTAAAATAACGATATTCATAGCTAAATTTAAAGATTGAACATCATAGTCTTGAAATGTATAAACAACTCTATCATCATAATGCCCCCATTTTTAATTCCTAAAAAGCGAAGAAACCTGACAACCACTTAGTTGTTAACTATGTATTATTAAGTATTTGTAATTATTGATTTCCTGTTATCAAGTTTTTGATGGAACTAATCCGCATATGCATGGAGAGGAAAATCACAAAAACCTCCCTCGTTTTCCAGAAAAATAAAATTAAAAATTTCCCTTGGCCAGAGGATCCTCCTTGTCTTGTTCCTAGTCTTCAAATAAGGCAGGGCCGTTTTCTGAGAATCAGCAATAGAACCTTGTTAGCACATCTGGTTATTTGAAACGAAGAGTCTGGACATCATTTACAAACTGTTTTAAAAATTATTATTATTATTATTTTTTTTTTTTTTTTGGCTTGTCTTATTTGGCTAAATTTTCTGCCATAGCACTAGTTTATATATTTTTTTTAAATATTACTGATATATTATTCACCAGTGCATGCAAATTTCGTAATGCAAAATATATAACTTGATAAAAAAATTAAGAATTAACCTCATTTAATTTTAAAATAGTTTTTTAAAGATATTATTATTATTTAGCGAGATATGTCATTCTTTCTCTTTTTTTCCATTCTTAAACACCATTTAATTCAATCCATCAACCAGAATTATCTTGTTAAAAATACGTCATTCGCTCACCATTAACAGTTGAGCAAAAAATAGATAAAGAAACAATAAATAAATAAAACGTCATAACAAATGTCCCAATAGATTGAAATGCAAATTTTTCTGGAAGCGACTGCCTTTATATATCTACTGAAGTAAATGAAAAAAAAAAAAAAAACTTCCTTTTCAAGCAATATATCCTTGCAATATTAACAACTTTCAGTACAGCTGCAAAATTGTTAATGTTTTGTAACATTTTAATTATTTAAAGACAGTTAGAACAAACTTTTTCCTAGTTAATGATTATATCTATTATCTAAATCATGGAGTAGTTTCTCGGTCTGACCCTGTCATATGCAACGACTAACAGATTTTAAATTACATTCAAAAACAATGGCTCCTCATAGTAACGCTATGCATTTCATAAGACGTGCAGTTATCAAACGTTTAGAATAGTTTTGTAGAGGGGAGTAAGGGAACAGAGTTTAGAAATTTCAAAATTATTGATTAATTTTCTTGATAATTGTTGGAATTTTTTAGTCTTTTACTTGTCTCCTTATTTTTCCCCCCATTAATTGAAACGTTTTAATAATAGCTTCCATTTCTGTACATTATTAGGGATTTGCCATACATCGTCGCAATCACATTGTCAGTCTCCTTACATTATTATTATCTCCCTTCTCTATTAATTATAATATTTTTTGAGAAAAATTGGTTGATAATAAATTATAACTCTATGCTTTTCCGTTATTCAAAATGTGCATAAAGTAAAGCTTAGTACAACAATCTTTTGGAAATTAATTTTGATAATTTGATTGTATTAAGTTATTCTCTGCACGTTTTCTAATTAGCCTGGAGACATATAAGAAAATTGTATGAAGAAAAAATCGAGTGGAAAATATATTTTTAAGCATGTGCCCCAAATTTTCTTTAAAACTTAAGTTTAAACGTAGATAGGGCTTTGATTAGGAAACCAGTTCAAATGATTTTCAAAAAAAATAATTTGTATGCCATTTAAGTAATTGAATTATTCGTATAATTTAAAAATTTTCAAAATTACATTTAAAGACTAACACATTAAAACTAAACACATTAAAACTAAAAGGTGCTTAATAGATACTGCAAGCTTTTACAAAACATCTTATAACAAGGTTAAATGAAAAATACTTTGAAAACGAATAATAAAGATTATGGGGACGAATTTTATTGCAAAGTATTATTACTATTTTTAATTGGGAATAGAACAATTATGCAATGAAAACTAAGATATCGTAAAAAATCGAAATGATATCCCTCATACCGCATTTTCTTCCACTAATCATTATTAATGTCACAGTAATAGATTTTTGAGTGGAGCAACGCAACTTCTCCGTTTTTTTAAGGGGTTCTGAGTGGTAAACTGAATGGAAAGGTTGGACCTTAGTTATACTAATAGATAAATTCTAACTGTTAATTAAGCTGCGGAATCAAATACGAAAAACATACTTTGAATAATCATACATGTTTTGTGACTGGTTTTGTATTTTTAACTATAAAAGTTTTTCAAAAATATTTGCTTTTATTCTGAGGAATCACTTTTGTGTTTAATTTTGCATAAAAATGAATAGTCTGTATGAAATATACGCATATTCTTAAGGGAGCTTCTTAGAATAAAAAATATAGTCATTAAAAGACAGAATCATCGCTCTAAATTATTAAATTTGATTTGTTTTTCAGAGTGCTTCATTTCGCTACATCTTTTCTTATTTTATAAACTGTAAATAAAACTGAATATTATCAAGACCTGCATTTTAAATCTTTAAGGCCTTCACATAAAGTGCTCTCCTTTTTTGTCCACAAGGACATTCTGCGGTCTTCGGATAGCGCCATCGCCTTCATTAACTTAAAATAAAATTATAGTAAAAACTATTTCTGCATCACCTGGCCATAAGTTCTTACATTTTACTTGAGGTATTTAATTTATCATTATTTGAGGAGAGAATTGTAAGAGATACATAGTTAGATAATGATTTAAAAATAAGTATCATAGATTTAGTTTTTTTTTCTTTCTTTCCTTTTAGTTTAAAGAAATGAGTTGTAAAACTAGAATACTGTCATTTCAGTTTATATGTACATAATTATTAGGTATAATTTACTTTTAACCGTAAAGATGTAATATTGTCAAGTAATTTTTTGACATTTTTATTTGATTAGAAGAATTATAAAGCTATTAAAATTCTCTCAATTCATTTTTCAGCGAAATAAGATTTTTTTTTTCGTGATTTGAAAGTATATTAATTTTCTTAAGTGTTCATTCATGATCTTTTTTATATCAAAATTTTTTTCATCTGCCGCACAAAAGTTCTAACAATAAATTTAAGAACGTGGTTAGTTCATGGTAGATGAAACCCAGCAACTATTTTTAAGAAAATGTGTTTGGTTGGTTGCAATCCTTTTTAGAAAGGATGGTCAAAAGAATATAAATTGTAGCTTTTACTATATTTTATCAATTTTTCAAATTTATTATTGCATCAATATTTCCTATATGGTTATCAAGAAGTGTTCTGTATTGTATATCATTATTTTCTCAGTTACGCAGTATGTCCTCTTACAGCTCTCAATCAATTCACTTTATGTAAAGTAGAAGAGATTTGGTTCTAACCAGTTTCATTCGAAACAGATACCGGAAATTCTTTCCCTATTGTAAGGAGAACGAGGTTCGAACGAAACAAATTCCGTTGTTTTCAAATTTTGTTTATAGAACAAGCGTATAAACGATAAAAGAAATTAATTCATATTTTAAAGATATTATTTTATTGATCATTAATTTTTATACATTGGATGATTGTTACTAAATTAAAATTATTTTTTTCTTACTCTCAGTTGTCAAAAGCATAAAAATTAAAAATAATAAAGTAAACAGCACATTGGAGTAGGGAGCGTGGCAGTGTTATAACCATCAATCCCGTGATATTTAAAATAATTTTAGATGAAACCTTTTGATACTTTAGTTTTCGTAAAACTAAGGTTTTATATAATGATATAAAATGTCCTATATTACCGAGAGAAATTTTAATAAATAAAATTAATATGTTGCAAGCTTAATAACAGTAAAATAACTACAATCTTAAAAATAATGAAAAAAAATTTTCACAAAATTAATAAAATATATTTAAAAAAATTTAAACAATGAATGAAGTAAAAACATGTTTAATTTTTCACAACGAAAGAATAAGAGATACATATAATGTCAGAAAAATCAGTGGAATATAAAATTTTAAAATTGCCATTAAATAAAATGTGTATCTGCTGCAACCGCAATGAGGCATCAAGTTAAGCAACATTTTATATTTAATTCCAATCAAGCATCGAGCAATTTATAATTTCTACTATGATATGGCTTAATTCGGCACTTTATCACAGTTTAAACAAATTTCAAACAGTATTTTTAAATTTGAAGAACGGATGTTTCTTAATCAAATGTTAGGACAGGCGGGAGCCATCGAGTTACCCAAGAGGAAATTAATTATATGCTACTAACAAACGTTATAATTTTAATTAGAAATAGAACACTTTTGAGCCTAAGACGTTGAATAATTATTGCTTAATTATTTGAAATGTTTACCATTTTTTGCAATAAAATTTAAAACAAAATGTTTATTTCGATGATAATTAGCATATAAATTCTCATTAGCATATTATACTCGATAAAATTGTTTTAATTCAGACATGTTTGTAGATATAAATATTATTATTTTTTTTTCCGGAGCCAATAGTTAATTGTATGTTTTAGAGGGTAAAAAAGAAATAGGTCACAACTCGTTAGTTTTAGTACATTACGAACAACATTTAAAAGAAAAACTTTCAAAATTATATTTAGTTCCTCTTTAACGAGTCAAATTGCCTCTGATTAACGTAATTGTTAATTAAATCATATATATATCTATATATATGTAATGCTAAAAGAATTATATTTTAAATCTAATCCATAAATAGCGCTTGTATCTAACGCACAAACGTTTAAAACCTTTCCCACAAGAAAGTAATAATATTGAATCTAATTATCTAAAAAAATGTGATGATATGGCTTTAGTAGCTTGGGAAATTGATCAGTCCCACGCTACTGAGACCTATTAATATTTAAATATATTGTCCAGAAAGATATCAAAACCCTTTTTCCAAGGTCAATTGTGCTATTCCCTATCTATCCACCAGCATGTAAGCTTGTCATTCTGGGGCTGCTCTGGCCCTTACTTTAATAAAATTATATTATGATTCTTGCATTTTCCTGTATCTTTTTAAGAAGCACCGGCCACACTACGAAATTACAATGTTTATGCTTTCAAAGCGTAACAGATAAGTCGGCAGTGATAGTTTCCTGTTGCGAAAAATTATTATTAAAAACTGAAAATGATATTTAACTAAACAACATCTTTTAATGATGGATTTTCTCTTCTAAAGTGATTCATAACCTTCGATTAGAAATTCGATTGCGTGGGTGTGTTAAAGAGAAATGAGGAGGACAGTTATTTCTCTCTTTATTTTGTCTACTCGCTTTGATCGCCGATTAGAATTTTATTTTTATGACTTTGGAATTAAGAAACAGAAAAATTAAACGAACAATGTTGGATTCTGAAGAAAAACAGGTGGATGTTCCAGCTTGCGTTAGTATTTCTCCGTGTGAGGATAAAAAGAATTTCCCTTCCTGGATTAAGTATTTCAATAAAAAATGTGAAATCTTACATTTGGAAGAAAACTGGAAAATAAATAACATATCTGAATACCTGAAAAAAGATTTATTTACATTCTACATAAATGAATGCATAGAAATTGAGAAATGGACCGAACTCGAGCAAAACTACAAGAAAAATTTTCTCTCTCTAGAGAAGATAAGTATGAACTTTTTCTATCTATGAAGCCATCTTCAAAAAAGACATTTTCTGAATATGCTACGGAAAAGTGGAAAGCGTCGGAAGATCTAAACATAGATAAGGAGTTGTTGCTAGAAACCATCAAAGCTGACGTACCAGAGAAATTTGGTAATTTTTTGAGTATTGCATCTCCATCTACTGTTGAAGAACTCATTAAGTTGTGCTCAAAATTAGAAAAAAATGAAAAGAGTGCCTTCAATAGACCTACTCCCCAACGACAAAACTCGAATGATAATCCAAGATACTATGAGCAGCAAAGACAATGGATTCCCCAAAATCGGCACAGAATGGAGCAGCCAAGACAGTGGATTACCCAACATCGGTACAGAACGGAGCAGCCAAGATCAGTGAATTCCCCAACATCGGTACAGAACGGAGCAGCCAAGATCAGTGAATTCTCTTAATCGCTATGGAGTACCTCAACGTGATACCCAGCCTCCGCAGCCTAGCAATAACAACAGCTGACCATCAAATGACTATTTATGTGTAACATCGCGAGAGAACAATAAGAATTTACTAACTATATTGGACACAGGATCCAACATCACTATAATTCCGAAACATTTTATAGAACAAACAAAAAAACATTTGAACTCTACTAAAATTTCAATTTCTCAATTTCAAGGAAATATCAAGGGAAACCTCCAAAAGGTAAGTGTTAAAATAGGAAACATTAGAAAAATAATAACATGCACATTTATAGACACCCCTCTTAATTTTGCTATACTTGGTCTTAATGAAATATCATTATTTAAGTTACATATTAATTTTAAAAATTTTAGAGTTTTTCAAAAATTTAAAGATATTACATATTATGATAACTTTTCTCAGTCTAATAATTGTTATAGTGATAAAAATAAATGTCATACGAATATATTTTACAACAATAAACATAAAAATGATCTTAAAAATGTGAATTGTAATGTAAATGATTGTTTTAATAATAGATATATAGAAACTAATAATTTTTATGATGAAAGAAATTTCAATAGTTTAAATATTCATGAGCATAGGCTCAACCCACCCTCAGAATTTCAGGAGAAAATACCTGTAACTTCTGAAGAGGATAGGGTAAAGTTAAATGATCTTTTATCTAGTTATGATCATGTATTTTCCAAGAATAATTTTGATATTGGCAAGTTAAAACTTCAACCTGTTAAAGTAAAGTTAACTTCTGAACTGCCTATTTCATTGCGTCCATATAGAGCATCTGTTAAAGATAATGCTGAAATTAAAAATCAAATTGATAATTTATTAAAAGCTAACATAATTAAACCCTCCTATAGTCCATACTCCTCCCACGTTACTCTTGTTTACAAAAAAGATGAAGGTAATAAAACCAGATTGTGTGTAGATTTCAGAAAGCTTAATCAGATAACCAAAACTGACTCTGAACCCGTACCTAGAATTGATGATTTAATTGATAAATTGTCTAATGCTAAATATTTTTCAACTATTGATTTAAAATGTGGTTACTGGAATAAAGCATATTATTTTCTACAAAGATCTATTTTTATGTAAATTTTTATGCTATTGAAATATTTTAAATATTTGGAAAAGTAAGCACTTTAAATTAGATTACTTGTATTATTTGTATTACCTGTATTATTTTATTTGTATTGATTTTTTAGTGTATTTCATATGTTGTGAATAATTCTACACAATATTTGTGAAAATACATAATCATTAATGGAATCATAAGTAAAAACCATTTAAATGATGAGTGAATTTAAATGATTATGAATAATAATTGTTTCGAAGATGAAACAATGATGATAAAGAACACAATTTATTCTTCTTCCGTGGATGAATAACTTAATAAATTTAGGCCTGAACAATGGATCCAGTTTATTTCAAGAAAAGAACTTTTCACAACTTGTGAAATTTTGGTTTGATATGTCTTTATTTTAGATATTTTATGGTATTTTTATTTTAGATATATTAGATTTGTTTTGATAGTTTTATTCTTTTCAACAGGAAAAGGGAATGTGTACATAATCATTATTAATTATTATAAAGTTATTAATTATTATTATTATTCAAAGTTATGTAAAAATATTTAGTTACTTTTGTATAAACGTTATTGTTGTAATACTTTATTTATAAATGTATAATATTGGACAATATACCAAATTTTAATTGAAATCGCGTAAATGGGGAAGTTCTGACCAATAGGCTAGCATATTGATCAGACCTTTTCTTCAGAGGGGGGGAATATTATGTAATGCTAAAAGAATTATATTTTAAATCTAATCCATAAATAGCGCTTGTATCTAACGCACAAACGTTTAAAACCTTTCCCACAAGAAAGTAATAATATTGAATCTAATTATCTCAAAAAATGTGATGATATGGCTTTAGTAGCTTGGGAAATTGATCAGTCCCACGCTACTGAGACCTATTAATATTTAAATATATTGTCCAGAAAGATATAAAAACCCTTTTTCCAAGGTCAATTGTGCTATTCTCTATCTATCCACCAGCATGTAAGCTTGGCATTCTGGGGCTCTGGCCCTTACTTTAATAAAATTATATTATGATTCTTGCATTTTCCTGTATCTTTTTAAGAAGCACTGGCCACACTACAAAATTACAATGTTTATGCTTTCAAAGCGTAACAGATATATATATATATATATATGTTATTGGGATATGAAGTTTAAAGAAATAATTTTGATTCGAAATTTATCGGGCTTATGGAAAGAGAAATGCTTAAGCAAAATAAAATAATACGTAGTCTATAATTATTAAAAAAATGCGCATGAGATGAGAAGTGCACTATGAGAAACCGGTTCGGCCATGATAAAAAGCAAATGAGGTATAGCAATTCTTAGTAATTCACCAAAAAACATGGTGTTTTATTTTTAATCCTAATTTGAAACAATTATAAATTTGCATTGTTTAAATAACTAGTTTAACACCAATTTTGAAAATCATTTTTTATACAAGAAAAAAAAAGAGCGTTTAGCATTTTATTGTAGCTCAAAAACATAGTTTTTCAATTAAGTTTACATAAGAGGTGGCATTTGGCGCTTTCTCTAAGAGCCCTATCTGCAAACTTCAGAGTTAGGAATAGCAATCTTAATAGAAGACTTTTCAACAGTGAATAGGGAGTAAACTAGTTGATGTTAACTGTCAATCTTGTGTTCCTCCCCTCCCCACTGAACACCAACAACCGCGAAAGTACCTTCCCAACCCTATATACACCTGGAGAGTCACAATCATAGAGTTGAAATAGTTTACAGCCTGTATTCCGGTATTTCAACTCTATGGTCACAATAGAACATCGAGTCGAAGTTTGCATGTAGATGTTTTTTCGTGACGCTTCGGAAAGGGTTTAATTTAAAATTGAAAATAAATCTTACCACTAAATACTGATATTATTAAGTCTAATATTGATTCTTTACCCTTTGAAAACACTAAATTAAACGACAGTTTTCATTAATTATCAGAACAAATGATGCAAAACGTTTTCATTCTTGTGAAAAGATTATCTACTAAAGTAAAAATATACATCTCTCTATATAACATAATGGTGAAAAATAATTCACATTAATGTTGATGCATTTTCTTTGGGTAAAAAAATCACGTGATGATCCTTAGTTACTAGTTAAAAGAGAAGAAGCAAATCTCTTATGTTATCATCAGCGTTAAATTAGTATATGTGAGAAAAGTATTTTTTATGCGAAAAATATTTTTTTATGCCTTATTTAACAGTATTTACCAGCAAAATATTCCTTTATTCTTTATATATCATTCCATCGTTGTAATTAATATTCTCTGTAATTTTTACTTTTTTGATTTTGATAATAACTCTAAATTGAAGGCTTAAAACTAAGCGTGGTCTTTTAAAACGTAATACTATGATGCTCTTATACAACATTTCATCAGAAGCATTTTCAAAACTGTATGTAAGTTTTTAATCAATTGAGAATTATTAAACAGTAATTTTTAATAAGTTACATTTATTCTAAAAATGAGCATTATGCAAAAATCAGTCAACATGTATGCACAGTCAACATAAACATTTATAATAACGCATCAAATCTGAGTTAATAAAATACAATATTTCAGCATTTTTTAGATGACTAACTTTTAATTTTGGTCCATCTCTTTATCTTTAAAAAATTAGAACACTCGGGTGCAGCGATCGTGGATAAATGTGAGCAAAGTGAGCTGAGGGCGATGTCTTTAACTATTTTTTATTATTTTCAATTCTGTATTTGATTTTCTATAAATGTATCTTATTTATTAAGAAAATTATCTTTTTTTTAATGTCTTTTTTGAAAAATTTATGATATTTTAACACACAAACCTATTTTTTAACACAAAATGTAACTAAAGTTTGCTTTTCACTCTAAAATATTAAATGAATTCTGCAAAATATTCAAAAAATATGTGTTCAGTTATGGCATTCGAACTAGCGCGATTATGTATATGCTTCAAAAATTGATAATATAAATATATATTTGAATTTGCTTTCTATTTCTAACGAGATTTATGTGATTAATTTATTATGCTATTTAATTTAAATAAATATAGCTATTTATGAAAATTCCTTAAATAACTAATATATAAATCCTTAAAAATTAAGATTTTTCATCTTATTATTTAAGGATTTATATATTAGTTGCAAGGGCAAAGAATACATATTTGCCTTTGCTTTTTACATATTTAAAATAGACATTTATTCCTTTAAATTTTTAATCATGTTTCCTTTGAATTTATGACACAGAAAGTACTTGATTTGAAAAACTAGTTAGTAGGACTAATTTGGTAAATAGTTTTAGGTGAGTGTCTGCCACCCCCAGAAAATAAATATTCAATGCGCTAGTTATCCTCTCCTGAGAACAAAAAAAAATTGGAAATTAGAAACAGTTAACATATTAATTTAAATAGGTACAGTGGTAACGTAGCGGCCCAAACGTTAACAAAATTTTTTGCTTATGATTAAAAAACAATATTAACATGGAATTTTTAAAAAAAAAATAAATCTATAGTTACATTTATTATCATATTTGTAATAAATATATTAATTTATTATATATATATATATATATATATTAATATATATATATATATATATATATATTAATATATATATATATATTAATATATATATATATATATATATATTAATATATATATATATATATATATTAATATATATATATTAATATATATATATATATATTAATATATATATATATATATTAATATATATATATATATATATATATATATATATATATATAAATATATATATATATATATATATATATATATATATATATATATATATATATATATATATATATATATATATATATATATATATATATATATATTAATGTTTTTGAAATTTTATATTATTACTTTTATTATTTTTGTTCCTAATATTTATTTTTCTTTGCTATTCTTTATTGCTTTTAAATTATTGTACCCTGCTTTTGAATGATTGATAAATTATTGTAATTTAGATAAAGTAAAATTTAATAGATAAGCGTGTAATAATAATACTTAAAATAAAATTACTTAAGAATTATCATTATTAATTAAACAATTTTTTTAATCCAATTAACCAACTACTATCAATGAGAATTGCACTACAAGAGTAAGTTCTTGTCTAGGTTGAATCCCTGATCGAAGAGAAAAATGCGTAAATTGCATCTACATTTTCAGAAGCTGTTTTTACCAAATGGGTGACTATTCTAAAGAAGTACTTCTATAAAAATTCCCGATTGTCATTCTAAAGTAAATTAAATTGCCCCCTCTTTTGCAAAATGTTTGGTTAGAGCTTAGAGAGTTGTTTTGATTTTATTGCTTCTGCGCCATCTGTTCAATGTTTTTTTTTTTTCTAACTTAAATAGAATGTAAGGAAAGGTCTCTATCAACAGTAAAGCTAAAATACTTTTTGTACAGACTGATTTCAATACTAGAAAATAATATGTAGACATTTTTGACTGTTTTCAAACTAGCAACAAAATTATGAGTTGCTTTTAAGCAACAGTTTACACCCGGAATATGTCACAAAAATTTACAATCGACAAGCAGTAAGAGCTGCTTATTTTTATGTATAGCTTTCTTTCACGCGGCAATATAAGATACATGCATAGACGCCAGTGCAGAAGTTATGGCACTTTTCAAAACTTATGATGGTAGCGGAATAACAACTAAAATAATTTAAATTTGTTTAATTTTGCCAGCACATGAAAACTTTATTGCTTGTGCAGCAGGTCTTATATTTATTTGATTGATTACATATATGACGGTAGTCAAAATCATTGTAAACTAAATTTATTAAACCAAAATTAATATTGAGAATTGTAAGACTTACGACAATCCTAAATATTAAAAACTATAATCTTTCATTTAAATGGGAGAAATTGGCAAATATATATTTTGCATCCAAAGTTTATACAATTTAAAACATTATTTTAATTATCAAGGAACATTTTTAAATTTGCTAAAAAGTTTCTTTTTATGCACTATATTTTAGTCTTCAGTACAATAAATATTTAATAATATATTAATAATAAAAAAATGCTCATGTTAAAAAAAAGAAACAAAATATATAGTTCCGCCATCTACCTGTAGTGTTGTTAACTAAAAAAGTGTTAAGTATTATTATTTATTTATTTCATTATTTCTTTTACCTAGAAAGGAGAGGTCATGACTTGAAAAATTTGCATTGGAATGAAATTCAATAATAAAACGCAATTGTCAGGTAATTTTAAGAAAAAGCCAGTTCGATAATTTAAGTATACTTTACAGATAAGTTGAATCTGAAAATCATTAACGATAAAAAGGAATGGTGGTTGGAAGCCTGCGTAGCAACGGTGCTCTTGGAGTTCTATACAGGCTAAAGAGACTTTTTTTAAATTACAAATAGAATATAAATTTAAATAATTTTACTTTTATTTATTTTATTATGTAATTTCAATAATTCAATTTTCAATAAGTTAATAATTGTTAAATTAATATATTTAACCCGAGCTTTAAATAGTTACAAAAAAAAAGAAAAGGATTTTTATTAATTTAATCGAAATAATAAGTATAATGTAAAATTTGGAAATAAAAAATTAGTAATAACCTTTCAAAATTAACAGCAAATAAATATTAACAGCAACAACCTTTTTTGAATCTGGTTTGCTGGAAAACTTATTTCATGAACATTCAAAATGATTTTTCAATTCTTTGAAAATTTGGATGCCATCAAATATAAAACGCATCTAATCAAAATTTTCGATGAACTGTTGTTGTGAACTGTTTCGATGAACACCAAAAATTTCTTCTTCATTTTGCTCTATTAAAGATATTTAGTCCTATTAACTGTAAACGCTTTATTAGATTTTTTTCTTTTGATTTTTTCAACTGCTTATAAAAATAGAAGTCACAAGCTTGTACGAAACCAATGCATTTTAAAGAAATCATTTGAAAATCTAATTTGTAAATTTTTATAACCACTGTTTATAAAAATTGCAAATTAAACTAATGTCATGTTAGAGAAAGATTAAATTATTACTGTAATTTACATATCAGGTAACATGCAATAACTGAAAAAATATAATAAATAAAATTAATTAATTTATTTTTAAATTAACAGTATCCAACTAATATTTTTCAATTAAATAACGTTAATAAATAAGAATTAAATGTAAAATAATACTGCTTAAATGAATAAAAATAATCAATAACTTGAAAACTTCTAGAATACCTAAAGATTAGCTGCTCGATTCGAACCCGGGACGACTGGTCGTGATTCAGGTTCTTTACCACTAAGCCACGGCACGATAAGCTTGCTAAAATTTAACACCATTATAAAAGGCTCTTGAATTTTCAAGGATATTGTTTTCGTAACTCTCCGGCTTGCATACTTAATTAATTTTAAGGGTTAATATTCTTAACATTTTCTACTATTATATAAAGCTTCATCCCAAAGTAAAATTTGCCACGCCATGCTTTCCTTTTGATATTAATCATTGAAAATTCGATAGGTAATAAATAAACAGGATTTTCTATAATTAAATTCGTTATTTTTTTCTTTTTTTGTTATGAGAAAGAGAAACTCACAGAACTTCTTTGGACACAATTGAAGATTATAAACTTGTTCTGTAGTAATAATGGCAGGTTTAATTTAATTTTTTTACTAAATTAAACTGATTTTTCTAATAAATTCAATGAAATAAACTAACCATATCATAAAAACAAAATTCTGAGATGAAAATACATAAAATAATAAATTATTAGGCATAAAAATAATTAATAATTTTTGCACTAGTAAATTAGCTTAATTTAGCCGAGTTTTGTAGAAAAACTTTTTTTTTTATAAAACATTAAAAATTACGAAGAAATTTAGCATAAATATATATTTCATTTAATAATATTTATTTTCACTACTAAAATTTTTTAAATTTTCGCTCTGTTTTCATGTATCTCATCATATATCCAGTTTTTAAATATCGGTCAAAAGTAAAATCACCGATTCCGTTAGCATGGATACAAATAAGATATCGTTATTTGATATCGGCCCAATTATATTAATTCCGTTGAAATATTGTTAGCTGAAATATGTTATCGGCACTTTATAAGAAGTCTTTCATTGAACCGAATCTGATACAACCATTACCATGCCAATAAAATGCTGATATAAGACTGTCCAATGACTGACAGTTGCCGATATCACCGACAACGGGCCGCAAAGTTAACGACCTAATGTGTTTCCTGGGTAGTTTGAAGTGATTTCCAGTGATAAAGATTTATATGTTTTGAGAAAAGTATGATAAATAATTAACTCATATTAGAGCTTTACTTTAATATTATACAATGTATTTCCTTGTATAAAAGACATAACCCAGGTATAACATAGAAAAAAAAAAGTTAAAGTGGAGAAATACATGAAGTAAAACAATAAAAAAATAAAGCAGAAGAATGTGTTTAAAAAGCAAGTAATAATATTATTTTTTGACAAATAAAAAAGTTATGAACAAAGAACATTTTTTGTTTTAATGTTTCATCATACAGATAAATGTATCAATTTGAGTAAATGTAGCAAGTTATGTAAGAGTTTTAATAACAATAGGATTGATATATTATATTTGTATTAGATTGACTGATCAGAATATATCATGAGAAAAAAATGTCCAGATTGTCTTAAACAATGTAATGACATAATTAAGTGTTAAAGTCCTTCATAAACACAAACAACTATTAATAAAAGTATGAAAGACTTACAAAAACTGACTACAGAATTAATCTCAGTTCAATGGACAAAACTCATAACTTTACAAAAATTAATTCGTGAAATATTCTCAAACTAGTTGAGAATTATTTTGTGAATGAGCCACATTAAAAAAATCCAAATTGCAAGCACCTGACCTCAATATTTATCAATCTATGGATATGGATTAATATTTTATTTTGTAGTTTTATATATATATAAAAAGGGAATCCGATGTCATGCCCGAAAGTCCTGTAAATAAAGTGCTTTACTCGGAAGTTTCATTTTATAAAGCAAAACACAGTACTTGTCAAAAGTGGCCAATCAAAATGGAAATTACAGATTTTTTTTTTCTAATTTAATAGTATCTTCGGGGAGAAGTGTTGCCTTGAAATTTTGAATGAAAACACCAAATAGTTACATATTTTAAGAATGTCTTATTTTGGAGTTGCACATTAAAATCTGATTTTTAATTTTAAAAATGCAAGTTAAATACCTTTAAGGGAGCTGTTATGACTGCCCAGGAAGTTGAACTGGAATGGAAATTGGAAACGGAAATTTGTACTCATTTAACCAGTGATTCTATCAAAGCAATTCAAAACTAGCCTAGAGATCCTTAACTATCCCGAATGAACTCCTGTTAAGATCGCCTAACTTACATAGGTAAAATTCAGGTAATTTTGTCACAAATTGGGATTTTAATAACAAAATTGGAATAGCTCGCCAAAGAATTTTGAAAGGCATATTTCACATTGCTTCAAAATGATCTCGTAAGGATGGATGATTTCTAACATGTTGTTCACCAAGATGTGCCCATTGAGATTTTCAGAGCTCGCTCGAAAAGACGAAGTTGTGAATGAGTGTCATTCCATTCAATATAGTATCATTCTACAACTTAACTTTGAAGTAAAGAATTACACATAAATGATTCTATAGTAAAGCATGCCAGTGTTTTTGATTGTACCACCAATTCTAAGGCCAAAATGATAGAATAAATCTAATGAAGAACTCACAGGCAAACTTTAATTTACTGATAGTATTGTGAGATCTAGAATTGAATCGCAGTAAATAGAAAAGGCTTCAGCTCTGTTAACTACTTTTCAAAGTAGCTCTAAAAAAACTTATTTCTTGGTTTTCCAAATCAGTGCAATTTTTTAAAAAAATAATTATAATTTAAATAATGTTTATGACGTAATACCTTGACAGAAAACACAATTTTCTTTCAAATTTCTCACAATCATAGAAAATAGATTTTTCTTAAGTTTTTTTTGGAATTAGTGAGCAGGACTGAAACCTTTTTATTTTTCACTGCTCCTCATGGGATAAGTGACACATTGATATTGGTTGAAGAAGCAGGTTCCAAGTATTCAGTACATGAGGCCAACTAACCTTTCTCTGCAAGTTCTACCAATTTTACAATCAAAATCCAAATATGTGACATATTTGTCAGAATACTGCTATTTAGGAGGGATAGTTGAGGATCCTAAAGTGTATAAGTTCTGCATTGCTTGCTGGCAAAATGATTAAGGTTTTATAGTCGGTTGTACTGATTTGCAATTATACTGAAGTCACATTCTTTAACTTCCAAGTGAGACATCGCTTTTTCCTAAAGAGTATTGAAAGTCAGTTTTTGATGCAAGTGGTACTTTCTAATCCCAAAATAAAATTAGTGGTGATTTTTAACATTTTTACTTAAAAATTTGAGGAAATACTCCTCACAGAGAATAACCCTTAATTTGAAAAACTTTTATATCTGTGGTGGTGCTATATACTAGGTGGATTGGCCGCTTTTGACGTGGGAGGGAACAGCCTGGTGCCTTCATAAATTTTCATCATACTTTTCTTTGAAGCATGCTTTTCAAAAAAGACATATTTAACATGATTAATTTTGACATAAATTTAACATTTGAAATGCAAAGAATTCATATTATCAGTAATTCTGAATTAACATTTTATAAAGAACTTCAAATAAAAATTAAGTTTATTTTGATTTTGAATAATGATATTTTTTAGTTGTTTTTCAAAATATCCACACTCATCACAGGTGTTGTAAATAATTTATGATTTTACAGTTTATAAAAACAAACACCAGATGTACTCACCATAGCAGTAACATCCAATATACTTTTGTGCTTAAATTCATTAAATGTTAGGTCACTTCTCACAAGGATATCTCTGTCCCCACCTCCAATGGACACTAAAGGGACATTCATGAGTGAACTCCTTAATCTGTATTTCCATGCTTCATGAATCATTTTATAAAATTCTGCTGTTTTTTCATCAAGCACAATCACTACAAACAAGAACAACATATATTTAGATAATACCAAGAATCAAGCATAAATTATAGTGACAAAAACTAATTATCAATCACTATCAACAAAAACTAACTTTTAAGCAGTGTTTCACGAATAATTTAATTTCTGGTAATGAATAATTTTAAGTTTCATGAATAATTTAAAAAAAAAAAAACTATTTAATAAAATTTGAACTATTCTAATCAGTGACTATCAGTATCAAGAAAAACAATGCATATTAAAACAGTGATAAGAAGGGTGCTTAAATTATAGAGCTATGCATAAAAACAATGTATATAATTAGGTATTGATAAAACTAGAGTGAATCTAAAAACAATCAGGCTAGAAAGACAGAAATATAAATCTGAATTGATTAACACATTAGTGGGAGTGATACCATGTAATTTTTACAGCAGAGAATTAGAATAGTAATGAAAGATAAGAATTGTAAATATATTAAATTTAAAAGAAAAATGACTAAAAATATAAATAGGTTAAGAATAGAACAGAAAAAAAAAAAATTCTGTAAATACAACTATCATAGTGCGTATGGTCTTCTTATAAGGCAAAAAAGAAATTCTCTCACATGTTTACCAACGAAAAAAGGTAGTTTCTTTATGTCACTAATTCTCAAACGATTTTTGTATTATTTTATTTATTGAAAAGTTATTTTATTTTTAAATTTAAGGCTGAATACATTTTTTGAAAATCTATAATAAGAATTTTTAAAAAGTATTAACTTTTGTATCTAAGTTTTATATGACTCTTCTAGGCAATGTTGCAACAAAAAGATACTGAATGGATAGCTGATTCCTATTTATTGGAATGGATATCATGTAGTACTTTAAATAATGTGCTTTTAAAGTCTTAATTTTTGATAGTTTTAAATCTCTCAAAAGACTTGCGTGACATTTATATTATGTACAAGGATGTAGATGAGTATAAATTGATCTAGTAAACTTACGTATTACAAATCACATTATTATTTTGATGTTGAATCAAAAATATTCATCTTTTCTTTTAATTGAAAATTAGACAGCAAGATTTAAAATAACAGATTATCTAATTCTATCTTGAAAAATTGATCATTCTAATATTTTTTATTGTTTAACTACATAATCTGAAGGCTAAAACAAAACAATTGGCATAAATTGCTTTAACTGGCCTGAACCACTCAAAGTTTAGAAGTTTTAAAATAATTTTAATGGGAGGCAAATATAAATAAATGAAAAAAATTTTTTTAATAAATAAGAGAATTGGTTTACTATTACAAATTGGCAAATTAGAATTTTAATGAAATTCAAAATTTTAGTCCCACTCAAGTATGATAAATTTAGAATTTTAGTCACACTCAAGTATGATATATTTGGTTTATTACTTATTAAACTAATTAGAAATATTATGCATTTTAAACTCAAACCCAATGTGGTCAAGATAATAAAATATATGATAAATATTATTTGATCATTGTAATTTGGGAGCATTAATAAGTTACGATGAATTATATTCTTTCGTGTTTATTAAATAAATAATTAATAAAACAAGTAAAAAGCACAAAATAATGTAATAACATACCAGGTGCTTTAAGAGGTGCTGCTAAAGTGATGATTAATGAAATAATAGATGAATCAAATGAAGGAAGAGAAAATATAGCTTCGGAAAGAACACCACCCTAAAAAATAATAATTTTGCAGGTTCCAAGGAGAATCCTCTACATTTACATTTAACAAGATGTATTTAACATACAGGTGAAGCAACGATGTAGTACATAAAAAACAGTCATTATATTGTAAATATAGTAATCGCTTTGTCTTTCGAAAATCTCTTAATGTCATCTCAATTAGAGAGTTTAACAATAGCTATTTTTAAAAGTAAAATTCAGTTAAGCAATGTCAACACCTACTTAAAATAATAAAAATCTACAATAAAAATACAGGTATACATTAGAATTGAGAATTCCATTGGAAGTTCACTTTAAACAAACCAATCCTTAAATTTAAAATTTGAAAAAAAGTTTTGTTAATATATATTTAGTTTTGGAAGAAACTAATTGAATTAAGTGAGCTATTTTGTCTCACGCATAAAAACCCATATTTAAAAATTTACAATGTAATACAGCAAAAAAAAAAAAAAAAAAAAAAAAGAAAGAAAAATAAAAAAGAAAATTTGTCCTAGATGTATTTTTTGTTCAATATTTAACAAGAAATGCAGTCAGTGCTGCAAAACATATCATACACAAAAGAACAAAAACAATCAATGTATACATGTGATCTGATATATATTTGCAATGTAAAATTCTAATTTTAAAACTATAATATAAGTTAAAAATAATAATATAATTTTTAAGAATAGTTATTGCAAATAATAAAGTTTTTTGAAAAATTATATATTTTTTTCCAAGTATGAATTCACATAAATAAAATAAAAGAAACTAGCTTTATAACTTAGAAACCATTATATTTCTAAGTGAAAAAAAAAGTAAAAAAAAAAAAAACTTGTGCTATCTTTTATTAACTAAATAAATTTGCCATAAAATGGCTAAAATAAATTAAATGGGATATAAAATATTTCTTATTGGTATATCACGAATAATACTATGTCTATAGAATAAAAACAATTAATCATTAAAAAAAATGATCCCAAGAAACTGAAGCAGTGAGATATTACCTGATTGAAAACTTCCTATGCTTTAGAAATATATGTAAATGAAATGACATATTTCAAGCACATCAAAAATAAGCTCCCATTTTTAAGACTTTACAGACATGAATGTAATGAAACAAATATTGTATGAGAAAAACGTAAAGTTGACATAAAGCCAACGAAAAATAAAATAAATAAAGGTAAGAAACAAAAACTAGAAAAACCATGACGCTAAGAGAGAAAAAAGGGTGAAAAACAGAACAGCGACCGAAAGGGAAAATGCCTTTCCAAGCGTTATGAAGAAGTGTGGAAAAACTAATGTCTTTAACAAGGGATGAAATGAATGAAACAAAATTCCAGGGTATCAAGATGAGCTGATATGACTGGGGTGGAAATAATTTTAGTATTATCAAAATTGAACCCAAAATTCCAACAATGTGAAGCGATTGAAGATATCTCGAGATAACAGACACACATATTGTGTTTCATTAAGTTCAAATTTAAAGCGCGTTTAGTTTTCCTGATGTAGTCAAGGTTGCACTGACAAGAAAAATGATAAATGCTCCAGCAACTATCAGCATTTACCACGTTCGAGCCAGCATTTTTTTTTAACTCTTAAATTTTTTAGTTTTTTTTCAACTCTTAAAATGTAAAATATACTAAAATACACATTAAAATGGACTAAAAACAACTTTAAAATCTCTTGGTAAAAAAACACAATCCACGACTATATAGTAGTGTAAGCAGAAATGTAATATTTGATCAAAATCTACTTTGTAAAATTGCTCCCGCTGTGAATCCTTTGTGTTGGGCCTCGAATGATGTAATTGTTTCTAGGTTTTAAGTAAATGACACAGTGGGGCTTTGTCGGGTTTCCTGGCAGGCACAGAATGAGCCTGCGCCCCCTCTCCAGGGCGAGTCTGCTGTGGCGACAGGTCTGATTACTTTCGTATACCCTTGACTGGGATGGGTCGATTAACAAAATCACTTAACTCTTAAAATGTTAAAGGCAAATTTGTGCATTACTTTCGTTGGTAAGCAGTGTTTCTCTTTTAAATAGAAGAAACTGGTTTATTGCACCTACTAGCTCAATGAGAATTGAAGGACAAAAGTTGAAGGATAAAATTCAAAACATATATCATCAATAAATATAGCAATACAGTTCTCATTCAGAAAACATAAATCAAAGATCATACCATTGAGTGGCCGATTAGAATTATTTTTTTATTTGTTGGGTACATGTTGAGAATGTGGTTAATGCACTCATTCACAAAATCTAAAAATTGAAACATTTTATTTAAACAAAATTAGCATATAATTGTAAAAGCGCAACACTTTAAATTAAAGACACATATTACCTTTAAAATTATGATAATTTTAAAGGTGAAAATTTCTAATACGTGTTTGTTATTTATAACTGGAGAGTACTATTAATACAAAATCATATCATCATAATATACTGATAATAATAAAAAATAAAAATAATGATGACAATTACAGAGTAAAGAAAAATGTAAGGGAAAAATTCTACAACATGCTTCAAACTTAAAATGTAGTAACTATTACTGGGCGATCCATCAATGCACCGGAAAACATCGTTATTATGCAATCATCGCTGCTCCGATGTTTAGGCTGGGGACTTTTTCGAAGCATCGGAAATTCCGATGTACTCACGATGAATATGTTGTTTACCGATTCATCGTAGACATCGATGTTTACACATGCTGGGAAGAGAGATTCTCCCGATCCAATATCAATGTTCGCAAGCGCGCACGGAGAGCATTTCTCTCTGATCTCGAGCAGACAGCGATTGCTATGATGATCTTTTCCCGTGTATTTCCTCCTTCGCAAATGATCAAGCAACGATGTGCAGACACAATGATTTACGATGTGACTAAAAGTAATTCATCTCCAACGAATCTCTCAAAGCACGGAAAAGTGCTTTCTTCAAATCGTGCAAATCCACTAAAAGTAAGGGATTCTCTGTGGATGATTGATGTTTTGTTATTTGATAATACTTTAAGATTATTTTTGTCTTGTTGAAGAAAAGATAGTTTATAGTGGATATCTGTTCCGTTAAGTTTTTTCCTTTGTGTATTTTACTTATTTATTTAATTAATCTTTACTTAGTTAATTCCGAAGAATTGCATTCCTTCAATATGGATAAAATTTTTCCATATGTAATTTTGTATTAAGCTGCAATTTTTCATAATTTCAATTATTGAAAAATGATAATTATTATTGTGGGAAAATATGAAAAATCTAATATTTTTACAAAACATTTTGGAAAACGAGTTTTTACATTGACAACTTATAAAATGCAAATTTTCTTTTTAAGACAGTCGTTTTATTTTAGATTGGTTTTTCTTTCTTACGCATTTCCCCCCGGCTTGATTGCTATTCAATCTTTCTCAAATCATTCTTTATTTATAACGGTTTTTAAAAGAGTATGCAGTTAATTTTATTTTCACAAAATATTGTTTAGCAACATAATAATATATTAGGTTAGCAATAATTATAAAAATAAATTTTAAATAATTGATATTTACAATATTGAAGCCATAATAATTAATTTCCATCTTATCCTTCTCCAGGAAATTTTGTTTTATACTAATTTTTCTACATTTCCTCAAAAATAGTGAAGGCAGTAAATAAGTTCCGTAGAATGAAAAGCGTGGAGATTACATGCATCGGCTGTTTTCTATCTTTCTCAATACATGAAGTTTTTTTTTTTAATCTTTTTCTATTAAGTTTTTTATTTTTCTGTTTATAAATACTTTTCTAATTGTTGGATCAATGCGCCTTTTAAATTTTATTTTATTTTTATAATTGTATCGATTTCACAGATGGCTGATATACTTTGCGGCTGGCTTACACTGCTGCAGGCCTCCTACACCCTCAGGTTGTTTTGTGATGTTTAGCATTTTTCTAACCACCCACAATAACTTTTGATCTAATGATAGGATTTTTACATATTAGAACTTAATATTAGTGTTTCGAGGGAGAGATCTCATATATGCTAATTAGTTAAAGCAGACAATATTTTAAACTACGAAGTGAGGCACAAAAACGTACTTATAATTCCTGACCCTTAAAATATAGGGCATATCTGCAATCTAAGAAATACAGTCTTAATAATTTGGTCAGGAGAGCGATCAAAAGTTAGGACATCTTAATGTTATTTTGTTCGTATTTTGCCACATCACGAAAACTTTTTACGAGATTTGCAAATTTTTAGACGAAAAATTTTTTAATTGTAACGTTTTCATTTTTCTTTAAAGAATGTCATTTTTTATCTAAAATATAGAAGTTGAAAGAAATTGGTTGAATAGTTTCTGAAAAATAAATTTCAAAAAGTCAGACTTTTTTAAATCCGATTATTAAGTTAAAAGTTACTCAAAGTATTTATTTATATATTTTTTGCACTCTACAATAATTTGATACAAAATCAAATGTGGATACAGTAATGTAACATCGCGATGTATCGAAACATCGCAATGTTTGATTGGCGATGCATCACGAAGCCCAAATCTTAACATCACCCAGTCCTAGTAGTAACTTAAAATGAGATGATGTGTTTTATAAAGATTGAATATTAAAAATTTATAATATTGTTATTTTGCTGAAACAAAGAAAAGATTTGAAACTTTGGGAAGATGATAATTCTGATGAAATTTATATAAATAATGTTTAGTATCAACATTATCGATTTTAAAATATATACAGTATAATGTATGTTAAAATACAATCATTTGATTTTAGTTGGATTCTTAATTTCATATTGTTTACTTACATGTTTGTTCCATTAAAGTTCCACCATAAAGCCCAGATATTTCCTGAAATAAAATCATTTTTAATAATGACATATATTTCTTCCCCTAAATTGAACATATGTTTGTTAAAGTGAATAAAAAAAAATTAGAAGAATAAAAAAAAGCTGTTGACATTGTAAGACTTAAATTTATTGCAACTGATTTGAGTAATATCTGGGATAAGGTATACATATGCTACAAAGAATTAAACACAAATAAAGGTTCAAAAATGGATACACTATAGCTTTGGTTCTTTAAATAAGGACTTTTCGCAAAAGAGAAAATGACAGGAGAAAGTAATAAGATAAACAAGTTGCAGTAAGATAAAAAGTGATTCAAGCAATATGATACTTTTTTCCCGTTTTTGATTAAATGACTTTTTTTCTTTCGACATATTCGTTTTCCTAGTTTCTCCTCTATTTCGTGTTTTGACACAGATGAAGGTATTTGTTATAAAACTGAAACTAACTTAGTCCATTTTCGCTTCATTATACGTTTTCAAAGAAAAATAAAAACATTTAATATTTAATAAAAGTTTTTTTAAGTTTAAGTTTAAAATTTTTTATATTAATTTTTTATAAGTTTGCCCAGAATTGTAATAATTGTCATTTTAAAGTTTTGCCAAGAAGATAATTTTTCTTGAAAATAAAAATAAATTATTATTTTAAAAAATGAAACCTGAATTTACGAAAAAAAAAAAGTGATTTATAAAATTTTTATGATAATCTGAGATGCAGTATTTTTTTTTATTTGATTGAGTTAAAACGTATTGACCTATCAGTTTGTATAGTAGCAGCTTCTTAAAGAGGTTAAAAATAACAATGAATAAATATAGATTTACTTCATTAAAACTTATTGTGAAAAAATTAAAATGATTAGAGGAATGCAAAGAATGTCCCATTCTTAGAGCAACAGATGCCAGAGATCTAACTTGACGATGACTTCCAGCATTTCCAGGTATAAACAAGACTGGAATTCCAGATAATTTCCCATTTCTGTTTAAAAAAATAATAATATAAATAACATTAATAAACAGCGAAACAATTTTGCAAAGTTGTGTAAAGTTTTCTTTTCAGAAATCTTTTTAGCTTAAAATTCAATCTTAATCTATATATGTTTAAAGTAGAATTTCTCAAACTGGTTATTGCAAAATAAAAAGTACATGCATGTAAAAAAATAAAAAACTATCACATATATTCTCATATTAATATATAAATTAAAGAAATTACAGTATAGTTAAAAAGCAAAAAAATAATGTGATAAAAGCACAGATGAAAATACAGAAATAGACACACAATAGATTTGGTACAATAAACAAGCTCTTTTTGATGACACAACCTCATGTTGCAGTCAGAGTGCACTAAAGATGATGCTATCAATGATTTACTTTTAGAGTTGAAAGTTAAATGAGAAAAAAATGTTATTTAAAAAAAAAAAAAAAAAAAAAAGCAACTCAATTAAATACAAACCTAAAAAATAAACATAATTGTTTACTTATTTAAAATAGCTTCATTAAATAGAGGTAATAAAATCATTCATAATTGGTAAATTTGTTTTTCACATAATTATATCAGTTGGGATAATTTGTGTAGACATTAAATTTTACTCATAGAATAGTCTTTTCATGATGCCAACAAAAGTGACATTTCCACGCAAAAAAAAAAAAAAAATATTTTTAAAAACTCATGCCTAAATTCAATTACAATTTTGAAGTCAATCGAAGTAACCCCTAAGAATGACCAACCTCCATTTATTGTGGGACGGAGAGTGGTCGCTACCGAGAGGTTTTACTGTATTAGAATTTTTCAACATATGGAATGACTTCCAAAAATTACGCTCGGTAGATGAAGAGTCTTCACCTACCAAACTTAATTTTTGGAAGCCCTTCTATGTCTTCACTCTTTATCTATTAAATTTAATTTTTGAGAGTTATACCATATATTGACTTTTTATCTATCTAATATAATTTTTGGGAGTCATTGGATATTATGAAAAATTCTAATAACTTAGTTAATGATCTTTCTAGTATCTCAGTATTCGGAAGTCTATTCTAATTTAAAATATTGCATTCTGGGAATTCTGTCAAAATTCTGCACACCTTGTTTATTATATCTTTTTTTTTTATTATCTTGTTCAAACTTGTCCATAATAGCTAAACCACTATGCATGTGTTCGTCTTTTTATTTCTCTACCATTATTTAGTGTTTAGATACAAAAGAAGGCTCTTGTTTATAGAATCAAAGTATGCCTATTTCATTTGTGCTTTTTTCATGTTGTTTCTTTTTACTTTAGTCAATGTAGCACAAAGTATCTTTTTAGATATAGTACAGCTGTATTAGCGTTGTTATCCATACAATTAATGGGGTGGTGGAGAATGCTTTTCCATCATAATGTTTGTTAATGCTTAGAAGAGGGGGAAAAAAACCTATTTTTAATTTATTCTAAGAATAATCAAGCAGGGAGATTCGAAAGTCATGTACTTGGGGCAGGACTAAAAAGGTAGAGAACTACTAGTTTAAAGTAATTATGGAAAAAAGTCTGAATTTGTTTCATCACATTGACAATGGCAGCACCTCAATTTCATTCAAAACCAAAAATATGAGATGTGCCTTAAATACTAACAAAAAATATGGTTGAAAATAATTCTTAATTGAAAAAGTTATGTGTAGAGATAATAAGATTAAGTGTAAAAATAATGGTAAGATGAAAATAGTAAAAATAATGGTAAGATAAGTTAGGAGCAATATATTTTAGAATATTTATTCCACTCAACTTTGCACTATTCGAAATATTTTCTCTCATTAAAAAAATTAAAGTATGTTAATAATTTTAAAAGCAAATAAAACTGTATTGAATACTTACTCGATTTCTTCAAAATATTTCCTGAAAATAAAAAATAAAATTTAGATAGAAAATTGCAGTTTAAGCTAATTTTCCGAATATATTAGAGTACTATTAAAACGCTTATCAACATTCTTTTCTAACCATGTTTATTTTCCCAGACCAATTGTCTCAAAATGCAATTTTAGAATTTCTTTTTTAAACACTCTGAACTAAATAGTAGCAGGGAATGATCCTCCATAATGCTGGTGTCATTTACAATAAATCTAGTTTAATAGTACAAAATAAAATTTGGGGAAACCCCTTAACATGCTGAGTTTTCATTTCAAATTTTCAAAAAACAATTAAGAAAATTATTAGACTTTCAAAACATTCAAATTAGACTTTTTTCACAAGTTACTAAATGTGATTTAGAACAAAATTACAAAATTTTTTTCCACTCATGCACAGTATGAAAGGATTAGTTCAAATGCTCACATCTTGCACAATTTGTAAAAATTTTTTCTCCAACTTTTAAAAGGAGATTTTTGTTTTTAATTAAAATTTACTAAAAAAATGTGAAAGAATTTTTTTTTTATTATTTCTACAGTTAAAGTAATAAAATATAAAGACAAAAAATAATTTTTCTTGTTATGAAAATGCGGATATTTCCATGAATACTTTAGCTAGGTTGATCAAATTTTGTGTAGTTCTTACATGTGATAGCCAATATAATTGATACAAGTTACAAGCTTATTGTTGTATTGTTTGGCATTCAGGGCTCAAAAACACTCTTTTTTGTTCGTAATTTATAAACAATTCCTTAAATCTCTAAAAGCTTTAAACTGTATGGATTTATAAGAGAAACTGCATCACTTAAATAACTTTAAAGTTATAAAATAGTTCTCTTAGTATTTCTTAAGAAATTTGAAAAAATGCAAAAAACTTAAAGTGTCTCTTCCATTAATGTAGGGTAGTGCACTTTTCCACAATTAGGTTAGAAACAACGGTTATCTAACAAAAGTAATTAAAATAATTGATTTGATTGCGTATTAAATAAGTTATCTAAATAAATTTATTTTAGTTATCTAACATTTGTTGAAATGAACAAATCCAATTTGGGCAAATCTGCAACAATCAAAAATCAAAATTGGATCTATACTTTAGTGCAAATAGTTAATTTTATGACTAACCAACAACCTCATCCACTAATTCATTAAATATTCAATAAATGTCAATAATTTTTATAAAAATCATTGAATTGAAATGTTCTATAAAAAATTCGGCCTTTTATTAATTATAATTGTCCGTATCTATCAAAGCACGTTCAAGGAATGTGGATCAGTTACGATATGGGAAGGTTTCAATGAAAAAGCTAAGACTGATAACCATTCCGATAATATACATTCTGATTACCATTCTAATCAGTTAACATGAATTCAATTGGTTAAATTATCCAGTATGAATTTTGAATTATGCAGTTGATTTTCTATTATTACCTTGTGCAAATCAGTTTTAAAGTTAACCCAAGATAACAAACGAATTAGATAGGGTTTTTAACTGCAGTATAAACACACCTAAACAAATACACCCTACTTACCCTGTATTCAGCTTTTCATGTTTTGTAAATTGGCAAATTAGTTACGGATACATTTTTTAATCATGTTTGAAAATTAATGTTAGTATATGACATCTATCTCTCTTCTTCCTTTATATGCTCTAGTGTTTTATTTTGAATTATTGTGATATATTTACTTGATTAAATTATGTTTAAGTAAATCAGGCTTATATTTTTTTATTGCTCCTCACACTATAGAATTAATATATTTCGCTTAGACTATATTTATACAATATCCGATAACACTAAACTAGCGCATTTAGTCATGGAAGGTGATGACGAGATATCTTTGCATTGTAAATTTTCTAATTATTAACTAGTTTTTTAAAGTTTTAAATAATTTTTAAGTGTGTAATTTTTATTGTTCCTTTCCTTAATATCCTTTTTTCTTTATATTTTTCTTGTGTTATCTTTCATTATGAACTTGCAGCTAATGCACAATTAACCAAACTTAAAAATTAAATTTTTCGTTCAAATTTTTTTTTTCTTATCAAGTAAAATGAAAAATGTTTCTTTGGTAAAATGAAGTACAATATAGAATTGTCTAAGTCATTTTACTTACTCAATAAGACATATCTATGAACAAATACTTTTTCCAACACCAAAGACTCTCGTTCAGCAGCCTAAATCCCATATGATTCATGAAACACTTTTCATATGATTCATGAAACACTTAAATAAACAAGATTTTTAATCTAAATTATTAAACAATGTCAAAAACTCGTGTCTCTCATTTTGCAGCCTGAATTTGAAAATTTTTCACATAATTTTTGAAATTCATACTTAAAATAATATTTAATAAAATTAAAAATCACTAATTTTCACTTCTAAGAATTTTCAAATTAAAAAAACTTGTAGCAATTATTAACCTTAAAATTACTTGTAATAACTATTTACTTATGTCTGACTATTGTAAGTAAATTATGTCATTTAGATACCCATTTTAAGATAAAGTGCCAAATTTAAAATCTGGTAATTTAATTGGCCTTTTAAAGATAACCAGGCATAAATAATTTATTTTCAGAAAAAAATGTACGTATTTTATAATTATATTTGCAAATGTTAAATTAAAAGTTTTACAATTTTTAACAAAAATATTGATGTTATAAAATTTGATTTGTGGTTAAACTCACTTTAAAATTTTTATATTTCTTAGTTTTACAAATTTAATTAAAATTAAACAATTTCAAACCAAGAGTTCAAATATAATTTACAGAAAAAAATAGAATTTAAAAAAAAAAATGCTAGAATTCAAAAAATATGCTGTAAAACAATACTATAACTAGTCTAATGTAATTGAATTAGGAATAATAACTTTATCACAATTAGAACATAAAAGAAATAAATCTGAGTGAATGAAATAGTCAAAAAATTAAAAACAAAAGCTTGACATTTTGAATTCACTGTGTTTTTCTTATCTTAACAGTGAAAATAAATATTAATATTTACAAACTATATAATATTTGTAAGAAAATTTTCTACCTACCCTTCACCGTACACATATAAAGCATAACGAGCAAATTTATTGAACTGATCAGGTTTTATAGGGATTCTCTGAAATAAATAAACACATTTTAGTACAAAAAACTTAAATTGATAATTGAAGATTAAAAATATCTTATTACACAAAAATATGAGTGGCCCTCATTGTCAAGAGTTTTCAACTGAGGGGTAATTTAAACTAAAAATTATAAGAAAATGAAAATTTAAAGTTTCAGTTTTTTTTTTTTTTTTTTAAGTAATTTATTTAAAAAATTAAAATCATTAAAAAAATTTCTTAATATCCCCCCCCCCTGAGAAAAGAGATATTTAAGGAGTTGAGAATAATCCAAACAATGTAAACTTTTGTAAAAGTGATCAGAGTTAAACTTTTAAACACAGATAATTTTACCAGTGTCTAATTATTTAAACAGTGAATTAACTTTTTTAAAAATTAAACATGAATAAAAAAGCAGTGTTTTTATGGGATTATTTTTACAAAAAAGACAAAGAGAGTCCATTATAGGGATCAAAGGGCAAGCTGGACGGACTGCCCTTTTTAAATAAAAACGCTTGAGGAGAACACTGTATGGCATATTGTAATACAGTTGAACCTGTTTATCTCGAAAACCTCTTTATCTCGAAATTTCTAAAATTCCCTACATTTACTGTCTAAAATCAATGTATTTTCCATGTTTATGTCGAATTTTTTTTCTTCAAAACCCCCGTTTCTCGAATTTCTAATAATAGAGCACAAATGTCAAAACTTTCTTTATCAGTAGAACTCATAGACAGCGATGAATTCCGTGAATCCACAGGAAGTAGGGATGGGATGAACAGGTCGGGGGTGTTTCTTGGAATTTCAATTACTATCCCTGCACTTCCTCAACTAGAAAGGAATACAATGATTCTGGCAGTAAGTGAGGGGTTAATGAATAGTGACCATCAGGGGTTAGCTTTTCAACATAGATAGGAAAGCTATAGAAAACAGTTGGTATGCAAACTTGTAGATGCCATTGATGAAACAAGTTAGACACTATCAGAATTGCTGTTTAGCCTGTAGAAATGTGTCTTTAAAAACTATCCAAAAGGGTTTTAAAAAGCTGGTTTTAAGAATAGCTGTGAAGATGATGAATAAGAGGATGAAGGCATCGGCAAAGAAGAAGAAAATTTCAACGCTGAAAATGCAGTGCCAGATTTGCCAGAATGGAATGCAATAAAATCTGGATTAATTGTTGACATTAATTTTGATGATTTTTACAAGTGGACAACTGCCTGGCAACATGCAGAACATTGTCAGTTGCGGAAATCATGGATAATGTCAAAGGAATATCAGATGAAGAGGAAGAAACTGAAAATCATATTGATGAATAAAAAATGAATGCAAAAGAAGTAGAAAAAACTGTAGAATTCTTATAAACTACTCTTGAATTCCAGTAAAATGTTGGCTATGAGGAATTTGCGATCTTTCTAACCTCAAAAGAATAATCGGAACAAATAAGGTTACACATCAAAAATCTTCGAAAAATTATTTTCAGTGTTTAATGTATGTTAAAAAACTGTTATGTAAATAGATGTATGTGGTATAATTAATTTAAAGAAATGTCTATATTTTTCTACTAAAAACAATTAAAACACTTTTAATAGAATTTCTTAATTAAAATGAATTTTTGAAAGTACCTGTATAATTCGAAACCTCTTTATCTCAAATTTTTCGCCTTTCCCGTGAGATTCGAGATAAACAGGTTCGACTGTACTTGAGTTTAATGGATTTTGTTTTATGAACAGAGTATGAGAGATACACTTTAAAAATATTCTTTAATAAATAAAATATTCTGTAAAATAAATTTTATAACAAAAAATATCTTATGTACTTCTTTTAAAAGTTTGAGAAATGTTTTGTTTTCAATAATTAAAATTTTTTTAAAAACTAAGTTATTATTGGTAATTTAATTACTTTTTATAGCAAAAATTAGAGTGTATAGCCTCTGGCATTTAAATAGTCAATAGCTGTGTGGCATCCCCTGTGGCAGAATTTTTTCTGGCTTTCTGCGACAAACCTAACTAGAACCAATATCTTTCTGCAAGGTAGTTATAAATATATCTTTCTGCAAAATATTTTTATCGTTATAAATATATGTGTAATGAATTTATAATAATAGATACACTTCGTGTTTATAAAAAAAGCCTACATGCATAGAATAAAACTGTGTAGATTTTCTTTTCTTAATTTCATAATATAAGTTTAAATTTCTTAATAAGTTTAAATTATTTAAGTTTAAATTTGCATAATCTTTGGTAATAAAGAAAAATTATAAATGTATAGATCTGCAGACAAAAATGCTTACTAGAGCATAAATTAAGATTACCCAGAACCTGTAATAAGATGGAACTTATAAAAATAGCTAAGAATGGACAAAAAGATTAAATTTATAAAACAAGATAACTGAATTTGAAGTATCATTTTAAAACAGTATGATTTAACAGTTTCATTATAGTAGTTATATCAGGTACAGAAACAAATCAGGTGAAAAAATCAATATTGAAGTTGAGTAATCAAAATAATAAAATAGGATTGACTATATCTGAATTCTAAAAGCAAAAAAATTAACGCAATCTTTGTTTCAATTTTTTCTATATGAAAACAATTACAAATTAATTAGATTCGATTAATATTGTGCTGACTTATTGAAAGATTTTTTTTTATTTTAAAAAAAGGAGGTAAATTAAACTTTTTTCGTGATCAGATTAAGTTCAGAACGAAAAAAATACACAGCGCTTGTGATTTGTAACAGAAGTCGCACTGTATTGTGTACATATATAGCATTGATTTCCCACGAAGTACGCAGACGCGGTTTACGCCTTAATACGCTCAAGTCTATTCAACATTTCGAAACGAAATCGTCTTCATCAGTACTGAAACATCGGTATTAGAGCCATACTCATTGGATGCGATTTTTTTCGAATGCGTATGGAAACCTGTTTGATTCGTCTGTAAATATTTTCCACCAATCTGGTTTTCATTCGCATGCCAAAAAATCGTAGATAGTGAGATATCTATCAGGCTTTATTTCATTTATCGTCAGATTGCGAGTGTATTTTTATATCGACGACTTAATTCAAAGGATATAGGCATTTTATCTTTAAAAAATATATATATAATTATTTTTTACCTTTGACTGCTTCTAAAATTTCTTGATTTGTTGGAGATGCTGTTTCATCCTTACTATCGACATCGCTACTAGTAAGAATATTTGGTTCGAATCTAGAACGTTTTTATTTTTTTATTTTTTATTTTTTTAATATTAGTAGCGGGGGAAGCTTCTCTTTTTTCCTGTCGCTTTCCAGAAAAAATATCTCTGACATCGCTAGATGTTGTCGACTTCCATCTTATTTGTTCTTCGGAATGCCGTCTTGAAAAATGAGTTTTCAAATTTTTTTTAATTATTATTGCTTCACAAGAGCAACAAATAACCTTTTCGCTAGACATGATTTTTTTAAAAAAAAGATAAAAGAATCTTTTTGCGCATGAAATTTTCCACATAAGTGCAAAAAGAAAACTCAAAGCAAATTACTGCGCCAGCGATTGAGACCGAAGTTGGCAAATTTCCAAAAATAGCTTAATACAGGGGAAAAAATTTCTCCCCTTTTTATCCAGTAACTGTTTGTGTTGGAGATTAACGGAAGATCACGAGCGCTTTCCCCTTCTGCGGTACGCTAGAAAAACAATTATTTGAAAACTATTCAGTAAGAAAAAAAATTTGCAGAACCATTATTGCTTCTGCAGAAGTTTCTGTGTAAAAATTATTTTTTTGTAAAACAGCTTCTGTTTCTGCAGAATCTTTTTTGAGAACTTTTATTTCTGCCAAACCAAAAAATTTTTTTTCCCAAATAAAAAAAATCTTTCTGCAAGAACTCTGTCGCTTTCTGCGACAATGTCGCCGTGTCGCCCTGTTTCTGCCACGGGGGTGGCATCAGTCTTCCAGTCAATGTCGTACGCAGAATTTTTTCAAGGGGAGTGTTCATAATTTTCTGAAACTGCTAAAAGAAATTAGAGTATGTAATAAAGCACTATTATTCCCCTAATTTAGATAGCTAGACAATTTTGACTTTTTATTTAGACAGTTTAATTAAATTTTATTTAGTTAAATTTTGATTTGATTTTTTAAGTTTAAGAACATAATGTAATATCTTCTCGCATGTAATATCATCTGTGGCCGTGATAGCCTGGTCGGTAGGGTGCTGGGCTCATGTCTGAGAGTTCGTGGGTTCGAACCCAGCCGGCCGAAGACTCCCCACGTAGTTTGTGACTGATGCAAGTTAAAACTCTGTCGAGTTGCAAAGTCCTCCATGTCCCCATAACAAATCAATACCTCTTGGGATACTGGATTGGAGAGCGATCTTTCTCTGATTTAGGTCAAAATTATGATCTGTGAATGGATGTATGAATGGATCCGTCTTATAAACAGGTGTGACGTATGATGTGGCAGAAGTCGAATTCTTGGCCATAGATGGCGCCACTGAAAAACAAGAATCGCACACTCTGCCTTAAATTTGCTCGGTTTCACCCAGCAGGCTTGCCCGTGTGGCAAGTGGCATTAGAGCCAACCAACCAACCAATATCTTCTGAAAAAAGTCCAATGTCATATGGGTGGGAAGTAACACTTTGAAGGCCATTTTAACATTCATCAGATTTTGTTAGGAGAAACGTTTTCTTCAACGGAAGTATCACATTTCTGTTCAACAAAACAAACTTACATTGGTACTAGATGCTGTCACCTCACTAATTTCAGGTCATGAATTTTTCTCAAAATAATTAAAAATTGTTAAATTCTTGCGTTTTGACATCCTAAAGATCCAAGAACAGCAAATATATATATATATATATATTGGCACAGAAATATCCGCTATGCTACGATCTCAAAGTTTCGAGCTGGAATGAATAACTTTAACGAGCACAGTATCTCCAATGGTATTGTCACTGATTTCTTCACTAGTTGAAATAGTGGCAACGACGGTTTCGCCGATTGAAAACTTTTTGTTAAGACAAAACAAAACAGATTTAGCAACGAGCTGCAAAAGACAAACGACAGAGATAACTCTTAGTCTAACTAACTAACTCCACTGTACTCCGTTCCCCCTAATATATAATTTTTCACCGTACCTCCAAAATTCTCGAATTGTCTAAGACGACAGAACGTCTAGGATTCCAGAATCATCGCGTAAAGACCTCACGAATGACAGCCAGTCTCGAAAACTATCGCAACTGGCAGGACAGAAAGAAACCAGTTCGTAACAGTATCACATGAATTTGGTATCAAAAGTATAACCCTATTATAGTAAATGTTTTTTCAGTATTCTGAGAAATACCATGAGAAAAAAAAAGTAGGCATAAGGCAAATAAAAAGATATAGTCTTAAAAAATAATAGCCCGCATAATTTCTACTAAAGTTTTTATTTTTGCCATTTTGTGCGAGCTCAAGGGGGGAGTTTAAACCTCCAAACCCCTTCCTTGTGTATGCCACTGCTTCCAGTCAATAAATAATTTAAGAATTTAACTGCATCAGCTAGCATAAGAAATTGTATTCTGTATTTCAAATTAATTTGAATAAAATTTGAAAAAAAAAAAATGCAAAAATTATAATAAGGCTACTTATTCAAAGACAAATACTTTTTTTTTAAAATCAAAACATGTTAAAATTAAATATTGTTCAAAGACCCATGTCAGGAGAAATTTAATGCATGTTATTGTCTAAGTTTATTGAAGACAAAGTGCACAAAAATTAAAATGTGCTCTTAATTCAAAAATATTATGCGTATACCTTAAAAATTTTACTCTATTTAATTTTTAGGACAAAATGATATTATTTATATTTGAGTAACAATTAGAAAATTAGAGTAAAAAAACCATATTTATTTCAGACCCAAAAAGCAAAAGAAATATAAATAAATATGTATAATATCTATACATCCTTTTGCAGCCTGTTTTACAAACAGGTTGTACCCACTAATTTGATTATGGGGTAAGTTTCTGAATCAGTACCTGATGGTGCCAACTATCCTAGTAAAAAGGTTCCTTATTGCTAGCAAAAATGAAAAAAAAAACAAAAAAATATTTTGTGTATCGCTTGGATATCGGAGAGATATCTTTCGAGTTGGTCTTTCTTTTGGTTTTTTGGTTATGAATCGCAACTTGAAGCTTATTTTTGCTTTGATATCGATACGGAATTCTTCCCTATATAAGCATTAAGACATAACATTTTAAAAACGTTGAAAATCAGCAGAAGTAAATAGCAACCTTAAATATATTTATTACATTAAACAAATAAGCCAATGTGTTTGGGGTACTAAAATTGCGATCTACATTACAACAGAAACGGATAAAATATACACACCACTGTGAGGAAATTGGAAAGAAATATTTCGATAGTATTAAATAATAATCAAATATAAGACTAGTTTACAAAGCAGGTCATGAATAATAAATTGATTTATTATTTGTAAATAAACTATGGAGCATACCATATATTCTGGATATTCAAACATGTATGTCATCTCGCACATATTTTTTTCACGATAAGAATATAGTTGATAGATTCCGAACATAGCGATTATAAAGCTTAACACCGGCAATATGAATTTATTGACAATCTGAAACTCCATTTTTCGCAATTTATGATAAAAAAAATATTGCCAGATTCCAAAGTTAACGAAATTTATCGATTAGTTAAATTTTCAATGAATTTTTAATCAAGTCAATCAAACATTTCTTATTTCTTAAAATATAAAATATATTTCAAAATTATATCGAAGACCAATCGCAGGTGAGTGTGAATGAGAACAGGATAAATGAAAAATATTTTCCAGCGGAAAATTCTCCAACCAGTTTCTTGTTTGCAGGTGGAAAGAATCCCATCTAGTGAAAATGACCCTTAGGGGGGCACGGATGACTTTTTAAAACAAATTAGCAAATTTAAAATTTTCTTTTAATTTTTTAAGTGTTAACAATCGATTTTCTTTAGAATATAGTTCTAAAAAACCAATAAGCAAGTTTTTCTTTCTATGAAAAAAAAAAATAAATAAAAAAACGATGATTTTAAGTTCCTGAGTTTTGTCTCTCTTTAAAATCCTTTTGTCTCTAGCGGGAGCCTGAAAATATCGGGCATTAAATTTTCATTTAGTTCCATCAGAATCATTGGCAGAATCAGATCGACGTCATTTTCTTAGCAACAAATAAGAAGCAAAATTTACCTAAGAAAACGGCCGAAGAACTTGAGAAAAAACTCACCAAAATATTAGTAAATTTTTCAGAAACAGAACACGCCAAACATTTGAAGAAAAATTGCTCAATCATTTTTAACTTCTATTACCAACAAACTTGCAACTGATAACTTCCAATTTCGGATTCGCATACTGTTACAGATGTGTGTATTACGGTAAAATACATTTCTTCCGTCTTCAATTCATTACAAATTAGAGTGAAGTTAACATTGCTTTCTTCATTCCAATGAATGTGAACGTCAGAGCCGTTTTTAAGGATGGGCCCCGGTGGACCTGGGCCCAGGGCCCCGTGTTCTGATGGGGCCCCGAAAAATCTAAAATCTCATTGCATTGTTTTTTTTTTTTTTTTTTTTTTTTTTTTTAAATTCTAACTCATTTATTATTTATAACTTAAAAGGACCCCCAGATCCCACTTTTTTTCTTCCAATTTTAAAGTTTTATTCAGAGCTGAGGCCTTCTAAAGCCTGTAACAGGCATGAGATTTTTCCGCTTTTTAGCGGATTTCCGGCTTTTTCGCTTTTGTCTCTCGAATTTCAGCCTTTTTATTAAAAACTTCGAATCTCTAAAAGTTTCGGTTTTTTTTAAAATAAATATTCCGCTTTTTCTGAAAATTCAGCCGTTGAAATAAAATAATTATATTAATTTCCGATTTTATATATAGATATGATATACCAAAAGATATATAGAAAATCCAAACTACGTAGTTGCCAACCCTTCCGCATATCTACTTATTTTAGCTTTTACGAGCAGAAAATAGGATTTTCCTAATTTTTACCCATTCGCTAGATAGCTCGTATTTTCGTAATCCAGACGTCACTGCATTTTAATATCAGACATCGATTTTCGTATTTATCTGATTTAAAAGTTGAGCGTTGCGATTCTTATTCACGGGATTTCAATATCGTTCATTGCAATTCTTATTTACGAGATTTCAAAATCTAATATCTCGATTTGTATTGAGGCGTTTTTAAAATCCTATGTAACGATTCGTATTCACGTGAGTTTATCCAATGTCGTGATTCGTTTTTGCGGTTGTAATATCCAACATCTATTTTCGTATTTACACGTTATTTAAAAATTAGGCCTTGGATTCGTGTTCGACCATTTCGAAGTTATGCATCGTAATTCGTATTTACGTTATCTGAAAATTACGCATCATGATTTGTGTTTTCATATTTTTGAAATCCAATATCTAGTTTCATTCACTGATTTCAATATCGGGATTTATAGTCATGCGATTTTAAATATCTTTATCGCGATTCTTGTAAAAGGTAAGTTTTTTTCTTGAATTAGTTACTGGAAATGTGGCGTGAAAATTCAGCTTTTTTGCCTTTTGGCTAATCTTATCCCTGCTGCAATACATTTTTTACATTGGCGAAAGCTTTTCAAAATCTAATGGAAGTGTTAACAAATATAAAATAATTGTTATTCTTCACTTTTCTAACCAAAAGAGCAATAAAACGTTTTTTTCCACTGATAAAAGTATCCCTAATTTTGTAGATACGACCCACGGAGTCGTCAAATAGCCTCCTCACTTTACACTGTGGAAAAATATTTTTAGCTTCTTTATATTGCTTTGGGCTCTGTTTTCCTAGCTTCGGAAATATCAGATATCCACAGAAACACCCTTTCTTACACCCACATTTTTTTCTCAAAATTCAAAATTTCATTCTATTTTGACACTATTTTTGACTTTATTTTTTCGCAGAATTGAAAAAAAAAAAAAAATACGTGTCTAAAAGTAGTCGTAAACCCATATAATTGAGTCGGCTGTTAATATGAAATAAAGAACATATCTGGAAATTTTCAACAAAATCAAGAATGTCAAGTATCCAAATAACTTAATTTATTAAATTTAAAAAGAAAAAAATATCCGCAATGCAGATGTGTATGTTTGGGGCTGATGATTATGAAATCTAACACAAAACTGTGAGATTGTGGGTTCTATTCTAGCTGATGACAGTTTTTAATTATTATTTCTTAATACTAAAAAAATTTTTTCTTATTTTTTTTAAGTATGCATGTTAAAACTAATAATTTAACAATTATTTAAAAAACTAGAAGGCTCCGCTCCTCGTTCATTTTGTTCACTAACCCTCGGGGTTGCTTCTCTTTAATCATAGCAGATTAAGAGGAAAAACGGTTTATTTCCATTTTTTTTCCTACAAAAATTTACATTTTGAAGACGACTAAATTTAGGCAAATCAATAAAATTGGTACAAATCAATAAAATTGGAAAATCGGTACCTCCCGCAGAGTTATTACTCAATGAAGATAGACTCAAGGGCACCTCCAAATGAGGTGCACTGAGTTAGAATCCCAGTGGTGGCTGGTCGATACGAATTCCGCATCCTGCTTACACTTTCCATAGTGCTGATGTGAACTATCCTCATTGGTAGACGGATCATGGGTTAGAGTCCCCTTGCTCACAGACTAACCGTGCATGGGAGGCTTTCGTGGTTTACCTCTCCATGTAACTCAAATGCTGGTTAGTTACATCAAAAAGTCCTCTAAGAAGGCAAAAATTTCTTCCAATACTTGATCCTGGACTACTCTTGTCTTCTGGATTGGGTTCAAAATTACAAGGCTATGGAGTTGAACATTAGAAGTCGTAAACTCGAAATCGGGTTGGCTGTTCAATGACTGTTATAAAATAAACTAATAATTTGGCCGCCATAGCTTGGCTAGTAGGGCTGTGGACTTGTGTTCGTGAGAATGGGAATTCGAATTCAGCCACCCGAATTATACCCTTGTATAAAATTATACCTTGTGTGGTGGCTGGTGCATGTTAAATCTGTGGGAGTCACAAACTCCACCAAGTTCTCATAACAATTCAATATCTTTGGGTACTATTCCAGGAGTTCCCTTGTCTTCTGGATTGGTTTTAAAATTACAAGGCTGCGTAGTTAAACATTGGTAGTCCTAAACTCAATATTGAGTCAGTTTTTCAACGACAAGTATAAAAAATAATAATAATCAAATTGTATTTTCTTGTATACTTTTTAACTCCTTGCATTTTTTCTACTCACCTTCATAATTTCATGTTTCTAAGTCGTATCTATTTTGAGCAGCAAAGCAAAATGTAGCGTAAAGAAAAAAGAAAAAAAATGAAAAAATGAGTTGGCAAAAAATCATTTAAAATTGCAAATAACAAATACATATATTTAACATTTATAATTAAAAAACATTCAAGCGTTTCAAGCATTATTTGGCCCAGGACAATAAGTTAGGACAATTAGGCATAAATGACATGTATAAAATAGTGAAAAACAATAATCTCGAAGATACATTTCTAAACATCATTTCATTTTGAATATTTTTGTCACTCATGGTAACTAATTGTAGTAGCAAACGATTATTCTCCAGACCTAAATTAATAAAAAATGAGTTAAGAATTAGTATGACTCAAGAAAGATTGAGTCATTTGTAAATAATGAGCATTGAATATGATGTCTTACAGAAAATTGTTTTTGATGATGTGATAGAGGACATGCCTTCGAAAGCGCGAAAAGTATTGTTACGTTAAATTTTCGATAAAAATAATGTATATAAGCTTTTATAATTAGTTTATAAGTGTTTTACTTTTAAAATAAACTAATTTTTTAAAAATTGTTAAAAATAAAATTTTTTTCCTCTAAATTTACTCAAAGGGCCCCCAAATAATGACAGGCCCAGGGCCCTTGTAAACATAAAAACGGCTCTGAAGACAGGATATCCATCTGAGGTAAAAAAGAGAAAAGAAAAGCAGTTTCCTGGTATCGGCTTGTTTAAAGCTCCAAATGTAAGTTTTTAATTATGATTTCGTTTGTTCGACTTTTATGCTATTAAACTTTTACTTATTTTATGCTTTCAATAACATCGTAAGGATATTCTCTTTTAGAATTGTTTTTTAAACATCAATGTAAATAAATTTTGTTTTAAATCTTCCAGTTTGATACACATGTGCTTTGCTTCTTGTTTATTTCATTTGTTTATCAGTTGTTTTAAGAAAACCATTCTATAGAAAATTATCATCAAATAATCCTGGATATCATCTTTTGGATTCTTTGTTGCCTTGTTGTTTGCTAATTTTTGACGCCATTTTTTTTTTTTAGTGATACGAAAATGCGTCTTTGGGATTTGCCAAAAATAGAAGAAGATGCAATTTTATTTTATCAGGAGCAAAATATTTTACCAAAAAAAAAAAAAAAAAAAAAAAAAAAAAAAAAAAAAAAAACGAAAATGTGCCAATTCTCATAACATGAAACTTTATTATGGTAAACGTACGGAAATGTAATGGATAAAAAATGTAAATGCAAATGTAATGTACGTTTTGGAAATGTAATTTCATTTGGAATTTTATTTTATTAGAGTTCATATGGCGTTAGTTTCATAGAGTTCATATTTATTAGAGTTCATATAAAGTGTTTTATTTTATGATTTGTCGCAAAAATTTTAGGTGCAGATTGGCGGCACTTAAAAACCGCCAAATCTGTAGTTGCGGTGGCGTTAATACGTAGGTACCGAAATTTTATTCCATACTTTTCTGAATCATATTACTTCAAACATTAGAATATGCAAGAAGTATACATAAACACATAATGTTATACCATTTAAAATTTCAGAACAATTATTTTAACTACAATTCTTATCAAAAAATTATAAAGTAAAAAACGTAAAATAAAGAATTCTTAGAATAAAAAAACGATTTTAATTCCTCATATTGAAATAAAAAACTTCCATATTGTTTATTTTTTTATTCTTATAGTTCTTAATCAGACGTAAAAAACCATTCTGTAGAGAACTATCATCAAATAAGAAAAAAAAAATTATTTACAAGAAAAATTTTTATTATAAAAATCATAACACTTACCTGATTTATAAATCTGGAGGATTCCAAAATGAAATATTCTTCGTTTCAAAATTTTATTATCAAATAATATATACATAGATTATCTCTTCATTACTTTTAGAGAACACACCACACCGCAAAATTTTATGACTGTAAGATCTCGATATGAATTTTAATATGTAGCTTTAAAACAGAATAGCTGAATTCTAGTTGAAATTATTCTTTCAAAACCAAAAAATACTTACCAAGAAAACGATAAAAATGTATTAATAATCAGCACAAATGATACTATTTCAAGTAATACGGATGATACTTTATTGTTGTTTTCTGAATTATGTAGATACAGAAATATATACTATAAAGAAGAAGAATATTCTATAACTATTACAGTTCTGTACGTTCACATTCATTGGAATGAAGAAAGAAATGTTAACTTCACTTTAATTTGTAATGAATTGAAGACAGAAGAAATGTATTTTACCGTTTTACACACATCTGAACAGTATGCAATACCGAAGTCGGAAGTTATCAGTTGCAAGTTTGTTAATAATAGAAGTTAAAAATTATTGAGCAATTTTTCTTCAAATGTTTGGCGTGTTCTGTTTCTGAAAAATTTACAAATATTTTGGTGAGTTTTTTCTCAAGTTTTTCGGCCGTTTTCTTAGGTAAATTTTGCTTCTTATTTACTGCTAAGAAAATGACGTCTGATTCTGCCAATGATTCTGATGGAAATAAATGAAAATTTAATGCCCGATATTTTCAGGCTCCCGCTAGAGGGCGTACTCGACCGTTGCGATAGCGAATTAAAGAAAGTGTCCATTAAAATTTTTTATTAGTAACTCAAATTCTAAAAATTTATCAGCATTTGCAGAATCAAGTCACTCTTAGATTTGTCCTTAAAGTAAGTATTAAATCTATCATTTTTCTTCAGTTAATGTAATATTAGTTTAAATGTTTCATAATCATTTTGTTTTCCTTCATATTATCAGTATATGATGTTTTTAATATGCTTCAGTTTTAGTTAAAAAAATAAAATAAATAAAAACATACAATTGTTTTTCGTTTAATGAGTATGGTTGATGGTGTAAAGCGAAGCACAGATGGCGCTAGGGGTTACGACGTAAAATTTCCGGGTTACACTTTTGATTGATTTTTTAACCTAAGCACGAAAAAGCGAGCCAGTCAATATCATTATATTTGTAGTGTTTACAATATAATACGTTCTTTTAATTTAAATTTTAACGAATTAAACAGCAATTGAATTCGGATGACTCTACAAGCATGCTATAATGCTAAACGAAAAATAACAAACGGTGATATTTTACACTAAGATGGATAACGCTCAAAACATGGCTACAGTTTATTTTATTTATGATGTAATTTTTTTAAATTTGTTTTAGGCGCACAACCTGCTAGGATTTATAAATTACAGAAAACTCTTATGAATGGTAAAATTACGCATAAATTTAAACACAAATCACATAAAACTTTTTTAGAATATTAAGACTGTTCGCGCATCGCTTCGTAACATAAGCGAAGGACTACACCGGAAGTTTTTTAAATTTCTTCCGGTCTTAGAAAGCTTGGTATTGTTTACGTTTATATTCAGTCAACCATCCATAAAATAATGTGAATTTGTTAGATTGGTATTGATTTTTTTTCTCGGAAATTTTCCATTATATAAAGTTTTTTTTTTTTGTTTGGTGGTAGACAAATTTTGTCTGAACCCGTATTGTTGTTTGGGTAAATTATAAAGGTATTTATTAATAGGTCTGAAGTTACTTGGGTTTGATGTATCTTTACCCGGTTTTGGAAAGAGAATTTTCTAAATTTGTTAAAACAGACTTTAAAAAAAATAATATAAATAAAATTGTAATTTCATTGATTCATTGTTGATTTTTAGTTTTCAAAATTTTATGCTTTCAATCTTTCTCTTGGTAAATCATAATCTTAAGTATATGATAATTAAAAAAAAAAATCTTTTTTCGACCAAAATATGTTGTTTCCATAAAAATATATGGAAAAAAATTGTAGATTTCAACTTATTTTTTTAAATAAAATTTATTTTGTAATAAAAATTTATTTTACTCTGGAGGGAGGGGTGCCAAAAACATTTTTGCTTACACCTGAAAATTAGATCGAACCGGTCCTGAGAATTATCACTCCACAATTAGTGTAAATATCGCAGAGAATAATGGAGCTGCTTAACCCATTAATGCCCACAAAAAGTGGTCCACATATGAATAATACATAACAAAAGTGGTAGTGCATAATTATCTTCCCCTTTTGGTATTTAAAAGTTGTTTTGCGATGACTTTCAAATGCACGTGACGTGAGGCACAAATATGTTATTAGCATAAACTTCGTTAAGTTCCTTCCATGAACTTTAAATTGGTCCTAGTACTTTAGATAATTTTGTTTAAAAAAATATCTAATTTCATTAGAATAAATATTTAATTTCTTCAAATTCAGGTTTAATTCGCTATACGGCTCATATTAAATTGGTCGAAAATTCATATAATTAATAAAGTGTTTTCCTTTGGTACTTTTACCCGAGCTTTTTTTTCGGGTTTATTCGGGGCCTTTTTCGGGTTCCTTTCAGTGTTTTTTTAATGTTCTTTTTCTGTTTACAATTTGCTTAAAATGTACGGACGTTTAAAATGTAGAGTATAGAATAAAAAACGGACCAGAGTTGGTAACTTTTGATGTAATAATCGGATCTTCAAGTTCTAAGACTCAATCTTAACGGCTCAAGAAGGTGACCTCAAATATTCTAATTAATTAATGCAGACGATATTTTAAGTTACGAAATTAAACACAAAAACGTACTTTCTCTGAATCTCTATTTTTCGACGAATTTGGATTCGTGACCCACGAAATATAGGGGATAGAAGCAAACTGTGTGCCGATAGTTTGATCAGGAGAGCGATTCAAAGTTAGGACTGATTAATGATAGTTTTATTTTTCACCAGATCATGAAAACTTTTTAAGAAATTAATATTAATAATTGAGAAATAGGAATTAATTTTGCTCACAATTATAAAATTTGTTTATTTAAAGATAATTCCATGCAAAATATAACTTTTAGTAAATATTTATTATTTTTTTTATTTAATAACAGTCGAAAAAATTTTGAATTTCAAAATAGACGATTTTTAACATTATTTTAATGAATACAATTCTACATGGCAAAATGCAAACTTTGAACGAAATCGGTCGAATAGTTCCTAAAAAATCTAATTTAAAAAAGTGGTATACTCGATAACTCGATTCGATAAAAAAATAATGGAATTCAATTTGATAATAAATTTAAAATGCTTTAAAAGATATTGCAAAATAAATGCTCTAGTGACTTAACCCCGAATTCTAGGTTAAGTTCTATTTTAACTAGCATTAAATTTCGTTTATTGTTTGAAAAAAACAAATCTTTATATTATATTTTTAGAATAAGCATACTACAAGTAAAATGTATATCTCAGAGAATTCAGCTCGCATATTATTCTCTAATGGAGGAGTCTTTGATTACCATTAATATTAAGAGTAGGAAAATTCTCCGAAAATTTTTTCTACAACTAAACTACGAGTGGAGTGTTGTAATGGTGAGTCGCTCTTTGAAACTATTTTGAAGTGAGTGGTTTCTGGTGGATATTAATCATTCGATATCAACACTGAAGAGTCATTAACACTGCATGCGAGCTGGAAACTGATTGACGATTTGTCTGAGGGTCTTTTTCACAACCGTTTACATTGTATACATAACGCGAAAAGGATTATCTCCTTTAAGTGTTTTGGTTTAATATTTATGTTGGGTGATTTCCCCTGAAGGAAGAAAAGAGATTCAACGAGTTATATTATGTAACAAGCTCTGCTTTGTATATACAGGTATAGGACGAAATAATAGGAACACCTGTGAAAGAATGGAGTCGTCCTTCGACCATCCAATAAACGGCGGGCACGTGTCGCAAGAGTGTGCCACCTAGTGGTGATAAAGGGAAAGGTATCAGTCTAGCATTTGGCAGTGTGAGAGTTGCATCAGAAAAATCTGTTCCTAGCAAAGCGAGATTATGTCCGACCTCTCTGACCTTAAAAGAGGCATGATAATCGGAGCTCGCATGATAACTGGAGCGTCCGTGTCCAGAACAGCGAACCTTGTGGGTGTTTCAAGGACCACTGTATCAAGGACTCTGTCGGCATACACAAAGTTGGGTAAGGTGTCTTCTGCGAAGAACAACTGCTGCAGGAAGTCGAAGTTGTCGGACCGTGATAGACGGGTGTTGAAGAGGATAGTCGCTCAAAAACGCAAGATTACTCTGCCGGTGATAACGTTCGAGATGAATACCCACCTTCAGAACCCCGTATCCATGAAAACTATTCAACGGGAGTTGCACGCTGCTAACATTCATGGCAAGGTAGCTATTCCAAAACCGTTAGTTTCAGCGCGGAATGCTTTGAAGAGACAGTCCATTTTAGGTGATCCTGACACCACTGTAGTCGTGCCAAGATCACCTAAATGGACACAACTGCAATGGGAACAAGTCATCTGGTCTGATGAATCCTCTTTTACACTATTCCAGACCATCGGGCGTGTGTTCGTGTGGCAAACGCCGATAGAAGCATTTCATGTTGACTGCCTGGTTCTAACCGTGAAGCATGGAGGGGGTTCTGTGAAGATGTGGGACGCTATATCTGCCCGTGGATTGGGGTCTCCCGATGTCTTGAGGGGGTGGTTAAAAGTGACAATTAACCTAGCATTCTCGCAGTTGCTTCCCTATGTTCACCCACCCTATGCTTCATACTCTCTTTCCGGGAGAACGTTCTGTGTTCCAAGATGACAGCGCCCTGTTCACACGTCTCACTGTGTTCAAAAATGATTAAATGAGCATAATGATGAAGTGGAACATCTGACTTGGTGTCCTCAGTCCCCTGAACTGAACTCGAGACGGCCCTGGAAGAGGAATGGCTGCAAATTCCGATGAACTTTTTCGAGACTTTTTTTGTCAATCTCACGTTGAATGCAAGCTGTCATTCAGGCCAAAGGTGGCCCAACTCCTTATTAATAAAGTATTTTCATTTTTTCACATATGTTTATTTTGTCCTATACTTGTATTTGCGAAAGGAAAAACCTCTTTCCTCGCTCCAGAACCGGTTCTTAGTTTTTATTCAAAGCAAAGATTTAGGCTTTTATAAAGAAAATATTGATGTAATGGCTTTAAGCTCGGTTAACAGTTAACTTAGCCGCGTCACAAAATAAAAATTTGACTAGTTGTCCAATTTTGTTCAAAAAAAATTTGACTAGTTCGCATACGCAAAAAATTTGCGTATGCGAATTCAGTGATGCTTGTAAGAGCCTGATTGGGGAATTCTTTTCACTCCTCCGTAAAATCGAGTTTTCACTCGCGTGCGATATTTTCGTATTGTGAATCGCGTAGGTGCGCGTCTCAAAAAAAAAAAAAAAAAAAAAAAAAAAAAAAAAAAAAAACACATAGACAAAATACGCGGATAGTGTTTTTTAAATTAGTCAAGGCAGTGCTGCAGACTCTTTACCGTCCGTATTTCCGAATTACTCTGTCCGTTGTGTTTTGAGGCCGTTTGGCTCAACGTCTTAACCACAGCAAATAATGTAAGGACGGTAAATAATGAAGATAGAACAAGTAGTTATGTAATAATAAATGATGAAAACATAGTAAATATGAGATTTGAGAAGTAATACATTTATAAATATTTATGAATTTTAATATTTATAAATATCGATATTTATATATATCGTTATAAACTTTATTACCTTGTCAACAACATAATAATCGCGAAATCTAAATTATAATTGGTAAAATTAACATTGTCCCGATACTCTAACTAAACGCTGACAAAAATATATGCACGGTGCACTTTTCGAAACAAGAACAAATAGTAATAAACAAGTCAAAAGAAGTCACATCAGGACTGCCAAAAAAGCGAGTTCTTTCTAAATATAACAACAAATGTCGAGTTTCTTATGTTTTATTTTTTTAAATTTAAATTTTCAAAAAGTTATCTATAGATTGTGCTTTCTACACTAGGATGCGCTGCAAGCTCCTCACGGCCTGTACTTCCAGGTTACTGTTTCCGATGTATTTTGAAGCCATTTGGCTCGTGATCATTGTGTATTGAGATTCTCTAGCGTAGAATTCTTGCATACGTGTTTTGTTACCTAATTTATTATTTGTGTTTAAGAGAAGAATCTTTATACGAATCGTCATTTGAAGACCTGTCATTTCAAAACGTATGATTCGTCATTAAAAAAAAAAAAAAATCGTTATAAGACATTTTTACAATGTCAACAATATACCAATTTCGAAATTTAAACCTAAATGATAATTCGAGAATGGTCCTGAATAGAAAAACAATCTCATTGGTGCAACCTTTGTGATAATCCATAAATTTGATATTACAACAAATTAAAGTTTTAGCACCGTAAATTAAAACAATTAATAAAGCTTGAAATCTGAACTAAAAAAATAATAATATTAATAAAATTTTAACACTGACTTTTACTTTATGAAACAAAAGTGTAGACAATATTGCTCACTGGTAAAACCATTCATATAGACCATACATTCTTGCCATATCATTATTCTGGTTTTTCTGATTATTATCAATACTGAGTACCTCTTTTTGTGGATGTCATATAAATGCATTTAACGCAACATGCTTGCCTAATATTCTCCTGATTGATGCTTTAAAAAAAATAAATAAATAAAAGATTTATTTCACTTACTTAAATGATAAATGCTATAATAACATGAATCTGACTACTTACATGATATTAAATTTGTGGGGAGGGTTGTTATCGACAATGTCAACCTTCATCTATGAAAAGGTACCCCAATATAGAATCGAGTTAACATGTCTAATATACTACAGAATGAGAATTCACGCTACAAATTATATGATATTTTTGTTTTTCCTCGTGCATCATAGTAATTGGATTTTTAATTTATAGTGTGTGCCTCGTCAATAAAATAAAATACAATATAAAATTAAAATAAATTAAAAAACAGAGAGAATTAAAAGAAAACAGTACAGAATGCGCAAAAATTGTAGCATTATTCTTAATTTTTAAATTGAAAATAGGTTCTGTTTGCTGTATCTGATGATTTGAGAAAATGAGGACATGCCATATTATGCTATAACAGTGTGTATTCCTTACATTTTTTCATTTGAAAAAGTATTATAACACTTCTCTACCTTAGAACGGCAACTTTTGATCGACGATTTTACATTAATAACAGTGCTAGTTTGTAAATCTTGTGATTCTCTTTGCTCGTCTTGTTGGCATAAATTGCGAAAGAAGCCTAAATAAGAAAGATTTTTGTGAAAGCATTTAACCGTTATTGGGAACTTTCAGTTATCAAAGAACTTTTTTATAGCTAAATTAGAGTACTAGACGTTAAATTGGGTACTCAGATTTGTATGCCTGAATCATTAAAGCATACACATTTAACAAGATATTAGATTCGGAAACCTGTTTCGTATTTCTGAAACGTTAAATCTTAGAAATTTGACTACACGACTTTAAAGTACGGTACTCTTATTCAAAGCACTAAAGCATTCAAATTTATAAATCTGATTACAAAGCGTTAGAGTTGGGTACTTTGATAAGAATCCCTGTTGTGTTAAATCTTAAAAATTGGACTATAAGACATTTAGGATTTTCTCTCTGATTCAAATAACTAAGCCGTTTAATTTTACAATTCAAATTTTAAACTCTATAAGACATTAGAATTAGATACCTTAATTCGAACCACTGAAAGGGGTCAATTTTACAATTTGATTTTCAAGACTTTGATATAACTGAATTAAGTCTCTTCACTTTAATCACTGAAGGGTTCAATGTTACCATCTTAGAATATATTTCAGTGGATGCAGTTGCACGCCATGGAGGTCATTACATTAATTAAAAACTTATTTATATCTAATTATAAAACTCGTTCTTTCTAGTTTAATCTCATGTCAAACTAGCGTTCGTTTAGTAATTAATAAATGATACATTATTCAGTATTTTTTTAAAAATTTATTTAATAAACACTGCTGTAAAACTAATTAAAAAAATTATTAAATTATTATAAAAAATTATAATTTTTTTTTAAAAAGGGAAAACGATTTTATTAATGGGACAAAGACTAAACTTATCAGACATTCGCTCTCTCAGTTATAGTTTCCAGAAAAGTTTCAATATTTCGTGTAAAAATATTTCTACCTATAGATTTTTTTAAAGCAAAAACGTCTTTTAAGGCAAAAAAAAAAAAAAAAAAAAAAAAAAAAAAAAAAAAAAAAACAAATGAAACTCGCAAAAACTTAATAAAAATGGCGAGTTCGGTTCGAAGATCTCCAAGACTTTTTAATTAAAAAATGCAACAATCTTATCATCGATAGACTCTAATAACCATATTATCGATCTGTCACAACCACTGAAAGCAAATATCGTTTTCTCAGTTTTCCTGCACGTAAACTCTGCGGGCAGAGAAACTGTTTTACGGTACTGCAAGAGGCCTTTTCCCACGACATTTCGAAATTTTGGTTAAATTTTCGTTTCCTCGATGCTTTCCCCCTAACTAAAAATATTATTGATGATAGAGTCTGTTTCGAGTGTACTATATAAAAAAAACGATGAAAATAAGGGCGTCGCTTTATAGGATATTAAGAAATGGCGTTTCATAAAGAACTTTTGTGGATTTTCTCAAAAATATAAAGCAACTAAATAGTGTGGTTTAGTAGATTTAATGCTGCAAATTAAGAGGTTCGTGCTTTCTAAAAACTTCATTTTGTTTGTTGTATGATGCTAAAAATGGTTTTAAACTTAAATTACGAGTAAATAGAGATATTTATCAAAATTCTGAAAGCAGAATAATGTATAAAACATAAGTATGTTTTAAAAATTGCTGTTTGCAGAATCATGTTGATATAAATTTGTTAGTAAAAAAATATATTTGTCAGATAAAGTATCTAAAAGATCACGAACTATATTTTTCATATTCTGAGTGTGTCGGATGTTTCTCGTGCTTTAACAGATAGTGCCGAGAAGAAGAAACACCTGGTTATTTGTAAAAAATTAAAAATGAGACTTGAAAGTACATTTAGAGTTTTGCCATACACTCTCTCCTTGGATATAGTCAAAAGTACTTTCATAGTAGAGCGCTAATCAGCTTGTCCTTAAGGACTTAGGATTAAGCATGTGAAATAAAAGAGTTGTATCCCATATCTAAGGGAGAAGAAGTTGATGATGATAACCATAATGCTATAACAGTGTGTATTAATCTTTTTTAGATCTGTAAAACAATAATAAATTAAGAACAAAAAAGAAACATTTTAAAATTGAAAACTAAAAGAATAAAAACTTTTATTAAGAAATTGTAAGTTACAGAAAAATGAAATGAAATAAAATAAAATAAAACTTTTCTCTGTAGAAAATTCTAAACCTGTACATTTCAATATTAATTTGAAATTGCAATTGTTAATTTGGGCATTTGGCGATACAACACTTATAGAATTGAAGGATTTGTTACTTTAAGCGCTCAGGTATCATAATTCTGATTTATGTTGCTAAGTTAACTTTAGAAAAATTCTATAGCTGGCTTTGTTAAAAATATAAGAAAAGTATTTCGCGACATCTATTATGATGACAAATTGTCTGTCAAGGATGATAAAGAAATTAATGGTTAAAAAAATAATTCATTGCGATAATGAACATTTAGCCGTAATCTTATTATTGTTCAGTTATCTAAAAAGACTTTTTCGTGGTTTTCTTTTGCATTTAACGCAATATTTGATTTGTCTAAATTTTAATTTATTTTAAATAATATATAGGTTACTACAAAAGCTTTTATAAACATGATTTTACTGTTAAATTGCAAGTTACTTTGATTTCTGGGTCTTGTTAAAAGTTAAAAATATAAGAAAAGTATTTCACAACATCCACTAAGATGACAAATTGTCTGTCAAGGATGATAAAAAAATTAATGGTTAAAAAAATAATTCATTGCGATAATGAACATTTAGCCGTAATCTTATTATTGTTCAGTTATCTAAAAAGACTTTTTCGTGGTTTTCCTTTGCATTTAACGCAATATTTGATTTGTCTAAATTTTAATTTAATTTTAAATAATATATAGGTTACTACAAAAGCTTTTATAAACATGATTTTACTGCAATATTTAAATTGCAAGTTACTTTGATTTCTGGGTCTTGTTAAAAGTAAAAAATATAAGAAAAGTATTTCACAACATCCACTAAGATGACAAATTGTCTGTCAAGGATGATAAAAAAATTAATGATTAAAAAAATAATTCATTGCGATAATGAACATTTAGCTGAAATATTATTATTTGTCTAAATTTTAATTTAATTTTAAATAATATATAGGTTACTACAAAAGCTTTTATAAACATGATTTTACTGTTAAATTGCAAGTTACTTTGATTTCTGGGTCGTGTTAAAAGTTAAAAATATAAGAAAAATATTTCACAACGTCCACTAAGATGACAAATTGTCTGTCAAGGATGATAAAAAAATTAATGGCTAAAAAAATAATTCATTGCGATAATGAACATTTAGCTGTAATGTTATTATTGTTCAGTTATCTAAAAAAGACTTTTTCGTGGTTTTCCTTAGCATTTAACGCAACATTTGATTTGTCTAATTTTTAATTTAAATTTAAATAATATATAGATTACTACAAAAGCTTTTATAAACATGATTTTACAGTGATATTTAAATTGCAAGTTACTTTGATTTCTGGGTCGTGTTAAAAGTTAAAAAAATAAGAAAAGTATTTCACAACATCCACTAAGATGACAAATTCTCTGTCAAGAATGATAAAAAAATTTATGGTTAAAAAAATAATTCATTGCGATAATGAACATTTAGCTGTAATCTTATTATTGTTCAGTTATCTAAAAAGACTTTTTCGTGGTTTTCCTTTGCATTTAACGCAACATTTGATTATTTTAATTTCAACTTAATCTTGGTCAAAATAAGTTATTTTTATAACTTTTATAAACATTGTTTTACGCCGATATTTAAATTGCACGTTACTTTGATTTTTGGAATGAGTTTAAAATTACAAAAAATAAGAAGAGCATCTCGCTGTATTCACCGAAATAATTGACTGTCTGTCAAAAACGCTAAAAAAAAATTATTTATTATATAAAAAAAATTCATTACGATTACTGAGCATTTCGCTGGAACTCTCTAAGCGTCAAGCAATCTGAATGATATTTTCGTGGTTTTCTTTTACGTGTAACGCAAAATATGATTGTTTTCTTAAAAAAAAAACATTCATAAAGGCAGCAATGTTTAAATATTTACATAAATTATTAGTTATTTTATCTTTATTCCTTGTTAAATTAAAACAAAATGAAGAGTATTTGATTTTGGGCAATTAATTAGCAATGTAGATAGTCTTACGCGGACATTAAGATATGAACTGGGAGATTTTGATACGGATATATATATATTGTATATATATAGCACAAAAAAACAAAAAGAAAAATGAAGAAAATTAATAAGTTATTTGCTTTGGCTATATTAATACAATATTAGAATGCACTCCTTTTGGCGGATATAATCGTGTGAGCTGATGAAGAGATTATATCCTTTCTTTATTTTGTTTTCCGGATTTTTAATATTTTTTCCCCTCCATTTTTTATCAATTTTTTAGCTTTTATATATATATATATACAATAAAGATCGGAAATTGAAAAATAATATAATCAAATTCATAATAAATGCTACGAATAATTATTTTCATGAAAAATATTTTTATTTTTAATTATCATCGGTAAAATTTAACAAATGTACGGTTGCATGGCTTATATTTTGTTTATAAAAATGTGCCATTAATGTGCATTTTTAATTATAAAAATTTTAAAACAATAATAGTAAACTTATAAAATTCAAAGGGTTTTAGCTTTGAACTCGTTCTGTTAAATCAAATTTTTAAATATTAAAAAATGCTAATATAAGCATCTATACTTCAGTTATAATAGAACTAGACGCTTCAAACTAATAACTATGGTTGAATAAGCAAATATCCTTCCTTCGGTTTTAAATAACCCAAGTTCTGAAAACCGAAACTAAACAAAACCGAAACTATAGTATATAATTGCTCGTAATCTGAATGATCTCTGGTTTTAAAACTTCAATAAACAAACAAATAAATTAAGAGTAATGAATAGACATCTTTAAGCAATATACAAAATTATATACTGATTTACGGAAATGAAAAAAATTTAGAATTTAAATTAAATTGCTTTTTAATGATCAACACTGATTACGCGCAATGCTAAGGTACGGCGGGGATGTCAGAAAATAATCCCTAGGACGACACGAACGCCACTTTCTGTGCGTAAAACCGGTCTGTCAAAAACGTGTTGCTTTTCTAAAACCCCCCGGGAAAAGTTAAATGTCCTTATCCCCTATATTAGTCCCTGGGCATGTGACATTTTTAGATGCAATCATTGGTCTATTTTGTAACGTTGCCATTCGGGAAGTTGTAATGAGGCTTTTTTTTGGTGCCGTGTAAGAGAAATATATATATAGATAGTTTACTTAAAGAAGGAAACACATAAACTTTTTTTAAATAAACTTTATTTTAAATATATAATACTGCACATACAATAATACTGCTTTAAATATTCGTATATTTCAATTGTAATATTTTTATGTACAGCAATAACAAGAATTGAATACAATATTTTAAATGAGGTTCGAAATAAATGTGGATCCAAAACTGAGTAAATGTGATACTAAAAATACGAATCAAAAAAGTATGAACATGAAATTCAGTCAAACTAAAAACAGGAATCAAATTATAATACTTTTTTTTAACCTGTGGTACTTGAAAAACTGTTTAAAATATATTATAAATATGAAAAAGATAAATTTTTTTCAGGGAAAAATTTAAAGTGCATCCTGCAAAAAAAACAGTAGCTCATTCTTGGGTCATTCCCGAGGAAGGAAAAATAATATACCCACTGGATTTTACAAAATTTCCACGTGAAAAAATGCTGTAAAAAATCAACGATTTAATAACGTAATTAATGACAGTGAAGGTGAGATTAAAAGCTTTTATACCAGCTGTAATAGAAATACTTTACAATTTAATTTGACTTGACATTTAAATCTGTTTTAATGGTTTTTCTTGCATTTTATTCGATAGAACTCAAATAATGATTCATCAGATATTAATAATGATTCTTTTTTTGCCCCCCCCCTAAAGAATTATTTGCAATCCTTAATGCGTATATTTTTTTATAATTCATTTTCAACACAGACACTAAAGCAGTTTTTGAGAGATATATTGTTTTATGTTTCGTTTTGCTAAAGATGGGTCTTAAAAACATAATAAATTAAATATGATATCAATATAATAAAATTCTAAAAGCATGGTATGTTTAAACTAAAATGTATTTTTTTTCAAGCAAAATATTATGATTTTAGGACACATTCTTTAAAATAACATAGCACATCCTACTGAAAATAAAAATAATTAAAATGAATGTCTATCAATTTTAATCATTATGTTCATATCAATGTATGTGTTTGCATTTAATCACAGCTTCCTTTATTTAGCGGGGCTTTTCACAGGGCTTTCAACAAATATTATTTTCGCAGAAAACCCCTTGATTTTCATTTGAATGGATTTCAGAAAGAAATGGAAAATATTGTAATATAATAATTATATACAACATTCTGAAATTAACCATGAAATTTGCTTCTTACAGTATTTTTAAAAAACGTATTTGTAAATAAATATAAATACTTGTATATGAACTACCAATTTAATGTTTTAATTTTGTCATCTTTAGATGTACATGAAAGGAAGCATTTGTTTTTAAATATATTTTTTAAAAACACATAATACGATGATATTCTTTATTTAATTCGTCCAACGAAAATTCTAAAGAAAGATTCCTTCATGAATAAACCTCAACATATAGATTAAAAATTTAAATAAATAAATAAAAGAAACAAACTCGCAGATTTCTAAATTCAGCAAAGTTGAAGGGGTAAATTTCTGAAACATTCTCATCAAAACAATTAATTTGACAGACAAATTTTACGACTTTTTAAGTCCAGCATTTTTAAGTAATTTGCACGTAGTTAAATTAGTTAACATTGCATTATTAATTATACGAAATGCATATATTTTAATTTTTACTCATTACATCTCACAAGTTTTATAGTTTCTGAACTGTTTGTTAATTGTATGCTTCTCAGTGGCTTAAATGGTGAGGAAAGGAAATCAAGGTCAAAGGCACTAAAATGTTGAAACTTCAAATTTGAAAGCAGTGAAATTGTTCTAGAACATTCAACTTTGATGCGTGTGTTTTATTTCAATTAAAATTTTTTTGATGCAGCTTTGTTATCATAAGACCAAATAAAATTTCTTAGTTAAAACAAACTTTACTAAGTTTCTATTTTAAAAACATTTTTAAGAAAGTCCAGACGAATCTTTAAAAGAATATTAACGGTGCTTTTCGAAGCTTTTTCACCAAAGAAAATAAATCATGTTTAGAGTCACAAAAAGCAATATTTTAAAACTTCCTGTCCTGAAGAATTTTTAGGGATTCAGACCGTACAAGCAGCTAAACTATTTGAAAAGTTATAGAATTTTTTTTTAAGAACACCCAATTCTCAGTTGTAAATTTTATGATCCCTCACAATGCAACTTTTCAAAAATACATCACAAATTCTTTGCCTTTTCACAAACTAAGGATTTTCAGCATAACAAGCGCTGACTAAAAATACTCAAAATCTAATCTTACAGTCACGAGTAATAAATGTTAAAAACTCACAATAGTCATTATTTGATAAAAATATGTCATTTAATGTAAGAAAAAAAAACTTGGCAGTAACAAACTTTGATCAGAACAAACAGAAGATCCGTTTCTGAGTACACTTGATATGTTTGCTAAACATGTTTCGAGAAATGTTCTATTTTTATACTTAAGGAAGATAAATGTTGTATTCTTCAATATGAACAAATACTTCACAGTTTTAAAAACAGAACTTGCATTTTCAATATTCGTGTTCGAATAACAAATATGCGTCCCAAAACAAACCGACAATTTGAAAAATGAATAAAATAAATTTAGATATTATAAAATTAGATATATTAAACTAAAATATAAATGCATGGTCTACTTTGCTTAAGAAACCAGTTATTTATTCTCCGTAAGTATTAAAATCAGTTACAAATTTTATTAACAGATGGCATTGCTGACTGGAAAAACTTTGAAACAAAGTTTCGGCTGCATTTTTAGATAATTTAAATTGAAATATCTGCACAGGAGTCTTTTAAATTTGCCCACAGACTGCTCTACGTTATTGCTCCAATTGGTGGCTATTTTGAAATCGTAATAGTTTTTCTTAGTCAGATACGCCATATGTTTAAAATAATTTTTACTAGTTTTCAAACTTGGTTAAATTTTTTTTCGTTTTCTTAGCAGAACTCAGCGAACTATAAATTTAATTGTTTTTTCTTTCAAATCATTGGTAATTTGTGGCAGCTGGTGTCAGACAAACAATCAAGGCATATTTTCTAATATTACAATTTCCTTTTTCTCCCTGAAATTCAAAAAAGCGCCTTATTTATTACTATCGATATCTTGGGATTCGTCATTTGCCCAAGTCCTCCACTATTCGGCAAACTTCTGGAATTTTGTTTATTTACAGAACTAATCACCTTATTCAGTTCCGATTCCACGCTATTCTGGGCCTTTCGATACTTACACATATCGTTACCAGTGAGGATGACCACAACAAGTCCTAAGCCGAGGCAGGTGGGTCCGCTAATAAGAACAGATGTTTCATCAACATGTACAGCAGATGGATGCTGGACTGTCAGTGTGGTAAAAATTAACCCTGCTCCTAGACACACTAAAATTAGCCCACCAATGAACATGCAGTATGCTGTTTTGATTTTGGAGTTGCCTATAGGATGGTACATCGTGGAGATGACTGAGTTCGTTCTTTTCATGTTCGCCATGTCTAGTGTCTCTGGATCAGCAATAATTTTGTTGATTCTTTAAACACACTTTAACACTATAAATATAAAGTATATTATGTTTGCAAGTCGATGGTGCTTATTATAATTGTACAATAGAGACATATTTTTATCCGAACATGGATTATTTCTCGTCCTGATTTGTGGAAGGAACTTGTTGATTGTTGAAATATGCGAAACTAATACCAGTAGGAATATCAATTTGTGACAGCGTAGCACAGAACATATTATTTCCTAACATTTTTCCTTAAATCTAGAAATGCAAAGAAAGAAAAAAGTGTTAATGTCTAAAAAAATATGCACATTAAAAAATTTATAAATTAATTGCATTTATACTTAAGAAAATTGTAATTAGTGCACATGGGACATAGTTCTAGAGCTTTAAGTATTTTAAGGATCCCCCAAACGTGGCCAAGACCGTCTTTTTAACACTACACTCTTTTAAGAGTGATGGCAAAGGGAAACTAAAAAATGATCCCTGATTTTGAAAATAAAATTCAATTAAAGAAAAAGAAAATGAGACAAAAATGTTCTATCAGCTGAAAATCAGTTTAGTAAACCAGTTTTTTTTCTTTTCACCAATCTTTAAAATTTGTTGAAAGTTTTGTTGAGAGATCGTGCTACTGACTGAAAGTACAATAAATCAATGGTTTCATCTGTATGTTAGACCATTTAAACTGAAATATTTGCTTGAGTAGTTTTGTTCTCATTTGCACCACGTTTTTGCTAAAAATGATGGTTAGTTTGGATTAATCGTTTTAAAAAATTATTAAGGTCAGCAGCTCAATTCGTGGATGAGCTGCGCAATAAATTATAAAACTAGTTAGGAAAAAGTTTTCTCTTTTTCAAAACTGCTCATTTTCATATTTTTCCGTTATCTATAATTTATTTTTTAAACTATCACTTTTGAGACACATGGTTAAAATCTCATGTAACTTTGAATTCTTATTAGATGACGTGGAGAGCAACTGAGCTGGTACCCTTCATTCTAAATTTTTTCACCACACAAACCGATCATTTTACAGAGGTTCAAAATACTTACCTTAGAATTTTAGTTTTGAATCTTTTTTCACGAAAATATGTTACACGTTTTGAGACTAAAATATTTATATGATGGACAAAGACACACATGGCGAAATTTGAATTCTTAGGCTAAAGGAATTTTTAAATATGTGTGAGTGGATGAAAAGTTTGTTTCCAGTAATTTTAATTGCATTTAGCATTTTATAACAAAAATGATTTCACTTGGGAATAAAGATGCAGTCAGGAAATTAGATTCATGAAAATTTTTGCCTAATTTAATAACACATATTTAATTATTTGAGTCCTGTGAGCTATGTTTCGTGATCAAAATATGAAGAAATACACTAAAAAAAATATCTTACAATATGTAAAAAGTCTAAAAATTAAAAAAATAACTATGCAATAATTAAAAAAAAACTTGGATTTATAAAATAAATTTGTTTCAAAAATAATATTTTATCAGCATCATAAGTTTGTTAACTTCTATATGTTTTTAAGTAAAAAAAAAAAAAAAAATTCTGTCATCATTTACAGAGAGGGTCTCAATAGGTTAAAAAGCCTTAATTGAGCACGCGTGTGTATGTTTTTATCAATAATCAATAAATCAAGGGAATAAACAGAAAGTTTTTTGGATATACGTCAAAACACTAGATTACTTTTTCTAAAAATCTTTCATAAAGGAAAACTTATCCAGTGCTATTACTTGTAAAGGATATAATGAAATAATAATATAATTAAAACTCTATTCGATTTTTTTAATTTTTATTTTCACTTACCTGAAAAATATTTAATAGGGATTTTTTCAGAATGCCACTTTTGGCCCTTTTGGGTAGAAAAATTGTTTTTGAAGGTGCTTATTGAAACTTTAATAATTTATGAGAATTACAGTAATATTATTAGAGAAAAAAATTATAAATTTACTCTAAATTTTTCACTGTAATTTAAACTTAATTGTTGTCAGTTATGCACCCCCCCCCCCACTTTTGAAAATCAAATTGTAACTTCAGTGATTAAAATAAAACAAATCAAGGCGTTTTTGAAAAGTAAAGATAAAATGCCACATACTCACTTGAAAATTTTTTAATCGGTTAAATGTACGGTCTGCAAAAAAAAAAAAAAAAAAAAAAAAAACGAATCACGCTGAATAACTTTTGTTCTAATGATCGGATTTTCACGAACCAAGTGTCAATCTTAATGGTTCCTGGGGGTGACCTCAAATCTGCTAATTAATTAGTGCTAACTATTAATTAAGTTACGGAATCAGACACAAAAACGCACTTTCTCTGAATAAACATATATATTTTTTTACATATTTGGATTCTTAACCTTCAAAATATAGGGGGTAGCCGCAATCTGGGAAATATGGTCCCCATAGTTTGGTCAGGAGAGCGATTCAAAGTTTGGACCCCTTAATGTTAATTTCGCTTTTTGTGTTTCCAGTCATATTTTGAAAACTAATGAAGCAATTCAAAAAAAAAAAAAAAAAAAAAAAAAAAAAATAGTACGTGGAGTCCCTCCGCACGGAAGAAGTTAAACTTCGTAACCTGCGACGTTAATTATTAACATTGCTTACAATTCACAATTGATCGCATCATTTAATTATTATTTTGGAGTGGAGAAATATCAAAATCTATAAAATTTACAATGGGATTATGATAACTAAAGTAAGATATTACATGTTTGAGTTCTATTTTTTCAATTTTTTTGGCAAAAACTGCATCAATGGTAGTTCCCCCTTTGGTTGTTGGATCATTCCTACCATTTATCATTTTCAATCCAAATTTGTCTTTAATGAAGGTTATTAATGTTTCAGCTTCAGGTAACGCGAAATTCGCATTAAAATCTCCCGCAAGGATCACCAGGCCGCTCACAGTAACCAATTTCTTCACCATCAGTAACGTCTGACAGAGCTTGTGAACCTGCAGTGGATAGTGGCAATAAAGATTTTGCAATAAATAATTTAATATCCCTCATGGCTGCATTTGGTGAAATATAAATGGCAATTAGAATCAATTTCTTCGGATTATTTTCGCTGTGGTTGATTATGCACTCTACAGCACATATGTCTCCAATTCTTTTTGACGTTGAAATTGTCACATCAGGGTTACCTGAGTAAGGAGCTTTTATATCTAAATATGGAGTCACAATATTACATCTATTTTTCTGATTGTGATAGATAGCAACCCCTGCATTCCGAATTTCGTTACGTAGAAATCTTACAATGAAATCAAAATTTAGTATGAGAACAGGAGGTTCATTATCGTCCATAAACGTTTCTGATAACATTAAAATGTTCGATTTTTCAAAAACTCTATCCGTCAAATCATTGGCGTGTGCACGAACACTTTGACAATTAAATGCTACGATTGATAAGTTTTTTTTCGAGTTGATATATTTACATAGATCCTCATCCAAGGTGGAAAGTGGGTTTTGACGCAATTTCATCATCTCATTCCGTAAAGCGACACACGATCGGTCGTTACTCCCGTTCCCATGGTAAAATTTCTTATGTTTGTTGACTGGGATAATATACAAGCCTTCAATTGAAACCACTCTCGACATGGCAACGTAAACCAACTGTTGGGATTGATTTTTTTCATAATAATAAACCACCTCATTGAAAGTTCCCCCTTGCGACTTATGAATCGTCAATCCACAGGCTGGTGCTAGTGAAAAATGATTTCTCTTAGCTGAGATACTTCTTTGTCTATTAAGATAGATTGTAGCATTTCGTCGACCGATCGGAACAGCTAAAGGATTGAGATTATTAGCGACCATAAATGAACGTGCCACGGCCCGAGCTTTTACTCCAGTTCTTTCACAATTCGGAAATATCAGCCATACCCGAGTAACTTCCCCGTTATCATTTCTTTCGACGTGGTCCAATTTTCCCATGGCGCCGTTGGCCAATCCATCAGCAACTTCAATGCTGGTCCTTATGATGTAATACTGCCCAAGGGCGAATGTTAAACTTTTCAGCAATCCACCGGTGTCTGCTGGTAATTTTTTTCTTTTCAAGTGCTCTACGTGCACTTTCAAGTTGTTCCTCGTTGTCACAACCTGAGATGAAATCTATAGCCTCGGATTTGGTTGATTTTCTAGAATTTCTCTGTTATATTTCTCAACAGTTTGGTTGGAAAAGGCCAGACGTATGCCCTGCGGGCATAACCGATTAGCCTCTTCTTCTGTCACAAATTTCGATTCCACTAGTGAAAGTTCGACATCATCCAATCAATCTCCATTTCGAATCTTCGTTAAAATCGTCGAAAATACAACATTTGATTGACGCATGGCTTGGGTGAGTTCGTGAAGTTTGAATGAGTGCCAAGTTTTTGAGCCAATATAATGTTTCGATTGTTTGAAGATAGGTGTGGCTTTGACTGGTGGGAGTTGTCTTAAATCTCCAACCAGTATGACATCCAGTCCTCCAAAAGGGGTATCTGATTTGCCTGTTATTAATTTCAATCTTCTATCAATTCGTTCCAAAAGCTCTGCTCCAACCATACTGACTTCATCGATTAACATCAAGCGAATGTGTTGAAATAATGATCTGAATTGTTGTAATGCTTCAGAACTCAAGCTATTATCTAAGCTGATGGATAGTGATAGAGCAGTGTGAATGGTCGTACCGCTGATTGCCACTGCAGCTTTTCCTGTCGAAGCACATGTTAGGTACGCATTGCAATGTGAATTTTTGGTTCCATATTTATTATAAATTTCCATGATTAGACGAATCACGAAGGTTTTTCCGCATCCGGCTGGGCCTGTCAGGAACACCAACAATGGTTGAAGTGGTTGAGATGTTAAATGATGGATAGTTTCTAGTAAAATCGATCGTTGTTCAAGATTGGTTGCTCGCATCAGTTGGCAAAATTCTTCATTTGGCATTAAATTCTCTCTCCGCTTTGCAATCGCTCGGAGACGACTCAAAGTTGCTAAACGAAGATCATCGTTGATGTTTGAATAGGGATCCGCATACATGTCAGTGAATGGAGGTGGCTCTGGAACTGCTCCCTGACGAACTTGATTGTCTAGTTGCCTCAAATCTTCTTCTTCACGATATAACTGTTCACATAGTCTCATAGTTTCCTCAATATTGATGTTAGATTCGAATTCCTTTCGACGCTCCATGATGATGTTCTCATTATCTGTGTAGATTTCCAGAGATTTTGCCTCAGAAAGTAGATCTATCTCTTCGTTGCGGAAGGGAATATGTAGCATCACCATTTCTCTTTTGTAATCTTCAAACTGAGTTGCCATATTATAATTTGTATATCTTATAATGTGTGAGGTATTCATTTTTTTGTATTCATTGTTATTACATTTATAATGCGCACAAAATTGAGCAAGAGTGAGATCATTTAAATCCTGAGGCCGTCTTTCGTATTTATCAATGGCATTATCCTTCCAAATATCGGTGGATTCATCATTAAGGTCTGCCAATTCCGTGCGTGCTTTTTTCATTCTTTGTCGATCGACAGGCCATGATGTTGGAATAAACGTTACTGATCTGGATGCATGTGACATCGGTTTACGCAGCAACCACAAAGCTGCTTCTTGGCTAGAAATTTCCACAGAATTCAATAAATCGACGCTCATTTTTCTCGTGATTTCAACCACTCCAAAATCAGGATATTTTTCACTTATCTCAAGAATCTGTCTTTGCAAATTACTTATCCCTCGATTTGATTTATTGACGTAGTCCACTACGTACATTGCACACGAATATTCGTCCAATATGAACTGCAAATCCATGTTCGATTTCAACACATTGAACAAGAATGGATTGTATGGATTATGCCATTTCTCCGATGGTTCACGTTTTAATAATACTCGTGGCCGATTGATTCCTGCGGAAATAATTTTATAATAATGCTCATCTGAAATTATATTGTTGCTTTGATAAAAGTCATCAATACTATTGTAATTTGCAATTTCGTAGTGGGATTTGATTTTCTTGTAATGATCAGCATATCTGGCAAAATTATGTTCTTCTTTATCCATAGGAATAAGTATTTGCGTAGACCGAGAAGGCAGGAAAGGTGCTTTGAACCGACATTTCTGTGGCTGATAACCCTGCACTTATAACACGTAAACGTGTGTTTATGTGTCTGTAGCTTGATGTTACCTGAGGCTTCTGAGGTTGATACTGAGATTAAAAGAAATCGATCAATGTTATCGCAGCTTCTTTGTCATCGCCTAGTGGACTGTTTGGTGCATCTTCCAACCAGAGTAAAATATGAGCGTGCGGACTCCCACGATGTTGAAATTCGATTCGTTTAAACCAATCTTTAATTTTATATTTTCCAAATGAGCATAGGCCTTTGTTCTGTAGGAGAGTCATTAACGTGTTAACTAATTTGTCAAAATAGATGGCACATGTGACTGCGTCCTCGTTGATAAGTGTACTTTTTTGCAACCAATTGAGTTCAATTGCTTCATTTTCAAAAATTATTCTTCCATCTTTAAATTTCTGTAGCAACTGCAGCAATGGGATCCAACCAATTTCGTTTGCGCTCATCGTGAGGAAAACCGTCGGCCTACCAAGTTGCCGAATCCTGGCGAATAAATCTTTTTTGGGCTGGGACCAATAGTACACGGAATTCGGTATTGACTTCAAGAATGCGAGATTTGTTTCTAGGCAATCGTTAACATATTCTTCTGATTCGATTTGTTGTTTCGTCACTTTTGTATCATTGCCGATAAACTTGAAGGCAACAGTAAGTGATGAAGCAACACGCAGTCTCATATTTTTCGCAGCCATATACAGCAAATGGCGAGGATTAATCCCTCGATGATCAGTTCGTCGTATTTCACTCGTTGCCATTTGAAAAGGTGTGACTGAAATTTCCTCACGAAATGTTCTCATGTGTCCAAGATAAATTCCTGGAAATGATAGTTCCTCGGCGTACTCGTCAAACTGCAGACTTTTTGGAATTTGATTTTCTCCTGGTGCAAGTCCCAAATATTTATCTTCATCCCATAATAAGGTTTGCTGTTGAGCAACGAGACTATCTTCCATTGTGATCGCTTCACTCAATTCATCGTTCGGTATTTCTCCATCTGTTACAGGTCCTTTCCAAAAAGACTGATCAATTTCAATGTCATGATACAGTGGAGTATCTTTCAGAAAATGCAACCAAGTTTTAACTGTTCTTTTATTAACCAAGACTTGAACGTAGCTGGATTTGTGAATTTTTCTTCTCTTGATATGGACATTTATTGCATGATTATCTCCAATATCCCGTGACAGGCGTTTTACCATTGTATACACGTTAACAGGCACATTTATAATCTGACCATATACGCCGTATTGACCATGAACGTGTCTTAAGCGTTTGATCTGCATAAACGGGATTCGAGGTGAGATCAATCGTTCCGTTATTGTATCCAGTGGTGGTAAATTTTTTGGCATTGGTGGATATTTGAAACCATTATAAACTGCATAAGTTGGTATTTTGTTATGTTGCCCTGACCGAAAACACGTTGCACACAATTCGATACTTTCTCTCGGAACATTTGGTAAGATTCTGTCCAGAACTTCATGACCAATATCTGAAGAGAGTCCTCTCAAATTTTGTTTAAACCATAATCGATCACATATCGAGCAAGCAAAACCAAAATTGTTCTTGGTGAATTTTGTTCTAATGTAGTTGTGAGCTTTCTTATGCTGATGGAATTGAGTATATGGGACATGTGGATTTATCCTTGCATTTTCGTCACCAATATTGCTGGTATTATGATCAGCAATCTCCACTGAACCGTCGTTGGTTTTCGCAGCCCTCATAAATTCCCGTTGAGCTTTTTTCCTTGCTCTATATTCTCGCTGATATTGTGCGGGTGTTTTCCTCCTTGTTGGCTTTGCAAAACCAATATCACTACTCGTCGAAGGCCCAGCAGTCGTTGGTGGATTAATAGAAGACCCAGCAGTCGTTTGTGGATTAATAGATGGCCCAGCAGTCATTTGTGGATTAATAGAAGGCCCAGCAGTTGTTAGTTGGTCTACTATAGTTGACTGATGAGTGGTAGTAAATCCCCCTGTCGAAATTGATGGAATTACAGCTAGAGAATCAATGAGTATGTGGCGTAACTACCACTACGAAAATTAAACATTAATTCACTGGTATATAAAGCATGCTAACTTGAATCCATCTTGAGGTACCTTTTGATAGATGACGGTTGGCATGGTCGATAGCTCCGCCCCCCACATTGGTGACCTCCGGACGTGATTTGATCACGCAGTAACGCCCACTTCACAAAATTCCTAACAGTAACGCCTACTTCGATGGATAGTCCACGTTGAAAGTTGACTTGCTATTTGTGACTGCATCATCACCCTCCTTCGCTGTTGCTTTTCAGTCTCGTCTCGAACATACAACGTCATACACTCTCTACGCCTGCATACACTCAACTGCTAATGGCAACACAGGAGCGACTACTACTGTGAAGTTAATACACCTCTCACATTCAGCACTCAAAAAATCCGGTGACCGCCTTCCCGGTCTGTCTGTCGCAAAGTACAGCAACTAGTGGTATCTGTTCATCGAATTCTATCCCAGATAAAATTCTGGTGGGGAGTATTGTGGCGTAACTACCACTACGAAAATTAAACATTAATTCACTGGTATATAAAGCATGCTAACTTAAATCCATCTTGACGTACCTTTTGATAGATGACGGTTGGCATGGTCGATAACTCCGCCCCCACAAGTATATTGTCACGTTTGGCTTTTTTACGTGCTCGGTACTCTCTCTGGTATTCCGCGGCTGATTTCCTTTTCTTGTATATTGCTGATCCTGCGACGTTAATTGTAGAAGGATCACTAGTTTCATTCAACTCTTTCTCCTGCTCCATATTAAATTATATGTGTATCAAAACAAACTTAAATAATATTTATGGAAAAACAAATGTTTTATGACTTTTATTATTTTTATGCTAGAGAAAACCAAAACAAAAAAATATTAATGGAAAACAAAAGTTATATTACTTTTATTATTTTTATGCTAGTGAGAACCAAAACAATATGGAAATGAATGAGGGAAAACTGGATCCTACCACGTGATTTCCCGGCCAATAAAAATGTAGCGTTAAACGTTTAACGCTTTCTTGTTGCAAGTCGCATAAGAAGTATAACTTCAAAAAAATTGCACCCACTCATAAAACTCATTTACCCAAAGATAATTTCATGAAAAAAATTTTTTTTAAAAATTATTAATTATTTTTTATTATTTAATTCGCGATCGCAACACTCGATACGCCATCTAGCGGGAGACTGTAAATATCGGGCATTAGTTCCCACATAACCATTGGCAATGACGGACGCCATTTTCTTAGCAGCAAATAGGAAGCAAAATTTCCGTAAAGAAAAGGTTAAACTTCTTGAAAAAACTAATCAGAACATGCCAAACATTGAAGCAGAACACGCCAAGTATTTGAAGAACAACATCTCAATAATTTTTACCTTTCTATTACCAACAACATAACATGATTTCATGATCACTTGCTGTTACAGATGTGTGTATTGCGGAAAAATGATTTTTCTGTCTTCAATTCATTACAAGTTAAAATGAAGTCAGCATTGCTTTCGTCATTCCAATGAATTCCATACAGAACTGTAATAGTTATAGAATATTCTTCTTCTTCATAGAAATGTATATATTTCTGTATCTAAATAATTCAGAAAACAACAATAAGGAATAATCCGAATTACTTGAAAAAGTATCTTTTGTGCTGATTATAAATAAATTTTTTATCGTTTTCTTGGTAAGTGTTTTTTAGTTTTGAAAGAATTTCAACTAGAATTCAGCTATTCTGTTTTTAAGCTACATATTAAAATTCATATCGAGATCTTACAATTATAAAATTTTGATGTGTGGTATGTTACCTAAAAGTAATGAAGGGATAAACTATGTATATATTATTTGAGAATAAAGTTTTCAAACAAAGAACATATCATTTTGGAATTCTCCGGACTTATAAATCAGGTAAGTGTTATGAATTTTATAATAAAAAATTTGCTTGTAAATAATTTTTTTTCTTACTTGATGATCGTTCTCTACAAAATGAATTTTTTTTCAGTCTGATTAAATACTATAAGAATTAAAAAAAAGAAACAACACGAAAGTTTTTATTGAAAAATGAGAAATTTTTACAATCGTTTTTATCCTAAGAATTCTTTATTTTACGTTTTTTAGTTTATAATTTTTTGATAAAATTGTTGTCAAAATACTTATTTTGGAAATTAAATGGTATTAAATTATGTGTTTATGTATACTTCTTGCATATTCTAATATTTGAAGTAATATGATTCAGAAAAGTATGGAAGAAAAATTCGGTACTTACGTATTAACCACAGCTACAGATTTGGCATATTTTTAAGTGCCGCCAATCTACACTTAAAATTTTTGGAAAAAATCTTAAAATGAAACACTTTGTTTAAAATCAAAGTAGTCAATCGGACTTCGGTGGAAAATGGGCCGATATAGAGTTTAGCATAGATTCAAAACAAACTTTTCTCTCACCTGATTCTATAGCCATTATGAAGATTCAAAATGAAATAACATTTCCAAAACGGACGTTTACTAAGATAAAGTTTATGAACATTGGTACATTTTCGTTATATTTCACTCCATAAAATATTTCGCTCCTAAAAAAATAAAATTGCATCTTGTTTTGTTTTTGGCAAGTCCCAAAGCCGCATTTTCGTAACACTAAAAAATGGCGACAAAAAAAGAATGGTTCTTTTTTTTTTGTTTTGTTTCGTAAGCATTCTTTATTTTACGTTAAAATTTAAATGGGCCCTTCATGTTATACCATTAAATTTAGTAAAACTATTTCTCAGGCATTAGGTTTGAACTCTTATAAGAATATACCTATTTTTTTCTCTTTATTTACACATATTTTTCCGATGTGTTCTGGATGTTCCTTCTCTAAAAAAAAAAAAGAGATACCATTTTGTTTTCGTTTGCATAAGAAAGAAAACAAGCATTTTTCTTTTTTTTTAATTTAATCAGCCACAATAAAGATGGAACGTTACAATGCTACATGCTACTTTAAAGACGTCTCCAGTGTAACTGAATGACTGTTCATATGGAAATCGCAGGGATTCGGCACATACAACAACGCCCCCTATAGTTCGTTGCGATCGCGAATTAAATTGAGGATGAAAAAATTTTGATTTATAAGGTATGAATTTTTTTATACCATGTTAATCTACATATTTTTCAATTGAAAAATCTAAAGTTTCAACTGTTTTTATGCATTAGAAGCTGAGAAAAATTAAAATTAATTATTTTTAAAAAATTAATTTGGCGACAATAAAGAAATAATTAAATGGAGCTATTAATATTAAAATGTCATAAACTTGCAAGGAACTTGAATTCGCGCGCTTAGCGTAAAATTTCATTCATATTTTTTTCGCTAATAATCGTTTGCTAATCTTTTTATTTTATTTCTTTCAAACTATAAAATACGATGTTTCTTTTTTAGTCCTTTAATAATTTATTTGCAATTTAGTAATAAAAAACACTTTATTCAACAAATGTCTAGTTTTATAAAAGCGTGCTTCAGAAGCGACACCAGATTGTGTTTATTTAATGAGATTATTTTTTATTTTTTAGTTTTTTTCCTCAATAACTGATACAATTACAATAATATACATACGTATGAATAGACTTATAATAAAATATTTGTAAATTTCTTGAATATTTTTTTTATAAATATTAATAAAAATACATAGTAAGCATATTTAAGCAGATCTCACATCATCGCAAATTTCTCAACATATTTTATAGTATCGTCTTAATCTTAAAAATAATTTTTTAATCACCTGTCCGGAAGTGTTTCGCATAAATATTTTACCAACTATTTAAGTAAATGTTAACATTTTTAAAAATCTTATTCTTTACCCTGCTACGTTTATTATTTCTTCATCAATATACTAATCAATTTTTTTAGTACTTTAATTTAGGTTTTCTTTAAAGTAAAGTTCCTTTTAAAATTATAATCAAGTTTTTTTTAAAAGAATTATTGTCTGCTATCTAAGAATAAAATCTTGTTAAGAAATTAAAAACATTCCGCTGTTTAAAATTATTTACTGCAAAACAGCTGATTATTTACTAAGCATACTATTTTTTTCGAAAAAAAGAATACAAATCATTGTCTTTTTTTGTTTTTTTTGTTGTTTTTTGTGACTTTAACATAGATAATCTAAAATAGTGTTGATGTTTTATAAGTCACTACAAAGAGTATAAAGATACCGAACTTAAAAAGCTGTCGAATACGTAGCCAAAATTTTTGAGCGTCTTAAAATATCTCAGTATCTTAAAATATCTCAGTATCTTAAATGTCGTCCTAACATCTTAGTTGTGAAATTAAATTTTTAATTATTTGACAACGTGTGATTCACTAACTATTTCATTATATCTTTTATCCTTTTTTATTATTCCATGTAGATATTTTCCGGATAATATACTAAGCTATTTTGTTTAATTTTTTACTTTAGCACGATTCTCAAGATATTATTTGTTATCAGGAAAAATGCCTTATTTTGTTAAGCAGGAAGTACTAAAAATTAAAATTTGTAAAAAGATTCCGAAGCCGTTTCAATTTTAGAATCATCTGATTTTAAAAAAAATGCATTAAAAAATACGCAATTTCCGAACTTATTTTGATTAAAAATAAAAAATAAAAATTTAAAAAAACGTGGCAAGAAGGCTACCATACTTTTTACAGAAACAGTGAAAATCAAATTTTCCTATATTTCGTAAAAAGAGGATAAGAATGATATTGCTATACTGCTTCAAGGGACCTACTCAATAATTTCGCTATTTCCAGAATGAAATCTGCTTGATCGAAACATATTTCCTTGAAGATTAAAACGAGGAAAAAATTAACTTTTATTATTTACCTACGCTTATTCCATTTATTAAATGATAACGATATCAAGGTTAAGGATATGCGATGGAAGCCCCGTTTACTATTACACTATAAATTCATTAAATTATGTAGCTTGAATAATTTATTTTAAGCATATTATTTAATAATTTTAAGCAAATGAGGGTGTAAAAATAAACTCGATCAAAATACTCCGAAAGTATACCCTAAAATATATGTAGAATAAACTTTGGAATCGATATATAAAAAATACCTTTTCAAACAACTTCGAGTAGGAAGGAAACGCTATTTGAAATAGTTGTCTTTGTAACTATTTAATTTCGATTCCTGGTGCTAGGGGACATTCCATTTTCACATTCGACTTTTGAAATTTCAATTGTAAACGGAATTTTTTATGTCCTTAAATTAAAATGTTAAGGCTTGCAGCAAAAAAGAAAAAATTGTACTGCATTGATTTTTTTACAAAGTAGTGAATTATTATTTTTTCAATCTAAGAATCTATGCCTATAACTTATGTAAAACTTATTTTAATATCGAGTGAAATAATTTAATATGTTGTGTAACTAAATAGATAATCCCAAGAAACTGAATCGAAAATATAAAAACCTCATTGATTTAAAAAATAATAGATGATAATAAAAATAGACATGTTTTGAGCGTCCAATAATAAAAGTCACTAGTTATTCAAGCTTGACAAGTTTTGAGAATGGGCGATTATATTTGAACGCTCGAAACATGTCGACTTTTACTTCCCTCTTCATATTTTTTGAAGCCAGTTGAGTTTTTATCATCAGTTATACTGTTTTACATTTGGGTCTTGATCATTATTTGATAAGGATTTTACACTCGTTAAAGTAAACATATGCATTATCATATTTTAACAGGATTTAGGTGGTCTTTAGAAACGTAAGAGCATCAATATTGTAAAAGTTATATTTAACTTTAAAATTAAAATTTTGAAACCAATTATTTTGAGTTAATGAAATTAAATATTTTTTCTTTTAAGTTTTCGTGCCCTCATTTCAATATCTTAAGGACCTTACGAGCTCTGTTATAAAGTGAGTATCGTATCAGATATATATAAGAAAAGAAAAATAATCATAGTAGCAGTATTTGGCGGTAAATGTAGCTTATCGTAATTGAAGAATATGCTGTGCAACATTTTGTTGTGAATTTGCGAACGGAAGTTTCAGGATGTATCGAAACATGAGGATGCTATTTGCTGGTCATCTTTATCCAAAGAAAACCTTGTAATCTAAATATCTAGCAGAATGAAGCGATTTTTTAAACAATGAATTATACAATATGCAACATATTATTTCAATATCTTATTCTTAAACATAACATATTTCAATGTTTTTAAAATACCACTAAACATTCAGTAATTTCTTGTGTTATAGAAAAAAGAAATATCTTAAATTATAGAAAACCTTGTGAATGTGCATTAGAATTACTATACAATATACATTTTAATTTTCAAGCACTTTTTTTCCCTTCAAACTTTCTTGCCTAGAAGACTCGATTAAAGCTGTAAAAATGATTATCTCTAAAAATTTTTATATAGCCATAATAAGTTATGTTAATTTGATTTTAGTATGAAATCCTCGAATAAATATAGCAAAAACAACATAATCTAAATAATATCAGATAAAAAGTTCATGTATTTAAATTCTAAAAACTTAGAAAATCATAAATAATTTATAAATCGATTCAAATTTTCTTTTCAAAGGAGATTAAAGTAGAAAATAAAAAGTGCGAGGAGTCCTTCCGCGCGGAAGAAGCTAAACTTCGTAACCTACGACGTTAATTGTAGAAGAATCAGCAGTCGTAGAAGGATCACTAGTTCTATTCAAGGACACTTTTTCCTGCTCCCTATTAAATTATATGTGTATCAAAACAAACTAAAAAAATATTTATAGAAAAAAAAAAGTTTTATGACTTTTATTATTTTTATGCTAGTGAGAACCAAAACAATATGGAAATGAATGAGGGAAAACTGGATCCTACCACGTGATTTCCCGGCCAATAAATATGTAGCGTTAAACGTTTAACGCTTCCTTGTTGGAAGTCGCATAAGAAGTATAACTTCAAAAAAAAATTTGCTTGTCGGACAGATATCAGCTTAAAAATTGTCTACTGTCTGGAAACTTCGAGATATTTTTAATTCACTATTAATTAAACCTCTACGAGCAATCACCGACCATAATTTAAATTTTTTTTTAGCTTGGGTGCGTAGCAACCTAGTAAAATTAAGCATTCTCTTTTGAATTAGTCAATGGTTATCTTAAAATATTCATTTGCGCAGGCGATTTTTTTTTTGGCGGTTTTCTGGACTATCGCCAAATATATAAACCTTTATTACGACCCAATTTACCACCCAATGTTTTCAAAATTTTGTCTACCCCCCCCCCCTAATTCAAGTGTCTGGATTCCAAATATGTAAAAAAAAAATATATGTTTATTCAGAGAAAGTACGTTTTTGTGTCTGATTTCGTAACTTAATTAATAGTTAGCACTAATTAATTAGCATATTTGAGGTCACCCCCAGGAACTATTAAGATTGACACTTGGTTCGTGAAAATCCAATCATTAGAACGAAAGTTATTCAGGGTGATTCATTCTTTTTTGCGGACTGAACAAGTAAGTAAACGTGACCATTAACTTTGATCTAACGATAACTTTGATGCAAATGGGGTCACAGAAACATTTCATTTGCTGCAATGGGTGAAGTATCTATGAGTTGAAAATATTTCATTTGAGGAAACAAACTGACATAAAGACAACTAAATGACACAAATCAAGCTGTTTTCGGTATAATATTAGATTTTTTCTTCAGTTATATATTTTGTAAACAGCAGAGAACATTTTGTACTACCTTGAAATATTTATAAGCGTTAAATTATTTATTCCTAATATCCATCAATACATCATCTCTTGCAATATGGATGACCAAATCATTTCATTATGTATCCCTTTTATTTTCAACGTTCATAACTATCAATTGTTTCGAAATGATAAATCGAAGTTATTTCTATTGTTCTGTTAGACAATAGAAACTACATTATTCATAGGATAATAACAAAAGAACTAAAATTTTAGAAACAACAAATAATTAAATCAATGCTTTCAAATGGAGTACAAAATGTTAAGAGGACTTTTGTCAGATAATATGATAGGTAAAACTTATATATTTATTATAACTGCATTATTCATATTTTCTCCATTTTTATAATAATGACTGATATTTTTAGTGTCATGATATAATCAGCAGTTTTATTTTATTCATAGACTTTTTGAGTTTATAGAATAAAAAAGGTATTTTCCCACTTTGTTTTACCCATTCAAGTTATAGTTTATTCCATATTTCGTAAATTAATATTAAATGTTGCGAAATCAACAGGAAAATTACTGTCACTCATTGTTTTTTTTTAACCATGGTTATACCTTTAATAAGAAGGCAAAAATGATGCATGTTAAGCATATTATTTTTACATCATTTTAAAACAACTAAATTTAGATGTTTAGAGGAATTTTTCAAAAAGATCTCAAGATATAAAAGTTAAATTTTTTAAAATTTTATAAATTATAAATTTTGAAATGGAATTTGATGAAATGCTTGAAAATTATAAATTTTATAATATTTTTTTAAAAAACTGAAAATTATGTAAAAATATGTAGATATAATAGAGCAGTTTACTAAATTATCAAATTAAATAAAAAAATTATTAGTAACCACAAATTTTTTTTTCCATATGGAACAGTCTTTGGATAAGCAAGTTTTACAATCCACTAAAATTATTCTTGAAATACAGAAAATGAAGAGTATTTACTAATAAAGGACTGATGACAGCTTTCCTGATTGGTAACAATCAGTAACAGTCTGTTAAAACGAAAACATACAATAGCAGATGGAATTGTTTGTGTGCAATTCACATAAATGATGATACTGAAGGTTAATTTTAATAGTAAGCTGTCAAGAAAGGAAATAATGGGCCGTAATCAGTAAAATTCACATCGTTATGAAGTATGCGACTCGATTGCTGCAAAAGTAGCAGAAAAATTTTCTTTTTTGTATAGTTTAAGATAGTTGTGCATGTGGTTGGCTAAATATGTTTATTTTTTATAAAGATTAAGGGTTACGATTGCATGAAGGAAATAAGGTGAAATGAAATGTAGTTTTCACATTTCTTTATTGATAATAGAGCTTTAGAAAAATCTCTTCTTTTTTGTGCCTTTTTCTATAATTGTTCATTTGAAAAGTGTAAAAATGTATTTCCTTAAAATTTGTCGCGATAGCGGAAAGTTAATAATTTTTTTTACAAAAAGAAATTGTTTGTATCTTTTGTTCTGTAAGGGTGACTCGGAAACATGTCATAATATGCTGCCTTCAATGCTAAGAGTTATGATTACTCCTATATTGAGAGGAGAAAATTCTCCGAAAAAAAAGGTACTTAGTATGCATACTTTTTTGACACTGATTTTTTACTTTAAACATTTTTCAGACTTTTTTTTTGTTACTCTAAATCCATCTAACTTTAGATTGATGGGTATCAGCTTGTTTGGGATGTAAAGGCAGTCGGTGCTATCATGCCCCTATCCTGCCGTTAATCACGATTAGCACCATGACCCCTGGTTGATAATGGGCTGTTGCAGGAATTCTTTTTTTGTACTGTACGTTCAGTACATTTTATGCTATTTTATTATTAGAACTGAATCCCAAAAGCGGGAATGACATATGAACTCTCACGCCTTGTGATAAGCTCACTTTAGGAAATTTCTTCAACACAGCAAAATTGCATTTATGTTATAAAAAGAGGAAAATTTCCCGCAGATTGTTCAAGAGGGTTGCAATCCCCTAATGAGATTATTTTGAGTCAGCAATTCGAAACCGGAACAAGGAACCACGGCCGGGATTTGAAACTGAAACGAACTAATTACGATATTTTCTTAAGAGCAGAAGTTCAGATATTAAACAGAAAATGAGTATTTTAATTTGTCTTTTTTGAAAAAAAATCAGTTACCTAAATTTCATTAACTTTTTTTCAGTTCATTTTAATTATTACATGGAGAAGGATAAATTTTAATTTTGATTGGAATTTTATTTGGATAAATTTTAATTTTTGCATATAGTAATAGTGTTTTTCTGTTACCCATCATGGCATTTATATAGTGTATTTTTTTACATGTTGGTCATGGCATCCACTAGACGTAAGTAAGAAAATCAACCTTTTCATAAAACTGTCACTTCAATCGACTATCTTACCTTTCCTTTAATTTTTCATTGTCATTAAACACTCCAACCCCTGAGTGTACATATATCCAATTTTTACAAAGACTTTCCAAAGGCATACATCAGAATTTTTAAAAATATTATTGTAAATATATGTAGCAAAATGGAACCAAATATTGTTCAATATACTGAAAGCTGGAGGATACTACATATTGTAAGAAGATATTAATTTATATTTAATAGTTTTAAATTGTTTAGACATTTATTTTCAGTCGTGCATTCTCATATAATAATCTTCATTCGATGGTTTTCAGATAGATGACTATTTAACTTAAGAGTGCTCAAAATAAAACGAATACCTTAATGAACATTTTTTTTAAAATGTGAAATCACATCACGCACTACCAACACATGATCTATGCTCTATGGAGCATATATCAGTAGATAAAGATATGATGAGAGAGATGAGAAATTAGGTAGTAATTATTATTCATTAATTATTATTTATTAAACACAAATTATAATTAATCAATTGTAAGGGAAGGAGGGAATTAAATTATAGTTGCGTTTTTTATCTTTTTTATAGGTTATCCTAATTATGGAGGAATCAGATTAGTTTGGTTATCTTATTCCTAAGAACTGCACTTTTAGTAATTGATATTTTCCACGGCGATGGTTTTCTTTAGATGACATTAAACTGCGAGTGGACAGTTCATGGCATCATGATGAGCAGTTCTGATCTTACTCCCCCTCCCCATATTTAATTGTGAAAATAATTTTCAAACATGCGCATGCTTTCGAATAATCTAAAAATGAAAAAAACAAAATAATAGTGTTGTTACCCTTAATTTGTAGCCAACCTAGATGAATTATTAAAGCGGTTGTTCTTGAAAAAAAGAAAAAAAAAAACTTAGCAACACAAGAGTTTCATTATTAACAATTTTGTTTTGCAGCTATAAGATAGATCCATCAATCTTGTTATATAAATTTTTATATTTGGATCTGAAGTCAAATCACAGTGCGCTGTCAAAGCTAAAGTAGTAGCCAACAGAAAGAAATTTCTACTTCATTTGAAACTATTACAGTTTTTTAAATTATATTACACTTAGTTTCAAATTGTAATAACACTTTTTTCGTATACGCACTTTTTATATCATCACAATTTTGAAATTCACATAATAATGTATTAAGAAAAATAGTGTGCTTACCTTTCAAAGGTAAGAATTTAAATATTCTATTATCAAAATTCCAGCAATTAGTTTCTAAATTTTAGAGACCGTACTTGACTTTTAGATTCTTAACATGTAAATGGCCTCATGTTCGATTTTGTATTGCTCCCGCCCAAAGCGGAAAGGAACCTGGGGAATTGAACGCGGTCACTATGGTTACTCATTCAATGGTCGAGCATTATTTGCTTAACATTTACGTAGGTAGAGAAAAAACACCTGCTGTCTAGTGCACGTCACATCAATTTTTATGTTCTAAGTAAGAAGTATCGATAATGAATACGTCATGAAAAATATCGTGATATTATTCGTTTTTTGGCTATTTCCATTGCCCCTGACCTAGAATCATAATAAATTTTATTTTTATTTCACTTTTTAGAACTGGGAGATGTTTTTACTTTTGAGTTGAATTTTTTCTTTTCTTTTCTAACTCTGTGAAACATCATTATTACGGATATTAATAATTCATATTTAGTTCTGTTTAAATAAAATATTTCCTGTGTCATAAATCGTATACGGTATATAAGATGAACTGCTCTTTGGTTACAAAGCTACTTTTAAAGTCTTTTATATTAATAAATATGTAATATTTCAGAAGCATAGGTAACATACTGCATGCTTCAAGTTTCGGAGATATTTTGAATTTCTAACTGAGAACATTTGTGAAACCAACTTTTTATAAATTACAAGAATTATAATTAACCAATTAACCTACAAATAGTATAAATTTCAGATAACTAATTTATTTTTCACAAATTGCAAAAGTTTCAATTAGCTGATTAAATTTTCGTAAATGATGTAAGTTGTATTTACCTTTTATCAATTATATTTTTTATAAATGTATGTTTTCGGAGTTTTTAATTAACTTTTAAAAAAATTATATATATTATAATGAATCTTTCCCTAAATTATATTTCAGTTAACTTTCTATAAATTGTATTTTCCTCAGTTAAATAAATTTTTTTTTTATTTCCAATGTCAGACATGAAAGACAAATTTGTAGCTGAGAGCAATACAAAGAAAGAACTAAAAACGGAAACAAGAGCTACAAAAAGAAAGAGGTCTCTAATAATGTATCTCGCCCGCCAATAACGTACCCACAAGGGCCCAGGAGGAAGTGCAGGTCTCAGATAGTTAGCGTTCATTTCTTCTTGCAGGTTACATAATGGACAAAAGGGACTTGAAAAGATTTTAATTCTGTACAGGTGTTTTGATAAACAGTCATGGCCAGTGGCAAGGCGAAGAAGGGCCACTGATTTTTCTCTTGGCCATGACGGAATATATTTAATTCCTTCCAGCCAGTCCTTATCTTTATTTGCTTCTTGGAGTTTTGCCTCAAATGTTGTTCGAAGAGAGATTTAGTTGAATAAAATTCAATTACATAAATAAAATTACGGTTGAATAAAATTCAATTACATAAATCACTTTTCGTCAATTGCAAAAGTTTTAAATAAACAAACTTACTTTTAAAACGTTTTATTTAATAATATAACTGACAGTTAGCTTATAAAAAAAGTTCGACGGCAACTTGAAATACCTCCGAGAGAAAATTTCAGACAGATTCTCGTGTAACAAAAAGTAAGAAAATTATAAATCCGTATGAAACATTTATGTTATTATTCTTCCTAGAAACTAGCTTAACACAAAGTAAATAATATTGTTTTTTCAATTACAATTGACAAAATTAAACTGGTTTATATCCAAACCAGTTTAACTCTTTAAATTGTGTGATTTTTCAGACAAAACTATCTTAAAAACACAAAGAAGGGACCAACTTATTTCAGAATCCAAATGAGTTGGTCTTTCTGAAAACACCATTTCTTTGCAGAGATAGAGAATCGTAATGGCAAGAGGCATGTCTCTTCGTCTAAAGTTTACTTTTACCCAGTTGGCAAAATACATAATACATAATAGAGCTTTATTATGTATTTTGACTTCATACAGGAAGCTTTGGCTTCATAGAGGAAAATTCATACATTTTATGATAAAAATAAAGTTAAAAATGTGTACATATTAGATATTTCAAATTAATAAATAGAAATAAAATCATTAAAATTTGTTAAATCACTCATGTGTGAATGAAAAACATTAAAGCCAGTTGGATAAATTAATGAAATTTGGATCTAATCAACTTCTGTTAATCAAATAAGGTTTTAAGTTATGTGTCACTTATTATTGATTCTCTGAATTTCCCTCGATGTACTTTGTTTTCACTTCACTTTATATTTGACAAGGATTTGAAATATATCTATAAAGACATTTATTATAGAATTACCGTGAGTGACAAAAGGACAACATTAAATTGAATGCTTCATTTTCTCTTCATCTAAATGAAACTTTCATATGTTTCATTTCTGTTACCTAATTTCACCCAAACATTTGGCTTCAGAAAAAATTTGGCTTCAAAATATAGATTTTACAAAATTTAACACTAACGGAAATATGGAAAAAAGTATAAGAACATTTTTTAAAATACTTAAAATTCTCGTCAATTACCAAGAAAACTACCTTTTCTTATAATCACTTGAATAAGTCGAGTCGTCATGGATTATAAAAGATCTCTTATATTGTCCACGAAAATTTTTCCCCAACGTCTGTGAAGACAAGATCCTGTGAGGACAATCAAAAGATCCTGATAGTGAAGACAAGACCCTGTTTAGTACTAGGTGGACTAAACAAAAAGTTTTTTTGTAAAAACAAGCATTTTCATATAAGAATCCTGCAATTCTTGAAATCCAGGCTTTAAATAATAAAAGAAAATGCTTTTTTTTCCTTAAAATTCTGTAGCTTTAGAGAATATTAAATCTTAAATGTGATTAAATTTATTTTTTTCTTAATTAAATACAATTTAAGTTTTTTATCATTATTTTTAATTATCTCTCAACATTAAAAAATCGTAAGGGCTTCCCTCGCCTTTGCTGTTTCAGGTGTTCAACTTAACGTTACATTTTGTTTCGCTGCTCAAAAACTGTAAGACTTAAAAAATTGCTATGTGTAAAAAAGTGAACAGAAATTCCAATGGAATAATTAAATTTAACATTTGAAACTTATTAACTTTTAAACTTGTTGGAAAAAAACACCTTACGGGCCGCTCTACAGGCTGCAACTACAGGGTGAGAGTGGGCATGCTGAAAGCGTTTTATTTGTTTATGAACTCAGAGATTCTTCGGAAATATCAATTTGTTCAAAAGTTATTGCAAATTTAAGAAAATTTGTGATTTTTTCCGCTTTTTTGCTTTAGATATTGGCTATTTATTCATTGTTGAAAATGTATTTTTCCCTTACGAGATATTTGTTTCCTTATGAGACAGAGATTACATGTTTCCAAATATATAAATTGTAACATTCATGGAGAAATTTTTAAAACTAAAAAAATTCAATAAATAGGGATAAAACTATTCCTTATTTAAATTATTTACGGTCTTTTCAATGAATAAATCTAAATAATCGTCTAATTCGTGACGATTAACACATTAAAAAAATGTTCTTAACAGAATTACATAAATCTTACATAAATCTACAATCGGGGGCGGGAGCTTCGCCGGACCCCTCGACCGGTGCGTGCGCTTGTGTCTGAATCACCCCTCCTCTCCTGAGGGGGTGGGCTGTCGTGGCGACGAGTCTACTCTTTGTCTAAGATAGGTACTCTGCCAGACATTCGCCTGGAGCTGTGACGGTGACTATGGTAATGAGGTATGATTATTTCAAGTAGGGGTGAGGGATCCCTCTTTAGGACTGGTTTCGGCGAGAGTGGGCGAGAGAAAAGGAGACCTCTTCATCAAAGTTACCCTCCCTAAAATGCCCTCTTCTTGTTTCCATAACACCAGACTGCCGCAGACTTAGTAGCGGTCAGAGTACCTATCTTAGACAAACAGTACCCGGTTCTTCCCACATACCCACTTTTGAGTGGGTCGCGGTTAATCACTATCCTTACATAAATCTACAATAGTTTTATATCTTAATGCTATAAAATTGTGGAAAATATTTATATTTTGGAAAAAAAACAGTGATGATTGAGAAGTAATTACGGGTGCTGGTTAGTGAAGCCTCCTGGTTACATAAGAAAATTATCAATTTTCATTTTTACTACATTTTACGGAAATAGTTCACAGTTTGATCAGGGAACAAAATCCACTAGACTCAAATGTCATAAAACCATCCGAAAAGTTACTTCAGCCAAACTTCTAACTTTACTTTTTCATTAAAAATTCCGAATTACGAGAGTAAATTCAATTTTTATGTGATAAAATTATGTCCAATATATCACAGGAGAACATGAATAATAACTATTAAAATAACTATTGATGCAACCAGATGTAACTATTGAAAATTGGAACTTTTGGAAATGTGTGTTCAAAGTTCTTTGGAGGCAAGGAACACAGTTTTCCAGTGTAAGACTAATATAAAATAAATAATTTTCTTAAAAATAACTTACCAGAAATATCGTATTAGACCTACATAGAGTAAATGTAATTTTTTAAGTAGCTAAATTCAATCTTAGTATATTTCAAGCTTCATTTAAACTTAAGATAAAGATTTGCACGTATGAAATTCGATATACGGTAAACTCTTTAATAGTAAATCAATTGTTTACTAGATTTTCCGTAACTATTTTAGAACAGCACATATTTCAAAGCTGGCGCCACCGTGTTGCGCAAAGCTAAATAGATTTCCATGGTGACGGTAACCTAGATTCTTAAATGGGTCAGTACATCTCGTGTTTACAACTGGCGGCATATTAAGAAACTAACAACGCAAATTTTTAGTGATAAATGGGAGAAATTAAAATTAGCCAAGATGTCGTGTTGAAAAAGAGTTTTATTTATGAAGAAATTACATGCTTAAAACATTGCTTTCATAATAAGTTCCAAGTATCTTTAGCCATTTCTAAATACCCATTTTTCACGTTGAGTTTTACTTAAAATTTTGGAATAAAAAAGAACTTTTCTGTTTTTTAATAATTTATACCAATCACAATATAGAAAATATTTCCGCTTAAAAAATCTTACTATAATTATCCTTCATACAGACTACGGCATACAAACGTTTAAGCGTTTGTATGCCGCAACGCTTAAATTTTAACGCTTAAATTAGGAGCATTTCTTTTGTCAAAAGAATTACAGTAACTTACGAAGACACTAAACCACAGGAGAAAACCTTCATGGTTAGTACTATTTAATCTTTCATTTGAGGTATGAAATTTAGTTTATATCAGAATATCAAAATACGAACTAAGTATTCTAGGATTACTACCCACTGAGAAAGTTTGCATTTTGAAGAGAAAAACATTTGAAGCTTTATAAATTTACTCTTGTTTTATATGAACTAACTTTTTATATACTTTTAGTAATGTAGTTTAAGCGGAATTTGCCACGACAGGTATTTCCTGTTGATATAGTGGCCTCTGAAGGGAAAATTGTCTTAAAGTTTTATTAAAGTAAAATAAGTGATCACACTTGAACTTTCTTTTCTAATGCCATATTTGACTTTCGATAGTTGTCAGACTGTTTGACAAAACTGTTAAAACATGAAGATTTAAAAATCTTAAAATTCTGTAATTTCAAAGAAAATGTGTTCTAAATGTGATTTTGCAGTCATTGAGTAAGACAGACTCAAAAGCAAATAAAATGGGTTAGTTTATTAGTTTAAAAACATAACATTTTAAAATATCCGCAAGCAGGTTCAACGAATTTACATATTATGTACAAATAATTATATACAAAATCCGGTTCTCCTGAAGATTCTAATTCCGGTTGAAGAACTCTCCAAGACGATCTGCAAAGTTTTTCACTCTCATTGAATTAGACTCCGCACGGTGTTGAAAAACCTCGCGAGTCTGAGATTCACTGTCTTCGGAGTCGTACGACGGCCATCTCTTAAAGTCCCCATCATTTTGGGATTCTGGATCGTGGTACTAAAATGAATATTTGGTCATTAGATTTGACACTTAGTTTTTTAAAAATGTTAGGAGACATTTAGGAAGATTTTATAGGAACTTTCGGCCAGCTACAAATTTTGAACTTGAAACAGCTTTCATAAATGAATTTTCGTTTCCTTCACGATCACTTTATTCTTTCACTATAAAACTGAGTTATTTTTGTACCAGGAATCATACAGCACAGCATTATCTGCAGAAGGTTAACCTTTGAAATGGTCATAAACTATGTTAAATTTTGTCTTTTGATTTCTTTATTGTGCTTCATGTAAACATCTGTTAACTCTCCTCAACCCGATTTTAAACCTTTCAAAATTATAAAGCTAAATTTACAGAAATCTGGAAATATTACTAGATTAGATTTTCATGGTATGAGGATTTTTCAAAACTAATTTAATAAAGACAATTTGAATGTTTACGATAATATTTTACAGCTGTTAATCTGGGTGGCCCTATTACTAGCTTCACGGAATCTAATTCCGATCGAAATGAAGCTCTCGTGACGTCATAAATCCGCGAATGTCAGTTAAGTCTTATTACGAGCTCTTGATTCCGCTCGGAACTAAATTCCGATGCGAAATTACGAATCCCATTCCGGCAGGTTTAAGAGTAAGCGAAATCTAGATTCCGATAAGAGTGTTTATTTTAGTGATCAAAATGGCTGTGTTTTCCGTCTTACAGCTAGCTATTGCTGAAGAGAGTGATCGAAACACTATTAAGAGAAAGATCTATCGGCCTAAAAGATTTTCGGCATATCCAATATCCATCTTCCAATATCCCGACAACCAAATTTAGAAGTTAATTTAGATTGAAAATAAATTTTTTTTTTAATGATGTTACTCATAGGCGAAATTCAGTAGTAGAAATGAATAATATCTGATTTTAGAGACCATGGGAAAATAATAAGAGAAGCTACAGAAAGAAAAATGTATACAAAAAACAATAGAATCTTTGCTAAAAAGCAAATACCAAAGTCAGCTATTAAAATTTCCTATATTGTTTGAAATATGCATGTGTGGGGATTTAACTATCGACTGTGTTAACCTTCATCTATCTAAAGGTACCTCAAGATGGATGCAAGTTAACATGTCTTTACATAGTAGTGATTTGGTATTTAATATTTATAGAGGTAGTTACGCCACATATGCCGGTAAGGCTTCTTTTATTTTAATCTGGATTGTTTTCTAGGTATTCCACAATCCTTTATTGCTGGCGAATATTAATTTTTGTACGTGAAGCCATTTGAAAATACTATGTTGTAATTTTACTCTACACCGCTCTTTGTACTTCAAATAAACACGAACTTGGCTTAGAACACAAAATTTTTGAAAATGTATGAATTTTTAAGCTTTCAGTTCTAATTTAATGCGATTTTAACTCATAGAAGTAGAGAATACAAACATATCGTTGCCAGATTTATAAATTAGAATTATAGTAATTTTCTAATTGGTCAAAGTTAGCCCCGCCTACAAACTTCAATTTCACTGGAATCGTAAGGAATGCCAATTTCGATTCCAGATTCCGATATGCTCATGTTACGGCAAAGTAGGTATTACGAAATTGGCAATCCGATGAAAGCTAGTTTCCGAGCGGAATAGTTTCCGAGGAGAATAAATTTCGACGAGTTGGTAATAGGGCCCCTCAGAGACTCTGCAAATTCTGCTACTAGGGTAGTTATATACTAGACGCACTATGTATTTTATATTCCGATTTTAATTTTTTTTAGTGATTTGCGTTGCTGTTTTCAGTTTCCCCTCTCCAAACAGGTAATTTATAAAAGAATTTTTAAATTTAAGTAGTCAAGAATTTTAATTACTAATCTCAAATTAGTTGCATAGTTATGTTTTGATTTTGTGAGGAAATCAGCTAAAGTTTTGAAGACAATCCTTTCGTTTAATTTTATATTATGAAGCTCTATACTCAGAATTATTGAAAATTGCCACTTGAATAATTCTTAATTTCTAAGTGAAAGAATCTTACCACACGTGGCTTTTTGCCGAACAGTGGATTACCAAAACTACGTGATGGTTTTTTCAGAGCATCAACCTGACCGAGCATTAGTTCGTCGCAGGCGCCACCATCTTCTCCGTCGACAATCAAGCGGCTACTTTTTCGGCCAAAGCCAGACTTCCTGAATGTCACAGCAACGTTTTCACTCATTCGGCTCAACTTCTCCCTAAGAACATAGGACAGAGAATTAGAAAAATGGCGCCTGCGATTAACTTATCACAGATGCAATATACCACTGGAAGTGGAATGTTTTAATGAGGCTTTTCGAAGGCTCATACGAAATAACTTAAGACTTAACGGTAATGAAAATATGCGCGAAGTTTTGCTTATCACTTATTTTCTTTTAATGATACAATGAATTTCATTTGTAAGAATTCTTCAACTAAAACTAAATTTCTACTGTTTTACATTTAAGTTAAAAGCATGCAAATTTAAAACAGTAAACAATTTTAAAGCAAAAAATAAGCTAAAATTAAGATTCGGGGCGCTGTTCAAAAATTAAAGGGCATGACTGAGTATTTACGTCAAAAAGTTAAAATAAGTCTTTACATTTGACACATTTAATTGATGATTAAGATGAACTTTAGCGTGTAAACCAGTTTTATTTAAAATTTATAAGCCTAGACAAAATTTTTTTCCATTGTTTAGACCCTGTAGTTTCGAGTTACATCGATTTCATACATAAATGGGTTTGATTAAGTATATAATTTATGTAAGTTTGGGCATCTATCCGTAATGGTAACAAAGTTTTTGTATTCATATTCTATTTCTGTTTCAACAATTTAATTTAATATAATTTTAACTACTACATTTAAAAATTAGAAAAGAAAGGGGACCAGTGAGTTTTCTTAATAAGTTTTAAGTGATGGCGAAAGATGACTTTAGTATTTGCCTATAATATCACTTCAATATTTTCTACTACCACTAAAGTAAAGCTTTCTTTGAGCAAGCAGGTATGAAATAATCTAGTTTGGCAGCTCTAAAACCCCCAGGAGTGTGAACACAAACAGTTTTATCTATTTACTCTACTATTTACTTTACTATACTATTTACTTTACTATACTATTTACTTTACTATACTATTTACTTTACTATACTATTTACTTTACTATACTAATAACAAGGCTCAAACAGTTACCAATTTGTAAACTTAGTTTTCCCATATTCCCACAAATGCTTCTTAGAACCATTATTTCCTTAGCTCTTCATTTAAAATGAAATTTTCTTAATGAAATATTATGGATTTAAGAGTTAGGCTTTTCACATTTATATTAACCGAACAATTATAATTAACAAATTTTGCACGAGATAACCAACTAAAACGCTCTAGCTTAAACCATTTTAAATTAGTAAATTTAATACATTTAATATAGTAGTACTCTTGTTAAATACCTATTTTTCTGACACAAAAGGTAGACTAGTACAATAATGGCTATGACAATGAGCGCTAGGAAGACCACTACAACCCAACTGTAGTCTGTAACAGGTTCAGGACCAGCAGCTTTCGCCCGCCTCTCACACACATCACCTAGGTATTCTGGGGGACACCTGAAACAACGAAACTCTTAGCTTTATATCACAGTAAAAAAAAAAAAAAAAAAGAGAAAAAAGTTTAGTGCAATCAAGTAAGATTGGCGGTAGAAAATCGGTAGAAAGAAGTGTGTTCTACCGTTATCTATTTGAGAAATAGTTTAGTAGCTGTAAACAGAGATGTCACTCTAAAAAAGTCTTATTGAAACTATATACTCCGAAATTCATATCGCATAAAATATTCTATTTACAAAGAAACATTTTTCTTTAATTCAAATTAAATGGACTATTTTTAAACTTATTAAATTGAGCGATTCTAACGAACGACCGTTGTAATTTTCTTTCAAAATCTAACATTTTTTTCAGAGAACCACATACAGTAACTAGATTTGGCATAATTTCGAAACGCCAATTTTCAAATCTAGGGAAATTTCATACAGTGTGTGAAAAGAAAATTTTCAAATTTCACAAATTCTTATCTTTAATTGCTAAACATCTCGCTGTCTTTCCTCCATTCAAAGATGAAAAGGCCTATTGTTTTTCAAATTTACTTAAAATTTTATTCTGATACTTAGCAATAAGTTAGATAAGATATACTTAGATAAAATATTGATCCCTGTATTTAATGAATAGAATGATCCTAAAAAACCATAACACTATTTCTTTAAGGTGTACGATTTAATTCTACATTTAAGACTGCAAATTTTTTAATAGTGTGGTTCAAAACTTTAATTTAAAAATTTTTAGTTTTTAAAATAGCAAAAAAAGTAGTTTATTTTGACAAACATTCGCAAATTATAATTTTTTAAATTTAGAGTAGAATTCAGCATTCTTACCTGCTTAAGAGATTTTATAGTTTTTTCAGCCCATGTTAAAATGTCTTATTTCTGAGAATCAGGTTTTAAAGATAAACAATTTTTAAATGTAACAGTTTTATTTCACTTTTAATTAGGAAAATTAAACTTTATAAAATTTAAGGAGAAGATTTTTCATTTTCCAGAACACATTTAATTAATTAACTTTGATTTAACAGAAATAAATTTTTAAACTTAATTTTCATCATGCTAAAAATGATTCTCTATTTTTAAAGTTGTACCACAACACAACTAAACGAAAACAAACTAAAATAAATGCTGACCTGAAAAGTGACCACAAGGAAAAAAAAAAAAAAATCAAAAATCTTTGAATGTTTCAGTGTTTTACCTTTCAGAAACTATAGGACAAGACCAGACTGAGACTAATGTCAGAGACTCATTTTTATTCTTAGAAATACTTTAATACGAAAAAATTCTTTAGAAAAATTTTTAATTATTGCATAACAAATGAATTCCAATTTAGTGCTTATTTAATGTATTAGAATGTTCTTATGTTTTCACATTTGTCATTAAACAATATACACTAGACAAAGATCTTTGCTTTTATCGACCTAAACAGGTTTTCTACCATGGTCTTCAGATTCGGTAAAAATACTATTTTACGAACTGAAAGGTTTATTATGCGGCCCATCTTCACTGTATAATAACTCAGGAGAAAACTGATTTTCCACGTTGATATGTCAAAACTATCGTCAAAAATGCAACAGATGGCCATCCAAACATTTTTGTGATAAGACATAAAGAAGGAAGAACGGTTTGTCTTCATTAATGCCATTTAAACTGTTCAGAAGTTACTTTAATCAAATTTCTTACCCTTCTTATTTTCCCTTTTAATTCAAACCTTCTACCAACAAGGGTAAAATCAAAATTTCTATTTTACATGAATAGCTCTTTAAAACCATACAAAAGAACCCCCCCCTTCTTTAAGAAGTTGTGTTGTCGAACAAGACTATTTTTGACAGATTCTAACTCCCGAGAACTTTTTATCTAGTGCACTGGGTATCACAGTATTAGAACCGTTCACGGTCAAAAACCCTTTACGACTTTTATTCTGGTAGAACACGGTATGCAAATTTAAGTTCAGTTTAGACCAAAGTTTTCTATTTAGATATTTGCTAAAAATTGTTATAGCAAAAGCACCTTTTGAAAGTACTTCTGATGATCACAGTTAACTAAAATTAATTTCTCGCTAGAATTAGAGTCTGTTCTGCTTCTTTCAGACCAAATTTATATTTCAAAGTCAGATTTTGATAGGTACTCTTTCGTAACTTCCTATAAGCATTCGCAGTGTACCAAATAATTGTTATTAGAACAAATAAAAGCTACTATGTTCCCACTGCCTAAGACGTCAGTATCCTTAACTAGAGAAAATTGCAGTAAAATGAGTAACTTATTTACCATGAATAATTTTTAATCCTTTTAAAATTGTGTGTTTGAATGTAGAAATTTTTATTTACTTCCAAAAATCGATCAAGAATATGGGCTTAGTAAGAAAAGAAAAATTATTGTAAATTTTTTTTAGTACAAGCCCAGTTGAAGCTAAACAATACAACGATTTTTATTGCATTTCAAAGTTTAATCATATTATAGTGTCAATTACCTTAATTAATCCTTACTTATATTTTTCAATTCATTAAAACGCTAAATCTTAAATATTTCAAAGTTTGAAGGAACTTCACCAGCAGTTATTTTTTATCTTTAAGGAACACCCGATTGCATTTTGCTCTATAGTTAATATTTAAAAAACTACTTACTGACAATAAAGTTTATTGCCCACAACAACACAGCGGCCATTTTTTTGGCAGTAATTCGGTGGGCAAGTGATACCTGGTACATTTGTCGGCTTTTGTGTCGGCGCTTCAGTTGAACTTAAAGTACAAGTCTCGTTGTGATCTTCATAACCATCTGCGCACACACAAGTTGATTCTGAACGATTTGGCAGACAAAGATGTGGGCATTTGTTATCAAAACAGCGATTTTTTCCTGAAAGAGAAATTTATTCACATTGAATTGAATGTACGCTAGTTTCATTCTGGACTCTAAACCAGTTTAAGAAAACTGATGGATAAAAACGCCTATTCAGTTTTGAAACCGAAATTTAGAAACTGAACTATTACGCACCTGCTTTTTCCTAACTTATTTAAGACACTGAACATAATTAAGAGGCAACGTCATGGATTTCGGGGTCTGGTTTTTGGTAGACCTCTTCGTATTCAGAATTCTAAACTATATTTTCATAACTAAATTCCTATAACAAATTTGTTGACATACTAACTTAAAGTAAACTTTTTACAGATTTCACAGGTTCTTTAGTTTTTTTTCTTTAAAAAAACAGATATTTCTTAAAAAAGATAATACTTTAAAAAGGGCATTCAAAAGTTTGAAAAACAGAATCTAATACTATGTCTATTTTATTAAGCGTTCATTTCGAGCTGTATTTATAATACAAGAGAGAGAAAATTCAGAGTTTAATATAAAACACTACTGAAAAAACGCTGTTATGAGATTCTGCTAGATTCAAATTAGAAAGTTTTTTCATCGAAGACTAATCTCTGAATTTTCTTAATTTTTTTTTTTTTTTAAGTGGGTAAGTGCAAAATTTTACCATTCCTAATATGCTTATACATTCGTTATATTCTGATAAATTTCAAGAGAAATTTACAGGGCTGGAAACTGCATTCATTTACCCCAGGACAAAATTAGTTACAAATCCATTCTTCAAAACAATCTAATTTTCATATTTTGCAAGCCTTTCTAAAAATATTTTTCATAATATCTTTGAATGATAGTTTATACCAATTTTTATAACTATGCTAAATACTATTTTCAAATTTTTTTTTTCGTATATGCTTGTATTTGCCAATATGTATTAAAAATTAAATTTTTCACTAAAATTATGGATCATTGCAAATATAAAAAGCCTGCAGTTTAAAGGATTAACTACATGGCTTACTTCACAATCTGCATTTAATAAATTTGATACTTACAAGTGACGTCATCGTAGGTAAATCGTGGTTTATGTCGAATCAGAAGCCAATCAGGATAGACATGACGTCACTTAACAATTAAATCAGATTTAAATAGCATAGTTAAATATAATTACTCATGAGTTGCAAATAGATTTCCGTAATATTGCAGTTAATGGCAACTAGTTTACACCATTTTGCTTAGAAATTAAGTGTATACCGATTAGTTGCAACCGGTTACTGACCCTTTTTCCTTAGTAAGCCGGTCAAATGACGTCAGCTTAGATCTCTAGAATTTTGTTAGTCCACTTTGCTAACAAACTATTTCGCTTAGAATTCAAATGTTTTGGTTGAAAACAGACTTCCTCTTATTCAAAATATTTCTAAGCTGCGCCTATTTTTCGTCACTTTACCATAGAATATATACGTAGAAATTGAAAAATTGATGAAATTTATGTAGAACAATCAACCCACATCCAATTGAAAAACAAAAAACAATTGACGATTCTTAAAGCTTAAGGAATATTAAAGATTTTAACTTTATTGTAATTTAATTTTCTGATAGAAATAATGAAAATATTAGTACAAGGAATGACTTTACGAAAAAATTATGAATTTTATCAGAAATAAATCGTTTAACGAGAAACTCCACAAAAGTTCAAATTTGGAGTGGGTTGCAAAAGCTCTATTTTGCGTTGAATTGCTCAAATCAGCTTTGACTAATTTTGAACTACATACTAAAACTACATTCTGTATAAAAGGCCGTACTATTTTTAACTTTATTTTTTAAATTATCATTTATAGCACTACAATATACTATTTAGGAAATCATATTAAAATAATTGATATAGTAAATATTAAAATTACTTAATTTTTTAGTAGTTTTAGCAAATTTTTCATTCAAGTGGAAAAACTGCAGATGCTTTCAGCCTGGTTGTACTTTGTACAACCTTCAAAAAGAATGGCTTCATGCAAGTGGTACTGTCGCTATCTTATGCTACTTCGCAGAAAAGTATAAACTTTATAAAATCGCAACCCAGATTTGATTAATTATATCCTAATATGCTAATTTTTAACAGATGTTAGAGGCCCTTTGTTCTTCAACTTTACTGTAATGCTATAGCACACACTTATTGATAGAAATTTTATTACCCTTTGGTTGTTTCACTTTATGGAATATCATCGTGACTTCTGCTTTGACGTTGTCCGAATGAACTGGAACGCAGTCTTTGCCACTGAATTTATTGCATCTGTATATTGTATCGTTGTAGTCTGAAAAGTACAAATAGTCTTCGAAGATTGTCATGCTCATTGGATTATACGATTTTCCTTGCAACAGAATTTTCCTGTAATTCATAAGTAGTACAATCTTATTTAAAATCAAACTAGGCATAAAATGTCATTGGCATGATTAAAAATTTAGTTCTTTTATAACTGGTTTATTTTTATTTAGTAATATGCATAGAGCAACTGGGGTATATTTGTAACAAAGGAATTAGAAGTGAAATATAAGCTATAAAACTTTTCATTAAACTTTATATCCGTCAGTTAAGCTTAGGTATTAAAATACGGGATTTTACCCATTGATAGAAGAACCATTTTACTGGATAAGGAGGTTCTCATCAAAAGTAGTAACAAATTTTAAGTTTTTAACCAACCAGCGTCAGTTTTCTACAAGAGATTTAATGGTTTTTGTCTGCCATATATATATATATATTTAGTAAAAAGGATTCTCGCAACAGCCCATTGTGGATCAAGAAAAATGGAGGGAAAGGTTTCCCAGTTTCGTGACAAACTTCATTGTGACAGAAGTGTGCACAAGCTGGTACCCATCTCTCTGAAACTGAGTGGGCTTTGAGTGATCATTCGCGATCGAAACCTAGTACTTCCCAATGACAACTAAGTGCTTTAACCATTGAGCCACAGTGGCTGATATTGAATAGGAAGTTTTAAAAATTGTGAGAGTGGAAATAACTTAACAGCCTGTTACTCGTTAACGAACAGTGTAGGAATATTTAAGATAATACACTTAAAATGCAGATATACCTAAAGTATAGTTTAAAAAGGTAAGGAAATTTGATTCTAGTAATCTAGATTTTACTGTAGTAATCAAATTTCTTTAAAACCACTAGACATTTAAGATTACATTATATAAATATGAAAACACTAGATATATACAATATCCTCAATAATCAGGATTTGCATTTCCTCCGTAAGAAATTTTCCTGTACACTAGAAAGAAGTGCAAAACAAAGCAAAAAGAACAATTAGTTAGAAGTTATTAGAGTAACTCAATTTAAACAAATTAATAAAGCACAACTTAAAAATTTTCCTATTTACTTTTAAAAAAAATTTCACATTTTAGTCTGGTTGAACTTTAAAATTTATATATGTTTAAGAATACTTTTCTCCGTTAAAAAAGTTAGCACTATCTGAAATTGTTAATTTAATCTGTTTAGTTACGGTTATGTTCCGTATGGCATTTATTAGTTTGTAATCAAATTTCATAAATATATACCAAATTTAAAAATTCTTTATATAATAAAATCGGGCTTATTTTTATTTACGGAAAATACTGTATTCAATTACTACCATGATGTATACAAGTATACCTCTCTCCTGTTCCATATGTTCTTAGATTAAACGAACAGAAATTCAGATTAAAGACTCGATTAAAGTTGAAGACAAAAGTTAAATTTGAAAGTTATTTAAGCTTCTGATTAAGATTTTTATGCATTAGTAGCCGAATACCCGTCTTAGCATTAGTTTAAAAGCTTATATTATACCCTATTATTCTTAAGCATTATCGGTGACGAACAAACTTTGATTTTTCAGACACTTTTATTGATCACAGTATACATATGACACTCAAGTTAGCACAACCAAGCAATTTTTCCGATGAATTGGAACTTTAACCCATTATTTTATTTCAACTGCACTTTACCTCAAACCACTTAGATTTTTAGAAACAATTTTTGAAAGCGCTACTATAAACAAGATAAGCTTGCAGTTTGATATTTTTAAACTAGTCGGGGGAGTCTTCCAGATTGAAATCACTTTTGTAGGAGACATTAAAATTCTCTTTTTCTTTTAAGAACTAGAAAAGTGAAAGTATTCAGTGTAGTTAGATTTTATAACAACCGAACCAAATTTGAGATTACGGCAACCAATGTTGAACTCCATTGCCTTGTAACTTTGAATCCAATCCAGAAGACTAGGAACTCTTGGATCAGCATCCCCAGAGCTATTTGTTATGGGAACTTTGGGGACTTTGTTACCCCGACAGATTTACCGTGCACCAGTCACCATTTAATGCACAGGGATTCTTCGGCCGGCTGTATTCTAACTTCCGTTCTCTTGAACACTAGTCCAACGCCCTACCAATTAGGCTATCCCAGCCCGATGTAGATTGAAAAACTAAGCTAGAAAATATCGACAAAGTGTATTATCTTTTGAATTTAAGAGTAAAAAAGTCTTCAATTGTAGCCAATCTAAATGCTGAACAAGGCAAAATATCTCTCACGCATTTGATTCCTTGATTTTAGGATTCTAGCAAGATTGGTTCTAGACTTGCTGCTTTCTGGAAGAGAAATTCTTACTTTATTAAAAAATTTGCAAAGAATTTCCTACTCGTATACGTAATTGCTAAAAAGTATCACGATGAATGATTATAAAAAGTTGGTGATTTTAATACAGAGCAGATAGAATGTGACTTATAAATTTTGTAACAATTTCATATTTTAATATTTGCTCAAATTTTAAGAATTAAAAACTTTTAAATTTCATACCACAGGAAAGTCATTAAAAATAAGGACATTCTTGATTCTAGTAATTAAAAACTAAAGGAGTATAATAATTCGGAGGTAACATTTTATTAATGAAACTATTCGAGAACTATAATATCTTTAGTAGTCCGGGTTGGCATTTCCCTCCGGAAGAATATTTAGATCACTTTAAGAAACTATACAGAAGTAAAAGAGCGGACCAATTCAGATGTTTAGAAATGTTACAAGACTAGTTTAAATTTAATCAAAATGAATTTGATATAGTACATCTAAGTTGCATTCAGTATTAGAAAATTTTCACATTGTCCTCAGCAAAACATCAGTTATCAAGATGCATAGACTATTCATTTAATCTAAGTTTCACAAAAAATGATTATTTAATCTACAAATACTTTAAGTATATTAAAATAAACTGGATCTTAAGTTCTAAATACTATTATGAATCCTTGTACTTATTTTTTATTTGATTAAAAAAATTATCAATGCTATTTTTAATTGTTAATACAAGTAGTAGCCTGTCTGTTTAATATGCCAATTTTTAGTTTATATTAATAAATTTAATTAGTACAATTTATAATATAAACTTTTAAAATATTTTACAGTCATTTACGTAAGAATTTAATTTCTTTCAATTGTTTATTTTCAGTATTTTAAAAGGATATTAAACAGTTTAAATATTAATATCAATTATTAGATTGATAAATTTTAAAAATTGTTTTGATATTTCTTATTTAAGAGTTTTATTTCTCCCATTTTAGTTGGAAGAAATTCCTTCAGAAAGCGATATTTTCGTGGTTATTTTTGGAAGAAATTTTTAAACTTTATCAGTAATAGTGATTTTAATAAGTATAAGACAAACCTTGAACGTCCTGCAAAGTCTGAGAATTCAACTATAAAGGATTTCAAATCCGCCCAGTAAATTCTCTCCATTACTTCATCGACAGTTACGCTAGATGGCCAATACGTATTTGCTTTCACAATCGCTACCCTCTCGCTTCCATCTAAATCAGCTCGCTCTATTATTCCAAATGGAGATTGTCGAACTACATCCCACACACTCCAAAACATTATCCTAAAAACAAACATCAAATACTTAAACCTTACGCAGTGCTTTCAATATCAGAAGAGAATACGATTTTTACTTTAAATCTCCATATTTCTGAATAAAAGTCTTACAAATATTTTACTTAACGATTTTTGCACATTTTATAGAGTATTTTACATTTTTCTGTTTAATAAGTTAAATGCTATAAATTTATACTAACTGTTACTCGAATCTAAAATTTCTTTACAATTTTTATTTGCTGAAATTTAAAACTCAGACCTACTAGTGTTATAAAATGTTTCACAATATATTGGACACTGGGTCCTTAAGTAAAAGTACTATTTACAAACTTGAACGTCGGCAAGGTATATAAGAGGGACAAGAAAATTTATCGGTTTTCAGGAGAAGATTTATTGATCATCGTGCGTACAATACAGTTTAGAGCTTTTATTGCTAAAGATGCTTGTACTATCAACCACTTGACATAGACTGTCGCATTAGATTGAAGCAGCAGCGCATATGAGTACTGACTCACCTGTTTTAGACTCTGCTTGTGTATGATTCACGAAAACTTTGCAGAAAGAAAAGCTCTAAAACAGCGGAGGTGCACTTAGTATCAATCACGCCCTACGGAAAGTGTATGGTAGTAGGATGCAAAGCCGTATTTAGTGGGGTACGACATTCCAAATTATGGGTTCTCATGCCCTTCAAAATTTTTAGTGTCCCGCTTCGTCTAATAGTTCGGCACAACGATTTTAAATTAACCTGTATGTTGTTCGCAGGATAAATGTTATCTTACCCGTTCTTTGGTGATATATCAAAACTGTTAATGAATGGTGCTGCATTTAGAATGGTCGTTGCACAATATTTCCCACTTTTGTCGCAAGCAACTATGGATCCTTCGTCATTTGTGTAAAAGAAAGTTCTGGTCAACCAATCCCACTTCAAGTGATGGGGTCGTATGGGAGCCGTTAACACTGTAGTCTTCTCATTCGTTATTGGTGCATAGCTATTCAAAGTGCTCTGAAAAAAAAATATTTGAATTTAATGTTAAAATTTTGTACAAAAGTAAGCAATATATAAAAAAAAGAACTATCTTGTAAAATTTATGCTGATGAACTATCAGATAGCTTTGAGAAAACGGGAAACTAGAGTGCAATAAAACATTAAAAACTTTTACAAAGGATCGTTCTGTTTGTGTTCAGTGGTACTTTTAAACAACCCACCTTTTAATGAAAACCTAAACCTTCAGGGGACAGAGTCTACGGATAGCGGGAATTTTTAATTGTTGCCAAGCAAATAACATTTGTAAATTTCTCCTAAACGTTGTAGAAAGTTCCCAAGTTCGCATACAATAGATAATTTAAAATTAAATATTTTCTGGATTGTATTTTCGTGAACTAAGTTCTTGTAGGAAAACTTAAAAATCGCAATTTTTAGCGAGCGGACACAGTTCTGTTATTGTAGTTAAGTTCGTGTATTTTAAAGCATTTACGATTCAATCTCTTAATAAGGTACCAAAACTAAATATTTTTATATAAAAGAGTATTGCTCAACAGGGAATTAGTGCAGAAAATAAAACCGGTTTCGATAAAAGCAAGCAGAGATCTTAAATTTTAGAGATTTCACTTAAGTTTGTAGGATGCTGCTTAGTCTTTAATGGGCAAAATGCTTCCAAATTAAAGCTGATAAAACTACGTTCAGGGTGATCAATGGAGTAAGAGCATTTCTAGCAGTTTCCTGAAAAATTTGTAAAACCCAGTAACTACAAACAGTAACGTTTAAAAAAAGCTGCTTATTTTCCATATTGTAGCAATTTGAAGGTATAATTTCCTGAGAAGCATAGTCTTGAACATTTAATACTTTGGCAAAACAAAAAGTTTAGATATAGATCATCGTAGATCAAAAATAGCCTTTATTAAGGGACATAAAGAAATTAACATTTTCGTAGGCAGAAATATAGTGGTCCTTGTCGGTATTTAATAAGGAAAAAATTTAGTGGAAAACATCTAGAGATTGTAGCATCTGAGTTCTACGGCTATTTTCTTTCTCTAGTACGCAGAGAAACCTCTGTCAAAGAAATTAGCTCAAAAGTTTATAGGTCAGAATTTTTACTTTTGGAAAAAGTACTTACACGTTTCCAATCTGCCCAAAAGAACTTTGATTCCGCTGCATCGTAGTCCATACCTCGCATGTTTTCACCTTCATCAGTATAAAACAATCTTAGATTGTTTGTGCTTAACTGAATTCCTCTTATTGTGTCGGGTAGCAAATACACTAAAGTTGCCGGACCACCATCTGCTTTGCACTTGGTGTGATCGTGCGCCAATAAGTATCCATCAATGCAGTTACACTTAAACCCACCTTTCGTATTGCTGCAAAGCTGGCTGCAGTAACCGGGTATTGTACATTCATTAATGTCCTCACAAGTAACTTCATCATCTATTAACTTGTAACCAGTAAAGCAGGAACATTTTGAGCCAGTAGGAGTTTTAGTACACTTCTGAGAGCAACCCCCGTTGTCTCTACACGCCGTATAGCATTGGGGTCCTTCGTCCGTTACATCTGTGCAATCAGAAATTCCATCGCAGACTTTTGTCCATGGGATGCATTCGCCGGAATACTCGCAGAAGAACTCTGTGCATGCTAACACTGAAAAAGAAAGGGACACCAACATTAATACAAAAGTTAGTGAAGCCCTAAAAGACAGTTCTAGTTTTAATAGATTTCCTTCCATTAGATTGCGAATGTTGAGAAACTGCGAGTAAAAGGGATTGCTTGCGCTTAGGTGAATCACATGTGCATACGATTGCATGACACTAAAGTTTTATCAGATTGAAAGCTTCAAAAATATGTAAATAGAAAATAGTGGACTTGTTTCATGCGCTTTAAAATAGGCGTCCATTTTCAAGACTTGCCTTGCGTGAATTGAATTTCCTACTTACATATTTTTGAAGCGAATGAAGATTATATTCTTTTCAGTTTGAGATTATTTAATACTAGGGAAGGTCACATATCTATATAACCGAAATTATAGTATGTCCAGTCATGTAACTATTTGTTCTTTACTTTCGTTGACTTTTGATGTATTCAGGAATAGTACAAGGCATACCTAGCCTCATTTGGAAGTTAAACACTGCTAGGAACCAAAATATGATGAAAGTATGGAAAAATACTGAACACTTAAGGCAAAAACAGTTATTTGAATTTTTACTTTTAAAATAAATGTAAATTGAGACTTGCTCTAGTATTAAGCCTCGATGTCACCGCAAGAGCTTGAACATTTAGAAATTTCAACAAGGGTCATTTTGAGAGAGTAAAAAATTAGGATACAATTCAATAACTTTTAAGTTCATTTATGAAAAATTTGTCTTTCAGCATATCAAATTTGTAGGATTGATCTGCAGAAGTGTCTACATATTATTTTACAATATGTTAAATAGTTAATTCTCTACTAATAATAGATTGTTGAAATTCTGTACAATTTGTGTGTCTTTATACCTTTGTGTACCGTCAAAAATAAAGTTCTTGTGTTCAGTAAAAGAAAATAAAGTTAAATAAAAAATCTTATGATTTAATAGAGAAATTAGATTTTTTCCTTGGTGTTTTGAATGCTCATACGAAAAATTCATTGCATATTCAGAGCGCTGTTTTGTCATTCGTGACTACTAATTCTATTCGCTTTAGACTAGAAAGTAGAAGATTTAGAGACTACCTTAACTTTTAGTGCATAAAACGATTAATGAGAGCGTGGCTGGATGTCAAAGCATTTTAATATGATTCAATACTAAAAGCTAAGTATCATATGCTTGGCAATACTGAGTGATTAAAAATTCTTTTACCCTAACAGTGCAATGGATCAAGATTATCTTGTAGACTTTGTGGGATAAAACATGCGACTAACAGCTTCCTCATTCAAATAGTCAAAGATTTAAGAACTATTACTTTCTATCAAAGAATAATTTTTGTGTTGAGCTTACTGTTTTTATAGGGTGGAAAAGTGGAAGTAAAACGTTCTTTATTCATGCAGAAGTTCGGTTCTTCATCGGATTCATCTCCGCAGTCGTTGTCGCCATCGCAGATCCAACGTTTCGATATACATTTAGAAGTATTTGTACAAAAGTGTTCCTCCCTTGTGCACTCTGCTTCAGTTCGGGCTGAAATTAAATATTGTAGTTTATTGAAAGTCACCACGTTTTATTTTATTAAGAATCTAATTTCTTGATCACTGCATCTCTTTGAAATAGCAGCTCAAGGTTACGATTTTCTCCAAATCCAAACTTAACTGAAATCATGGTAATGGAGAAATAGTCATCTTCCTCCCCCCACACACTAACAGGCTTTAGTATACTGAGAATGACAAAATATTTCGATAAACTTTTACCAAAAGGGATTTTATAACAAAGCAAATTTTTTATATTTTAAATTCTGTAAACCGCGAGAATTATAAATGGAATGACTGTTTTTAGCAAACTGCAACACTAAACCAGTGAAGTTGCTGTGCAAATGATTAAGAAAAGTAATCTAGCATTAATGAATTTTCAAATGTATTGATCAATGCTATTTAAATTTTAAACTTATTAATTTTAATAAATCTTAAGCTTGTTCATCCATAACTAAAATAATTTAAGGAAATTTATAGCACTTTCTTCTAAATCTTTGCTTCAACAAAATGTTGTGATTATAAAAAATTAAAAAATAATAATTATAAAAAATGACTGAAATTATTTTAAGTTAAAAGATTTTACATAAGAATTTAGTGAGCAAAGTCAAAATTTGCCTAGTTTAAAATTAGTCGTTTAACATTTCTTTTCAAGAGTATGCCTAACCTAAGTTACAAACTAAATTTTTCAAATTTAACCCGACCGAGCAACATTTTAAAATAAGCTAGCTAATAAACAAGGAGTAAATACGTTTGAATGAAATAAATTGTTCCATGTAAATTAATTAAAAGTAATAAATCTCAGCAATAAAAGTAATAATTCTCTTAATAAAAGTTTGCATTAGACTTTATAAAATAGAATTTTGTTAAGACAGTAAACAAGCATTTCAAGTTTTATAGCAAATTGTCAGTATCAATAATTTTAAAAACTACTCTATATTAAGAAAAATACTTCTTGCACCAACGCAAATAACTTAAAGTTCGTAACATATCCAGAGACACACGCACATCAAGTACAGTTTAACCACTAAAGAAAAAAATTGCTTTGTGAAGAACCAGAAAATGAAAGATTGCCTACGTAAAATAATTTTTTACTCTAATCGGAATTTTTAAATGCTATGAAATAAAATTCATGCAACCTTTTGGATAGTTTTAGGTAGAAATCCTATGGCTGGATTTTGTTTCATGTCTGTCATTTTATATTGAAATTTTAATCGCACTATGAAAGTAACCTACAATATGCAAAAATGTTAACATTTATCAATTATGTATCGATTAAAATACAACTGAGCAAATTTCTCACTTATGAGGAATATGAAGCGGAGAAGAAATTAATCGAAATTAAAAGTTTCATGCCCAGCCATTTTTAAAGCTCTGGAGGATGTTTGAGTTTTAGGCATTTAAATTATACGAAAGAAACGAGTAGATTTAGATGCTCTTCATAGTTAAAGGTGGAAAAATACAAATACTTACTACAATTCAATTCATCTTCACCTCCAGGGCAATCTCTATAACGGTCGCAGACTTCATGAGCATAAATGCACAGACCATCCAGACAAGAAAATTTATCCCCTTCACATCTTTTTATGGAATCTAAAAAAAAAATCACCGCATAAGGATTTGTATTAAATTTTAAACAGTTTTACTATGAAGAGTGGATAATCAACCATAAAGTGTTTACAATTAGACTTTCCATTTTTTCTTTTAAAGTTTGAAGTAGAGGAGCTTTTATTTTCTCCTCTAATTCCCTTGTTGATTGATGCTAACTTTTGTGCAAAAGTTTTTTCGATCATCTAACTCAGTTGTGTGGCCAGAACATAGTGTGTCGGAGATCAAAACTTCAGTTTCTAAACTCTGTATACCAATTATGAACGGTTCTTTCAGCCATTTAATCCTCTTTCCATGCTGCAGAAATGAGCTTGCAGTCTTGGAACCATATTAAAAGTTTAGTATAAAACTATTAGATCAAAATGGAATGCGTAACATTTAAAATTAAGTCATATTTTAGTCGAAGAAAGTGATTTGCAGCATTATGCCACAGTTGTTTTAAGACAGTTTTCAAATGTTGCATGCATTTTTAGCCTAAAACATTCAAACTTAAGAGCGTGGTTAAAATGGTTCCATCAAAAATTTCTGGAAAATTCTAGTTGTGAAATTAATTCTTTTTGCAACATAAATCTATTTTATACATGAAATATAGATCAACCCAATTTCATCACGATCTCAACGTGGATAATTTTTATACTTCTGTAGAGACTAGCATTGTCAATAAATACCAGACGTGCCAGTTCTTAATTTTGTAGGTTTCCTTTAGTAATTTGTGTTTAGAATTTAAAGAATTTGTTATAGAAATAAAAAATTCACTTGAAGTAATTTTGCTTTATTTCATAAAATGTGCTATGGTGCTGCATAGTCATGCGAGTGATCTTAAAATAATTATATGCTATTTTTCTAACATATCCTCAGGCCGAGCAGGGCTGATTCAGCCTTTCATCCCTTCAGTGGGTCGATAAATGAGTACCAAGGATGCTTGGGAGCTAAACACTGGGGATTTCTCGTTCGGCTGACCGCCTAACCGGAACATATGGTTTATACCTTGGCACTAAAGAACCCAAGGTCAGGAAAACTGAGATGGGTGCAGTAGGCCTTGGCCCTCTATGGGTTGTCGATCCGCTGAGTTTAGTTTTTCTAATAAAGTTATGGTTCGAGAGGAAGAAAGTTACGGAAGGTGATTTTTCGATTTCATGACCGAATTCTGTCGATATTGCTGCAATGTCCAAAGCCCATACTTACTGTTAATTTCTATGAACTTTGGAAGAGAGATCTTAAATCACTAAAATTCAATACATAGAGAACTTTAATATCGCTGACATCTCTTGAAAATAGTTACAACTGAAATTATGTATTTCCGTGCAAAGAAAACCCACTGGTAATAGCTGGATTTAAATAGTACATTAACATAAATGTTTCCAAAATAATTAAAGATTGGAGGAAGAGTTAGAATATTTAAATACAGTTTTGTTTATTTATTATTGCACAGCAAAATTTACATGTTGTTCAAGATAATTCTGATGGGTGCCTATACGGGACTGTTTCTTATAAATTATGAATATAATAAGGTCTGACAATTTTAAATAGAAAAATTATTTTCTTAGAAGAGAAATTCGAAGTTAACTGCACTTAACATCCTTTTTAAAGAAATTCCTAAAAACGTTCAACTTTTTACTTACGGGAGCAATTAGTTTCATCTGTACCATCTGGACAGTCTTTCCTTTGGTCGCACACAAGTTTCTTGTCAATGCAAGCTCCATCAGCACACTGGAACTCTTTGAAAGTACAAGGTACTGGTACGGCAGCTGTAAAGTAATAAATAACTATAAACATTCTCATTTAGTTTATTATTTGGAGTCTTTACTTAAAGTAAATATATTTTTAAGAGTAGCAAAAACTTTTGTCGCATTAAAGTGAAAAACGTAGGGTGCATCATTGTTTTTTTAAAGTGGGAGAAAGTGACGATAGAAGTTTATGAAAGGAAAGCATCTGCGATTGTTTTAGTTGACTTAAGACAAGGTAGTTTACATTTTTATTATGCGTTTATGTCCGACAATTCTCAAAATGTTGCCATGTGATAAAATAGTTTTCATGAGTGTCCCTGAAACGGTCAGAATTCAGTACTTAAATAAGTAATTCAGTATGTTTAAATTTGAGTACTGCAAATAGCCAAAAAGTGGTTGGAATTTTGATAAACTCGGAATTTTAAACTTTGGGAAACGTTCTATTGGTAGCGGTCAGTAAATTGTAAATTGCATTGTTAATCACAGAGCGTCTGTAGAGATTTGAGCTCAAACCAGTCGAAAAGTAGTCAAGTTTAGAATATAAAATTCTACCTTCAAACACGAAATTCAGCAATATTGTAATCTAAATTTGTGCATTTTAAGCATCTTGAGAAATTGTAAAGACAATCTTAGCTCGCACTTGTTCAAAAATCATTAAGTGAACCTTTTATTCTCGCTTTGACATAATGCATACGCGATGAAATAAGTTACTATATCAAAAGAAATTTGCTTAAAATTTCCTAAACCTCCGTTTCTTTGGCCAAATATAATCCAGAGAATTTGGTAACAGCTGATTTTTTTTTGGTTCACAATTAAGAGTTCACGTAGTTTTAAAGAGATAAGAAGCGTCAGCAGATAAACAGTGCTGAATAAGAAGTACTTGTTACATCTGTAATGAATTTTACGAAAGGATGAACTCAGTGGCCTTGCATTCCATTTAATCATAATAACCATTTAGTTAAAAAAGCCTTTCATGTTTTTTAAGACTACCTCCACATTTTATTTAGGACGAAATCTTGTGAGCACACAGCGAAACGATAAATTAGGTTTTATTGAAAAAACTTTTTTACGGACTTAATTTAAACTTCGTAACGTGGTTTCTTTCACAAGGTATCTATAAAAACTAAAAAAATATTTGTAACTTTATTTTATAAACATGGAAGATTTTTTTTAAATGTGATTTTTTGTAGCAAATTCTTAGCGGTATAATTAACATCTTTTTCAAGTTTTTAGTAAAAATGCTTCATTTCTGTTCTGCTACTCCTGGATTTATAGTTATAAAAGCAGGAGTAGAAGAACAGAAATGAAGCCCTTTTACTAAAAACTTTAAATGCTTTATATATAAAATGGTTATAAAGCATTCAAGAATAATATTTTCGAACTTTCCTGCCATGTTCAAAATTAGATTAAGTCATGCAACAGAAATCACGAACTATAGTACGAGGAATTTAGCTGCAAATATCCGAAACAAGAATTTCAAAAGGATATTTTGTAATGGGTGTACTTACCAAAGTTAAGCTGGACATAAAACCTGCGAATTTAAATGGTATTGTTTCAGCAAGGCTATCTAAAGACTGACAATCTTGACTTTTCTTAGCCTTTGACAACACAGTTTAGTTTGTCTTCATGAAATGGACATTGCGCAAGCTCAGTTATTTCACTTTTATGAAAGTAGTTTAGCAAAATATGATTGATCCAAGATTTGTGTAAAATTGAACTGATGGGCGTCTGCCTTGTGATCAACATAGCGAAAATGAAGCTCTGCTTCCTGTATAATTTATTTCTGGTTTAGAAGATTTTTTTCTATCTGAGAACTAAAATTCTCTTGCAGTACAGGCATCATACCATCATTTTTTAATAGATACAGTGCTAAGGCGAAAACTCTTCAACCGGAGATTTTCCTATCCCTAAACTGGACTGCAAGTGTTTTGAACGGTCGTGATCAAGCCATAATTAAGTGGAGAGCCCTCAAAACTCTTTTTAAAGCCTGTTACGTTTGTTTCAATTTCTAAAAACTTCTGTTCCTCAGGAGATTGATTTTAATTAAGAGATTAGTTACTAGCTCATCAGTATAGGGTAGTTTGTACATCACGAGTAAATAGAAAGTATGCAATTTCCGATGGCATTAAAAATACAGGACAGTCTTAAGAACTTAGGGTAATAGCACTTACAGCAGTTCCTTTCATCTGTGCCATCATTACAGTCTACAGTGCCATCGCAAGCCCAAGACTTTGGTATGCATTGTCCATGGTCGCATCTGAGTTGCGTCTCGTCGTCGCAAGCAGTGGCATGGCAGTCTTTCTCATCGCTTCCATCAGTGCAATCCTTTTCCCCGTCACACTTCCAAAGAGTAGGTATGCATTCACCGCCTGAACAAGACATTTGATCCTTAGAACAAGATGTTGAAGGTGCTGAAACAGAAAGGAATGGCTTACATCTTGAAGGACTGATAAGATATACGATTATATTCCAATACATACGGCATCCAATTTCGTCAGAATTGTCTCCACAATCGTCTCTGCTATCGCACTTCCAGTCGATTAGAATGCATCGTCCATTTGAACATCGGAAGTCATTGCCCGGGCAGATTTCCACTGGGCCTAAAAACATCAATTTGTATTCACCTTAACGTACAAAATCAAAATTAACTCTGGGATACACGTGTGATCAACTAGCAATTTGATGTGAAGTTTTAAGTCAACTCAACTTTTATAATACTATTTTACAATTTATTAGTTGGTGATAGAGTCTAAAAAGCTAGAATAGTGATAGAGATAGAAAAGCTAAGATTTGTACTGCTTAAACTTCTAAAACATTTTTACTCATGTTTAAGTTATTAATAAAAGTAATTTTTATAATATGAGCAATTACAAAGTGCGACGAGTAAGACTGTTTCAACTGTAAGTAGTAAAAATATTTTCAGTTATCTAACATAATGAATTAAAACAAAGTCTTTGAAATTTTTAAGTCAAATACATCCAGATTAAGCCATTTAATAGATGAATTAAATAAAAGTTAATATTCTCTAACAAATTTTCTTAACTTTAACTTTCCAATTTTTAAATTTCTAATTTTGTAAATTAAGTTTTATTACTACATCTGAATTTTAATATTTTTGAAAAATTTAAACTAATTCATTCATTATTAAAGTGCCCCTTTGATCTCCGTATTTAATTTGGCCCTTGTGGCAACAAAAACCAGTTGTGGAAAAGTTCGGTATCCTTTGTTTACCCATTCAAGTAACGAAAGTTTATCTAAAAGGTTATAAAGAGTATATGAACCATTTCAGTTGTCACTTATTTTTCTGCATAGATTACAATTTAAAATTATGAGCTGCAATTAGACTTTTAGAAATCTATGCATTTCACATAAGTTTCTTACAAAAGCAATGGCTAATAAACTTTTAGAACTTAATGTGAGTCAAAACTTAAGATAGGAACTAAATACCTTTTTAGAAGAGTGTTTCTAAAATTAATGTTCGAAACTTACCCAGTAAAAGTTATAACCCCAAAAGAAGGTACTTAAAAGTAAAACAGCACGTTATGGTTCAGGATCCACGAGGGCTACACTTTTCCCAGAAAAACTCGAGAAACCATTCGTCTAAGGCTGGGTGAGCTTTAAGTCGCTTCTTTTCTTGTCTTTTAGATACAGTATTAAGTTAAAGCAAATTCTATGAATTTCAAATTTAAAAAAAGACAAATTTAAGATTTTAGCGGCCATCTTAAGTTTGACAGTGTTTAGTTTGCTTAATGTGTCAGTTTGTACTATAGTTTAGCATTTTAAAGTAAAAATAAATTTTATTTTAACTTCAAAACTTAATATACTTGATAACAGTATGTTTTAGTTCTTAATTTGAAACTCAAAACACGCATTCAATAAATTAGATTATTAAATTGCTTACCATCGCATACTTCATCCGATGAATCTTCACAATCCTTTATGCCGTCACAAACAAAGTCTTTGGGCACGCACATTTTGCTTCTTTTACACTGGAATTCGTCCGATGTGCAATTTTTAACTAAAAAGAATTTAAGACCCTCAATTTCAGGATTCAGCAAAAGTTGTTTGAACTATTTAATGAACTTCATTGCAATTAAAAGTACATCTACAGGTTAGCACTTTAAAAAGGATTATGAAAAATTTGACATGTCGAATAAATTGTAATAATTTAAAATGTTATTGCTAGCACTTGAACTACGTAGCAATGTGGACTTTGAAACGAGGGGGATTTTTGTCTTGTTAAACCAGATTTAATGGTTTTAAATCAAACCATTAATGACTAACCACAAAGAGTGCTCTAGGAAAACACCCGTTATGTTTACTCACCACTTTAGTTTAAAAACGTGGATTTCACACCCACCTTTAAATATTAATTTTAGGCAAACTGATTTCTTATTTTCACAAAATTCTAACAAAGTAACTCCAACATCTTCTGTAATTTTTTAAAAAAAAATCGGCACAAATAGGTTAAATTATCAGAAACTTAACCCAGCACCAGAAAATTATTGCAAGAAGCTTAATTTCATAGAGAAAGGATAATCCTTTGGAGCAGAGGTTAATCATGTATCAGATATGTTTATAATAAAGTATCAGATATGTGAATTAAGTGAAATTTACTAAATTTTTACAGGTTTCATGTTTATGAGCATATAAATTTTAATTTGTTTTTGAATTGTTTCAGAACATTATTCTTTCAATAATTTCAAAAAGATAAATGAAACACTAAATTCAAAACAATATGGACACTTGCTTTACACTCAACAGGAGGAATCTAAAATAGAATAAAGCAATGAGACCTTTAATTATCATTAATAAAATTCTAGTATTCTACTTCTACAGTATTGAAAATTCATCAAAAAAATTGCATCAAACTTTGAACTTTAAAGAATTTTTAAACTTTTGTTACAGAGACTAGACACTGCACATTTCTTGTAAAGCGGGAAAGTAAACTTTTATACCATTCATGTTACAAGTGACTTGCTAAATACTTAAACTCCTTAAGGTTGTAGCTGTGCCAAAAAATAGATTTTTTTTTAAGAGTTTTGAGACAGAAGTTTAGAACGAAACGTCTGATGGTCGTGGAAAGTCTCAGACTTCCAGTCTCCTTCATATTGCAAAACAAGTTTTTCCCCATGTTATTAAAGATAAACTTCAGATTTCTCTAATCTTTTTCAAAACCAAAGCGTAAAAATCCGGGTAATGTACAAGACTTGAAAGAAATTAAATGGTGTAACTATAGTTGTGTTTTAAAAATCCGATACAAGCTTTACTGTTTTATCCAAAAACTTAGATATTTTCGTATACAACAAATATATACAGATTGTTGAAAGTTTTTGGAACTGCACAACCAACATAATTATCAAGAAAGATTGCGATAAAATCATTACATTTTATTACAGAGTGCTATGCTTATTTTTAGCTTTCAAATATATTCCTAACCAAAACAATCGTTAACTGGTAAGTTAGACGGACAGGTGTAGCTTTATTTGAATGTTTCTATTTTTCCTATTAGCTATTCCACAGTTTGCATGCAAAAAATTAATGTGCTGATATTAAAGCAACACCAAAAGTATCTGAAACTGTTAAAAGTTCGCATACTCTAAGAAGTAGCAAAATTCTTTCAATCTGAAACAATGACAGACTTGTTTCGAGCTTGAAAATAGGCACCCAGTCACAAAACTAGTTCGGCATAAACGAAGAAAGTTTTTTTAAAAAAAAATAATAATAAGATTTTGACACTCGAAACAAGTTTAATTTAGTACCCTATTCATACTTTTAAAGAAAATGAAGTTATTAAATCAATTTCTTGGGATTGCTCATTTAATGCTAGACTCATTAGATTTAAAACAAAATTTACTCGTGCAAGTGACTCCATCATTAGAAAGCATCATTCCGGTAGTACAGGCACATGCACGGCCTCCTTCAGTTGTAAGGCAAAGATGACTGCAACCTCCGTTGTTCACGGAACATATAAAATCTGAAATAAATGCATTTAGTTTTTCATTGTTATTTAAAAACACTATGATTTTTAGTTTAAGTTTATTTACAGACAGTTCTCAAAATGTGGGTATCCATAGATCTAAAATTTCAAGTTTTATCAATTACGTTTGCATTTAATTGACAATAAAAATTAACTTTAAGAACAAGGAATCAAATTCTATATATATCTTTAATATTTTAGACAATCATGTTAAGCCAATTTAATTTAATATTAACTAATTAAATTAACTAATACTGATTTAACTTTATAAGAGCATGGAGTAAATAGAACAGTTACTTTACAAAATCGTCAACACATGACCGCGGCAATATATAAGTTATTCCGTGAAAGATTATGAAAAAGCTATTCAGCGTTTAGACCAATAAGTAAAGTACAAAATAATTTAAAAAATAACGTTAGTACTTTCAATTTTAAAAATTTAAGTATTTAAGCCTTGGGTTATATTAAAAGTTTCTGTAACAAAATACTTTTATTGTGAAATATCAGACAAAAGTCAAATTTAAGGATATATGTATCTGGATTGCTTAAGGTAATCTGATGTCATAAATATTACAGGAAAGAATTAATGTTTTAAGAGAAAAACTTTAAATTTTAAATTTTTCAATGCAACGTTTTCCAAAAATACACAGTAAGACAATTTTAAAATATATCTTACACAAAGATTTAATCTAAAAAATTGAAGATTTTATGGGTTTAATTTTAAGGAAAAAAACAGCGCATTATTTTTGACAGAACAGACTACGAACAGAATTTAAATACAATGAAAAATTAAGTTTCACTCAAGTCATTTGAGTTTTTAAATGCAGACAAATCACATTTTGTTTAATTACCAAAGTCAAAACATATACATATCCTAAGTAAAAGCTAAAATTTATATAACTAAAAATAGCTGAAGTTTTAAAATTTTCAAATATATTATTGCATTAATGAGTTTAGTTTATAACTTACTTGACGAAATTTGCATTTTCAATTAGTAAATTGTTGAGTTTTGGCAGGAAAAAAAATCAAAATTATATTTTATAAGGTTTGTGATCCCACTAATTTGAATTTAAGAAGTTTCTTATAAAGTATACTTTTGTCATACAAAAGGATTTATTGATAATCACGCGAATAAAAACATATTTTAGAGGTAACTAGCCATTCGATAAAAATTCAATACAAACCAATTGATCTTGACCGTATGGGTGTTGCAGAGAAAAGAACTTTCCTTGGTGCCAATTTATTTCGAAAACCAGGCAAGATTATAGTATGTGATATATTAGCATTGTGCTTCAAGTAGTTTAAGACATTGTTCTTTGTGTCTGTCCAGTAGACATATTCATCACTAACGGCGACAGACATTACATTTCCAAGTCTTCTTAATAACACGCTAGGTTCACTGAAAGAGGTAATATTTTATTCATTAGAAAATAGCTTCAAAGAAAGCTCAAATATGCTTGAAAAATAAGGTGGCTACCTATGACAAAATAGGGATTGAAATAAAAATGTAGTAAGTGGTCCCAAGGGCAGATATTACTAGTCTATACAAGTTTTCACTGGCCTGTTAAAATCTAATACATGTGAAAGTTAAGTGAATTTAAATGAATAATCAGTAGTGGATTTATAATGCTGAATGATGAAATAAGCCATCGCCAAAAAACGCTAACAAAATGCAAAACAGCTTAGTCATTAAATAGTAGATAGTCTAGTAAACCACGGGAATTCTATGGTAGTTCGAGTGAAATTCTAGTCTGACTATCAGTGATCACCGTTACTTCAAGAACAGAATATAACAGCCTAAGGAAATTCAATAATTTTCGCTAGATTAAGGATTAGTTTAGTTAAACTATATTAAGTAATATGTTCAGTAGATATCGATTGCTAGGATGAAATTTGCCCGAAATTATATTCATCCTATTCCTAAGTTTTCTAAGGGGCATAGGGTTGACAGGATTCCACATGATGCTAAGAAAGAATTGTTTATTGAAACAATGTTACTTTTATCTTAAAAGACTCTTCTGTTTGTAAGTCGTATTTCGCTAAATCCTTGATCTGGTATAGAGTTGTTTTTAAAAAACTTGTCCAGCAAGTTAATTTTTAATTAATAAAATATACACAATTTAAATGAGTATTTAAATTTACACAAGTCAAAATAGACCCGATCGTGAAAACTTAACCGAAAATTGCCCGCAAGTACAATATTACTACTAAAGATAAGTATATAAAATTGCTATAAAATTTCATGAAAATGTTTTTTTTTAAAGAAAATAAAGATCGCTGGATTGTGGAAGCAGCATTTATTCAAAATAAATCTTAAGGAACTGTTTAATAATTTAAGAATACTTTTGATTTTAACTGCTTTAAATGTTTTAAAACTTGCTACTATTCATTTTACAATCCATGTAAATCAGACAAACCTTTTTGGGCTTTTATAGTTCATATAAGCAATTGATTCTGCTTGTGGATCGGCCCAGTAAAGAAGACTAGCAGAGGGATGTACAGCAAGAGCCACTGCAGAGGTGATCTGTCCAAGAACGAGACCCACTCTGTTGGTACCATCCATGTTGTACATAGCGATGGCAGATTCTTCACCGACTGTTGATATAAACATGCGCCTAAAAATTAAGAATTTAGAAAATTTGAAATGGTTTTAGTAAGAGTAAGCTTATACAAAACATTAGGCTATATGTTATAATTTTTTAATGATTCATTAGGCTGACAAATGTCATAACCACGCTAATAGGAAATCCGTCCGATTGAGATATCGGATCAGTAATATTTGGTTATTTAAGGCACTATTTATAATATGAATCAGACTTTATTTTGGAGAGCGGCATTAAGGAATCCTTTCTAAAATAATTGATGAATATGTATTTAAATCTTACCCGATTTGAGGCAGCAGAGCAATTGCACTGGGTTTGGTCAAATCAACTATCAAAGAAGTCCTTAGGTTTTTTCTCGTGGAGATTACTTCGACAGTACCTTTACTGAAATCTACCCAGTACAAATTGGCACTTTTCCAATCAAACGCCAGATCTCTTGGTTCGACAAGATGATTTTTAACAAAGACTCTAAAAAGAAAAATTAGTGAAAAAAATTCTTTAGAATTTAGTCATATACACATAAAAAAAAAGGTTCATATTAATATCTCGAGATTCTGAACTCAATGATTTAATTCAGAAACGGATATTGTAATTTTACTGACTTAATTTAATAGTATTATAAACTAACACGAAATGAAAATAAAGTTTGAATGAGAACTGAAGAGACTTAATAACTATCTGAACGTAAGCATTTTAGAGGAAAAGAAAATTCTGAGTAAAGTTTTAATTTTAAAGGTTTATAAGGCTTCTTCAAAACAGAACTAAATTTTAAAATTAAGTGTTAAATATCATAATCATGTGTTATATTTAGTAAACTAATTTATGTACAAAATGAACCATAACAGTTGAGTAAAGGGAAATTAGTTAGGCCGCCTCCCGGTCGATCAACTCATTCATCTAAGGTTAAACTCTGAGAGGGTACGATGACTTGAAAGATCACGGAAACTTGTTGTGTAGTTGACCATTCCATACTCAAATTAACGAATTAAATTTGTATTTAAAAGAAAGAGACTTAAAATTAAAAGTGGTATACCTCTAATTAGTACAAAACTCTGAGTTTAAATACTAATACACAGCGATAGCAGGTAAGAAAAGTACATAGATTGAGAAATTGCACTTTTAATAGGGAGCAGCAGGGATGAGTTTTAGAGCTGAATAATAAATCATATGGATTTTTGAGCGTGGAGACTTAGTCGTTGACAATATTTAATAAAAAAAAACAAGTTCTATTTTGGTTCAAATTTGCTTATCGTTTTGTGGGTTTATCTGGTTCGTAAAGTAACGGTGTGAATAGTTTCTTTTAGCCGCTTCAGAAAAAACTTTACTTAACGGAAGAGTAAAACTCCCAAACAGAATCCTTTAAAAACTTTGTAAATTAGAGCTTATTTTATTGAAGCTAGTTTAATGCAGCTATTTAGAAACTGTTATATTAACAAACCAAGATTTATAGTGCTACACAAGTTGTTTCTACCCATTTAAATAAATTTAAGTTTATTGCAATAAGCGATTAACAGGATAAAAAAGCAAATTTTGTTAGAACTTCGGTTAGGTGACTCAGATAAAATAACGTTTATGGGCTAAATAGAAATATACGAGTAAAATGACGCATTTCACAAAAGCCAATTGTCGGCTACGATAGTTTAGTTAAGGCTTTTGAGACCAGTAACATGATTGCGGCAAATTGAATGAAACTGAAGTCTACCTTTGCTCTAACCTGTTCTGCTTTAAGCAGCCATCATTAATAGAACCTTGGCCTAACATTACGACATTCCCCGTGGCTTAAATATAGCAGTCACAGTTTAAATTTTCTCAACTAACCTTCGGACTAAGGAAGAGATATTGACCGCATAGATAGCAGGGGTTCTCATATCTGCAATGTAAAGAGTTTTTGCACTCCAATCATAAGCTATTCTTCCAATATGATCAATTTGAGAGATCGGTAGCTCCGTCAATGCTGTACTTCCCACTGCTTCTGGTTTAATCTTGTATACAGTGGATTCGTCGTTCACTATGAGTACGGGGAATGAGTCGTCCACTGAAAGAATAAACATTTCAATTAATATCAAACTAGAACAAAAAAATTTCAAAATATTTTACAGATACTTACATCTACAAGTTTCACCATTGGTGGCTAGTGTAAATCCAGGTGGGCACACACATTTATAGCCGTTAGATGGAGCTATGAGGCACATGTGACTGCAAGTATTGGACCAGCAAGGATTATCCACTCTTGTTGCTTGAACTGGGTGGTATACATGCACCCCAAATATGTGTTTACCATTTTCTCGTGCCAAAACTGTCATTTTATGGCTGGTGAATTTGTTGCAAGTTTCTAGAGAGTAAGTGCTCCAATCTGACCAGTACAAATTATCTTCGAAAACACTTAAGGAATAAGGATGATAAATTTCTTCTTTTAAAAGAACCTAGAGCAAAAGATCAATAGATGTAGTCTTACTAAGGGAGAAAAATTAGGGTTTCAAGCTTAAGGGAGGTCTTTCAATTGAATATAAAGACAGCACAAAGGTTTTCCATGCAGAGTATGAGAGCAAAGTTTTGTAGTTCTAAATATATATTGAGAATTTTTTAGCTTTGTAAATGTATTACTAAGTTTGTGTTTAAAGAAAAATTATGAAACACCAATTTTGCTTAATCAGTTTTGTTTGATTAATACCCTATTAGGAGATTCAGTATAGGGAAAATCTGGTAATAGACCACATACCCTTATCGTGCCATTAAAGGACATGACTTTTCTGTAAGAAGTAGGGTTTGATATTTCAAATTTTCGAAATTTTACTAACTTTAACGCTGATTCTTACAAGATATTGAAATTTTAACAGCTACGTGTTTAGCTTGAATTTAGTGAATTTTAATTTTTGTTCGTATTCAGAATGTTGGCATTGTTGAACACATTTTACTGCAATTTAAATTCAATTCTAAGAAAGCTTAAAGGGGACGCTGGTATTTCTTTGCCACCTGTTTTGTCCTTGTTCTTTAAATGCACTAAAAACCTAAATATTTACGTTATTGTTTAAAACTTAAATTTTAAAAATTTAATTGCCCCCTTACATCCATAAGCCTCACGATTTTTATGGAGCACGAGGAGTTTTGAAAATAAAAGTAAAACTAAAAATCTCTATTTACTATATATCAACGGTTACCCTGAAGATTTTGAATAGAAATATACTAATAGAGTTATTGCTTTAAAACTGATATAACCATTAGCTTTAAGTGGGGAGTCAAATATAGTTTAATATTCCAAATTTACGAATTTAAGGAAATTAAACTTTTTAACAATGTTTTCATTGCGTTTAATTAACTTCGAAATTGAGTAGTAGATTCAGATTTTAAAAATATAAAAACAAACTATCCACATTGCTTAGATTATATCTACGTTCTCATAATTCCTACACTTTTTAATAAGGAGCTGAAAGTTATTCTTTTTATTTTACAGTTTTATTGATTATGTATTAATATTGGGTTGTTCGAAAAGTAATTTAGCTTTTCCTTCTGAAAGTTAAAAACTGTTTTCTAACAGTAAATAGATATTTTATGGAATTTTATTACTCATACTGGTTCAATACCTTTTGTCATTTTTCTGGTAGCAGCATGATTCTGACAATGACTGACCATAGAGCTAATCCAAGGGATGAGACTTCATTTGAAGTAAAAAGCATAAGTTTTTGTAGGAATCCGTGCAAGTAATTTAGAAAACCTTATTTCTAATCCTTCGAAAATGAGCTTTAAAACTTGATAATTTTCTTAATGTTTGAGAAGCAAATAAGACTAAATCGTAAATTCCTTTCCGTAAGGACACGAGGAACGCATATCTAACTTTCAAAATAAACCTAGGAGTTGTTTATGAATAGTTGAATATTACAAATTTATTCTCTTATCTATCTTGAGAGTTCTTCGCCTCAATGCTTGTGTTTTCAACTTCACTGTCGTAGTGCATCTTGATGGTCAAGGCATGTGAGTGCCTTTCTAGCCAGCTAGTGGTCATAAAATACAGAAATAAGTAAAAGTAGAACCAACAAAAACTTGACCTTGTTATAGGTTAAAGGAAGTAGCATTAACTTATTTTTGATGGCCTCCCTTTTATTAAACCTTTTAGCATTCATTTTGGAGCAGAAACTTGCTAAACTCTGAAGATTACTTCGAGAAAATGTTATGAGGAGATGCACTTATTGTTTTAAGTCTCGGCGCACTTTGTGTTTTCGATTTTGGTTGATAATTTTTCTGATTGGATTCTGCAGTTTTGTTTAATTTCATTTTGTATAATTCCAGTTATATCAATGTCAAAAAACTATTCAAAGAATCTACCTTAATAACTAAACTACTTTTCTGACCCTAGACTATTTCAATAAAATCAAACTCCTACGATAAGTGCATATTCACGGAAGTTCTAATATACAGTACTTAATATTTCATGGAGAGAAGGATGTTTATTTGTGAAATTAAATTTAGTTTAAAAAGGGAAATTTCCGGTTGCTATGCAAATCATTTCACTCACTTTTCTTTCAGTTCCATCCAGAGTAATGTATTCAATTGTTAAAAGATTAGCGTCTATCCAGTATAGGCGATTGGTTGTGTGATCTATTGTAATTCCATTCGGCCATTTTATGTCTTTTGACACTAGTACAGATCTTCTGGAACCATCCATACCGCTTTTATAGATACCCCATGAATTCACTCCCCAATCTGACCAGTATAGAAATCTGAGGAATTAATGTTTGTTAATAATATATTATTCTCAAATAGGCTAAAGAGAGTCAAAATTCTGCATCATATTTACCCTTCTGCTAAGTCCAAAGTTATAGATCTCGGCTTATTCATATTACTTAGGTTGTGCAGGACGTGGCACATGGTTCCTTCCATTTTACAAACCAAAATTTGTTTCAAGCCAGAATCTGTGAAGTAGAGGTTTCTTGCTATGTAGTCTACGGCTATATCTTCGGGTATCATTAGGCCTGTAATTGGAAAAGACTTGTTAAGCCCATCTAGTCAAAGATATGCTGGAAATAATTTCATATTACAATATTGAACATTAAATATGTTTCACCAAGTAGTAATATAAGTTTGCTTGATTTGTACAGAAACTTCAAAGACTAGTAGACACGGAGCAATATTAAATTTAACAATACTGCATTTCAGAAAGTGCCATGACTGGAGGTCTACCTGTAAACTTGACCGAAACTGTTTGTTCTCTTTAAAAGAGAATGTAAAGCAGACTCTTAGTTTTAAGATTAATTTTTAAATCAAGCGCTCATTCTAAGTAGTAAAAAGTGGTTATTTTAAGTGCTTGTTATTTATTTAAAATAATTATGGAAAAAAATCAATTAAAGTTATGAAGTTATCGTAGTTATTTAAAATTACAGATGCAACTAAATTGCAAACAGTAATATCAGGATTATCCTTACAGTTAACCTTTGATATAATTTACTCAAAGTTCAAAACTCAAACTGCGATATAAATTAAACTATAAAGCCAGGAAAGTGCCAGGCTATTAAATTATGTAACAAATGAGAAGTACCTGTTAGGGAGAGAGAATCCGAAATATGCTTTCCGTAATATCACATCATGGTATGCTTTTATAGTTATGACAAAAGCATTATCCTTGATAAGAGCGAAAATTTTTTTCTTCAAAGAAGTCTTTAGAAAGTTTTGTCAGTAAAAACTTTATTGAATTTTAATTTATGTATCCATCTGTTACAGCGTCTTATTACTAAGTTTAATAATTTACGCGAAATCTAACAGAAAGTTACAGTTTAGCATTATAGTTGCTGTAAAAGGCAGCATATATGAATAGGTAAATTTCCAGATAGTATAGAACCCTTATCAATGTTTTAAATTTTGCTTCACCAACATCCCAATACCGTAAGAATATAAAATTTGTGACGCATTTTAATATGTAACACAAAAAACGCAATGAAAGTCATTGTTATAGTTAACTTTGAAAAATATTTTATTTTTAAAGGTTCACCAGTGCATTTTAATTTAAATCTGGTGGGAGCAATAGATTCCCCAAGAAATTTTAAAACTCATGTTGATAACTTAGCCATGTGCTTTTTAGTCAATAATTAAGCACTAAGCGTATACCAAGTCAGAAATTGGTAGACACTTTTGTTACAAACAGTTATATCATAGTTTAAACCAGGGCTAAAGAGAATAGAAGGGCTGGTTCACTCCTTTGAAGAAACTCTCGCCGCGCCAATCCTCCGATTCTCTCTAGTGATGTCACTTTGGCGCAAAGCTCGCACTTTTACTTCAAGAACAGAGCGTTCGGCCTTACTAGCTCTAACTAATAACAGCGCATTTCTTTTTGTGACATATTCTAAGACATTTGTTACTTTCTATGATGACTTTCCTCAGTTTTTGCAGTGAATTTTCAAAAATTCAAAACTATTAACGAAATGCCAGTTTGCAACTTGCAAAAATTCTAATAGAAAAACAAAAGGAAAAATATAATTTTCCGCGTGTTCAGTAAAGAAAATGAACAACTATGTAAAGAATGGATTCCGAAATGACACAGTTAATATAAAGCAGCAATACGTTTTTTCTATCGTTAAGAACTTTTATAAAAATTCGTTATCTAAATAGAAACCGCCTCGTTACTTCAAAAAGGAAAGTGAAAAAATTTAAAAAATGGATAAAGTCAAAGAAAATTAAAACGTAAGTAAAATGTATAAATAAAATAGTGTATAGTTAAAATTCTCCTAATTTCATAACATATTTTTTAATGTAGTTATTCTAAATATTTATGATTTTTTAAAATTTATATTATCTTAAAATTTAAATATCTATAAATTATATCATATTAAATTTAAATATCTATAAACAATTGTAAAGTTTCTAATGTTATTATGAACCTAAATTATTTTGTTTCAGTAATTAGTGTTTAAGATTGATGCTTTTTAATGATTAAGTATGAACAAAAAGCAATTAACGGCATTTTAAAATCAGGGATTCTAAATTTAACTCGACTTATTGCTATAAAAGAATATGGAGATAAAAAAGTGTCGATATATGCTTTCATTTTTCTTATATTTAAAGTTAAAACTGAACTTTTTAAAATAAAGTATTTATAGTGTCACTTTCGCCAACTAGTAAAATATTTTTATAAGTTTAAAATGGTATTTTTTTTTAATATAATGGCCAAGAAAGATTTTTGAACTATGTTTATGAACGGAAATAATGTATTAATTACGTAAAGTTTGTAAGCTAATAACGTGAAAAAGTCTAACTTATTTTTACAAAGAGAAAGATGCAAAGTTATAATAATATCTTTGCTTGCGATCTGCAAGATCTGTGGACACAGTGACGTCATGAGGAGGGGAATCGTAGCTGCAGCTCTAAGAGCGGAGTGAACTAGCCCTTCTATTCTCTTTAGCCCTGAGTTTAAACCCACTACTCAACGGGGTGTAAGAGGCAAGAAATCAATATTTCAACTGGCAACAACTATTTTCATGCAAAAGGTTCATGCTAATACCTATTGGCGATAATTTAACCAATTTTGAACATTGCAGCCATAAGTGCTACGATAATTTTGCTGCAAAATATATAACCCTGGTTTTAGTAAGCAATTTGTTAAATCCTTAGTCTCCCGAATCACTCAAAGTTTATTCTTCAAAAGTTAAATCCTAGAAATTATTAAGTTGAAATACACAATTTAGTAATGTTCGAAAATGCATACGATTTACCATTGCTTAGGGCTACCCTCATGCCTCCGCTTCCGTCAATTTTTGATGAATAAACTACAGAAGCGTTTGAAGGCTCTATCCAGTAAACCCTGGATTCCAAGGGATCAGCATCTAAGGCTGATGCTTGATTGACAGCTTTATGAACTAGAAAATATCTCTTTGTCTTCAAGTAGAATCCTCTTATTTCATCCTTGTTGGAAAATAATAGAACAGGCTCCCCTCCTAAAAGAAAATTTTACAATATAAAGCATAAAACGCTCCTATGAAAGAGAAAGAGTTATGTCATGCATATTTATGGAAATTATCATAAGCAGATTATCAACAGTACTCGTGTATTGTAATTAGTATACGAACTTTACTTCTTCGGTTTAATTATCAAATCAGCTTACATAAAGACTTCTGTAAATATAGTCATCAATTAATAATTGAACTGTTTAGTTAAATAGCATAGGAGTATAAAGAATCAAGCTGTTATATGTCAGTACAAATACAAATTTTAAAACATCACCACTTTACTTTTGAATCACGGGAGGTCAGGTTAGCAAATACAAATTTATATATTTTTATTTCATCTTGTAAAAACTTGAACCTGAGGAATTCGTATGAATAGAGGATATAAAGCTCCCATCATGGAAGTAATTGCATTAATTACGTAAAAATTAACTGTAGCAAAGTAAAGCCTTGTTAAAGCTATAGTACTGCAAAAGTGATAAACCAATTTAGAATTTTGCATGATTTCACCAGAAAGCCAGAATTTGTTTTCATGTTAGTGAGAAAGGAGCAGCTTCAATTGATTCGAGGATCCGGGGCACCAATGGGTGAAGTTTGACGTAGCTCGGACTGCCTGATTTAGCTGGACATACTGGAATGACCTTCATGCTTAGTGTGACTACCAGGACGTATTCCCCCCATTCTGTCCAAGAATACTCCCTTCAAATCGAGGGAGTAAGCGAGACTTTGGAGGGGAGACCGGTATTTCCGGAAGTGGCATGCATATTAAGACACCTAATGGTACACTTCATCTTTGAATCAGAAATTCTGACGGTTGCTCGGTCTTTAAATTTGAACTTTTAGCACTCTAAGTAACTTCCATATATTGACACGTCTACTGAATTTTCTTAAAGGGTATTTAGATTTTATCGGACACTTTCATTGCAGTATTTTTGCATAAGTTTTTAAATTATACTCACGTAAATTAGATTTTGAGACAAGCTGTACCCCTTAGCGGCTTCATCAAAATTTTTAATCCAGCCTCAAGTATAGACATACAAAAGCTGATGACTAAGATAAACTCAAACTTTCTGGCATTTACCACAAAATGTTTAACGTCGGTACCATTTGACATCTAAATGTGTAAGTTACTCTACATACGCAATATCATATTCTTATCAATTTCTATCATAGCTGCACATGATTTGTATCAACAGTTCTGTTGGAACTCTGGTACAAAAACTGTTCTACAGTATAATGCAAGCAGAGCTTGAACTGCTGTGACTATAAAATAGTCATTAGACTATTTTATAGTCACAGCAGTTCTTAGACTTTGCAGAACTGGTTTACCAGTATTGCTGACCCAGCGCATTTTGTAGTAAATGCCAGAAACGTTAGTTTGCCTCCTCATTCATTATCCAAATTTTGCACACCTTGTACTCTTAAATAATTTCAGTTTTAAAGACTTGTTCGTTTAAGATTAACTTGCATTTTGTACAAGCTTAAAAAGTAATTTTGAAAAATCAGTCCTTTCATAAAATAGCATTTTTTATCAATGTCCGTCCCAGTAGCTTATACGTACCGGTAAAGTTTGCTGCATTGGGGAACAGAAGAACGAACAGTTTGCGTTAAGTCACGATAGTATTTAAAGAACCACTAATATAGGAAACAAAACAGGACTGTCTTATCTATGATAAAATTAAAAGCTAGCGTGTCCTCATGAAGTTTATTTTAGCGTCGTGAAATTTGAACAGCAGGTGAAGGGAACAAGTTTTTCCCCAGATCCTAGAATTTAAAATTCATATTAAATCGTTCTGGAGAGAAGTTCGAAAAATGGAAGGTTTCATTGGCTGCAGTTATTTCTACGCTAACTAGCCATTCATATAAATTAACCCATAGATAAATCTGTATTTTAACAGTGATGTTTTCTAGCCTGTAGCTCTCATTTTAAAAAATTTTTGCACGTACTTTGATTTTTAATTTTTTTGAGTTAGATAAACTCAATGCTCAACGTGAACGTGTCAAAATAGGTGGACTACACAAGCGACTAGGGGAAGGACGATTCCATAATGTTAAAAACTTAGAGTTTCGTCGGAAGAGTAAAAATAGGGAAAGAGGGAAATTACACTGAGAATATTGGGGATTTTTCGTATTGGCTAAATTTCAAAGGTTTGCCGTCACCGTTCGCATTTGTTTATGTTTATTTTTTGAGACGTTTGCTGTCATTTTCGAACTCGTATAAAATATCTTATTAGCCTAACGGCTAGGGACTAACCAATGTTTTGCCTAGACCTCAGGATACTTTTAAGTCAGCACTCTTAGATGTGAGATATAAGCGGAATTCGTATTGACCAGCCATTGCTGGGATTCAAACCTGTGTCACCTCTGTGGAGGAGAGTGCTTTATCCCCCGAGCACCCTTGCTCTAGATGTAATTTGTTATGTTAGTACAATCGGTACCTATTAAAACTATCAATACAGGGTGATTTTAATACAGATAGTATGGGAAAAGTTTTATACAACATTTTGTAGTGTTGTTCAGAACTAGTTTATTGGTTATTATCTTTTTTTTACCCCGTACGAGCGGATGTTCGGCTAATGATAAGATCCAATGGACACTACTCCAATGATTACACTATTTCAAGTACATCTGAACATTTTATTTTGTGTCAACTTTAAATGAAGCTGTCACACAATATTTACTGTTATTAAACTCCAAAGCCCGAGAATTATTTCAAAGGTTTTACAGTGTGCCATAGCCTGTACTATAACTGGTTAAAACTTTATTTTGAGTGACAAAATCTGTTCAATTTCACGGCTTCCTGTTCTGTTAGAACAGACTACCAGGTTTAGAAACTTATTAAAAAAATAAGAAAATTACATTGAAAAAAATGCCTTACCTTTTGCTCTACAAGTAGAATTTTCAATTAAATATCCGTCTAGACAAGTGCATTTATAACCTCCAATTAAGTTCGTGCAGATTTGGCTGCATGTTCCTTCAGTGCGGCACTCGTCGATGTCTTAAAGCATAGAAGAAATTAAAGCGTAAAGAAATATAAAAATAAGTAACGGATAAATCAATATTTGAAAACAATTTATGTTTACTGGTTAAAGTTTGATAATCCAAGGCATAACTACGAATTCCAATGCTTCTACTTCTAGTGTGAAAAAACCGCGCCTAACAAATGCTAGTGTAAGTCCGAAAATAATATATGTAACATACATTGAACGGGACACTCTCTCAACCTAAAACCTTTCCATGCAGTAAATCACAATATTGTCTTAAGCACTATAATGAACAAAGGTTATGTACTAACATAACGTACACACCTGACGTAACAACATATCTGGATTGATCAAGGCTCCTATACTATGAGAACTGAACTATAAACTATGTGGGATCAAACAAGTTCGCAAGTTAACGCTTTTTTAGTATTAGCGAGAGAGTGAAGACTATTTGGATGCCTCCAATTATTGACAGTAAATTGCCCAAACATTTAAAGAAAAGGATTTCGTATGTTCAAATTTCCTTCAAATGTGAAAGAAATGAACAACAAATTGTTGTTGTTACTAATTCCCATCTGGTCTGACGGAGTCAGACCAGATCAATGAATCGGGTTGACTTTTAGGAAGTCCGAAACCAAAAGGGGAGAGGAATGAATGTCGTTCCAGTCCAGCCCTAAACAGATCAAGATATGCTCATGAGATGCCTGGTTTTGTTGGCATTTAGGGCAAAGAGGAAAGATCTTTTGGTTGGCAGAGAATTTGAGACTTTTCAGGTGTCCACTGGCCAGTCGGGATAAACAAGTGTTGGTCTGCCTGTCACCAGGAAGAGATAGAGTCCTGGTCTTTTTGCTTTATACCAGTGGTGATTAGGAGGAAGCAGCCACTTTTGTTTGTTCTGGGCAGTTTGCCTTGCGAAAAGTTCAAGGTATGTAAGCTCTGAGGTGGAGGGGAGTGGATGGTCTAGTCCCTTCTTTGCAAGAGTGTCAGCTAACTCGTTTCCGTGGATATCGACGTGGGACGGGATCCATTGAAAGTGGACTTCATGCTGCTGGGAAATGAGCTTTACTTTTTGAAAGATCGAAAAACTGGTTTTATCTCCAATGAGGGCCCAATTTTTGAGGTGTTGAATTGAACTACGGCTGTCAGATAGTATCCAAGTATTTCCAAAGTGCCCTTCACTCAAAATTTTCTCTAGTCCCTTGTCGATTACAATTAGTTCGCTTCGGAAGACTGAACAATAATCGGGGTTGCGTTGATGAAGAGTAGTTCTCTAGAGGTGTTTCAATAAACACTCCACTGCCTGTCTGTATCCATTTTACTGCCATCAGTGTATATTTTGATGTCGTTTGAAGGGATTTTATTGATGATTTCCAGGGACAATTGTCTGAGAAAGTCAGGCACACAGTCCTCCTTGTCAAGTGTGATAGGGAGGCTTTCATTGTAGAAGCAACATAACAAATTGAAGATACAACTGACAGCCTGGAAGTGGAGCTCGCTTATGTGAGGTAAATACTAATTTATTTACTTATATGTAGCATATAAACGATATTAAGTTGCTAGAGTTTGTTTTTAAATGTATTTTTTAGTCTATTTTTTAAAAATAAGTGAATAACTTTTAGCGTTACTTAAATTGCAGTTTTAACTATGTACCAAATATAGGACTTTTCATTGAAAATTCCATTTATTAAGCATATATTTGTTTAAAATATGACTTTTAAACAATATTGATTTATTTAAAAATTTTAAGTGTTTATGTGCAATAAAACTAATAAAGGCAAGTGATTGGCTGAATAAGTATTCACCAAACCTATTTCAGAATCGCCAAGTTTTGCAATTACTTTTAAGTATTTATTTTCGTTAAAAACAAATATTTACACCAGAATTTCATTGTATTCCATTTTATTTCATTAAAATCAAGTAGTAACTTTATTAATCCTGGCTCATTTAATTTTGGTTTTTAGTTATTTATGGTAATATTTCAACTAAAGTTTAAACGATTTGTTTACATTCATCATAAGAAATCTATTCAATATGCGATCTTTCATCTACTTTTTGATCTACCAATACTTTTCTTTCTTTAAAATTCCTGTGTTAAATTGCTGAAATAATTAGTTTCTCTGCAGAAAATTTCATGGCAGTATGTTTAAAAATTGCAAACTAAATTTTTTAATGTGGTTTAAGTATGAAAATAAAAATAAAAAACTAATTCCAACTATTTTTTGCAGGTTCATTTTGAAGAATCTCAACTAGAAATAGAAAGGATGGTCACAATAAATTAAGATCTAATGCTATTTCAACAAGTTTCAATGTTCAAAATTCCGTAAAAATCCTCAAAAAAAAAAACAAAAAAAAAAAACTGAAAGGAATAGGCAGTCCCAAGCCTGGATCAATTTTAGATAAGCGTGAATCTAGTGCAAGTATAAATTTACTAAGTCTCTATTTGCTTAGTTTTTATTATTAAAGAACCAAAAATGTGTAAAAACTATTTCTATCTAGTAATGAATAATATATATATATATTTAAATTGTATTCCTTATTTATGCATTACTTATTTAAATAAATGTTATGAAAATGTAATTTGAAAGAAGTTTATTTAAATAAATTTAAAAATTTATCATGGGTAGTTTCTTCTCCTCCCCATAAAACAATAGTTTGTATTTCTTCTAATTCTATTTATATAATAATAAAGGCTAAAAATCTTAGTTTTGTCCTTAAATGTTCAAGAAAATTCAATGTTTCAATTAAAAACACTAATTTTAAATCAATTCTTGATTTTGAAATAGAATTTATTGCTTTTCATGATTGTAGACATTTACATTTAGATTATTGGAAGAGAAATTTAATTATTTTGATTATAAAAACATAGTACTTAAAAATATTTCAGGTCAAAACATGCTTCTTTCCATTTTAATTTTGTTAAAAAAATCTGAAAAGAAATTTAAAAAACTCAGATCTAACTGAAATATAAAATTTAGTACCAAATTTACTTTGAAATCATTTATAAAAAAATAATGTAATTGACTTATAGCACATGCAGTTTTTTTTTTATCTAAAACTTTAAATCGGTAATATAATTTGCTGTGAATTTGTACGAGCATAAAAAAATATCTGAAAAACAATGTTAATCGATGCAAGCTTCTCTTAGATTATTTTATAGTTGAAGTAAATGTCGTTTGTAGCGATAAGTTGCCAAATCTTGTAGCTCTTCATTATTGGAGGAAAAGCTTTTGCTCCGGAATAAATGATAATTCGGTCTGTCTAATTCCGGGGCTCGAGGATTGATAAATCTCACTTTTAGTGAAAGTTCCGATTCTTCGGGTTTTATACAATATTGATAATTTCTACTTTAACCGGTTAAACATAAGTTTCATTTCTTTATCCATAACAGATACAATGAATTTTAAAAATTGTACCTGTACAAGTTCTGTTGTCTTTTTCAAGAAAGAAGCCATCGTTGCAGTAACATTCTGGTCCCTTTGGTGTCCTCCTGCATTTCTGAGAACATGTGTGCTCAGCACATACATCACCTGAAAAAAATAAGATTGAATGCACTGTTAAACAGTCTATAAGACTAAACTTGACAAAAATCCATGTTATTCTGTATATTAATGGCTGGAATCGCAGAACACCTTGTACAGTTGAGATTACATACTTACTGCATTGCCTACTCTCGTCGCTAGCGTCAGAACAGTCTTTTTTTCCGTCACAAACTTGTTTTTGGTCTATACATGAACCGGAAGAACAAGTGAATTCCGTAGGTGAACAATTTTGACCTGAAAGATTTTAAAATTACATTTAATAAGGCCCCAAGATCAAACTAAAGAGTAACTTATCAGGGAATTTTAATTAAAAAAGGTTCTAAATGCTACAGTAAGAAGTTTCAAACTTTATTGCAGGGATTTAAAAAACTTTCAATTCTAATTGTGTCATTACGTAATTATTAATAGTGAAAAACTTAGTATTTTAACATTAATATTAGTAGCAAAAAATTTAAAAACACTTGCAAAAATCTTTTTGTATAGAGCGTATAAGTTTTTCGTGAATTTCAATATCCGAAACTTTATATGTAATTACTAACCAGTGTATTTTACATAGTTTCCATATTCGTTTAAACAATTGGCATCAACAAGGTTAAGTGTGCTCAATTCTTTTATGTCTTGTCTGAGGATAAGAAATTTCGAACTGCTTTTACCTCATGCTGAGGAATTGTTTTGGCTGAGAAGCTTCTTAAGTAGAAACACATAATCAATCTGCATCTAGAGAGGGTAATAGGATCTGTCTGTTCCTTTTCAAAACATCCCATTTGTAAATCCCCAAGACAGTTCTAGCATTGTCATGCAACAAATAATTTCATGTCTGTTATAATCTATATTGCTGTCCATTATCGGAGGTCAAAGACTTAATAACTGACAGTCAATGGCGTAGCAAAGAGTGCAACAGCCCCAGGAATGGTATCGACGGCTAAAGACACTAAAACTTCAGGCTGTCACCACCCAGAGGCTGAACACAAATGGCTGTTGTGGGAATTCTTTATTTCTTTACATTAAAAAACTACATTATGATTGAACAAATAGTTTGATTTTCCTTAGTTCGATTTATCAAAAACCGAACTTACATTAAACTAAGTAGCTTAGCAAGTAAGGCATCCTGGAATACTTGCGAGTTGTAATGCTCACGAGAGATTAAAATCTCCCAAGTCAAATCTAAGTTTTCGAATATCCGATACCGCCTTTCAAATTTACGTCGAAGTATTTCATTCCAAAATTTATGTAATTAAAATTCTGCTACTATTTTTTTTGCTTTGTGGAGTTAATTCGGTTAAACTGAAATATAAGTTTAGTAGACACGAGAGGAAGAAAAACAAATTTCGTTTTAAGAGAAAATTTTGAATCGGCATCAAACTTACTTTTTGGACATTGGTCGCCTTCGTCAGATCCGTCGTCGCAGTCTGCGCGTCCATCGCATCTCCATTTTTCTGGTATGCAGTGATTGTCGTTGCATCGGAATCCATGGCAATGTGTGTCGTTAACTGGCAAAAAAAAATCACTATAAAATACCGTTAATGATTGAATTTAACTAGGACTGAAAACCTTGAACATTCAGCTTAATTTAAAGAATATTTTAATGTTTAAGAGGACATAAAAACTTTGTTAGTATTTAGAATTTGAACGAATCTTCCTTAGGTAAAGTCCTTTCAATCTCGAACAATATAAAACAAATGGTTCCGAACTTATTTTGCTCTTTTTCGTTATTGCTGGAGTAGTTGTCCCTTCAAAAGCGTAACACAGATTTGCAGTGTTTATACTGATTTCACAATCAGTTTTTGAAATTTAACATGGACAAATGCGATTAATTACACGATTTCATTGTTTTTATATTAGAAAATAGTCAAGTGCAAGAGATAAGTCTTCAATTAATAGAAACAGCTTTTGTTGATTGGGATTATGATCATTTTTGTTTACGAAGTCTGTACACAAAGTAGCTCTTGTGAAAGGTAAAACACTGGTCTACCATCAATTTTGTAATCTCTGAATCAGTATTAATTTTCAAAATCATAGTCTTACTAGCAAAGATATATCTACTCAAATCTGAAATAATACTACTATAGCTTTCGCCAACTGCTATAGTAAAGATCAGAATTTTTTGAATGATTCTCTATTCAAATGTCCCAATTGGGATTATGAAGAAATTCATCCAGCGAAACATCTACTTTGTCTTAAATTCTTTTTATTAGTTGGACAATGTTCAGAAAAGCACACTGAAATCTTTATGAATACAAAAAGGCATTTGCATTATAATTAAAATGCTAACCTCATTCACTTTTGAGTATGAAAATCCTTTATAGTTTTGAACAGGTAAACTTTAGTTATTCAATAAATGTAAACTTTCATTTTTTAATAAGAAATTTAATATTTACTCGAAACCAAAAATATAGTTTAATAAAAATTATGAATTCAATGTTTAAGGGAAGAAATTACCTTAGAGGAATCAAAAAGTATGCAAAAACATTAAAACAAACATAAAGTTAAATTCTTAAAAACTAAAGTTTTGAGACATATTTCCTTAAGATAAAACAGGATATTTTGAAAGTTAAAGTAGTGATTTTTACTCTATCGTCATGCTTAAAATAAAAAAGATATACTTTTAAATTCTCTAAACGTTAAGTGCATAGACAGTGATACAAAATTCAAAATGTAAGAATAAGTATTCTTTCTGAACGCTCGTAAAAACTGCTGATTTGCAATATCTATAATTAAATTTTATTTTAAAATGTTTTGACATATCTTATGCAACTACATACTATTCAGAGATTTAGAAAATATAAAAAGACGGAAAGTATATACCTTTCAAAACAAGATGAAACTCAAAATTCTGTATAAGACATCACGTGAAAATATCTAATAAAAATTTACAAGTAAGAATAATGAAAGATCTTATTTCGCCTTGCCATAAAAAAAACTCGTATTGACGCTTAATATATTTGCAAAACATTCGATAAAATATATTTCATTATTTTATCACGCCACAGTGTTGTCACAACTTAGACATATCGAAAGTTTATGCCACTCAATTTCGACTAAACACTTTGCCCTATTTCGGGAAATTTAGAAGCTGATCTAAAAGTTTTGGCACACAATTTTAAAATTTGTTTAAAGATAACCTTTGAGTTGACGAAACTACCAACGAAAATTCTTTTCGTTATCTTAGTATTACTATTAAACGAAACAAATTGCTCACCTTGTTTCGGTTCACCTGAAAATTTAAAACTTAACATTGATCGAAACATTTCTAAAAGTCATTCGAAACATTTCTCCCCATTTTAATCTATAATTCTAAGTTTCAAACAGAAAATTTATACGTAATCCCAATTTAGAAACGACAGTTTAAAAACACAAGATTGAAATTTCAATGCTCAAACTCATTAGAAACTCCAGTCTGCACAAGAGATACCTTTAGTTCTGCTGCAAAATATCTCTCCTAATCAGCACTTATAGTGCACAACATCAGAGAAAGATAGTTTAAGAAAATAAAGATCTTGATAATTTTCGGAGAATAAGAGAAACAAAGAGGTCAGATTGTGTTGCAACAAGTCGACTGAAAAGGTGAATAAAGTCGTGGATATAATTGGTCAAACTTTCGAGGCCTTTCCATCTGATTTCGAAAAGAGTGTTACTAAACGTAACGCTAGCCTTCTTTACTATCCCGCCTGAAATACTGTGGGGAACCGTCAAGCAGATGCTTTGAAGTTTCATACCTTATTTAAAAGGAAAGGAATTTTTTTTTTTTAACTCCTTAGCTTTGGGGTTCAATACATAATTTTCCTTTATTTTATCACCAGCTATTGGAGGCTTTGCTTTCATAAAAAGGCACGTAGTATGCACTCTGAAAATGTATCAATCATGTTGAAATAGGTCAGCCGGCATTTGTCACACAAATTAAGAAATTGTGCAGATTTTTATAAGGTTTTGAACACTTAACGCAGCACGATCGTACAATAGAAATATAAACGAAAGCAGCAAAATTCAACACTTAGATTTATATGTTTGGTAACATAGGCTTATTGCAGAAAAATCCTAATTTATCAGTTTGAAATTAGAATTTGGTGCATTAGGAATAGTTCTTTAAAATAAGCATTTGGGATATTACTTTTATGTTGGATAGACTTTAAAAGCTTCCAATTGAATTTTCCTTTAACACTCACTAAATTCAAGTTTATAAAAAGACTAAGAAAGTTCTTACGACAGTTCTTTTCATCGGATCCATCTTCGCAGTCGTGTTCTCCATCACAGTGCCAAGTGTCAGCTATGCAATGACCATCTTCCACGCACTGGAACTGACTTGAAAGGCATGATCTTTGTGGTATACCACTTTCTAAAAATAAACAAGGCGTTAATGACGTCATTTTCTTGACAGAATAGTAACGAACAGATTGTTACACAAAAGTTAAAACTTATGGAAACAGATTTGGTTATCAATTCTATGGGGGTAACAAAATGAAAGCCTAATTATTTTGCTATCTGCATTGCAACGTAAACTTTCTTTGAATACTTTTTAATTGCTATGAAAGCTAGTTAGAAAGCTTAAAAAGTTTAGCAATATCTGGAATGTTAACATCTAGTAATTAATAATTTAAAAAACCTATTGAAACTCTTATCAAGAACAGTTTCTATAAAATTTTTAGCATTCAACATTTCGTTATATTTTGTTTTTCTGCAGGAAGTGAGAAACAAAATTGTGTAGGAAAATTGACAGGGAGCAAGAGGAAACATCCAATAATTCAAGAATTACTCACGGCTAAAGTTTTTAAAATATCCCTCGGACCGCTCTACAGAACTAAAAGATGCAAATGCATTGAAATTTGACGTGCTGAAAGTGACAATGTTTTCAAACTTAATGAGTTATCTTCAAAATTCTAATCTGTTCGACAGTTAGTGATTTTAGAATGTTTCTGAAAGAAAATTATCACATTACGTTACATTTTGCTTTGCTGTTTAAAAATTGCGTAGAAATTACGGAGGAGTAAAATATATAATAAAAAAGTAACGCTATTTGATTTGTTCAATAATCTGCTTTAACTTTGTAAAAAATAGATATGCTGCTAGCTTAAATACAAGTTAAGGTTTTTCAACATAAAGGTTTAAAATTTCAATCTATTCGAAAATTATTGGAATTTACATTCTTAGAGATCTTTTTTTTATAATTTCGCGTTTAAGACTTCTAAAGTAACAAAATGTTCTTCGGACAAAATCTAAATATTTAGATTGGGATTTAAAATTTAGAATTTTAATATTAGAATATTAAACTATACGAGTAAATTTACTTAATTTCTAAGTCACAGCTTATTCAATGAGTAAAATTTTTTTTCTACAAGTATCAGTAATTCTTTTTGAAAACTATACTTCCTTTTGTTAACTGACAAAATGTTCTTGGCAGTTTTATGCAAGAAATATAAAAATTATCTTTTCCTGGATTTTAACAATGAATGAGAAACAATTACGGGGCTTTGAGTGGATCATTTTAGTTTTATAAAATTACTAAAATAAAATGCAAGGGCAAAACGGTAACTTACTGTTTTTCATAAAATGCTGTGCGAGAGAATACAATTTTATAATTAAACACTATTTTTAGTCAAATTCTGAATAATAAAATTAAATCATGATAAATATTGGTTAATACTGATGAGATTTAAATATCATACAAGTTATAAACACCATGCCTGAAACAAACTACATGCCAAAGCTTCGACAACGAGCGTTCTTATGTATAAACTACGTTAAAATTGCTTAAACAATCAGCAGGGCCCTGGGTTAGAAATCAGAATAACAGTCAATTGCCCATAAGTATTTACTTAGTTGCCAAAACCGTTCAGCTAGGCGTAATTGAAATTTTTAATTAAAAATTTCATAGTAAAAAGATTTCCAGAGATTTTAGCCCGGTTTATTCAGAAGAGCAGGGCGCTAAAACTGAATAGGCACTAAACCCCTCCCAAAATTTTCATATTGTTTCAGTTTTTTCAAAAAATTACATTTAAGAAATCCAAAGTTTACAACCATGGGTTTCCACGCTGCCCCACCCCCTATAGTTTAACGATTTTTTAGCACATTGAAAATAAAATGCTGATTTAGTTCGACACACAATGGATGAAAAATGTACTTACCACAGTTTTCTTCATCTTTAAAATTTCCGCAATCATTATCTCCATCACAAACCCACATTTGAGAAATGCATTTATCATTACCGCAATCAATCCATAATTCAGGACAGTTTGAACCTAAACAAATAAAAATTATATAGTATAGCGAATAACGTGGAACAAATGAGTTTGTTGAAGTCATTTGCTAGAAACCGGCAGTGTTTAAACTGCTTTAACATGAAGTACTCAATATATAACCATATCAACTAACTACTCAAAAATGTAATATAAAATAATGAAATGAAATATTAGACCTTTCAATTCTAAAGCACCCATCTATGTTTTACTCTTAGGAAGAAAATACCCTAAAGAAATGAGAGAACTTAGTTCAGAGGAAGCCAAATCAAACTAAGATTCGAAAACAGGGAATTATTTTTTTAACAATGTATGCAAAACTATTAGATCTTTAATCAGAATATTAGCATGTATAAAAACATTCATTGAATGCATTAAGTTAGACTTCTATAAATAAGTTTAGACAGCTATAAATTACGGTGAAAATATTTGATTGAATTGGGAATATTTATTGATGTCAATATGCAGTTTTATTATTAAATTATAGTTTAATTTTTTAAAAATTAGATAACTTTCAATTTTAGAAAAAATTGAAATTTGGATTTTTTGCCCATGCAAGCAAATAAAATTTGCTTCAAAAGTAATAAAGTTTAAAACATTTTCTTTACATGCTACTTTGTTCCTTCTCCCAGTAAAGAAGTCTAATTTCCCATTCAAGCAATCATTCTAAACAAATTTCGATTATATATGACAATGATATGAAATGTTTACTATAAACAAACTAAAATTAAGCATAATTTTAGTCAGATTAAGAAGTTTTGGAAAGAGTATTCAGAATGATAATCTGTCGTAATTTTCATAACTGAACAAGTAAAATGTCAAAAGATTAATTCACAATTTTGGTTGCGTTCTAGAAAATTTTAATCATTGCATATAGTTACTAACAAATAGTTTCCTACCCTAATGCAATTTCATAAAATATTGTAATATTTGATTCCGTATTAATGAAATGTCGGAATACTAAGTTGATTAGTATAAGTTAAGCTTTATTATTTAAAAAATTCGCAAATACGAATTTCTATACTATCAAATTGAAAGAATTCATAGAAAAACTGCACATTTATCTCCGTATCCAGAATTTAATATTCGGAAAAGTTACGGACGTAGTAATAGCTTAATGAAGTGTTAAGTAGCTTAAAAGTACTATTAATACTAAGTTTAAAAATTCACTATTTAGATGTAACCAGGTTAAGACTTTGTTAACCTTCTCTTCCCATTTGATAAAATGTTTACAACATCTTAGACAAAAATAAACAGTAAATGTCAGGGTAATCGAGTATAAAATTATGAAAATTTGATCAACCAAAATTCATTTAAAGGGATTTCTTCAGAGAAATCTAGTTTTACAGAAAAAACAATTGGCGATAGAAATCTCAAGATTAAATCTATATTTTAAAAATTTTAACTACAAGTTTAAACAATTTAGAGCAAAAATATTTAAAACTCCAGACATACAATAAGATATTTTTGAAAATAATCTTAGTAAATTAAATGAAAAGTACCAACGCTGATAATACATTATTCGTTCTCTGTATAAATTTGATAAGTACTTCTCTAAAATATTTGAAATATCAAAATTTTTTAGTCTTAGACTCTTCTACTTATAAATTTTAGAAATAAATATCCTCTAAATCAGACCTGTTAACATGTATCCAGTCACGTTTGATTATCCCTTCTGCTGATTTGGTTGATTTTATCTTCCTATTTAATCGAGTTATTTCCAGAATCAGTATTTTACGCCAAACTATTGATCTTCGCATTAAAAACATCTCAGTAAATAGTATTTTTGCAAGTCTGAGAAATATTAAATCTTAAGCTCGCGACTCAAATTTTTAATGCATTGGACAATATTTGGTACGATTGTGTCATTTAAATACTTTGATATCATTTTTAGTTTGTATATCTTGATGAAACAGTAGTTTGTAAAAACACGAATTCGCCCTTATTAGTCGGAATTTCTAATTTTAAAGAAAGTTTATAAGGTTAGAAGTTCGATTCAAGTAGCATTTTGTTCAGCTTAGTGGGATAAAAGTATACTATTTCAGTATAGTGAATTTCTTACACTACTGCCAAATTGTGAAAAAATACTCTAATTATCTGACAATATACAACTGCTCAAAATCTATAACATTTACAACAATTAAATTAAGTTAATTTTTTTAAATACTCAATTACAACCATATTTGAGATATTACTTTCGTCTAAGCTACATATTTCAAAGCAAAAATCTATTTTTCTGCAATCGCATAAAGCCCGGATCTTAGAAAATTTATCTTAGTTGTTCTGAATGTTTTAATTAGATGGAATTACAGTAGGATTTTTTTATTAAATATGCTCCCATACACTTAAAGCAGACATTTTTAACACCAATAAAATGTCAACATTATCTTCCTCACGCATTAATCACGTTTGTTTAAATTTTGATAACATTTAAATAAAAATATTGAATATAAGGTACAGACTACCCGAGTTCTCGGAGTGGTGCGTATTGCCCATAAGCCGTACGTAAAAGATGTTAGTCTCTCGGATAACTAGAAAATTGCTGCGCTGAAAAGAATATTAGTTAAGAAATTCATGAATTTGAATTTATTTAAATACTAAGAGCTACTAGTTATAGAAACCTGTAACACTAGTCTACAGAAACTGGCATGTATTCCTTGCAATAAATATTCTTTTCAACTTTACTTAGAATTCGTGTTTTTTTAAAAGTTAGTAAATATATTACAGAATTTGCACTTTTTAAAACTTCTATGTTTTGCTCTATTAAGTTGTTTTACAGTCTTTAAAGGTAAATTTGATTAAAACAGTTAAAACTAATAAAAATAAGTTGTTCGCTCAGACAATCAAGATTTTATGGTGGTAAGTTTCTCCAGTGAAGTCTACTAAAATGTACCTTAAATTACATCAAGTTCAGAGCATTACAGAAAAGTTAATGAACTAAGTTTCTGCTAGACAAAAATAGTATATAAAATACAGTAAATATAAGTCAAATGCATCCAGAGAGAATTAGAGCTTGAAAATGTTCATGGTTAAGTTTGCTTAGATTTCAAAAGTGTAAATAAATTAAATTGTTACCTTTATACTTAACGTTCCTATGAGTTTTACTTCGTAAATAGTCGAAATAAATAACAAACATTTCTAACAAGTTACAAATGGTACCAAGTACTATTTTAAAAAATCTTTAACAGAGATACTTTTAAAGATTAAATAAAACTTATCAGAAGAATTTCCATGTGATATTTGTAAATAAATACTTTTCTTGATAATTTAAGATTACATTTGTAAAAACAGTTTCCACGAAATATTTTAATAAAAGAAACAAAATTACCTTTCACATTGCTTGTATTAGAATATATTAAGAAACTCAACAAAACAAGTGTCGACAACATTACTACGGTCAACACAGTAAGTTTTAAAGTCGACACGTCCGCGTACTGCGAATAATAAAAGAGTAAGCGCGCTCTATATATGAAAAAATTTAAAAAAGGGAACGTTTTCGACTTCTTGTTTTTGTGCAGTTGTAGATCAGTATATTGACATTATCGTTAGGGTCAAGATGGTAAGCCTGATAATCGAAAATCTAATGCAACTGTCAGGCAGTGAACTGATCGTAAAGACACGATTTCCAGTAGAACACCGAAGACAAGCATCACTGGTTGCTGCCAGCAAGCGGGTGGGTGACCACTTTGTTCAGCCAGTGTACGAACCAAGGGTGTGCGGTATCGATCCTCGTTAAACTGTTCTACCACAAAGTGCTCACCTTCACTCGCAGGTCGTCAGGCTACCAAAGTGAAGGAGCAATCCTCTTTGCAGAGGATCAAAAATTGTGATTGCATGTATCCGAGTCATCCTCAGAGGTGTTTCCCAGTACCTCGCTAATATCCCATTGGGCAGCTCTAGTGCTATTTAAATAAAGTACCTACCGACGTACTGATGCACTTTACTTCAATAGAGAAATTTATTTGTCCAGGACTTGAAGTCACTAAAAACTTTTTGGTACTTTTTTATTTACGTTGCACTACAGTTGCACGAATTAGTCAGAGAATCCCAGCACGTAAAAGTGTTCAGCATGTCAGTGCTTAATTTAAGTAGGACAAACTTCGACCAAGATTCAGTCAAAATTAAGATTACAGTCTGTGAAAAAAAAATGGAAGTTCGTTCCCCAAATCCACAGAAGGTCTTATTTGAGATTCACAAAGAAGAATTTAGTCGCTTAAAAAAAGCTGCTATCGTTCCAGACATAACACAAAAATAATAGACTCGTATTCAAATTTTATTGAAAAACCTCAATACATAAATTATTCCTTACTTATACATACATGTGTATTTAATAATAATATGTTTCTAAGTTCTCATCTTATTGAAAGACAGATTCCACAATTTACAGAAATACATTATAAAACAAAAATGTGAGATGCATCTAAGGCCATGGCGGGAATCGAACTGCTAACCCCATGCTTCAGAGAATCCGGTTAAAGGACCAAATTTTTTCAACCATGGAAATACTCCCAGAATCTGTAAGTGACTAATCTTGGCCGGGATAGCCTATTTAGTAGGGCAATGAGCCCATGTTCAAGAGGTCGTGGGTTCGATTCCCTCCTGCCGAAAACCCCCCGCGTAGTAAATGGTGACTGATGCACTATGAATATGTCGAGTCACAAAGTCCTCCATGTTCTCCAGTCCTAAAATCATACCTCTGGGGGTACTGATCCATCAGACGCTCTGAAATGCAGTGGATAGTGGTTCGATGGTACTGGATGTATCTAGCTTTTTTCATTTTAATCTCTCTCTGTCAATTGTGACGTTTGCATCACAAGTTGACAAGGAACTATAAGTATTTTTCGGTCTCGAAGTGGACTATTCGTTAAGACACGGTTCTCAGCAGATCACCGAAGTCAAGCATTACTTACTGCGGTCAGTGTGCGGGTGGGTGATCACATAGATTAGTCTGTGTAGGGACCGAGGGTGTGTGGTATTGGTTCTCGCTAAACTGTTCTACTGTAAAGTGCTGGACTTTGCGTGCGGATCATCGGGGTACCAAAGCGGGGGTGCCATCCCCTCAGCAGAGGATCAAAATTACGATGGCATGTCTTTGGAGCATCTTCAGGGATGCTTCCTAGACAGTCACCAGTAGCTCATTGTGCAGCTCTAGTGCGACGTAAATGAACTACAACTACAACATAAGTATTTTTTGTATTAAATACACAAACTTGCCAAAAAATAATGAATAATAAACAAATAAAGAATAAGTAGCTCAATTTTTTAGCCAAATTTCGGTGATTCTATCTTTAATCAACTTTTAATAAAAGACCACTACTTCTGACATTATTGAGGTCCTAGACTAGCGAAGAAATTAAAGAATTAATTCAGAATATCTAGAAGATTGAGCCTACGTGTACAAATCGCTATCAAAAGTCACTCAAAGTTTCGAAGTTCTAAAAAACAAATATCACAATAATTCATAAAATAAATTTTTTTTCTGAGTAATTCTCTGAGTAAAAGAAATTGTGGATTTATGTAAGAACAGATAAGTCAAAAAGAAACTAAATGTTATAAACAAATATTTATAAAAAGGTTTGCTATTTTAATGTTAACTTATTCAATACCAAGTTACATTTAACACGAGTTAATGATATAATATCGATCGAGAGTGTGCTATATCGTGACAAAATTGAAATCAATTATTGTCACGTCCTGACGTTTTTAAAGATTTGCTAACACATAACCATTTAAAGACAGAACAGCGTGCCACTGTTCTCATTATGTAATATATTTGAGCTTAAGTTGAGTTTTAAGTCTTGGTCAAGTTGATATGACAGCTCCGAAAAGAAGACTGTCGATAAAATACCGAGATTTAAGGCGGGTATTGAACTCGTTACCTATTAAGCTCCTAAACGATTGACTAATTAGCAATATCTTCCCAAAACCCGCATTTATCCACATACTAAGATTTCAATGCATAGAGAAGACTTGTGGAAGTCAGAATTGCAGTTGCATACCTCAAATTTGTTGGATGCCCCAAAGTTTGGTAAGCAAATAGCTTAGTATCTACTCTTTGAATAAGACGTTTCTATGGAACATTTTCATAATATACATATTTAAAGTATTATTAAACCTTAAAATTTATAAATAATTCAAAAAAATTTTTTTGTAAGGTTCAAATATTTAAAACAGTTTTTTGTTAAAGACTTGTACCCCGTATTCAACTATATGAAAACATATATTGAACATGAACTAAAAACAGTAGTTCTACTTCATCTGCTTTCCAAAAGTGACTCTCACTACAACGTTAGAGATCCACATAATTCATGGAGAGATTCATGGGTACAGAGTAATAGCGACCCCTGATCAAAGATCTTTAAGCATGACATTTTAATTTCGCTTTTCAATTAATCCATTAACGTGAAAATTTTTAATAATAAGTGTACTTTTCACAAGTATTTATGTATTAAAAAAACTGCTTTTAAAAACAATACAATAATTCTTAAATAAGAATCAAAAATAGCTAAAAATTTAAATGTCAGCTAGACCAGGTCCATGAGTCCATTCACCCTCAGAAAATCAAAAAAGTAGACCGGGTCGAGCAGAAAATCCTCCTTTTCAAAATCCACACAGCTAAGGAGGTGGGCCGGGCGCATATTGCCAAACCATACCGTAGATTATAAACTTGGCGATTTCAGGTGGAATTGGCGATGGATTACGCGTAAATGTGGTGGGAGAACGAAATTACATTAACCTAAACAGTGTAATTCGATATTCTTTTTCTCCTCCTCGACTAGCCATGATGAATAAAAATAACTCATTAATTCCTTTTAGTAGAGAATTAAAAAAGAAAATAACCTTTTTATATTCAGGATCACTTTACAAATACACTGTATTTATATTTTATTAAACGCAATAATTTATATTTTATGAAACGATCTAGTTTTTGGATTTAACAGATATAATTTTTTAATTTTTTTTACAAGAATTGTGTTTGCGAAGAAATAAAAATTATTTATTAATGAACCAATCACAAAAAATAACGTAACATTTTAATACCATGTTTTATTGGAACGCTATTTTGAAGAATTAATTCTATTTAACTTTTATTGTAAGAAAACATAACCTGTTTCATTTTAGTGATATTTTAGTGATACTGTTAAATCAATCTTGATAAAAGAATAATGTAAACTGTTTTATGAAAATTTTTTGTTAGAAATTAACAAAGATATATTATTTACTAGAAAAAAAATTTTGAGCATTCAAAAATGTTATCACGCTTTAATGTAAAAATTTCTTGCGAATGAAAAAATCGATATTTTTAAATTTTAAGGTAATCGGAAATTCGCTAGTGAAAAAAGAAATATGTGAAATAGTTTCAAGAAGGAAAAAATGTACAAATGAAGGGATTTTTCTTCAATGACCTATGTCGCGTTTGTTTTATTACTAGAAGCATTTATTGTAAAACAATATTTATTAAATTACTTTTTTTTCAATGGAGTTGAGATCTTAAACTTCGTGAAAAATTGATTCAATTCCTTAATATAGATAAAAGTCCGTAAATACTCCATTTATTACGGAGGTCATAGATAGCTTGATACTGTTTCAATATTCGAATAATAAATGCAATTAATAGATAATGCACATTTTCAAAAATATATTTTATTACTTACAAATATTGCGTGCAGGTTTATACGTAACACACATACGTATCAGTTAAATGTTTTGAGTAATTAAAAACATAACATAAATAAAAAATAACATAATTAAAAAAGATAACCTGATTAAAAAAATAATATGATTAAAAAAACTAACATAATTAAAAAATATATATATAGTGAAAGATAATTAAAATTTTCTAATGCGATGTAGCACTTCTTTGATTTTTTCTCACATTTTCAGCGAGATTTCTTTTTCTTTTTTTCCTTGAGTGCTGCTCACGAACTGGTGGACGCCCAGAGGGTATCCTCTTGCTGCCCCTAGTAACTCCAACTCTTCTACGGCTTATTGACGAAGGTTGAACTTTAATTTTACCTCTGGAGGTTCTAGAAATGTGAGCACCAGCTGTACTTTGAAAGGAGTCCCATGCACTCCGAGTTTTAACTACATCCATTCTTTTCTTTATTCTCCTTAAAAGTGTTCTGGACGTGCAAAATTTCTAATGACATCTTCGTTGAGCCTAAAATATTTAAATAATTCTCTAAGAATTTCCAATATTAAATAACTTTAGATTTTACAGTAAATTATTAAAATCAGACAAACGAGTAAATAATCTTAATATTGTTTGTTTCAAATTTCTCATTATCCGTAAATTAGGAAAATTGCCAAAGATATGAAAAAAAAGAGATCATTCTCGTCTTGAAATATTTATAAAAGAAATTTTAAATATTTTAAATTCGCTATTAAAAAAATATTACTCATAATATTTGCTCTCATAGAAACAGCGTCGCTACAAAATGTCTTATTAAAAAGAAGACGAAAATAATATGAATATCTTATTAAAGCTCACGATACTTATAGTTTAAATGATTCGATAAACAAAACTCTTTCCAGAAACAAATACACAGGCTCATATAGGTTGTCGGATATTGAAAAACTACTGTATTTAACTGTCATATGCAATTTTAACTGTCATCAACAAGCTAAATGATGATTATTATTATTTGATTAATAATGTATTATCAACTGTTTTAGATCTGCGTATTCTCTTAACTTAAACAATTTACAATAATAAAAGTTCGTTTCGTTCTATATATATACATATATATATATATATATATATATATATATATATATATATATATATATATATATATATATATATATATATATATGTAATACAAAAATTATAATACTTTTGTATTAATAAAAGAATTAAATCTCTTTCGTTTTCATAAAATGTCTTTGTTAAAGAATAAGCGTAGAGAGATTCTATTTTGGGAAGTCAAGGCTGATCAACATACGATTGAGTTATTTTTAGAATCTCTCCCCCTTTCACTTCCATATAAGGAAGCATGAAATGATTTTCCTTAATGCGTAAGGATACAAGTATTTCAAAGACTGTGCCTTTTTACTACAAAATGTGTTAGTATAAAAGCCAGAGCAATGCTTTTCGCATGGCTTTTTCATCATGTTCTGATCCTGAATAAGTTGTTCCGGAATTGTCCAAAGTCTTGTCCACCCCCTCCCTTGCGGAGTGTGGATGTGAATTGTTATCGATACCAGCCTACTACCATTAATAAAGATTTTTTTAGTGTATCATGGCTTACGACTGCATTATTAAAGCTAAATACACTACTGATAACAGGGATGAAGCCCTGTTATTATAAGCCTTGCAGTATTTTTGCTTGGTCGAGGAAACCAGTGTTTCGAAAACCTTTTGAGGAAACAAAAATTCGAAAACCTCATCCATCATCCCCCGGGGAACGAAAAAAGAGAATCGCCCATCCAGGACGAAAGACGAAAAGTTGCCTATTCCGCAGTGAAAAAAGAATGAAGTAAGGACTGATTTCACCACTCGATCTTTAACTACCCGTACCTTCATCGCTGTGAGAATGCTGACGTTGGCTCGAGCTCGTCACATGCCTCTCTGAAACCCATAGTGTTGATCGAGATGATCCTACAGTGTCCAATCTGGAAATGACCGATGAACCTACAATTCCGTAGTGCTCAAATTATGAAAACAAAAGTGATATGTGCGCGATTTATATTAAATTTATAGAGAAGCTTTTTGCTTCTTTATTAAAAGTTCCTTTCTCATGAAAGTCGGAGAAAAATTTGGCAAGTGAAAAAAGAAAACAAAAGTGAATGTGCGCGAATCTTAATCATGAATATTCATGAAGTGCAATGAGATTTTTTTCTTTCTCTTCAACGAAAAACAAAAACAATCATGAAGGTCAAAGAAAAGTGTGGCAAATAGAAAGAAAATACTGTAGATATATATTTTTTTTTATTCTCTTAGTTTTCTTTCTCACTAGTATGATCAAATATTTTAGTGATATTAGATATGAGTAGTATTCTAACATTTTTATTTCAATAATTGAATAGAATTTCATTAAGAGTAAAAGTGCATTTCTTGTTTTTATATTGCTTTTTCTTTATAAATTATGAATAACTGAGTATATTATTTTATAAATAGTTTGATTGCATTTCTTGTGTTTAGATTGCTTTTCTTCAAAATTATGATATAATAGTGTATTTTTATGCATTTAAAATGTTTTTGAGGGAAAAAAATGTGTTTAAAACGTCAATGAAATTTGTGACGGCAAACAAAATTCTAAATTTTTCAGCTTTTCAAACAAAAACAAAAAACTAAAAGAAATTTTTAAGGCTTGTTCTTTTTCGGACTTGGTCAAAACTAAATATTCCTATTAAAAATGTGAAAAACTAAATGTTACCCAAACAAAAAGACATTTCACACTTAACAAAATTTGTGAGTTTCCCCTTATTACGATAGGCGAAATTGTTAACTCAGCTAAGTTTTTTAAACTTGATACTGAGTTATTGTATGCTTTAGTAGGGTTGCAGACTTGCAAAGATTTTTGTTTGTTTTTTGATTGTGTCGGGCCAGTTGTTACTCAAGTTGGTAAGAGACTGATCATCTCTGCTAATTCTAACAATGACAACTTATCCTTGCACATTAGACAACAGAATTCTCATAATGTTATGGTCAAAAATTGTGGAAAAAAAAATAGAAGTTTAAGATGTTTCAATAAAAGTAAACATTTTGAAAATAGTTTAAGATGTTTCAACAAATGTAAACATTTTGAAAAAATAGAAGTTTAAGATGTTTCAATAAAAGTAAACATTTTGAAAAAAGTAAAAGTTTAAGATGTTTCAATAAAAGTAAACATTTTGAAAAAAATAATAATGTGAGGGGTAACAAAAATAAAAAGAACAGGAGAAATAGGAAAAAGAAAGAATGACCAAGAAGTTAATAAAAAAAAAGTACAGGAAAAATAAAAAAAAGAAAGAAAGGTCAAACATTTCAAATGATTCGAAGATAGAACTAGGTAATGGGTGCATACATTATCAGGTTAACATCGACGAAAAAATAGGAAATAAAAAGAAAAGTTTAAGTAAACAAAATTTTGAAATAGTTCATGTATCAAAGCTTAGGAAATATCACAGCCCACAAATGTTGAAATTAAATCATGAATAGGGAAATTGAATTCTTTTTCATAAAAAGTTTGTATATTTCTGTGTGAAAAAAAAAATTTTTTTTGAAAATTTTAGTAGATTAGTTATAAAAATATGTTTCATTTTTTTTTGTGTTTAGTTACCTAAACAGATAAAGTGTATTATCGTGTTTTTATTATTGTCATTGTATATAGTTGTTTTTTTTTTTTACAGATAATTGAAAAAATGTTATTTGTAGTAGTGAAAAGGAACAGTCGTACCAACATAAATTTTAAAAGTTCAGAGAATTCTAAATGTTATTATGATTTCTTTTTGGCTTGCCAAAAATCTTTTTTGGGGGGGATGTAATACAAAAATTATAATACTTTTGTATTAATAAAAGAATTAAATCTCTTTCGTTTTCATAAAATGTCTTTGTTAAAGAATAAGCGTAGAGAGATTCTATTTTGGGAAGTCAAGGCTGATCAACATACGATTGAGTTATTTTTAGAATCTCTCCCCCTTTCACTTCCATATAAGGAAGCATGAAATGATTTTCCTTAATGCGTAAGGATACAAGTATTTCAAAGACTGTGCCTTTTTACTACAAAATGTGTTAGTATAAAAGCGAGAGCAATGCTTTTCGCATGGCTTTTTCATCATGTTCTGATCCTGAATAAGTTGTTCCGGAATTGTCCAAAGTCTTGTCCACCCCCTCCCTTGCGGAGTGTGGATGTGAATTGTTATCGATACCAGCCTACTACCATTAATAAAGATTTTTTTAGTGTATCATGGCTTACGACTGCATTATTAAAGCTAAATACACCACTGATAACAGGGATGAAGCCTTGTTATTATATATATATATATATATGTACATATGTATATGTATATATGTATATGTATCTATGTATATGTATATATATATATATATATATTACATATATATATATATATATATGTATATCTATATATATAAATATATATATATATATATATATATATATATATAAATATATATATATATATATATATATATATATATATATATATATATATATATATATATATATATATATATATATATATATATATAATATGTATTCTAACTTTACCTATAAAATATCATAATACAAAAAGAGTTAAAGTAAAATTAAATTTTACTATTTTAACATACGCGTCTTAATAAATTAATAAATCGGAAGCAGGAAGAGCGGCATAATTCTAATTTCAAAGAACACGGGGTTACTTTTTGGTTCCCTCCCCCTTCAACCTTTTCCAGCAAGCAGGAGAATAGAAGAGCTGGTTCACTCCTCGCCGCGCCAAACCTCCGATTTTCTCCTGTTACGACACTTTGGCGCAAAGCTTGAACTTTTACTTCAAGAACCTTTCGGTCTAACTAACTCTTAACTAAAATTGGAGTATTCCTTTTTTGAGACATATTCCAAGACTTTCGTTGTTTTCTATAATGATTTTCCTCAGTTTTTTAAAGTGAATTATAAAAATTTAAAATTATTAACGAAATGCCAGTTTGTGCGATTGCAACTTGCAAAAACTCTGATAAAAATACAAAAGGAAAAAATATAATTTTCCATGCTTTCCCTAAAGTAAATGTGCTACTATGTAAAGAATGGCTTCAACGTTGCAAACGAAATGACCCAGTTAATATAAAACATGCACGAATATGCAGTAAGCATTTCTTGAAAGAAGATTATGACGATCGATGATATGAGAAATCGTTTGCCTGGATTGCCGATTAGAGTGATTTTATTTTATTTTATAACCGTCGTTGAACAGCCGACCCAACTTAATGGGTTTACGGCTACTAATGTTCAACTCCGTAGCCTTGTAATTTTGAACCCAATCCAGAAGACAAGGGAACTCCTGGATCGAGTATTGGGAGAAATTTGCCTTCGTGGAGGACTTTTTGATGGAGCTAACCCGCATTTGCGTTACATGGAGAGGAAGACCACGAGAACCTCCCACGGTTAGCCTGACGGCAAGGGGACTCTAACCCATGATCCGTCTACCACTGAGGATATTTCACGTCAGCACTGTGGTCAGTGCAAGCCGGATGCGGAATTCGTATCGACTGGGATTCGAACCCGGTTCGCCTCATTGGAAGGCGAACGCTCTATCCCCTGAGCCATCGCGGCTCCGATTAGAGTGATTTTAAAATCTTCTGCAATACCAAGAGTAAATTTGCCATTTTCTTCTTCACAAACAACTTCTTCTCGGCAAGAAAGATTGAACAAACGCAAAGTGTTGGTTCGTGCATTGGACAGATTAAAAACTCTAAGCCCAAAGAAAAGCAATTGAAATACAAGGAATGGAAATTTTTTAAGTACAACAAATTGCGATTAATGCTTTAAATTAGAAGCAGAAGTTAAAGTACTGAAAGAGGGAATTGAAACTTTAGAAAAGGATTTGAAAAATAAAAATAATGAAGAAATAAAGTTTAAAAAAAATATCAGTTCAGCGTATAAAACGGTGGAACACATCTAGAAAAAGAATTATGAACAAAGAAGGGAATTGTTGAAATTGGAACAAGCTTTAAAGAAAATGCATAATTTAGAAAACAGTGTAAAAAAAGTATTTACAAGAGGTCAAATACAATCTTTAATGAAGGATACTTCAAATGTCAAATGGACAACAGAGGACATTTCCCGATGTATTATTATACGTTGTCTTTCTTCAAAAGCGTATGGTGCTTGGAAATTTAAAATTGGCCTACCTCTACCAAGTGCTAGTACGTTAAAGCGATAGTGCGCAAAATTATCTTGTGCTCCAGGCTTACAGAAAGATGTTTTAAATTTGATTAAAAATTGTGCAGAAAATGTATGTGGATTAAAAAAAATATGTGTCCTTAGTTTTGATGAAATGCATGTCTCTTCAGATATTTGCTATGATGCTGGACTTGATCAAATCCTAGGTCCTTTCAAAAAAGTTCAACTGGTTTTGATTAGAGGACTATTTTCAAATTAGAAACAACCAATTTTTTACGATTTCGAAGTTACAATGAATAAAGTCTTACTTTTCAAAGTCATAGAAAGCTTGGAAATAATTGAAATCGATGTAAAAGCAATTGTTTCAGATTTAGGAAGATGTGGGACACTCTGGAAGAATCTCCAAATAACAATTGAATCAGCTTATTTTTTGAATCCTACCCGACCATCGTCAAAAATTTTTGTTTTTGCTGATATGCCTCATTACGTAAAGTTACTGCGGAATCATTTTTTGGACTCAGGATTAATTTTAGAGGATGGAACTTTTATCAACTCTGGAATTGTTGAAGAAGTATTGAGAAAAGATACTGGAGAAATAAAATTGTGCCACATACTAAAAGAGTCATATCTATTAGTCAAAGGTAATGATAGACAAAAAGTTACACCAGCGTAGGTGTTATTCTCTGCCACTACAGCAAAGGGAATATTAAAGTTTACAGGAAACAAAAAGGCACATGATTTTTTTAAATTAATCGATGATTTTTTTGATGTGATGTACAGCAAGAGCTTAGAGTCCCCTCCAGCAAAAAGTATGAAAGCTGCTTTCGGAAATTCAAATTATTTTCAATCTCCATCACTTGTTCTAAATGTAGTCCGAGAAACTATAAGCAAAATGAGAGTCTACTTCCATTTCAAAAAGGAATTATTATCTCAATATCTTCATTATTAGAAGATTTAAAATCCGTCGGAGCAAGATACATTTTAACCACTAGATAGACTCAAGATGCGCTAGAGAGTTTATTTAGCCAAATTAGAGGTCTTGGCAGATTTAATGACCATCCAAGTCCTACTGAAGTAATTAAAAGATTTAAACACCTGTTAATTGCAAATAAGCTACCTAATCTTTCGTCAAAAGTATGCACAGAAATAAAAAATTCAGAAATAGATTGTTATTTAATTGCGAAATTATTCGAAAAAGCGTTTAAAAAAGACACACCAAAAAATATAGTTTACGAAAATAATGATATTTTAGACAACATTGAAGATATAATGCATGACTTAACTTCCATTCCTATGTCTTGGGTTGTTGAACTTAATTTGGGAAACAAAATTATTAATTAACAAGAAAAAGAAGGTCTAAATTATATTGCCGGATATACATAGCATTTCTCCTTAAAAATATTGATTCAAAATTAGGAATGCCATCTTCTCAGTACATCCAACAACAGGGGAGAAACACGGAATGGATAAATCTGTTATCTAAGGGAGGATTATTTGTTCCATCAGCAGAATGGATGGAAATGTGTCAGGAATTTGAGAATATTTTTCAAAGTGTGAATGGGACATTTTACAGAAAATCAAAAGGTGTCATCAAAGAACTTATAAATGAATTAGAGGGACGATATCCTGCAGTAAATAAAGCAGCAATACGCTTATTTTGTCGTTTAAGAACTTTTATAAGAATTCGCTATTTAAACAAAAACCGACCCATTACTTCAAAATGAAAGGCAAGTGAAAAGATTAAAAAATGGATAAGGTCAAAGAAAAGTAAAACTTAAATGTAAAGTAAAATTATTAATAGTTCTTCTAATTTCTAATTCATAACAGATATCTAATTCTTCTAATTTCATAACAGATAAATAAGTTTTGAATGTAGTTATTCTACATATTTATGATTTTTTCTAAAATTATATTCTCCAAAATTTAAACATCTATAAGCAATTGTAAAATTTCTAATGTTATTATGAAAATAAATTATTATTTTATTTCAGTAATTAGCGTTTAAGGTTGTAGTTTCCTAATGATTAAGTATAAACAAATTACCATTAACAGCTTATTTTAAAATCAGGATTCTAAATATAACAAAACTTTACAAATTATTGTTATCGAACAATATGTAGCTGAAAAATTATTGATATATGCTTTATTTCTTTGTAACAGTAAGAGTTAAAACTGAAAATGTTAAAATAAAGTATTTATAGCTTCATTTACTACAACTAGTAAAATATTTTTAAGAGTTTAAATGGTATTTATTTTAATATTATGACCAAGAAAAATTTTTTGAACTATGTTTATGAACGGAAATATTGTGTCAAGTTTGAAAGCTAAGAACCAAAAAAAGTCTAACTTATTTTTACCGAGAGAAAATGCAAAGTTATCATAATATCTTTGCTAGCGACCTCCGAGATCTGTAGACACAGTGACGTCACGAGGAGAAAAATCGTATCTTCAGTTCTGAGAGCGGAGTGAACTAGCCCTTCTCTTCTCTTTAGCCCTGGGAACTTTCAGCCGCCCTACTCCTAAAAGTGTATAAATTATTGTCACTTTACTGTTTTCACCGTATAAGCTCGAAGTTTTCCCTATTTCTTGCCTTTCTTTCTACAACAGTATTGAATTTCAGTAAGAGCCGTCTAAAGATGTGAATAAATTTCATCTGATCATAAGATCAAAAGGCAGTTTTATATTTTCTTGTCTAAAACTTGTTTTTTTTTCTTTTCAAATTTCGATTTTAATGCCCTTACCTCAACTTCCTTCGGGTTGTGCTATATTTATAAATTAAATCTCTACTTTATTTTTCTCTTCACTTTTAAGCTGCAAAAGAACATTTTCTCCATTTGTAAATGATGAAAAAAAATTTTTTAATCTGATTGCGTAAACAGTTAATTCACTAAAATGGAGCATTCTAAATTAATTATTTTTAATAGTCATTTATATTATTATTAATAATTATTTACACAAAATTATAATAAAGGAAAGTTTGAATTGAAATTTAAAAGTTTTTGCTGCAAAAAATCTATTTCTAGATTAAAATCTAGATTTTAAGATTAAAAACTCTCTAAACGCTAACACCAATCAGAGGGGAATTTTTTTTTTCCGCAAAAAGTTTAAAACATAAATTGTTGTTCTTTCATTATAAAGCATTCACATAATATTCTCGTAGCATGTAATACTTTATTACAAAGTTACTTATCTACCGTAAAAATGAAATGAAATAATTATTAAATTCTACTTCCATTTTAAAATGTAATACTCAATTGTTCAATGAATTTTACGATTATTATTATAAAACTGTGTATAATGAACATTTCAACTAAAATAATTAGTACAAAACAGCTGCTAAAAATTCTCCTAAACATTTATAAATCTATACATTTATAAATTTCAGCTTTTTGCATTATTGCTAAATAATCTCTACGTCGAAAATATATAAAAAATTTCATAATAACTAAAAATTAAATAAAATTTAAAAAAAAAAAAATTTAATGGTTATCGAGCAGAACCATTAATTTTAATTAATGAATATAGAATTGGAAACAAAGTCTTTGCTAAACAATAAAAAAAATGTAAATCTTTTAAGTAAAAAAATTTTATTATAATAACCATTTCATTATTAAGGATTAAAAGTTATTGTGAAATTATTAATTTTAATTAGTGGGTGAGTAGGAAAAGAAGTTCACTATTCGAAATAAATTAAATGAAAGTTATGAAAATATAGAATTGGTTATGGAGGTAATAATGTATAATTTTTTTTTATCTTAGTTTTATTATGACCTTTTAAAGAACGCTTGTAAACAAAATTTAGTTAACAGATACAAAAGATTATGTCGACGCTATAACAAAAAAAAAAAAAAAATGCTTTATATTTCATTTAATGCAGAATTTGACATTAAATCAGAAATAATGAATAAATTAATAATAATTTACCTTCACAAATTTATCATTTCTTTTTGTATTTGCAGTTGTTTGCTTGATGGTTATATAAATGCAAGCAGTGCACTGGCAGTCTTTTGTCTTTCTTTTAGCAGGGTTACTTTTATTACGACTGCTGTGATGGCACACATAGTCTTTTCTAAGAGAATAAGAAAAGTATAATTTAGTAACAAATTATTCAAATATGTATAGAAAAATTATAGCACTGTTAAAGAACACGTACCTGCAAATAAGCTTTTTTGTATCAGTTGGACGAGATCTGCGAGTAATTCATGATGTGCAGGTATTAACGCTGAATGTGTCAATCCAAGCTTGGATGTCATTGTAGGATTTGATGGAAGAGCGGATTTCCATAATTTTACCATCATTTTTGGTGATAATATTCGAGAATTTGTTTGGAAGATCAGCTTCAGCGATACTAAGAAACGTCGCATCCATATTTAACTTGTTGAATGTTACACGATACCGAAAACAAAACAAAAACATAAGCACACAGCTGTTTGGCGATTTGCGAGACGCTCCTTCAACGCCAATAGAAATTTTCGCCAATCCTTTTATAATCTACGGTATGGTTTGGCAATATGCGGGCCGGGCTGGCTGCACTGGAGAAACATTTATTGCAGGTGGGATAGACCTTTCGCTGCTGTTCATACCTCATGCACTTTATGTGACCACTGATGAATCTAGTGAACGCGGTCTGATCACCTCTATTATTAAAAATTTAAATAAGTTCAATTAATTGAATTTTCATTTAAAAAAAAATATTTTATCTCATTTGTGAGTTTTTTCTTTTAAGCCTCAGGAATATATTGATAAAAGCGTCGATTCCAAATTTTAAACACATATTTTCCTTACAATGTAGAAAAAAGAATAAAACTCTTCGGAAAATTTTGATGTTTTTAAGATCACGTTAACCTTTCTTCCCATTACAGACAGGTAAAAAAAATCGTTCAATTTTCAAATTAATTTTTACTGAATAATCCAACAACAAAAAAAAAAATCAGGAATTATAATTTGGTATGCAGTTTTGTTTTTTTCCATATGAATAAAATTAATGTTATGTATTCCCATTCAGAACTAAAGATAATTATTTACTAAAGATTTCTCGATATTATCGGTCACCAAACGGTGGCCCGTGGAACGAACGAGGTGAAGTTTATTTGCGTCGCACTAGAGCTGCACAATGGGCTATTGGCAACGGCCTGGGAAACATCCCTGATGATGATCCGAAGACATACCATCACAATCCTCTGCAGAGGGGATGGCACCCCCGCTTGGCGAGGTTGTGAAGTCACACAGATTGAATATTATTACTTTTATTGTAATTATTAGGTAAACTTTAATGAATCGTTGTTATAATTTCCTTTCTCATCCTTATTCATCATATTTAATGTTGTGTTTCATCAAAAATACAGTATGTGATCATTTTTGAATTTGACACCTTGAATTAATTTTTAATTAATAAAATTTTTATAAATCACTGAAGAACATTGATTTCGTTTTGGAAGAAGACATTAAAAAATCCACCCACTCTTAATCAGTTAGTGAACTTTTTTATTGTTTTATACAGCATAAAAAGATAATGATTTAAATTTTTTTTTTTCATATTTCTTATTGCTTCACTCTCTCATTAGATCAAAAAATCATATGATGGAATCCTTAAGTTCATAAAGATAACATAGAAATTTTTTAACTTACATCAACAAGAAATAAATGAATTTTATAACAGAATTTACTGTGAAAATATATCTCCTCCACTTATTTTACAATATTTAATAGTTACATTTATTTAAAACTCTTTCTTAATATTCTCTATTGTTATTGCGCTTATCATTTTGATTATTACTGCAAACTTAAAGGCTTAAACCTAAAAGCAGTGTTCAATTATGACGATGTAACCCTATTGTATAATTTTATGATAAACATGCTTAAAATGGAATTATTGAAAGTTTTATAATTATTCGACAGAAAATTAATTATATTTATAATAAGTTATCCATGTTCAATCTATATTTGTAATGAAAACAATTATTACAAAATTGTAAAGTATTGATAGGAATTTATTTTTCACAATATCATTAAATAACCTTTTTGGGGGGAAAACTTTTTAACGAGTTTTTATATTAACAAAAAAAAATTAAACTGGAATTTATTTTTAAAAAAATGCTGATGAAATGCAATAGTAACTGAGCAAAATTATTAGGTATAAATTTTATCCTAATTGAGTCGGAAAGAGTGTTAATACAATAAAAGATTTTGGAATATTTTATTTGAATTTTTTATTATTTTTATTATTTTGATTTGATAATCAAACTATAGCATAGCAATTGTGGGAATAAGTGAACGAAGATAGCTGGGAGTGTTGTCCCGTAGTTTTATCTATTAATTGTTTTCAGACACTTATTTGCAGGAAGAAAAAAACATTTGCTAAACATAACATTTAGTTACTCAGTCATTCAGACTATGATGAAAACTATTCATATTTGTATTCAAATAGCATTTTGTTCTATTCAAACTTATGCATCAAAACAAATATTTGTATCGTTTTAAAAATTCATAAGCTGCATAAAATGTTTATTATGAACGTAAATAATCTCGAAGCATCTGCAAAGAAAATTTATGAAACAATTGAGAAGTAAAAGCTCTAAAGATAATCGATATTATAATATTTATTTACGACCTTCTAAGCAGACGATACCATGATCCTATTAATTTGACATTTACGTTTTGCCACAAATAACTTTCAAATCACTCATTGAATTTACTTCCACTGAACATTCGAAACTTTAGTCTCTCCTTTTATCTCAGTATATTAAAAATGTTCCTCATAAGACAACATTACAGAGAATAAAGTATTTTCTTATGAATTTAATTAAAAAAAATTATTATTTTTAATCAATTTTTAGTAAAATTATAATGAAAGCTTTTGGTTATAATAGTCGAACTAGTTGGATAGCCCTTTTTGCTTGTACTGTTATCGGATTTTTTATCGTTTTGCCGATGCGTCTATCTGGATTGTTCTATGTCATTATTATAGACAGATATAGAACAGATAGAGAACTTGCAACCCTTCCTATTGTTATCTTTGGAATATTGAGAACTCTTACTGGTAAGATTTTTATTTTTTAATAAAAAAAAGCGACATTTTCTTGCTTCCTGAGATCCAATCCTTAAATTAAAAAATGCGATTTTTAACTTAGGAATGTGTTGTTTAGAAGATAGTGAAATCTCATAAATGCTGCAATAAGTTATTATTCCTTTTAAAAAATTCGATTATTTAAACTTAATTAACTTTTATTAGTCATTTTTAAATATATCCTGAAAAAGATACATTTTAATTTTTGCATTCTTTTTCTTTCTTTTTTTTTTTTTTTTTTTTTTTTTACATATTGTAGAATATTTTCATGTCATATTTTCTCAAATTTTGGTCGTAAAACAAAATCCACTTAACTCAAATAATTAGATATGCCATAAGACTTTCTAAAGGTTATTTCCTATTTTTTTTAAATGATTTTTCATCGTCATGAAAAGCTTTGACCAACGACGGAACATTTAATTATATTTTATTTTTCAGTTAAATTATTTTTATAACTCCAATGAAGAGAAATTGTGAATGGATAGATGTAAATACAAATTAATTATATTATTAAAGGTTGCAAGAAAATATTGAGTACTTTCAATCACTTTTGAGACTCTTTTTGTTGTTTTCACTTACTTTATGAAAGATTTATTAAATGGCTTGTTAACGTCCAAATTCAGTTTCGGTCAATTGACAAAGCATAGCAAATTAGACTGTACAATTTATTTTATTTAAAATTATTTTTAGATATTTCTTTTCTTCTAATTTTTAAAACTTTGGAGAAAAGTAAACCCTGCTTAGGACTTCTTTAGAACACTCACTTATTTTAATGATATTTGAATACAATTCACTTCATGGTTATTGCAACTTCTTATAGAAGAATCTGCAAATGAAATAAAATCACGAATTAGTACCAACAACAAAAATTATTTCACAAACTAATAAAAGTAACATTTTATATTTATTAAAACATGGAAAAAACTCTTGTTTTGTTTCGATAGCTTTTGAATGCTAAACTTTTCATTCTTATTCTTAATCATCAAGAATATTAAAAGTATCCATTTGCTTTAATTCTCTTGATATCGACTCACTCTTAAACAAGCTTGTAATCGAGTTGAATCTAGCTTATTATCGTTATCGAGCTTGATTTTATAGGTTATTTGTAAGAAAACTTTTAATGTGAGAACACTTGGAAAAAATTACTAAGCGTAATATTTTGACCTTATTTTTGGCACGTAACTGCATTATTCACGCTCAGTGGCAAGTTTGGAGGTAAACAATTTACATTCGAAACAAAGCAGTCTCAAAACACATGGACATTTAGCAACAACAAATAGGCATTTAAGCATTAGTGTTTTTTTTGTAACTTTTCTTACGAAAATCATTATTAATGTAAAAAAAATCTAATGAAATCAAATAAATGTGATATTGTTCATGTCTAAATCACTAGACACATTTCATAAAAAATGTTTTAAAAATATCTTAAAAGTGAATCTAGCTTAGTTTTAAAAAGGCCGTGTCAGGTACTTTAAATTTATGATAGTTATATTAAATTGACTTGGTTCGAATTTTTATTTTTAAAAACCACTTAATCATTTAGTGATCTGAATATAAACAAATCAAAAGTAAAGTTACATCTGTAATATACCCAACCAGCCCGACTCCAAAGTACGGGTGGTTATGCTTATAAAAAGTAAGGAAAAGTGACCGCTTAACTGTTAAATTTGGTTGAATATTGAAAAAGTGCATTTTCTTAAACACGCTTTTCTAATTGTGTACTGTTCTTAAAATTTTATTTTGATCTGCGATCATTTTGTTAAAATGTTTTACAAAGGCCAAATTTTTTAATTTCTTAAACTATTAAAATAGGTTTTAAACTATTTTTAAACACAAAAATATCCATACGACCTGTTTTGTTTGCTCAGTGCAAAATTTAACGCATTTTCTGAGACGAACCAAAATGTCCCGGTCGACGGTATCTAATACACAATTTGAAATATTTCATATTACTAATCCTATTCTTAATGACCGTTTACTAATAAACTGATATTTTCTGCCAAATATCTCAAATGCATCCACGCTCACTCGATTAATTTCGTGTTTTTCACAACTTAAAAGACGTAAGCTGTACCAACCTGATACTTGTCTACTTTGCGGATTGTTTTGGTACACTAATATAAAAGTATGAACCAGAGACACGCTTCGAAATGCAACCAATTGGATGCATTTCGAATTTAAGATGGTCTGAACTATGCATTTTGAGCTTTGTCCATTCTATTATATTCACGCTTTGTACATTTTTTTAAACGCGTTTTCTGAACTGTGTCCAAAATAAAAAGTTTTTTTTTTAACATTGTTGGAATACTGTGTACTTATTAGATGCTAATCGAAATTTATGAGGTTTTAATATTAATAAAATAAACAAGATGAAATTTACAAGACCGTATTTTTAGACTAAATTTAGTTTTACTTGGATTTTACGATTTTTTTAATAAAAACCAAAAATTTAAATAACCAATTTAATGATTTCATAAAATATGCATTTTTTTAAAAAAAAGAAAATGAAAGATTACTAAATAGGTGTATCATTATATTTCTTGGGTACCTTTAAAAATAAACAGAAATATTCAAATTTTAATTAAAAAAAATACTAAAATTTGTTCTAAGTGAATGATAAACTTACTTTCACTGTTTAAAAAATTGCTTATAGTTTGAAAATGTTAGCAAGCCTTATAATTTTTCTAAATAGGTCTATAAGTTTGACCTTTTGAATTACATTATTGAAAGTCAGTTGCAATCTAATCATTACTTTCAGGTCCTTTCACCGGTTATTTAGGACAAAAATTTGGATTTCAGGCAGTTACCATGATTGGATGTTTACTAGCAGCCATAGGTATTGGATTTTGCTATTTTGCTGAAGATATCATAGCTGTAGCAAGTTCTCTCGGACTCATATACGGTATGTATTATACTTTCAGAATTATCGTAACTGTATTTTTAAAATATCGGTTGCAACTTTAATAAAGTGAATCGCATTCTAATTAAACGGTAGTATTGCAAAATCAACATTTTAGGAAAAATGACTCAGCATTAAAATTTTTATTTTAAGGAAAACTAAAGTTTCAATTGCTGATATATATATATATATATATATATATATATATATATATATATATATATATATATATATATATATATATATATATATATATATATATATATATATATATATATATATATATATATATATATATATATATATATATATATATATATATGTGTGTGTATGTGTGTGTATATATATATATATATATATATATATGTGTGTGTGTGTGTATATATATATATATATATATACACAGAACATTTCTGAAAGTTTATGCTTGCACTAAAATGTTAGTCTAAATCCCTTAATACAGGGTGTCAGGAAATGACTTACACTTACACTAAATGTTAATGCTTATTTAAACAAATTTTAACAAATCTTAAACAAATTTTCAAATAACCGTGAGAACATTATGAACTGTAAAATGTTTACTGATTTTCATGTTAATGCTTATGTTAATGCTCATGCTTCAATGTTAATTCAATGTTAATGCTTATTTAAACAAATTTTAACAAATCTTAAAAAAATTTTCAAATAACCGTGAGAACTTTATGAACTGTAAAATGTTTACTGATTTTCATAATGAACTCCTTTCGCCTTAATTCAGAGCTCCGAAAAAGTAGCCAAACTCTTTACTACGGGTCCCAGCTCCTTTTGCTGATATTTTGATCCATTCCTATAAGAAGCATAATTTTAGGAATACCAAAATCTTATTAAGTAATGAACACAAACTCTTGTCTTCGAGATGGCCATCTTTGTATTGTAAGATACTGTTAGAAAGTTAGAAAAAGGTAGATTTAGCCCAATCTCGAGAAGCCTGTTGAAAGATCAATTTTTGAAATCAAAAAGTGTGTATATTACCATGAAAATATAACTTTCAAGCTGAGTTTGTGATAAAAAATATTTGATTGTGAACCTCGGTCGATTTTATCCCCATCATCTTAAAAATATTTAATTTGTTAAGTGGAGTCAAATATAAGTGAAACTGATTTTTTAAAAACTTCGTACAAAATGTGTAGTAAAAATAAATTGATTGCGAAAACGATCTGAATGGATGACACATTCAACTTTTCATTTTCTAATGTAGATAAATTAAGTGATAATCCAGCATAAATTTTATTTTTACTCCATCTACGGTTAACAAAGCGCTTTAATTTTTGATTTCGGGTAGGTATTTTCCTCATTCAAGCCTCATCTCTGAATTCAAACAAAAACCGGTTCTGAAGCAAATCAAGACTTTTTCTCCTTCCTCAAACATAGATGAAAAAGAGCTCGTTAAGTAATATCACAGGTTGTACAGTCCTCAAAAAAAAAGATATCACCCTGAATAACTTTTGTTCTAATTATTGGATTTTCACGTACTAAGTGCCAATTTTAATGGTTTCTGGGGGTGCCCTCAAATATACTAATTGTTTAGTTCTAACTATTAATTTTACGAAATTTGACACAAAAACGTACTTTCTCTGAATAAACATATATTCTTTTTCACATATTTGGATTCTTAATCTTTAAAACATAGTGGCCGCAATCTGGGAAATGTGGTCCCCGTAGTTTAGTCAGGAGAGCGATTCAAAGTTTGGACCCCTTAATGTTAATTTCACTTTTTACGTTTTAGGTCGTATTTTAAAAACTAATTAAGCAATTCCAAAAAAATTGCACCCACTCATAAAACACATTTACCCAAAGATAGTTTCATGAAAAAAATTTGTTTTAATAATTATTTATTATTTTTTTATTATTTAATTAAATTGAGGAGGAAAAAATTTTGTATTATAAGGTATGAATTTTTTATACCATATCAATCTACATATTTTTCAATTGAAAAATCTAAAGTGTTATCTGTTTTTATTTATTAGAAGCTGAGAAAAATTAATTATTTTAAAAAAAAATAACTTGGTGACAATCTAGAAATAATTAAGTGGGGCGATTAATATAAAAATGTGATAAACTTACGAGGAACTTGACTTCCCGCGCGTGATGTAAAATTTCATAATTTCATTAATATTTTTTTTTCACTAATAACCGATTGCATATAACTTTTTATTTTTATTTTTTTAAACTTTAAAATACGTTTCTTTTTTAGTTGTTTATTAATTTATTTGAAATTTAGTAAAGAAATTTGAATGAAACATTTTGAATAAAAAACATTTTATTCAACAAATGTCGAGTTTTATAAAAGCATGCTTCTGATAGAATATGATTATATACCAGATTGGGCTTATTAATGAGATAACTTTTTAGTTTTTTCTCTCTATAACTGATACAATTTTAATAATATACATACGCATGCATAGATTTGGAATAATATATTTATCAACTTCTTGAATATATATTTTATAAATATTAATAAAAATACGTAATCAACATTTTTAAGCATCTCTCACATCATCGCAAATTTTTCAACAAATATCGTCTTAATCCTAAAAGAAATTTTTTAGTCACTTGTCCGGGAGTGTTTCGCAGAACTATTTTACCAACTATTTAATTAAATTTTAACATTCTTAAAAATCTTATGCTTTACCCTACTGCGTATAATATTTCTTCATTAATATACTAATCAATTTTTTTAGTACTTTAATTTAGGTTTTCTTCAAAGTAAAGTTCCTTTTTAAATTATTGTCAAGTTTTTTTATGAAAGAATTATTGTCTGCTAGCTAAGAATTAAACCTTGTTAAGAAATCAAAAAATTCTGCTGTTTAAAATTATTTGATGCAAAACAGCTGATTATTTACTAAGGATACTATTTTTTCGAAAAATGAATATAAATTATTTGTCTTTTTTTTGTTTGTTTTTTTCGTTTCTTGTGACTTCAACATAGATTATCTAAAATAGTGTCGTATGCAAAGAGTATAAAGATACCGAATACGTAGCCAAAAATTTTAAGCGTCTTAAAATATCTTAAATGTCGTCCTGAAATCTTAGTTGTGAAACAAAATTTTTAATTATCTGACTACGTGTGATTCACAGAACTATCCAACTAATTATATCTTTAACTCTTTCTTTATGATACCATGTAGATTTTTTTCCAGATAATATACTAAACTATTTTGTTTAATTTTTAACTTTAGCACGATTCCCAAGATATTATTGTAGTATAATTTGTTATCAGGAAAATGCCTTATTTTGTTAAGCAGGAAATTCAAAAAATTGAAATTTGTAAGAAGATTCCGAAGCCGTACCAATTTTAGAATTATCTGATTTTTTAAAAAAATGCAATAAAAATTACGTAATTTCCGAATTTATTTTGATGAACGCTAACTTGTTTGAAATAGCTGTCTTTGTAACTATTTAATTTCGATTCCTGGTGCCAGGGGACATTCCATTTTCACATTTAGCTTTTGAAATTTTAATTTCAAACGGAATTTTTTGATGTCCTTAAGAATGTTAAAGCTTGCAGCAAAAAAAAAAAAAAAAAAAAAAAAAAAAAAAAAAAAAAATTACAAAATTTACAGCATTGATTTTTTTTTTGCTATGTAGTGAACTATCATTTTTTTTTTCAATCTAAGAACCTGTGCCTATAACTTATGTAAAACTTATTTAAATATCGAGTGAAATAATTTAATGTGTTGTGTTCCTCAATGAATAATCCCAAGAAACTTAATCGAAAATATAAAAACTTAATTGATTTAAAAAATAATAGATGATAACAAAAATAGACATGTTTTGAGCTTACAATTATTAAAGTCACTAGTTATTCAAACCTGACAAGTCTTGATAATGGGTGCTTATATTTGAATGCTCGAAACCTGTTGACTTTTACTTCCCTATTCATATTTTTTGAAGCCAGTTGAGTTTTTATCATCAATTATACTGTTTTACATTTGGGTCTAGATCATTATTTTGATAAGGATTTTACACTCGTTAAAGTAAACATATGCATTTTAATATTTTAACAGGATTCATGTAGTTGAAAACATAAGAGCATCAATATTATAAAAGTTTTATTTAACTTTAAAATTAAAATTTTGAGACCAGATATTTTGAGTTAATGAAATTAAATATTTTATCTTTTAAGTTCTTGCGCCCCCATTTCAGTATCTTAAGGACCTTAACAGCTCTGTTTAAAAAGAAAGTATCGTATCAGATATATATAAGAAAATAAAAATAATCATAGTAGCAGTATTTGGGGGAAAATGTAGCTTATCGTAATTGAAGAACATGCTGTGCGACATTTTGCGAAAATAAGTTTCAGAATGTATCGAAACATGAGGCTGCTATTTGCAAATCATCTTTATCCATAGAAAACCATGTAACCTAAATATCTAGCAGAATGAAGTGATTTTTTAAACATACAATATGCAAAATATTATTTCTATATCTTATTCTTAAATATAACATATTTCAGTGTTTTTAAAATGCCACCAATTCAGAAATTCCTTCAGTTATAGAAAAAAGAAAACCTTGTGAATGTGCATTAGAATTGCTATACAATTTACATTTTATTATCAAGCACTTTTTTTTCCCTTCCAACTATTTTGCCTAGAAGACTCGATTGAAGCTGAAAAAATTATTATCCCTAACATTTTGTATATAGCTATAATAAGTTGTGTTAATTTGATTTTAGTATGAAATCCTCGAATAAATATAGCAAAAACAACATAATCTAAATAATGTCAAATTAAAATTTCATGTATTTAAATGGTAAAAGCTTAGAAAACCATAAATAAATTATGAATAAATTCAAATTTTCTTTTCATTTGAGATTAAAATTAAAAAAAATTTGCTTTTTGGTAAAAATAAGTAGGGTTATCTTAAAATATTAATTTGCGGCGGCGACTTTTCTTGGCTGTTTTCTGGATTATCGTCAAATATATAAACCTTTATTGCGTCCCAATTTTTTCAAAATTTTTTTTTAAGGGTCAGGACTCCTAATATGTGAAAAAAAATACATGTTAATTCAGGGAAAGTACGTTTTTGTGTCTGATTTCGTAATTTATTTGATAGTTAGCACTAATATTAGCATATTTGAGGTCACCCTAGGGAACCATTAAGATTGACACTTAGTTCGTGAGAATCCGATTATTAGAATGAAAGTTATTCAGGGTGATATCTTTTTTTTGCGGACTGTAACTCTCTCTTGGCTTTATATTCAAAACGAAACAGTAAAGAGGCACACTACATATTTCAATTGTATTTCTCTTTTTTTAAAAAACACATGCGAAATTATGAATAAAAAAAACCTATATGTAACTAAAAAAGCACTCTTTTTGCCCACGTAACTTGGCCTTCTGATTACTGCGTTACAAAAATAATCATCAAGTTAATTTGAGGAAGGTTTAACGCACGCTATATAATAGAGTATGATTATGCATACTTATTTGATTTTCAGTAACATGCAAGCCTTCTGATGTGCATTAGAAAAATCAAAGTCAGTGGGGAAAATTCAAATTTAAGATATTTATAAATTTGGTATTTTTATACGATACATATTCTAATTTACATACATATAAATTTTTTTTTCAAAAATCAATTTGTTTTATCAGTTTTCAAAAACGTTAATACAACACTGACAAACTTTTTCCTCGTCACGTTTTCACTTGTATGGTAGTAATAGGCCAGATACACCCCGAAAAACTGATTATTTAGGATATCAGGTAATTAGATTTCCACGTAACGTTTATAAACTAACTAGTTAACACAACTTATATGGGGTAATTAACCAGAGCTAGTGTTTTTCTATACGCAAGACGTATTTTCTTTAAGAAAATAAACGTTTTTGTTAGATTATCACAATCTGAAATCTCAAATGTCTTTTTGTTGTTGTTGTTGGGAAATAAACACTCAAAAGACGAGTCCAAAATCCTACATTGTTAGAATTCTAATCTTAGTATTGAGTGATCTCTTCTAATAAAAACATTTTACTCTGTTCTTTTCTACCAAACTTGGTTTCTGAAAACCATTCCAGATTTTAAAATTAAAAAAATCTAATAATTTAGTTAATGATCTTTCTAGCATTCCACCATTTCTCAGTGTTTGGAAATGTTTTCTAATTTAATATGTTATATTCTAGGGTTCCAGCCATACCCCTTTAACCATTTTCTTATTCACCGTTTTTTTATTATTTTGTTCCGCTATTTTTTTAAGTTTAAACCACTTAGCGCGTGTTTTTCTCTTTACTTCTCGCTATCAGTTGATGTTAAGGCCCCAAGGAAAGTTTTTCGGTTTAGAATTAAAACTATAGTCAGTCACTTTCTATACTTTCATTTGTGTTTTCTCCGCAATGATTTTTGCCTTGTGTTACTCTTATTTAGTTCCTAATTATAGAGTCTCTTCTTAAAATATACATAAGTTAAAATAAGGGGTTTAAAGTTCAATTCTTTCTATATTTATTAGATTAAATAATAAAATTTAATAAATAACTGTTGAAGATCACTTAGTGGCTGAACTTTTATTTGGATAAACACGTTTTATAAATGGGCTCAGTTTTTAACTAACGGCTATCACGATGTTAGTTTTAGCTATTTGAACAAAAGTAAGAATATTATTCAGGACTTCATACATCATATTTTGTGGTAAACAATCAGAATGCGTGAAAACTATATTTGATTTCGTTATTAAATGGATATCAACATTTATCATAAAGCAATTAATGGTACTTTACTATCAGAAATATGATAAAAAATGACTTTCTTGATGTATAATATTATAAAATAATTTATTGAGCAAAGTTTACAGGTATTGGTCTGTCGTTTGGAAATACTCTAGTTCCGAATATCTTGAAGCTTCACTTCAGCAAAAATATCAATCTAATCAATGGACTCTACTTGACTGGGTCTTGTTTAGGAGCTGTAGTCATGTCTCCTATCATCCAATATCTTTCGAAATCGTATGGGGATTCAGGAATGTTTTTGATTTTGTCTGGAATAGTTTTGAATTGTGTGCCAGCCGCATTACTTTTAAAAAATCCTAATAATATAGAAGAAGAGGAGTTGGAAGTTGGAAATCAATTAGATAAAAAAATGGAAGATATTTTCCATCAAAACCTTGCATTTGTTGGAGACAGCAAAACAGAAGTGGACACTGAAATATATGCTGATTTACAAAGAAATAATGACTTAATGTTCAAGAATCATGAAAGCTGTGTGAATGAATTAAATAATGAAGGAAATATTTATCAAAATAATGAGTTTACTGTTGCAGCTAAACCAAATATTGTATCAGCTACTACCTTGAAAGATAAGGGCATTCTTCATAGAAAAGAAAATAATTTTCAACACAACTTTGAGGTAGACATGGAAGTTGATGATATTAACAATACGATTCACAAACCTTGCCAACCTGTCAGTAATGTAGAGAATTGTGACGAAAACAAACAAGAAAAAGATAAATTAAGTTCAGAGTTCTCGAATAAGATTAGGCAAAACAACATAAGCTTAACTTTTCCTGACGATATAAAAACTTTTGAAAAGAAAATAATGAACATGAATAATCATAACTCATTTGTTGATCATGATAAATATGGAATTAGGAAATCAGTAATCACAAATGATATAGAGTGTAATGATAATACTGAAATTGGATCTAGAAAAGTTCTGAATAAATACGAAGACTCACAAACTAATGAATTTCAGGATACAATAATAAAAAATGGATCCAAACGAAATTCATTGGATTACAATGCATGCAAGACATTGCAATTTTTCTTACGTGATTGTGAAATCAAAGATAGAACAGAAGATTCGAAATCTGATGAGTCAGAAGACGTATTAGGAATTAAATCCAAAAGTTCTACGGATCATTACGAAACAAATGTAGTTCAATTCTCTCTAAGTTGCAATGAAATGGGGGATTCCGAAAGTGCAATCAAGATAAAAGACAAGCCAGGGTCATTAAATCTTATCAGATCTAGTAATGTTCAAATCGAAGATAATATTGACGAATCTCATATTGATATGCCGAAATGCACTGTTAGAAATAATTCTAAGCGTGATTTATTTAATCCTTTTCGACATAGCGTGGTACAATTCGCTTTAGGAGAGAGTGAAATCGAGGTTGAAACCAGGGATTCTCGAATTGATGAGCCACAAGAAGTAAAAAATATTAAGCCTAAACGTGATTCAGTGGAATTGATGAGAACCAGCACTGTTAAATTCTCTTTACCTAATACACAAATTGACGAATGCCAAACCCACAATTCCTCCGACATCGATTGTAGTAAGAATTCTAAAAGTGTGACATCAAAAAGAATCAGATTTGAAGAATCCACAAGAGGTAAAGGCAGAACATCGTTATCGAAATATTTTAGATATGCCAGATCATTCTCTGTAGTAGAAGCAACAGCATTTGACTACTACAAGAAGAGTCAACCAACAAATAAGTTGGCTCGGTTATTTACCGATGCCACCTTTTATCTCATAATGATTGTTCAAAGTTCTCACGCCTTTATAACGACTTTGAACTGGACTATAATCATTGATTACGCCAGAGACAGAGGCATTTCGACCAATAGATCTCTCCTTTTTATTATGTTCCTTCCTGTTTCAGAAATTTTGGGCAACTTGAGTTTGAATTGGATTACGGATCGTGGTTTCATGACAAGAATAAATTTCTCTGTGATTTGCTATCTCTTAACAGGAATTGACGCTTTGTACATTAGCTGGGCTGATAACTTTCTGCAAATCATGATAGGCATTATTCTATTTGGAGTATTGTCGGGAGCCCTTCTTACAACATTTCCTGGAATAATTTTTGAGTTTGTGGATAGAGACTTGCAAAACATGGCGATGGCTTCACGTTATGTATTCTACACATTTCTCTGCTTGTCCAAGTCACCTGTTGTAGGTAAGAAATTTTATTTGCTCTTTTTAGCAAACAGTGATTGTTTGTTCTTACTTCACTTAAGTTATATGTTTATATTATAGTTATATATTTTTAAAATAGTTATATATTTTTAAAATAGTTATATATTTTAACTATAGTTATATATTTGTATTTTAGTTTAAAAAATCATACAGTATGGTTAAATTTCAACTGACTGTACATTGAATATTGTATAATCATAGTTTTGTTCAAGTTTTTGTTATTGTATCTTGTTATCTATTGTAGAATCTTGTAAAAATTTATATCTCAATCAACAGATGAGAATGATTAATCTGAAGTTTTCGCCTTTAAAAACCTAGAGGAGTATCATAACAATGATCCCTAGAAATGAATCACATTTACAATGCAAATAAATGATAGTTTCTGTAATTCATTTATTTTCTCTTATACAGGATACTTCAGAGGCACGTTGGGGTCATATACTTATATCTACTACATTTTAGCAGGAATATGTACAGTTTGTGCATTCTTTACAAAGCTTACTCCTGTTTTTGTTTCCTTTAGACAAAGAAATAAAGAGATTTAATGAGTGTATATATTTTTTTTTGTTACGTTGTATTTCATTATTCTATACAAGATTATAAATATAACAAATTACCCAACTGGAAAGCAGAAATGACTCTGCAAAAAAAAAGTGCACAGTAAAAATATCCTTAAAATGAACAAATACTGGAACACACTAATACAGCGATTCTCAACCTGTGGGGCGCGCCCCCCTAGGGGGGCGCGAGCATACTAGAGGGGTGGCGCGAGAATATCCAAGAGAAAATATTATTTAAAGAAATTTATTAACTGGATGAAAGTAAAGCGCATATACTCATATAAAACAAAATACATTTCGACATATTTAACAACTTATTAAAGTAAAACAACTTATTTAATCAAAACTTAGGTGGGGAGCCCAATGTGGCTTTGCTTTGAGAATTTTTTCCTAATTTTCTGGTTAAGTCTGTGTGGCTGAATTTTTTTTGTAACATCTCTACCTCTAACACATATCACGTATACTTTTAATTGTAAAATAAAATTTCATTTATTTTATTGTATAACTTCAAAATTGTAGCTTCTGCGCCTAAGGTTCCAAAGGTGAGCCATGTATTGAAATCACTTTTTCACTTACTCAAATTGTCTATAGAAAAGACACTAGACTGGCAAACGTCTTTTAAAAAGGCACTTTAAGTGTCTTGCTAGTAGGGACAAGTTTTCTGCAATTTCCGCAATTTAGTTAATTTCTCAAATATGACGACCAAGTAGCTCAATTTCATCACAAATAAACAATCGCGAAAATTCTCGGCATCCGGTCTGTTGCCTTCTAGGAAAATGGCGATTTATTTCTTAATTCATAAACACGTTGCAAAAATTTCTCACGTGATAATCATCTTGCCTCGCAATTAAATAGTAAAGCTGAATGTGCTGAACCCATGTTTTTACAAAGTGCGGAAAAGGTTCTCGATCTCAGGGGTCTCATCTATATATATATTTCTCTTACACGACACCAAAAAAAGAGCCTCATTACAACTCCCCGAATGGCAACGTTAGAAAATTGACCAATGATTGCATCTAAAAATGTCACATGCCAAATCTAGCTGAGGTGGCTCAACATATAGCGCTTTTAAAAACGGAAACAATAACCAGAGTGAGCATTATCAGGTTGTTCAATTCAGCTGCGGCAAAAATAAAAATAAACAACTTAAAAAATAAATATGCTGTTGCCAGCCATAGAATTTTTTGAAAGTTAACTTAGCAACATAAATCAAAATGACATAGAAGCGCAACTAGATCAAAATTAAGATACCTGAGCGCTTGACGTATCAAATCCTTCAATTTTATAAGTGTTGTATCGCCAAATGCCCAAATTAACAATTGTGTTTTTAAAGAAATTTTCTCTATAAAGTATACAAAAGCTAGACGTTAAGAACGTATCCAATGAGCGAGCATTGGATTGCGAAGCAATCCGAAATGAACTGCGAAAGCAGTTCCGGGGGTCGGTAAGCGCCAGCGAGCAGGGGGAGATGCCTCCTAGTTTTTATATAATTTACTAAGGTTACAACCGTAGTTAACACAATATTTAAACCAGGGCTCATTTATTTCGAAGCCAAAGCTTCTCTGTGGATCATGCAATGTGTCCAAACGCTTTGAGGCCATTTTTGTTTTACAAGTGCTTGTATACTTTGGAATCTTTCGGACATTGAACGAGCACTATCGGTTCATATTCCGACGTAATTTTTGCATTCGATATTTGCTCATTCATAAAATCATTTAAAATAGCAAATAATGCGTGCGCTGTTGTTTTGAGTAGTTCTACCACTGACATATTATCGCAAAATCGAACATAGTCAATTAAATGAGCAGCTTTATTAATATATGTTGCTGTATCTGCTGCCTGTTCATCAAGCTGTATTGAAAACAATTTGTCACGCAACTTCGAGAAAAGCTGGCACTATACTATACTTCGACTAGCAACAGTATAATTTGAAAGAGGTATGGACTGCAATTGTTTAGAAAAATTATCTCCAAACATAGCTTTTACACTCTCAATTGCTGCTTAATTTTACTTTACTCTTGTTTTGGCAGTTAGTTAAAAATAATTCAAAGACAGAAGTCAACATACTCCATATAACTTATTGTTGTAATGCTGTATACATTTTACTGAAAGCGGGGGGCGCGATGATAATTTTGATTGAAAACTTGGCCACGAATACTGAAAGGTTGAGAAACGCTGCACTAATAAATACGGCTGCGTCAACAGTAGGGCATTTCTATATCGTCAGTGCAGCAGTTTCTTTGGCTGTTTTAAAGTACCACATCCCCCAAATACCCTGAGAGGGAGTAAGAAACATGAAACAAAAGCAAGTCAGATGTAGATAATTTACTAAGACCTCAAAAATCGAAAAAGTAAATTATATTCAAATGAAGGGAAACTCGATTGTTCGGAAGGGAAACAAATATGAAAGTTTCGATTATTAAATTAGTTTGTATGCTAAGTTGGAAAACCACAAAATTTCAAATGAAAAACCTAATGTTGCAGACGAGAAAAAAATTGAAAGACAAAAAACCTAACTGATCAATTTGAAATATAGACAGGCGCTCCGTTATTTTTCAAAGTGATCCAATCGAACCGGCATAAAGCAGAGTACTACTTCTTCTCAGAAAGCAATTCTATACTAAATCAACTATCTCTCTACAAATTCACCAAGAGAGGTTTACGTAGAGATTCGTAATTAAATAAAAGCATTTCATTATTACAAATAAATTGAATAAATTTAATTTGAGATAAAACTCCTTTTTTGTAGATACTTGTATAAATATTACAGTTTCAGTCAATTAATTTGCTGACAGGGAATTGAAAGCTTTTTTCTTTTATCAAACAAGTCGATTTGAGTTTAAGACGAGTTTAATGTAATGAATAAATCAAGGAAGTCTGAAGATAAATTTTTTAAAATTGTTGTAGTATGAAGAAGGAAAAAAAAAAGAAATGCTCTTAAAGATTTCCTTATCTTTAACTTTGCCAAGAGATATGCTAATAAAAAGGTCTTTGAAGTCATGGAATTCAACGTGTAATGGAATTATTGTTAATAACTGGCTTATTATTTTTACTATTCCACGTAAATTTCGAATCATACATATGATTAAAAAAAACCCTTTATGTCTTTACCCAACAATTTACCTAGTGTATTTCAATAGGTATTAATATCATTAGTAATGAACCGAAACTTGATGACTGTCTTATGAAATTTTTGGGATGATTGCTACATAAGGTAATTAAACTTTTTTTTTTAATTTACAAATTTTATTTAAGCCAATATCCTTTTTAACAGTAGTGGTATAGTTTCTGGAACAGGGCTTATAAGTTTGAAAATTGGAATGTTTGTTGACCAATAATGTTCATATAAGGCTGGCCAACAGAGTTATGATAAAGTGATTGCATTCAAATTTCTAGATTATTTAGTGTCTAAGATGGTATCCATTTTCAGTTAAAATAAGTATTTTTCTCAATACAAATGCAGAAAAATGCTTATGTCTCACACTGCTAAAGATAAGGGAGTAATTTTTACTTGCAGAATTTTTCTGATAAATCCAATAAAAAATTTATTGATAGAACTATTCCAAGCTATAAGGATTATGCGTAAACGTGTATGATTCAAAAACTATAATTTTCATACATAAAACCAGAAATTGCCCTAAATTGCTAGTTTTATCAAATTAATTTTCATTTAATTTGACTTAACACAAAGAAAACAATGTTTCACGTATCTAAATGACAATCTTGGATACGTAAAAATCTTTCTCAGTAAAAAAAAAAAAAAAAGAGTCCAAAATTGCATTTTTTATACATAGAGCATTAATACATTCTAAACTTTTAGTCCCATAAACTTTAGATTGTTTTTATTTAATTCAGTGTAACAAAATACATTAAAAATAATACCTAATTTATCTAGATAGGAATATTTTAGTTCTCGAAAAAGTAGAATTTTTTATTTAAAATCTATAAAATCAGGATGTTACTTAAAATTCAATTTTTTTATTCGTCTCAGAGACTAACCTTAAGTTTTAAATAACAAAAAATTGGTGGCTACGAAAATCATCATGGTAGAATGTTTTTCGTTATTTTTTTCTGATCTATGCTATTTGTTTTTAATGTCTTTTTTGGTTTGCAGGCCTGTGGAATTATTAGAACGTTTATGAAAATTTTCTTAAAATGTAAACAAATAAACTTATTTGACTTCCATGTACGTAATTTATAAAACATTTAAAATTTTTAATAAATTTTAATTTGCTCAATTTTATATCACTCATCAAAAGTATGCTATTTGATTTATTTAAAGCTACAATTCATTAAGCGAACTTTTTGTTCTGGATATATATAGCTCAAGATGCTTGTTTATTTAAATGGGCAGAGCTGAAAATGCGAATTTAAGAATATGGACATAACTAACTTTTAAAAAAATAATTAACATAGCATTCTAGCATGAGTAACCAAACAAATTCATAATGTAATGAAAAAAAAAAAAAAAAAACAATAATTTTTTTTAAAGTCTTTTTTGAAAAGATATTAAAAGTAATGTCTTGGGATTTTTACAATTATAATCGTGATATTGAATTTACGTTGTATGAATTTAGAATTTTCAGAAAAACTTTCATAATTTAGTGATCTGAATACGAAGAGAATTACTAGTAAAGTTACATCTGTAATATATATCCAACTTAACCCCCAAGTCCGAGATTTTACCCCGAAATAATTATGCTTAGTATTAAAAAAAATAGGAAAAATAAGTACGAAATTTTTCACTTAATCGTTAAATTTGGTTAAAAATTGAAAGGATTCATTTTCTGTTGGGTAGAATTTTTAACGGGCAAACTTTTAAAGAAACAAAATAGAAGATAGATAAATTCAAAAATATGTAAAATAAACATATACTCATCACCAAAAGGATAAACCCTGTCCAGGTGATTAAGAATAAAAATACATAGTAAATTTATAAAAGTAAACATGAAAACCAAATGCAAATTTTTAAATATTCATTTTTAACTGAGACCAATTTCTTAAGCACAAGCATTTTGAAAATGCTATGTCCAGAATTAAAAGTTCTCCGACTATTTAATTTGTTAGCTCAATGAAGAAATGACTAGTGGTTCGTGATCGATGGTTTGGCAATCACTTATGTCAGTGGTGGGGAAACTTTTTTTAAGACGGGCCATTTGTAATAACTAGACAATCGTAGCGGGCCAAAGAATAATGCTTAATCGTTAAAAAATTTATGTGTTCTATATACATATATTATTACATACACTTATTATTTTAATAGTAAAAAAGCAAAAGGTAAGAAAATTATAAGCACAAAATATAAAATGAATTTAGTGTAGTTCTTGATGTGAAGTATTATCACTTTATTTTCTGGTGTCATTACTGGTTGATGGTGCATGAGAAAAATGAAATTGAGACTGTTTCTTCAAAATTTCATCCTAGTCCGGTTCCATTTGCGAAGCAGAAATTCTTAAAACTGATGAAAGGTGCTCATCTGTAATTCTGTTTCTTAAAGAAGTTTTCCTAAGCTTCATTGTTGAAAAGATTTGTTCGCATATATAAGATGAGCCGAACATTGTCATTATCTTCATTAAGCATGAGTAATTAGATTTGGAAAATTATCTGGATTTAAATTTTTATAAAATTCCAGTAATGGTACTGTATGAAAAGTTTGTTTCAGGAGAGTATTACAATTCAGTTCTATTAACTCAAGTTGAAATTTTGCATCAACTTCTTCGTAATTAACATTGAATGGGGTCGCAAAAATACTAAACTCTGGTTCCATTTTTCTAAAGTCCTGAAATCTCCTTTCAAATTCTGAAGATAGTTTTCTCAAATTAATTTCGTATTTTTTAATCTTATCGTTTGATATAGTGAATTTTAAAGATTTTATTCTTGGAAAATGAGAAAAATCAGATTTAAAGATCTGATTAGCAAATAATAATAACTGTAATTTGAAACTTTTCAGGTATTGCCAAATATCGTGAAGAAACTGATTTTTCCCTTGCAATTTGAGATTAAGTATATTCATCTGTACGAGGAGGTCTGTGAAAAAAGCGAAATCAGAAAGCCACGTTTCGTTTTCTAAGACGTCAAATTGATTATAAATGTCTTTATCAAGAAGAAAGTTCACAATATCGTCTTTTAAATCCCAAATTCTTTCAAATACTTTTCCAGCACTTAACCAACGAACTTTTGAAAAATACAGGATATCGGAATGCTCAGACTCCAAAAACTGTTGAAACTGGCGATGGAACGAATCATATTTACTAGTTTTACAACAATATTAAATATATGGTCAATATCTAAAGCCGATTTACAGAGAGCATCCTGATGTATGCGAAAAAACAACATCATTTTCCGGATACTAAGAATTAAATTTCCCAAAAAATCCTTGATTGATTCCAACCATATTAGGAGCACTATCTGTAGTTACATTACATAACTTATCAATAGGTAAACGAAGTTTATCGATGAAATTTTCAAATTCACAAAATATATCGGCACCAGTCGTTGTTCCTTTCATTTACTGCAGCCCTGCAAGTTGTTCTGTAATTTCAAAGTGAGCGTTGATTCCTCTTACAAATATGAGTAACTGTGCAGTATCGCTGATATCTGTACTTTCATCCATGGTAATTGAATAAAAAATAAATTTTTGATTTTTTGTAGTCAGTTGAGAAATTAGATTTTTATCAATATTTTCAATTCTCTCGGTGATTGTTCTTGAGAGAGACAGTGACTGAAAATCATTTTTCTTTTCAGGGCACATAATATCGCACACATCTATCATGCACTGCTTTATAAATTCACCATCTGAAAATGTTTTATTAGATTTAGCAATATTATAAGCCAACACATAACTGGCTTTCGTAGCGCATCTTTGAGAATGATTAGCTCTCTGAAATAATTGTTGTTGACTTGATAAAATTTTTATTAAATCTTTCGATTTAATTTTTTTTACCTCTTCACTTAACGATGAGTAGGAGTGGTTTTCATGTTTGCTCTTGAAATGGCGTTGAATGTTATATTCTTTTAAAACTGCAACAGTTGTATTGCAAAGTAAGCACACAGGTTTTTCTTTAAATAAAGTAAAGAAATATTTCCACGTCCATTCTTCTTTAAAAACTCTACATTCTGAATCCACTTTTCTTTTTTTAACATCCATTTTAGACGTTACCTACTACGGAGAACAGCACACAGAAACGCAATTGACGAAAGCTTACTGCTAACTAATGCTCTTGCGCGGGTGTTTGCGCGTCCTCTTAAAATGAAGTTTTAATTTTACTAAACTTTTATAACGTTTATACAAATATTGTAAAGCAGTTTGAAGCAAAGGAAACAAGAAATAGAGCAGACGCAAATCGCGAAACTTTTTGGTTGTGATTGGTCAATTCAATTTCATGTGACGTCACAGTACCCTCCTCTTTGAATATTCATGGGCAAAATTCTGTATTCATGAAATTAAAATAGTTCTTCAATATTTTGATAATTGTCAATTAATGGCCTATTATATTTTTGGAGGCCATACGCAATAAATAATTCACGCCGGCAGAAAAATGAAAAATCCGCTCGTTGGAGCTTAAAATGCGCAGTCTGCCTCATGTGAAGCACAATTCACCTACATTAGATTCCGTATTGTCTGCTCCCCGAGAAAGACAAACGCTTCTTGGCGCCATTCTACAGCTATTCTATGAAGAACTTCTGCTTTCAAAATTTTACCAATTGAAAAGCTGTCTGAAGCTATTTCCATCAATTTATGTTTTGTAGAACAAAAATAGAGAAAGTAAAAAGTTCACCAGTACTTTATTAAAAAAGAAAAAAAACTAGCTTTAAACAAAGTATACAAATACTACGTATATTGTTTATATTTGCGACGGATCGGCAAGTTAAAATTCTATCCGTGGGCCGGATAAAACCTTCCGGCGGGCCACAGTTGGCCCGCGGGCCGTAGTTTCCCCATCACTGACTTATGTAATCGATTTTATTTTATTAACATAATAATCAAAAATAAAAACTTCATCTCATTTTTAAACCAGTTACAAGAATTCCTGAAAGCAGAGGAGGCTTGAAAGGAAAGTACATATCTGTTACAAAAATATTTGCTGTCCCAATGCATCTTTATGTAAGGGGATAACATTTTACAAGGCTATTTCCTTACTTATAACAGGTGTGATTTTAACAACTGCAACGTTTTTATTTGAATCAGTGTAAGTGACTATCTGTAACATCTTCACAGACACATGTATGACCACCTCCTTAGTAAGGCGTAATAGATTATTGCAACCACCATTATTCATGGAACATGGGAAATCTGAAATAAAAATAATTTGTTATTTAAACTTTTTTCTTAAGAAGCTTTACTATTGTCTGAATGCATTCAATTCTATGGTATGATCTTCAAAAAAAGTTTTCTTTATCCTTTTGAGTTTTTTCGTTCAGTCTAATTGAGTTTATTGCATGAGCATTGCGCAAAACAAAAGAGAATAATTTAATAACTCCTCAACTAATGTACTAAGATTCAAACTTAATGATTCGAGGAACTAACATGAAATATTATAAAATATTTGTACAAACGATATATTAGTACAAAACTAGACACATAAGTGTAATTTCTCTGTAAAAAAGTTTATATTTTTTAAATTGTTCCTTAAAATATAGGGCACAATTTGAAAAATATGGTCTGTATAGTCTAGAAAGAACAGTGCTCGGAAGTTTGCTCCCCTTAATGTTTTTTTCTTTTTTTTAAATAATAAATCGTTTCAAAAATTGCTCATTTTTATTTCTTGAACTATTGACCCGTTCAAATTCTGCTACATCTTTGTGCTGTCATCTATGAGGAAAAAAATATGTTAATACAAAATTATTTGGAAAATTAAAGTAACAAAGTAATTAATAGGAAGAAAAATTACTACCAAAAAAATTAACTAATTTTTTTAAAATAAATTGGAAAAAAACATTCGAATAGGTAATTGCAGAGTTTAAATTACAGACTTAAATTAGGAATAAACCACCAATTGATTGATACTCCTTTCATAGTGGGACTGTTTTTAAATCAGAGCCTGCATACATGGGTAGTAAGCCGTTCATGGACTTCATCCTTCATTAATACATTCTTTCAGAACAGTTCTACGAATTACCAGCATTTATCGATCGTGGCTTTTCATAAATCAGACACCATTCCATACTTAAAAAAAAGAAACAATATAGTAATAGTAGTACAAATCAAACTGCTTATTCCATGGATAATTAAAATTAAATAATTAAAGTTATTTTATAAAGGTTACAATTTATTTAGAATTTAACGCAGGGAAATAATTAATGCAGTATGAAAGGCCATACTATTATAAAAATATTCATCCAAACTATTCCGTTCAGTGGCCAGTCATAAATCCGTGAATGTCAGTTAAGCCGTATTACGAGTTCTTGATTCCGCTCGGAACTAAATTTCGATGCGAAATTATTACGAATCCCATTCCGACAGGTTTAAGAGTAAGTGAAATCTAGATTCCGATAAAAGTTTGTTTATTTTAGTGATCAAAATGGCGCTGTTTTCTGTCATACAACTAGCTATTGCTGAAGAGAGTGATAGAAACACTATTAAGAGAAAATCTATCTGCCCGAAAGATTAAAGGTCATCCAATATCCCGACAACGAATTTAGAAGTCAATTTAGATTGACTAAAAACATTTGTGTCGAACTCATAGAAAAACTTCGGCCAGCGTTGGAGCCACTGACTTCACGCAGAATTGTCTTCTCTGTAGAAACTAAAGTAAGTACATAATTTTATTTAGTTCTTTTATACAAGAAAATAAGTCTCTAGAATTTCTTAATTATCAGTTATAACTAGTTTTTACTCAACTTAAAACTTAAGTTTTTAAAATTTTAAAACATGTGATTTTGCAGTAATATTTATTATTATTTTACTTAGCTTTTTTTGTTTAGTTATTGTTCGATAATTTAAAAATTCTAAAGCTTTTTTTACTAAGAATGGGGATAAGATTCGTATGATTATATATGCTTACAGCACTAGGTAAGCATTGACGATTTTTTACAATGTAAGCAGATTGTAAAAAATCGCCAATGCTCCAAATGAAATTTATACTTGCGAGAAATATATAGGTATGTAAATGTTTGCCTTTCCGTAAATCGCAAAACGGAAATATTTCCAAAATTTTGATGTATTATATTTTAGCTTAACTCTTTATATATTTTCTCGTTTTTTTTTCCCAAAATTGCTTGCAATGAAAATAATAATAGACAACCTTGACTTTCCTTCTAGAATTTTATTCAGTGGTGGATATTAAAATTCTGATAAAATTTACACATTTAATGCATTTATAGCTTTAAAAATTTATTATGATAATAATTTTAAGATATATTAGAAATTCAATTCAGATTTCTTTTACATTCAAATAATTTTTTCCAAACATTGTTAAAAAAGTTATGTTCATATTTTTTTTCATTAAACTTTTCAAATATTATTAAAGTTTGAAAGTTCCCTTTAAAATAATGTTTTAAACTATTCTTGATTTAGTTTATATTTAATGATAGAGGTAGAATTTAAGACTTAGCTATACCATTTTAAACTTTGTATTAATTTCTTTATTTAGGTGATTCTGGCTATCCACTAGAGCCATGGCTCATGACCCCTCTCGCAGGAACATCAACATTTGTGGAGGAAAATTATAATTACAAGCATAGACTCGGGAGGTACGTCATTGAAAGATGCAATGGTGTGTTGAAAGGAAGATTTAAATGCCTTTTAAAAGAAAGAGTTTTCACACTGTACACCAACAGTTGCTGGCATCGTTGTGAATGCCTGTGCAGTACTGCACAATGTGTGCATGAAGGATGGGTATCATATTACATATGATACCTTTCAGAAGATGACGTGCCATTTAATACCGGCTTACCAGCATGTGAGGGTAGAAACGCTGCAAGAATTCGTGACAGAATTGTTACCATGATAAAATGAAAAAATGTATCTTTTTTTGAATAAAAATTTGCAATTAATTTCATATTTGTTTATTTAGTAATTTTTTTACTTAACTGTGAACAAATTAGCAATGTTTAAATTAATTTCTTTATAAGCGATAGGGAAAAAAAGTATATCAACTATGTGATGATGCTTCAAATTAGCAACAAATGAACAAATATAACAACTGTAGAATAAATTGTTACTAAAAAACCAAGAAAAGTATACAAAAGTTTAGTAAATTACAAACACGAAGCACAAAAATACTGAGCCAATCGAAGTGGCAGCATTTCGCCCTTTGAGCTTTGACTGTACAAGAAAATTAAGTGAATTTTGGTTACATTAAAATACTTTATACCAAGTTTTGTATTTGCATTTAGTTAGCCATATAATTAAAAGACATCTAAATGTTGAAGGTTCCCAATACTATTAAAAATTATTGAATTTTTAAATCTCATATATCTCTAATTTAATGAGAATCCATATTATTCGTTTTAAATTTTAAGACTTTATTTTAGAGCTGTTTACGAACAAATAGAGCAAATTAACTTTCAGAATAATGTTATAAACTGTTGTGAAATATTAAAATGCCAATCTATTAAATGTGATGTATTTGAAAAATGCCCTACTAACAGTCTTAAAAAAAATCTGGATTCTTTTCCAGGTACTCTACAATCATCGTTTGCTAGCGAATATTGATTTTTGTACGGGAAGCCATTTTTTAAAGTAAAATGTATGAATTTTTAAGCTTTCAGTTCTAAGTTAATGCGTTTTTAACTCGCATAGAAATAGAGAAAACAAACATATCGCTGCCAGATTAATAAATTAGAATTATAGTAATTTTCTAATTGGTCAAAGTTAGCCCCGCCTACAAACTTCAATTTCACTGGAATCAAAAGGAATGGCGATTTCGATTCCGGTATGCTAGTTTCCGATTGGAATCGTTTCCGAGCGGTATAAATTTCGGTGAGTAGTTAATAGGGTTCCAGAAAATATTTTCCAGTGGTAGCTAAGTTATTGTATTAAAATTATAATGTATTAGAATTAAAAGAACTTTTTCCACCAAGAATATTTTACCAGTAAATTAAAGGTCAGATAGAAAAATGGTCATGCTCCAGAATCCTTATGGATTTCTATTATTTTTTATTTAACAAATATTCTGATTTAGTTGGCTGCCACTGACAAATATGTATAAACTTAAATGTTGTAGGGTTATGTATTAAATACCTAATACACTAAGATATGTCGGAAATATTATATTGATATATTTGGTTATTATTAAAACGGCACCAACACTAAGTAGTTTTAATACCTATACTTTGGAATTAGGTATTTCCATGGCCCCTTTAAAGGGATAAATACCTAAGAAAATCACCTAATAGTGGTAAATTGTTACTATTATGAATTGGCTGCTAGCAATAGCATCATGCCAAGTGATGCTATATACATTTTATCTTTATTCCAATGGTATGAATCACTTATTTTTTAAATTATTTTACCTGCCTTTTTTCAAACGAGCCTTCAACGAAGATTTAATAAAAGTTATTTAAAATCAGAATCAAATAAAAGTTTTTAAAACTAGAATAGTTAAAATTCGCGAATGCTTGATACGAAAAAACTTTTTGACTAGTCTTTAATTATCACTATAGAAGGAAAAAGAAACTTGTTCTTTCACTGTAAGTTATATGTTTTTGACATAAAATTTTAAAATTAAAAGCTTGTTAAGTCAAATTTATCGGTAAGCATGTAAGGATACTAGAAAAAGTCTAAATAACTTGATTTTATTTTTTTTATTTTTTATTTTATATCCGTCGTTGAACAGCCGACCCAATTTCATGGGTTTACGACTACTAATGTTCAACTCCGTAGCCTTGTAATTTTGAACCAATCCAGAAGACAAGGAAACTCCTGGATCAGTACCCCCAGAGGTATTTATTTGTTATGGGAACATGGAGGACTTTGAGACTCGACAGATTTAACGTGCATCAGTCACCATTTACTACACGGGGAGTCTACGGCCGGCGAGGATCGAACCCACGACCTCTTGTACATGGGCCCAGCGCCCTACCGACCAGGCTATCCCGGCCCTAAATAACTTGATATAATTATATAATTAATGGCTTAATCATACAGTTAAATATAATTTATTATATAATATTATCATATTATTACACAATTAAAATTTCGCCTTTCGTAAATTTGGCCTTTTATAGATAATTTAATGCGATTTAAAAATTAATCTGGTCCAGTTAAATAGATCAAACCATTTTAATGTTGTTCAAACTGCTGACTATTAATTTAAATATATTATTAACTTTTAATAATAGATATTATTATCAGTTGTGACAGACAATGTAATTTAATGATATCATTTTATATCTAAGGCATTCTGTGTTCTATTTCCAATGAATATATAAATTATTCAAGAATATTTAATTTTCATGATACAGAGTTCGAAAAACAGGAGTTCTCACTTCAAAACATAGATTGTTTGCAAATGAAAGTTGTGAGAAATTATCTATTCATCAGGGTTAGGCCCCATTTGATATGCAAGAAAGACTTTAAAAAGGTGTTTGATTTCCCTTCACCACAGGCTATCTGTACTATCCTACTAACCTTTTGTTACCCCAGACAGTGGTCTTTTCAAAATTTGTTACTTTTCATCTTCTTTGTTATTCTGGGAATTGTATTTATGGAAGTAGTATTGTGAAGTATTGCACACCTTTAACGTCACAGAAAGAAGGGGGAAAAGGGAAAAGATAACTCAACATCCAAAGCTATTTTTTTTCTATCATTGATTTGTAAAAGAATAATACAAAACTGATTGTAATTCAACCCTGTAAAAAATCAGTCTCAGATGATTGATGCTTTAAATTTAATAAGTTCATTCTATTTTTAATTACAAATATGGTTATGATACAGAATGAACATAAATAGTTATTTTTTAATTAAAGAAAAATTGTAATATAATTAATGGAAAAGAAATTAAGGAGTATAGTAAAAAATCAGAAAGGGACAAAAAATACTAAAAAATAAAATAAATAAAAAAAGCTGAAGGGAAAACTGATACTGGAAATAATTTAAGAAATTATATTCATTCTTAAAAAAAAAAAAAAAGAGTCTATAGGTTTATAAAAAAAATGTTAGTTAAGTTATGTTGATTCCACTTCATTGATAAAATCCTTTGTTTTTCGACCCTTTGATATTGTTTACTTACATATTTCGTTTATCTTTTATCGTTTTTAGTGTAGTATATATATATATATATATATATATGTTTAAATTGAAGATAAAACAAAGGTAAATTACAGACAAATCAAAAAAGGGGGGGGATTAATAATAATAACAAACAACTGGGGAAAGAAAAATAATTAATCTAAAAAAAATATATATATATATAAAGAAAAGGATAAAGTTTTTTTAAAAAACCGGAAAATAAAAGATATAATCTTTTCATCAGCTCACACGATTATATCCGAAAAAGAGTGCTTTCTAATATTGTATCAATATAGCCAAAGCAAAATATATCAATACAATAGTGTGAGGAGCACTCAAAAAATTTTTTACAAAAATTACGACAAAAAAAAATTAAACACAATAAGTAAAAATAACACGTAAAAACAGAAAATAAAATATGAAGGAAGGGCAGAATAAAACAAAATCTATAAAGCGAGCAGTGAAATATAATGAACTTACATGAACGGGAAATTTTTCAAGAATGATTGAATCTTGGGTCTTCATAGCCGTTTTCTCATCATCTACTGTAAAAAACTGCCTTACTTATGATTTAAATGAATCATGTGTATTATTTAAAAAATATCAGTTATAATTCAAAGATCATAAATTTTAGCAACAGGTGAATGAGTCTAAATGCAAATTTTGGAGGCAAGAGTTCATTTATATTATTAAATGACTGTATTTTTAAAAGACAAAATATATAAAGTGAAGCAGTCTGAAGAGGTTTTCAAGAGTTACCTTGCATCGCTTAATAACTTTTCTTCCAGAAAATTAAAAATATTTAAAACATTAATCTGTAATTGCTTTTCATTTTCAATAAATATTAGGTTTAGGGAACTTAAACCTAATAATAAAATTAATTTTAAAAAAAGTAATAAATTCTGCAATTAATGCAAGCTAATAAACAAAATAGGTAATATAGTAGCAAAAAATTATTCAACTGTTTGAAACCGAAAAAAGTTTAAAATATTATTTTGAAAAAAATTTTTTACAAGTGGCAAGCTTTCAAGTTCGAAATACTAAATTGCAGATAAATTGTCACACTAAGGTTCGCCATCCCTATTCTAGAGTGTATAAATCTCACCTAGAATTCTGAGGATAATGAAAGTCTTAATAGCTTTTCGACCTTCAATATTTCTATAAGAAGAATTTGCGGTCCTTTTTATCATCAATAAGAACTTATCGTTAATGAAAGTTCCGATAGTTTTTAGAGTTCTGAAATCTTAACTGGTGTTCTGTATTTGACAATGAAAAAAGTTTCAATTGACCTCCACTTCGAACAGAATTTTTAACGATTCTCATCAAAGGGAATTTATCGCCCGGCAAACTTTTGACCTATTCTCAACTAGCTAATGTGATTAAATTTTAACTAAAGCACAGTTTCGTTTGATAATATAGATTTCAATTGCTTTCTGGCTGCTACAAGCTGAATCTATCATCACAAAAGAAAATTTATAGTCAACATGAATACTGACCACATTTCAAAGAACTCTTTAATTGCAGCTCTAAGAAAAATGTAAATCTGGTGACAAAATTTTTGAGATTTTATCACTCATAGATATTTTGACTACTTCCCGACATAAATAAGCTAATAGATACAAAATTAAGAAACATTAAAAAATTTTAAAAACTACGTTTATCAGGTAAATTGTTTTAAGAAAAGATTTTATTTTTATCAAACCTGAAAGTAAGAAAAAAGTAGTTTCAAAAAGCATCATCAAATAATATCTATCTTCAATAAGAACAATCAGTAAGTTTTAAGAGCAAATTCACAAAAACTAGTCCCCAATCACATAAAAGATCTCTTACTTTTCCTTCAGTCCCATCCAGAGTAATGTATTGAATTGTAGCAAGACATTCGTCAATCCAGTACAGGCGATTCGTAATTAAGTCTACGCTAATTCCATGTGGACATTTTATGTCCTTTTCAGATAAGAGTGTACTCTTATCGTCTGGAAACTGAACTCTTATCGTCTGGATCGTCTGGAAACTTCCATACCGCTTCGGTAGATACCAGCTGGAGTCTTTCCAGTTTCATATTCTAACAGTATAAAAATCTAAAGAATTAAAGTTCTTGTTAGTCATAGAATTTTTTTAACATTTAGGCACAAATTTTTTTTACCCTTCTGCTAGATCTAGAGTGATAGATCTTGCAGCGTTTCTATCATCTATGATATGAAAATTTACCCTGACCTGCCCCAATTTAGGGCATACGGGTGAATGTTTATTTAAATCCAAAAAGCAGTACAAATCATATAATACATAAAATAAACGGAAACAGCGCATGAACATGGCGGGTGAGTAAGATAAATATTAGGCTATAATACAAAAGTGAAATTTAAAACCTGGGAAAAGCCCCAAAACAAGTAAAATTCTAAAAGTAATTTAACAACAAATTCTAAAATCAGCAATTTTAAAATCTATGGGAAATTAAAACTTGGGTGAAATAGTAAAACTTTAAATTGACGAATCATATAAAATCCAACAAATATGAAACTAACATCGTCGTGTAAATGGATAAGATGATAAAAGCAGGTGTAGAGTTTTAAAAGTCGATAGGTAAAATCAATAAGTTAAAAGTTAAAATGTTGGCACGATGGAGGGACAGTCAAAGTTCAGAAGTAATAGTTCAAGTATTATAGTTTAAGTACAGTCTAAAATGTTCTCTAGGGTCACTTTGATGATGTATTTGATATTATTCCTGCAGGCCAGATTAGAAAAGAGTGGATGTTCAGTATTATTATTTTGAAAGTCAGAATTCCGGGCAGTCAAGTAATAGATGTTTTATATCCTGGAATTCACCACAGAAGCTACAGTTTGGAGATTTTCCGAAAAGGCAGTATTGATGATTACAAAACACGCCATGACCTGTAAGAAATTGATTTTGGTAAAAATCTGCCTGCCGTCTGGTGACCCTTGGATCTTTAAAAAATTTAAAAGTTTGACGTCCCTTTATAATCTATGGTATGCAAGACGTGGCACATAGTTCCTTCCATTTTACTCACCAGAATTTGATTCAATTCAAGATCTGCGATGAAAAGATTTTTAATCACAAAATCCACTGCAATGCTTAATGGTAACAATAAACCTGCAATGGAAAAGCATTCGTCTATTAGTTTTTAATGGTATATAGTTAATCGTATTGTTAACTGTATAGTGTATTGGTTAGTAAATGCATATTGTTAATCAAATTGCTGTTATTGTACATTGTTAATTGTAATGTTCTAATTGTATATTGAAAATTGTATTTTTGTGATTGCAAACGGTTAATTTTATGGTTGCAATTGTACATTTTTAATCTTAATGTTATAATATGACAAATGTTAATCATATGGTTGCAATTGTAGATTGTTAATTTCATTGCTGTAACTAAAGACGAAAGATTCATGTCCATTTTTCACATAAATGACACCTGGATCACCATCTGTTGCATTTTGAGAATTTCTAAGTTTTGAAAAATTAACTTAATCAAAAATCGGCTCTACTCGAGAGTTATTACATAGTGAAAATGTGATGTACTTGGTAAAATCCTTCGTATCCACTTTCAAAATCTTTTATCCTCATAGATTATTTTGACAAGAAAAATTATTTATACTATAATTTTGTAAATAAGTTTATTTTACACAGACTTTGAAACATTTTTTTCATATGTCTTTTAATATTTTATTAAAAAGTTCTGTTTAAATGTTTTATTGTTACGAAGACCTTTTTATTTGTACCTTACTCTACAGTGAAATATTTCATTTGCATTTTGAGTATGACACAGAATAAAGATTACTTACTTACTTTTTTTTAACTATATAAGTCGTTTACAAAAATATGCACCCAAAAATATTTTTTCTTGAAGATGTTTGAGACTTTTCATATGTTTTCATTTTAACATGAGTATTAGTGACACTCAGAAAATATGAAAAAAAGAAATTTTTTAGGAAGAAAAAAACAACAACATTTTACAGAAAGGGACAGAGAAAATGTTTTTCTGAGAATTATTTTCCAGAAACGAAAAACTCACTCACATTTAATATCTATATTAAAAACTTTTAATTACATTCTAATAAGATTACGAAAACAACTTAATAATTCTAAAAACAAAAATTCCTGTTCCAAAACACCGGCTTCATTTTAAAATGACAACCAACCCTATGAAACCAACTGCAATAACTTGCAAGTCTAACTATGTTATTTTTTCTTGAAAATCTAAATCTGTAATTAAAAATAGAAGATCCTGTTAAAAAATTTTAAATTAACCCCATCCCACTTTCCAGGGTTGAGTGGTCGAGTCCGATATTATTGAATATTCTTCTTTAAAAGTCTTCATGTGTGTATATTTAGTTATGTAATCCGATGGGTATTTCTCGAGGCATTTAGGAGTTTCCATTCTTTTCGGACACCACGTGTAATGTATCAAACAAAGTAAAGTTCTTTCTTTTGAATTTTTCATGTGACTAATGTCCTATTCTAAGTGATGAAAAGTCTTCACCTCCTATAAATGGTAATACGTCCTCAAATTAGTGAAAAATGCTTTGCTTTAAATTCAATCAGACAAAAAAAAAGAAGGGGGTGTGAAAAGGGTAGTCGTAACTGTCTTAGAAACTGGGACAACATCTCCTAGAAGAGAGAAGTCTTTCGTACGGATTGCCATAAATGAGAAATCCCATCCTTAGCAGTTGTTTTTCTCCACTCCACAAGTTAGAAATATGAACGTCTTTCGCTCTACTGCGCAGTTTATGTTCGTTCCTTCGGATTACTAAAGTGATTCAAACATAGATTTACTCTCTTCTGTGAGGTGTTACCCGAGTTCCCAGTATTTAATGTAATTAGAGAGCCAAGAAAATCAGCTCCAAAATAATCAGAAAAGGGACAACTTTGTTACCTTACAGTTGAAGTTTCTCCTAAACTTCGATTTCTTACACCGCGTTTAAATCATATACCCAAACAGCTAAAAGACACTCCAATAACAGCCAAAAGACACATCCAGATACATCAATGTTGCATAAATTAATGATGAACAGATTCAGGTTTTTTAAATATAAAAATGTAAATTTATTTTCATGAACGTTTGCAAAATTTTCTATTCTAATTTACTTATTTGTAAGAAAACTAACGTTTCCTAACATTAAAAAAACACTGATATATAATAGCATAAATAATTTGATTCGAGAAACACGCACATAATTTTTACAAGCTTATTCCGCAAAATATATGGTTATTTATTCCCCTATGTGATATTTTTCCTTTTCAAAGTTAACTTTTTAAGCAAGAAAAGTAATGATTTTGAGATTACTAAATTTCGTCTGGGAAAAGAAGCATTATTGATGAATCTATATTTCATTTGCAAGGAAATTTCGTTTCTTTTCAGAAAATGTACATTTTCAGCGTATGCTATAACTAAGCTACAGTTAAGACTTGTAAAATACAATCACCCGCTCGCCATTGGTGACCATTAAATTTTGAGTGCTGGTTATAGCTTTAACTTCTCAAATTTTCGATTACAAAGAATAAGAATTTAAAAATTCATAAACTGCGATCGAAAGCAACATGAATTTATGATGAAATCAATGCAAGACCAAAATAACGTGATCAAATATAGATTACTCACTCGCGCTATTATAGATATAATGGATGCAGGATAAGTGTATACTTCACATAATAAGTCTGATCTAAAAATATGGGAATTTTTAAAGTTACTTAAAAATTTATCGATGCCAAAAAAGATATTAAAACACATGTGAGTTCACGACTGCACAGTTTGAATGTTAAAAAGTTTTTCAAAGGCGCGATTCAAAATTCACTTGAGTAATAATATGCAGTTAAAGGTTTTTGAAATACCATGTAGAAATCTACAATAATAGTAATTTTAGAAAAACTACATGGACTTACGATGATTTTGGAGCAAAATAGAACGAACGTGGTCGTAAATCTATATGTGATCACTAATATGCGTGATGGATGAGTCGTAATAGTTTCATAATAACTCCTATCGAGGTGACATTTCTTAACAAAACAAATAATTTTTGTCCCAAAAATAAGACCACGTGACCGGAGGGCGAATCAAGAGAGAAATTTCTGTTTCCGTGTTACTTAAATCGATGTGGGAAGTTTAAAGTCAAAAATCTTAAAACGTGGAGCACAATTAAAGGAAGACAATATAAATGTCATACGTAAGTTATCACTTTTTGGAATTACAATTGTTTTATATATCATATAAATGAACTTTAAAAATTTTCTTTTCTATAACACTTATTCCCGATTATTCCATTTTATTCAATCCAAAATTAAAGTTTAAATTTTTAGAACTATCTTACTAGCAAGTATAAGCAAATAAAAACACAATTTAACCTTAAAGTTATGTACGCATTCTATAGAATTATTTCTTATTAATACGTTTTTTTTTTAAATTTTAGTACTAAAATATTGGAGGCAAAGTTTTGGAGACATTGTTGTTCCTTTCCAGCTTTATTTACGATTCATTTTTTTATACTCTCGATAATACTTTTAAAAGGATAAATTCAATATTTATGAATTTCAGCAACTTACATTGAATTAATTTAGTCTATAAAATGCATTTGCACAGAGAGAAGAGGGGTTTCGAAAGATTATTACAATTCTCTTCGATAAATATTGCAAAGTTTTCTTAACGATAAATATTTTAAAGTTTAATTATTAGTTCTTTGATGAAATCGTGAGACCTTTTAAAACTGAAATCATCTGTATTTTTAAATTCAATAATACATTAAAAAAAAAATTGAGAATGCTAGCTGTGGTATTAAAGATGGTTATCCATATCATCGTAGGCTTTAAGTTTGAATAAAATTGGAAAGTGTTAAAGAATGAACCGTTTTCTTTTTTAATTTTTAAGGTGATGCAGCTCTTTTTTATTCACAAGTTTCATTCTATTGTTTGACTCCCTGAGACGTCAAAAATCATTCCTTATTATTTTTTTCAAATATTCCGAATAGCTGAAAAGATATCCAGGATCTTACACGATGCAGTAGTTACAAAATAACTTCAAATGCTTATGAAAATTACTGAATCTAATTGTATTAAATTTTTTTATCGAAGGATAAATTTTTACAACTTTTAAAACCATTCAAAAATCAAAATTTTCTTTATTCATGAGAGTGTAAAGAGTTTTGTTCAGTTTATGCTAAAAAAAAAGTAATTCTAAAATAATGTTTTTATCTAATACAGTCTAGTAAAAAAAAGAATTACAAAAGATTTACAACATTTTACTGTTCCGCTAATCTTAACGTTTCTGAAGATTTCCCTCCATTACTTGTATGAGGGCAAAACACGAAAAAGAACTCATCTCAAGTGTCAGGCGGCACCCTTCTTTCTCCGAGGGAGCACGTGACAGAGACGGGACTCGGACGTTTTGTGGCGAAGATAGATGATTAATTTTAACTGCTAGTTCTCACTTCGTATGCCTGTTTAGGCAGAGGGGTGCAATTCTACCTGTTTTCCAGTGGCGCCATCTATGGCCAAGAATTCGACTTCTGCCACACCCATACGTCTCACCCGTTTATAGGGAGGAACCATTCATACATCCATTCCTTCATCCACAGATCGTAATTTTGACCTGAATCCGAGAACGAATGATCTCCTATCCAGTACCCCCAGAGGTTTTGATTTGTTATGGGAACACGGAGGACTAAACGACTCGACAAATTTAACGTGCATCAGTCACCATTTACTACACCGGGAGTCTTCGGTCGGCGGGATTAAAACCCACGAACTCTCGATCATGAGTCATGGGCCCTACTGACCAGGCTATCTTGATCTGTTTGCACTGCAGCTTTATGGTCGTATGACTGCCGAAAAAGTTATTCAAAAAGCAATGTTAATTCACGACGAAATAAAAGCAAATTGAACGCGTGCTTCAAAAAGCTATTAATTAAATGCCGTAATAGTATGTTATTAAAAACAACGGAATTTCAGAGAATCTACAACAATTACTGTAGAAAAACCACATTTTTATGGACGATGTAACAGTCACAAAATCGAGACTCTCACAAGATGATCCTTTAATTGCGCGATTCAAATTTTCTGCGACGTATTCATTTCGTATAAACTGGCTCAATCCAATTTTTTTTCAGCCAAATAATAATTACAAACATTTATTTTTGTCCACAGCCATTGCGTAATTTTTGTGCGGAGCTTATGATTTCAGAATTTCCCTTTGTCATTTTTCGGGTCCTGCGAATTTGGAAGTTTGGACGAAGTTGCTTCCCAATTTTTAAGTTTGTGTAAAACAATACCCTGTTAAATGAACCTTTTAAGCGTAAACGCAAATTCTCAAATAATATACACATTTATGGTTATTTATAAAACAATAACCATTGTTATAGACAAAAAAAAAAAAAAAAAAAAAAAAAAAAATTCTCTAGGATACAGAATATTTCATCAGTTGAACTTTTTGAAGGTAAGTCACTTTCAAGCAGCTTTTTTTTTTTTTTAATTTTTTTGGAATACAAATTATTTGCATATGACATATAAAAGCTTCAAATCCGACAAAAAAAACATGTAGAGGCAACACGGTTTTAGGAAATTTTATAAAAATTGTATCGAAAATAATTAATATAAAAAGATTTTTATTGGACTAGAGTATACAAAGGTATATTTTATTTGTGTTCTTACCTGAAGTTAAGTTGACGGTTATCAAAATTTTATAACGAGGAAACAATTAAGGTTTAAAAAAAATAATTCTTGTTACAAACAATGCATACATTTTTCTAACCAGATTCTTTGTTCAAAACTCTTTCAGTGGACAGCGTTGTTAGTCCACTCTACTGTTTCTCAAAATGCGTTTTGATGTGTGAAAATTTTATTCACCGATAATGACAAGTGATTGTGGCTGACACTGTGCATTTCGAATATATCTTTAAGTGGTTTTTATTCACTGAGAGACTATGTAAAAAAATGAGATTTTTGGCCGTTTTTCTTTTATTTACAGGTTTATTACTTACTCATATTGCTTCTATGCAAATTTTAAAAATTGCGCAAAACGTAAAAATGAAAAGAAAAAATACCCCACAGTTTTGAGAAAACGAGAAGCATTATTGTGATCTAATTTTTATAACATTTAAATGTGACCTCAATGCTGCATTACCTGGACTCTTAAATGTTTGTTAAAGATGAGAATTATTTATTGATTTTGATAATTTTCAACTAGGTGGAGAAATCTCTTAATTGGCCATTAAAAAAAAACCTTAAGTAATTTATCCATTTTTAAGCACAGATAATTTTTAAAGTAAAATGCGAGCTATGGTTTAAAATTAGAATTTGAACTCAAACAACATCAACATTTTTCCTTATTTCATCAAGGCACATCTTTTTTCCTTCCTTATGCTTGATGAGAGCTACGAAAAAGGCTTAAATACCTGGTAATGATGCAGTTAAAATCTGCTAACAAAATAGATTTTGAAAGATGCGTTTCTTACCATGTTTCAGCGTTACTCTCATATCAATCCCATCTAGTCTTGATTGTAGATGCATTATATGGCTCAACCCAGAAAACTCTGGACTCCAACATCAAATACGGCCGGTTCTTTGACAGCTTTATGCACCAGAAAATAACTTTTCGTCCTCCCATTTCATCACGGTTGGAAAATAGTAAGATCCGCCCTCAAAAGAGATGGGGGTGAGGTTCCTATTATGAGACACACTTTTTTTCAAGATTAGGACATTGCAATTTAGTTATTTTGTATATCAGTTATAATTATTTTTAATTATTGATATTTCTTCTCTGGTGTTTTATTATCATAAGAATAACTAAAATATTAAATGATGATTGTCAATAAATGTAATTACGAATTTCGAAGATCATTACTGGTTTAAAGAAAAAGTCCTAATCTCCGGAGTGACCCTTCCAGGGATATCTAGGATTCTAGAGTAGAACACAGTTTGGGAACTTTTGTTCTAATTAATATTACCCATACATAGTGGTAAGAAGTTTTCCGCATCTGGAATATATGATTTTTTGTTATATACTTTTAGTAGTTGTTACTTCAGAAATAATTGTACTTTCATTATTGTTCATTTTTCCTGTTTAAAAAAGCTTGAAAATAGTTTTTCTACATAAATACTTAGGTTAAAGCTTTTATGCAAAATTGAATGTTTCATATAATTTTAAAATTTTTATTGTGAGTTATGAAAAGGAGTTCATCTTGTCCGTTATAAGTAAATTTAAAAATGATTCATAAAGAACCGGGAAAAGTAAAAAATAGCAACTCAAAATTGCCTCCTTTGATTTTATCGATGAAACTGGAAAAAAGTGATGACCTTTTTTATTATGATGTCTTAGGATATTTTTTTATTGTTTTCTTTTGAAAATAAAAAGATATCAAGTAAATAAAATCAATTTATTCTTTTTTTTTTAAATTTCTGAATTTTAATTTTTATAAAAGCAACAGAGTTTTGAAAAGACCTTTCCAAGTATAGCAATTGTTTGAATGAATCAATTGATGTTGAGGTTTTCTTTTTTTAAATTTTAAAATGAAAAGTTTTAATTATACCTCCGAGTAAAACTAACTACACATATTTATGTTTTGATCAATTTCATTCAAAAACTGACTCAGTTTTGTCTAATTTATCGTGTTTATTCCTACTTTTTAAACTTCTAACATCCCAAAAGAACGAGTTTATGCTAATTTTCTTTTTCATTATATCTTTAAAGCTACGCAATATACCAATGCTCATTTGTAGTGAAGACTTTAATCGACATTTAATCGCTGAGTTTTATTGTATAATTAAAACACTAAAAGTTGATCATTATTAGAAAAATTTAGATGGTATTATGTGTGCCATATTATTTTTGTTCATATTGGGTTGATGGGAAAGCAATATTGTTTTTTTCCCCAACAGCTGACTTAATTGTATTTTTTTCACAGTTAAATTCACACATAAGCAGCAAAATCATTATATGCTTTGATGTAACTAGGTTTGCTCGGGAAAAAGTTCGACTGATTCTACGCAGTAATTTTTGATGCCCCGGTTAAGTGAAAAATAGCATGATTTTGCGGCTTAAGTTTACTTTACTTTTCTACCGAAAAGGTAAAAATACCGCATAAAATTATCCGATGCGTATGGAGAAGATGTACTGACAGTACGCCGGTAACAAAACTGCCACCATGTTGAAGAAGCTCTAAGTTCTGAAAACTAGTTTAATCACCACATAGGCATTAATTAATGCAATTCGGAACGAGATCGTTGAGAGATGGAATGTTACAGCTCAATCATCTTTTGAAAAATTAAGTTTCATCTCTATATATGGTTTCTTCATGTTCTTAACATCAAGATCTATTTTTGAAACGCATCATCACTGGATTGTCTCCTCTCTACGAAAGTTTTCACACTGAAGTCTTTATTTCAAGTAAGATTAAAATTATTTGGATTCGATAGCAAAGAACAAAAAATTTAATGGAATCAGGCTACAGAAAGATGGAAAAAGGTATTGGATCAGAATTCAATAAAATAGTTATTCATCATAAAAAAAATTAGTCTCATTTTTATATAAAAAAAAAACCTAATGATAATACTTAAAATTAACTTGTATTGCTTTATATATAAATTTAAAAGCGTGAGATTAAAAAAAAGTGAATCTTAACTTGCTTCTACATTAAATAATGATTCAGAGCTTCTTTTAATTTACTGAATTGACTCACGACAATATTGGGCTAGTTGACACTAAAATACACAGTTGACCGCTAGATCGGTGGTGATTTTCGTTAAACATGACATTTTCATATTTTTTATAAATATGAAATACATAATGAAAAGATGTATTTAAAATATTAACATTTATACAATATTATATCTTAAGTTTCTCGTAACTAAAAGTGATTCAAAATAACTATGAAAAGTTTAATTGATTACATAGTTTTAAATAAATACCTTATTATTCAAAAGCTTAGCATAGTTAGTAAACAAAAATAGTTTTTAGGAGAAAAGTAGCTCAAGCATCTAAAACAAAACTATAAGATATATTTTTTTCGAGAGAATTTTAGTAGTGATAGAAGTTAATAACTGAAAGTGTGCATCTTAGATTTTTTTTTCTTTTTAGGTGTGATAACTTCTCTTTTTTTTATAGCTATTTTGAAAAACATTATACAATGAAAACTGAAATTTTATAAAATTTTTCTTCCTAGTTCCTTGTTAGTAATTTTTTTTTTTTTTTTGGAAAAAGGGTTTGGAAAAGGGAAAAAAAAGTTTTTGATTATTAAAAAGCATTACTTTTCCCTGAAGTCGTTTTTGAAAAATTGTACCATTTATAATTTATTTCAGAATTTTTATGCTTTTCTTCATTCTTCTCAAAAGTCTTAAGAATTTGGAATTTTTCTAAACACAATGAAATTCAGCAAATGTTCAAACTTTTTCGGATAAAAACAAATTATCTCACAAAAGTTGTTGATTGAATTTAATATTTCTAATAACTTTTTCAGAATTTTTCTGCAATATTTTTATCACCTGCAACAGCAAAAAAAGATTACTTGATTGAAGTATGATTTACTTTTCCGCTACTTGAACCTGCAGATTTCATTTTAGTTATATTCTCACTCCCTTCGAACTTTCTCTGTTTACGATGATCAAAAAAATTTGACACCTCATAACTACATCATTTTTCAATATTTTTCTCTCTGAAAATCACGCAAGAAAATTGTTACGGAAAAACAAATTCAGTCCAGCAATTATCCCAACTTTCATTCTGGTTTTACTGAGGTAGAAGACTTTTAGTACCTCTTTGACATCAAATTCAAGAAATGCATTTCTTTGCTAGTTTTGATTTGAAAAAAAAAGCTTTTATTTTGTTTGTTTTCTTAAAATTTGAAAACTTTCCACTGGTCTTCCCATTTCTTTACTTGCCAAATTATTTGTTCTGAGGTTCACAATTTAACAGAACCAATACCAAACCATCTTATAGTCCTATAAGAACATGGCTCTATCAGAGGAAATTTTAAATCTTTCACAACTGCAGTGCTCGTGGTAACGTAGTTGACGCACTTGCAAGCAACGATATCAAACAGCTGTTTTGATTCTGCTGTTTAAGTATTAACCTTTTTAGGGTGTAAATATCAAACGTGTGATTTCTTTTCTCTGATTGTACGATTTTAAAAATCATCTTAACATGCTCTTTTTTTAATTAATCGAATCACTGATTTTTTTACTAGATTCTAGAACTGAATTTTTTTTATATTTATTATTATTTTTTTTTTATGACCGTCGTTGAGCAGCCGACCCAATTTTTGGGTTTACGACTACTAATGTTCAACGCCGTAGCCTTGTAATTTTGAACCAATCCAGAAGACAAGGAAACTGCTGGATCGGTACCCCCAGAGGTATTGATTTGTTATGGGTACATGGAGGACTTTGAGACTCGACAGATTTAACGTGCATCAGTCACCATTTACTACACAGGGAGTCTTCGGCCGGCGGGGACCGAACTCACGAACACTTGGACATGGGCCCAGCGCCCCACCGACCAGGCTATCCCGGCCTAGTAGCAACAATTTTATTTTTTTTATTTATTATTTTTTTTATTTATTATTTTTTTTATTTATTATTTTTTTTAAATACATATACATGCATACACACACATATACATATATATATACATACATACACATACATATACATAATTATTATTATTTTTTTTTTACATTTAACATATATGGCCATCACGGGTAGCTGAAAAGCTCCGTACTCACTGCCTGCCCCCAGGGACTTGGAGCAGGGTCAGTGGTGAGGCGTGTGTGGTGATCAACCACTTTGGCTGCTATTGTGAGCCAGTCCGTGGTTGATTGTGGGGTATGTATGCTTTGTCCATGTTGTGTTTTACCTATTTTTAGTAGCAGTGGTAGTTGAGGCAGTGCTTTGGTGGAATGTGAATTATAAACTTTAGTAATTAAGTTGGCTGACTCATCCACCACCACTTTTTTTTTTTATATAAATTATTTTATTTAAATTAGTAACCATCACGGGTAGCTGAAAAGCTCCTGGCGCACTGCTTGCCCCCAGTATCTAGGAGCAGGGTCAGTGGTGTGGCATGTGTGGTGATCAACCACGTTGGCTGTCATTGTGAGCCAGTCCGTGGTTGATTGTGGGATATGCGTGTTTTGTTTGTGTTATGTTTTGGGACTATGTATCAATGTTAGTCATAGAGATTTTTGCTGCCAGTATTTTTACAAAGTTATTATTAGATTTATGACATATTGTCTGTGATGTTCCTGGTTATTTCATGTATATTTATTAGTTTTTGCATAATATGCTTATTTTTGAAACTGTCCGCAAATATAGTTCTGCCTTGTTCATTGGGTTTTTTGAGGTGGTATGATTCGTTAGTGGGCAGTCATGTAGGTAGTGACTTGGGGTGCCTGTTTCATCGCATGGGCATGTGTCTGTGTTTATTCGCTGCATCCTGTGTAGGAATGAGGGGAAGAAGCCATGTCCTGGAAGGAATTGTATTGCTGCTGGGTGGCCTATAAGTCGGTCTGTGTTTACTTTAGGGTAATATGATTTTGTTGTATAGCCTTTTTCATTTTCGTCCCAGTATGCTTGCCAAAGTTTTTGTGTGATGGTTTTAAGTTTATTTCTTAGGCTCGATGGTGGAAGCAGAACACCGCTGGGAATCCCATGACCTGCTGATGCGTCTTTAGCCGCTAAATCCGCTGCTTCATTACCTATGTTACCTGTGTGCGCTGCCACCCAGTGTATTTGTGTGTTGCATTTGCTGACTAGGTGTTCTAGTTGTTATTGTGTTGTTGCCACGTGTGGGTATTTTTGTTTCATTTTTCTAATAGCGTGTATACTAGCCAGACTGTCTGTGAAAATTGTTGCATCTTTGCAGCTGTGTGTCTCTAACCATTTAATGGCTTCTTTGATGGCTAAAACCTCTGCTTGAAACACTGTGTTTTCTTGTTTTAGCGTAAATTTGCATGTATCTGTATGTTGGTCAAATTTTCGTATGTTTGACAGCGTTTTTTTCACCAATTTTTGCTTTGTACTATCCGCCGTTATTCTTCTGTAGCCGAATTGTAACATCATAACGAATCCTCTCGTTTGGGCTAGGAATCATCGATACATTCTTTTGAACTATGAGTAAAATAATATTTCGCTTTATCACTATAATTTAAACGAACAAATTAGGAAGCAGTTTACATCTCTCGTCACTAAGATTCCTAAAATTTTGATAAGACTGTTTAGATTTTTAACTGGCAACATTTTTTTACTTCTGACAATAGCCTAAGTGTTGCATAATGAAGATCTCGAGAGAGATTAATTTTCCGACAAAAATTGATAAAGCTAATTAGCAAAAAAAATAATGGAAAAAATTCTGGAAAAAAATTTAATTGAAATAACTTTCAAACAAATTGAAATTTAGAAAAAAAAAACTTTTATTCAGAAATAAAATGGTATTTTTCAACTAAATTTCCATCTGTAGTTGCATTTAAGTGGACAGTAGATTGGATGAAATTATATTTTTTAACGGTGGTTAATTCTTAAACTAATTATCGAGTATTAAATTTTCTATTCAGTCGTACTCCTTTTCTATTCAACTTAGTCATTTCAAGCGTTTTTCGCGGAAAAGCAAAATATAACATTGAGCTGAACATTCACAGAGAGATTCTTTTTAATTTTACTTATGACATTTTTTTACATCGAGAGATAATTAAACAAAGCTTAAATTTTCGTCGTATTGCTAATAATTTAATTAATTTTCCCTGCTAAGGTGCAACCAAGTTGAACATTTTATTACTCGGTTTTTTTTAAACATATTAATCGTTTTTTTATTTAATACTTAAAAACGTGCACTTTAATAAAATAGTTTTGATCAGCAAAATTCACTATAACAGATACACAAAGTTTATAAATTTAGTAAGCCAAAATTTTAAAATCAAACCAAATTCATTGAAAAGAATTTCTTTAATAACAACTTATAGACTCATTTACAAGATAAAAAAAATAAAAACACGATTCAAGCAAGAAAATTATAGGATCACTCATTAGGCTTAAGCTTACAAAAATTTTTAATTCTCATTTAAACTATCAGAAAATCAACAAAAAAGTATACAAATTTCGAGATTTTTCAATAATATTTACAACAAATTAAGTAAAGATTTAGATTTCTTACCCACTCAAATTTTGCTATGAAGAAATATTGAACCAAAATTTCAATAGAAAATTTTATTTTATTTTTATTAATTAAGAATATCTATAACTATCCAAAGTGAAATAATCTACTGTTCTCTAAATTTCATTCACTTTTCGAAGTATAAAGGTATTGAATAAAATTCGCGTACTTTACAGATAAAAAATCTATTAAAATTTTAATATTTTAGGTTATTGTTCATAAGAAGTTGGGTAGTTTCTAAGCTCACAGCTGATTAATGAGTGCGATTAAAATTCATGTCTTAAAATTTAAACAACAGGTACTTTTTTGATTGTATTTAGGCGAAATATACATTCAAAACTTCTTTTACAGCAAGCTAACTGCGCATAAATTATTAAATACCACAATGAGATTAAATTAATCGGTAAACATACATTTTGAAAAAAAATTAATATTTTTTTATGGAAATGTTATTAGCAAAGCTGATACATTTAAATTCTCAATTATTTTAATCTGTTGGATTACAGTAGAAACAAAATTAAATTTAAAATTTCCATGCACTTAAACTCCAATTTTTCATATACAAAAAACTGCCAAAATATTCTTTTCTAATCATTATCAATTGTCAACTTAGCATTTATGCAGATTGCTAATTACCCTGAAAATACAACGTTGGTAAAAAATTCTAGACACAGCTCATAATGAATGTTTAAAAAATGTACAAAGCTCAAAATACTTCTTTTAGTAAATAGAAACAGCTTGAATTCCGTCTTTAAGAAAATGGACTCGGATCAAATTGCCTGCTTAAGAAAATGAACAAAGCATAAAAATGTGATTTTTCAATGTCAACCCAAATTTAGCATTTAAAAGAAATATTTCGTATTTACTTTTCCTTTCTTTTTTGAACCTTAAGCGTAATCATTATGGGAGAAAAATACCAGACTTCAAAGTCGACATGGCTGAATATATATATATATATATATATATATATATAAGTTCAAAATAAAGATAAATCAGAGGTAAATTACAGACAAATGAAAAAAAAAAGGGGGGGGGGAATAATAATAATAACAAACAACTGGGGAAAGAAAAAGAATTAATCTAAAAAAAAAATAAAATAAATAAAAATAAAAAAAAGGATAAAGCTTTTTTTAAAAAACCGGAAAATAAAAGATATAATCTTTTCATCAGCCCACACGATTATATCCGAAAAAGAGTGCTTTCTAATATTGTATCAATATAGCCAAAGCAAAATATATCAATACAATAGATTGAGGAGCACTCAAAAAATTTTTTACAAAAATTACCACAAATAAAATTAAACACAATAAGTAAAAATAACACGAAGAGCAGAATAAAACTTTAAGCGAGCAGTGAAATATAATGAACTTACATGAACGGGAAATTTTTCAAGAATGATTAAAAATGTTTTTACGTAACAAGATTGCCAGATTGCAAAATATGAAAACTATGAAAACAAAAGCGCAAATTGAGTGTAACTAGAGGAGTTTAAAGTGCATTCTTGCTGCATTACTGAAGTGCGTGTGATTTGTTAGTTACCAAGGATGGGCCAGAAAACGGATGTGCGCGAGGTAATATTATACTGGATAATTTAAAGAAGTTGACTATAAATAATTTTAGAAAATAAATATTTATTTAAGAAAAAAATATAAAATAGAAAAGAGAAAGAAACATGAATTGCCAGTTTTGCACATAATTTTAGCCACGGATTTTCCCGAAATGGATATGCACATGGAAAAATTATATAAATTGACAAAGAAATCTTTTTAGTAAATAATTTTAGCCTCGGATTTGCCCGAAATGGATTTTCACATTGAAAAATTACATAAATTAACAAAGAAAAAAAAAAGAAAAACAACTTATTTTAGTAAATAATTTTCGCCACGGATTTGCCCGAAATGGATTTGCACATGGAAAAATGTTATAAATTAACAAAGGAATTTTTTAGTAAATAATTTTGACCAAGGATTTGCCCGAAATGGATTTGCACAAGGAAAAATTATACAAATTAAGGAAGAAATAATTAGTAAAAAATTTTTTTGGCAACAGATTTACCCGAAATGGATTTGCACATGGGAAAATTGTATAAATTAACAAAAAAAAATTTTTAGTAAATATATTTACAAAATATGCGATTTAACTCAATGATTTTATATAGAATTTTATTACTTTAGTTGGGTATCTATTGTTTTTTATCAAATTTTGAAAGATAAATTTTCTTTCTAAATAAATTTTCTTTCTAATATGGAAAAAGATTTTAATAAACATTATAATATTAAACCTATTAAAGATTTTGTTTTCTCCCTTAAGAATTATGATGTATATAAGCTATACGATCTTATTAATAACTTTTCTTTTATTAATTTAAATTTCAAAATTCTTTGTTTCGATCTTATAAAAGCCAAAATGAGTAAAATTTTGCCAAATAAAAAGAAAAATTTAGATAATTTATATTTCGTTATTAACTTTCAAAATCCTATTTTCGATAAGATCAAATTTCATAATATTTTTGAAAATTTTAGAACTTTATTTCCATTAAAAGATTTTAACATTATTAAAAGCTTTAAATATAATAAATCTCATGGTAGAACTATATTTAATTATAATGATTTAAGCAAAAATGTAGGGAGCATTAACATATCCGATTTTGAATGTCACTGTGAGGAAGAGAAATATTTTGATTTTGTTGATAAACATCATAAACAAATTCTTCCTGGTAATTTAAATATTATAGAAAACTTAGAACTTAGGAATTTAATGATAAAAGGCATAAAATTTAGACCCATTTACCATATATCAATCAATAAAATTCTAAAATACTTTGTTAATGATCTCAATAGTTTTTGTTTAAAGATATCAAATAGATTCTCTTTACCTTTAGATATGCTAACAGAATGGAAATGGGGTGTTTATGGGGTTTACTTTAAAAAGCTTTATTCTCAATAATAACGATAATTTAAATAACAGTAACAATCCAACATTTTTTTCTAATATTGTTCAATCAATTAAGCAACTTCAAAAATTTTTTGTAATTACTCCCATAGACAAAGCTAACAATAATTATGCAATCTTCTGTAAATAATTCTATGTTGAACTTTTAAATACGGAATTAAAAAATAGTAAAAATTTTAAACTTAGTAGTTTGAATAATAATATTGTCATTAAAAAATTTTTAGCTTTATATAAGAGATTAAAAATTTAAATTAGCAATATACAATTTCCTTACTTAATTATCAGTCCGAAATTTCATAAAATTCCTGTTAAATTTAGAACTATCACAAGTGGATCTAATATTTATCTAACTACACCTGGCACCATTTTCTCTAACTACTTAAATAAAATTATCAACAGTATTTCTAAAGAAGGTTTCTCTTGGATTATCACTAATAATCAACCGATTTTAGATTTCAATAAACATAATAAAATTAATTCTATTGCAACTTTTGATTTCCAGGATCTTTTCGATAGCATTCCCCTTTCTAAACTAAAAGATGTCCTTTTGAATTATTACTATGATTTCAAAAATATCCTTTGTAGTGATTTTGATTATTGGGAAATTCTGATTAATTTTTGCTTTTTTAATAATTATCTTTACAATGGAAAAAATATTTTTCTTCAAATTGATGGAGTACCACAAGGTTCTAATTATTCATTTCTCCTAGCTAACTTATTTTTGCATTATTATGAAAAAAAATTACACTCTTAGTATTAAATTTGTTTTTAGATATATTGATGACTTAATTATCTTTAATTTTCAAGATTATACTATTTTATTAAATGATATTTACCCCGAGGAATTAATCTTGCTTCCAAATCATGATGATAATATTAATTTCAATTTTTTGGAAATGGGTATTATAAAAGAAGAAAATATCTGCTTTGTTGATTTATACGATAAAAGAAATGATTTTAATTTTAATATAAATAAACTAATTACTTGGAATTCTAATATTTCTAGGAGCATATATTTAAATACTACTTTTAATGAAATTAATAGAATTAAAAGAATATGTAGTAATATTTATTTATCCAAAAAACAAATCGATAAACTCTTTCAAAATTTGATAAAAAACAATAGATACCCAACTAAAGTAATAAAATTCTATATAAAATCATTGAATTAATCGCATATTTTGTAAATATATTTACTAAAAATTTTCTTTGTTAATTTATACAGTTTTTCCATGTGCAAATCAATCCATTTCGGGTAAATCCGTTGCCAAAAAAATTTTTACTAATAATTTCTTCCTTAATTTGAATAATTTTTCCTTGTGCAAATCCATTTCGGGCAAATCCTTGGTCAAAATTATTTACTGAAAAATTCCTTTACTAAAAAATTCCTTTGTTAATTTATAATATTTTTCCATGTGCAAATCCATTTCGGGCAAATCCGTGGCTAAAATTATTTACTAAAAAATTTCTTTATTAATTTATACAATTTTTCCATGTGCAAATACATTTCGGGCAAATCCTTGTCTAAAATTATTTACTAAAAAAAGTTGTTTTTCTTTTTTTATTTTTTCTTTGTTAATTTGTATAATTTTTCCCTGTGCAAATCCATTTCGGGCAAATCCGTGGCTAAAATTATTTACTAAAAGATTTCTTTGTCAATTTATATAATTTTTCCATGTGCAAATCCATTTCGGGCGAATCCGTGGCTAAAATTATGTGCAAAACTGGCAATTCATGTTTCTTTCTCTTTTGTATTTTATATTTTTTTCTTAAATAAATATTTATTTTCTAAAATTATTTATAGTCAACTTCTTTAAATTATCCAGTATAGTATTACCTCACGCACATCCGTTTTCTGGCCCATCCTTGGTAACTAACAAATCAAACGCACTTCAGTAATGCAGCAAAAACGCACTTTAAACTCCTCTAGTTACACTCAATTTGCGCTTTTGTTTTCATATTTTGCAATCTGGCAATCTTGTTACGTAAACATTTTAAATCATTCTTGAAAAATTTCCCGTTCATGTAAGTTCATTATGTTTCACTGCTCGCTTTATAGATTTTGTTTTATTCTGCTCTTCCTTTATATTTTATTTTCTGTTTTTACGTGTTATTTTTACTTATTGTGTTTAATTTTATTTGTCGTAATTTTTGTAAAAAATTTTTTGAGTGCTCCTCACACTATTGTATTGATATATTTTGCTTTGGCTATATTGATACACTATTAGAAAGCACTCTTTTTCGGATATAATCGTGTGAGCTGATGAAAAGATTATATCTTTTATTTTCCGGTTTTTTAAAAAAACTTTATCCTTTTTTTTTCCTTTTTTTTTAGATTAATTCTTTCTCTTTCCCCAGGTGTTTGTTATTATTATTATTCCCCCCGTTTTTTTCATTTGTCTGTAATTTACCTTTGTTTTATCTTCATTTTGGACTTATCTTATGAGTTCTATTTACTTGCAGCTTATGCGTAATAAATGATATTTCATTTCGTATGTTCATTTTCTGAGGCACGTATGTTCATTTTCTTAAGCACGCGTTTCGAGCTGTGTTCAGAGTAAAAAGCTCATAGTTATTATAATTTAAAATAAGAAGTAAATTCATCACACCAACATAGTTTCTTGATAAGTACATTTTGTCAGTAAACAACACGAAAAGCTGAAGTCATGTCCAATATACTATAAGAAACTTACTCTGTTATTTACGAATTAGAAGACTACATTGGATAAAAAAAAATTTAAAAAAAATTTGAATGTATTTGAAATGCTTGTTTCAAAATGCCATTTATCTATATAAAACGGTAGAAGTTGTAAGAACTAATTCTTTACAAAAAGTATTTTTTTTTTTTAAATTTTTGCAACACATACGTAATTTCTGGGCATCATTAAACAACTCCAGAATTCTAAGCTTCTAACTCACTAAAATATAAACATTTTGTTCCCCAACTTTTTATTTTGGGGAAAAACCTAAAATTTACAGATTATTAAAAGCATTGAAATTCTGCACGCAGACTTAAGTTTTGCTAGTGACTAGTGAGTAATAATTAGTTATTCTGAACATATTAACCAAAAACAGAGACTAATAATTTGTTTTGAAAAAAGAATTATGATAAGTATGTCATTGATATCATAATGAATTTTCATTGCGTGTTAGTTTTTAAATTATGTTTCATGTCAGAATTGAATTCTCAGTTGTTGAGCGGCATCTAGTTTCGTATTGAATTTGTTTTCTGTAGAGTTTGAAAAAAAAAAGTAAGAATTAAAGTTCTAGTTTAAATTAAACAAAGAAGAATTGTTATAAACATTGAGAATATATATCAGAGATGCATATTTCTATGACGTGGAATTTAATTAGTTTATTTGCACTTTAAAAGTTTGACGAAAAATTAATGCTAACGCAAACTTTTATAACTGCTTTTTTTTCATAATTTATTCAATGTATTCTTCGCAGATTTTGCTATTTTCTTTTTTCACTACATATAAAAAATCCAAAGCATTACAAAACTATTAAGTAGATATAAATGCAATTTAAAGTATATCATTATAGGCAGAAAAGAATCTCTCTACGGTTTGGAACTCTAAGGAACAACAGCTGCATTTGGAATGTATAACATATTTTTTCAAGGTTGTATCAAAATATTTCCTCAATGATATATCAGCAAAATATTTTTTAAAAATTATGATATCCTTTATATTTAAAATTGTATTAATTTGTACTTGGTAAACAGTAAATACATTAAACTGTAGCTTTTCCGACAAGTGACCAACAAAATCAAATACTAAAGATGAAGTTTCAAAAAAACTTTAAGGACACTGACTAAAATAAAAATACAAAATGAAACTTCTATCAAAAATATTTCTAAATGAGACCAGATACTCGATTGGGAAAAATTAATTATTATAGAAAAAAAACGTTTACTAAAACAATTTTACTAATTAATATGAAAACAAAATTATCTCCTATGTCGCCTATGTCAGAATATTATAAAAAGAATAGAATATATTAAAAATATCATCAAAATAAGTACCGACAACATTGCGATCACCAGCATAGTAATGCTTGTAAACAAACGGTTTATATGTGCTCTGCATAACGGAAAAAAACAATGAAATGAAACACGATTTTTTTTTTCCAATAGCTTTTTGTTAAGCAAAATAAGGAAAGGTTACGATATTGGATATTGCGGCAAAGCTACCTTTTTAGCATTACCAAGGCTACAACAACATTACCTTCTAGTGGTAATGTTGTATTCCATAGGACGCTTTTTATAGCTAAATATGGCGACTTTTTAATGTGAAAAATAATATTTTTTGAATATATATACTTAATTAAAATATATTTTCTTTTTTGCAATTCTTACTATTAATTCACATTCTCCCTATATATATTTGTATATCTTATTCAAATTTTTAATCGTTAATAAAATACTTTTTATTCATCCACTCAAGCTCATATAATTTTTTTAAAACTTGTAGTGGATTACATTTGGCATTAATACAGTGTTTTTCAAACATAATTCATTAATTAAAATTAAAGAATGAAATTTAGTTTTATGTAGGAGAAATGTTTTTTTTTCCTCTTATATAAGATATTTAGCAGGATATAAATTTAGGAATAAATACCGTCATTGGCGAAGATCACTAGAAAAAAATGTCTTTTTCAGATTCTTTTTTCATTCTGGTTTGAGTGAAGGAGGGAAGAAAATGAAACATGTGTGTGCGAAAGAGAGAATTTTGCTTCACTAACGGACAATTATGTTGATTGTATTTATTAAATAAAAAGTAACTAAAATAACATTTTTTCTTTGTTGATCTAAATAAGAATTGACTTTAAAAAATTTTTGTATTACTTGTTATTAAATAATTTTCACATATCAATCAATAATTACACGACAATCAGGGCTGTTTTATTCTTTGCGAGTTTACTTTGATCCTAACAAGAAAATGGTGTTAATTGTATTGAAGAAACAAAATAAGAGGTATGGGTAATTTTTATTAAATCAAATAGTTTGAACCCTAATTGAAGGAGTGTTAATAATTTTGCAAAATTTCGAAATGTTGCCAAGGCAGTAGTGGAATTTTTGTAAATCATTCTCAATTTGTTCATTTAAATTCCATTTATTATAATTTTTAATGACGAATATTTAAGTGAAAGCGCGAAGAAGTGTTTTGAGTACGTAACTGAAATTTTGTTGCGATTTACTGGAAGCCGTGCTCTGTAAAAATCCCTCAAATAAATTGAGAATATATTTATATAGGGAATTAGCTACAATACAGTAACTACAATTACTATAAGTTTCATAACCAAACGTTTTAAAAAGAGCAAAAACTTAGCAAGATTATAAAGTTAATCTTAGTTCTGAAAAAGTATACTAAAGCTAAATTGAATTTTTAAAAAAAAATTAAGGTTGTTTTAAACCGCGCTAAAGAAACTTTTTATTACAAAACGAATCACTATCACCTGATGCATAAAACAATAATAATAAAAATTATTATTTGTTTGTCGTCTGTCACGAGATATTTGTTAAAGGAAAAAACATTATTTTTAATATTGAAATTCGAAAACAAATCGAAATTATCAAATACGTATGAATAAGATATCAAATTGTGATGAAATTCTCAATAATTTTCAATATTTTTTACTGTAGCCTTGAATATAAAAATAGAAGTGTAAAAATAGAAATAAAGAGGTAGTAGAATATAACAAGAACGTTTATAACCAAAGTGACTATAACTAACACGCGCCAACATGTGTGTCAAGCTGGTATCTCTTTTTATTTTATCCAATATACGCCTTTTTATAAGATTTTCCATGTTCTTTCAGACTGAATTAATCATAATTACCACTAAACTTATATGTACAAACTTATTCGCTTGTTTCCCCTCCTTAAAAAAATATTCTAAACAATATTAGTGCGAACTATTTTATAATGGCGGAACATTACATGTTTGCATTATTCGCAATGCCTAAATGTTAGGTGTGCATTATAAAATCTAGCATTGGATTGAATGAAAAGCTTTGTAGTATAAGGGTCGTGAGTGGCTGTACTGTGTCAAATGCAAATTTTTCTCAAATAATTATATTCAAGGAAACTGAATTGAACGTTACTAGCCAAGTCTAAAATAAAAACAAAATTAAAGAAAAATCTCTGAAGGTACCGAAATTGTGAAACCAATACTCGTTTAGAAAAGTGAGCAACTTCGTTTAAATATATGCCCTAAATATTTGAAAACAATTTATTAATCTAAAAATTTCTTAAAACTTTTTAATAGAATTGTTAGTGAATGAGTTTTTTTTTTATCATTTATATATATGCTATTCCGAAATTGGACCGAAAATTAAGAGAGGTGATAAAAGATATCTTTAGAATGTGTACCAACCACAAAACAAGCTGAGTTGTGAAAATGGCGGGAAAATCACTCAGGCTCTGAATCAGTAGATGTTAGTTCTGCCTAAATTAAGCTCTCACGTGCGCTTTAAAGCGTTAGTCAGATGTCTATATTGTGGGAATAAATCACTACTTTAATTAATACGGGACCTCACAGGAGCGCGAATTGCCAAACCATACCATAGATTATAAAAGGATTGGCGAAAATTTCTATTGGCGTTAAAGGAGCGTTCTCGCAAATCGCCAAACAGCTGTGTGTTTATGTTTTTGTTTTGTTTTCGGTATTGCGTAACATTCAACAAGTCAGATATGGATGCGACGTTTCTTAGTATCAATGAAGAGGAACTTTCAAACCAATTCTCGAATATCATCACCAAAGATGATGGGAAAATGACGGAAATCCGCTCTTCTATTAAATCATATAATGACATCCAAGCTTGGATTGACGCATTCAGCGTTAATACCTGCACATCATGGATTACACGCAGATCTCGTCCAACTGAGACAAAAAAACTTATTTGCAGGTACGCGTTCTTTAACTGTGTTATAGTTTTTCTATACATATTTGAATAATTTGTTACTAAATTATGCTTTTCTTATCCTCTTAGAAAAGACTATGTGTGCCACCACAGCAGTCGTAATAAAAGTAACGCTAATACAAAAAGAAATGATAAATTTGTGAAGGTAAATTATTATTAATTTATTCACTATTTCTGATTTAATGTCAAATTCTGCATAAAATAAAATATAAAGCGTATTTTTTTCTTTTGTTTGTTTGTTATAGCGGCGTCATAATCTTTTCTATGTGTTAACTAAATTGTGTTTATAAGTGTTCTTTAAAAGGTCGTAATAAAGCTAAGACAAAAAAATTTATACATTATTACCTCCATAACCAACTCTATATTTTCATAGCTTTCATTTAATGTATTTCGAATAGTGAACTTCTTTTCCTACTCACCCACTAATTAAAATTAATAATTTCACAATAACTTTTAATCTTTAATAATGAAATGGTTATTATAATAAAATTTGTTTTTAAAATATTTACATTTTTTTTATTGTTTAGCAGAGTCTTTGTTTTCAATTCTATATTCATTCATTAAAATTAATGGTTCTGCTCGATAACTATTTAAAAAAAAAAATTTAACTTTATTTAATTTTCAGTTATTATGAAATTCTTTATATATTTTCTTTTATTATTGAATCGAACTTTTATTTAGCAAACCTTTATTATTGTAAATTGTTTAAGTTAAGAGAATAGGCGGATCTAAAACAGTTGATAATACATTATTAATCAAATAATAATAATCATTATTTAGCTTGCTGATAATAATAATTTGCTTTGCATTATGAAGAACACTTAGAAATAAAAAAAAAACAAGTAAAATGAATATCTATTATAAAAAGTAAAAATCAGCTTTCACAGCTATGTTTTATTGGTAATTAAAATGTTTACTTATAATTATCAATTAGTTTTGTTTAACTATTTATATGCTTAGACAAAGGATTTATTGTAATTAAAAGTTTTTCTTTTCTTAATGTTTAGACACATAAGTGAAAATTAATTAAATTGATCTATGTCTAAAATGTGAGTTCGATAACACATAATCTATTTATGCTCAGTACATACATCTAGCCTCTGTTGTCGCCAATAGCTCAATTTTAAGAAATATTCTTTTTTAATAGATTTTCTGATATTTTCATATGAAGGATAGTATAAAGTTCGAGAATAAAAAATTTGTGTTTAAAAAAATTGTTAAAAATTATAATTATTATTAATATTTGACAACAGGAAAATTCGCTAATAGTGTTAAATTGAAAGTTTTCGAGATTGAAATGCCGTTTGGACGAATAAAAATAAGAATATTTAGGTTTAAAATTGCATAGTTAAATACAGTAGTTTTTCAATTTCCGATAACTTATATGAGCCTGTGTATTTGTTTCTGGAAAGAGTTTTTTTTTTTTATCTTATCATTTAAACTATAAGTATAGTGAGCTTTAGTAAGATATTCATATTATTTCCTACTTCTTTTTAGTAAGACATTTTGTAACGATACTGTTTCTATGAGAGCAAATATTATGAGTAATATTTCTATGATAGAAAATTTAAAATATTTAAAATTTCTTTTATAAATATTTCAAGACAAGAATGTTCTCTTTTTTCTTCATATCTTTAACTATTTTTCTAATTTACGGATAATGAGAAACTTGAAACAAACAATATTAAGATTATTTACTCGTTTGTCTGATTTTAATAATTTACTGCAAATTCTAAAGGTATTTAACATTGGAAATTCTTAGAGAATTATTTTAATATTTTAGGCTCAATGAAGATGCCATCAGAAATTTGGCACGTTCAGAACGCTTTTAAACAGGATAAAGAAAAGGATCGATGTAGTTATAACTCGGAGTGCATGGCCAGGGCTAAAGAGAATAGAAGGGCTAGTTCACTCCGCTCGTAGAGCTGAAGCTACTATTTACCTCCTCATGACGTCACTGTGTCCACAGGTATCGGAGATCGCAAGCAAAGATACGAGCTCGTATTATGATAACTTTGCATCTTTCTCTTTGTAAAAATAAGTTAGACTTTTTCACGTTATTAGCTTTCAAACTTTACGTAATTAACCCACTATTTCCGTTCATAAACATAGTTAAAAAAAACTTTCTTGACCATTATATTATAAAAAATACCATTTTAAACTTATAAAAATATTTTACTAGTTGGCGAAAATGACACTATAAATACTTTATTTTAAAAAGTTCAGTTTTAACTATAATTATTAAGAAAAATGAAAGCATATATCGACACTTTTTTATCTACATTTTCTTTTATAACAATTAGTTGAGTTAAATTTAGAATTCCTGATTTTAAAATATGCCGTTAATAGCAATTTGTTCATACTTAATCATTAGGAAACATCAATCTTAAACGCTAATTACTGAAGCAAAATAATAATTTAGGTTCATAATGACATTAGAAATTTTACAATTGTTTATAGATATTTAAATTTAAGATGATATAATTTATAGATATTTAAATTTAAGAGAATATAATTTTTTAAAAAATCATAAATATTTAGAATAACTACACTAAAAAATATGTTATGAAATAAGGAGAATTTCAACTATACACTATATATTTTATTTATACTTTTTACTTACGTTTTAATTTTCTTTGACTTTATGCATTTTTTAATTTTTTTCATCTGCCTTTCTTCTTGAAGTAACGAGGCGGTTTCTATTTAGATAACGAATTTTTATAAAAGTTCTTAACGATAGAAAAAACGTATTGCTGCTTTATATTAACTGTGTCATTTCGGAATCCATTCTTTACATAGTTGTTCATTTACTTTAGGGAACACGCAGAAAATTATATTTTTTCCTTTTGTTTTTCTATCAGAATTTTTGCAAGTTGCAATCGCGCATACTGGCATTTCGTTAATAGTTTTAAATTTTTGTAAATTCACTGCAAAAACTGAGGAAAGTCATTACAGAAAATAACAAATGTCTTAGAATATGCCACAAAAAGAAATGCTTCAATATTAGTTAGAGCTAGTAATGCCGAACGCTCTGTTCTTGAAGTAAAAGTGCGAGCTTTGCGCCAAAGTGACGTCACTAGAGAAAATCGGAGGATTGGCTCGGCGAGAGTTTTTTCAAAGGAGTGAACCAGCCCTTCTATTCTCTTTAGCCCTGGTGCATGGGACTCCTTTCAAACTACAGCTGGTGCCACATTTCTAAAACCTCCAGAGGTAAAATTAAAGTCCAACCTTCTTCAATAAGCCGTAGAAGAGTTCGAGTTACCAGGGGCAGCAAGAGGATACCCTCTGGGCTTCCACCAGTTCGTGAGCAGCACTCAAGAAATAAAGAAAAAGAAATCTTGCTGAAAATGAGAGAAAAAAATCAAAGTAGTGCTACATCGCATTAGAAAATTTTAATTATCTTTCACTATATATATATTTTTTAATTATGTTAGTTTTTTAATTATATTATTTTTTTAATTATGTTATATTTTATTTATATTATGTTTTTAATTACTCAAAACTTTTAACTGATATGTATGTATGTATGTTACGTATAAACCTGAAGCAATATTTATAAATAATAAAGTACATTTTTGAAAATGTGCATTATCTATTAATTGCATTTATTACTCGAATATTGAAAGAATATCAAGGTATCTATGACCTCCGTAATAAATGAAGTATTTACAGACTTTTATGTATATTAAGAAATTGAATCAATTTTTCACGAAGTTTAAGATCTCATCCCATTGAAAAAAAAAAGTAGTTTAATAAATAGTTTTTTACAATAAATCTTTTAGTAATAAAACAAACGCGACATAAGTCATAGAAGAAAAATCCCTTGATTTGTACATTTTTCCTTCTTGAAATTATTTCACATATTTCTTCTTTAACTAGCGAATTTCCGATAACTTTAAAATTTTAAAAATATCGATTTTTTTCATTTGCAAGAAATGTTTACTTTAAAGCGTGATAACATTTTTGAATACTCTAATTTTTTTTTAGTAAATAATATGTCTTTATTAATTTCTAAAAAAAATGCTTATAAAAAAAGTTTAGATTATTCTTTTATCAAGATTGATTTAACAGAGAATATCACTAAAATAAAACAGGCTATGTTTTCTTACTATAAAAGTTAAATAGAGTTAATTCTTCAAAATAGCGTTCCAATAAAACATGGTATTAAAATGTTACGTTATTTTTTGTGATTGGTTCATTAATAAATTATTTTTATTTCTTTGCAAATACAATTCTTGTTTAAAAAATTTAAAAAATTAAATCTGTTATATAAAAAAACTAGATCGTTTTATAAAATATAAATTATTGCGTTTAATAAAATATAGATACAATGTATTTGTAAAGTGATCCTAGCAATAAAAAGTTTATTTTCTTTTTTAATTCTCTACTAAAAAGAATTAATGAGTTATTTTTATTCATCATGGCTAATCGAAGAGAAGAAAAAGAACATCGAATTACACTGTTTAGGTTAATGTAATTTCGTTCTCCCACCACATTTACGCGTAATCCATCGCCAATTCCACCTGCAATCGCCAAGTTTATAATCTATGGTATGGTTTGGCAATTCGCCACCGGAGCATCTCACAGCGCAAAATGTACTGTTTCAAAATCTAGCGCTACAAGTGTACTGCCCTCTCTAAGCGTTTAAAATAATGAGCAAATGTGTTTTCCCCTCATTGTTCTCTCTTATTGTTCATCAAATTATTTTGAAAAATGAGAGCAACTTATTATCCTTTCCAGTTTTTTTTAAAGTAAATGCCTTTTTCAAGAAATTTTACTTGGAAATGTATGTTTTTGTTTGCAATGATGATCTATTTTTTAAAGAGTTATAGAGCCCACAAAACCTAAAGCTTAATTTTTTTCGTTTTAAAAAATATGTAATTTTTTTGCATGATTTATTGGCTCGAGTGTATAAATTATTTATACTATTTAATGTTTTTTTTCCATGATCAAATACACTTAGTGTTCAGGATATATTTTTAATTGAGCTAATAAATATTTTTTAAGGGATGATAAAATGCATTCATTCCACTGTATTTAATTCTCCTTTTATCATTGATGTTTACTATATCTACTGGATTAACAGACATCTTTTAAAGAAATGAAACGCTTCATTAAAATAAAGTTTTTTTTTTTTAAAAATTCAGCAATACGCAGACATGAAAAAATTATCGTATGTTGTAAATTTAATCTTATGTGAGTGAATAAGATTCGGTGTAAGAAGATAATTTTGTCGTTGTTGAGGATAACTAATTGAAGTAGAAGAAATTTTGTTGATTATGGCAGAAATCAAAATTATCGAGGGAATTACTAAGACTTGACTGTTTCACTGAGTTTGTATATGAACATACAATTGCAGACCGTATTTGTTGAAAATAAATAAATCGTAAGGCAATGCAAATAGAATATTAATCAGAATAAAGCTTTTATTTCGCAAATTAATAATAAAATGCTGATCTCTCAAGAAACCAAAAAACATTTTAAGTGAAATAATAAATTTTGAATAATGTTAATGAATACAGTTTGATTTATCTAATATAGCATCCCTCACAGCACTATTAAACGCAGCGTTCTACTAACAAACACTCGTTAAATATATTGTCCTTCAGAGCTAATTACAATGAGTCCGAATAAAATTATCATTCCAAAAACAGACAACAAAACTTGAATGGGTAAAGAATGAATAATAAACTCTAGGATCAGTAGGATATGCTCATATGAAGATTAAAATATTCTCTCATTTCCTTTCCAACAAAGAACAAATCTAAGACCGTAAAGAATCACTTCTTTCTTAGAGCATTGTATTATCAATCAGTCAATGAAATGTCGATAGGGATAGCACTGAAAAGAAATGTTAAATAAAGGTCATAATATAACAGGAGTGGCCAAGCTCCTTGATAGTCGAGCCATTTTTCAAAATTTGAAATTTTTCGCGAGCCGCAGTTAAATTCGTATTTAAAAGGTATGCAAAAAATGTATTAAATTTTTTTTACATATAATTTATTGAAATCTTATAAATAAAAATACGAAATATGTGTATTGAATTTAAATATTAAAAATTAAACGCACTTATTTTACTTCTCTTGATAATTCTTTGAACTTTGGTGAATTGGTGACAGCACTTCTCAGTAATTCTTTGAGATGCTGGTTAATTAATACTGATCAGTGTTTGGATTTCACGAATTTTAAAGTGGATTAAAGTACGCTGTTTCGAATATTGAAATAATTCGACAAGCAGCCTTTTTTTTATTCAGGATACTTTGATTATGGTACAAATTTCCAAAATTGAGTAATCGACGTCGACATATATTTTAATTATAGACCATGATCTTCTTGTATCTCTATTAATTCTAATTCTCCAGATGCGTTTCGGGTCATAATTATATTGGAAATGGAAATCTTACCTTGAACTATGTTAATTTCAAATGGATTCAGAAAAAAAAATCAAGGGACTATTTAAAATATTGCTAGTCTTGAAATCTCTTTTGGAATTCCGCCAATATTCTTTCTAGCTTTTTTATATACGCGTTGAGTTTTTCTTGTTGAATATAGGAAAATATTTAATTCGAGGAAAATGACAAAATGTTTTATGTTTAATGTCCTTCTGAAAAGTTGTAATTTAGTTTGAAAATTAAATATACACTGTGAGTGGTCAGATATTATTTTATCTTTCCCCTGCAATTGTAAATTCAGAGATAGCAAATGTTCCATGACATCAGTTAAAAACATTAAGTCTTGTAACCACTTGCCATCGTCTAATTCTGAATAGGTTATTTCCTTTTCTTTTCAGTATGTGTAGCGTTTTTAAAAAGTGCTTAAAAGTGCTTATTTTCGATTTTAATTTTTTAAAAGCCCTTAAAGGTGCTTTTTTCTTTGGGTGTTTTTTAAAAGTGCTTAATTTTCCCTTTTCCAAAATGAAATTTTTCTTTTACCATGTCGATTTTTGCTACAAATTATGCAAAAAGACACAGTTCACATTGTTCTATTCAACTTTTTTACAATTAATTCAACCCCAATCTATTTCAGCGTATTGTCAGTCCGTAGCGTATAAAAACGCCATTCGTTTTACATGATTCAAAATTTCATGATTTTTAACAATTTTTAAAAACAATGCAATTTTTTTGAGACATGACGGTTAAAACCGTCAATTGTCAAAAAATTTCCAAACCTGCCTAACTATGATATTTTTTAAAAGTGCTTAAAAATATTTTTCGAGTGCTTGAAAAGTCCTTAAAAGGTGCTTATTTTTTGTTGAATAATTTGGCTAGCCACCCTGCTTTTAGAAATGCTGTTATCGGATCAAACAAATCTACAAAACTATTTAATACGTTGTAGCTAGATAACCATCTAGCAATGCAAAAGAAATTAGTGTCATTTGGAAGTTCTTCGGCCTTTAATTCTTTAAGGAAATTTTTGTATTGTCGATGACTTTTTGTATTAGTGTGAATGTAATTTACAATGTGTAACACTGTTTTCATAACATCAGGATATTTAAAAGAGTTTGTAACGAGATGTTCTAGGTGAATTATGCAGTGAACAGGTATGAATTATGGAATTTGAGAATCATCTCTAAAAAGTCCAAAAAGACCTATTTTTTACCCAGCATTGCTGGAGCTCCATCAATTGCAATGCTTACAAGCTTATTAAGAGGCACATCAAAAGTTTTCATTATGGAATCCAATGCACTTTTAATATCGACAACGTGGGTTTACTTTTGAAGTGCTACTAAATATAATAATTCCTCTTTAACAACGAAGTCAGGGGAAACAAAACGTATGAAAACTGCCAATTGCGGAAAATCTGTGATATCTGTCGATTCGTCAAGGGCTAAGCTGAGTGCAATACAGTTCTTCAAATCATTTTTTAAATTATATTCAAGAGATGTATTATTTGCAGTTGTGCGTTGTTCGGTTGTGTGTCTTTCATATTTGTTGTCAGTAATTTAAAAAACATTTTGAAACACATACGGAATGATACTAATTTTTAAAAAATATAATAGCACGAAAATGAAAAGAGAACTCGGGTACATTCATCGAGAGCCACAAATAATCCTTCAAAGAGCAGCAAGTTGGCCACCCCTGTAATACAACAACTTAATGTTTCATCGGAAAGAATGATGAGTTATCAATTTCGGTACTTTGAAGTTCATGTAGTGTATAATTTATTTGAAATTCGTTATCAGATATAAGACAAAGTGTGTTAAAGAACAAGTGTCTCTTGTAAATTTGAAACAAAAATATGAAGAAAAAAAACTCTTAATGAGTATTAGATGTTTACCTCAGAAAATTTTACAGAGAGTAGCCCCTTTAATGTAAAACACAGCATGCAAAACGCTTTCTCTGCGTAGCAACACTCTCCGACCAAATGGGTTCAGCGTCTCGTCAGCTGTACTAGTTTTAGGGGGTGAATTTATCTCTTTCTGTTTATTATTCAATTTATAATAATCGTTTTAATCACTTGATTGTTAATTTCGTTTCAACTGCTTGGATATTTTTTCTACATAGATGCCATGTGTTAGTAAAAACAAAAGCACGTTTTCTAGGGAAATTAACAGTTTATTTTAAATGGTTTAATTTCTCTCCTTTTTTCTTGTTCTCAAAATAATTTCTTTGTAAAATAAAATACATATTTATACGGGTGACATTCACCATTAATCCTTTTCAACTAATGGAATACGGAAAGTACCAAGTATCACACTTTTTAAAATCTAATAATTTTACGAAATATAGGGTTATTTCACATTAATTTGGCTTATAATGGATGCTTTAAACAGCTATGCTTAATTTAAAAAAAAAAAAAAAAAAAAAAAAAAAAAAAAAAAAAAAAACATGAAAAGAGAATAGAAGAGAAATGCCAAAATTGTACCACTTTCACATTAAAATTTTTATAAGTCATAGATCGCTTAGAGCTACATTTAAAAAATTTTATAAATAAAATACAGTCATTCAGCTACTTAAATTATTTTTTAGTCATACTGAAAATTCATTGTTTTCGCAAGGTGTGCAATTAAAACGATTAACGAAGCCAGTTCCCGAAGTTGTATTACTTGATTCCTAAATCGTACCACCCTAAAAAATAATAAATATTTATGATTAAGTGAATATGTAGACCCTGTTTAACCCAAAACAATGTGTTTAATAGCACAATTGCGTGCTATTAAGCTCACGTGAAACTTTTATTTGTGCTGCTGTTTGAGACTGCATCTTTTTAAGATATGTTCTTAATTGTTTTATCATAAGCCTCACTCAAGGGATGAAACATTTGGGTGAAAGTGAATTCAGAAACAGTTTTTTCTGATGGTTTGGATGAAGTACAGTTTTAATGGCTTGAAATCCTACCTGTTCAGTAATTAAAGTTGATGCGTTGCTTTTAAATCTTACCGGTACGATTTCACCTCGGTGTTTAAGAATGTACACAGGGTATGATTTAGGCTACTACCGAATTTTTTAAAGGAAGTGCTATTCCAAGCCTATTTTCTAGCAAAGAAAGAAGTAGAAAATAACAGAACAAGTTTCTTAACAATTATACGATGTATTAAATGATCTGTACAATACTTTTGTTCCACTATATTCTACTACAGGATGCGGTATAGCCATTTCTGACTCTGCCAAAAACACTAAATAACCTAATACAGGATGATCAAATATTATATTGAAAACATGTAAAACTGATTTACTTACATAGAAACGTAACGCACGTACACTGCGATTTGATTCTTCTGCATAGATCTTCATGAGGAAAAAAAGCTTTATGCGTTCTCTATGCAATGTTTCTTCATAAATCAGAAGTGATTAGATTTAGGCAACTCTCTGTACATTGAAAAGTCTGACAGCAGAAAGATATATACTTCTTCGATACCCTTATATTAGGTAAGAAACTTTTGGTTTTGTCTTTTAGGAGAATTTCATGGTTCAGCTTATAACAAACTTGCATGTCTCATGTAACTGTTCTTAAATTTTTCTGTTTGCTTCTCTTTAAGCAACAAAATTATTAACAATAAAGCATATTATAAATGTAACACACATCAAATATGCGTCAAAATTTTTCAGTGTTTGAGAACGGCTGTCTATGAGTTAACTCAGTTCCTCTGTTGAAGTTTCTGACACATATTCCATCCACCATTTTGCATTCTTGTTTTCGGGAAACTTTATCAGAATTCCAAGACTGCAACTCAGCTGATGCGAAAATTAAAAACATGATCGCAAAAAATACATAATTAAGAACAATTGTATAAAGAACTTTACTCCAATTTGCCATGGTTGCGTGAAAGAAATTTAAAAGTTTTTAAATTAAATATATTACATATATTCCATCTGCAATTTATGCTGTGCATGTAAAGAAGTCAAAAACATTTAGATGAAAAGTTACAAGTTAATATTTTTGTAATAAAAAACGATATTAAATTTTATAGATCAAAATATTCAAAAGGATTTAAAATATTCAAAAAACTAATTTATATTAAAAAGTATCCTAAAGAAATACCCTTGAGAAACAAACTTGTCTGTTGATCATTTCATTCTCTTCTCTGCTCTGATCGATTTCAAAGTCTTATCGTTTATTTTCTTTTAACTTGATCAAAATATGTGCCATGCAGATTTTGTACTTATTTAAAAAGGAAAACTTTGTAGTACTAACTAGGTGTATGGAGTCGTTACTCTCTGTAGACGTTATTTGTATGCGTTTTAATATTTAATATATTAGAGTCGTATATTCCATTCTAAAAAATGGTATCATAAAGGGCGAAAATTTTTTGAAATCTTAAATAATAAATAAATTAACGCAAATTCAAGGTTAAAGAAGATATTTAATAAGAACTGCTTTATTTATATAATATTGTAACAAAACTTGCTACACCTTTCAGTGATGTCGGTGACTGTGTTGTAAAGCATGGGACTATGAAGCCAATGGTTAGGAGATCCAATCCTGCCCATTGCAAGTTGACTAAAAGCGGCTTTTGGATGAAAAATACATTATAAATCATTTTTATTTTTTCGTTAATGGTCATGTTGTTAACTATTCAATTTCTAGAATTTTTGGATTTTGAAATACTGTGTTCGAGAATATTCGACTATTGTATACAGGCTCAAATAGCATTTAGTTCAGTTGAATGAATTCTTAAATTGAAATTAACACTATTTGTGTTCTTTCACCTTTAGTAATCCCACACTTACCTAATATATGTGACAGTTTGATTCAGACACCGAGTACGATGGGTATAAAGAACAACGGAAAAGCTACGCAGAATCAAGCGGCTTCAAGGACTACCGCTGAGTTTGGAAGTTTGCCAAATCCAAGAAGAGATCCTAGAAAAATTTCTGAGGATTAACAGTCCAACACTTCTCCAGTACAATCTTGATATGATATATCAGTTCCTCAAGAATGCGTGCATCTTTTCCCGAAATCACCAACAAGACGCTAGCAGGTGGCTTAATGACTTTAAACAAACTGGGATGAACAAACATGCTTGCCGAACGTAATATTTCACCCAGCCGAAACAGGCAGACAATTGTTCAATAACAATGAAGACAAGTTTACAAATTGGACCATATTTCAGAAATCCCTGAAAAATACCCTTTATCGTCAGCAAGCAGAGAGATTCTTGCTCACCCGTTTACAGCATACATCACCCGTGTTCAAAGACGCCCGAATCTTACATCCAAGATGTGCTATCTCTGTTCAAAAAAGCTAATCCCTCTATGACTGAAACGAAAAGGTGGCACATCTCATGAAAAGTATTTCGAGAGATATGTATCAGATCTCGTTAGTACGCGATTATTCAACTGTTGAAGCATTGCCGACAAATTGAAAATCTTCGACGGTCACGTATCAACCGATCAAGATTCCAGAGAGTTTCCTCAACTTCGGCCGAAATGGACACTAATGACATTCGTTCACTGTTACGCAACGTTGCAAGGAAAGAGATTCAAAAAAATTTTGCGAAAAGTAAAATTTACCATGATAATGAACCAGAGCGGACGACATTTTTTAGATGTTCCAAGAGGAAGTCATGTAGACACTCGCATCACTTACGAGGCATAGAAAACAAAATACTGCTCATCTCCAATCAGTCCCAGTTAGTTTTTATTCAAACCATAGAGCCGGAAACAGAACCAGTCCACAACGTAAGACAGCTTTGTGGAGAACTGTCACTAGCGTACTAATTTGTTACAATTATGGCCGTCCCGAACTCATGCTGAGATACTGTAGGGAACAACGACAGGTATTTACTAAAGCAAAAAATTCATGGTAGGCGAGCTCTCGAAGTTTCTCTCTATATATAGTTATTAGACTCTCTATACAGTTTAAACGACAGCCACACACAGTCCAGCCCCGATTTTAGAAGCAGTTCGCCATATCCCCGCAGCCAGTTAAATCACCGACAGTCTCTATTAACAAAACGCCTATCTAGTCATTCTGTACGATGACCTCATGAGGAAAACTAACTTGGGCGACGAGGTGAGGCCGCAATTCTGAAAATTCTCTGTAGTATACAAAAATCAAGTTTAAAAAGAACATTTCTTATATTATAGCAATCTGACAACACGGGAGGGCTCTTGTCCATTTAGGTTTCGATTATTTTATCATGTATGAGGAATTACGCAGGCAGTTATTTGTACCCATGTTTTCCGAGATGGGACCAATATTGAAAACTACATGTGAAAAGACTGCGACCACCTCAAGAAGGTGGGTTTTGAAAATAAACTTATATGGAGCTGTGTAACCATTTGAATTGTAGGTGTTTCCAAAACGTAGCCACCAAATGATACGTGGAATGGACTTTTTTCATGCCTCAGATGCCTTCGTAAATTGCGGCAATGAAGAACTCCAACTTGCATAGATTGTTCCAGGTAATATTTCCTCAATTAATTATATTCCTTTCATGATCACTCCTTATTTTCAGCAACAGGCTATGCGGTTTAACCACAGTCAGTCAAATATATGCTTTGAATCGAGTTATTTGAGAAGCAGATCAAGCTATGATTATCGGAAACGACATTCTCAGTTGCAAAAGGCAGTAATGTATACCAGCTTCAATTATATTTTTCAAATATAGCTTTTGTAAAGCATGGGGTAAAGAATCGCTCTCATGTAACTCAGATACTGCCAAAAGAAGAAAAATAGGCAGCTTGACAACAATAATGAATGACGCAGTTAGTTATATCACTGATAACAGCCAAAGAAGTTCTAGAGAGCACAAATCCAGAAAAAGGATTAACTCGAGAAAGACTAAGAGGAATTTTAGACCCTGGGCTGACTAGGTGAATACTGTGAGTTACTCAATGTTCTAGATGAATTGTGTGAAATTTTTAACTTAAATAGAAAAACAAAGAAATCGAGAGTCAATAATGTAAAGCACAAAATAGACACAAATGCCCTAATCAAACAGAGACCTTATTTAACATTAGTCACTGAGAGATATGTGATTGATGAAGTACAAAGAATGCGTAATACAACAATCCGTGGTCATCACCTGTGGTACTTGTGAAGAAGAAAATTGGTGAATGGCGTTTTTGTGCCGGCAACAGAAAGCTGAATAAAGTCACCAGAAAAGATTGACACGTATTGACTCTTTGGACTGCATTGCCGGTGCAAGATTCTTCTTCATGATGGATTTAAAATCCATCTACTGGCAAATAGAGGTTGATGAGAAGGACATGAGCTGTTGATGGTTTTTGGATTGTGTAACGCCCCAGTAACTTTCGAAAAAATGATGAATGGAGGTTCTGTGAGGTTTTAAAAAGAATATCTCTTTACTATCTAGATGACGCCATAGTATATGCCCCGAATTTCTAAGAACTTCGAATAGGGTTCGAGAAGGTTTTAATGTGTGCTTCAAAAAACAAGGCTTAACTCTACTAAATGCGCATTCGGCCGGGACGATATTGGAACATTTATTTGATCAACATTCGATCTACCCTGATCCAGAAAAGACAGCCGCCATAACCAAGTTTCCAGTATCAGAAAATATTGCAAACGTCCGAAGTTTTCCATGTCTATTCTTTTATCATGGAAGATTGGAACAATGGGCTTTGGAATAAATTGCAGGAATATGACATCAGCATTGTCTAGAAAAGCTTATGTAAACATTCTGACCCGGATTCCCTTTCTAGAATGCCTCTTAAAGAAGCAGTTGCCAAAATTGAAATTTTATCCCTTGCAACCATTACATACTATGGAAAAGAGCAGTTTAAGGAAAAGTAGTTAAAGAACATTAAAATTCTCGCGAATGGTAAGAAATACCAAAATTACCAGATGAGAAATAGCATACCGTACAAGAGGAACTATGATCATGAGGGTGATCAATGGCTTTTAGTGGTGCCAAAATAGCTCCATCTTTATATTCTAAGGAGTCTTCATGATGCCCCAACCACCGGTCATTTTCGAATTTGCCATAACACATGCTAGAATTAGGAGGAAATATTGTTGACCAGGTTTGTAAGAGACAGTCGATATATGTCTCCACCTCGATTGCCACCAGGACAACTACAACCGATGAAGCCTCCTGATGGACTATTTGCTAAAGTCATAACAGACCTACTTTGACGTTTTGTAGTTACCTGCAAAAAACAACAGCGAGATTGCACCGACTATCTTACGAGATTCACCATCACAAAAGCAATGCAAACTTCTGAATCTATTGAAATTGCAATATTTATGGTTGAAAAAATAATACTGAAGAAAAGGTTATGGCCTCGGAAGAAATGATAAGCAATTAAAGGCGTTCTTTCCTAACTAATATTGTAAAAAGGTCAATGAACTGTGCCAGAAATCTCATCTTTAGACGACTGCCTGTCATCTTTAAGTTAATGGATTGACAGAGAGATTTAATAAAACATTAGCAGACATGTTGCAAGTATATAGATGTTAACCAGAAGAATTGGGATAACATTTTGCCTTTTGTGACATCCGCTTACAATTCGGCGAAGCAGGATACCACTGGATTCAGCACCCCTCTTTCTTGTTCATGGCAGGGAAATACGGACTCCTTTCAACACAATTTTTCATCACGATAAAAGGGGCCAATACACCTCATCACGAGGGCTGAGGAAGCCAGACAACTTGAAAAGCTCCATATACTTAAATGCTCAAGTAACAGACAAACGACATCAACCAGTCACTTACAATATCAGAAATATGAAAAAGCTGGTCTCTCTGAGAAGCTTTTAAGACACTACTTCGGTCGGAAATTCGAAATATAACACGACGACTATCAGGCATAACTTTTAAAGGGGAAAGCATTGAAATTCAAAAAAGGCGATGAAATCCTGAGACTAGAACCTCATTGTGATCCAGGGGAGCAGTTGGATGACAGAAGAAGAGAGAATAGTTCCAGGAGACCAATTACAAGCTACCCTTGACGCTACATGACAGGCAGGAGCGCCTTCAATGGTGTGATCAACAATGAACCTGGACGCAGGAATAGCATAACGTTGTCTTTTCAGACGAATCCAGGTTCTGTATACAACATCATGATGGCTGCATCCGTGTTTGGTGACATCGTGACGTGGAGAATGCCCATCGACAGTTTGCATTCGACATCGATATACTGGCCCATCACCTAGAGTAATGGTATGAAGTACCATTGGATACACGCCTCGATCACCTCTTGTTCACATTGCCGGCACTTTGAACAGCAGCAGTTACATTTCTGATGTGTTAGGGCCAGTTGTTCTACCTTATCTCCATAACGCTACGCTTTAGCAGGAAATGCACGGCCGCATGTTGCCCGAACTGTCCTGACCTTCCTTGACACAGAACATTTTAACCTCTTGCCCTGGCCAGCACGTTCTTCTGATCTCTCACCAATTGAAAACGTCTGGTCAATGGTTGCCGAACGACTACTCGTCAGCCACTACAGTCAATAAATTATGGCATAATGTTGAAGCTGTATGGAATGCTGTAACCGTCCAAGCTATCCAATCTCTGCTCGACTCGATGCCCATGAGAATAACTGTTGTTATTGCTGCCAGGGGAGGCTGCTCTGAGTATTGATTTCTCAGGATCTATACATTCAAATATTCTGAAAATTTAATCTCCTGTTCTTCCAACTATAATGTCGGTGTCCAATAAATATCATTCTTTTATTTGAATTTCTTCCTGGTGTAGCAATTTTAATGGCCAGTAGTGTATACACCTAGTCTGAGTGGCTTCATAAAGTGTTCACCACACACTTATTAAGATTAAAATTTTACATAATTTAATTTAAAGACTTCTAATAATCTTTAAGATTATTAAAAATAGTCAGATTAAAAATAAAGAAAATTATTAGGAATTAAATTTAAATTTAAAATGTAAATTCTGTAAACTGTATAGGTTTAAAATAGAAAGACAAATAATTGCAAAATTTATTTTCTATAGAAGGCTTGTGAAATTAGCTTATAGCTTTTCAGTATTTTTTCTTGAGAAATTTCTTACATACAGTAATAGATTCAAAGATATATTTAATTTACATTGAAACATCGAGTTTTTTTTTTGTAATGTTATTTTTTAAGTTACATTTTTTTGTTCGTTTTTTCTTACAATAAATGCACCAAAAAATTTGTGAATTTTTTTAATATTGTAGAAAATATTTTCTACAATATTATATTTAATGCTATTATATTTAATTTTAATATAATCGGTTTTATAATTATCCAATATAAAAATTTTAATCTTTTTTCTCGTGCTAATTTCGTCTGTATTTTTGTTCTGGGAAATCAAATAAAAGAAAATTAATATATCTGCCTATGTCGTTTTACAAATATTTAAGTTCCGTATAATTTTGAAGAATAATAGAAGGTAAATTTCACTTTCTTTTGCTAATTCATAAAGTCTATGAAATGTCTTAAAAAAGTCAGCAGATATTTTTTTAAAAAAGTAGTAAAGTCTTCAAAATAGCTATGAAAACTCTGTAGATATTAAACTGAAACCTTTAAAATGTCTGCGAAATATATGAAATCATTTCAAAAAGAATATAAAATCTTTAAAATATCTTAAAAATTACTAAACATCAGAAAATTTCCTTTTCTGAAAAAATTCTTGAGATATTTTTTGTGGGGATCACATGCACTTGATACTTGGAAATTATCTTTCAATGATGCTTGAAAATTACCTATGAAACAAATAATTCTGAAAACATTTCTACACGCAATTATAAATTTCAGTGCTTGGACATACAAAATTTTAAGTCTTATTCAAACATACACTCGTTAAAGGCACAGAAACCAAAGAAGAAGGTTAAAAAATGTGAAAAACATGTATGGCCAATCTTCGTTGATAAAACGCATCTCTCTTATACTGTAAATATTTGTATAATAACTAAAAACTGGGCTTTCGACAAATTTTACATAACATTACTGTTTTAAACTTGGTAAACATAAGTATGATTAAAGTTTATGGAATTCCAGACAAGCGACTAGGGGCAGGACGATTCCATAATGTTAAAAACTTAGAGTTTCGTCGGATTTAAGGTTTTTCGTATTGGCTAAATTTCAAAGGTTTGCCGTCACCGTTCACATTTGTTTATGTTTATTTTTAGCGACGTTTGCTGTTATTTTCGAACTCGTATAAAATATCTTATTTTTTGAATTTTTTCGTTATGTTTTTGTTATCTGTTTTGCTTTTGTTATTTTAATATTCTTTTACTTTAAAGTTAGTTATATCAATATATATATATATATATATATATATATATATATATATATATATATATATATATATATATATATATATATATATATATATATTAACGGTAAGGTATGAAACGCCGGCATTGTATGGAATGCCGGATGTTTTTAGGAAAAGTATGAAATGTGAGAATTATTACATACTTTCCCTAAGCATTGTATATAATGCCTAGGCATTCTATAGAATGACAAATGCTATTTAGGCAAAGTATGAAATAAACGTCCTGATGAGGTTATTATGTAAATGATGTGCATGTTACTTTGAATGACCGAAATCGGTGATTGTTGACTTTCACCGGTGAATGTTGAAAATCACATTGTCGCTTTGGTGAATGTCCGAGATATTTATTACATCCGAAATTATATTAATTTATTCGTGGATATAATTACATTTATTCGAAATTTTAATACTTACTGACGATAGATTAGAAGAAACATCAGTGTTTGGAGTATCGGGCAAATGTATACCGGGCAGTGACACTGAACCTTAAAAAAACATCAGTGTAGTATTCCGGGCAAATATATGCCGGGCAGTGGCACTTGAACTTAAAAAACATCAGTGTAGGGTATACCGGGAAAATGTATACCGGGCAGTGGTACTTGACCTTAAAAAAACATCAATGTAGGGTATACCGGGCAAATATATACCGGGCAGTGGCATTAAACCTTAAAAAAACATCAGTGTAGAATATACCGGGCAAATGTATACTGGGCAGTGGCACTTATACTAGGTCTAGTTGACTAGACCTTTGGTAAATGTCCAAAATATATACTAGGTCTATTTAAGTGCCACTGCCCGGTATACCCTACACTGATGTTTTTTTAAGGTTCAGTGCCTCTGCCCGGCATACATTTGCCCGGTATACCCTACACTGATGCTTTTTAAGGTCAAGTGCCTATGCCCGGTATACATTTGCCCGGTATACCCTACACTGATGTTTTTTAAGGTCACGTGCCACTGCCCGGTATACCCTACACTGATGTTTTTTAAGGTCAAGTGCGACTGCCCGGTATACATTTGCCCGGTATACCCTACACTGATGCTTCTTTAAGGTCAAGTGCCACTGCCCGGTATACCCTACAGTGATTTTTTTAAGGTTCAGTGCCACTACCCGGATACATTTACCCGGTATACCCTACACTGATGTTTTTTTAAGGTCAAGTGCCACTGCCCGGTTTATGCACGGAATTCTTTTCACGAACTCTCCCCCCCCCCTCACGCTCCTCCAACATGTACAGAATTGCTGGAGCCCCGACCGATAATTGTCAACAGTACCTCTCTGCAGTAAGCCGTCTCTGCAGTAAGCTCTCTGCCTCTCTGCTCAACAGTAAGGTCAACGTTCTTTAAAGATAAAAAAAAAAAAAAAAAAAGAAATCAATTCTAAGTGTCTTCTCTGTAAAGCCTAATAATCAATTCTTTCTTTTTTGATGACCCTAGTTAAGTTTTTGTTTTAGGAAACCCCGCCAAAATTTGGCTTCCAATGTTAGCGCTAAAATAAGGCGATATTTTGGTAAGCTAAAGCTCTCACCAGCAACGTTTTCCCGATATCGAGCTCATTTTCCCCTTTCTTTCTCTTTCTAAATTTTTTAAGTCCGTTTGTATTATGGAATCGTCCTGTCCCTAGTCGCTTGTGAATTCCAGTTTTCTAGAGATTTTCAAACAGCAGCAGCAATTTTTTCAAACATTGTACTTGCTGTTTTACTATCTATGAATCGCTATGTCTTAAAATGAAATAATAAGGAAGAACATTATAAAAGACAGAGAAAGATTGTACAATATTCATTATTAGGGTGTTGTAAGGAGTGCAGGTATTTCTAAAAATACTACTGGTTTTACTGATATTTAAAATTTGTAATGGAAACGATTGGCCCTAAACATTTATGTCACGATATCTAAATAATACCGGAAAATAATGAAACTGTAGGAATTTACATTTTAAGAGAAGGAAACTTTACTAAAGCCAATCACAATTCTTTTTTTTTTTTTTTTTTTTTTTTTTTCTTCAACTAATTCGATAATATAAGTAGAGGTTTTGTCCTAAAATCGAAATTGTAAAAGATAAATTGTGATTTTTTTAATGCTATAATTTTATGAGAACCAAACTAGATCGCCACAAAATCCGTACTCTGATTAGACAATGACCTAATATTTTACATGCTTCAAGGGATATTACCGATTAAAAGAAAAAAAAAATTGTTAGCTTTTTCTCTGCAAAGAAAACAAAGATTATTAAATGTTCTTAAATCATTTTTCTCAACCTTGACGACTCAAAATATTTCTCAATAGATATTTTATTTAAAATTAGTTTCATTAGATAACACCACTAAACATCTATATAGCTATTATATTTTTTTAAATTATAATTACTCAAAAATAGAGAATATCAAAAGGGACAACGTAATGAAATAAAAAGATGCAAATAAAATAAAATAGCTTCATTATAATAGCTCTATGGAAATTATTTTATAAAATTCTTGTATTTTTATTTCTGAATGTTTAGCTTTCGTAAACAGCGTTTAAATCTCTTGAAAGTCTACTTTTACATTTGCTCGCTAGATATCGCCACTATCACCTTAAAATTGGTTTCTCACCTATCGTTCATTCCTCACTAGAGTTCCTCTATATACATATTTTAGGATCAAAATTCTGAAATCTATATGTATCATCGTGTTATTTTTGTAAAGTATGTTTGCTAGGTTAATTCCTTTTCATGTTATATCGTTTTCATGTTATACTTGTTCCTCTTTCAAAACTCAAACAATTATGGCTCCCTTTATCTGTCCCATAGGATCGAACATCACATTACTATCAATAGTTATTTAAATAAAGGAATGCTTTAAAAGCAAAACGAATCGTTGAATAAAAAGAAAATTTTAAATATAGTAAGTTTTTAATAGGCATTATATTTTCTAACAATGATTATTCTGTAATGAACGACGACGTCTTTGCAAAATAACTGTCAATAAAAGGCTTCTGAGGATTATTGCACAATTTAAAGAAATCACATTTCGAAAATTGAGAGACTCTCACATAAGATCTCTGCTTGAATAGAGGAAACACGGCCCCTCAATATTTTTTTAAAATTTCAGAGCTTTTTTTAAAAAAAATACCATAAAATTTAATAAAAAATTAATTACTTTAGTTATTTTATCAATAATTTGACAGAATAATTTTAGTGCTTAGCACTTTCATGCAAGTGGAATCATAAAAGTCATTCATTTATTTTAATGAAACTTATTTCACTTATTACTTAATGATTTCAGCATAATTTATAATGCTGTTTACAAATTACTTTTTTTAATTTATGCTCTAAATTACCATTATTTTCAATTATCATGGTGTAATAAATTTTAAACATATTATTTACATTTTAAAACTGTCGAAAATTTTTAGTATCATTTTAACATGTCTTACAGCATTAACCAACTTGTGCGGGGCTCTTCACTTATATTCTTTAAGAAAACTAGCTAAATCAAAACAATTTTGTTACAAAAGAAAGCAAAGAAGCGATTTCTGAAAACTTTGAATTCGATGTCAAGAAAGTCTCAGGATCTCCACCGCCTTCAAGCTCAGTCACATCCCAAACCAGAATTAAACTTGGGACATTTGCTGGAACATGTGCCAGATGCTGCCTTCTCGGTGGTTTTGCCATATTTACAGATAGAAGAAACAAAGATACGAAAATAAATGATGAAGTTACGATATACAAAGGTCCATTGTCGACGCATAAGAAATCAAAGAAAACTGTAACTAAATCTGCAGAATAGGAAATTAAACTTTAAATAATTTATTATGATGGGGAAGAAAAACAAAACGTTGGTTATGAAGGAGGTCGTCCTCATGGCAGATTCAAAATAGAAAATGTATATCAGTTTTTCAAGAACTATGTAATTTGGACATATCTTTCCATAAACTCCTTCTAAAAAGGAATCTATTTTAAATTTTCTACAAAGCGAAACAAATGATACTCCTCACCTTATTGCAGTTGATTGCGACGGAACTATAGTAAATCTTTGGAATTAGGCTGCTTAACAGGATCTGCAATGGGAGATATTTCACTCAAATGTGCTATCACTAAGGCATAATATGAACCAATAGTGAGTCTTCATGGAATTTTTCCAACCAATGGGCAAGAATCATCGCAAACACTAATAAATTTCAAAAATTGAAAGATTTAAAGAAATTCGTCAGAAATAAGAGAGTTTCTGATCTCAGTTTAGATCAAAAATATTAATGAATATAAGCTAAGCAGTTTCTTCTGGTAAATATAAACCAAATTGGATGTCATTAAGACCTGAGAAACTTTCAAATGCAAGATAGTTCATTACGCTAAACACAGTTTCTTTTATAATGAAAGTATATGTTCCAGTGTGTTTTTATATCAAATGTAAATCACTGCTACTTTTGTGATGTTATGGTGTAATTTTTAGTTTTCTCTCTCTTGTTTACATTTGATCGTTTTATAAGCTCTCCCAATAGTATTATTCATATGGGGGGAAAAAAACCTCCAGTTTTCGTTACTGAGGAAAATGAACCAGAAAATTTTCAAAACAATTTATGAGCAATACTTTCGAAACTACAGGTTTGCGAGGTGTTTTATTTTCTTCTGATAATAATTAAAAATTCGAAAGTTTTTTTTAAAATTTTGTAGTTCTTTTCAAAATTTTATAATTTTTGCAGTTGTTGCAAAGAGTGAAAATATAGCTGAAAAATTCTGAGAAAATCACAAATAAATATTTTATCCAATACCCAACTTTTAAGTGGTAAAATGTTTTTATATGACAATTTTTTAGAATTTGAAAAATTTACAAAAATTAGCTGTTTTTTGAAACATTTCAAAATTTTAAGGTTTTTTAGGGGAAGGAAGAGAGTGCGTAAAAATATTAATAAAATTCACGAGTGATATACTAGTCCATTTTTAACTTTTAGAAGGTATTACTTTTCAATCAGCGAAAAATGTTTTTTTCACACTCTTAAGTATTCTATTGAATGTATGTCATCAAAATAATTGTATGCGTTTAATGTGATGTAATTTAACTAATGATCCTGTGTTTCGAAAGAGGGTCAAATTAACCCTCAATGGCGGTTTTAGATAAGTACAAAATCCGGCTTTTCTAATGTTAAACAATAACCGATAAATGCCTCTTTAGGGACTTTGGCACAGGGTTTAGTATTGGTGTGACTCATATGAACTAAACTTAACCCTTACTCTTCTCCCTCCCAAAAAAAAGAAAAATTAGAATCTAATTTATTTATTTTTTGAATTTAAGTAGGGTAAACCAGCCAGTGAAGGAACACTACCCAGTGAAAGAACATTTCATATACTATATTGATTAAAAATAAGAATTTGAAAGTTTTTCTTTAGATTTATTGGTAACAATAGCTTACTGCCAAACAATAGGAAGTAATCTAGCAATGTTTTGGATTACATGGTCAAATAGATTTCTCTGAAAAAAATTTTGAATTTGTTATTATCTCTGCAACACCTTGTTTCTTTGAAAAAATTATAAGGTGAGTGTTTGTATTTATATGTTTGAAGTGGAATTAATTGCATGAAATAGTTTTATTTTTCTCACTGTGAAAAAGAGAATTCAAAATATAGTTATTGCAGTTACGTTTTATTTTTTTAAGCATCACAGCATAATAAAGTACAGAGATAAGGGGGTGTTTATTTACTGGATCACCAAACGATGAAAAACCAGTGAAGGAACAAGTGTTCCTTTACTGGGTTTTTTTCTAAGTTAATGAAAATAAAAGATAAACTTTAACGTTCTTGTACCTTTAGTGATGTTCCGCATCAAAAGTATGTTAAAAATACGAAAAACAAGTTCTAACCAAGGAGGGAACAGGCATGTTCCTTTACCGGGCATAGATTTCCCAGTGAATGAACAGTATGTGTTAATATGTTGGCACTTTAATTTTCAATTCATGATTACAAAAAAAGCTATTATTTTCCAAGTATTTATATGTTATAATTTCAAGAATAGGCTTGTTTTTAAACATGAGCATGGCTCATAAATTCATAAAGAGCATTAAAAAATAACCAAAATTAAGTGTTCCTTTACTGGGTGTTCATTCACTGGTAAGAGCTGTTCCTTCATTTGGTCTTCTTACTACTTGTTATTTGAAGCTCCAAAACTTTAAAACAATATTATGTAAGTTCTCTACAATTTTTTTACATAATTTGCAATTAGTAACAAATATGTTGACACTGTCATTTAACTAAAATTACGAATTTTGAAATTAATATGATTTTTTAAAAGGCAAGCGAAGCTTAAGTGTTCCTTCACTGGTTAGTTTACCCTACATAAAGAAAAAAAAAGGTATTAATGAAATAAATTCATTATGCAACTACTTGACTTGAAAATAGAAAAAGGCAATGCATAAAAATATTTTGTATAACATTTCTGTCAAAAAATTTAAGTCACTTTGATACGGTTTAAAACCATTTAAAACAAAGTAATACTTAAATGTAATTTATGCATACCTTATGTTAATTTACGCTTTAGAACAATCTCAGAAAAGGACTTAGGACATTGTTGAGTCATATAGAAAATTTTTTTTAGCTTCCCAGTATTTTCCATCACTTTAAAAAAAAATTCAAAATCAGCGTGAAATCAAGATTTATTGTAACTCTTTTTTTAAGCAATCTAAAGGAAAACACAGTATTCAAACCGTCTGATAACAAAGGAAATTGTAGGCGGCTTTCGGAAGTTTTATGGGAAATACCTACTGTGTCTAAGGTAGAACATGCTGTGAAATTGGAAATTTCCATTCTGTTGCGTAGCTAAGCTACCTGTTACCTCCTGGTGCTTAGTTGTAACAATAAAGATTGGGAAATTAAGTTTTATAGCTTTTGAACTTTGTGAATCTCAGCCCATTTTTCAACCCTCCTTGAATGAGAAATACTAAACACGATTCAACACGTAAAATTCAAATGAAATGGTATACTTAAAAACCTTTCACAATCCCACTTACTCATTAAATTTTATGTTTGATTCCTCGATTTTAGCCCTTATTTTATAGAAACTGTTTTAAAATTCAGTATTGAACTCATTCAGTAATTTTCTTTTTATCACCATACCTAATGTAATATTACAAATGGAAATTACTTATAGTGAAAACGCTGAACTACATTTAATGAAGAGCAACTGTGAGTAGCCATTTTCATCAATTTAATATAAACAGAGAGTTCCTCTCATTCATCATCATTTTCGGATTGTCTTTTTTACTACAAGTTCATCAAAGGTGGATAATTCGTGAAATAACTATCGAATGCTATTTGTTTTTTAATTTCATTCTGATTCCTGCATATTTTTCTATACACCTTTGCAATTTCAAGTTTCTAAGACTTATAATTTATGCGCATCGAAATAAAATACAAAGTTAAATTAAAAACCTAAAACAGTGGCGGAGATCGCCTTTACAATACACTTCACTCTTTCTGTAAATTTTTTCTTGTTTCTATTCCTTCTATTTTTCTTTTCTTTTTTTTCCCGATATATAAATAGACCAAAAATCGATGATATTTAACCAAACGTTTGAATTTTTTAAAGTTTTCCGACAGAAAGTCTTCATTTTGAGAATGAAATTCTCCTGTTTCGATATTTTTAAAATTCATGTTATGATTCTAGGCCGTATCATATAGTTTTTGTAATAAAATTAAATAAACGAAATTTGCTCGGCTTAAATTTAAAGAAATAATATTTTATTTACAATTAAACTCTTTTAGCAATCGCATTTACAATTAAACCAGCTTAGCATTATAACATTAGTGCTTAATGTGTTTTAGAATAGGTAGGGAGAGAGACTTACCAAGTTGATTTTCGGTGTATGCCTAGAGTAGACTCACTCTGCTAACCCTTTCCTTCGACTGCTTTTATATTATTAATTTTTGCGTGATAAAAATTACAAATGAGTGGAAAGGTCAAGCCCAAAAGTTATTGCGTCACATTTACAATATAATTTTAATGGTCAGGATACCTGGCTCTCACCCAGGAGGCCCGGGTTCAATTCCCGGCGTGAGAAGAATTTTTACCTCTGGGGGTACCGATCCAGCAGTTTCCTTGTCTTCTGGATTGGTTCAAAATTACAAGGCTACGGCGTTGAACATTAGTAGTCGTAAACCCAAAAATTGGGTCGGCTGTTCAGCGGCGGTCATAAAATAAAAAATAAAAAATAATTTTAAGTGGATTTCCTGAGGGCAGTCAACAACAATCTAAGAGAAATATATAGCCAGTTGTCGGCTAAGAGTGTCGTGGAATTTACTGGTTTTACAATATCTGGACCAACAGCTTGGTTGCGGTAATGTGGTCAGAAATTTGCACCGGCCACCTCTATTTTTCATCACGCTCTGGTACCCGTCGACCTGAAGCTACTTTGGTTTCAAATTAGACATTTTATCATAAACAAAATTTATTGATTGGTTTCTGAAATACATTGAATTAACTTGATAAACAGTTTGCTTAAAGAAAGAAGAACTTCAAAAATAAATAAAACAAGTAAATTAGAACAATAATAATAACAGTGTTTGAAAAAACGTTTCATAATATCGTAAAGTAAAATAACAAAATATTATTATTTTTTTTTTTTAGCCTCTTGTCCTTCGAATAAAAAAAAAACAGTTCATAAAAATAATGATCATCGAAATTCCCACTAAGACTTTATAGATATTTAAAATAAATAAAATAAAAAGTAAACCGAAGATTCTCCCATGGTCCCCCCAAGAACGCAATAAAAAGTTGTAATAACAATAAAATATCTCCTTGAGGGGAAATAAGATCGACGACAAGAAGACAGAGCAAAGGACGTGCGACCAGTTCATCTGCCTCAGATCGCATTTGGACAGAGAGTCCCCGAATTCACCCTCGCTGACTGATTGGAATTTATAAGGGGGTGACCGTGGGGGTTGATGCAGGATCTAGATTAAGAAGAAGATAAGGGGGGGGGGAGATTTAGATGGAGATTGAACTATGGGTGGTTGACGCTGTATCCTATGTCTAGAGAAAATAATCTGTCTTTGCTTTGTCTCTTAGAAGAACATTCCTGTTTTGTTGTCATTATGCATATTTATTAAATATTTTTGTTGATATCATTACTGGTGTATGGAGGGAGGGATGATGGTTTTGGTGCTCAACATTGTGTTACATTTTGTATCAGCGGAAAAATACATGCGAGGTTGGACTAAACCTATATTTTTCCTGATTTTTTGAAATTTATTCAGCTGACGACCATCAGATGGCTAGATTATATCAAGCAAAACCAAGCGTTGTTTCTGTCGATCAGCCATTTGCACTGAATTCAGGGTAAAATCACTCGTGACATCTCTTTTAACTAGAATATGGTTTTTTCTCTTTTATTTTGTTCATTTGTTTATTATGAGTATTTTATAATGATTTTTTTTTCTATTTCTTCTTTTGAAAATATATAAAAATATATTTAAAAAATTGAATTTTCATGCACTTGATAAATATTCTAAAGTCATTATAGCTATATTTTAATTTACTTTCTATTTTGTTTTTATTTATTTGTTTAAGATGTTCTTTAAAAGAGGCTTTTGTAAAAAAATATGGATTTTTACAGAAACTCCTTTAAAAAATTAAATAGATTGAAAGAAATAAAGAAAACTTCAAAATATAAAAACGGAAACGAACATTGGTGCAGAGATGCCAATTTTCTGAACTCCGTGATGCACATTTTTCTAGTAGTAGAAAAAGATATGATTTAATGTTTGATTTTCTATTTAAGTAAATTTAGTATAAAATAATACTTCGTTTTTATAATTCAAAAGTTCATATTAAAAGCAACTTATCTCCAGTGATCAAGCTGTGAACCTTTTAAGTATTATCAAATCCTATCTAAAATTCAGGACTAGCACTTAATAAAATAGTTATAACAGCGTAGCATCCCTGCACTTCTGTTCAAGTATTCAAACACTCGCAAATTAACCTATACGAAGAACCCTTTTATAATACAATTTGCCAATCATGGAAAAACTTCGCTCTTTAGATGAACTTTCTTCACTTTTTTGCAGCAGTTGCAATGTTCGTGGTAAACGTAGCGATGTCAAAAAGTTATTCCGTTTCTTTTGTGGAAAGACAACTCATAACGGGACTCATATCCTAAACGGGAGTATTTCTTTTCGACGATTATACAATTTTAAAACTATCTGCATATATTCTTATTTTATCAAAGCAATGATTCTTTTCACATATAGAACTGGAAAGGACACCAAATTTTCTGTCAGCAGCATTTTCTTTTGCCTTTTACTGCCTGTAGTTATTCTTAGTTGTAACGAGTAAACAACGCGTGCCATCTTTTGCTGGTTTAAAAAAAATCCATATTTACAGTACTACTAATTTTCTTTTGAGGCGAAAATTTTTATTGTGAAAATAAATCTGGAACATATCTCTATCATACGAAAATTTTTTGTAAAAATTGTAAAGTTCAAGAGCATTGCAGAAAAGGAAAATAGGATAGAAAGGTTTTGAAAGAAATCACTACCAATAATAAATTTAATACAGAAAATTTAAGAGGTAATTTTTTTTCAATCGATAAGTTTAAAAAAATTGAAAAATTTATAAAATTATTATTATTATTATTATTATTATTATTTTTTTTTTTGAGAAATTTTAAAATGTTGCTGCTTTTGTGCAGCATGATGGAATGATGATGATATGTAAAAATTCTGAATCCCCAATGACGGCTTGGACAGCTTGCTCGGTAAATAAAAAACACCAGTGCTGATCACAATCAGACCGTTTATCACGAAATTGATGAGCCTTCATTTCTCATAACGAGCTGTTGCAGGAGAGCTTAACTTTTTTTTAACAATCTTTCGCATTCCCAAAGAAAATGTGAAATGAAGATAAGATGGGTAAAAACAAAAGATTTAATTTAAATGCTTAATTCTGTAGAATTTTACTCTAAAAATGATGAAGTAAAATAATTTTTATCGGAAGTGTTTGAGTTTCAATGGTGAGCTTTCAGTTATACAAAATGTTAGCTTTTATAAACATATAAGTGACTGCTGTTAGAAAATGTAGTGGGTGTCAAATTAAACACCCACCCTTCTTAACGAAGTTGAGTTTTGTGTTTTATGGTTCGTATAATCCGAAATCCAGTACTTAATTATTGGCTTCGTTTAAATAGTTCTACAAGTCGACTTTATTTAAAAACATAAAATGGAGTTAGCCTTATTCATGCAAGTCAACTTTGTCTTTGTTATTTTTATTTTTGTTAATAAAAATAACAAAAACTGGGAGGTAAAAAAAAAGAAGGATGGAATTCTTAAAAAAAAAAAAAATTTTAAAAAAATCCGGAAAAAAAAAAGATATAATCTTTTTATCAGCCCACACGATTATATTTGCAAAAAAGAATGCTTTCTAATATTGTATTAATATAGCCAAAGCAAAACATATCAATACAATAGTGTGAGGAACACTAAAAAATTTTTTACAAAAATTACAACAAATAAAATAGAACACAATAAGTAAAAATAACACGTAAAAACAGAAAATAAAATATAAAGAAAAAACAGAATAGAACATAAACCATAATCTATAAAGCGAGTAGCGAAATCAAATGAACTTACATGAACGGGAAATTTTTCAAGAATGATTTAAAATATTTTCGTAACAAGATTGCCAGATTTCACAATATGAAAGCAAAAGCGCAAATTGAGATAGCGTAACTATAGAGGAGTTATGTATTAAAGTGCGTTCTTACTGCATTACTGAAGTGCGTTTGATTTGTTAGTTAGCAAGGATGGGCCCGAAAATGGATGTGCGCAAGGTAATATTATACTGGATAATTTAAAGAAGTTGACTATAAATAATTTTAGAAAATAAATATTTATTTAAGAAAAAAATATAAAATAGAAAAGAGAAAAAAGCATGAATTGCCGGTTTTGCACATAATTTTAGCCTCGGATTTGCACGAAATGGATTTGCACATGGAAAAATTGTATAAATTAACAAGTAAATTTACTAGTAAATAATTTTAGCCACGGATTTGCCCGAAATAGATTTGCACATGGAAAAATTACATAAATTAACAAAGAAAAGTTTTTAGTAAATAATTTTAGCCACGGATTTGCCCGAAATGGATTTGCACATGGAAAAATTGTATAAATTAATAAAGAAATTTTTTTAGTAAATAATTTTAGCCACAGATTTGCCCAAAATGGATTTGCACATGGAAAAATTAAATAAATTAACGAAGGAGTTTTTAGTAAAGGAATTTTTTAGTAAATAATTTTGACTGCACATTTGCTTGAAATGGATTTGCACATGGAAAATTATTCAAATTAACAAATAAAATTTTAGAAAATAATTTTGACCACGGATTTACCAGAAATGGATTTGCACATGGGAAAACTATATAAATTAACAAAGAAAATTTTTAGTAAATATATCTACAATAATATACGATTAACATAATGATTTTATATAGAATTTTATTATTTTAGTTGGATATCCATTGTTTTTTATCAAATTTTAAAAGAGTTTATCGATTTGTTTTTTGGATAAATAAATATTACTACGTGTTCTTTTGATTCTATTTATTACATTAAAAGTGGTATTTAAATAGATGATCCAAGAAACATTAGAATTCCAAGTAAAAAAGTTATTTATATTAAAATTAAAATCATTTCCTTTATCGTATAAATCAACAAAGCAGATATTTTCTTCTTTTATAATACCCAAATCCAAAAAATTGAAATTAATATTATCATCATGATTACGAAGCAAGATTAATTCTTCGGGGTGAATATCATTTAATAAAATAGTATAGTCTTGAAAATTAAAGATAATTAAGTCATCAATATATCTAAAAACAAATTTAATACTAAGAGTGTAATTTTTTCCATAATAATGCAAAAATAAGTTAGCTAAGAGAGATGAATAATTAGATCCTTTTGGTATTCCATTAATTTGAAGAAAAATATCCCTTCCATTGTAAAGAAAATTATTAAAAATAAAAAAATTAATCAGAATTTCCCAATAATCAAAATCGCAACAAAGGATATTTTTAAAATCATAGTAATAATTCAAAAGGACATCTTTTAGTTTAAAAAGGGGAATGCTATTGAAAAGATCCTGGAAATCAAAAGTCAAAATAGAATTAATTTTATTACGTTTAATGAATTTTAAAATCGGTTGATTATTAGTGATAATCCAAGAGAAACCTTCTTTAGAAATATTGTTCATAATTTTATTTAAGTAGTTAGAGAAAATGGTGCCAGATTTAGTTCGATAAATATTAGATCCTCTTGTGATAGTTCTAAATTTTAGAGGAGTTTTATGAAATTTAGGACTGATAATTAAGTAAGGAAATTGTGTATTGCTAATTTTAATTTTTAATCTCTTATATAAAGCTAGAATTTTTTAATGACAATATTATTATTAAAATAACTAAGCTTAAAATTTTTACTATTTTTTAAGTTCAATATAGAATTTTTTACAGAAGATTTCATAATTATTGTTAGCTTTGTCTATGGGAGTAATTACAAAAATTTTTTGAAGTTGCTTAATTGATTGAACAATATTAGAAAACATTCGAATTCGAAGATTTCGAAGATTTTTAGACACTGATTTTCTCGAATCGGATTTGCTCATGGTAAAAATATAAATTTAGTTAACACAGAAATTTTTAACAAATTCATTAGTGACTGTAACATAATTAACTCAGTGATTTTATATGGAATTTATTTACATTAGTTGGATATTCATTATTTTTTAATCAAAATTAGAAAGGAAATAAGCATTATTAAAATTTCTTTAATTTTTTTGTGTTAGACTAAAAAATTTTGTTTTCATTCTAATTATGAATCTCAAGTGCTCAGTTTTTCACAGGTCAGAGGAATCTTGTAAAATTTTACAAGTGTAGAGATGAAAAAATTTGCTTCACTCGAACTCCGGTTTTTAAAATATTGTTTCAATTATTTAAATTATAACTTATCAAAAATTTTATTTATTGCATTATTCAAAGAATTTTCCCCAATAGCATATTGCTTTAGCTCATTTGAAAAGTTAATTATAAATGTATTCAAAAATATTATACGCATCATTCATAAGAGTTTCAGAATACATAATGCTTTTATTGTAAAATACTGACCAAGAGCCTGTGTTAGCTAGCTCTTCTCTTTTGTAAGGATTTTGCACAGTTTCAATACTTTGCACAATTATATTTTGTAAAGTTTATTTCTTCAACTGTTCCGATATCAAAAGCAATATTTAATAAAATACTTTTATTCTTGCGTATATATATATTGAAATCAATACTTATTTAATAACAATATATCCCGACGATTTGGTAGAAATTTAAATAGAGAAGCTTTTTTTTCCGGAGTTGACTTGCTTCACTGCTTTTCAAAAAGAAAGGTTTTAATCATAGAATGAAAGCTGCCAACGTTACCGAAACGTCTTGCTTCGGCAACTGAGTTGCCCTTTAAAATGTACTTTTAAGAAAAGATATACCGTATATAGAAAATAAATATCTTTATTGATATTTCTTTGGCTAATATTATCTCATTTGAATAATGATAAGTATAATAATAAAACTGTGATCTTTAGACAAACCACTGGAAGTTAATTAGTATAGTAGGTTTCTCCCCTGCTATTAAATTTTGTCAAACATTTACAATTAAAATTTATAAAAAGATCTATATTCTAAAAAAAAATAATTTATGTCTTGTGTTCTTTCACATACATAGATATTTAGGAATATTTCATATATACATATATATTTCATATACATTTAAAATACTTTTTCGCTTGTGCTCTTATGAATATACAGATCCATAAATGAATTAATGGAATTGTCTAACGTACATCACTTCCGTTCAACGAATTCTTACAGTTTTACTTTCAGATAAATTAAAAGCTCGCTTGGAAAAAAAACTAGTTGAAATATGTGCGCGAAATTTAATTTGTGAATTTAAAATACATTTTTTCAATAGCTCTTTTAAATAATGAATGCGAATTAGTGTACTTCGAATGCCAGCAGAATGAATGTATGCAGAAGCGAATTAGTGTATTTCGCTTCCGTGGAATTAAATCTTTGCAAACTCGCAGTTTTAACATCAAAAAATGACTTAAAATTGTGTCGCATATTCTTTTAAATTAAACACCGGAAGCAAATCAGTGAATCTTCTGTGCAACTGAATTTTGCCGAACTCGCGGTTTTGCCTTCACGTAAAAAAGTAATTAAAAAACTAGTTATTTATATCTCTTTTAAATATAAACTAAATCAGTTCCAACACATTTGTTTGAATGGCTATTTGTCGAACTTTTGCACCTGCTAATATTATTTTTAAACTGAAAATCGGGGCCAAACACCACATGACGTTATTACCTCATCCAGTGGTTTTCATACTATTCATCACAGTTTGACTTTTTTGCTCAACAGGAAGTTCTTAAACCTGCCCCCTCCCCCCTCATTTTTAAGTTTTGCTTCTAAGCATTGCAAGTACTCAAAGTGAATAGATTCAAACTTATTCAGCAAACGATGCACGTTTAAAGTTCCTTATAAATTTAAAGCATCATTTAAAAATAATGAAGTAGTTAATAAAAGTTAAAAGGACATATACATAATAAAGCTGTAACATTTTATATAAATTTCTATTCTGTATGCTAATGAGAGGCAGGTAAAAAAAATATTGTAATGGTGAATGTGCTTTATATTCAGATTTCAAAAGTTTATGGTTTAAACGATTTATTTTGTTCTATTTTATTGTTTAAAGTGTCATGATTCGAGATTTTTAGAGGTTTTATCTGTGTTATGCTGTTGAAATACGAAGTTTTAGCTACTTAGTTTACGTAGGAAAGATTTGGAAAGGGCGTGGTAAACACTTTTGATAAAAAAAAAAAAAACTTTTTTTTACGGGGAAAAGAATAAAAGTTTAACTTACCATTTCATAACAAACAATTTGGCACGTATTTTCACTTTTTTATAAATTATAAAATGGTTAAGTTTTTAACCATTATCTTTATCTATATAAAAAGAAAGCTTTCAATAAGTTAAAAATAATAAAACATATAGGAAACTTTTCATTGCAAATTTTCTTTCATCTAATTTAAAGTTATAAGTGCAAAGAGGTAAGGAGGTCAGGAAAAGCTAAAATAAATCTTGAATGTATGGAAAATGAACATTTTTTTTCAGAATAACAAATGTAAACGAATTATGGCAGGATTACGCAATAATTTGTTTGCATTTGTATACTTTGAAAACATTTTTTCCTCATTTAAAACTTCTTGATTTACTCTAGGTTTAACTAAAAATTCACTTTTCTCTAAACTTTAAACTTCAAATCATCTCTGCCCTATAAAGTACTCTTCATCTGGCAGTACCCTTACGAAAATTTAAGGAATATTTAAGGTTGATTTGAGGTATTTTTGAGGTATTAAGGTTGATTTGAGGTATATTTGAGGTATATTTAAGATTGCACAGAAAACAGCAATAAAAATTATACCTCGTAAAGGTTGTAATTAAGGTGTACGAGGTTGTTTTATATACACTTCAGCTTGTTTTGAGGTTGTTTAAAATTCACTTCAAATCAACCTGACTCATAGGGTGATTTTTGAGGTATACCAAGTTGATTTTCTTACACTTGTAACAACAGAGGTATTTTTGAGGTATAAAATTTTTTACCTTGTTTCAACTAAAGAAAGTGAGGTATTTATTGAGGTATATGGAGTCATTTTATTTACAACTAAGCTTATTTTGAGGTTGTTTTAAATCCACTTCAAATCAACCAGACTGATGAGGTGATTTTTAAGGTATACGAGGTTGTTTTTCTTACACTTGTATCAAAAGAGGTATTTATGAGGTATAAAAAAATCAACCTTATTTCAACTAACGAGAATAAGGTATTTACGAGGTATAAAAAATATATCTTTTTTCAATTAAAGAAAGTATTTATTGGGGTATATGAAGTCATTTTATTTATACCTAAGCTTATTTTGAGGTAGTTTTAAAATCACTTCATACCAACCAGACTGATAAGGTGATTTTTAAGGTATACGAGGTTGTTTTTCTTGCACTTGTAACAAAAGAGGTATTTATGAGGTATAAAAAAATCAACCTTATTTCAACTAAAGAGAGTGAGGTATTTATTGAGGTGTATGAAGTCATTTTATTTATACTTAAGCTTGTTTTAAGGTTGTTTAAAGTACACTTCATATTAACAAGCTCAATTCCCAGAGTTCCGTGCGAGCCGGCAAATGGCGTGTGTGTTGACAATCAAAAGTGTATTCGAAATTCGGTAAGTGTGCTTGACATTTTTTAATTTAGTTTTATCACTTTTAATCAGATTTGCTTCAATTTTCAAACTTAAATTTTATAATTTTTATTTTAAAGATGCCTCCTGATATTAAATAATTTAAGTTGGAGGATATTCTTAGAAGCTATTAGTGTAGGCTTAGCAATAAGAGAGAACAATCGAAATATTTCTCGTCGCTGTTTAGGGTAACGTTACTGGTGAATCGTTACAGCAGGTTATGCACAGTATATTTTATTGTTTGTAATTTATTCAAATATAACTATTATTTTATTTTGCTTAAATGTATATGTTTCAACGTTGCAGTATGCAAGCTGATTAGTTGAGTAAAATGTTCATAATTTATAAACAAATCATTAAAAATTGAAAGATCTTTAAAATAGCGATTTTGCTTTGAAATTCTACTATAGCTGTATGCTTATCGTTTGCTTGGATATCTGTTGCAAAGTTTATATTGTTGCTTATGAGTCAAAATATGTATAATAACACTGCATTTTAAATCAGATATTTTTAAAAATCCGATTAACGTGCAATTTCTTTTTCTTACATATATGTATATATATATTTATAAAGCTTATCCACTGTTCCCTGATATTGCTGAGATGACCTAGGCTGTAAATAGCACATGTGCAGCAGCGATGAAGAAGTGACTAGCAAGTTACTTCTCAGCCTTCCCCTAGGAAATAGTTCTGAATTTATACCATAAAGAAAAAGTAATCTCTCCTAATAAACTACAGCATTTATTCAATTGTTGATAACAATAGTTTGTTAGATATTTGATAATTGAAAACTAGTAACTGTACTAGCTCACTTTTTTATGTTTGATCACACTGCTATTTTCACTACGTGTTATTTTTTCTCAATTTACCCACGTTAATTATTTACTAAGCAGATTGTTATTACTTATTAAAATATTGAATAGAATTAAATTTAACCCGATTTCAAGTTTATATGACAATTTTTTTCAAGGTTATGAGTATTTTTATGCAGCTGTTTATAGTTAACTACTTCAAAAATTAGCCACTTTCGGAAATCTTAAATGTTTTAGAAATAAGCCAGTATAGTTTCTTATGCAATTTTAATGCTGAATTGAATAAAATAAATTGCAAATAAAGACATTTATTGTTAAAAGTAATATGCAATTTTTTGAATTTCATCTTATGGGATGTGTTTTTATATTTAAACAAATGTTTGTAACAGCTAGCTATAAGTTTTATTCTGCTTGGTATTATAAATTATATAGGAGATATTGTACTCAACTTATTTTAAAAGTATTATTTCAAATAATTCTCTCTTAGACATTTTCCTCACATAAAATTACTCACAACTTTAAAATAAATGCTCCTTATCAACTTGTAATTTGTTCTATTCGATTGAGTGTAAAAAAAGAATAAAAATTGGTACATAACTTTAAAATTTAATTTATTAGACGATTGTTGATTCTTGATTACATTTATTAAAAAATATTAAAATAACTATTTTTTAAGAAACTCTTATGTGATTGACAATAACGGAAGTCCTTTTCAGAATCAGCGTCTAAAAATTATAAAAAAGCTATTAGTTTCATAAAGTCTGACAAAAAGTTTAAAAATATATAGACTAGGTTTATTGAGTTTAAAGATTTGTAAGAAAAAAAAGAAAGAAAATATAATTATGAAACTTACAAATACCATAATGATACCAAATGTATAGAAAAATACAAAGTGTTAAAATTGCATATTAAGATTGGAATTATATCTTTGAATTTCTGTAAATGTTGTTAATGGTAGTACTGACTTCAGTGTACTTTATTTTGTGGCTGTGGTACCTGTCATGCTTTTTAGCTATGAGGATTGAATAGAAATGGCAGAAGAGTACTACTATTTATCTGAAAAAGAAAATTAACTTCATCCAGTTAATTTAAATCATAAAAAAATAATTTTTAATATTTTAATAGTTTAAAACCTGCCACTATTATTGTAAATATGACTTACTTACTAATTCATTTTTTTTTCTTTTAGGTTCCAATAATTACAAGTTTCAACAGGTAGACGTTAAATTTTAGTTTTAAATAAAAGTATTTGAATTTCAGCTGACTAATTATTTAAATTTGTTGTTTTATAGCTTAAGAAATTCAAGCACATTAGACAACTATTTTCTAAAAATATGAGTTCCCATAAATAGTTTTTACTAATTGTAGAATTTGGATAAGTGCTATTTTAAGATGATTTAATTCAATCTATTAAAATTACAGAAGAATTATGCATTTGAAACCTTCTTTTATAGCTTAACAAAAGAAGCAATTACTGCCGAAGGTTTAATATTAAAAACTTCAGATTGATAAATGAAGATCTCTACTAGTGAAAAAATGTAATGACATACATTATTCTTCATATAATATAGATAATATCTTTATATATATATTATATTTTTTATGTATTGAGGTTAAAAATTAATCAACTAGGTGAACACCTCACATTCGAAAGTACCGAAAAAACAGCTTTAGGTTGAGCTACATAAGCCTGAAGTGTAAAATGTCGCATCTTTGGTTGATAAATTAATACTTCTAAAAATACAAAAATATATACTTCAGGTTACGAAATAATAACTGAAGGTAGAACATGGAACACATGACGTTAATAAAAAAATAACCTTTCCAAATGTTGAAAATACACTTCAGATTGATTTATAACAACCAGAAGTGTAAAACGACGCACCACAGGTTGTTAAATATATACCTCTACAAACATAAAATTATATACCTGAGGTTAAAAAATAATTACCTGAGGTAGAACAAAATACACCTGAGGTTGATTTATAACAACCAGAAGTGTAAAACGACGCACCACAGGTTGATAAATATATACCTCTACAAGCATAAAATTATATACCTGAGGTTGAAAAATAATTACCTGAGGTAGAACAAAATACACCTGAGGTTGATTTATTATAACCTGAAGTGTAAAATGACACACCTTAGGTTGTTGAAAAAATACTTCCACAAGTGTAAAAAATATACTTCAGGCTGATAAGTAATAACCTAAGGTTGAAAATAAAACACTTTAAAGTAGTAAATATCTACCTCTCCACAGATGTAAAATTAAACACCTCTGGTTGAAACATATATACCTCTGGAGGTATATTTAAGGTATATTTGAGGTATTCATTTGCACTCTTTTCAACCTTAACAAAGTATTTAAATAACAACCTCCTTTATACCTTTCAAATATACCTCGTTTATACCTCATTTATACCTCGATTTTTTTATAAGGTTACACACACACATACCCTCGCATGCTATTGTAATACAGGATTTGTACAATTGAAAAAAAAGAGCCCAAAGAATGTTTTTAAAGACTGGTGGTAAGACTATCAATAACTTACCAATGATGTTTACTAAGGGGGTCTACTCCAATTTTTGTGTAGTGAGGGTCAGTATCGTGTTAAACAGCATCTGGACTGTATTTCAAATGTGTTAGCATTTTTGAGTCAATGATGGATTTGTTTTTTGGATAAAATTAAAAAATATATCTATAATATATTACCTCAGAGAGAATTATGATTTTTTTTAATATTTCGATTTTCTCACATTATGCTTTCTATAAATATTTCTCTTCTGTTCGGAAAAAATCCCAATTAGATGCCTATACTTTTGTTTGCAGTGGCTTGTCTGGAGATATAGCTAGACATTTCTTTGGCTAAAGTTGGATAAAAAAATTTTGTATAAGCCATTTTGGATAATTGATGGATGAAGCCTTTTTGTAGGAAAGAACATTATTTAAGGATGTACAGAAATGCATAGAAATCCTATCTAAATAGGTAGACAGTGAATAGCACACCCAGTTGATCCGTATGAAACCAAATAAAAAAAAACACATAAAACCTATAAAATCAAAGAAAATGAAGAAAACTAATAAATGAAAAAAATCGCTATAAATGAAACTTAAATTTCATTAAAGTATTCGGAAAATTAACTTCGTCTAAGGACAGTGGCTAATAACTAGACTTCCGTTATTTGACATAATTTTAATTTATTTTAATTATTTATTTTAATAATTTCTGAAAAAAAAATCTGAGATTTAAACAGAAAATTCAGGAATAAAGTTTGTGCTAAGGAATCGTTAGTTATACAGATTTGGGGCTAAAATACGTCAATCCGATGGAAAAATCAAGGATTGTCAATTGAAATGAGAAAAAATCTGAAAAAAAGAAGAGGAAAAAAAATCGAAAGCAAGATAAATTTAAAGAACATAAAACAAAAAAAGTCCAATAATTGAAAGAAGAAAAAAATTATGATTCACCGAAAGTAAATTAAATCTCAGATTTCTTCTTCTGAAGAAGTTTCAGATAGTATAGTTGGGATGTTGAGAATTTCACACCCATTGTTGAGGGGGATTGTGGAACACCCAAGAGAGCGTCAATCAAAGATTGCCGAACAGGTAAATTGTGTTTTCTTTTCTTTCATTTCCTTTTGGATCTGAAGAAGAAATGTCTACATCTTCGCTGACAGATCTGGTAATAAGGACATCAGCGAAGAGATGTCTGTAACAGGGCGTTGCGTTTGTGTCAGACATTTTTCCAGGGGATTCAACACATAGCCATCAAAATGAAAGAATCAAACAGCGCCATAATTTTTCCGACTGATCCTATTATGGCGGTGAAAGCGAAACCGTCTATCTAACGACAGGTTTTTTTTTTTTTTTTTAATATTTTTTATGAAGCGAATAAAGAGATAATTGGGGCCCTTCTGAAAGGGTTTTTAGAATGAAAGGTATAGATAAAAACAGCAATAAGAATATGCTTTTTGGTTATGAGCAAAAAGAAAAGGTGACGGTCACGGAAATAATATAAGAAGATACCATATATTTAAAAAATAATCAAATTGTATAATGAGTAACAAAACGTAATCAGATTTTTTTTAACGTAAAATATTACCAATGAATTTCTTTCGACAAAAATAAAATAAGTCATCAGTTTAAATGCCTTACGTTTGAGGCAAAGGTATAATCATCCGCTACATCAACCGCTACATCACAAACGCATTTTATTTTTATTTTCATAAAACTGTGGCCTTTTTTTCATGTTGACGTTTTGGGCCAGAGAAGGCGTAGGATAAAATTGGACTTCCGATTAAAATTGGACTTGACCTACACTCATGAATAGTTGGTTCAAACTCACGGCATTTAGGAAAATAGAATATTATTTTCGCAAAAGAAGCATTATTTTGTAAGGTGACAAGGCCATCGAAAAACAGTCTTAAATATCCCTACCCAAAACTAGAAATTAAATAGGTTTAAAAAAAAAGGAATGCGGGAAAATTCAAAGACTTTGGACAATCATCCCTGGTTCGATTCAGGAAAAAAAGTTTAAATACAAATAAATAGTTCAGGTATGTTAAATGATTAGTATAATGCAATAGACAAAATCGTATGCTCATCAGGTGTTTCAAAAACAACAGGAGTGTCTTAACTATAGGATAATATTCGATGGAATTTAGCATTTATTCATCGGATGTCAAAATTGTAAACAAAAAAAAAGTTTAAAAATTCTGACTTCTAAACTAAAATTATGGAGAACACTAAGACTCAAAAGCAATTCTGATTGCAGATTCTGAAAAGACTGGAACATCATTCTCTTTTACATTTTTTGAAAATGCTTAAAATAATCTGTTAAAATAATTACATCGTTTCGTTGGTTTTCACTAACATGCGTTAGTGAGGAAATGGAAACGACCGCAAACTTATAAATAATTGCTCAAATACTTAAAAAAAAAAAATAATAATAATAAAAAAATGTAAACTCTAAAGATTGATTTGCTCTTAATGTTACGCAACTGAAACGTAAAAAATGCACGTATAAGAAAATAAAAATATTGTACCTCGTATTACAGAGAAGAGAATCTGATTAAAATTAAAATCGAAAACTAGAATAAAATATCAAAACTGAAGATATTTAAGAAATATAACTTTTTAATGTATATAATTATTATTAAATAATAAATATTATAAGAAAGAAATAAAGAAAAAAATTCGATGCTACATTTTATATAAACCAATAATAAAATATCAAATAATAGTAATGAAATATGTAATAAAATATCAATTAATAGTAATAATAAATAAATAAATTAAATCTTAAGACAATTATATTTTTTAATATAGAGATTTCGTAAAATATGTCTATCTATCTATCTACCCATATATATATATATATATATATATATATATATATATATATATATATATATATATATATATATATATATATATATATATATATATATATATATATATATATATATATATATATGTGTGTGTGTGTGTGTGTGTGTGTGTGTGTGTGTGTGTGTGTGCGTGTGTATGTAATACAAAAGTTATAAAAAATACTTTTGTATTAATAAAAGCATTGAAACTTTTTCATTTTCATAAAATGTCTTAGTTAAAAAATTAGAGTACAGATATTCTATTTTGGGACTTCAAGGCTGTAAACATGCCAATGAATTATAATTAGATTTATGTTTCAAAAGAGGAGTTATTTTAAGATCTTTCACTTCCATATAAGGGAAGATGAAACGATTTTCTATGAGTATTAAATAATTTTCGATGAGGCGTAGGAATACAAGGAATGCAATATGACTGCCCTTTTACCCATGTATAAAACGCAAGACCGATGGTTTTTGCGTGGCTTTTTGTGTTGTATGAGTACCAATTAAACTCTGTCAGTTTTGACGGTGTATGTGTCTCCCCCCCCCCTCCAACTGGAGCGGGGCTGAGACTTCACCATCGATTAGTAAATAAAAGCTTGTGCAGAAACTGGCCTCATTAATCATGATATTGTGACTAATAATCCCACAGGAATAACAGGGTGTTGCTCTGTTATTTGATATATATATATATATATATATATATATATATATATATATATATATATATATATATATATATATATATATATATATATATATATATATAGCATAATAAATAAGTACAAAAAAACACGAAGAAAATTAAGAAAAACAATAAATTTCTGATTGATTTTTTTTTCTGGATTTTTTTAAAAGAATTCTATCCTTCTTTTTTTTTCTTTTTCTTTTAAATAATTTTTTTTCTCTCCTTTTTTCATTTGTCTGTAATTTTCTTTTGTTTTATCTTCTTATATATATATATATATATATATATATATATATATATATATATATATATATATATATATGTAATACAAAAATTATAATAACTTTGTATTAATAAAAGAATTAAATCTCTTTCGTTTTAATAAAATGTCTTTGTTAAAGAATAAGCGTAGAGAGATTCTATTTTGGGAATTCAAGGCTGATAAACATACGATTGAGTTATTTTTAGAATCTCTCCCCCTTTCACTTCCATATAAGGAAGCATGAAATGATTTTCCTTAATGCGTAAGGATACAAGAATGTCAGAGACAGTGCCTTTTTACTACAAAATGTGTTAGTATAAAAGCGAGAGCAATGCTTTTCGCATGGCTTTTTCATCATATTCTGATCCTGAATAAATTGTTCCGGAATTGTCCAAAGTCTTGTCCACCCTCTCCCTTGGGGAGAGCGGATGTGGACTGTTATCGATACCAGCCTACTACCATTAATAAAGATGTTTTGAGTGTAAATGGCTTACGACTGCATTATTTAAGCTATCTATATACAAATAAAAGGCATTTTAACTCTTTTATTACAAGACGCCAGGATGGTTACTTGCTGAGGAAACCATTGTTATCTATTTTCCGGCTGACTACAACGTTGATAAAACCTCATCCCGGGGGACGAAGGACGAAAGAAGAAAGTTGCCTATTCTGCAGTGAAAAAAAGAATGAAGGAAGGAAGGATTGATTTCACTACCTGTACACCTCATCGCTGTGAGAATGCTGATGTTGGCTCGAGCTCGTCACATGCCTCTCTGAGACCCATAGTGATGATCGAGATGACCCTACAGAATCCAATCTGGAAATGACCGATGACCCTACAATTCCTTAGTGCTCAAATTGTGAAAACAAAAGTAAATGTGCGCGATTTATATTAATTTTATAGAGAAGCTTTTTGCTTCTTTATTAAAAGTTCCTTTCACATGAAAGTCGGAGAAAAATTTGGCTAGTGAAAAAAGAAAACAAAAGTGAATAAGGTGCGCGAATCTAAATCATGAATATTCATGAAGTGCAATGATAAATATTTTATTTCTTCTCTTCACAATCATGAAGGTCGGCGAAAAATTTGGTGAGTGGAAAAAGAAAAAAAAAAAAAAGAAGAGAGAAGTCTGTATTTATAATTTTTCTCTTCATAATTAGTAGTGCTAATTTTATGATTACGTAGGTCAAGTGATCCAAAAATTTTTATTATGAATAATCAATTCAGTATATTATATTATGAATAGTTGATTGCATTTCTTGTGTTTATATTGCTTTTTTTTAATTATTATATAATAGTGTATTTTTATGCATTTAAAATATTTTTGAGGGAAATAAATGTGTTTCAAACGTCAATTAAATTTGTGACGGCAAACAAAATTCAAAATTTCTTAGCTTTTTAAACAAAAACAAAAAACTAAAAGAAATTTGTAATGCTTTTTCTTTTTCGGACTTGGTCAAAACTAAATATTCCTATTAAAAATGTGAAAAATTAAATGTTACCCAAACAAAAAGACATTTCACACTTAACAAAATTTGTGAGTTTCCCCTTATTACAATAGGCGAAATTGTTAACTCAGCTAAGTTTTTTATATTTGATACTGAGATACTGTATGCTTTAGTAGGGTTGCAAACTTTCAAAGATTTTTGTTTGTTTATTAATTGTGTCGGGCCAGTTGTTACTCAAGTTGGTAAGAGACTGATCATCTCTGCTAAATCTAACAATGACAACTTATCCTTGCACATTAGACAACAGAATTCTCATAATGTTAAGGTCAAAAATTGTGAAACAAAATGAAAGTTTAAGATGTTTCAACAAAAGTAAACATTTTGAAAAAATGGAAGTTTAAGATGTTTCAGTAAAAGTAAACATTTTGAAAAAAGTTAAGATGTTTCAGTAAAAGTAAACATTTTGAAAAAAAAAATAATGTGAGGGGTAGCAAAAATAAAAAGAATAGGAAAAAGAAAGAATGACCAAGAAGTTGATAACAAAAAGTACAGGAAAAAGAAAGAAAGGCCAAACATTTCAAATTATTCGAAAATAGAACTAGGTAATGGGTGCATACATTATCAGGTTAACATCGACGAAAAAATAGGAAATAAAAAGAATTGTTTAAGTAAACAAAATTTTGAAATAGTACATGTATCAAATCTTAGGAAATATAACAACCCACAAACTTTGAAATTAAATCATGAATAGTGTCCAAAACAAAACAAAATATGTAACTTTCTTCAATGGAAGAAGTACACCCTATATTTTTTTTGGGAGATCCGAATCGCGTGTGGAGATATTTACCTCAACATCTATTGGATGTGAGGGCGATGAAAGTTGAACTTTTTTTTTTTTTCTCAACAAGTTGAGAAAAGTATTATAAAATATTTTTGGATTGACCCGTGTGGATCTCTCAATATCACGATGCTTCATGAAATACTGTTTTCCTCCATTTTAACGGGGAATACAGATTTTCATAAAGTAAATAACCCTTTTAACCATACAGAATCTTAAATTCTGATTAAAGACACTTGTTGTCCAGTCGTTTCCATAAAAATTATGTATATTTTTGTGTGAAAAATTTTTGAAAATTTTAGTAGATTAGTTATAAAAATATGTTTCATTTTTCTTTCTGTTTAGTTGCCTAAACAGATAAATTGTATTATCATGTTTTTATTGTTATCATTGTATATAGTTGTTTTTTTTACAGATAATTGAAAAAATGTTATTTATTTGTAGTAGTGAAAAAGAACAGTCGTACCAACCTAAATTTTTTAAATTCAAAAAAAAAAAAAAAAAAAAAAAAAAGAGTCTAAATTATTTTTATTTTGGCTTACCAAAATTTTTTTTTTTTGGGGGGGGGGATGTAATACAAAAATTATAATAACTTTGTATTAATAAAAGAATTCAATCTCTTTCGTTTTAATAGAATGTCTTTGTTAAAGAATAAGCGTAGAGAGATTCTATTTTGGGAATTCAAGGCTGATAAATATACGATTGAGTTATTTTTAGAATCTCTCCCCCTTTCACTTCCAGATAAGGAAGCATGAAATGATTTTCCTTAATGCGTAAGGATACAAGAATGTCAGAGACAGTGCCTTTTTACTACAAAATGTGTTAGTATAAAAGCGAGAGCAATGCTTTTCGCATTGCTTTTTCATCATATTCTGATCCTGAATAAGTTGTTCCGGAATTGTCCAAAGTCTTGTCCACCCTCTCCCTTGGGGAGAGCGGATGTGGACTGTTATCGATACCAGCCTACTACCATTAATAAAGATGTTTTGAGTGTAAATGGCTTACGACTGCATTATTTAAGCTATCTATATACAAATAAAAGGCATTTTAACTCTTTTATTACATATATATATATATATATATAGGCAGAGAGAGAGAGAAAGAAAGACGTATAAAGAGAAAGAAACATGAAATGCCTGTTTTGAACATAATTTTAGCCACGAATTGGCCCAAAATGGATTTGCAAAATAGGCAATTCATGTTTCTTTCTCTTTTCTATTTTATTTTTTTTTTCTTTAATAAATTTTTATTTTCTATAATTATTAATTGTCAACTTCTTTGGGTCATTCTCACTGAAAAGGTATAAATAGACAAAAAAATTTTCTTAGATTAAAGTTATTGAAAAAGTAATAAAAATTACATAAATGACTTTATTTATTTTTGTTACATGTCCTTATAATAATGGTCAAGTTTTCTATTTTATTTTTTACAAGATTTTAAATATTTTAAATTCTGTCTTGTCAACGGAGGAGATGTAATAGTCAACGGAGGAGACATTTACAAGCATAAAATGTCAATGAAGACTGATTCATTAATTCTTGGGTACAATTGATACGAGTTTAGCATAAATGAGTAAATAATAAAACATTTCATTATTAGAGATAGAGCTACTTCCGCTTAATCATACTGCTATGAAAGGAAACATTTTTAAAGGAAGGATTTTAAAACTAGGTGCACAATTTAAGTAACTCTTACTGAACATTAATAAATTAAAATGTAAAGACTCTTGAAATAAAAATTCTTCAAACAATATAGGGTTTTCTTTTAATTTCTGTCTAGCTTGTCTTATGCTAAGTTTTTTCTGTTCCCTCCTCTTTTAGATTAGACATTTAATTGCTTTCTTATTTTTTTTGCATTTTAGTTTTGCCATTTTTTCCCCGAAAATTTGAAGAGAAAAAAAATTTTAAACATCACAGAAATTATTTAGAAAACTTGCCAATATTTACTTCTCCGATAAAAAAAAGTTAAACTTAATTGATTTTCTTTAAAATACAAAGAAATTAACACATTTGTTCCATTAAAAAAATATCAAATGAAAGAAAATAGTTTTTTTAATTTATAAAAATGTATTAATGGTTGTCTAAAACATTGTCTCTTCCATTGACTGAGTCATCTCCTCCGTGGAACTGTTTTGTCCACGGAGGAGACAAAAACTCGTTCTTGAATTTTTTTAATTTTTAATTTTAAAGTTACAAAAATGGCGCAGTTCTTTTTATTAAATATACTATTTTTGAAATCTAAAATTTATGTGTCAAATATAAAATAGTTTTATCATACCTCCTTTATGATGACCACGGAGTATACATTGAGAACTTTGCCAAACCTCAGTTGAACACAACAATCCAAAACTAATACCAAAGACAACAAAAGCAACTGATAGTTAACACTAGAAAATAGAATGGCTACCTTCCCCACCAGCTGTCTTATAGGGATTTCACATATGCTACTCTCTATTACATATTTACTGAACTATATTAATTGGAGGGAGACTTCATTTTTGATGGACAAATTTTACTAACCATTTATTTTATAAAAATAAAACTTTTTAAAAAAATATTAATAAAAAGCTACTATAAACATTTAACTAGTTAAAATTACAAAAATCATTAAAATAACATTTAAAATGTTTAACAGCCATTAAAAATTATTTTGCGTCACAGACGTCCATGGAGGGGATTTTGAAGTTATGTTTATTAAGAATGAAAGATTAAATGCAGAAATGCATATGATTGATTAGTTAGACCTTTACGAAATATTAAGAAATCTGCAGTATTTCCTAGTATTTATTACTCAGGGACTTAAAAAAAATCACCTTTTTGTGAGAATGACCCCTTTAAATTATCCAGTACAATATTACCTTGCGTACATCCATTTCGGGCCCATCCTTGGCAACTATCAAATCAAACGCACTACAGTAATGCGGCAAGAACGAACTTCAATGCAAAAATCATCTTGTTACGCTTTTATCTCAATTTGCGCTTTTGTTTTCATTTTTTTGCAATCTGGCAATCTTGTTACATAAATATTTTAAATCATTTTTGAAAATTTTCCCGTACATGTAAGTTCATTTGAATTCGCTACTCGCCTTTTTGATTTCATTTCATGTTTTATTCTGTTTTTTCTTTATATTTTATTTTATGTTTTTACGTGATATTTTTACTTATTGTGTTCTATTTTATTTGTTGTAATTTTTTATAAAATATTTGAGTGCTCCTCACACTATTGTATTGATATATTTTGCTTTGGTTATATTGATACAATATTAGAGAGCACTCATTTTTGTGGATATAATCGTGTGAGCTGATGAAAAGATTATATCTTTTATTTTCCATATTTTTTAAAAAATTTTGTTCTTTTTTCGGAATTTTTTTCCCTCCAGTTTCTTGTTATTTTTATTATTTTTTATTTTTATTATTATTTTTCCCCCTTCTTTCATTGTTTTGTTATTTTCCACTTGTTTTCTCAACATTTTGAACTTATTTTATGAGGCATTTGAACATTTTGAACTTATTTTATAAAATTTTTTTGTCCTTTTTTTCCCTCCCGATTTTTGTTATTTTTATTTTTTTATTATTTTTATTTTTTCCCCTTTTTTCATTGTTCTGTAATTTTTTCCTTGTTTTATCTGTATTTTGAACTTATTTTATGTGTTCTATTTACTTGCAGCTTATGCGCAATAAATGAAACTTATTGTTTTACTTCATTTTCTTCATGTTTTTTGTATTTATTTAATATGCTATATATATATATATATATATATTATTTAATGGGCATAAGCTGCAAGTATATAGAACTCATAAAATTAGTTAAATATACTATATACATATATCGAAAGTTTTCTGGAAAACTCACCTAAAGTTTGTTGATTTCTCTGAACAGATTATTACACAACTCTACATTGATCACTGTAACTCATTTAAAATTTCTAAAAATTATTTGAATAATTTTTTACACGCTATATAAGATTTCGAAAAGATTCAAAAAATAAACTGGGTGAATTTTCAAAAAATTCTGAAAAATGATGTCAGAACAATACGTATTTAAAAAAAATTCATCCTTGATTACTCTTTGCTATGATTTAGATATGAAATGTAATACGCTTTTTTCAATTGAGATTATAGAAAAAAAATTAAATTAAAACTTTTATAAAACTTCTTTTATTAAAACTTAACCTCTGACCATTTGTCTTTCCTTTATTTGGTCGTTTATTTATATTCTTTTTTTTATTAAACCTAATTTTTTTATCAACATAAAAACAACAATTTCGTATTTTCAAAACACTTTTACATCTTTCAGTCTATAGAATGTCTAATATATATAGCTTAATGGAATACGTACTCTAATTGACTCTCTTAAGATATTTGTATATTCTAAATATCTGAAGACATTTAGATATTTTTTTATTCTAGATATGTTCATATTTTTGTTTCCTTAGACATGAAAAAGTTGTTAGTTATATATATATTTTTTAAAATTATAAACAATTTTAAATATTTATATTGTTAGTATAAACAATTATTAATTTAAAAAAGTAATAATAGCTGTTAAATACTGAATATTTTTTGGAGAAGGGGGAAATTTAATATTTCTAACAATTTTTACCTATTCCTTTCGTTACTCTATACATTAAAAGCTGTTCTTTTTAGTGAAATTCTATCAATAAATTCTTTATTGTATCTTCAAAATTCTTTAATAAATGATGAAAGGAGAGCAGTTTTCCCAATCTGATGGAAAACAATTACCGAAAAAACACGTTCAATTTTTCCTATTATTTTTTATTTTCTCAAGCATGAAAGTTTTAACAATTCATATAAATTCTCAGAATAAATACTATTAAATTCTTCATGGCATGATGAATTGACTACAAATAGTTTTCCCAATTCACATTTTTAATAATCAGATTGAAAACGTCAAAAATACTTTTAATTTTCTTCCCAATATTTTCTATTATATAAAACATAAAAGATTAAGCAATATATTTAAATTCTTTTGGAAATAATATTTTGAATTTTAAAATTCTTTATTTCGTATTAAGCATTTTCTACAATTATTCTGTCTCAAGTGTATAACTACGAAAGTTCCACAAGAGAGCACTTTTATTTATTTTTTATTATCCCAAACATTAAATACTAAACATTTTAATATAGTGTTTAATGTTTGGTTTTTTTTTTAAACAAATTCTACATTGTGTATTTCATGATAAAATACAATCTCCCCTTAATTTATGTTTTTTAATAATCTGGGACAAAAATTACGAAAAATTATGCCAAAAACGCTTAAAATTTTTTCTCATTTTTTTATATCTCCGAATATTTCGAAATAAACAAGCAAAGTGATTTACAACAATGTTTAAGTTTGAACAAGACATAACTGAATTATTTTTAAACAAAAATTATAAATGATGAATTTACTTGTGCTTTAATATTTTAACATACAAAATAAATATTATATTGTGGTCTTGAGCACCAATTTCTGAATGAAAAGCTGTTCGCCAATTCATATTTTTACAAGTTTGATAAGAAAAAAAAGCTATGCTTAGAATACTAAAAAATATTTTTCCTTACTTTTGATTTTCACAACCAGTTAAGTTTCTCTTGAAATCTACTCAACCATCCTCAAATCTCTATACGGACGTGGAATTTTTCAGATAAAAAAATAATTTAAACGTCAGGGAGAAAAATCACAAATGTCCATCATATGCTTTCTTTGTCACGAAATTACTCAGTTTTCGTTCTAAAACTCATTTATTTTGGATCTTTCCAGGTGGCGGTGTTTTTATAAAAAAGAAACTTCGTTCGATCTTGCTGCAAAACTACAAAGGAAAGTGACGAAATTGTGTAACAACTTGACCTAACCGTGTCTAACGTTGTGCAGAAAAGATCCCATACGTGGAATGCATGGAATATTTTTGCGGGATCAAATACTGTTTAGCTCCAAGAGAAAAATAATCCTTATTACTTGAATCGAATTAATTTCCCAGCAGGATGTACTGATTTCTGAAATCAAATTTATAGATATACTAGTTGAATACCCGCTCTTTGTACAGAAGAAAAAGTGAATAATCAATAAAACAGTTTTGATCAACCTTGCGAAGTTATCCTAAGACATTTATCGACATTATTAATTAAGCTAAAGCATTTCCATTTTATTTATTTATTTATTTATTATTTGCCTCCCTTTCTGGTGGCTTCACAATACCAGATTAAGCAAAGCAAATGAAGTCTAACTATAGCATATTCAATTTGCATAATGCTATTCTCACGAGGTGTTATAATTTATTTGTTTTTTGTGCTGGCTCAAATTCCGGTGGCAACGTTGTTCACGATGCCATAATTACGAGCGATTCTGTAACTTAAAAGTAGTTGAAAAATAAACAAAGTTGTTTTTTTCTAAAGATGTCTCAAGATTCCTAACTTGTTATTTATATAAGGACACAGCATTTGGAGACCCGTCGACGTGATCCGTAGTTGACACAGGTTAGGGAAATATTTTATCGTGAGAGAAAAAGCATGGCATTTTTGTATAATGGAGGACATAATCAGAAAACGTAAATCATTTAGAATGACTTTTACCAAAACCGTAGGAAGTTTATTTGACGAATTAGGAAAACAAACGCCTGACAGTGAAAACGTCAAACAGCAGTGTTTTACTTTAGATAAAGTTTTTAATAAAATGAAAGAATGCGACGAATCAATTTTGAACGATATAAAAACAGACGTTGAGTTTGAAGCTGAATATAATAAGATTGAAGAATATGATCAAAAAATGGATTTGGAGAGAGCGAAACCTTTTTCAGTAAACAAATTGCGTTGAATGGAGTTCTGTCATTTTATCGTCAAATACAAAGCGAAGAATGCGTCTTCCGAAGATTGAATTGTTACATTTTGGAGGAGACCTGCAAGATAACCTTGGTTTTTGGAGTCAGTTCCAAAAAATACATACTGATAGCGAGTTAGCCCCAGAAGACAAGTCCCAGTATTTACTGCAATACGTAACTCACAGTAGCCGAGCTCGTGAAGTCATTGAAAGTTTTCCACCAACAGCGGAAAACTATAAAAAAGCAATCGACGCGCTGAAAAGTAGATTTGGGAGAGATGAGTCGCTAATAGAATATTATGTCCGTGAATTATTAACTCTTGTTGTAAAAAATGCTACAGAAAAAAAGGGGAAATTTAAATATTGCGAATTTATATGACAAGTTAGAGTCACATCTCAGATCGTTAGGATTGACAAGTGAGAAGTATGAAGCGATTTTGTTTCCATAGGTGGAGTCCTGCATTCCCGAAGATTTAATGAGAGTTTGGCTACGAAATTCTATACAGTCGGCGTAGCAGGTGAAATGACTGATAGTTTTGGAAACAAATTGAAAAACTTACTCTCATTTTTGAAACGCGAGGTAGAAGGCGAAGAACGTTTGCAGCTGGCGAGAAATGGATTTGATGGCGATCGGACAAGGTTGAAGCCTAAGAAAGAGCAACACATCGACGAAGTCGTTCCCACTGCCAGCACTCTGGTTTCTAGTGATATATCCAAGGGACATTCATCTTGTGTGTTCTGTGACAAGACTCATGAAAAACGAGATTGCTTCCGTGCACAAAGTTGGTCTTTGGATAGGAAGAAAGAAGTCTTAAGCAATAAGAAAGCGTGTTATATTTGTTTCAAGGCTAACAATAAGGCCAAAGAATGCAAAGAAAAACTCAAATGCATGATGTGTTCCAAGCGGCATCACGTAAATATGTGTTTCGAGTTACAATTAAACAAAAGGGAGTTGACAGCTAATGAAAAGATAGATTCAAGTAATGCGTTGGTCGCCAAAGAGGGTAGCGAAGTTCTTCTGCAGACTCTCTTAGTAAATATTGAAACCAATGGAAATAGGATTCGAGCTCTTATTGATAGTGGCTCCCAGAATTCTCACATATTGAAGAGAACTGTTAAAGAAATGGGCCTTAAATCTACTACAAGAAGTTTAGCCCAATCATTGTTTGGCGGCGTTACGACGCAAGTGAAAGATCATGGACTTTACCAAATCACTCTTAAATCACAAAATAGAAATTTTTCTCTGGACATACAAGTTTTTGATCAGCAGTCTATTTGTGGTACAATTCCTAGGCTTAAAAGGGGACCGTGGAATAAGGAATTATATAAGAAAAGGATACGGATTGCTGATTACGGAGAAGGTTCACCTGATATAGAACTGTTAATTGGTGTCGACTTTTGTGGACAACTATTCACTGGGAACATGGATTGCTTCAATGTGGATTGATTGCCTGTGAAACTCATTTAGGCTGGCTTGTTATGGGCAGAACCACCGGTGAATATTACGACCCATTACGCACTAATGCTTCTGTGAGCATCACCATGTTGATTCAAAGTGATAAAATAGAACAATTTTGGGACATGGAAGTTTTAGGAATCAAGGATCCTGTAGAAAAGGCGCCAAAAGAAGAAGAAGTGAGGAAGTTCTTCAACGATACCTTGTAAACTGATATTGATGGGCCCTATATGGTTAAATTACCCTGAACAGACAATGCTGATCTTCCGGATAACCGAATCATTGCCGAAAAAAGACTTCTTTCCACTTCATCGAAGTTAGTTTCTTCAGGAAGATATTTAGCCTATGAGTCGGTTTTCCAAGAATGGGAAAAGGATCAAATAATAGAGATTTTTCCTGATGAAGTGCCGAAGGGGAGGTGTCCTCACAGAGGAGTTTTTAAGGAACATTCTACAACTAGAGTAAGACCAGTATTTAACGCCGCAAGTAAACAAAAGGGCAAATTTTCTCTCAAAGACTGTTTAGACGAGGGATTGAATGTATTAGATACCATTCCATCGATATTGATGAGGTTTAGAGAAAAGAATCTTGGAGTGTTTTCAGACATAAAGAAAGCCTTTTTACAGATATCTATAAATCCAGGAGATCGAGATTTTTTAAGATTTTTTTGGTGGAGTGATTATGGAAAAAAGAAGATGAAGACGTACAGACGGTTGGTCTTCGGACTGAATTGCCCATATATACTTGGCACTGTAATCAACAACCTTTTACACAATTTCCCTCGAAAATATCGTGACGTTGCTGAAATTTTGGAGAAAAGTTTTTGCGTTGAAAATTGCGTCACGTCAGTTGATAGTCAGTTGGTTTTTGATCTTATAGGGCTTACTTGCCCTGTGACAATCATTCTTAAATTGTTGCTGCAAGAAACTTGGAAGAAAAAATTGTCTTGGGATGAACGACTCCCTGAGGAAGCAGAGAAGAAATTTATCAGATGGCTGTCCGACTTGACTAAATTGAAAAACATACAAAAACCGCGATGTGTGATTCCTTTAGGATACCGACAGTCTTTCAGCTTGCACACCTTTTGTGATGCTAGCGCGTTGAGCTACGCTTGCGTAATTTATTTGAGATCAAAAGGAAAACAAGGTGTGAATGTACAGCTACTACAGGCCAAGTCACGAGTTGCGCCGATACGACTCACAACCATACTTCGATTAGAGCTGTTGGCATGCAGCATTGGCGCTCGACTAGCACAATCAATGCAAAGAGCAATAAGTTTAGAAGATGTACAGTCCGCAAAAAAAAAAAAAAAAAAAAAAAAAAAAAAAAAAAAAACGAATCATCCTGAATAACTTTCGTTCTATTGATCGGATTTTCACGAACTAAATTTCAATCATAATAGTTAGTGGGGATGACTTTAAATATGATAATTAATTTGTGGGAACTATTAATTAAGTTACGAAATCAGACACAACGTACTTTCTCTGAATAAACATATATTTTTTTTTACATATTTCGATTCTTAACCTTCAAAATATAGGAGGTAGCCGCAATCTGGGAAATATGGTCCCCATAGTTTGGTCAAGAGAGCGATCCAAAGTTCGTACCCCTTGATGTTAATTTCACTTTTTATGTTTTTAGTCATATTTTTAAAACTAATAAAGCAATTCAAAGAAAATTGCACCCACTCATAAAATTCATTTACCTAAAGATAATTTCATGAAAAAAATTATTTTTAATAATTATTAATTATTTTTTATTATTTAATTAAATTGAGGATGAAAAAATTTTGAATTATAAGGTGTGAATTTTTTTATACCATATTAATCTACATATTTTTCAATTGAAAAATCTGAAGTTTCAACTGTTTTTATTTAATAGAAGCTATGAAAAAATAAAATTAATTATTTTGAAAAAAATAATTTGGCGACAATAAAGAAATAATTAAATGGGGCGATTAATAATAAAATGTGATAAACTTGCGAGGAACTTGACTTCGCGTAGCGTAAAATTTCATTAATATTTCTTTCGCTAATAATCGTTTGCTAATCTTTTTATTGAAGTGAAACTTCTTATGTGACTTCCAACAAGGTTGCGTTAAACGTTTAACGCTACCGTTGTCATGGAAACTAAATTTCTCTTTACGTTCGTTGAGCGCACGAGGTAAGAGAAAAACATAGTAGGTAATATTGGCGTTAAAGAAAACAAAGCGATATTTTTTTTAAATTCGCCAAGAATACCTTACTGAAATTTAGAACATTTAGAAATAAAATGATTATTTATTATAATTTTTTTTAAAAATATATTTTATTATTAATATTTTTTAACTCAGCGAAATTTTTTTTAAATGAAACAAAGTATTGTATTTAAAAAGTTAATAAGTATACTTTTTTTATTAAATACAATTAAAAAAATACTTTGATGCACATAGATACTCTGCTTTAGATACTTATTTTTCTATGTTTTTATTTTATTTTTGCCGGTTATTATTTTATAAGTGAAACTTCTAATGCGATTTCCAACAAGGTTGCGTTAAACGTTTAACGCTGCCATGGAGGGGGTATGAAAGCACTGTTGCGTTAAACGTTCAACGCTCCTGGGGAGGGGGAATAGAAAGAGACAGAACGAGAGTGAATGCGTGGCACTAGAACGCATGCGCGTAGAAAATGATTATTAAAAGATGTGATCAATTGTGAATTGTAAGCAATGTTAATAAAGTTTGTCTTAAAGAAACAATATGATTTCACTAAAAAACAAATTTCTGCCCCTTCCTATTTCCATTTCCACATTACAAAGTTTCACTTCTTCCGCGCAGAGGGACTCCACGCATTATTTTTTTTTATTTCTTTCAAACTAATTTATTTGCAATTTAGTAAAGGAATTTGAATGAAACATTTTGAATAAAAAACACTTTATTCAACGAATGTCTAGTTTTATAAAAGCGTGCTTCTAAAAGAATATGATTATACACCAGATTGTGCTTATTTAATGTGATTATTTTTTATTTTTTTATTTTGTTTTTCAATAACTGATACAATTTCAATAATATACATACGTATGCATAGATTTGGAATAACATATTTATCAACTTCTTGAATATATATTTTATAGTTAATAATACGAATGCGTAGTGAACATTTTTAAGCATCTTAAAACTTCTTTACAGCTAATATATCGCCTTAATCTTAAAATAAATTTGTAAATTACCTGTCTGCGCATGTTTCGCAGAATTATTTTTCTAACTTTTTAATTAAATTTTAACCTTTCTCAAAATCTTATTTTTTTATGCTACCTTTCCATTAATATACTAATGCATTGTTTTAGTACTTTAATTTATGTTTTCCTTTAAAATAAAATTATTTTTTAAGTTATTGTTAAGCTTTTATTGAAAGAAAACTTAGAATTATTGCCAGGTAGCTGAGAATTAAATTTTGTTAAGAAATTAAAAATATTCTACTGATCAATATCATTCGATGCAGAACACCTGACTATTTACTAATAGTACTATTGTTTTCGAAAAATGAAGATAAATTATTAATTCTCCTTTTTTTATTGTTTATTATTTATTTGAGTAATGAAAAGAAATGCGTATGTGAGCGCAGCAAAAACATACAACAGATTGTTTTTGTTTTTTAAATGAGCAAAAAACTATGGACATAAAATTTTATTTTGACGTTCAAAGTTATTCTTGCCCGCTAACTTAAAGAAAGTTACCCTTTTCTTTTAAAAAGTTGAAAATATCTGCTTAAAAAGTTGTTTTTATTATTTCTCAACTTTTGCACAGTTTAAAAAAATATTGCTATATCAGGAAAATGTTTGATATGCCTTGTTTCGTTAAACAACTACTAAAATAAAAAATTGTAAAAAGATTCGAAAAATGTGCTTTTTTTAGAATCATCATCTCAAAAATTGCTCTTTTCCTAACATTAGGATTTTTTCTACTTAAATAACCTATGATAATAGTTTTAATGCACGTTTGGAAGAAATAAAGAATGCAAATTTGGATCTAATATTTCGTAATAAGTAACCAAGAATATTAATAATTCATTGATAATTGTTTCATTTAGTAGTTAATTCTTTTCGAAACAATCGGCCTTGCAACTATTTAACTTTGATTCTTTGAAATAGGAGTCATTTCATGCATGTCATTCGACTTTAAAATTTCAAATATAAAATGCAAAAATTACAAGAATGAGTAAGCTGGCTTTAATTAATAATAAAAAACTGACCAAATCGTCGCAAAAGAAGTTATCTCATGAAAAGAATGTCAGAGTTAAAAACTGTAACAAGTGTTACTCTTGTTTAATTTGGGGTATTATAAACCTACATTTTATTTTATTTTAATTTTTTAAATTACTAGAGGGCTCCGCCCCCTGCTCGCTGACGCTCGCCAACCCCCGGAGAATTGCTTCGCAATTCTTGCTTGGTTTGCTTCGCAAAACCAAGAATGCTTTGATTTCATATATTTCAATATTAAACTGAATATTAACTGTTATCATCGAAAAGAATTAATTTTCTTAAATGCAGAATAAGCAGTGTGTCAATATCAATGTCACTTTTTTTCGTTGACTACAGTTCCTTCTATGTCCTATTTGTTCTCTAAATGAGCCAAAATTGTCAGAAATTAACATCAATGTGCAGATATAATCTTAATATGAAACTTGTTTAAAAAAAATGATAATCACAATAATACAGACTTTGTCCCAAAGAAATGAATATATTTTTAACACATTTAATTCAATATATATATATATGCAAACACTATAATATTTTTCAATAAGCAATATTGTTAAGAACAGGGTAATTTTTAAAAAAATATTTTAATAATATTCAGCAAAATAACTATAAATGAAAACATTAATTTTGCGGAATTAAAATAAACAATGCACCAATAGCATTTTCTTTACGCTAAATACATTTATAAATATGACATTATATATATATGTTATAATATTTCTCTATATACAATATTGTTAATGACAGGATCATCTTTAATAAATATTTTAATGTTCTCCTTCGTTGTGCATCTTGACAATGCCACATATAATTGACCATGAGAAAAAATAGGCCGTTCAATATATAGCCCAACTTTATCGAAGGTTTGGCCCTGGGCCTTATTAATTGTTAAGGCATAAGCTAATCTAACAGGAAATTGTCGTCGATAAAGCACAAATGGTAAGGAAGAATTACTTGATAATGTATTTAATTCTATTCTTGGAAGATTGACAATACTACCATTTTTATTACCAGTAGCAATTTGGCAAGTCAATACTCTTTTCCCTATTTTAAGAACAGTCAATCGAGTTCCATTGCAAAGGCCATCAACAATAGATATGTTCCTGATCAGCATTACAATGCATCCAACTTTTAATTTGAGCTGATGAGGTGGCAGTATTAACGTTTTAGAAAACAAATAATCAGATTAATCAATATATCAATACGAAATAAGTTGAGATGTTGTAAAACTGAAGAATGAAATTCTAACTATTTTGTGATTGGTTGCATCTCTGAAAAAGAAAATTCAGACTTGTAAATCGCTTTTTTAAGCTTGCCGTTTTCAGACATGTGATTGGCTGTTGTGAACGGCGGTTATTACTAGTACAAAGTCATGAAAATGAATGAAAAAGCGTCTTTTTTGTTTAAAACATTTTTAATTCGTATTTATTATGTTTATAGTTTTGTTTTTAAAATGTCAATCTATAAAACTTTATAATTTAAAATCAACAGTAATTGAAACTAAGAAGCAATAAACAGTTGTGTATTGAAAAACAAAATTAATAGAGAAAAGGTTATTTTGTTCAAGAGAAGCGTAAAAGACCAAACTATTATAGACGCCAATGATGTTTCATTCATTTTGGTAATGAGTACTGATTGAGATTAAAAAAATTAGCTAGCTAACTGACTTAACCGAAGATAAATCCGTAGAAAAATATTTTTCATAATATTTAATAATTTTTATTATCTATTAGAGTGGAAAAACTTAGTAAAATGCCAGGGATTATGTCGATTCCATTGTTATTTTAAATTATGTATTTTGTGTTCATTATCTTTTTAACATTCTTATAAGTCAGGAATTTAAAGTAACACTCCTTAACCTGATGCTCACCAAACAGTGATTTTATATCTCTCTAAAATCTATTTGAAATTCGTTTCCAGCTCTTAATATTTTAAATTCATTTCCTTCATTAAAAATAATTTCTCTTTAAGAAATGAAAGTCAATAATAAGTTATTGAAATAAAAAAATTTAAATTGAAATAAAAGACGTAAAATAGAATAAACTTGAAGAAACAAAAAAAAAATAAATACGCTTTTTTAAAACAATTATAATTAAATATTCATTATCATTATTATTATTATAAATTAATTTTTATTGAACCTGTTGATAGGAATTGTTCGCTTTGAACTTCAGCTTTCAGCTTTTTGTTATCCACTTGAAAAAAGAATTTGCATTCAGAATTTTATGAACATATGCGTTTACTCTTTAATGCTTATGACAGATCACTCACTTGATACTTCACATCTTAGTTAAAAATGCGAAAACGAAATGAAGACTTTTTTTGTCACCATGAAATAGAAATATTTATATACATTATATGAAATTTTTACAGAAAAATACAAGTAAATATGTAAATATCTTATATATAAGTGCTATGAAATTAGTAAATTTACCGAAAAAATAAAAAAAAAATTTTGAACGTTCTTTTTTTTATATATTTTTTTTTTTTAAGTTAGTGTCCACGATATTATTCAGAATAAAAATTACCCTTGTTATTATTGGTAGTTAAGATACAGATGTGCTGTAAAGAAAAATGGGAAAGAGGTTTGAAAAAAAAAGTTAGGGAAAGGCAATATTTTTTTTAAATAATATTTTAAAATTAAGCTTAAGTTGGTAATATTTGAAAGCATTAAATGATAAAAACCTCTGTAATAACACGGTTTTTCAATAGACCTTAAACAACCAAGTACTTCTTTGAATTGAGTTTTAAAAAAATCGTTGGTGTTACTTAACGGAAAGACTTAAAAAAGTATGACAAAAAATTTTCCTATTTTCTTCAGAAACATGTAATTTTGTTCACTAAAATTATTAAATAATAATATAGCTCACAACACTCAATTTTAACATTTTTTTTTGTAATTTTTAAACTTGTCATGCAACTAATATAACCACATTTTCTCATGTAAAACTGCTACACATCAGCTACTAAAAATAAATGAGTTAGTTTAAAATTTTGAAATTTATTTGTGATATGAATTCACATTTTCCTCCTATATTTTGTTTAATAAATAAAGAATAAACAATTAACAGTATTATCGACGAAAATTTTCTGCACGAATAAACTATTAGTCTATTGTTGTTATTAATCTATTTATTATATCTTAATAAAATTTTAATAAGATCTAACTACATCTTATCTGTAATCTATTTATTATATATAAATAAAATGAAACTATTTTTTTGATGACTTGAATAATTGCTTTTAGGAACCATGATTGCAGGTGGTTTAATCGTACATTTCCTTTTGTAATATAGACTTATAATATTTTACTGTAGCCGTTAGAAGACAAAAAACATTTAATTTTTCTATTTGACAGAAGCCCTGAATCTATTCTCAACTTTACAAAAAATTAACATTGTTTTTTTGTAAGAAAAACAAAGGTTTCGAATTACAAGGCAATGTTCTATGAATGAGAACCTGCATCTGGGCAGTTTTTCAATAAACAATGTAAGGGTCATTTTCCAAACTGAGAAACATATTACGCAAAAATTTCTTAAAATAAATACTCAAATTACTAATTATAAAATTCATTCCTTGATATTAATTCATCACTAGCTGACCCCGCCATAGACTATCACATGTTAACTACGCAAGCATCTCGGTTTCGAATTTGTACACGAAGAGAAAAAACATAGTATCAATTTTTCAAGGGTTACAATAATAAGATCACGAACGATTTGATTTTCATAAGACCGTCATTCAAGTCATTTATTTTTATATCCTTTATTTTTACGTCATTTATTTTTACAATTGAAGACACTAGCTAAAAATGGTGAAAACTTAATCTTACTGTCAGGAATAACTGTTATAAACTCACGATTATAGTATTTCTTCGCTAAAAAACATTATTTTATGTGACGATAGAGCCTTTGAAAATAAAATCTTAACATTTTGCATTACATCAAAAAATTTTTCAAATTTTTCCTTTCTTCTAATAAATTATTAATAAAAAAATAAATAAATAAAAATACAGGGTTTTAATAGTAATTTTTCAGTTGATTTCATGACATCGAACATTATATTTTAAAATATTATTGAAAAATAGCCACTTGAGCATTAATGGGTTAAAATTGGGTACAAGAATAAATAATATTATTGAAATCCTTTTAACAATATATTTTATGTGATCAACATGAGTTCCTTTTATAATAACAGACACTCAGTGATTTTGTGGTTGTCATTCAGCTAAGAAACAAAGCGCAAAAAAAAAAAAAAAAAAAATAAATGGCGCATATTATTCTCTGACAGGTGTTATAAGTAAATCATGGCAATACATTATCAACTGCTTTACCGACATAACGATAAAGATAACATTTTTGAAAACCATTAAGATTCTAAAGAAGTTCTTTTTTTTCTTCTCTTCCTTCCATACTTCTATTAAAAATTTATTCTTTTCGTAAATTATAAACGTGTCCATGATATCCTTTATTTTGCTAATGAATGAATGTTTTGCCTTTACCGCTTCTTAGTTAACAGCTTAATTGGCTTCTTCAAGTTCCCACTGATATCCCGCTGCTAGAAAGGAAATAATTTTTTTCGAAAATATCTTAACTGTGACTGTGAAGTTGAGTATTTATTTAAGGTTGTTCTGAGAAAAGAAAAAGAACTTGTTAAAATTTGCAACGAATGGCGACAGTAAGTGAAAAGGTAAGTAGTTGCTTTGCAGTTTCTTTAATTGACCAAAGATTAACTGCCTTCGGTGTTTATATGATCGTGCTTTTTGTATTTTTATTGTTCCTGAAATAAATTTGAATAGTGCATGAAAAAAAAAAAAATTAAAATGAATGTAATGTCTAAATTAGTTTTTTTAATAGATTGAAGACAAGTGTGGTATAGTAAGACGCATATTTATTTTCGTGCGGCATTATGGACACGAAAATAAATATGCGACTTCTGGACCTGTAACGCACACCTAGGACTGACCTTAATTAGAATTCAATGACTGGTGCAAGTTACAACACGCTCAAACTTTACAAAACTTTATTTATTGCGTTTGTCATCTTACTAATGATGCATCGATAATTTGCCAATAATATAAAATGAATGAAAATTAAACAATGACGTAAAGTTGACAAAAATGAATCGTTGAAATATTTCCGAGAACTGAAAGTTAAACTTTGTTTCGATATGTGCATTTTAGTATAAAAGTCAAGAGACATGAAAACTATTTTCGCCATTCTAAAGTTACACTTGATAATAAGCATTATCATTTCACCTGCTGATTTTTATTGCGTGTTCATTGACAAAAAAAACTGTTCATTGAATTAAAACCATAATAGACTTCGCATCTTTCAAAATTTTCGCTAATATTCCAGTAAAACACTCTTCAATTTATTAAATTTATTCATTTCCGACACAAAAATAAAATCTCCTGAAAATTATAAATGAGCAAATTTTTTCTCTGTAGACTATCTAAAATGTTCTAAAAATTTTTTACATTTCTAAAATTTTCCATAACATGCAGTCAAAAATAAGAGTTTACTTTTGCGAATAAGTAATTTTATGTTCAATAATATAATAGCCACTAAAAAATTATTTTAAAAATTCGCACCAGGGAACTTTTAATTACTTGAATTAATGATTTTTCAGACGTTTAAATGGTTCCTCACACTTAGAATCTGAATTTTTCTAATTATGGAATTTTACTAAAAATGGAATTTCGGTAAATAAAAAAGTCGAATTTCATCTAATTGACGCATCGAATACCTCAAAAATTTACCACCAGAATTCGCACCGCATAATTTTTAATTTCTTGAATTGAATATTTTTTTATAGCAAAATTTGAAGTACCACATTATTACTGAGTTGTAAATCTTATGAAAAGTGGTATTTTCTCTGTTGGAGCAGTGAATTCTAATTTTCTACTTGTTATTAACTTTAAGCGGCCTCTGTTCTCTTTCTCGGATTTCTTTTTTTTTCTCCAATTTTTGATGATCTATTATTATTTGAAATAACTACACCTTTCAGAAAAGATGAATAAAAGTTTTATTAAGATGAGGAGAAATAGTGCTTGATGACATTTTTAGAACTTTTATATCAGACAGTAAAATTGCGTGGTTTCGAGTAGTTAATTTAAAACTACTTGTTTGTATGTTTTAGATTTTTTTAAATTTAATTTTGTCATAGTTTATGTTAATAAAAAAGCTAATTTTTTTCTCTTAAATTACGTTAAAATAGCTATTTATCAAAGATTTAAAGACTGAAAAATTTACTATATTAAATTAGGTTTTGAAAAATGATAACTGTAAAATTGCATCAGTTTAATTTTATCAGAAAACAATGAATAAATAATCTAATTTGCCGCATACCTTAGACCTTAAATTTCGATTATATGATGACTTTGTAATTTAAATGTTTCGAAAGATAGTACCTAACAGAGTAAATATCCATAGTGAGTTTCTTAGTGATTGAAAAGGAGTAAAAACAGATTTAAAATTTAGACAGTTCAATTCGGACGTAAGGCGTCATAAATACTATATCTAGAAAAAGTCAAATTGTTTAAATTAATAATTTTAAAACATTTGAATTTTCTTTCTTTTTTTTTAAATCATTCGAATGAATGATGTTAATAATTTATATTAATTATTTACGTATTTTTTTCAAATTTAAATTTAAATAGTAGCTTTTAAATGCTTATTGAATTGAACCTTTATAATGTATGTTTGACATTTTTTTGTTTTAAGTACTTTTATAAAAAGATACTCAAAAAAGTACACACTATTAAATTATATAAAGAAAAAAAATAAAGAAAAGAAAACACTTTTTTGGAAATTTCATTACGTTCTATTTTTGACAATCCAGCCGAATAATTTAATATCCAAACCAGAAAAATCAATTTTTCATTCTTTTTTTAAAACTTATTTCTTATACTATATTATTTCCTCCAAATCCTAAGCAAATGAGTATCTCTTTGAATGATTATGACCAAAAACAGCACTTTCTCGAGCATGTTACGCCTATTTTATTAATTTATAAAATGCACTTATTTCACATTTTACTATAATATCCATTTCACAACATCACCAAAAACATTTTAACAAAAGTTATACCTTCCAAGTTTCAATATCAGACTTTATTTTACTTAATGGTCTCAAGTAAACATCTAAGCAGAAAGCACCTTTCATCATCATCATAGTTGGCCAGACAGCCCAATGTGGGCCAACGTCTTTCTCTGAAGATTTCTCCATAATGACCTCCGATTTATCTTTGATCTCCAATTCTTTTCATTAATTGCAAGAAAATCAGACTCCACCGACTCAACCACGTCCTTCCCCGCTTTCTTGTTCCAGTGTGTTTAAAAAGCAGCATCTTTTTTATTGTATTGTCATCACTCATTCGAATCACGTGGGCCGTACAATTCATTCTATTTATTTTTATGTATTTAATAATATCGGATTATTTAAAAATCTTGTACAGTTCAAAGGTAAATCTCCTTTTCCAGTTTTCATTTACACCACCAAGTATACTCCGCAAAATCTTTCTCTCAAATATTGTGATACAATTTTCCTCCAGTTTTGTCATTGTCCAAAATTCAGAAGCGTATGTCAAGACAAGAGTTTTATAGATTAAGAACTTTGTTTTTCTAGAAAGAAACCTCAGGTCTTGTTACGAAATCCTTAGAAGAAAAATCCCGCATAGAAACAATTTGGAAAACACGCTTCATCAAAGGAGAAAAAATCTTCCCCCTTCTCTGTTATTCTTAAAATAAGACAGGTATTGCGGAAACGGAATTTAAGTGCACATTCGCCCTTTGTTGAGTGTAAGGCAATAAAAGAGGAAAATGTGAATTTTACAGCTTTTTATTTTGTTGAACTTAGCTTTTGGGGCGATGTCTTGGTGAGTGAATTACAGGTAAAGTTTTGTATAATGACTATTAAAGAATGAAAACATTAATAACTTTTTTTGGTTGGAAAATAATAATATACAACCTTTCCAATTTATAATTTTAGAAATTATAGGACTAAGTAAAAATCATTGTAATGAAAGTATCACCATTAGTAAAATGCTTCCCTGGACAGATCTCTTACAGAAAATATTCGAATATGATGGGAATTAAAAATTTATACTTCTTACAAAATGTTTAATTTTGAATTTTAAAATAATCCTATTTTTATCTTTTTTGTTTTTTAGTTTTAATTAAAAATACTCCTTATTATCGAAGAACATTTGTTTATTGCTTACAAACAAACTTTATTTATTTTTATTTCGACAGTGTTTCCCATTTTATCAGAAATGCAGAAGTTATAAAAACGAAGTCAAACAATTTAAAAATGGTTATATGAAGAACTATTGTTAAAGACACAAAGATACCTTTTTAAAGATGTAAAAAAACTAGATTGAAAAAATTTTCGCTAATCTTATGGTTATTAAACATTATACGTCGTCACTATAACGTTCAATAACGTATAATCCCACTAACGTACGTCACTCATAGATGCTTAGCCGAAAACTGTGAACTGAAAAAAAAGAGTGCTTCAAAAGAACATCCTGGAAAAACAATCACCAATTCAGAAATTATATGGAGTTAACAAATGTTTCAATTGAGCTTTAATTAATAAAATATTTATATCGGGGAAAAAATAAATTCTTATTAACTTAGATATTTTTAAAAAATTTTTTATTGATGTACAAGGAAAAATTTAAAGTTCATAGAAAAGAACTTGCTTAGTATTGTCTAACAAAATGATTAAAACACATTAAGAGCTCGAATTATAATTATATTTATTGCATTATGATATATATCCAAAAAGAATTTTATGATATCTATAATAAAATTGTTTTAGAGGAGTTTGTGTTAGAGAGTAAAATTTTTGTTAAAAGAGTTTATTGTGTGTGTTTCTCTTATAACTTTAGCCTAGCCTAAAAAGTTTTAGCATCATGCTACGGCAAAAAGATTAAATTTTAGTTAGATTAAAGAGTTTATCTCTCATTATTATGCTGTGTGTTAGCAAAGACGAAAAAAGATATTTTAAAAAAAGTAAAGTAAATTGCGATTTATTTTAAAAATTAATTTCTCACAATTTTCCTTGCTTTAAAACTAATTTCAATGCTGAGTAAAATGCGCATTAACAAGGACGATAAGTACCATTAATCCTTTTGAATTAATATAAGAATAGATTCATGCGAGCATTAATAAGTAGGTTTTTTCTTTTCTCTATTTCTGATGGAATTTATTATATGACAGAAAGAAATAAAGAAAAGTAAATTAAAATATGGAAGAAACGCTTTCTACTAATAATCAGTGTTCACGATTTTTTGGATTTTAAAAAAAAAGAAAAAAAAAAAAGAAAAAAGAAAAAAAAAAAAGATTTTTTTTTATTTAAATCGGATTTTTTTGATTTAAATCAGATTTTTTTATTTTATTCAAACACATTGTAAGAACTTTAGTTTATGATTAAAAATACTTTAAAAATGTTTAATCAAAATTAAATTAATATTAAAACAATATTATAACAATATTTTAGAAGCTCTAACTTACTAATATAATTATTCATTATAATACATAGCTTTGAATGCATAGCAACCATTTTGAAACAAATGCATAATTGAAATTTAAAGACTAGATGAAATAGAGAATATAATGAAAGGGGTCTGTCTAGGTTTTTCTGTTTATTTATTTTGTGAAAATTTAGACATAATTTGTGAAAATTAGAAATAATATTAAAAAATCAGCACAAAAATATGGATTTATTCGTGTCTTACGAAACACAAAAATAAAATTTTAAAAAAAAGTATTTTGTGAAATTGAATTTGTGAAGGTACCCTAAGCAGTAGCAAATTTGACTTGGACAGACTCTTTAACTATTAAATTAAAGTTTCAAATAGCAAACCATAATTTTAATTTAAAATTGTGTTTTTTTTTTTCTTGATTTTTAATATGACAAAATAAATGTAACAGATTGTGTTTATAAATGTAGTCATTCATCAAAAAGTAAATAAATATTTAATCTATATATTTTTATTTTAAAATATTCATTTTTAATTCTATATCAAAATAGATCAGATAAAAAAAAAATTTTTAAAAATCTATGCACTCATTGGAATTTTTTTTCACAAAATTTCTTTATAGAAAATCTGATAATGTCAAAGTTACTGTAAACATATTATGAGAAAAAAATACCAGTTACCAGTTAATAACTCTACTGCCTCAAATGGACTTTGAAAGGGAAGAATGACACCATATCAGGAAAAAATATCTAAATTCATTAGCCTTTTTTTTCTTCTATTTTTGGCATATTAGGGTAATTTCTTTTTAATATAACTTTAGAAATATACATTTTCCACCAATAAAATGTAATGTAGGTTTTAATTCCATGCTATTTCAATCAAAAGGTAGAATTTTAATTAAGATTATTTGCATTTTTTCGAAATTCATGTCTGTTAATAACTTTCTAACAGATATGCAAGTCTGTATTAAAACAGCAATAAATGTGTACTTTCATCTGTACTTTCAATCTCAAAAATCAAAAGATTTTTCAAGATGTAATTTCAAATATGTTGGAATTTAACACACATCAAGAAAGAAAGTAATTTCGTTAACTAAAATTAATTAGCACAGCAATTTATTTAAAATAAATTTTAAAACTAAGAAAAGAAAATAATAAAAGTATCATTAATTTAAGACACTGTTTTTAAACTTTAAAAACAATGTATATATTAAAAAAAAATCAGTTTATTTAAATCAATGATTTTTTTAAAAAAATCATTTGATTTAAATCATGATTTAAATCGTGATTTAAATCAAGCTGATTTAAATCAACGAACGCTGCTAATAATAGATCTAAAATAAATGATTTGTACTGATTGTAAAATTTTATGTTTTTACATAAATGCTTACTGGGAAAAAATTAATTCCCGAATTCACGAGAATGATTATTGATATATAAGAAGTAAATAAAGAAAGAAGAAAATCAAACCTTCACATAGTATTGAGCATGTATGCATTATATGTATGTTGCTAATAAAAAAATAAATTAGTTAATCAATGACAAAAAAATAGTTAATCGGATCATTAGAAACTCAATCACTCGGTTTTTAAATAAATGAAAAATATTATGTAATTTTAGTTTGCGATTAGTTATGAACCACAATTTTTTATTTTCTTCATTTTTTTAGGTTGTAATACCCTTTTAATATTCCGTAAATGCCTCCCATCACATTTTTGTTCAAAAAGAAAGACCTGGAATTTCAATCAAGGTCAAAACAAGGCACATGGATTTCATGAAATCCTTCCTGTCGTTGTCATTAGACGCTTAACATAAGAAGGTGATCAGACTAAAATTTTCCAACAGGAAAAAATATCTGCAGTTTCGGCAAAAAAATGCCTCTCCCGCTGTGAAATGAACTTGACCTCTTGGCGTCTAAGAAGAAAACGCAACCAAACTTCACCCCCGCCGTTGGTTGTTTAGAATGCCATGAAACTTTTCTTTTCTGAAATAATAATAAATAAATAAAAGAAGCCAAGAAACATTAAAATAACAAAAGAAATTTAAAAAATAGAAAAAAATCTATGCACGCTTTCTGAAAGTTAATTTATGTTTATTTTAGAATATTTTATAGGGGATACCAACCAAGTTGAATCAGCTAAATCTTTATAAGATCTCTTGTCTGTGTCATTCGAATTCTTTTGTGCGCCTTTCAAAATATGAATTATGGATTCGGCGTAAGGAATGAATTACGGTGCAGCAACTGTTGTGAAATTTTTTTTTTTTTGTATAATTTGTTTTTTATTTCACTTTTTATTTTTAATAAATCGAATAAATATTTGCTCTTTTGAATTGTTTTCGAATTTGATAAATTTTAATGGGAGAATTAACTCAAGTTTTTTAAAAATGGATGTTTGCAAAGAACATATGCATTAAACAAATTTGTAATGGGAAGAATTTAAAAAACTATATCATGAATCGCGATCAAAAGTAATATATTAGTATAAAAAACTATTGTCTTTTTTTAACCCATTGGCAAAATGGGTCTTGTTTTGGGTTTTGATGGCGTGCACAACTTATTTGAACGTCATCACACTATTCAACTGCGTTCATAGTAAACAGTGCGCATGCGTCGTCATTGCATGCATTGCTATGGCGACCGCTGCTGTTTTTATTTTTATTTTCACTAGCAGGCATTTTTAATGTATTTATGTAATAATAATTTAAAGTATTTTTATATTCTTTTATTTATTAACTTATAATTACTGGCTTGATGGTATTTTCAATATAAATATGAATACTGAAGAAGGAAAAGTATTTTGTGACGTCTTGAAACGCGTATATAGCCAGGATTTGAAAACCAATTAGACGACAAACATTAATTGAGACAGTTTTTGCAACCCATGATTTGAAATGTTGTGGCTTTTATTGGAGTCAAACCCGAAAAAAAAAAATAAAGCATTTGACAAATGGGTAAACAGTGATCGTAATAAAGCGATAATTTTTTTGTTTTATAGTTATCTAGCTTTAAACAATCTGTAAGTATGGAAAGAAATACTTGTTTTTATTTTTATTTATCTATTTATTTTTGTTTGTTTGTTTGTTTTGTTAGTGGAGGAAATTCATGTTGTAACAGTAAATGAAACCAAAAATATTTGAATGATTAAAGAAGAAGGAGAAAAATTTAAAGATACTTTTCATTGATCCTCTTTCAATCATGAAACTTTGTTTAACCTAAAATACTTATCAGACCTTTCTTCAATAGAGTATCACTTTTTAAAGATTGACTAGCATTTTTTTAAACTATTTTTAAATCGAAATTTTTATTGAATCAAGAGGCTTACTGTGAGCTGGAACAACTTTCTGAAAATTGGAGGATTGACACCCTGATTATTTCTTAAACCAAACAATTGAAGAGACAAATGTAACTTCAATTCGTAGACTGTTTTTTTTTTTTCATTTGCTTTATTAAAATATTTTTCAGAGCTCCAAAAATTAAATTAAGAACGTGGCAAAATTTTAGTCTTGCTTTAAAACTTAGCTTTTGAAAAAACACCTTACGAGAACAATTTTAGTTTTATGAGAAAAACTAAACTTATTTTTCAACTGTAACAGTATCTCGAATGAAATAGAAATTAATTTAATTAACTAAATTTCTTTTTAATATAATTGTGTACTTTAAAAAGTTTTAATCAAATTTATGCAATATTTTTCCAATACTAAATACTTTTGACATAAAGAAAAACTATCTTTGAAAAATCAAAAGAAGGAGTTTTCTTTATGCTTCCTACAGGTCAAGTTTAGCAGAGCAATTATGTTACAATCGTAATATTTTACGAGAAAATTAAACTTATTTCTCATTCTTGAAAATGTTGCGAATTAAATAGAAATTATTTTGATTAACTAAATTTTATAAAATAAAATTATGCAGACAGAAAATTTTTCATCAAAATAATGTAATAACTTTACTTAAACTAAGTATGTAATTACATTTCTGACACAAAACGCTTAAAACTTTTTTTAAAATATCAATATTTTCTTAAACAAGAATTAAAATTTTTCGTGCGCTTCCTTCTGGATCTTTAGAATTACTTCATAATCGTAATTTAGGACGGCAAGTTGTTGCTAATTTCTAGAAGTTCGATGTTGTTTCAGCTTTCAGCTTTATTTAATATCCTTTAAACTTTAAGCTCAGAGTTATCTGAGAAAGAAGATTAAAAGTTTAATAACTAAGAAGATAACAGAGAATGTTGGAATTTTCTGCCCAAGATGCTTCTCACACACTTCTGTCGCTTTTACTGATTCTCATTTATTGTTTAGAGAACTTTTTTTTTCGACAAAAGTATATTCAATATGTACTTTCAATGAAACATTTCTACCTCCATACCATCTCTTTTTCAAAACAAAAAGAAATCTGATTTTCCTCAGTTGTTGATACAAGTCAAAGAAGTTTGCACAGCAATGCAAACAAAGCTGTCTTTAAAGTAATTGCCCACCATTTGCCCATCAGAAAGATACTGTTGGCGGATTGAACTGAAGGCGGTTTGATTGGAAGTTTTCTAGCCTCCCACCCCCCCCCCTCCTGCTAGAGTATGTATAATGTTTTTTTAACATTTTTATTGTTTTGTTTTTCATTTCAGGTGTGTCGTTTGTAACACCACACCTCATCAGAAAGTTTGCGCAATGGTGTAGAGAGGAAAATAGTTGAAAAAGTTTCAGATCGGCCCACAAATATATTTGATCTGTCAAGATTTTTTCAATGGTTTACATTAATCAAACAATCACAATTCTAATTTTAACTTAGCTTTTTTAATGAAACGAGGAATTTAAAGTTTTCTGTTGCTTGCAGAAAGGATAAGTTAACTGTTAAAAAAATGAATTATTTGCTATCAATTTTGCTGCAATTGTTAATCTGCATGTCAATGGTTGCAAAAGAATTGATAATAAACAACTCCTTTTCTATAGTAATTTGTCTGCAGCTTCCGAAACAAGTTAAATCAACTAAGGATTTTTACTGTATTTATAGTACTAAAAACATCCTAGAACTAATATTAAATCAAAAAGAAAAGTTAAAATTGAATAATAAAAAAAAAAGATCATCGTGTAAGTACAAAGCTAAGAAATTGCATTATGCTTAAAACTTACCCGGTAAAACCGGATTCACCCTGACTAAAGTCTGTAAATATCTTTTTGAAATAGAGTTCAAATGTTTCAGTTTATATAATGTGATTTTAAATATGAAAAGAGCTTCCATATATTTTTGTTTATATTGCCCATTATGAAAAATTCCAAACTATAATTAAAAAAATGCTAGCTTATGATAACTTAAATATGATACTTATGTAATTAATTGTGATAACTGAAAAATTCACAACTTATGATAACTTGCGGTTAATATAGAAATTCATAAGGTACTAGCAGAATACCCGTTCTTCGCTCGGAGTGAAGTGAAGTGAAAATAATCAGTACTGAGTAACATTACGAAATCATACTCAAAACTGAAAGGCCTACACAGTTGAAGAGCAAGGTTATTGGAAGAGCAAAGTTAGTGAAATTTTTGGGGAAATCGATGAATCAGACAAAATAAAGTGGTTGTATCAATATGGGTATATTTGATGTAATGTTTTTGCTGTTACTTTAATCTTAACACAACTAATCCAGTATGCCTGCTTATTTTTATTTTCAAATTAGGCATAAGGCATAGAAATGTTAACCTCAGATTCTAATAAATTGGTTATAAAATAGTTCCAATGCTACTAATTTCGTACCCTGATTATATTCTCTCTGAAACTGTCTAACGTCATCCAGTACTTACACTAAATTATTCATTTAATAAATTTCAAATGATTAAAAAAAAAAAAATACTGTATTTATTCTTAAGTGTAGCCTTCCAGCTTTTCAGTAAATTCAGCAAAACTCGTTTTTTGTAGTTCATCCCATCAGAAACTGTAGTTAGCATCACTTAGTAGTATGCTTAAGCTCGCAGTCCACTTTTGATAGTCAAAATCTACCACTTTCAACTAATTTTCTTTGTTACATCTCCCTTTCGAGTGGCCGTAAAGATTTATTTCCACAGTATTGGTATTAAATCTGCTTATTATTGATTCAGTTTTAATAATCACCTAATACTTTATACCTATATTAGTATATTTTGTACTTATAGTACTGTACCTTTAACTATTGAGTCTTGCGGGAAATTGATTAGTGGTAACAAAAACTAAAGTCGAAATTTTAAAAACAAATATAATTTTATAAGACCTTGATAAGGACATTGAAGTATGACCATTTCTCTATCTGACCATAATCTACAGTTTAAAATAGTTATACATAAAAGGGGAAAAACGTTCTTTTAACTCCACTTCTTTAAAATATTAGAACACTATCTCTGCTACCACTGGAGAAAATTATTTCTAAAATTTCGGACACCCGTTGTAGAATTCTTATTAAAACAGCGCCAATTATCAGTATATAATACCGAAATTAATTAAACGTCATCTGCGTATGGCAATTTTCAACGGTTCCCCCAATAGAAATTTCCCATTCACCTTTTCTCCATTAACTTTGTTTTTTGCACATAGCTTATTCTTTTTAATTTAAATTAATGCATAACACCAATATTAATTAAGCATTGTTATCAATAGTAATATGGCGAATAATAATAATATCTCCTAAGCGAATAAGTATCTTTTCTCCATTAACTTTGCTTTTTAGTGCACAGGTTACCATTTTATTTCTTTTAATAAACATTACCTAAGTCCTCTACGAAGGCAAAATTTCTTCCAACACCTAATCCAGAAGTTATCTGCTGGATTGGGTTCAAAATTACAAAGCTAAGGAGTTGAGCATTAGAAGTAGTAAACCCAGAATTGGGTCTGCTGTTCAATGATGGTTATAAAAAAATACATATAATCAACAGTTAAGCATTATTGTCATCAATGAGAGTTTAGCAATTTTTTACGGATCCACCAAACGAATAAGTACCTTTACTTTATTAATTTTGTCTTTTAGTACATAGCTTTATCACTTTTATTTAAATATGCATAAATTACCGAAATTAATTAAGAATCATTGGCGTTAATAACAATATGGCGATTTTTTACGTTTCTCCTAAGGGAATTATTAGGTGAAATGTAAGCGAACTAATTTTTCATTAATTTTGACTTTGAATGCGTAACTAATTATTTTTGAATTTCAATTATCGTTGATTTTAAATTATTTACGTTTATAAAAAAAAACACACACACATTTTAGAAGAATTACTATAAACAAAATAAACACGTGGTATCAAATAACCTTAGGAAAATTAATTTGGTGATGTAGACCACGAATGCTACTGCATTAATATTGTTGACATAAATATCAAATAGAGCTATGGTTTAATTAGTTAATTATCCATATTAGATCGTCCAGAGATTTAATTCAATGAGCATTTTGCTCTTAAAAGAAAAAGATAACATTCTCTTATGAAAACAAAACTTTATTCATATTACTATACCATCACGCTGCCACACTGCTCATGACGTTCTGCTGTCTGCTCTAGGGTTGCATTATAATTGTTGTCGGCTTGGCGATGAATTTATTCGCCACCGCCACAGAGTATCCCCCCCCCAGTGACTGAGGGTATCCGAGGTAACGATATAACCACAAGAGCAGAATATATAACAAGAATTGTACAATGAATATAACTAATAATATGAAAATTAGTAAACAGAGATTTAAAAAAAAAAACATAACAGAAATTTTTAAAAAAAATAATAAAATTGTTTACAACTGTAAACATATATCAGAAACTAAACTACAATAATGAATTATTTAGTAATGTATGTCTCTAATTTTTTTGGAAATCTGACATGCCTGCCAGATCTTGTACGTGCAACAGTTGGTTGTTGTTTAGCTGGCTCATTTGGTACAGTTGGTTTTGACACTGTTTTTAAAGCAGTTTCCTTTAAATAAAAGGCGGGTTTTACTCGATCAAGAGAAACCGTTGTTTTTCGACCATTCAGTTCAATGGTAATGGTTTTTTTAGTTCCATTAATTACTTTATGTAGACCGGAGTAAGGCTGACGCAGGGGAGGTTTTACATGATCAGCACGAAGATAAATATGTGAACAAGTTTTCAAATCGGGATGTACGTAAAATTTTTCGTTGCAATGCGCTGTTGTGGCAGTTGGTAGTATTTGCTGCATGTAATCTCGTAATTTTGAAAGGAATTCATGACTGGATGTGGTAGGTTTTGTATTTTCAAATATCTCACATGGCAGGCGTAAAGGAGAACCATATATTAGTTCAGCTGGAGAAGAATTTAAGTCTTCTTTAATGGCTGTTCTTATCCCCAATAGGACAACTGGAATGGTCTCATGCCACTGGTTATTTTTCATGGGCTTTCATTGCAGAATTTAGATGTCTGTGGAATCGTTCTACTATTCCGTTTGAAATTGCATGATATGCAGTAGTCCGTATTTTAGTCGTCCCCAATAAGTCTGAAAACGCTTTGAACAACTCCGATTCAAACTGTGCTCCTCGATCGGTTGTCACGATGGAAGGACAACCAAATCTGCTAATCCATGCATTAAAGAAAAGTACAGATAGTTTCAGCTTTTTGGTCAGGAATTGGTATGGCCTCCGGCCATCTGGTAAATCTGCCAATCATTGTCAAAATGTAATTGAAACTACCAGAGGGAGGTAGAGGTCCAACAATGTCCATATGGACATGGGAAAAGCGTCCATCAGGATGTGAAAATGTTCCAAGAGGTGTTTTAGTATGTCTTTGGACTTTTGAGCGTTGGCAAGGTTCGCAACACTTAACCCAGTCTTTTATTTGGCGTTTCATGAATGGCCAAACAAATCTAGATGAGATTAATTTGGTACTGGCTAGAAAACCAGGATGAGATATATTGTGTAGGTGATCAAATATGATTTTTCGATACGACTCGGGCACAAATGGTCTTGGCTGGCCGGTTGATGTATCACATATTAAGTCATCATCAGAAATATGACATGGTTTTAATTCAAGTTTCAGAGAAGTTGTTTGATTATTAAGATATTTAAGTAGCTCTGGATCATTTTTTTGTGTTTCAGCAAATTTGTTAAAATCTAAAAACGTTGTTTTGGTAATAGAATCAATTTCATTTCTAGATAAAGCGTCCGCGACTACGTTTTGAAGACCGTGCACATGACGGATATTTGTAGAGTATTGGGAGATGAAATCTAAATGTCGTACTTGCCGAGGTGAACATTTGTTAGGATTTTGTTTAAAGGCAAATATTAAGGGGTTTAGATCTGTATAGATTTGAAATTTTCTCCCCTCTAACATGTGACGGAATTTCTTAATCGCGGAGTATATAGCAAATAGTTCCCTGTCATACGCTGACCAATTGTGCTGACTTTTATTTAATTTGGTAGAGTAAAAAGCTATAGGTTCCCATTTATCTTGCGAAAGTTGCATTAAAGCACCACCAACTGTGACATTAGATGCATCTAAACAAACACTTATTTCAGCTCCAGGAATGGGGTGCCTCAAAAGCGTTGCCTGAGCAATAGCATTTTTAGCGACAATAAAAGAATTTTCAGTGTTTTCATTCCATTTAAGAGGTTCGGAAGAATCGTGACCTTTGGAACGAGACTTTTTTCTGTTTTTATGCTCTTCTAAAAATTGAACTAAAGGAGCAAGTATATGGGCGGCTCTTGGTATAAAACATCAGTAAAAATTAAACAATCCTAAAAATTGACGGAGTTTAGTGAGAGTAGAGGGCTTAGGAAAATCAGTTATGCACTTAACTTTATCAGGGAGGGGTTCAATTCCTTTTTCAAAAAGGTTAAAACCTAAAAAATCAATTGATGATAGGCCAAAAATACATTTAGAAACGTTTATGCAAAGACCATATTCCTCTAATCTAGAGAATAAAGCTTTTGAATGTTTGAAGTGCTCATCTAGATCTTTTGATGCAATAAGAATATCGTCCACAAAAGCATAAACGTTTGTTAAGTCACGAGTGACTTCATCGATAAACCTTTGAAAAGTAGCACTGGCATTGCAGAGACCAAATTGCATCCTCGAACTCTAATACAAACCAAATAGGGTGCATATCGCAGTCTTGTGAACGTCTCCAGGATTTATGGGAATCTGATGGTAGGCTTTGACAAGGTCGATTCGACTAAATATCTTAGATTATCTTAGATTATACCATGTAAATTTGCAGTAAAATCAGCGATGCAAGGGATTGGGTATTTGTCTTTAACTGTTTGTGCATTTAAAGCACGGTAATCCCCCACTGGTCTCCATTCTAACGATCCTTTTTTAGGTATCATATGAAGAGGTGAAGCATAGTTGCTACTAGAGGGTCTTATATGCCCTAATTGCATCATGTTTTCGAATTCTGATTTGGCGATTTTTAACCTATCAGGAGCTAACCTACGTGGCTTTGCTACTACCGGCGGTCCTTTAGTTATTATGTAATGTACAGTATTATGTTTGACAGGTTTATTGGGATCAGGCAATTTTGTTATAGATGGATATTCTTTTAGGAGATCAAAATATTTATTATTTTCAGAAATTGTTTTAACAGTATGCAGCTCCGTTTGCTTTAAATGACCAGGAGTTTTTAACTTAGTTTTTAAGTCTCTAATACATTTATTTCTAAGGTCAGGCATCAATTCAAAATTATGGAGAAAATCAGCTCCAAAAATTGGTGTATTTACATTGGCAACTAAAAATGTCCAATTAAACTGCCTTCTTAACCCGGAATTTAAATTTAAAGTTTGTTGAGCATAAACATTAATTGTTAAGGAATTCGCTGCAATAAGTGTCTGTTGGAGAGGGTTACGTTTTTGAAAATTATTTGCACATAAAATAGAAACATCACTGCCTGTGTCTACCAAAAAGGAAACATTTGTTTTTCGGTCTCTAATCAACAGGCAACGTGAAATTTGCGGCAAAGAATAAGTCGCCTCTACTCTTTGCTGGTTTCGTTTCCCTGCCAAGCGCAAGGTTGAACACATTTTTCGGGCTTGCATTTTTTTCCGAAACGTTGATGATACCAGCCATGTTCTGAATTTGGATACCGAGAGTTGGATTGAGATCTATTACGAGGATTACTGCCGTTTCTTTGAAAAGGTGACCTACCTCGAAACGAAAGGCGATCAATCCTTTTATTTATTTTCTCGATTTCGCGAAATATTCTGTCTTTACTTAATTGTCCATTAGAACCAGAAATAGCAAAAGTTTCGACTGGGGACGGGATAACTTCTAAAATTCGATCCGAAATTTCAGCCGCTTTGTCGAGAGTTATATCAGAAACTGCTGCTAATATTGATTGAACAGATGACGGCAATCGCTGTAAAAACAATTTTAGCATAAGTTCATTTGGGACCTTAAGCGATTGAGCACGGCGCTTCATAGAACGTAATAAATCAGAAGGCTTTCTAGAACCCAATTCTTCGCCTGATAAAAGTTGTCGAATCTCTTGCTGGGAAGAATCCCCAGAACGCTTTATAAGCTCTTCCTTTAGTTTTTCATATGGGTCAATTGCATCGGGTTTCATAAGAATATCACGAATTAAGGAAGCTACATCGGGAGGAAGATTCGAAACTACGTAATTATATTTCGTTATAGGCTCTGTAATTGCTTTTGGTTTTGCTAAGGCAAATGTGCATTCGCACATAACAAACCATAAGGCAGGATCTGATCTGTTGTAAACAGGAATTTGGACAGCCGAAACTTCGGTCATTATGCAAGGTCACCAAAAACGAATTACTAAATATTGGTTTACAATTATTTAAATGACATTAAAATAAAAACAATACATTCTAAATTTGCAATTAAAACTATATATAACATTACTTAATCAAATAAAATAATATATTCACTAAGAAAATGAATAAAAATAAATGAATTGACATTCCTAAACGTTAAGAACATATTACTCGACACTAAGAACAACGTAACATTTTCATTTAGAACAATACTGTTATTTAAAGCTTTTTAAGTTTAAAAAAAAATTATTTGACTAAATAATGATCCAGTAGCACGTATCTGTATATTAGGTTCAGTTGGATGTAGTTTCTTTTCAATTTACATAATGTAGAGTCTTTTTGAAGAAAATTTTTTCATGCTTCTGGAACAATATTCTACTTTCGATTTGAAATTTCAATCAATTTTCATGCGTGTTATGTTCGAGGTCACCATTATGGTTTAATTAGTTAATTATCCATATTAGATCGTCCAGAGATTTAATTCAATGAGCATTTTGCTCTTAAAAGGAAAAGATAACATTCTCTTATGAAAACAAAACTTTATTCATATTACTGTACCATCACGCTGCCACACTGCTAATGACGTTCTGCTGTCTGCTCTAGGGTTGCATTATAATTGTTGTCGGCTTGGCGATGAATTTATTCGCCACCGCCACAGAGCTATAGGCTAGCAAGTATCTTAAATGTTATGCTTAAAATAAGAGAAATATTGAATTGTCTATAGTTAAATTAAAAACAATGGCTAATGCTTAACCAATCAGAAGGTTCCATTTCGTTTTTCGCTCATTCTGTTCGATTCATTCTGCTACTTTTGTTCTAATGTCGGCAGTGAGCTTTCTCGTGCTTTAAACTATCTGTATGTCAAATTTCATAGCTTTCGGTCTGATGGTTTAGGAGTCACACACAGACATTCATTTATATGGAAAGACACCATAATTCTGTTGTATGTATGTATGGTTGACTGAATGTAAAGAATAACAAACTTTCTAAAACCGGAAGAAATTAAGTTAACTTCCGGTGTATTTTTCCGCGTATGTTTTACTTACGAGGCGATGTGTGAACAGGCTTAATATTCTTGGAAGTTTTATGATTGTGATTTTTTCTTTATCAAATTTACGAAAAATTTTACCATTTATAAGATTTTTCTGTAATTTATAAATGCTAATAAGTCATGAGCAAAAAAAAAAAAATATTGAAAATTATTATCACAACATAAATAAAGTGTAATATTCGCCAAGTTTTCCCTTAATTTGCTATAATTGTGTTAAATGTCACCGGTAGTTATTGTATGTGTAGCATGCTTGCGACGTCTTCCGAATTCCTTCGTTATTTGTTTCGTTGAAAGTTAAAGGAAGGCTAAGTTGTGAACACTATAAATATATTAACATTAAATGAGACGCTTTTTTAAGCTCAGGCGTAAAAATTAATCGAAAGTAGTAACCCGGAAGTCCTACGCCGAATTTTAACCCCTGCGATTTGCTTTGTCGGTAGGGGTGAAAGGGGAGTCTAACCCATGATCTGTCTACCACTGAAGATATTTTACATCAGCAATGTGGTCGCCGTGAGCCGGGTGCAGAATTCTTATCGACCTGGTTCACTACATCAGACTCTGAGCCACCACGGCTCTAATAGTAGGATTAAAAATAAGTACCTCTAGACAATGGAAACATACCATATGCATGTGTCATTCGTACGGGGATATGATTGCGGAAGAGTGTTTTTAACTCCAACAATCCAACTCAATTCTGCATAGAATAAACCAATCCATTCAAAACAATGATACTTTTTTATTATAATATCGAATATATATATCGTTATAGTTAGCCGATTTTATTAACAACTTGGTTTCGGACTGAAATGGTTTTAGAAATATCTGCAATTAAATTAGCTCTCGTGGCCATATTAGTGCGAAAAGCGCTAATATTTAGTGCCCTTCTTTGATATTGTGCTTAATCTTTGACGCCGTGATTGATTATGCATTATTGAGCAGTAGAGAACCAGTAAATCTAAATTCATTCTAATGAATTTTTTTAATTGCTCACATTGCCTTATTTTTTTTCCTTTAATTTTGTCATTAATACTAATATTATCCAGATATTGTGCCCCATAACAATCTTTCACTTTCTTACAAAATTATTGTCTATTTTTCATATGTTTAAATACTTAATCTCTCATTTTAATTTCTCTTTTTATAATAATTTTTATGAAAAGACTCCAAAAGTTCAGGATAATTCAATGAAACTGGTTATTGTCTATGTATAGATTTGCCTATGTACAGTTGAGTGATGAAATACCGTAAAGCTGAGGAGAAATGTCCCCATAACTAATGGAAATATTTCATTATTTTCTACATCATACAATAGTTTTACGGCAAAAATTTACTATATAAAAAATGCTACAAAATATCCCTACGTGGTCTTACCTATAATAAAATTTTACCAAACACTTTTGCTATTTTTGCAAGACAAAAATTTTCATACGTATGAAGGAATGCGTACGCATGAGATGAAAATTTTGCCTTACGTTTACGGCAAAAAATTATGGTAATTCTTTACTATTGGCAAAACTCCAATGGTATATCCTATGATATTTTTATTTTATATTTCGAACCCATGACAAATTTTCCTAAGGGGTGGGATTTCAAATTTAAAATCAGATTTCGAATGATATTAATATAATTTTAAAGTTGAAAACTTTAATTTTGCAGTTTACTATGGTGTAATTTTAAATTAAAAAGATATCAAATGTTTTAGTTGATATGGTGTTATTTTCAGCTTGAAAAAATAATTTTTAAAAAACTATTTCTGATGATAGGGTGTAATTTTTGAAGGGCAAATTTGAGTCGTTGAGCCTTTGACCAGCATTGAATCTAAGTCATAAACGTCTAATACTAATTATCATGCGTCTAAGTCCTACGAAAGCACTTCGCTTCAAAATCTTTGTCAAAACATATTAAAATAATTTTCGAGGATATTCTTTACAGGGAGAAAATAAAAGTCTTATTTTTTTTTTTTTTTCTAAACCAACAAACATCCAAGAAAAAATCAAAACAGCTCTTTGCAGTGTTACCAATGTTTTTTCCCCCTCTTTTAATCGCTTCTTCAGCAGGCCCAGCATTAAAAAAAAATTATTTATTTAAATTACTTGAACTTTATGCGTGTGATTCAATACTTTACTAGTTTTTTTGCGTCAACTGTTTTAGCTGTTTTACAACAACTGTTTTTGCGTCATTAGTGAAAAATATAGCTACCTTTCATGATAAAAAAAGCTTTCAAAGTATCGTTTCCAAAACGTAAGAGCCAAAAAGAAAAAAATATATATTGATTCAATTTTTAGAAATGTCACGTCTCCAGCGATGCGAGAAAATATTGGGGGTAAGGAATAAAAAAGAACATTTAATCCCTTTCCTTAAAGGTAACGATTTCAGGCGATTGCCAAGACACCGCCAAGGTAAAAACTCATTCTTGAGTTAAGAAAGAGATTTTGTATACAATAACCCGATTTAAAGTCGGCATATTTATCTCACGGTGTCTATCATATGGAGCGTAATGGGCCATCTCTTAGAATTTGAGAAGCTTGATACGGATCCTTTTTGTCGCCAATAAATTGAGCCAAACAAGACTTGGGCAACTACTCGAGGGGAAATTACAATTCTTTGTTCAACTGCATCTTGAGGGATAATGGGACACGGGGATTCGAGATTAAATTTGAGTCCGTGGAAAATTGTGTGATTTTGTAAAAGTAGTGGATAGATCTTGGGTATTTTCTATTCTTTTGGTTTGAGGTTTTGGAGTATTTGTGGTGTTTCCGGAGAAAATAATAGACTTTTCTAGGGATGGAGGGTGATTGTGTGGAAATTTTTGGTCACTTTAATATTTAACAGATGCCCAAGCGTGAAATACAGAAGTTATAAACATGTATGTTGTTAGCTAATATTTTTCCTTATTTTCTGGTCTTATACGCGATCAGGAGACTAAGTAAATTTTCAGAAACTTTCAAAATACAATAACATTTTCGATATTTAGCTATTTTTCTTTAAGAAAATATTAATTATTTTCTGAAAAACATTTATCTTTATGCTACTTTTGTTTTTAAAAATAATATTTTTAGTCAAGACACAACTTTAAAAATTTGTGAAATTCATGGGTTAATTTCTGTTAAAAATGTTCAACCAATTTTTCTTTCTTTGTACAACAATAAAAACAGATATCACTCTGAATAGTTCGGATTTTCACGTAAAAAACAAAACAATCAAAATAATTTGAAGTTTTGAAAATGCTTTTTATTAGCTTTCTTCGAATGAAATTATTTCTACAAAATCCCAACAATATTTATTACCTCCGTAAATAATCTTTCTGTTATGTGTTGAACATTTAGACACGTAAGTCAACCAGTATGTTCTAATAGTTGGCTTGAAATAGAATAGCAAGGCATATAAGGTCAAAAAAGAGCTAATAAATCATCTTCAAACCTGATGTCTTTTGAAGTTGAATATGTAGAGTTGATTTTTTAACATAATATAAAACATTTCTTTTATGTCCACGCAGCATGTCGAAATAATTTATTTTGTTATATTTTCATTCCATTAATTTTGTGAACAATTGAAATTTCCAACAAATATTAATTTGTTTTCTTATAGTAATTAAAAATCTTATCAAAAAGGAACAATGCATAGAATGGAAGTATGAAATATGCTAAATTTTAGTGAATGTTAGAAAACTCAAGTGTTAAAATGTATAGTAAGTTGTTTATAAAACGCGTATTTTTTATTTATTTCATTAAAAACCATCTTAGTTTACTACTTAGAATGGATTAATATTCTGCACGATCAGTGGCATGTTCTGAAACTAAAATTATTTTTTTCATGTCTTATAACATTTTTTTTTCAATCTGTGGCAAATCTGTGGCTAAAATTATGTGCAAAACTGGCAATTCATGTTTCTTTCTCTTTTCTATTTTATATTTGTTTCTTGAATAAATATTTATTTTCTAAAATTATTTATAGTTAAATTCTTTAAATTATCCAGTTCAATGTTACCTCGCGTACATCAGTTTTCTGGCCCATCCTTGGTAACTAACAAATCTAACGCACTTCAGTAATGCAGCAAGAACGCAATTTAAACTCCTAGTTACTCTCAATTTGCGCTTTTGTTTTCACAGATTTCGTATTTTGCAATCTGGCAATCTTGTTACGTAAACACTTTAAATCATTCTTGAAAAATTTCCCGTTCATGTAAGTTCATTATTTTTCGCTACTCGCTTTATAGATTTTGTTTTGTTCTGCTCTTCCTTTTTATTTTATTTTCTGTTTTTACGTGTTATTTTTACTTATTGTGTTTTATTTTATTTGTCGTAATTTTTGTAAATGATATATATATTTTTTTTTTTTTTTGAGTGCTTCTCACACTATTGTATTCATATATTTTGCTTTGGCTATATTGATACAATATTAGAAAGCACTCTTTTTCGGATATAATCGTGTGGGCTGATGAAAAGATTATATCTTTTTTTTTCCGGTTTTTAAAAAAAACTTTTCCTTTTTTTTTTTTTTTTTTTTTTTTTTTTTAATTCTTTTTTTTTCTTTCCCCAGTTGTTTATTATTATTATTATTCGCCCCCCTTTTTTCATTTGTCTGTAATTTACCTTTGTTTTATCTTCATTTTGAACTTATATATAGATATATATATATATATAATATATATATATATATATATATATATATATATATATATATATATATATATATATATATATATATATATATATATATATATATATATATATATATATATATATATATATATTCATTCCACAGTCTCAAGAATTTAACCTACACGTCCTTGATGAAATGAGAGCCTGACAAATAAAATACCTATACCAGACATTCCAGAACGCAGTAATCATGTCAAAAAGACAGCTTGCCAAGATGAAATAGAGACACTTTCGCCAAGATCTAAACCATACCACGACCCAATCAGAAATGGTGGCTACTATAAAGCATTTTACTTTTTTACCCTTTCTTCTAACAAATTGGACATTTTGTCTCGTAATTCAGCCTATGCTTAAAGACCTTAATCTGATCATAATTTCCGCAATCAAAAGAGACACTAGGGACTCCCCTTGTTGTTCACTGATTTGGTGGGAATTAAGCTACGGTATCACGTTCTATTCCACCTGGAGAGAAACTGCTTCGCGTACATCATATAAAACGTGAGAAGAAAATTATTGCGGAAATTGTCGCCAAGGCTTCTATGGCAAGGTGAAATAATTTTCCTATTTTTCTTAATTGGTTTTGAACACTCATTTTCAAAATTTCAATCTCCTAAAGTTTCCAAAATTTGATGAGTTACGCTTGTAATCAACAGCGGCTAAGTACGCAACTAGCCAAAATCATAATTTTATTTTTAATACATTAACATATTATTTAAACCCAACTTTAAATAACAGCAGAAAATTCAATTTTTAATTAATCTAACAATTACATTAATATGTGGCTTAGAAGAAATAATCTCATAAATGAGATATTGTGTCTTCTGTCTATATTGGAAAATTTTAAGGGCCGTCAATAATGTTTTAGGTGTTCTTACATTTTGTTCTGTTGTGTAGAAATTATAGAACTTATAAACTTGAAATTACACTAACATGTAAAAAGATGTAAATGGATTACATTGAAATAAAAATAATTTATAGTTGGTAATTATTTCCAGAATCATTAACTAATAAACTTGAAGTGAAAAAAAGACATACGGGTAACTCTCCAGGCAACAGAAATGCAATTTTCGGGTTAAGCCTTTGTATGCTGAAAAAGCAATATTTTTCAGGGGAAAAAATATATAATTTTTTTTCAAAACTTAAATTTGTTAGAAATAAATTTAAGTGTTTTTCCCGATTTTTTTCCCTGCTTTAAATATTAACTATTTATCCATAGTTGAAGAAAATTAATTTTACCCTCATGAGATGGTTATTTCTATATTGAAGCTCGCGCTTGAGTAGAATCGAAGTAGGAAGAGAGAAAAGAGAGATTAGAGATTACGTACTACCATATATAAATCTTAACATTAAAATACATTTTTAACATTAAAGTAAAAAGAAAAAAACTTAATGAATAACGATAAAAACAATTCACTATTTAAAGTGCTATTAAGTCTTGTCAACGAGTACAAAAACTTCTCATTTACTTTGTATTATTGAGTCACATAACAATAATAATTATCGTACGTAATATAAGCGTACGTAATAGTAAATATCGTTATTGTGTAATAACAATCACGTAAAAATTTCTTATAAATGAGTCTATATTCTTTAGGTAAAGCTTATTTTTTCTAAATTCACATGCTTATCATTCAAATCCAGGTAATCGTCCATTTCGTTATAATTTAATATGTTAACAAAATATTCTTACATAAACTACAATAATTGAATATTTTAAAAACAAAATGTTGAATGATTACTTAGCAATTAAGGGTGTTAGCGAGCAGGGGACTCCTAGTTTTAAAAAATATTCAACTAATTAAAATTAATTAGCAAGTTTTAGTTATTTTTAGTTATTGTATTAGAATCATAATCTTAATTTTTAGCATTTTCTGTCAGTTGTAAAATACTTTGATAGACTCTGAGATCGTTCATCTTATTCTAGCTCTATAAAAAAAAAATCCACAAATAATAAGATATTTACACCCCACAAAGCTATTATAAAAGTTGCTTGAATATCGAATCGAATTTTTTACTTTTTTTATGATTTTTCAATGTCATTAAAAGCTCTGACCAATTAAATAGACAATCGCTTTGGAAAGGCATGCCAATAGAGAAAAAAATCTTAATTTTTAAAAGATTCCAATATAAAATTTTACCAAACAATATACTCGTTTGAAGATAAATATTAAAAATGTTATATTAACGCAACAGGAGTGCCAATATTGTAATGTTAATATAAAATGCAAACATCACAGTGTTAAACAAATGAAAGATTTCGGTTTCTTCTTTAAGGATAATCATATTTATTGGCTTCAAATTTTTACTTACAGCTATTTAGATAATTTGTACTTTGTTATTGATTTACAAAATTTTTGTTAAATTTAAATTCTATACTATCTTTGATAAATAAAAAAATTTGTTCCTACTAAAAAAGCTTAGAAAAATTAAAAGCCATAAATACTCGCATAATGAAACTCTTGGTAGAACTAATTTTACTTTTAATAATAATGGCAAAAATTAAGTAAAACTTAACTTAACCCCAACCCGCCCCAAGAGGGGGGATCTGAGGGAATAATTTAGAAAAAAAGGAATATTCCGATTACAAATGTCACTGTAAAGAAAATAAAAACTATGAGTACGTTGATGAATTTCATGTTATTACTGGCAATTTAAATATTATAGAAAATTTAGAGCAAAAGAAAATTTTGTGTTAAAAAATTTTAAAACTATGTACTTTTCCACGGACTTTTAATCTATCTAAATTCTAAAATACTTTCCAAATGCTCTTTATAGCTTTTGTTTTAAAATGTCCAATAGATTCTCTTTACCTTTTGGTCTATTTAAAGAACGCACTTAATCATAGCTTTAAAAACTTAATAGGTTCTACACTAATAACTCCCTAGTTATAAAATAATTATAATAAAGATCCATAGCAATTCAACTATTTTTTTAAAAAAAACTAATATTACTGTAATCTTACTTTGTGGTATCTCTTGAAGACAAACAGTTACGATATCTTCTGGAGAAAGTTGAACTTATGCATAGGGAATAATAAAATTTGCAAATTTAGCAATTTAAGTAATAATAATGCCCCTAAACATTTTTTAGCTTTCTATAATAAGTTAAAAAATAAAATCAATTATTCACAATTTCTGTACTTAATCATAAGTTTAAACTTTCATAAAATGCCTATTAAAATTAGAACAATCACTTGTGTGTCTAAAACTTACCGAATTAATCATAACAATCTATTCTTTAACTATTTAAGCAAAAGTATTAACAATATTATTAAAAAATATTTTACATAGATTATTACCAATAACTAACATAGTTTGGATTTTATTAAACGCAACAAAAATAAATCTTTCCGATTTTTAATTATTAGGAACTTTTTAAAAGAATTCCATTTTAAAAATTATTTTTGAATTATTACTATGATTATATAAATATCCTAAATTTTGACTTCAATATACTAATCAGAGTCTTTTTAATAACTATCTTTATAATGGAAAAAAATTAAAAACAATAGAGGGTAAATTTCTTTTTTAATAAAATAACTAATTTTTCACCACTATTTTATTTTTTCACAACTATAAAAAAAAAAAACTTTTAGACTAAATATCACGTTTGTTTTTAGATTTATTAATGATTTAATCTTCGTAATTTCCCAAATTATGTAATTTTGTTAAGAAATATTTACCTCGAAAAATTAATCTTATTCTGTTATCATATTGATAATTTTTTGGACAAGTATAAAAAAAGAAGAAAAAGTTCTCGTCAACGATAAAGGAACGGATTTTAATTTTAATGTAAATAAATTGAAGGCATGGAATCCGAATGTTTCTAAAAACATTTATTTAAATGCTATATTTAGTCAAATTAATTGAAATAAAAGAACTTAAAGTAATATTTATTTGTTCAAAGAAACAAATAGACATACTTTTCCAAATTTGATTAAAAACAACCGTTATCTAACAAATGTAATAAAATTCTACACAAAATCGAACTAAATGTACATTAAAATTAATAAATAAAAAAACATATTTTTATAAAAAAGCACTAAGTTATCAAAATTAATGAAAGTGTTCCCATAAGCAAATTTGATTCGTAAATATACATGGCAGCAAAGAATTAAAATGTGATCTGCACTTTATTATAAATAACTTGAAATTTTAAAACTAACCAAAAACCCTCTCAAAAATTTAATTAAATAATAAATATTTATCAACAAATGTAAATGTTCTCTAAAAATCATTGTATTTTTACTTTTTACTGGATAAACAACAATTCTCTTTTTTTTTTCCTTCATAAATTTAATTTTTCTCCATTATTAATTTCTTCCCATTTTCCCATTGTATAATTTATCTCATCTATTTATTGATGGCGTATAAAAAAGATTTAAAATCAATGCTTTTATTTAAACTAGATTAACATTATTAAGTGCTTGAAAAATTGTTTTAATATATCTTTTTGAAAAAAAATTTCTTTCATCGTTTCCTTTGAGTAGAAAGAAACTTCTTTCCAGTGGTTTTTCTTCACTGGAAGAAGAAATTCCCTGATTGAAATTGAAATCACAATTGTATTTTGAAATTTAAAAGTGACTTTTTGAAATAATTTATAACAATAAATCTGTCTAAACGGCTAACTTGACTGCAACAAAGATCTATTTAGCGGGGTCGAAGTTCGGTGATAATTCAAAAGCTTCCCAGAAAAGGGTCATCGAGACCAAAGAAGGGCGACAAGAAAGGACACCAGATCTTATCGCCAAGAGCTCCGTTAAGAATCATCTTACTAATGCCGAATCATTATAAAATGGCCTTCAGATTTATATATTTAAAAGCAAATAATCTTAACTGCAAGAAGAGATAAATTCCATGAGGCGGGTTGACCTAAAACTGGGTAGTAAAATCAGTACTTATTGGACAGTAAAACTTAATCCTATTATTTAGTTTCTACCTTTAAAGGATATTGCAAAATATTTTTAATCATTCCCTTAGTCAGTTAAACTTATAAGGGGAAAAAGTTAAAGTAATGATATTGGTTTTGTGGAGTTTTATATTTATATTTTTGTACCAAAAATAATTTATAATCCATATATTGACAGAGTGAGTAAGTTCATAGATTGGTTTTACGTCAATTTTTGTTTATTGGGTTGGTAACTAAGCTATCAACGTTTATTATTATTATTTTTTTATTTTATGAAGGTTTAAATTGTGGGAGCATTTTATTTCCTCTGACAGTTTCCTTATCATTTCACGCGAATATTCGCGCAAAATCTATATATATATTTCTCTTATACGGCACCAAAAAAAAGCCTCATTACAACTTCCCGAATGGCAACGTTAGAAAATCGACCAATGATTGCATCTAAAAATGTCACATGCCAAATCTAGCTGAGGTGGCTCAGCATATAGCGCTTTTAAAAACGGAAACAATAACCAGAGCGAGCATTATCAGGTTCTTCAATTCAGCTGGGGCAAAAATAAAAATAAACAACTTAAAAAATAAAAATGCTATTGCCAGCCATAGAATTTTTCTAAAGTTAACTTAGCAACATAAATCAAAATTATGATACCTGAGCGCTTGACGTAACAAATCCTTCAATTCTTTAAGTGTTGTATCGCCAAATGCCCAAATTAACAATTGCAATTTCAAAATAATATTGAAATGTACAGGTTTAGAATTTTCTACAGTGAAAAGTTTTCGGAACTTCAGTATTCAAAAAAGTATACAAAAGCTAGACGTTAAGAACGTATCCAATGAGCGAGCAAAGCGAGCATTGGATTGCGAAGCAATCCGAAATGAACTGCGAAAGCAGTTCCGGGGGTTGGTGAGCGCCAGCGAGCAGGGGGCGAAGCCTCTTAGTTTGATTTATTACTCCTCATCGAACTCAATTACACGGTCAGAACGCGATGCCATCTTAAGGTCAAAATGTCAACTTATCAATATTTTGATCTAACAATCACGAGTAGATCTTTCATTTATGGCTAACCTCTCCAGAATCACATAATGAACCATGTTTAAAACAGAGAGGTGTTGATGAAGCTCATTTTTATTTCTTTTTTTCCAATTTACTGATCTGAAAATTAACAAAAATTATCTGAAATAAACTAGAAAATTCCCAGTAAATATGACATAAATTGTTAATTACTGTTTGATGCAGAATTATCAACACGACTTCATAAAAAAAGGAAACAGCTTGAGTGTTATGTTGATTTTTTTTCGTAAATGATAATCATACGTATTCAGGGTATATATATTTATGAATAAAAATTGTATAATCAATTCTTCAAACTGTATAGTATAAACAGAAAAAAAAAAAAAAAAAAACCATCATCATTTAAGGCTAAGTATGAAATTTGAAATAAAGTTGCAAATTCTCTAAATAACTCCTTTTTTCAGATTCTAATAGATAAAATTTTATAAAAATAAAATTTTATTTATTTTTATTTGAATAAATAAAATTTTATAAAAGTTTAAAAAAAAATTATAAAAATATTTTTAACTTTTCTATGTATTTTTATGTTTTTTAAGTATAAGTCTAAAGTCGGAGTCAGGAGAAATTTTTTTTTTTTTTTTTTTTTTTTAAATAACCTTAATACATTGTGATAAATTGAAGAAAATCCTGAACAAAAATACAGTGGATCGTACTCTTTTTGATGAAAGTTCGAAATGTAGAGAAAACATGGAGAAATTACAGAACAATGAAAAAGTGGGGGGAAGAAAAGTAACAATAAAAATAACAAGGAACCGAGAAAAAAATTAAGAAAAAAGAAAAAAATTTATAAAAATCCGTAAAATAGAAGATATAATCATTTCATCAACTCACGCGATTATATTCGTAAAAAGGAGTGCTTTCTAATATTGTATCCATATTGCCAAAGAAAAATATATCAATACAATAGTGTGAGGAGCACTCAAAAAACATTTTTGCTAAAAAATTACAACAAATAAAATAGAACACATTGAGTAAAAATATCATGTAAAAACAGAAAACATTTTATTTTCCGTTATTAAGTGATATTTTTATCGGGAAATTCGAATTAATTTTTGTCTTTTTAATAATAATTATCTTTACAATGGAAAAGATAATTTTTCTTCAAATGGATGGAATACCACAAGGATCTTATTATTCATCTCTCTTAGCTAACTTATTTTTGCATTATTATAAAAAAAATTATATTATTAATATTCAATTTGTTTTTAGATTTATTGATGATTTAAATATCTTTAATTTTCAAGATTATACTATTTTATTAAATATACTATTTACCCCAAGGAATTAATCGTGCTTCGTAATCATGATAATAATATTAATTTCAATTTTTTGGATTTGGGTATTATAAAAGAAGAAAATATCTGCTTTGTTAATTTATACGATAAAAGAAATGATTTTAATTTTAATATAAATAAACTTATTACTTGGAATTCTAATGTTTCTAGGAGCATCTATTTAAATAACATTTTTAATGAAATGAACAGAATTAAAAGAATGCGTAGCAATATTTATTTATCCAAAAAGTCAATTGACAAACTCTTTCAAAATTTGATGAAAAAGAATGGATACCCAAATAAAGTAATTAAATTCTATATAAAATCATCGAGTTAAATGTATATTATTGTAAATAAATTTATTAAAAAATTTCTTTGCTAATTTATATAATTTTTACCATGTGCACCAAATCCATTCGGCAAATCCGGGGCTAAAATCATGTGCAAAACAGGCAATTCACGTTTCTTTCTCTTTTCAATTTTTTTTTCTTGAATAAAAGTTAATTTTCTAAAATTATTAATTGTCAACTTCTTTAAATTATCTAGTATAACATTACCTTGCGCACATCCATTTTCAGGCCCATCTTTGGTAACTAAAAAATAAAACGCACTTCAGTACTGCAATAAGAACGCACTTTAATACAAAACACCTCTGTTTACGCTTTTACCTCAATTTGCGTTTGGTTTCATATTTTGCAAACTGTAAATCTTGTTACGAAAATATTTTAAATCATTCTAGAAAAATTTCCCGTTCTTGTAAATTAATTTTAATTCGCTACTCGCTTTATAGATTTCGTTTCATGTTTTATTCTGTTTTTTCTTTTTTTTATTTTCTGTTCGTACGTGATATTTTTACTTAATGTATTATATTTTATTTGTTGTTTTTTTGTAAAAAATTTTTTGAGTGCTACTCGCACTATTGTATTGATGAATTTTGCTTTGGCTATATTGATACAATATTAGAAAGTACTCCTTTTTACGGATATAATCGTTTGAGTTGATGAAAAGATTATATCTCTCATTTTCCAAACTTATATTAATTTTTTTCATTTTTTTCCCCAGGTTTCTTATTATTTTTATTCCCCCCTTCTTTTTTCATTGTTCTGTAATTTTTTACATGTTTTCTCTACATTTTAAACTTATTTTATGAGTTCTATTTACTTGCAGCTTGTGCGCAGTAAAAAAATCGTAATGTTTTTCTTAATTTTCCTCGTGTTTTTTTTTTCTTTTAGTCCTTTTTGTATTTATATATATATATATATATATATATATATATATATATATATATATATATGTAACAGAACTATACTACTATAAAACTAAATTACCACCACGCCATCTTGTGGCGAAACTAGTGAGTTGAACTGCGGCAACCGAATGGAGAACATCTCCAAAATAATCTCTCCCTTCTGTTATGTGAGTTTCGTTTTGCTAATTTGTGTTTTATTAATAATTTGTAACTGTTTCCTGTGCTCTGCTAGTACATAAATAAATAAATAATTTCAGAGCTGGCCCGGTGCTTTTTTTGTTTTCTTAATTTTCTTGGAAAATGGTTACATTATATATATATATATATATATATATATATATATATATATATATATATATATATATATATATATATATATATATATATATATGTAATACAAAAATTATTAATACTTTTGTATTAATAAAAGAATTAAAACCCTTTCGTTTTCATAAAATGTCTTTGTTAAAGAATAGGCGTAGAGAGATTCTATTTTGGGAAGTCAAGGCTAATAACATACGATTGAGTTATTTTTAGAATCTCTCCCCCTTTCACTTCCATATAAGGAAGCATGAAATGATTTTCCATAATGCGTAAGGATACAAGTATGTCAACGACTGTGCCTGTTTACTCAAATCGGTGTTAGTATAAAAGCGAGAGCAATGCTTTTCGCATGGCTTTTTCATCATGTTCTGATCCTGAATAAGTTGTTCCGGAATTGTCCAAAGTCTTGTCCACTCCCTCCCTTGCGGAGTGTGGATGTGAATTGTTATCGATACCAGCCTACTACCATTAATAAAGATTTTTTGAGTGTATCATGGCTTACGACTGCATTATTAAAGCTAAATACACCACTGATAACAGGGATGAAGCCCTGTTATTATAAGCCTTGCAGGATTTTTTGCTTGGTCGAGGAAACCAGTGTTTCGAAAACCTTTTGAGGAAGCAAAAATTCGAAAACCTCATCCATCATCCCCCGGGGAACGAAAAAAGAGAATCGCCCATCCCGGACGAAAGAAGAAAGTTGCCTAGTCCGCAGTGAAAAAAAAGAATGAAGGAAGGAAGGATTGATTTCACTACCTGTACACCTCATCGCTAGTGGAATGTTGACATTGGCTCCAGCTTGTCACATCTATGAAAGCGTTTGATATCTAAGATTAGTGCCTATACGTTGGAAGAAACATCATCCATGGTAGAGATTCAGCAGCGAGATGACCCTACAGTGTCCAATCTGGAAATGACCGATGATCTACAATTCCGTAGTTCTCAAATTGTGAAAACAAAAGTGAATGTGCGCGATTTATATTAAATTTAGAGAGAAGCTTTTTGCTTCTTTATTAAAGTTCCTTTCATTAAAAAGCTGCTGTGAACACCAGTGATATGTGAACGCGTGTAAAATCCCGAAGATTTATGTGAAAACAAAAGTGAATGTGCGCGAATCTTAATCATGAATATTCATGAAGTGCAATGATATTTTTTTCTTTCTCTTCAACGAAAAACAAAAGTCATGAAGGCCGAAAGAAAGTACTGTAGATATATATTTTTTTTATCCTCTTATTTTTCTCTCTCATTCTTATGATTAAATATTTTATTGATATTGGATATGAAAGTGCTCTAAACTTTTTCTTATGAAATTTAATCAATAGAATTTTATTAATGGTTGAAGTGCATTTCGTATGTTTATATTGTTTTTTTTAAAAAAATATAATATAATATTGTTGTTACGTGTGCATTTAAGATGTTTTTGCAAGAAATAAATGTGTTCCAAACGTCAATTAAATTTGTGACGGCAAACAAAATTCTAAATTTTTCAGATTTTCAATCAAAAACAAAAAACTAAAAGAAATTTGTAATGCTTTTTCTTTTTCGGACTTGGTCAAAACTAAATATTCCTATTAAAAATGTGAAAAATTAAATGTTACCCAAACAAAAGAACATTTCACACTTAACAAATTGTGTGAGTTTCCCCTTATTACGATAGGCGAAATTGTTAAATCAGCTAAGTTTTTATACTTGGTACTGATTTATCATAGGCTTTAGTAGTGTTGCAGACTAGCAAAGATTTTTGTTTGTTTTTCGATTGTGTCGGGCCAGTTGTTACTCAATTTGGTAAGAGACTGATCATCTCTGCTAAATCTAACAATGACAACTTATCCTTGCACATTAGACAACAGAATTCTCATAATGTTAAGGTCAAAAATTGTGAAAAAAAAAATTGGAAGTTTAAGATGTTTCAATAAAAGTAAACATTTTGAAAAAAAAAAATAGAAGTTTAAGATGTTTCAACAAAAGTAAACATTTTGAAAAAAGTTTAAGATGTTTCAGTAAAAGTAAACATTTTGAAAAAAAAAAAATAATGTGAGGGGTAACAAAAATAAAAAGAACAGGAAAAATAGGAAAAAGAAAGAATGACCAAGAAGTTAATAACAAAAAGTACAGGAAAAAGAAAGAAAGGCCAAACATTTCAAATGATTCGAAGATAGAACTAGGTAATGGGTGCATACATTATCAGGTTAACATCGACGAAAAAATAGGTAATAGAAAGAAAAATTTAAGTAAACAAACTTTTGAAATAGTACATGTATCAAATCTTAGGAAATATAACAACCCACAAATGTTGAAATTAAATCATGAATAGTGTCCAAAACAAAACAAAATATGTTACTTTCTTCAATGGAAGAAGTACACCCTATATTTTTTTTGGGAGATCCGAATCGCGTGTGGAGATATTTACCTCAACATCAATTGGATGTCAGGGCGATGAAAGTTGAACTTTTTTTTTTTCTCAACAAGTTGAGAAAAGTATTATAAAATATTTTTGGATTGACCCGTCTGGATCTCTCAATATCACTGTGCTTCATGAAATTCTGTTTTCCTCCATTTTAACGAGGAATACAGATTTTCATAAAGTAAATAATCCCTTTAACCATACAGAATCTTAAATTCTGATTAAAGACACTTGTTGTCCAGTTCATTTCCATAAAAATTATGTATATTTTTGTGTGAAAAAAAAAATGTTTTTTTGAAAATTTTAGTAGATTAGTTATAAAAATATGTTTCATTTTTCTTTCTGTTTAGTTGCCTAAACAGATAAAGTGTATTATCATGTTTTTATTATTGTCATTGTATATAGTTGTTGTTTTTTTACAGATAATTGAAAAAATGTTATTTGTAGTAGTGAAAAGGAACAGTCGTACCAACATAAATTTTAAAAGTTCAGAGAATTCTAAATTTTATTATGATTTCTTTTTGGCTTGCCAAAAATCTTTTTTGGGGGGGATGTAATACAAAAATTATTAATACTTTTGTATTAATAAAAGAATTAAAACCCTTTCGTTTTCATAAAATGTCTTTGTTAAAGAATAAGCGTAGAGAGATTCTATTTTGGGAAGTCAAGGCTAATAACTTACGATTGAGTTATTTTTAGAATCTCTCCCCCTTTCACTTCCATATAAGGAAGCATGAAATGATTTTCCTTAATGCGTAAGGATACAAGTATGTCAACGACTGTGCCTGTTTACTCAAATCTGTGTTAGTATAAAAGCGAGAGCATTGCTTTTCGCGTGGCTTTTTCATCATGTTCTGATCCTGAATCCTGAATAAGTTGTTCCGGAATTGTCCAAAGTCTTGTCCACCCCCTCCCTTGGGGAGTGTGGATGTGAATTGTTATCGATACCAGCCTACTACCATTAATAAAGATTTTTTGAGTGTATCATGGCTTACGACTGCATTATTAAAGCTAAATACACCACTGATAACAGGGATGAAGCCCTGTTATTATATATATATATATATATATATATATATATATATATATATATATATATATATATATATATATATATATATATATATATATATATATATATATATATTTTATTTTTTTTTTCAGCAGTTTTAAATTTTTTATGGAGTGGTTTGTAAAGAATCAACACTTTCCGGATTCATGTAGTTTATGCAAAGTGTGTGAATTGTAGTCATATCAAAAATACAGGGACCGGGATAGCCTGGTCGGTAGGGCACTGGGCCCATATCCAAGAGGTCGTGTGTTCGATTCCCGCCGGCCGAAGACTCCCCGTGTAGTAAATGGTGACTGATGCACATTAAATCTGTCGAGTCTCAAAGTCCTCCATGTTCCCATAACAAATCAATACCTTTGGGGTTACTGATCCAGGAGTTTCCTTGTCTTCTGGATGTGTTCAAAATTACAAGGCTACGGAGTTGAGCATTAGTAGTCGTAAGCCCATGAAATTGGCTCGGCTGTTCAACGACGGTTATAAAATAAAATAAAATATCAAAAATACGAAATTCCATTGTTAAAACCCGTTGTCACAGATTAAACTTCCCTTAATATCCTTTGTATGCCGTCCTTGATTGGCGTGGTATTTTCTGTTGCAGAGTGCTCCAATTTTTTTTTTTTGTTTTTTTTTTTTTTTGCGATATTCTCCTTTTTCTACGTTAAGCTGTTACCTACGCTACGGTGTATTTCTCTATGCTAAGTTCATAATTTAAATGCTGAAGTAAAAAGTTACAGAATCGGGCACACAAATGCATTTTCTCAATATAAACTTTTTGTTCGACAGATTTTGATTTCTGACTCTCAAATTAGGGCGAGGAGGATAGGCGAATGGTTGATCAGGAGAACAGTCGAAAGTGTTCGGACCATTTATAGAAAATTTTGCTTTTTGTGTATTTCTCCATATCGCAAGAGCTTTTACAAATGGATCGAAAACTTATGGTCACAATTATAAATATCGTTCTTCCAAATATAAATAAATGTAATAAATAACTTTTAATGATCATTTAATATTTTTTATTAGTTTATTGAAAAATAGTAGAAAAAATGTTGAATTTTAAAGTATAAAAATTTTCAATTAATTTTAAAGAACGTAATTTTCTGTATCAAAATATAACATTTGACTGAAATCGACGGAGTAGTTCCTAAGAAATTAAATTTTAAACAAAGTTGTAGCTTTAAAACTCGATTTCTCAGGATCTATTCGACGGATTTTCTTCAAATTTTACATTTTGTCTTATAAACATTTTTTTAAAGTAAAATAGAAACTTAGATACTTTACAATTCAAAGCCTTTTTTTTTTCATTATTATTAAATAAAATAATTAAAAAAAAACAATTACATATAATTAAAATTAATTTTCTATGGGAATTACATTTGGATAAACAAATTTTATAATTGAGTAGAAAATATTTTCGTTTCGCTTAAAAGATGCAACGAAATACGCAAAAAGTAAAATTAACATTCAGGGGTCCAAATCTCTTCCCTGACCAAAACTATTAGGACGTTACAATATTTACCAGACTGCGGTTACTCCCAATATTTTGAGGAACAGGAATCCAAATCCGTAGGGGAAAAAAAGGTCTGTTTATTCAGAGAAACTACGTTTCTGTGTCAGGTTCGTAACTTTGATTAATTAGCATATTTAAGGACACCCCCTTAAGCCATTGAAATTGAGTCTTAGTACACAAAGATCCCATCATCAAATTAAGAGTTATTAAGGGTGTTACTTTTCTTTTGTCCACTATACAACAAATTCAGCACGATACTCATTTCTGTCAAATCTGAAAAATACTCCAAAATCACCTTAAAGTGCGAAAAAGACAGAAATTAAATCCATTGTCACTTGTGCTTACATATATATTGTCTTGACTGTATAATTTTAAATCTCGAAACAATTGATATTCTACTTACTTAAAAGGCTGGTCACTTAAGGTGGCTCGTATTAGATAATTTTAGGTATTATAACTTTTTTTAACCCCCCCCCCCCCCCCACAGACGACACTGTTATAAGATAATAAAGGAAAAAAGGAGTGCAAACTGTCTTTTCTCTTGATAAACTGGTTTAAAGTTCAATCTGGAGGGGTCCTCTTAGAAAAATAAATCCGGCGCTCCTGAAGGCAAAACTTTGCTCTTACCCGTCCATCCGACCCCGCTGCTTTATCACGCGCTTTACTCTCCCCCTCCCCCTCAATTCCAGGTAAGTCCTTAACGACAAACACTTTACCTGGGAGGTCTTTCTGCTTCTGTTAAGGGACTGTCTAACTGTGACATATGGAACAATGAAGAGGGAAATTGTGTACTTTTCTGACCTTTTAAAGGGAGACAGTTTTATGAGGCGAAGATGGAATGAAGAACTACAAGATGGTTGGAGCAGATAGTCAATGGCGAGATTGCGGTGGTATGTATCTCTTGGGAGAACTTTTGCTAAAAATAAGAAAATAGTAGTTGTTTTACTTTATTTATTTATTTTTCAAAAAAAGAAATTAGATGTTTTAATGATTTGGAAGAAGATTATTGAGTGATATTTTTAGGAAATATTTATAATCGGAAATATTTTAGGAGATAAAATGTGCATTTAAAGTTTAGTCCTATAGTACAGCATATGTTTCAATATTTTGAAGATTATTTAATGATAAGGAAGATTTACATTATTATAAATTTTTGTATTCCAGTTCAAGACAAAAAGTACACTTACGGTTTAATGTACCTCATATAAAAAATACATAAATACCAAGAAAACGATAAAAATTTATTAATAATCAACACAAATGATACTATTTGGATGATTCTTTATTATTGTTTTCCGGTTTAGATACAGAAATATATACCATTCTATGAAGAAGAAGAATATTCCATAACTATTACAGTTCTGCATGTTCGGAAATCACATTTATTCATTGGAGGCAATGTGGACTTTACTTTAATTTAAAATGAATTGAAGACAAAAAAATGTATTTCACCTTATTACACACATCTTAAACAGTATGCGATCACAAAATTGGAAGTTATCAGATGCAAGTTTGTTGATAAAGGAAAGGAACAAATTATTGAGAAATTGTTCTTCAAATGTTAGGCGCGTTCTGTTTCCAAATGATTTACCAATGTTTTGGGTCGTGTCTTTGAAGTTATTCTGCCTTTTCCTTATGGAAATTTTGCTTCTTATTTGCTGCTGAAAAAAATAGCATCCTTCTCTAGCTATAATTCAGATGTGATGAAATGAAAACTTAATAAATAAAAGCCAGAAAAAATCTTAACCGCTAGAGGGCGTATTCAAGCTATGCGATAGCGAATTCTTGATTTAATAAATTCGGTTTATAATGATGTTAACCACTACTATTTGTAATAAATTTAAACAAAGATAATGGTCAGCTTCCATATGATACTGGACTGTAAGGGATATAAATTATAAAATATTAACAATTTTCAATAACATAATTTCTGTCTATTACCCAATAATGTCAATATCCATCCAAAATGTACTAAAATCAAAAAAGACCCTGTTGATCCTAAATTTAAGAACATCACAATTTAAATTACCAAACTATATCTGAACTAATAACAAATTACAAATGACCGTGCAATAAGCAATCAGCAAAACAAGTAATGATTTCCAACAGGATATTAACCTAAAACAGCAGACAAGCAAGCTAACAATAGTAAGCAGCAACAAAGTAAGTTCCTACAATATCATTAATTTCCTAAATTCTTTTAATATGTAACTGTATGTAATATGTGCTATACTTCATTCCACCTTAAGTTGGCACTGGAGAAAAGGATAGGCAGACCGGATTACAGACGTTGTCATGGAAACTGGGTTACTCTTTAAGTCGGTTGAGGGTGAGATAGCAAAAAAAGGAGAGAAAGTGGCCAGTATTGGCGCTTAAGAAAGCAAAACGCCGATGTTTTTTTGTTTTTTTTAAACCGAGAATCGTACTAAAATTTTGAACAGAATACAGAAAAGAACACGATTTTTTAGAGCATTTCTAATAATTATTATTTTAGATACTAGTTGTAAGCTAATTTCTTAATTAGTATTTAAAAAGCAGATTTTCTTATTATGATTTTTTTAACTAAACTAAACTAATTGTAAACAATTGAAAAAAATATATATTTGAAAAGTTTTTTTTTTTTTTGCTGAAATCTAAGTAAAAAAAGGAAATGCATAGATGCGCATAAATACGTTGTTTTAAATATTTATTTTTATATGCTTACTTTTTGTAGCATATAGCCCACATTGGTGTTTTGTGGGGGAAGAAAAAGCCAAGGCAGGCATAGGTAGCATAGGCAAGAAAAGCATAGGCAGGGGATCATTGATCATGAAAAATATCATACCTATGCTTTTTAATATTTACTGTTCTTTTATATCTATATATATATAAATATATATATATATATATATATATATATATATATATATATATATATATATATATATATATATATATATATATATATATTTATATTCAAACTTTTTTTTCTTCTGAAATATATTTGCTTCTTAGAGACAAAAGAACTTGGATTTTTAGTATTATCCACATAGGAAGCGCGTACTGCATGTACACCCCCCCCCCCATATTTTCAGCTGCCATATCCCACCATCTTAGACTCAACAGGAGCTCATTGACCTTTCCTGGTGGTTATCATGTTATTCATTTAATATTTTAACAGTTCCTTCTGCAAATTTTTTGTGGGGTCGTCCTGAATTGAATTCAATCCACAATTTCTTATCAGGAGAAATTCTACTTGGGTGGTTAGGCGCATTTTTTTAAAAGAAAATACATATTTTAAAATATCAGAATCTTCGGTTGCTTTTCAGGATCTTTGCGGGTGAAAGGTGGCTTAAGAGATAAATCCGTATAATTAGTTATTTAAGTATAGTAGAATTAGTCTGGAAATATTTTGTCAGATGCTGAAATATCTTAATATTTTCTACATAAGAGAAAGAATTTCTCAGCTTTTTTGGCTTTGTATTTCAAAAATAATAATTAAAATATTGACTGGTTTAAATTGACCTTTCGATGTTAAAAAAAAAAAGTATTATTCACATTTTGTATCTTTTTTTGAAATTATTTCAATTTGTATTTCAGATAATATTTAAAAATCCCTTTAATTAAACAACGGTTATAAAATACAATCATATAAAAACTTATTGGTTTTGAAGATACTTAAGTAAAAATTTGAGGAAAATTTTTTCATCGTTATAAATTTTTATTTTCCCCTGAAAGATGAAAAGTGCTCGAAATATTGCATGTACCTTATATATATTAAAGATATGCATATAATAATTGATTTACATATAATAATTGATTTACTTATGCTAATGTAATTTTATATGAAATTATAAGGTAAGTGCTTAGTCTTCCTACAGTATGTGATTTTCGATGAATAAATGCAAAGTAAATTGAGGACACTATAACATTTAATATCTACAGTTATTTAGAAAATAATATATAATTATAAGCATGATTGATTCCAGTTAAATGGGTGATTCTTTGGATGACAATTCGGAACAAAAAATTTCTCTAAATTTAAAGTCTTCAAAATAATCTAAATTTTTTTTTTTTTGTATATTTATTTAGTTACATGTATTAATATCTTACAGGCAGCAGTGTAGTTTATTGACATTTCCCTCAAGAAAAAAAAAACCAAATAGAAATTCACCAAATTTTGAATGCCAGGAAAATGACATATTAGTTTAGAAGTTAAAAAACAGTCATTTTAAGCTAATAGTAAAAAACTCCAAATTAAGCCTTTGCCTTAGATGGACCATGAGTTACTTAAATTAATTCTCTTATCCAATGTAGAAAGAATCAAAAATCTTTTTGTTGCTGATATGCACAGAATAAAATTGTGTATAATTATCCATCATTAAATAAATAATAAATTTCATTACATTCAAGCATATTACACTCTTACATAAACTTGGTATTAGGTTAATGTTTGCTTTCCCTCTTTAAATTATACTGTTTAAAAATCTTTTTGGTAACTGCGTCAATGTCCTGCATTCATAAGCCAGGAAAATGACATCTAGGATAATGACAATTTGCCATTTTATAGCATTTAACTTTACTTTAATTTAACATTTGGGCCTAAGACGTTTACATTACTCAGAAAACAACAGGTTTTCTTGAAATAACTCAGGTAAATCTAGGTAATTTATGTTATTAATGATTTCAAGAAGACAGCAAAATGACAACATAAAAACCTACTCACCTTGTAAAATATTTTGAAATAGATTTTGAACCAGAAAGTTGGTTCTTTATTCCTTAAGTAAGACAGGTTCTGATAGGATGGTAATCTAATAATTCTCTTAACCTGAAATATTATTGATTGCTGGCCCTGAAATATTGATTTTATAGAGAAGTATCATCAAATTAGAAAAAAAAAATATTTGTGTTACAGCAGTGCTAGTCTGAATCTGCATAACGGTATGTGAAACCTCAAAAAATTTTTTAAATTTTAAAGTAAATAGCTTCACACTGGCTTTATACGTGCAAATTTTGCCAATTAAGAAGTAAAAGGGGTTATCTTTGTAACAATTCTTGTATGTGCAATCCATGACCGGTTTTAGGGTTAAATGCACCCCAAATGTTTTATATGCGCTTTCTCTCTCTGTATATATATATAATAAAGACAATATATAGAAAATCAAATGCGCGACTATAGTTCGAACGCGCCATTAGTTGACTTCCTTCCTCTATTAACACTTCGATTTTTACATTTTGTAATCTGGCGGACTAGTAATGAAAACATTTCAAATCATTTTTGAAAAATGCCTGTAATGTAAGTATATTTGAAATCACAACGCGCTTTATGTATTACATTTTGAGCTTTATTCTATTTTATTCTGTATTTTTCCATTTATTTTTATTTCACATTTTTTGCTTGATAAGATCCATTTTCGTTAAAATTTTTTGGTGCCTCCTCACGCGATTGTATTGATGTATTTTTTTTTTTTTTTTTTTTTTTTTTTTTTTTTTTTTTTTTGGGCTATATTAATACAATATTAGAAAGCACTATTTTTTTCGGATGTAATCGTGTTAGCTGATGACGAGACTATATCTTTTTCTTTAAAAAAATTAAATTCGTGAATATTTTGAAGAAATTTTTTTTTATAAATTTTTTTCTTCTTTAAAATTCTTTATATATTTTTTTCTTGTTTTTTCACTCTCTTCCTATATATATATATATATATATATATATATATATATATATATATATATATATATATATATATATATATATATATATATATATATATATATATATATATATATATATATATATATATATATATATATATATATATATATATATATATTTATATATATAACAACACTATAATAAAATACACTGTTTCTAAAGGAACGTAGAAATGAGGAATATTCGTTTTATACACAATAATGCTTTTAATTAAATTGGAAAATTGGAACAATTTTTACCTATATACAATTCTATTGTAATTTATCCGACATACATGTTCACCTTCTGCAAAATATTAATTAAATTGAATAAAAAAATATCTGGATTTGAAAAAAAAATATGAACTAAGAGGTTATTTTTAAATTTTTGATTAAAATTTTTTTTAAATGTTAATGATAAATGAAAAGTAAGCTGTATCCTTTTAACCAAAGAATATGTTAAATTTCTGCGACTACGAATGGAATTTGAAATAGATTTCTCAATGTGATGTTCTGATTCATTTTTTCGAGTATAACACGGTAATATGGATCTAATAATGGCTTTTTCTTTAACCGAAAAAAGTAAAGTCAGCGGTGACTGATATCGTGCATATGTAACGTACATTTCGTACATTTGCTAACATACATATCTTTAAATTTTTGTTTTACTTGTTTTTGCTTTTTAGCTTTTTATTTAAATTGTAATAAGCTGCTTTTAGCGCTTTTCTATTTTGACTCAATATTTTAAAGTTTTTATCAATTCATATTTTTCTGTCAGTTTAATCATCAGTTTAAATCAATTTCTTACTTTTAATGGAATGGTAATATGGATCTAATAATTTCTTTTTCTTAAACCCAAACAATAAGTCTTCGAAATTTTCATATCATTTCGTGTTGACTGACTTCGGCAAAGAGCAATAAAATGAAAATGCCCAACTATTATTTTCTAACCGAGCGCTCTCGCCGTTCCACCGAATGCTCTGTAATATAGAAGAAGGATATTTGAAATTCACAATAAAAATGGATACATCTTTTTCAAGTTCATCTCTAATTCTTGCTATCTATTCTTTAATTTGGCAAGGACTTATTCAAAAATCATACTTTGTAATGAGCAAGCAAGCCTGCGTGTGTAAGTATAACAATAAATAAAATAAAATAATTCTTGGAATAATAATGATTTTTTTAAAATTATTTTTACACCAGTTTTGTCTTTCCGCTAAAAGCTATGTAAAATGCAAATAGAAGGTTTGATTCAAAGCGTAACCATAGATGTGTAACAGAAAATAAATAAATTTGGTTTAGATACATATGGGTGATTCTCACGAAATACGACAATTGACAGCTCCAAGATCTAATACAATAAATACTACTAAAAGAACTGTTTTAAAAAAAACTAATAAATGGCATTGCTGTTAGCATTTTAAAATGACTTTGCATTAACATTGACTGTTTTGTATATTTAAAAAAATTTAATTGAATTTCAAAATGTCATTTTCGTGGCCGGTCACAAACAATATTTCCTTCAAAACTTTCCATAAATTTTTCAATATCTAATTTATTTATTTTTTTCTCAATCGTTGTAAGCATTTCTGGAATATATGCAGAGGTTATTATTTACTTTGTTGGAAAATATTTTTTATGTCAATAATTTGTTTGTCACATGAAAATCAGTTATTCTCCTGGCTACTGTTATTTAGTGGTTATCAAAATAGATAGCGCCAGCAATCAATATCTTAGTTAATAGATTGATTAGAATATCATCCTATCTGAGCATGTCTTATTGCAGGCATAATGAAACAAATTTCTATTTCAAAAATTTTTTCAAAGTTTAATTTTCAAAACACATGTGAACCAATAGGATTATATAATAATACACTTTTCATTTTTAAGGGAATACAATAATCCATTTCAATGAAAATTTTTCCCGAAATTGTCACTTAAAAATCATCTAATCACATGATTTTGTGGTGTGCAAGGTCAGTAAAATAGCACGCATCAAAGTTTCATTTTATATAAATGCAAACAACGCGTTGCTTGGACAACGTAACTTTAATAACAATCCTGACGTTCTATATATTGGGATATTTAAGAAATAATGGGTGTAAATATTTTCCCTCATTCATAATGTATTTGAGTGATTCTCGCGAAATATGACAATTTACTGTATCTTGCTCCAATGCTATACTAATAAAAAATCTTTTTTTTTTTTTAATTTTAATAAATAGCATTGATGTTAGCATTTTGAAATGACCTTGTTCTAGCATTGACTGTTTTGTATATTTAAAATATTTTATTGAATTTCAAAATGTCATTTTCCTGGTATGTCACAAACAATATTTCCAATAATAACTAGCTTTAAAACTTCTCATAAATTTTTCAATGTTTAATTTATTTTTATCTCAACCGTTGGAAGCATTTCTAGAATATATGCAGAGGGTATTATTTACAAAAACTTTGTTGAAAAAATTTTTTTCTGTCAATAGTTTGTCACATGAAAATCAGTCATTTTCCTGGCCACTTTTTTAAGTAATTTATAACCAAAATATATAGGGCCAGCAATCAATATTTTTGTTTAAGAGATTTATTAGAATACCATCCTATCAGAACTTGTCTTATTTAAGGAATACAGAACCAACTTTCTGGTTCAAAATCTATTTCAAAAAATTTTGCAAGGTGAGTAGGTTTTTATGTTGTCATTTTCCTGTCTTTTTGAAATCATTAACTACATAAACTACATAGATTTACCTGAGTTATTTTAAGGAATCCTGTTGTTTTCTGCGGAAAATAAACGTCTTAGGCCAAAATGTTAAAAAAGTAAAGTTAAATGCTGTAAAATTGTAATTATCCTGGCTGTCATTTCCCTTGTTTATGAATGCCATCAGTTACCAGAAAATTTTTAAAACGGTATAATTTCAAGAGGGAAAGCAAATATTAACCTAATATCCAGTTTATGCAAGGTTGTAATATGCTTGTATGTACTTAAAGTTATTTATTTATTTAATAATTGAATATTATACGGAATGTTATTCTGTACATATCAACAACAAAAACATTTTTGATTCTTTTAACAGTGGATAAAAGATATAATTTAAATAATTCATGGTCCATATAACACAAAGGCTTTAGGTTATTTGTTTTTAAAAGCACAGATAGTTAAAATATAAAGGATAGGCTAAGAACATCACTGTACATTTAATTCTGTCATAGCCTTTAAACTCTACTTGGGTGTATAAGTTAAAGAATGTAATAAAGTTGTAAAATGAAATTATTTGAAATATTTTAAATTTAATAATACAATAAAACAATTTCCGATGTAAATTATTATAAAATTAATTTTACTAAGTTATTTTAAAACATGGGGCCTAAAAACAATCAAAGAAAAATAAACTAAGATTTAAAAAAAAAAAAAAAAAAAAAAAAAACAGAAGCCAAGAAGAGACGGTATGTTCAAATTGTTCACAATAACTATTTTTGGAATTTGTTTATATAAAAAGTTAAAATTAACTTTTCAACTTTTAATAAACTTTTCAAGTTAAATTAACTTTTCAAAATTAACTTTTAGTCTTTTTTAGTTTCTTAATTTGAATTACTTACTATTAGCTTAAAATGGCCGCTTTCTTAACTTCTAATCTAATATGTCATTTCCTGACATTCAAAATTTGGTGAATTTCTATTTTTTTTCCTTGAGCAAATGTCAATAAGCTACGCTGCTGTCTGTAAGATATTAATAAATGTAACTAAATAAGTATCCAGAAAGAAAAAAAAATTAGATTATTTAGCAGACTTTAAATTTGAAAAGAAAAAAAAAAAAAAATTCCGAATTGTCATGTTCCAAAGAATCCCCCATATACACGATTATGCACTTAATGCATATAATTAATTGTCTCGTGTCAAATTGCAAAACAAATAGCATAAAAATGAGAAAGACAGCACAAAGATATTGAACATAATACCTGAGCTTTTAGTAAAAGGACAACACTCCGTGGTCATGTCAACCACAATAATAAATGGTTGTTTTACTTCAGAATTATAGTGAAGTATTACTATTCCGCTCACAATCGATTATGTACTGGATTTGTATCGCACTTCAGTTATCGATGAATATATAATCTAGCTGTCGTTCTTAAAACTGTGCTATTTGTTTTTCAAACTGAAAAAAGTCGTCCTTTGTATTTACAAAGAAACCCACATATTTGCTTAAAAAAAATAAATCCCACTACTTAATAAAATATGAATAAAACAGTCATCATAGTATAATGTATCTGAGTTTAGTATCTTCAAAACAATTTAATTAAATATTTAAAGCAAAAAAAAGGGCTTCAAGATTCTCTTTCTTTTATGAAATGCATTTCAACGAGACACTTTTTTCTACTTCATTCCTAGTAACAAGGGTTCATATAAAGTCTTTAGAATTGACAACAATGTACGTAGATAAGCTACACAGTTAACTTCTATTTATGGCATGAAGTTTCTGATCTCTGATTTTAAACATTTTATAAAGTAACAAAGTGTTAAAAAAACACTTTTAAAAACTGTTTCAAGTGAAACCCCACTAAAAATAATATTAAAATAAAATAAAAAATGTACCTGTCTTTCCCTATGCTTTGAAATTTATTTGAGTACGTCTAAAAAAAACTAATGTTAAGAAAGGGGGGGAAATAATAACAAATAGAACTTCCTTCAATTAATTTTTTTTTTATTAATGTTTAAACCAATCCAATAAAGTGAATAATAATATTTATTGCCGACGAATAAAGAATTGAATGCATTTTAGTAATAACAGATTAAAGGTGATACCTTAAAACTTTCATGATCCTTTATAAAATTAATGCTACTTCTTTCAATTTGTAATTTCGTATTTGCACTTTCGCGATTATTCCAAAAAGGTCTAACTTTCTAGTGTAGTTGAATGCGCAATCACTCAAAAGAAAGTCTATTCAGCAAGTGAGATATTTAATTATCTCACTTTTTTTTCTTTCAAAAAGACAAAAGTATTGAATAATGTCAATTCAGAACAAATGTCGAATATCCAAATGATCCATTCTTTCTGAAGATTTCGTTAACAATAAATAGATTTCGACGTTCTCTATTCGTCATATATAATATGAGTATATTTGATTTAGAAATTAATTTTATTTTAAGAACTAGTGGTGTGATTATGCATTTTAAATAATTCTTACTTTGAATTGTGTCATAAAAAAAACTCTGAGCCCCCCCGCCCCCCAAAAAAAACAAAACATTAGTGTAAAGAAACATGTTTCACTTCACTACTTTTGGCATAAAGTACTTGCTACCATTCTTCAGTCTTAACATGCACTGAAATTTTCTACGATGCAGGGTTAAAACAAAAATTTAGGCTGTCCTTCAACATAAGTAGCGTGTATGGAGGTAAAAGCTAACAAAAGAATTAATGGATCGTACGTGTTATAAAAACAATTCTCGTTCTGTCATATTCTTTGATACTGTTTCAATAAAACGGTTCCTTCCTATGTAAATAATTAAGATTTATTAAAATTTTAATTAATTATTATGTGACAGACATAAATAAAAACGAACACAACATTACCGATATGAACAGTTAGCTCTATCTGCTCAGCTTATTGCTCAATTTGTTTCGGCACTTTGTGGCTGATGCAAGATTAGAAATTGCATCAGTTTTGTGATCACGCATAAATGTTTAATATACCCGTTCTTTATACGGGTTGGAAAAAAAAAAAGAAAAAATAATCACAAAAACAGTATGGAACAAACACCAAGAAATCATGCACAAAACTGAACAATATATAACCAACACAAACAATAAAGCTAAAGTAATTCCATTTTTTTATTTTTTATTATTTGGTATTACGCTGCTGCTCAAGATCAAACTCATGAATTTTTCACAATAAAGCAGTTTTCACGGGTACGGTATTGAGGGAAAAAACTCTTTCCACCGACTAAACAGCACTGATGCCGTTTTAACAGGTACCAATAAGCTAATATAACAATACTTTGTCCTTATATTAGTATATTTGTATCCTATTAAAACTGCATTAATTATCGTAATACTAGCTGTGCCTATCACCAAAACTAGCTAAGCATCATTGGAAAATAGTTAGGTGATTTTTTACACTTCTCTTAAATGAATGAGTACAATTGCACCCTTTCATTTTGTTTTTAACTGATTTGTTTTTTATATTTTTGATTTTGTTTAACTTGTATTTTAACTGATTTTTTTAATTGATACAACAAAAGAAATGAAGAAAAATAATAGTTGTCACATCCAAGCATAATCTTCTCATTTGAGATTTTTTTTTTTTTTTGAAAACTACAAAAGAATGTTTCCTCCAAAAAGCTGTGAATTTTATCATATCCCATTGATCATTTTTATTTAATAATTGCTACGTTATGATTTTAAAACAAACCATGTATCTTTTATGAAATAATAATATTGATGATCATCTTGTCAAACATTTAAAATTTCAGTTTCAAAATAGCTTATTACTTTTAATTAACACGAACATCCAACAAAGTTTTTTTTTTTTTTTCACTTTCCAAGCATATATCCAATTGATTTTTTTTTATTATTATTATTTATTTGAGGGAATATTATTATTTGAACACAAAACATGTATAATTTTATTCTAAAAATATGAATGATGATAATTTTGTCAATCGTTTAAAACAATTCTGATTGAAAATTACTAATTACTATTTTTTAATTGATATAAACATCAAACAAAGAAACGAGAAGAGAAGAAAAGAATAGTTGTCACAGTCCAAGTATAATTAATTATCTCATTGATCATTTCTTTGAACTACAATAGAACGTTTCCTTCAACTAATAGCTGTGAAATGGAGTATTTTGTGTTTGCTCCACCTAGTGATTCAATAGGATTCCTAATTGTGATTCTGATGGTGTCGTCCAGCTCCTTCCGTTGCGCAAGAACTTTTACATGCGCTGCTTAGGGTTATCTAGGCAGTTCATTCTGATTTGATTTCTCCCATTCTTAGTTTAAGCAGAGAAGTTAGAATGATGTCGAGTTGTAACGGCGGGGAGTGCAGTTGTAGTTTAGAAGGAGGGTTAAATTTTATTATTATTTTTTATTATTTTCGCTTCTTTTCTTAGTCATTGTTTCTTGACCTGCAGGTTTGGCAGGGGAGGGAGAAGAGGGTAGCTCAAGTGGTATTTCCAGATCCCCCCCCCCCAAAATGATTTTTCTTTTTAAATGCGGCTATCGGAATGATGCAATTGGCAGGTTTTGTCCCAATGGTGACGTTGATGAGTCGGAATTGAGTGGGAAAAGCCATGAAGGCATTTGGGGTTATAAACAGATGAAAAATAGATTGCGATTGATTGTTTTGAATGATGAACTGGATAAAATAACTAGTTTCTCAAAATTTGTATTGCTTTTTGTGAGATGCTCATATTTATCATAGATTTTTGAAACATCTATGATTTTATCTTTGTTTTGTTTGTTTTTTTGAAATTTTATTTATGTTTCCTCATCATGAACAATTTTTTAATACAGTCAACTCCTAATTATACGTGAGCGCTAGTTTATCCTCTAAAAATTCAGTTCCACCGCTATTTTATCCGCGTAAAATTCTGTCCCACGATATTTAAGTGTAATCATAGAAAGATCTGCGAAAACGTATTTTATAGGAATGTTCGATATTTATGGGTCGATATTTTACAGGAATCTGTCTTACAGTATTATGTGAGTGAGATTCTCTAAAAACATCTATAATATGGGTAACATTCTGCTCCATTATATTTTATCCGTAAAAATTTTGCGTAAAGATATTTTATCCACGTGATTCCTTGCTGAGAACCAAGCATGATCAACAATTGACGATCACAATGAAACTCCTTATATTTTAAAAGGTTTTGATAGTCACAAACAAATGCTTGAATGTTTCATATTAGATCTATCTCCTCATCGCGATAAAAGACACACTGATAAGTATTTTCGATTACAAAAAGGAACGGTATATGTTGACTTTATAAAGTCACAAACAATCTCCTCTAATACGTAAGAATGTCACATATTATATATAATATCTCCTCATAGTTAATAAAGAATCACGCACAATCAGTTTTATTGTCATTTGCAATGAAACACGATGTAAGCTAATATTTTTTTGATTAAGTCATAAACAATCTCCTCAAATGTGTTTGAATGATAACTCATCTTTTCACGATTTAAGAATCACACACGATTAATATTACTGATGATTACAATGAAGCACGATATAAAGTAACATTTATAATAAACTCATAAAAAATCTTCATCGATATGTTTGAGTACCTAGCATCAAATGGGTACCCTTTCCATGATTTTTTTAAACTTAAAATCCATTTATACGGAAAACTTTACGGAAAAAAAAAGTTTGATATACAGTCATTTTTACAGTAATATATAGTGTAAGATCACTGAATCACTGTAATTAAATAAATTTTAAAGGGATACTTACGGTAAAAAATTTTAAGGTAAAAATGGATTTTTCGATATAATCAATTTTGCAAATGCTGCACGTAAAGTGCCAGTATTGTTTACCGTAATTTGATTCGAAATTTTTTATATTGTGCCAATGCTTTATTTGCAACTAATGTTGAGTTGCTCATTAAACAAAAAAGAATATGCAACTCTAGTTGAAACAAGTTAAATGCATATTACTCATATTTTACAATTGTTTTTTTTTTTTTTTTTTTTTTTACAAAAATTTGATTTATATCTAACAATTTTAAAAACAAATATGTTTGGAAAATCGAAAAATTTGGAAGAAAATGATAAACGTAATTATACTGTATCGCCCATGTGTATAACAAATGAATTATATTAATGAATACAAAATTTCCTTGGACTCATTCCTCACTGCCTGTATTATCATGCATAATAGTTAACCGAAAATCAAGATTAATTTTTATTTTTAATAGAATTACAAAAGCTGCACAAGGAATAAGGAAATTTAAAAAAGTTGATAAAAAATAATTCCAGTGCACTTACTAGAAGATACATTTAAGGTTGTTTTTCAAATGCTCTGCCATAACGCTTTTTAATAAATAATATGCTCGATAACTGTCGTGAGTGAGTAACAGTTATTCATTACTTTTAAATCATTTTCACACTATTTTTAGCGAGTATTATCTATGATAAGAACAAAAATTGCGCAAAACATAAATCTGTTGTATTTTGAAAAAAAAAAGTATATGTGATCCAATGTTTCACAATTTTAAAAAAAAGTGACTCCAGGATTACATTATCTGGATCTCTAAAAGTTTACAAAAATCAAAAATCATTCACTTATTTTGATAATTTTCACACAAGTGAAAAAAATCTCTCTAAATTGAAGATTTTAATGAAAAAAATGTATTAACTTTTATGATATTTATTTGCCAGTTCTAAAGTTTAGATAATACTTTACACTATAAAAACTGTGGTGTAATATACTCTGAATTCGATGTTGAAAAACCGAAAGAATTGTGAGAACGAACACTTCATTCTGAGTCAACACTAAATTAAGAGTTCATATACGAGTTGAAAGGTCTAATTTAAATCTAAACATTTAAAATTGAATAATCTTACGCCAAAAACTCTCGCTTTCACAACATACAAAAATTATTTTTACTTCCCCAAGCACCAAAATTGGTGCACTTTCAATATAAAAAAATTTCAAGAAATGCCAAATAGAATATCACGAGAAGTTTGCTTACAATCTGGAATGAGTTTATTATTTTCAACGCTGTTATTCATCCACAGAAACAAAAATTCGCCGTTAAATATAGATGCATGTTTTTAGTTGTGTCATAAGAATAATTATATTTTAATTTGTAAATCTATGTAAATCTATGTTTAATTTGTACTGTATTAACTGATTTTAGAACGTATATATCCACTGCCATTCTGTTAAGCCTAGTTCGAATTCGTCAAAGATTATATTCGCGTATGTTCGATTTGTAAAGTAATTTTATTTCAAGAGTTATTGTATCTTGTATTTTAAATCTATGATTTTTACTTTATATTGTACTACAAGTATAACTTTACTGGTTTGTTATGTGTATCTTATATGCTGTCTGTAATTATAAATATCACTGAATAGGAAAAATAGTGAACATTGATGTATGAAACGCTAGATTTAAGAGATACAACACCACTTTGGTGTAAAATACCATTTGTAGTGTTGAGATATACTAAAAATAATTTTAAGTGCTTAGATGTTATATGTAGTTTAAAATTATAGCTTTACCTCAAGTGTGAGGTGCTTCAACTGCTGCCTTTTTTCAATTTACCTTAAAAAGACTAGAATGACACTGTGAAAAGACAAGATTGAGTTCTTTGCAGAAATATTGCACTTGATATCTTTGCTTTCCTCCCCACTGCAATTTTAGCACCACTGTTCTTGAAAGAAATGTTTCAGCAATGTTTCGTAACTTTACACAAGAAATGAAGTTGTTACCTTTCTTTTTTCCGTTTTATATTTGCTCTATGCATGTTCTTCGAATAAAAAAGAACAAAAATGAAACAATTTTCGGCACTTTTTTATGGTTTTCGAGAGAAAGCTGATATGGAATTTGCCACCGGGTAAGGTCAAGCATACTTGAAATCGTTTTTTAAATGGACTTGAAGACATACTGTTATAGCTCATTTTTATTTGGAGATTGACGAGAAATTTTTCAATGTTTTATTTCCTCTTTTCCTAAAAGTTACTTGCCAAATATTACAGAATTGTTTAAAAAAATATATTCTTTTAATGAACTTCATGCTTGTTGTTGGAATTTCTAAACACTTACATGGATTTTTTTAAAACATTTTTTTTCTTCACAGCCTGGTTTAAAGTAGTGTCGGAAGATTTGATTTATTTTTCGGAATTTCATTTCATTTTGAGTGTTTATTATTTATTTCACTCGACAATATTTTTTAAAAAAGATAAATTTTAGCTCATAGTAGAAGAATAAAAAAAATTTTTACCAATGTTTTTCGTTGTTTTAATTTTTGAGCGTTATTCTTTTTTCTTTTTGCTTGCTTGTTCTGTTTTTTCGAGATTTATTCATTTCAATGTATTCTTTTATTTCGCAAAAACAATTGTTTATGCAAATTACATTTAAAATATCTTACAGTGTTCGAGATTTTATTTTTATAGTTTTCAATAAGAACTTAAAATAATAAAAGTTTGTAGAAAAAATTCTGTTTTTTTTCAAAAGTTGCATAGTTGTAAATTATCAATGCAAACGCAAGGTTTAATTTTTATTTGCATTTATTTATTTAGTTTATTTTGTAGTTTTTAACGTTTTTTAAAAAGAATTTTTTAAATACCTCACATTTAAAAAACTTATAAATGCCCACAAACGTGTTTTCATAGTTGTAATTAAGAATTAGAGATTGTTAAGAAAATTTCCATGAAATCAAAACGTCTGAGTTTAAATTATTAAAGCGAAATTTTTTTTTTAAGTTTAGAAACTATACAATCATTAAATAATTACAGAATAATTCTTTTACGTGTGAGAGTTTCATTCTTTTTCTGCTCTTTATAATATAAAAATAATGTACGATTCTCTTCACACCTATATAATTAGATTCAAAATTTAAAAAAAAAATGAGAAAATTTAAAAAAAAAATTATTGACTATATTGTTTTATTTTATAACCTCTTTGCATATATACTTTTTTCCAAAATAAAAAAGGATGAGAAAAAAAATTTTAAAAAAAAATATCTTGCCTCAACTTAAAATTATCTTTTCATCTTTCGGTTACAAGCACAACTTATTGTCACTAATTTTTAATTTAGTTATTATTAGTATTCAGACTGGTCACAATCTTGAAAAATTTAGTTGAGACGTCTGTTTTATGAGGTTATCGTAAATTTTATAGGTTTTTTCTTTAATTTCAATTCATTTAGTCAAATGTAAAACAGATATTTAATTCACAAATAATTTTGGTCGATAATAATTAGTTAAAACATTTTGCTCCTTCAATCTTTCCCTGACAATTTTAAAACGTTTTTTGGATAGAGTCTACCCTGTTATTATTATTATTAATAATAATGGTAATATTTTTACACGTTTGTTTTATATGTAATGTGCAAAAGAAAAAAAGTATTTAATGGTGCTAATGGGTGATCTCAAATGTGCTAAATATTTAGTGAAGACGATATTTTAAATTGCGAAATCAGACACAAAAACTTGAATAAACATAAATTTTTTCCCAACGGATTTAGGTTTCTAAATCCCAAAATATAGACGATAGTCGCAATCTGGGAAATATGGTCAGGAGAGCGATCAAAAATTTGAACCTCTTAATGTTAATTTTACTTTCTGCGTATTTCGCTATGTCTCGAGAATTTTTTTTGCACACAATTATAAAATTCGTTTATCCAAAGATGCAAATTATAAATTTTAGTAAATATTTATTATTTTTCTTTTTCATTTAATAATAATCCAAAAAAATTCTAATTGTATGATTTTTTACATCATATTAAATTATTAACTTTACATGGCGAAATCTCTGGACACAATATCTTTAAAATAAAAAAATAATCTGTTTGATATTTTCCATTACTTGTTTTATTTCTTAATTAATTAATGCTTAATATAATATTTTTGATTTTTAGCTACCTGTTCAATTTTCGTACACTAAAATTGCACTTCAAACTATTGGTACTAATTTTTAAATCTCTATTTTGTTTCGACTTTTCATAATTTTCATTTATTTTATTATTTTTTCCGTGCTTGTATAGTTAAAAAAAATCAATAATCATAATCAATTAAAATAACTAGGAAAATAAACTAGATGATTGTATGAACATAAATCAAAAGCTACTAAAAATAAAGCCCTTGATTCTTCACTTTATTTATTTATTTTTCGTCTTACTTAATTTTGTAATACTTTTGAGCAAATCAAACTTTTAATTGGTGAGAAAATCGAACAAATAATCAGTTAATAATAATTTTCAAGAAATTAACGGATTGATTAATTATTTCTTTCAGTTGATTAATCATAGTAGCAAATTGTAGCAGTCAAAAAAGCTTCTCAAATGAACTACTGTCTTTTAATTAAGATATTTTGATGACAATATTTTTAAGACTAACAAATCTGATCGTTAGTTTTAAAATTAATATAGTACAATAATGTGGAGGTTGGCGTCAGGTATAGATGAATCATAACGATTTTGAAATAAACAAATTTAATAAAAAAAATAACAATAGATATGAAACAACCGCTCCGTCTGAGCGTTTTGGCTGAAGTGTTACAAAAGTGGGGTGGCGCTGCAGTTGGATTCCCACAATAATAACAAATCCGATTGTTCATATGTATAAAATTATAGCTTCCCTATGTTTAAATTTCAGTAGTTTTAGCATTCTCATCTATTTAATTACTCCTTTCAATTAAGAAAATTATGTGAGTACGTATGTCTTCCATAATACCTATACCCATTTCTCTCTCTCTCTCTCACTATGGTCCTTCATTTTAAATTTATTTTTAATGATTCATTAAATTTTGTGAAATTTTAAGAATAAATACAGCTTTTCATATAAAGAACGATTAAGACTTATTTCGTATTAATTTTTTTTCCGAATAAATTTGTCTCTGAATTCAGTTCATTAATTAATCTATAATTGCTCTCTTCAAAATTGTTTTAATATTATCCTTACCTTATTTTTATTTTCAATGATTTGTTAAATTTACTCACTTTTATGAAAATTTGTTTATAAAATTAACGAAGCTTCATTTTCTTTCAATTTCAAAAGGTAAATAGTTTCTAGTAGTTCATAAAAAAAGAATCAATGCTTGTTTTAGTACATTTTATTTCGAAAACTAATCTAGAATTGTTGTCTTTTAATTTGTTTCATGAATTTTTTTTTACTCTATTTCCCTTAAGTTATTTTGTATTTTCAACAATTTGTTCATCTTTGAATTACTTTTATAACGCATTAACTTGCTTATAAAAATAACAAAGCTTCATATTGTTTCAAATTTAAATATTTTCAATAGTTTTAAAATTTATATATACTTGAATTACAAATAAATAAATGAATAAATATTGCATGATTCAAAAGTTTTCTTAATCTTTATGATGTCTTATAATTTCTTTTGCTATCGTCTTTTTAACTTATTTTCAACGATTTGTTCACTTTTTAACTACTTTTTTAACAAATAACCTGTTCATAACAAATAACAAAGCTTTCTTTTGTTTCATCTTTAACTATTGTTTACAGTTTTAACATTTTTTGAAAACTTTATCCACAAATTATTTTTTTTCTCCAAAAACAAACACTATACTTAATTAATTGTATGAGACAAAAGTTACTTATCGTCTCTCAGTTTCTCGCGATATCGACCCTTAATTTAATTTCAACGACTTGTTTACTTTTTGATCACTTTCATAACAAATCGGCGTGTTAAAAAGAACAACAACTAAAGCTTGTTTCAACTTATAATACTTTTTAACACTTTTATATTTTTTGCATTCTTAGCTAACAGCAATTCTAATTAATTACTTCTCTCAGCTCAAAAACACTTCGTGTAATAAATTACTCAAAAGGGACTAAAACTATGACTAATTTGTCATTAATTGTTTCGTTATTCGATCTACAGACTTGTTATTTAAGTGAAGCTATTTTTCACTATCTGTTTCCTTATTAAGTGGGACGTCTTATTGATTTGATATCCCTTGTTTTATTGGTTATTATGCATGCCGTAGCCACGCCTACCTATTTATTCGCCAATTCAAATGTCAGTTATTATTTTTCTCCTTTCTTTTTTTTAGTCTTGAGTCAATGATTTTTGAATTCAAATGGCGTTTATCGCTGCGATACTTTATGACAACAAAGGGTTTGGTGTAACCACATTTCTAATATTTTTGATAGTTTAATTTAATGATTGTTTGAATTGTTGTAATCTATTGTCGAATTCATTGTTGTTTTCGATTGCTGAATCCTTGTAGTTATAAGTTCAAACTTTTTTGTGCAATAAAAGAAACATTGCAATTAAATTAAAAGTTCTCTGGAAAGATTAACACATAGAAATTATTTCCGAAAAAAATATGTAGAAATAATCAACCTAAAACACGTGTTTAAATTTCCCGTGAAAAGAAAAATTAAGTTTGAATTGAAAGTTCAAATAAATAGTGGTTTGATATTATTTTTGGATGTTTGATGAAACCATTTTTTAAAAACACAATGCTTTTTTAAAAAAAAAATCTAAATGACACGTAAAAAGTATTGAGAGCTAAACTTTGGAACTAAATTTTACTTAGTTTGAAAAGTTAAGGTGTTAATAATTGTTGTGTTCTTATATATTTTACTATTGTCCCTTTACCTATTTTTATTTTCAACCATAATTTAAATTTTGAATCCGCTCAATTTTTACGAAATTCGTAACCAAATCACAAAGTTCTCTTGTAGAAGTTAAATATTTTGCATACAGGAAGTTTTTTTTTTTCTCAAGTTTTAATTGAAAATTTAGATGTTAAATAAAGCGTGACTTTATTTTAATTTATTTTAGAAATTTTAAGCAAAATGAATTTGACTTATTCAAAGATTATTTAAAGTTTGTTATTTTAAAGTTTGAATAAACAATTAAGCTATTGTTTTGTTACGATTTAAGTAATTTAGATAAAAGAAATGGATCATTAAATTTAACGAATAAAATTCATCTCAGGATATACAGGAAATTCATCACAGGAAGGAGTAAATGTGAATAATATTATTGAAATAAAGATATTATCGCATAGCTTTAAAAAAATATTGTCCAAATGAGTTACCTTATCCTTCGTTCCAGAAGGATCTCCAGGTTTTTCTGGTCGGTGCTGCAACAGTGAATCATTAAGGGCACGCAGTTCAATATGTCAATATTTTCACATATCTCATTGATAAAACTGGTTCATTGACGATGGTGCTGGCACCGGAAGATGATGTTGAATCATTATAAGGGGAACTCTGGGTGAACTCTCAAAATATTAGACGAAGAACCTTTTCCTCTTGAAAAAGATGAATTTCAGTTTACGAAAATCAAGACATCAGAATCGTGCCGCTTCAACAACATAGCTGTTGAAATCTCGCCAAACCATTGGCGACACGTGCCAACGACCAAGCCTCATCAGGTGATCTTTAAATTAATAGGATGTGAATATACCTTTTAAGGGCGTACGCAAGGCAGAGGTTTAGGGGTTTAAACACCCCCCTTGAGCTCAGACAAAATGGCAAAAATAAAAATTTTAGTAGAAATTATGCGGGCTATTATTTTTTAAGACTATATATTTTTATTTGCCTTATGCCTACTTTTTTTTTTCACGGTATTTCTCAGAATACTGAAAAAACATTTACTATAATAGGGTTGTGCTTTTGAAACCAAATTCACGCGATACAGTTACGGGCGAGCCCCGATCGCTGGTTCCTTTCTGCCCTGCCAGTCGTGATAGTTTTCGAGACTGGCTGGCATTTGCTAGATCTTTACGCGATGATTCTGGAATTCTAGACGTTCTGTCGTCTTTGAGACAATTCGAGAATTTTGGAGATGCGGTGAAAAATTATATAAAAGGGGGAACGGAGTACAGTGGGGTTAGTTAGTCAAACTAAGAGTTATCTCTGCCACTTGTCTTTCGGAGCTCGTCGCTAAATCTGTCTTGTTTTGTCTTAACAAAAAGCCCATTAAATAACCAAACCCGTCGTCGTCACTATTTCGACTAGTAAAGAAATCAGTAACAATACCATTGGAGATACTGTACTCGTTGAAGTTATTTCTTCCAGCTCGAAACATTGATATCGTAGCATAGCAGATATTTCAGTGCCAATATATATATTCATATTTTTGCTGTTCTTGGATCTTTAGGATGTCCAAACGCAAGAATTTAAAATTTTTTAATTATTTTGAGAAAAAATCACGACCTAAAATTAGTGGGTGACAGCATCTAGTACCAATGTAAGTTTTTCTGTTGAACAGAAATGTGATACCTTCGCTGAAGAAAACGTTTCTAGCATAGCAAAATCTGATGAATATGAAAGAGTGGCCCTCAAAGTGTTACTTCCCAGTCATATGACATTGGACTTTTTTCATAAGATAGTACACGCGAGGATTAAAAAAATCTGGATATAATAAAAAATGTTTGGGAACCCAATCCAGCATTTGTTTTTCCGGAAAAAGGAAAATGAAAAATGAAATTTCAGTGCAAATGGCTTTATCGCTGGAAATGGCTTGCATATTCAGAGGTTAAGGGTGGTGCTTTTTGAAAATTTTGAGTACTTTTCGCCCCAAGTGGTGCCGGTTCTGACAAGCAACCCTTAGGTCAACTGTGCAATGTAAAATTTGACAGCTGGAAAAAATCAGTAGAGTGATTTTCTGAATACGAGAAATGTCTTTATCACAAAAAATCGATCGAAACTGCTGGGACATTAAACGATATTTTACTTGGAAAGATGAAACCTGTGGATGAACAAGTTGACAGTGCAGCAAGCAGAAGAAAATTAGAAAATAGAAAAAACATTACTCCAATCATTGAAACCATCTTATTTTGTGGAAATCAAGGTCTCGCTCTCAGAGGACATAAGGATTCGAAATGAAAGAAAATTAAACAGCTATATGCAACCCGTTGGATGCAAAGATACGACTCAGTAACCGCTGTGATGGAACTTTTCGAGCCTATCATTGAAACTTTTCAAAAAATATCAGACTGGAAGGATCTAGAATCAGCTACTCAAGCTAATTCTTTACTCTGCACAGTATCTAACTGCCAGTTCGTAATGTCCTTTTTGTGCATTTACAAAGTTTTCACCATAACAATTCATCTTTGTAGATACCTACAAAAAACAAAAGCATAGATTTGATAGAGGCAGTGAGTCTTGCAGAAGATGTTATCAAAGAACTTTATTAAATTAAGTTTTTATAAACATTAAAACAAATTACCAATTAAAATTTAAAGAATAAATTTAATTTAAACATAATTAAGAGTTACAAATAAAAGTACAGAAATTCAAATGAAATTAAGGTTAATGCAGAGCCATGCATCACCGACCAGCGCACGAGGTAAAACTGCGAGTAGCGTCGGTTGCTGGTAGAAAACTGGTTTCACATGAGTCACTGCAAGTTGAAGTAAAAGTGCTTTTTTGCATCACCAAGTAAAGGTGAAATTATAGGAGCAGGGCACCGCCGCAGCACTCCCCCTCCAGCAATTACTACAAGTATTTGGGATTAAATCGAACTCTCCTGCCAGATCGTGTCGTTGTCTGCGGAGGTTCAGTTAATTGTGTGGTCGTTGGAGTTATCACAGTATGAGGAAATTTTGATGTCACAGTTCGCTCAATGTCTTTGAGGAGAAAAGCCGGTTTTAGGCGGTCAACACTGATCACTGAAGCCTTTCCAGAAATGTCCAGGCAAAAAAATTTTTCTGAGCGACTGAGTACTCTATATGGTCCATCATAAGGAGCTTGAAGGGGTTTCTTTACACTATCACGTCTCACAAACACATGAGAGCATGATTCAAGAGTTGGGTGGACGAAAACTTTTACGTTTGTATGTGAAGAAGTTGAAATTGGTTTTAGTTCTGACATGCAGGTTCGAAATTTTTGAAGAAATTCGTGTGGATCAACATTTCAAGTTGAAGGATCGAAGAACTCCGCTGGTAGTCGTAGGGGGGTTCCATAGACGAGTTCAGCACTGGTGCATCCTAGGTCTTCTTTTACGGCAGATCTTAGTCCAAAAAGTACAATAGAGCTCTGTGAAAGCATTCGACGAGACCATTGCTAGAAGGATGGTACGGTGTTGTACGCACTCTAGTTGCTCCAATCATTCGAGACAGTTGAAGGAAAAGGCTACTCTCGAATTGACGGCCTTGGTCTGTTGTGATGACAGAGGGAATGCCAAACCTAGAAAACCAGTTATTGACGAGTGCTCGGGCAACTGTTTCGGCGGTAATCTCTGGGATAGGGATAGCTTCAGGCCACCTTGAGAATCTGTCAATGCATGTCAAGAGATACTGGTTTCCATCAGAAGAAAGGAAGCGGTCTGAGAAGGTCGATGTGTATATGGTCGAAACGTCGATTTGGTAGCTCGAATGGTTGTAGAGGAGACCGTGTGTGTCGGATCACTTTGTTTTTCTGGCAGCTGACACAGGAGAGGGACCATTCTACAACGTCTTTGGCTATGGATGGCCATACGAAGCGAGAGAGAACAAGCTTCTTCGAAGCACGGATTCAAGGATGTGTCAAATTGTGAATAGACATAAAAATACTTTTTCGAAAATCTTTTGGCACATATGGACGAACTCTGTTATTGCTGGTGTCACAATATAAGGGGTATGGGCGGTCCAATTTCATAGGCTGCAACTTCAAATTCATTGTAGAGTTTTCACATTCAGTAAGTAGTTTCTTTAGTTCCTCATCAGTTCTTTGGGCATCAGCAATTTTAAGAAAGTCAACTGGTGGAAGGTTTATTGACTTTAATCGTGAGAGAGTGTCGGCTACTACATTATCACTTCCAGAAACATGTCGAATTTTAGCACTGAATTGGGCTATAAAATCTAATTGTCGAAGCTGGCGTGGTGAGCATGAATCTGAGTTTTTTTTAAATGCATAAATTAAGGGACGATGGTCAGTAAAAATTATGAAATTTTGAGCTTCAAGATTATGACGGAAGTGTTTAATAGCTGCATAAATGGCAAGTAATTCGCGATCATAGGTACTGTATTTTTTTCAGTTAGTGAAAGCTTACGGGAAAAGAAACCGAGAGGTTTTGGTCCGTTAGGAGTATCAGTATTTAAAACAGCGCCAATAGAAGTATCGGAAGCATCTACCATTAAAGAAAGTTGTTGATTTGGTGTTTGGTAACTAAGAATAGCAAAATTAGCTAATTCTTGTTTGCATTTTTCAAATGCTGAAATTGCTGTGTCTGTCCACTGGATTAAACGCTTGTCATTTTTCTTAGAATCTTTCAAATATTCAGTTAGAGGAGCTTGTGTAGCTGCGGCATTATTTTAAAAACGGCGATAAAAATTTGTCATAGCTAAAAAACGTTTAAGTTGGGCAACAGTCTCAGGTTTAGGGAAATCAACTATGGCTTGTACTTTTTCAGGTAAAGGTTGGAACACCATCTGAAGAAATCAGACAACCAAGAAATTTAACGGATGATTTTCCTAACACGCACTTTGATGGGTTAAGTTTAAGGCCGTACTGAGAAAAACGGGTAAATATTTCTTGAAGATGTTGGATGTGTTCGTCTTCATTAGCTGAAGCTACAAACACATCATCGAAGTATGGTATGCAGAAGTCTAAGCCTGATAAAACTTGGTGCATAAACCTTTGGAAAGTTTGACCAGAGTTTTTTAAACCGAAAGGCATGTAAACGTATTCGAATAGTCCGAATGGAGTGGTGACTGCTTTTTTGGGAATATCCGGAGGATTCACCGGAATTTGATGATACGCCATCGTGAGATCGACAGTTAAAAAAATGTTCTTACCGTAAAATAATTGAGTGCAGTCCTGAATATGTGGGACTGGGTATCTGTCAGGAACTGTAATGGAATTAAGTTTTCTGTAATCTCCGCAAGGACGCCAATTACCATTCGATTTTTTAACTACATGTAATGAGCTGGCCCAAGGGCTTTTTGAAGGTCTTATAATCCCTTGAGATAAAAGAAAATCGAATTCTTCCTTGGTCGCCTTCATAATTTCAGGTGATAAACGCCTTGATTTTGAAAATACAGGCGGTCCTGTAGTTTCTAAAAAATGGTAAACGGTCGAAGGAGTAGGCGTAAGATTTGCATGCGATGGGTTTGTCAGTTCCGGAAAGAGTGACAATACCCTATCAAATTTTAAGTCTCCTAAATGAATAGTTAAACTACTTGGGAAATTAATATTAGCGATCTTTCCACGTGATGTTAGTTTAGTTAGATTATCGATTAATCGGCTATTTTTTACATCAATTAATAAATCGAAATGTTTCAGAAAATCGACACCAATAATTGGCTGCTTAACATCGGCAACAACAAAACGCCAAGTGAATGGCCTACGAAAGTTAAAATCTAAAGTTAAAATTTTTGTTCCGTATGTTAAAATTTTAGTACCGTTTGCTGCGAATAATACTAAATCATCAGAAACTTTAGTATCAGATGCATAACGCTTTGGCAAGACTGACAAATCAGCGCCAGTATCAATAAGCAAATTAAGGTTACTTTTTTGATCGGCCAATAAAATACGATTAATATGGCGATCGGTACGGCCTTCGTGCGATCGCCGAGTAGCTGCATGGAGAATTACATTTTTTAGCGCGATTACCGAAATTTGTATGATAAAAACAATGCCCGTTTTCAGGTTCTTTATATTTTCTGCGAGTTCTAGAATTGCTGCGATGTGGAGAATTCTTTCTTTCTCTGTTCGATTTCGAGACTGTCTCATGTAAGAAGTGAGTTCACTTACTTGTTTAGTGAGTTGAGCGACTTGCAATTCGAGTTTCAGACGTTTTATCAGTGGTGACAGTGTTTACGTGCTGATGCGAGGAGAGATTATTAATTTTGTCAGCGACTGAAGCTAGCTGGTCTAATTCATCATTGAGAGCTGCCAAAATAGTTTGCTCATTGTTAGGGAGTCTACCAAGCCACAAAGATTTTAAGAGAGGAGTGCCCACGTTATCACCTGCGAGTGCTCGCATTCGTGTTAATAATTGGGAAGGTCGCTGGTCACCTAATTCCAGCCCCTGAAGAAGAGTCCGGATTTTTGATTCCTCACTCTCGGAATGCAGATCAATTAATCGTTTTTTGATAGCTTCGTATTTCTCAGTGTTAGGAGGTTTTAAAACAATATCGCTAATGGAACTTAAAACACCAGAGTCGACAGCTGCAAGTACTTAGTTAAATTTAGTATCATCGGCGGAAATTTTAGCTAAAGTGAATTGTGCTTCTAGCCGGACAAACCACAAGGCGGGATTTGATTTCCAAAACGGAGGTGGTTTAACTGCCACGTGCGCAATTTGATTTTCGTCTAAAGTTTCATTAGGCATTGCGGAATGCTTAAAAAAATTAAAAGAAAATTCTCAAATAAGTCGTTAATTTAGTTAACAAGTATGATTAAGGATTAATATCAAAAATAATGTAAATATTAATGCACGCGAACATTGATATAAAAAAATCTGCCATGCTTAATAAGAAGTAAAAATAACAATTAAAATTAGACGATAACGAGAAATAAAAAAGCCACACAAGAAAATAAAAATTACCGCGTGATACTCCTAGTGGAAACCAATTTAAAAATAGACTTACTGAAATTGTTGGAACTCCATATCCTAAGTTGATGTTGAACGCGTGTTCGAAAAAAAAAGGGTCACCAATTTGGTAAATTAAGTTTTTATAAACATTAAACAAATTACCAATTAAAAATTTAAAGAATAAATTTAATTTAAACATAATTAAGAGTTACAAATAAAAGTACAGAAATTCAAATAAAATTAAGGTTAATGCAGAGCCATGCATCACCGACCAGCGCACGAGGTAAAACTGCGAGTAGCGTCGGTTGCTGGTAGAAAACTGGTTTCACATGAGTCACTGCAAGTTGAAGTGAAAGTGCTTTTTTGCATCACCAAGTAAAGGTGAAATTATAGGAGCAGGACACCGCCGCAGAACTAAAATTAATGCGTGAAAATACTACTGGAATATTCTCTGAAATATTCAGCTCTTCTTCTCTTATTCAAACAAGCATTGGATCTTCCATACAAATCCCTAAAATAAAAGGAAGACAGAAAAATCTCGCTAATTTTCCCTCATCGACATCCGAAACATATTTTAGAGTTAGTGTATTTATTCCATTTATATAAAATTTTATAACACAATTATACTTAAGATTTGTATCGCATCGTGATATTTTGAAAGGATTTCAGTGCCTTCTTCCTGCCCATCCTTCCATTCGCCAACCTTCAAACATAAAGGCTTTTGAAGCACTAGTGGAATTTTACGCTCAAGATTTGGATATCTGTAAAGAAAGCCTTAAGTTTGAACTAAAACTCTGGTATTAAAGATTGAAAAGGATTAGTGAGGACGGAGGTAGTGTTTCAAAAACTGCGGCGGATGCTCTTGGAATGTGCAAAAAAGATATAACACCAAACATTTTCAGACTCCTAGAAATATTGGTCGTTCTACCTGTTTCAACGAGTACAAACGAAAGATCCTTTTCGACTTTGAAAAAATTATGTTCTTAAACTTAAAAAATCAAATCAAAATTTAACTAAACAATGTTGTCTAAATAAAAAGTCAAAATTGTCTAGCTGTCTAAATTAGGGAAATAATAGTGCTTATTACATACTCGAATTTCTTTTAGTAGTTTCAGAAGATTATGAACACCCCCTTGAAAAAATTCTGCATACGCCACTGATACCTTGATATTGTTTGATGAGATTTTAACGCAAGGGGCTTTCCATAATTAATTCTTCTGAAAAGGGATAATCGCTGTAATTTTGAGCAGGAATGCAAGCGCCTTGAAGTTATTAAAAACCAGAGCGACGCTTCACTCGTCCGGTGGCTTCCTCAACTGACGCCAAGAAGGCACGCTGAAAGGGGCAAAGCGCTACTCGGTTAAAGTTAAGATGGGGATAATCGATATAAGAAAATCAATTGATCAAGTTAAATGCAGTGGAAGGCTATTGTTGTTAAATGAACTAAAACTGAAAAAACTATTGAGGAGTAAAAAATGACGCACGTGTGATGTAGCAACATCACATAAGCTTGTGAATAAAGTAGCATATTTAAAAAAAAAATATTGCAAATATTTCTGAATTTTTAAAAACAGTAAGTACTTTCGAACGATATAAAAGATAGACAATTTTCAATTTCAAGCGATACTGCATCCTATTTTTATTTTTTTCACGGAGAAATATTTTAAAATAATCCTTATCATTGTTGGATAAAATGATCTCTGAAGCTTTATTTTACAACCAGGAAGTGTGGTTTTTGAGAACTGCAACTCTCATGTCATGTGACTCTCATCGCATGTACCTTTTCAAGGTCTGAATATTAATGTTATATTTAATGTTTTAATACACTTCGTTTTTCAGATTTCACGTTCTCTTTGTGTATCTTTAACCGAGGAAGGGGTCTTTTCCTTCCTCACTGCTTGTTAAAAAATGTTTTGTCAAAATGCATCATTAAATTTCTATATTGCTTAAAAAGATGCGTCTTCAATAATGCTAGTTTAACTCATTCATAAATTAATCAATTTCCAAGAACTTATTTTCAGCCATTCATCGTACCCATCGCCTTAAAGGTAAGATTTACTACCTTTTTCCTATCAATCAAAAGGTATAAAAAACATTAAAAATTCTATAAGAAATTTGTAAAACCGAATTTTTTTTCTATCAAATTTTGATTAACTTTGCTCTGCTCACTCCTATTGATGAAAATAATTTTTTACCAAAAATATTTTTTTTATGAAATGCCTCATTTTGAAATGATGCGCCAAAGTGAGGTTATTAAACAATTTTATAATAAGGCACATTTAGAAACATATTGGACTCGTTTTTAGATCACTTTCTGTATTCGCAGCCTTATTTTTAAAGAGGCCATCCATCAAGAAGTATATTTCTGTCACAAGTCAGTGTTCAGATCGCACAAAAGAAAGTCACAGCCTCAAACAGCAAATATTTGTTCACGAGAGGCTAAATTATGAAAAGAAGAAACGTGACTTTTCGCTAAAAACACACCTTTAGAAATCTTTTGCAGGTGAGCTCAGTTTCCCCTCATTCAAAGATTGGATTATAATGCGGTAGTTTTATACCCATTTCTTCTCATTTAGTTCATAAATCTGACGTCATCTAATTCATTCCAAACTATTACACTCGACGAAAACGATAATTTCCAAAATACTTATTTATATATTTATTTACTCCAATCTTCAGGGACATTTTATACTGGCAGATATGGAATTAGAGAGTGGTCTGAAGAATACGCTAATAAACCAAAAAGAATTTCCGACATAATTACATAAATTTATAATAGTAAATAACAAGTATTATGAATTCTCACCACTCATGGAGCTCTTAAGTGAATGATGAAAATAATCAGTTATATCCTTGCGTTTTCTTCCTTTTTTTTAAAAAAAATAAAAATTCAATGAAAAGTAGTCGGTTGAAGTGAGAGTTTAATGCATGCCTAAAAAGTTTTTGTTTTAGTTTTGCATTGTATAAAAATATTATGTTTTTCTTTTCATAAAAATATTGGATGACCGTTAACCACCCTCTTCACTTTTTAACGAATGCAGCAGCTGTAGTCGAAAAAGAGTATCTAGGTCAGGGATTGAAAAAACTCGGAAATTTTAACCGTCCCCGAGGACGGCTTGTCCAACAATATACCCGTCCTCCTTTTAAACTAACCCGTCACTTCTAAATAAATAAAAATATAATTTTCTCTTATTTATTACAAAAATTTATCATATAAATTGCACAATGAATTAGTAGTTATTAGGATTACAAGTACTAGGATAACATTATACAGTTATAAAAGAAATACTAGGTTACTAATAGTAACCTAGTATTTATTTTATGAAATAATTTATTTCTTATATGAAATCATTTAAATGACAAAGGTCAAGTTATCTGGAATGTCCGAGGGTACTGCGTTTTTTAAATGAATCAAATATGACGTTTGCCAGTTCCACAATCAATCTAATGATTTACAGAGGTTTGTGCTCAGAAATCTGAAAGGGGTTTTTTTCATTTAGGTAGATGTTCATAATTGCGTTTAACGCTTCTTGTTTAAGACCAGTACGTAATGTGTTTTTTTGTAAGTTCATTACTGAAAAGCTCCTTTCAACCGCTGCAGTACTCCCAGACAGAGAAAACATCAATTCCACCAAGCGCAGTGTGTTGCTGTATTTCTAGATTAGAGGGTCATTATAGAAGTGAGGCGATAGACTCTTGTTAGATAACAAAAATTGAAAATGCATCACGAACTTTAACGGGAAAATGGCCGTCCGCGCGGACGTCGGATTCGAGAAATTTGTTGTCCGCGAGGAATTTTTGACCGCCGAGGACGGGCTGTTTTTCGAGCCCTGATCTAGGTGCAGAAAAACAGTCATTGTGAATTTGCTGTTTCAAGCTTGAAATCTGCTCAAAGTATTGAAATAAAGTGTATCGATGAGCCCCCTTTCACCCGAACAACCACAAAATGGTGGTGAGGGTAAGTTTAATAATTTTAATAATGGTTATTTAATTTTCCCAGATACTAGAAATTAATCTACTCGAAAGAGCCATACGAAACAATTAAAATACAAATCATCATAATTTAAGAAATACAACACATGGTATTTCAGTTTTTATGTTTATTTTATCTGAAGAATTTATGATCATTCAATTATAAAATTAGCATTTTCTTAAAAAAGAATTAAGTATTATATATTAAATTTTTAATATATCTTTTGTTCTGTATAAATTATGTTAATTACATTAAGACGATTTTTCAGCATTTGACCAATTTTGTATTGAAGAAAAAAAAAGAAAAACATTTTTCCTTTTTTGCTAAATTTTGTAAAACAGATAAATGGCATCAAATTTTTTAATTATTAATTACGTTTTATTTTTAAAAAAATAAAGACTTTAATTTTTGTCTTAAAATAACATTCTGCTTATCCCTATTGTTTAATGTTCTGGGACCACAGCTTTAAATAATACGATTTTTACTTAGAAATAGATAGCTTAAAGGAAAGTAAACTAATCATTGCGATAAAGTATTTCAATTCATTAAAATTGATTTGTTTATTTACATTTAATTATCGCACAAAAAAGAAATATTTTAATCTTTGATGTTTCTTAATATGTTTATTGCGTAATTTGGCCACGAAACAAAATCCACTAAACTCATTTGGATCAAATTTCTCACCCTAATTATGATTTTGCACTGTCATTAAAAATTCCGACAAACAAGAGTAACTCCAAATACATTTTTATATTGACTATAGCGTAGTCGAATAAAAACAGAGGAAATATTCTTAAATTATTATTTTTAAGTCATAAAATTCTACCTAATATTGTCCAGTTTATGAAATGCTATCGAAAGTGTTTATTTTAATTTAGAAACACAGTGAAAAGATGTTTTTTTTTTAAAAAAAAGAACTATCAATCGTTTCTTCATTTACACTATCTAAAAAAAAAAAGTTTTAGTTTCTTTTGTAATGCGCCGCATACCATATAAAATAAAAAAAATAATCATCTTCTTCCCCACTTTCCTTCTTAGATCACGTGACAAATGAAAACATCCCTCCATTGTCATTTCAGAAGACAGTGTAGTAAATTTCAATTGTCACATTTATGATTAATCAATCATTTAGTTTCTTTCTATTTTATATGTTTCTGTGTTGCATAACCTTGAATTGTAATGCAGAAAGCTATGGCAGTAAAGTTCGTTTAAGAGACAAGAAGGCCGTAAAACTGTCTCACTTGTGGAAATAATTCCTCTCGTAAAAATTATCCCAATCTGATCTCTACCTAGATAACGAAAATCAAATTATCTTATTCTTTTATTGTTAATATGATAACGAATGATTACTTGATTCATTTCATAAGAAATAATTTTGAACATTGGGGAAAAAACTAGTATCACTTTTATGAATTATCCTCTCGTTAAAATTATCTGATCTCATCTATAAACATATAACAAAAATCAAATCATCTTTATTCTTTTGATTATTAATTAGTATCAACGAATGATTTCTAGATAAATTTGATAAATGACTTCAAAACATTAAAAAAAGGCTTCCTTAAAATAAATTTATTAAAATGTAGTCCCACTTTTGGGAATAACTTTCCACTTAATGACATAATTCTAATCCCACCTGAGATTTACTTATCTTTTGAATGCTTATAAAATATCACAACAGCGTTATAATTGAATAAGTAGTAGTTTTGAACAGTAAGAAACAATTTATGAAATTGAAATTAATTAAATTTAGGTCTCCTTTTTTTTTTAAATAATTTCTTTCGAAAAAGATACTTCAATTGGACAAAACTTAAGTCTTTCCTGTCAAATATTATAAATTTTGTACACATTCTCAATTTTTTATGACAATCTCTATATTAGAATACTTTTCTTCATGTTCTTTTTAGTGAGTAATTTATTTGGGGCTGTGTTGCCACTCTTTTGCGTTACAATCCTGTATTCAATTAGGGATAAAGTGTTAAAGGAAAAGTGTTTAATAAAATATATAATAGTGCTTAAAAAGGTAAATAGTGTTTAGTAAAAAAATACGACTAAAATTTACTTTTTACTTTTTTTAAACTCATCCTTAATGTGGCATTTTATAAAAAATTTAAAAATATTATATTTTAAAATTTTTATTTAATATTAAGGAATAAAAAGAAAAGAACGAGGCAGAGAAAAAGGAATAAATTACAGTGAAACTTCCCGGAAAGACCACCTCTGTGTAGCGACCTTCTCCACTTACGACCACTTTTGGGAGACACGGAATTTTTTTCATAGACTTTGTGTTGAAGAAAACCTTTATGAAGAACCTCTGCACCAGATCTGAAAGAGGTAAAATAAGGAAACATGATAAAAAATATTAAATAATATATATTATTATCAGAACAAATAAATAACATTCAAAATATTTGTGTGAGGCTCTTATTTTAAAGCGCACTCTTTTTGACGATCTCCGAAAGAGTTGTAGTCAGAGTACACTAAAGACGATTATTTATTTTTAGAGTTGAATGTTAATAAATTAGAGAAAAACATTTATTCTAGGAAAAATTAAGCATCTCAAACAAACATACCTCTTCTCATTTTTTTTCAAGCTAACTAATTTTTATGATAAAAAATTAAATGTAAATTTGAAGAAAAAAGCATAATTGTTTATTTATTTAAAATAGTCCTATCATTCATAATTAGTAAATCTGTTTTTACATATAATCATATCAGTAGAGATAATTTTTATTCACGATAAATTTTATTCATCGATCCGGTTTTCATGACACCAACACAAGTGGGATTTCTACACCAAGAAAATGACTTTGACTATAATTAAAATCGTTTACGAAAAATGATGTACCTTCGATAATAATTTTGAAGTCAATGGAGGTAACCTCTAAGAACGTCCAACCTCCATTAACGACCATTTTACTGCCGAACAGAGAGAATGGTCGCTCCTGAGAGGTTTCCCTCTAATGACAATTCTTGCGTTGCTGAAGTAATTTGCATTTCTTTTTTAATAGATGATTCTGAATGTAACTGCATTATCATTTGCTAATAGAATGTTTTGACATCTAAATTGCGGTTAAAAAGATTTTTCGGTAAACATTTAAAGTAAAGTTAGATATCAAATTATTGATGTTCTCACTAAGGTAAAGAAATACGTTTCTGACTCTAATAAATGAAAGCAAAAGCAAAGAGAAGAAATTTTTTTTTTTTTTTATGAAATATAACAAAGTCGATGAGTTTTAGGAAATTAATACTAACATTTAAAATGATGAAATGGCTGTGTCTTCATATTTAGGTAAAGAATTCACTACAAATTGCGTCGTGCTATAAGAAAACTATTATTTTTTAAAATTTATTATTATTAATAATTTCTTATTTAATAATTTTTACAATTATAGAATATTGTAGTTGCAACAGTATGTATTTCATTAACGAATTTCTTAGCTTAGTAGGTACAAGGAAAAAAAGGTGTCTGTTATGAAATTAAAGAAAGCAAAAAAAAAAAAAAAAAGCGTTTTATTAATAAGAGAATTTTAATTCTTTCGATGTGTTTAAACTATACATTTTAAATTTTGAAACAATTTAAAGATGTGATGTTGTTCATTGATTTGTTACTGTTAGTTGATAACAATCCTGAATAAATTCTGGGTGGAATATTTTTTCTTTATTTATGACAATTTATTAATTATGTAAAGTTACGGAACAAACCTAAAATTGTTTTTTAAACACGAACGTGTGTTTTTAGCACTTAGAACAGACATAAAAAGCAGACATAAGAAGTATTTTAATTATTTTTTATTCAATTTTCTTTTATAGATTGAGATAAATGTAAAATTACTGTTTTTTATTAAGGAACAGAAGTGTAATAGAAACAGGAAGGGGGTGGCCAAGAGAGTAAGTGCATCTGCATTCCCTTGTAAATCCAGTAAATTTTATTTTGCTTTTAATATTATTAATTCTGTTCTTAAATGATTGTAAATTATGTTTTTCAGATGTATATTGAACCAAAACCCACACCGTTTTATAAACTACGTGTAAAAGCGCATTTTTAAATGTAATGCTATAATTACCTAATTTATTTCCAGGAAATATAGGGGGAAAAAAGGAAAATAAATAGCAGAGAATCTAAAAAACGTTATGACACACTAGAAACCACTAGTTTGTCTTCGGTCTAAATGATGAATAATATTTATTAAAAATGTTGAGTTTAAAATTTTAAATGTTTTTAGAAACTTTAGAAGTTTTAATTGAATTATTGAATCAGTTTGAAAAATTCCTGATGTGTGCAAGAAAAAATGAATCCCCTAAATAACTTTTGATCAAATAATTGGATTTTCATATCTTTATGCTTCGAGAGTCTAATCTTAAATATTCATTTGCGCAAGTTTAAGTCATGAAATCAGACATAAAAACGTACTTTCTTTGATTCTTGACCCTTAAAATAAGGAGCAGCAATTTGGAAAATATAATAGCCAGGAGAACAGAGAAGAACCCGTAATGACACTTTTTGTGTGCCTAATTTCTCGAAACTTTTTATAGCACACCGAAAACATTTTTCACATTGCCCTAACATAATTCTATGTAAAAAATACATTTAATAATAATCTATTTATTTAATTTTATTTAATAAAAGACAAAACAAAATTAAATTGGTTTACATGTTCCTACGTCAGTTTAAAATATGTTATTTAAAATGACAAAATACAAATTTGAATGCAAACGGTCGAATACATCTTTAAACAATTTTTAAATGTACCACATTTTAAAAATTGCATAGCGCAATAATACCCATTTCATGAATATTTAATAAATATTTTTCTACGTTGAGCACTTTAAATAAAATTTCTGTTGGTGATTTGCATATTCCACTGAACTTTTTCTAAAATCCCTCTTTTTGTCAATTATAAAATTTTATATTATTTAGTAATTTACAGTAAAATTTTCAACAATTTTGTAATTATATCTTTAAAATTTAAGTAGAATGAAATGAATACATATGTATGGTGTTTGCTTTTCTCTACAACAATTAATTTTACTTATTATTAAACTATCTTAGGAATTTAAATTAAATAGGAAAAATCAAAGTGGTTATAAATCAGAGAATGTTAAAACAAATGCAGCTCTAAACAAAATTCTCTATAACACTTCTCGGGAGTGTTTATAAAAAAGGGATAAATGTTGGAATTTTTTAGCATTCACCCCATTAAAAATAAGTCACTACAACTTTGTTAATGAATCGATTAATCCTAAAATACTTGCGTTATATCGAGTCATAAAAAGACTACCTATCTTTAATATTAAGTACTACTAGCTTTAGCAAGCAAAATTAATATTTGAATTTCAGTGTCTGCGTTTTACCGTCGAAATATTTGAATTTTACCATTTGCTAACAAAGTAACGACTTGCTACGTTTATTTCAGAATCCATGTCATGTAATAATGCCTGTAATACGACAGCGATGAAAATATATTATTTCTTGTAATTCTACTCATTTAGAAGAATAAAGTGTGATTTTGATAATGTCTCAAAAACTGTGACTAAAGCAGCAGAAATTCTTTCAACAGGTTACTGTTCTCTATTTATTAAAGACAATTTCAAGAAATCTCGCATAAACGAAAATATTTTAAAAATCAATGTTACCACGTAGTATAGTAGTTATAGTTCCAAGCAAACCATAAAATCTCGAAATTATTTTCTTTCGGACACTTTACTTACCAAGACATGAAGAAATGGAGATGTAGTAGAAAGAACTTGGTTGATATACAGGGAAAGTTTTTTTTCAATGCAGATTATTTTTTACAATGGAAAAGTAAACTATGCATTCACCAAAACAGTCTTTTTCAATTGGAAAAAAAGGCGAAAAATAAGCTCTAGGACAGGAAAATAGCATAGAAATGTAATTAATAAGTGACTGTTGAAATAATGTGTTTTATCTAATGTTGACAAAAAATTAATAAAACAAACTAATTCTGAATCACAGTATTGGCGCCGCGAGGTATTGGAAAGCAAGGAGAAAATGAAAACTCTAAACAACGGAAATTACCTAGAACTTATTTCAGAACTCGCTTCCTTTAAAAAAAAAAAAAAATAATAATCATGAAAATGAAGGCAGAAGAAAGGCTTCTTTTTGTTTAATAGTAGATTCTCCCACAAGAGCAAAAGTCAATTATTTGCACATATTTTCTTAAGCATAAGTCATTGAAATATTTCTTTGTTTTGAGGAAATAAACAGCCACTCGGCTAAGTCCTTGTACGACAAAAATCAAAATATTTCTAAAAAAACAGTATTCTTTAAACTTGAACTTAGGTTGAAGTTCAAAGACAAACAATGCTGCAAAGATCAGTATAGGCTGGGTTACTAGTTGGAACTAAAAAAAAAAAAAAATTCGTGTGCTCTCTTAATTTTATTGCAGTGGAGATTCATTCCTTCATCTCCAAACAAGTGGGAAATACTATGAAAATATTTAGAATATGAAGTTTATGTAAGACAAGATCATTACAAACCAGTTTGTAGGGTGTAATTTTTACAGCTTTATTAAGCATTGTAAAAGATAGAACAGAAAAACTAGATTCCAGGAGGGGGGCAAATTCAATTTTTGAATAGCTTTTAAAGTTTGAAATCTAATGCGCATTTTATTGAACGAACTCTTAGAAAGAATTGATTAAGTTAAATTCTCATTACAGAAACCAAGTTGTTTATTGGTAAGAACATATTTACAAACCAGCATTTCTAATGGAAGGAATAGTAATATGAAAAGGGCACAGTAAAAAAGATAAGAAAACTATAAACAATTATTTAAAAAAATGAAGAAGGGGACACGAAAAATAAAACAACATTCGAGGGTCTGAAAAAGTTTGTCAACGTCATTCTTGATAAACTTAGCTGCGCGTTTGAAAATTGCTCTTTTGTATTTTCTTTGGTCTTTATTTTTCTTTTTGCAAATTTTATTTGCAGTACAAATCTGTGAAAAGTATAGACGAAAGCTTAGTAAGAAAATTGCATTACGTTTTAACATGAAGACATTGATGAAAACTTATGCTCTAAAATTGCTCATTTTTATGATTCCGTAAAACACATTCCTGCAAAACATTACCAAATACTTGTTAGGAAATAACATAGATGATGTTTTCTTTAATATATACATACACAATAAAATTAATCTTGCGATTACGGTTAACAGTTATTTGCGATAACACTTATTTTATATGATCAAAAATTGTAAAATTGTAAGCACATATCATTTTTATTACTTTAAGTATGCTGTGGATGTATAAATAATTATGTCTTTAACTGTTTTAATTTTGATTACCCTCGTATTTAACTTTCTTTAATTTTGTAAAGATCTTGAAATTTTTAAGAATAAATAGAAGCACATTTTACATATAATACCTTAACCCGGCCCTGATTCAGTCTATAAATAATCTCTCTCAGATATTTTTTTTTCAAAGTGAATACAAGATATTTTTGAACATTCATTTCATTGATTTATGAGGAAATGAGAGAAAAACTAACTAACTTTATTATTGCACTTTGGAAAGAAGAAGATAAATTCAATATAACATTCCAACATCTATCTACAGTGTGCAACTTTAAATAATTTTTTGTAACTGTATTAGTCAAAACAAGAATGCAATTATAACATTACATTTAACATTGTTTGAATTGCAAAGTTATTGAAACAGGGTCGGCATTTGGTCCGGAAAGAAAATAGTTCACAGAATTTCTCCATTCCCACATCTTAAAAGTAAACTCACAAAATCTCAATGAGTGATGGATTTAATTGAAAAAACATTCTAAAAATGTTCTTTTCAGTTTTTTAACAGCAGTGGTCGCCATAGCAACGCGTGTTCTGTCTGCTCGTGCGTTACCCCGGTATAATATTATTCTTAAAATAAATTCTTTTTATTTTTAAAAATGCTAAATAAAATTAGATAATGAAATAAATTTTTATTTATTACTTTTATTTAGCAATTACCAATTAATGTTTGAAGCCTTCTATTAAAAAACATTAAGTCAAAGATATAATTTAAAATGCTTGTCTATTTTTATAATTAAAGGGTCTTTTAAACAAAACTTAATTTCATTTAATTCTGTAGCTTAAAATGTAAATATTTTGTTCATTTCTCTTCATACCACCTGCATTGCTTTTATGTGGATCTTTTCATCATATCTTGAAAAGAGGAGTCTTCAACAGATACATTTATTTTTCAGTCCCGCTTAATGGTTTTTATTACATCCAAAGAGATTAAAAGTCAGAAAAAAGCAAATCATGCTCCACCCGTCTTATAATCCCTCTTGCTAAGAAAAGGGAAACGGTCATTCAAGAATAGTGAGTGCTATTTTTACCTTTTTCTCCATATGTTTCTTGTGAAAAGGTGTTTACTTATAAAAGCGTGGCGGGGTTGCCTGCATTTAAATATTTTAATTGTTTACGTCTTCTGGCTGCAACGTGAGGTCTTTTTTTCATTTAAGGTCATCTATTTCAAATGGCATAAAAACTTGAAAGTTTATTTTTATTCTTCTCTAAGTTGTTTTTGATATGAAAAGGATATATTTGGATAATCTGATAAGGTTTAGAAAAACATTTGAGAATTAAAAGTATCATATCTATTTTATTTATGTTTCTATATTACTTGAAATTCAGATAATATTTATTTATTTATAAAGATCAAAATATATTTTTTTAATTATCATTAAAAATGAGAATCATATATATTTCTTATAAAATATGAAACTAAAGTTAAAAGACTTTATTAGGAGAAGATGAAATGCAGCCTTTTCGATGCCTGTACGAGAATTGATAATTGGCATAATTTTCTCCTTCTTCTATCGCTATCTGATAGCAGCAGAAACAAATTAAAAAAACATGGTTAACCCTAAAATATAGGATGATTCAGAGTTGATTGTTTAATTTTTTTTTTAAATATAACGAAATAAAAATAAAAACAACCAGCACATTTTTAAATAAATGTACTATTATTTCGCGTTATATATAAAGAAATTTAATTTGTGTGTCAAATAAACTGAGATGTAGAGATATTTCTAAAGGTCTTAATCCATAAGGATGGGTTTATTTAAGGGGAAGATGGATCATCCGCATAATTACTCACGAAAAATAAACTGATTGAAAAATTTATCCAAAGAAGAGAGCTCTGATAACTTGGTCTACTTAAGAAATCAGTATATTGATTCATTCGTACGTTTTATTAAATGTCTGGTGCAAATTTTTTCCTCCTGTCATTTGAATAAAAATAGAAATTTTCTCTCATTGTTACATATAGTAAGTAGCACTTGGTTTTCTTTGATGTTTTAGTGGTAAGAATATCATGTCTATATTGTCATGGTTTGGCTCTGCTGATCAAAGTACCATCTGCCTATCTATGTCAAGAGAGACTTTATTTACAAGTAAAAGATGGTAACAAAGAAATGAGTTAGTCACAGCAACGGGCCACACTTTTTGGTATCGAATCAGCCGATTTATGATATCGATTTTGGCAAAATTAAAAGCCAATTTTGAAGGATAACGTTTCGTATTTACAAACTCAATGCTTTTTGTTTTCTTAAGTAAGATATTTCTATATTCAAAGCCTTTCTCGAATCATCAATGTGTTATTTCTTATATTCTTATATTTCTTTCTTTCCCTCTTTTATGTGAACAGGACATTACAATAAATGTCCCATTAATATAAGTTGAGACTAGCATTTTTACTCGACTGCAATACGTTCATCTTCCTATAAACATTACTTTTGAATGTCTACAAAAACAACCAGGTAAAGAGTGGATTCAACGTTGCGAACGAAATGACACAGTTAATATAAAACAGCGATACGTTTATTCTATCGTTAATAACTTTTATAAAAATTTATTTAAAGCTTAAATAAAAAGTATAAATAAAATATATAGTATATAGATAAAATTCTCTTAATTTCATAACATATTTTTTAATGTAGTTATTCTAAATATTTATAATTTTTTTAAATTTTATTCTCTTAAATTTAAATATCTATAAATTATATTATCTTAAATTAAAATATATATATAAAGAATTGTAAAATTTCTAATATCATTATGAACCTAAATTATTATTTTGTTTCAGTTATTAGCGTTTAAGGTTGATGTTTCCTAATGATTAAGTATGAACAAATGGTTCCTTGGGTTATTCATCCACTTTTCCTTCGGGGTTAATATCTTCCTTACCTGTACTATGCATGATTCTTTATCGCCTTACGAGATCATCGCCAACAAAACCAATTATTTTTATTTTTTGAAATGCCGGATCCTATTTAGGCAAAGTATGAAAGAATCGTCCTGATGAGGTTATTATGTAAATGATGTGCCTGTTACTGTGAATGACCGAAATTGGTGAATGTTGACAATCATATTAGTCGCTTTGGTGACTGTCCGAAATATTTATTACATCCGATTTGATATTAATTTATTCGTTGATATAATTACATTTATTCGATATTACTGACGATAGATTAGAACAAACATCAGTGTTTGGAGTATCGGGCAAATATATACCGGGCAATGGCACTTGACCTTAAAAAAACATCAGTGTAGGATATACCGGGCAATGGCACTTAACCAGACCTAGTATGACTTGACCTTTGGTAAATGTCCGAAATATATACTAGGTCTAGTGCTGCTTTTGCTATACACTTTTGCTATAGCTTAAATATTTAAAAAAAAATAAACAAAGTGTTTGAATCAATTTTAAACTGATAACGAAATTATTGCTTTAAAATTAAAAAAATAATTCTAAAAACTGCGCCAGATAAGAGTAATTGAAGTAGTTGCTTTATACAGCGCATGTGCGGAAAAACAATTTTTAAAAAATTATCCAGGTGCATCTAAAAGTGGATGAATATCCCAAGACACCGAACAAATTGCTATTAACGGCATATTTTAAAATCAGGATTTTAAATTTAATCCAACTTATTGTTATCAAAGAATACGTAAATAAAAAAGTGTCGATATATGCTTTATTTTTACTTAATAATTAAAGTTAAAACTGAACTTTTTAAAATAAAGTATTTATAGTGTTATTCTCGCCAACTAGTAAAATATTTTTATAAGTTGAAATTGGTATATTTTTAATATAATGATCAAGAAAGTTTTTTTGAACTATGTTTTTGAACGGAAATAATGCGTTAATCATGTAAAGTTTAAAAGCTAATAACCAGAAAAAGCCTAACTTATTTTTACAGAGAGAAAGATGCAAAGTTATCATAATATCTTTGCTAGCGATCTCCGAGGTCTGTGTACACAGCATATATGGCAGTACTTTTACTTTCGTTACTTGTACCGCCGGTACAAGTAAAAAGTACGTGCTTTTATCTGTACTTCGTTACTTTTTAAATTTAGTACTTTTACTTGTACTTTCGTTACTTTTTTAAGGAAAAAGTACAAGTATTTGTAACGGAAATGTCGAATGAAATCGTTACTTTTTTCTGAAACTCGGTAAGCTTTCTAAACAAAAAAAAAAAAGAAAAAAAATTTAATTTAAAAAAAATGCTTATGTTTTTTTAATTTATAAAATTAATGTGCAATATATATGAATTCACGGCTAACTTCCTGTTTAAATACCTTGACCTTTTAAAATTGTCATTCCTAAAAGGGAAAAAGGCGGCTCTTTTGATCTTTTTTTGACTGCAACTATCATTGTGAGTGGAGTGTTCTCCAGAATTGTGCGTCCAGAACAGTCATTATTCATCTTCTGAAAATTGCCTGTGATAAAGGATGACATGAGTAGCAAAAGTTTTGAATACCAGTGGTTTTCATCTCAGGAAAAAGTTTCAGAATGGTAAAAAGTGCGCTTTGAAATTCTGTAAACCAAGTATAACGAATGTATACGATTTTAAGAAAAATAATTCATCCAACCTTCAAATGTGTGAAGGCTTTAATTCTTCTGACATCCGTTAATGTTTGATGAAATTCTAAGAAATAATCTTCAATAGTACTGTTAAGTTTTGGGGAGTTGGAATGGACAAATGCCCATATGAATACCGTAATCACCGCATGGGACTGAAAATATTATTATTATTATTATTTTTTTTTTTTTGAAGGGGACATGCTTTTTTTCCTCTTAGAAAATAGTTTTGTTTAAATAACAAATGAACTGTATCTTTGATGTCTTATTGACACAAAGATACTTTGATATATTTTGGTTTTTGCTACTCCTCCAAACAGTAACCATAAAGAAGAAAAGAAAAAAATTTATGGCATACATGAGCTCAAATGTCGAAACGGAAAGCATATCAATTTTGAATCGATATCCAATCGTAAAAAAATTATATGTGAAATATAATACTGCAGTACCTTCTAGTGTTCCCGTGAAGCGCTTATTCAGTGTGGCTAAGCACGTTCTAAGAAATTCTCGCAGCAGACTCAGTGACACCACTTTCGAAATGCAAAATGAATAAAATTTGCAAAATTAATAAAAATATTAATTAGCAAGTTATTTTCATTCATTTTCGAGTTTTATGCATTTTCTTAATCAATTTTAAATAAAAAATGCTGGATTTTGTTATTACGTTTTTTAATTTTCTTTTTGAACTCACTAATAATACATTTTTGTCTTAATACGTTTTTTACTAAATAAATTTTTACCTAGTACATTTTTTACTAAAATTATGTTTATGCCCGACCTTGTCAAACAAAGCCCAGTCAAATCTCTAAGAACTTCAGAACTATTTGTGCTATTGAAAACTATTATAATTACTATTTTAACTCTTAAAAACTCGAAGGTATTAATTTAGCCGCTGAAACTAAAATTCGTTTACAAATTTCAATTATTCCGTTAATCAGAAATGTTCGGAAAAGGATTTTTTCGCATGACTTCAGCATTAGCCATTGTTACAAATTAAACTGTAAACTGTTTCAACTTATACTGCACATTCAATTATTTTTTACGAGCTCAAAGATCACAAAGCTATCTGAAATCCCGTGTTTGCTTTGTTTATGTTTGTGCTTTTAAAACGCGTTTCTATAGAGTAAAACAATTTTAAATCAATGCTAATTTAAATAAATAAAAATAATAAACTAAAAATTAAAATCAATAGATAAAATTTCTTTTTCGTGCAGATCCATAAAAAGTTTGATATTAAAATTATATTTGATTTTAAAATTATATTATACGATTATATTATAAAATTATATTATAATATTTTTCCGAATTTAAAAATAAATTAATGTCCATAACTTTCAAAATTAGAAATAATTAAATAAATAACAACAATTTTGCAAAAACATTAAAGAACATAAGAATATTATTCAATAAAATTTTAGGTTACTTTGAATTTTCGATTTCCTAGAAATGTACTTTTAATTTACTTTAATTTACTTTTTTTGTTTAGTACTTGTACTTTTTACTCGTTACTTTTTAAAATAAGAACTTTTTACTTTTTACTCGTTACTTTTTTTAAAAATACTTATACTTTTACTCGTTACTTTTTAAAAGTAACGTTGCCATATATGGTAGACAGTGACGTCATGAGGAGGGAAATCTTAGCTTCAGCTCTAAGAGAGGAATGAACTAGCCCTTCTCTTCTCTTTAACCCAGATATTTTGCAGAGTTTTAAACAATTTCTTTTTTCAAATTTCAAAACATAATTTTTTTAAATTTTATTGAACATTTTGAAAGTGATATATAGCTAAAAAAAGTAACACAATTTTTTTTTTACTGAGTCAAGTTGTTTGAAATGTGTGTATTTCAAAACAGATTTTAATCTTTTTTCCCCTCTCAGTGACGGGGGAAGCTCAGTGAGTTAAACAGAAATAAATAAATAAATAATAGTGTGTTTTATATACTAAAGTGAAAGGAGTAAATAATGTGATGTATATAAAATTCATTTTTTTGTCTTGTTTGGTTGTTGAATTTCAATAATGATATAAATTTTATTTTATAATTTATTTTTTGAATAAGAGATATGCTATAAAAAGTCTTTTTCAAGTTTACAAAAATGTTTAAGATTTTTAAAGTACTTCGAATTTTTAACTGAAACAGTTTGTATTTAACCTGTGCGAAAAGGGAAAAAAGCATTAATTTGTCAGTTTATTAGAAAAACAATGTACCAAAATTTGTATTTATGTTTTAAAAATTGTCTACATAATGTATAAATGTTTTTTTCCAGGAAAATGTGAATTTTGATGAAGCTAAATAAAATTGATTGCCCTGGTCTTCTGTGAAATGGAAAAGAAAACAGAGGATTTGAAATTTTTTCTAATATTGGATAAGGTAATTGTAGATGTAGACATTTGCTTTATAAGAGCAATTGACATTTTGTTTAAGTTGTAGTTCATTTACGTCGCACTAGAGCTGCACAATGGGCTATTAGCGACGGTCTGGGAAACATCCCTGAGGATGATCCGAAGACATACCATCACAATTTTGATCCTCTGCAGAGAGGATGGCTTCCCTTCTTTGGTAGCCCGACGACCTGCACGCGAGATCGAGCACTTTACGGTAGAACAGTTTAACGAGGACCAATACCGCACACCCTCGGTCCCTATGCATACTGATCAAAGTGGTCACCCACCCGCACACTGACCACAGCCAGTGATGCTTGACTTCGGTGATCTGGTGGGAGCCGTGTCTTAACGATCAGTCCACTGCGGGACTACATTTTGTTTAAGAGTCACTTAGTTTTCAATGTAATGTACAGTAAATCAAGCTCTATGCTCTTCTCGTTTCTTCAGTTTATGCTCTATGAGCTGAAAAAGGTGCTTCTAAAAGCACTATAGAAAACTAAAATATTCTACTATCTATAGAGTGAACACATAAAAAATATGTGTATAAGAAAACATATACAATAAAATATCTTTTTTCTGTAATTTACTTGCTTATTCACTAATGCATTCTCCCATTTTATGTTAAAAGTCTTAGTATTGGTGCTTTCAGGCACCAATTCTTTTTTAAAAGTGCTGACTGCTCCATTTCGAGAAGACATTTTATAAAGTGGTAAAGAATTTAAAACTTAGACCAGCATAATTTCAATAATTATCATTGATGACTTAATGTGATTTTTAGAGTTGTGGTACACATGCATATAACGTTATGTAAAAGCAGTCAGTGCAATTGTTTTTCACAAAGTCCTGGATAATTCCTATTTTATACCTGGAAAATAACCAGTCTTAATTATCAGTAACAGTAGTTAGTTATTGAGTTAAACAATTCTAAATCTATTACGATTATTTGTTGCAAAAATTTTACATTTTAGTCAAACTAAAATGTTCCCATCCTCATTTAATGAAGTATTTTTTTTACGCAGAAAATCTAATATTTTCCATTACAAATAAAATAATAAAATTTTTCTGATGAAAAATTGAATGATGTAGATAAAACATGGTATTGATTTTAGTTGTAATTTACCTGGAAAAGTCAGGGAATTTTTTTCTGAAATTGAGTGGGAACTCTGTTAAAAAGACGTTATGCTCTTGCCTTTCACCAATATCTAAAAATATTTTTTAAAGTACATTTTAGCAAATCTTTTATAAATAAAATAATAACTAGAAAAGTTACCATCCAAATAGAATGGAATGTAGCACAGAATTATCGAAGTTATGTTTCCAAGAAATAGGATGGAAATGGTTATGTACGATTTAATGAAGTCACTTCAATTATTATTTGGATACCTAAGTAAAACGACAAAATTATGTAAACTGTTAAGAAAAAATTTATTAAAAGTTAAAAATCTTTAAAATTTTGTACTTAAGTCTGTCACAACGCTTTCGATCTCTAAAGAGTATTATATTGCAATTGTATTCAGCATATTGTTAAATACAGATGGATTACTAAGCTCTCACATTTTTTTATCAACTATCACTCTTTAGTTTTGAAATTAAAAAAAAAACTTATTAATTACCGAACAAACTATTGATGAAATTTAAAAGAAATGAATGCTGATAATTTATTTCTATTACTCATGCTAAAAATATTTTTCTTTTCATCTTATTTATGATAAGCATTAAAAGATTCAGTGAATAGTCGGAAAAGTATTAATTTAATTCAAATGTGATTTTAATGACATTCAAGTAAAAAGAATAAATAATGATAGTATAGTTAAAATATATTCACTTTAATTATGCTAATTATGAATGAAAAATGATTGAAACTCACATAAATTCAAGTTAAAAGGGCCCAATCAAGTGATACTGAAAATCACTCAAGCACGATTGAAAATCACTCAAGTTTGAGTAAAAACGATTCACTCAAGTAATGCTAAAAATCACTCTTTCACTTGAGTGATTTTCACTCAAGATGAGAAGGCTCCTTTTTTCTAGATGAAAGAGTGAAATAGCACTCAAGTTGAGTGATTTTCACTCGTTCATTTTAAGTGAGTACTGTTCCGATAAAGTTTTTTAAACAATCATCATGCGAAAGTAAAACTAACAAAAATAATTTTATCATATTGAAGATTAAAATAATAAAATATATTAACGTGCATCAATATCTCGCTCTTGGGTTGCAATAGTCGCACAATTAAAAAAACAAGCGTTTTAAACTAAGAACAGGTGTAAATAGAAAAATACTCATTCTTTTCAGCAGCAATATTCAACCACTCATAATTCAATTTGAAGGTAATCTTCGTTTAAACAAACTGAAGCATTTCTTATGCATTCTCCCTAGCAATGAAAACTTTAAATCCACTTATCCCAAAATATGATTTTTTGAGTTGTGCCGCTATTGCAGCCCATGAGCGATGTGTTCAAGAACTTATATGATATGCTTTTGAAAAATTTTAAAAATAACGGTTTAGTTTAAATCAATTTATATATCCAATTTATATTTTTATATATCCAATTAAGGTTATTTTATTTCTAATGGCAGATTATAGACAGTAACAGCATACATAAACATTGAATAAAAATAAGAACAAAAACAAAAGATGCTGCAACAAAGTTTATTAATCACAACATTTCTCTAGCTTCCCAATAGCATTCAGTGATAGAATTCCTGCTAAGTGCAGAGCAGCGGAGAAGGTGCGTGGAGTCCATTTCCTCACCAGAACTGCAAAGAGTGCATAACGGGGAAGGAACAATAACAAATCTAGACAGATGTTTCCGCAGACAGTCATGACCGGTGGCCAAGCGGAATTCAGCCACCGCTCTTCGTCTTGGGCCATTTCGCAAATTTAGGATGGCAGCCCTCGAAGACTTAGTAAAAGTACGGTTGATAAGTTCTTCATGAGCACAGGTCTTAAAGGTCCTCTCAATAAGCTGTCTGATGGAACAGAAGGGCATAATGTGCGCAGAAGTCTGAATAATTAAGGCCCCCTTTTCTGCTAAGTAAAGTAGTCTGCATTTCAATTTATAGTCAATGATAAAAAATTTTATTTTATCAACTATTTCATATATTTAATGTTTAAGCAATACACGAGTAGGTAAGACGCTATATTTTTTATTGGTCTGTAATATGAAAATATTTTTATTGGTAATAGTTTGCAATCGAGGCCTCTCTTACATTAAACGGTTTGGGAATAAACTAATATGTATTAAAATAGATTAAGAAATATTCACATATCGTTAAACAAAAGTTGTGGTAACCCGAAAGTGACGTCATTGAAAACAAAAGGACGAAGAATACCATAGTAACCAGAATCGGGATTTCAGCAAAACTGAACATTCTTATTTTTAACATATTTTGTATGAAAAAAAATATTTATATCGCATTTGGGTGTAACAGTTTAAAATGGATTTATTTTTATGCTGATGCTGATTAATGCGAATTATCGTAGATATTTAAGTTAATTTCAGTTTTTTTTATTTTATAATTGCCATTTTTGCTGACTTTATATTAATTTGTTTTCCTAAAAGACATTTTTCTAGAGAAACAGTATTAAAAAAAAGCATAGTAAGATGCCACCTTAAATAGTTTTCACCATGTTTTCTCATACCTCACGAAAATTTGTCTCATTAAAAACAACGAACACGAAGAGCTGTAAGTTGAAACCCAGTTTTTCCACAAGTATGTTGCTAATAGTAATATTTTAAAACTTTTTCAAAATTTAATTTATAGCTACTCAAAGATTCTCAAATGTAAGTTATATTTAATATCCTATTGTAAATATTTGTTAATACTAATTTTTATTCTGCTTTTAATTATCAATATATTAAAAAAAAATTAAAATAAAGCATAATTTCATAAAAATATTCTTAGAATATAACTTTGCACTATCTTATCGGAAGGATTTATCTATTTTTATCCTTTTTTTAAGCTTGGCGAAAAAAATGGTGACTTGCAAAAACTAAAATATACTGAGGAAAATTTAGAAAAGCAGTGATAAAAAGATGCCATTAAACAAAATAATGTGATATGTTCTAGACACAAATACTAGAATCCTCTTTGTCCTATTTATCCGAGTACTATTTAGTAATTGAAATTTCTGTAAAATTTACCAACTCGTTTTTATTTGTAGTTTAGTTTATAATTTTTATTAGTTTATAATTCTAAAAAATTTATTACTCTGTTGGGTCCTACCTCATAAAAGATCCCGAGCAATCTGGCATGAGTGGTAATTACCAAGACAACTGGGTCACATTTATTGTAAATAGGGTGACCCGGGGTAATTCACGATCACTCTGTTTCTGGGGTAAATAATAATCACCTAAGTTTTATTCAAAAAAAATTTTTTTTTTTTAAATTTGAGACATGGACAAGAATGCTTGTACACTTTACTAAAGTATAACTACATTTACTTAATAATAGTTTTTTGTTTAATCTAACAAAATAAGTATCTTTTAAATTGCTTTCCGTATTTTCCACTTCAAAGATGGGTTTCAAAATGTGCACATTTCTGCAAAGATCTGCCTCCTTCTCTTAATAATAAATATTTTGAGTTACTTTCTTTTTCTTTGATATAAAAATAGTGTAAGGTTTTGTTTAATTGTTTCACATCTACTGTAAATATTATAATTGACTATAGGAAACTATATCAAATGTTGCCCCCTACAGATGGGGTAATTATTGATCACTGGGGTAATTCCTGATCATTGTCATTTCTTCGTATAAATAGTATAAAAATAGCTAATTGTCTTGTCTTAAATAACAGTTCATATTTTTTTAAGTGGAACAACTATAAAATATATTTTAACTGTAATCACAAAATTTGCTTTTAACTGTATACAAGACAAATGTGTTTTGATTTGCACCATTTCTGGTTTGTCTGACCTTGCTTCTATCTTAATTTTATGTGTGTACATTGTTAGAATAATTTTTAAGCTTATAAATTAGCGTAATATAAATATGCTAAGAAATTATAAGCCTAAAAAGGATGCTATGCTTCTAGAAAGCAAAATTAGCGAATTTCTTTTAATGATTGAAAATTAAAATTTCAGTGTGAGAGCTACTGCCAGAGCTGTTGACATACCTTACTTAACTTTACACTCTCACCTAATGAAGTTAAAACATCCAGCAAAAGTAATCCATGTGGGAACTCTTTCTTATATTCAGGCAGTACATGAGAATGAGTTGGCTGCTTGCCTAAAATTTATGGCATGATGCAAAGATTTTTTGGAAAATTTAAATGGTTAATCTTTATTCTTGCTTTTGAATAAATCATTTTATTAGCTGCTTAAACATATCTTTTTGGTTTATTTGTTTGATCTTGATGTCATATTTGTTAATTACCATTGTATAATTTTTTTAAACAGCCCCTTTACTATAAAAACTGGTGATCAGTAATTACCCCAGAAGTGATCAGGAATTACCCCAGAAATGATCAAGAGATGGGGTAATTCCTGATCACTAAAAATTTAAAATCTTTTAAATTCTAATTAGATTTTCAAACAAAAGAAGGTAGCATAGGACTCATCTCATATAGCCTCAAACTTCCAGTAAATATTAAAATTCTATCTTGAATAGTTTTTTTACAAAATAGATGTTTGCATTTTTTGATCAGGAATTACCCCAGGTCACCCTACTGATTATAAATATGTATGTATGTATATATTCGTTTTGATCTGATTGTTGTCTTAATATTTGTAATCTTATTTTTCAATGTTTTTAATATATTTTACCTGTAAATAGATGTTTCTTGATTTTGACTATATTTAACTTTGAATTTTGATAGCCCCTTTACACTCCAATTCATTTCACTTATATTTATGATTTTTAATATAAGACAAATCGATCGCCAAATCGCGGAGATATACTAAACTTGCAACTTTATATGTTTATTCGATACTACTCCGTATCTGGAGGCCATAAAAAATTTTAAACAATCTAGATTTTAATTTACTAAAAAGGCACAGACAGAGTGATTAAAAAATAACTTTGCAGACCTTCTGGTGTGCATACCATTTGAGTGAACGGAATATACATATAAAATAATAATGAATATTATTTAAATATCAAAAGCTTTTAGTTATTTTATGACAGAATTGAACATTTTTTTATTGCTCAACGTATTTTATTATAGAGAAAATTATTGGGAGGAGAATTTGGATTTTTTATGATAACAACTTTTGGCAATGAAAAATAACCTTACTTCGTTTGAAATTTCTAATTCATGTGAAGTTATTCGATAGTAAGGTTACATTTTCAAAAAGACGAATCTTAATCAACTCCAGCTCATGGGCTGCAATAGTGGCACAACTCATGCGTTTTGGACTAAGAACAGGTGTAAATATGAAAATACATATTCTTTTCAGCAGCAATACTCAACCACTCATAATTCAACTTGAAGGTAATCTTCGTTTATGCAAACTAAAGCATTTCTTATGCATTTTCCTTAGCAATGAATACTTTAAACCCACTTATCTCAAAACTTGATTTTTTGAGTTGTGCCGCTATTGCAGACCATGAGCGATAATTTCTGCTCTATCGATAATTATTACCATCGCATGTTAGGCGGATAAAAAATGCAGGGGAAACAATTTAAAAAGAAACGAGCAAACAATTTCGAAAATTAGTGAGCATTAAAAAGCAGAAGGCGTAACTTATAATATAATTAAAATAATCAGGTAAAGATATTAAGGAATAAAAACTAGGGTTAAAAGATTTAGGAGAAGAGGGTGGAGCTAAATTAGAACGTGAAGCGATATGTAGGTCGGTACTTTATTTACGTCACACTGGAGCTGCACAATGGGCTATTGGCGGCATTCTAAGAAACATCCCTGAGGATGATCCGAAGACATGCCATCACAATTTTGCCAGGCCACTTCCCCCATTTAGACATAGATCTGACGAAGAAGGAAATTTTCTCCTGATCCCTGTACCCATGGTACTGCTCGGCGACCGACCACAGGACTTTCAATTCCACAGATTTTACGAGCACGTATATCACATGTACTCGGGGAGGGGGTCTTATCAGAATCGAGGATTAAACCCCGGACTGAAGTCCGATTCTCTAACCACTGGGCTTCCACGATATGTACTACGCAGGGAGTTTCTGGGGTTGAATAGCGATAGTGAGCTCGTGGCGTTACCCTAAAGTACTTAAAAAATCTAATTAATATTAAAGACGTAATCTATTTGACTGAATAAAAAAAAGTATAAGTACTAACAATAAGTTTATGGAAATTTGATAATTTTTTATCACTTCAACAACGGTGCCAACCGTCACGTGTACACTATCACCGGAAAGAAAATCGTATTTCCTGGCTATCACGAGAACTCCTCTGGTCACCAAACTCGCGTGCTAGAGGTAATTATGGCTACGAAAACAAATAATTTCGTATATGGGCGTAGAGTTACTCATTAGTTTAGGTTAGGAGAGTCAATAGCAACATCAGAATTAAACGGAAACAGAAAAAAACAGAATGTCCAGCTCTCATGATAGCTGGACATTCTTATTCTGTTTCCGGGATGAGGAACAGGATTACAAAACAACATGCTTACACCCTTTCAATTGCATACTTTATATAGTGTACCATAGCTTTTGAAAGGGAAGAAAAAATTAGTATGTATGCATTTTTCTTGAGACATACAGTGGGCAGAATTATGGAAACTAATATATGAACTGGATTATTAGGTAATTATTATACTATGAAGGGTACCGTGGGGCCAACTCCCCCTTTTAACTCCCGCCCCCGAAACTGAACAGTATTAAAATTTCTTGCCACCGTCAATCTGAAAGCTTTATTAGTTCTAAAATATATAAATATTTTATCCATTATTCTGGTTGCAAACTATATTTATTTCGGAATTACACATCTTATTTTTGTAGGTAGTATGGATCTGAATTCCGTTGACATGTCTATAGTTCAGAACAAAAGAAAATTTCAAGTTAAAAGAAGACGTGATGATACAATCTTCCAAGTACCAAAATCAAAAGCGGCGCAGAAAGAATTTATTAGAAAGGAAACTAAGTCTTCATCGAAAAAGACTCAAAATGGGAAAAAAGCCAAAACAAAACCTAAAACTCTGAAGAAAAGCAACAGAAAGCAATTGAAAAAAGCAAAGAAGCAAGCATCACCGAGTATATCGGATTTTAGTTCTGAATCAGAATATGACTGTCCAAACTTCAAATTTAGAGCATATTTTTCTTGAATCTCATCCTTCACGTGATTTCAAATGAATGAATAGTAACCTATTTAATTAACTGCTTATAAAATTCGAGGTTTTTCTACGTAAAATAAAGTTATGTTTTTTATTATTTTTACAACTTTTTATTTTCTAGATTTCAAATATTTCTATTTCTGTGATATTCCTAAACGGCCTTCACATATGATATGCTTTTATCAAGCTCTGCGCATGGGAAGTAACTACCGTGTCGTCATCATTGCCAAAAGTTATTTACGCCGCTGACTGATTTTTCAGCTGGAAACCGATTCTTTCTGCGCTGCTCAAAGCAAGGGATGAACCAATACGAGGCTAGGAAGAGGAGTTCTGTCTTTTAAAAGAACGCATTCGTAGCTCATATGTTTTGTAGTTTTTAGACATACTTATTTACTATTATCTAGTGCTATAATACATGTATTTTCTTCAATTTGAAGGATTTCACTATTGGAAAAATTTAATAATTTTAATTAATACTTTTTGGTAACTTTAAACTGATGTATAAACGTTGTATATTGGTGAACGAAATTAAGAGAATTTGCAGACTTGGTCGATTATCTCTATAACTACTGGACCGATTTTAATGAAATTTGATATGTACATTCAATAATACAATACAATGATATAATACGAAACAAATAACCATTCAACAATTGTAATACACACGCATGATCGTACGTAACACTCGTTGAAGTCGGAAGGTATGAAAAAGCGGTTTCAGAATAAACAAAAAAAAAAAAAAAAAAAAAGGTTAATAGGGGGTATGGTCCCTTCTTACAGATATACAGACCTTGCAGCGTGATTTCGCATTTGAAATAACGCAGTTTATAATTTCCTGGGGCAATTGGTTAAACTTGTTCAGCAACGCTGTTTTCATTCCCTGTATGGTTCTCGGATGGTGGTAGCGAGTTGAAATTGTGCTCAACAGAGACGTGCCTTCTAGGGTTGAGGTCAGGAGACTTGGCTGGCCAATCCATCCGGCGAATATCCTCACTCTCTAGAAATTCGTCCACCAGAAGAGCTTTATGTAGCCTCGCGTTATTGTCCATTAAAAGAAGCTCAGGGCCAACTGCACCCCTGAAAAAGCGAACATAGGGCTCTCTCGATGGATCCGGTATCCTGGAACTGTTTTCATAAGTTACACACGACGCTGGGCGCTAAATTGAACTCTCTACAAATCTGGACCCAAGATTGGCTTGCTTCTAGCCTCCCCACAATTCGCCACCCCATTCCATCATCTGCGTTGGTGGTTACTCGTTTTTACTGTTACAATTTGAATTTTACCTATTGCTGCAAAATAACTCCAAGAAATTCTCCAAGGTGTGCTAGAAAACGAAATGCATCTTAACTTACGCGCACTTATTAAGCCTGTTTCTCTACTGGCTTCACCTACACACACATGTACGCTTGCGTATTTTATATATAAGATTTGTATTTTTATCTAGAAGTAGAGGTTTTATATTTAGTTGAGTTCTTTTCATGAAATTCGATAAAATATGGAAATTCTCTTAACTTATTTCACCAGTGTATATTCCTGAATTTATTTTCTTTTTTGAAACTTTTTGTAATTGAAAAAAGTGTTAAATAATTTATACAGTTGTGGGTGAATTGAACAAAACAAAAACCCCAATAAAATAGAAAAAGAAAACTGTAATTGGTTTGGTATATTTCCCCAACCAGTTTCTGCATTTTCGAACATTTGTTGAACACACAATTTAGCATTGATTATCATACACGTCAATATTTTTACATGCATTACTTTTTCAATTCTGTTACTTGTTTACTCTTACTTGTTATTTTGTAACTTTTTTATGGAAAAAGTATTTGTAAAGAAAAAGAAATTGTTAAATTTTCCTGAAAGTTTTTTAAAGTTTTTGTAATTTTAATTTTTTTTTAATTAATAAATTTAATGTATCATAAATTCTTTAACAGCAACTTTTTTTTCCAAAAAAAAAAAAAAAAAAAAAAAAGATTTTCTAAAGGGTTGAAGGCGGCTCTTTTGAACACTCAATGACTTTTTTACAAAAGTTGTCAAGTATTGGAACAAGCTTTATCTGTTTTCTAAGAAAGTTTTCTAAGTTTTCTGTGAAAACCTGACAGCTCAAAAAGTTTTAATGGGAATAGGAAAAAGTGTGCATTTAAATACTGTAAACTACGTAAAATGTATGTGTACTATTTTCCTGTTCTGCCTGAGCTATGTTTTTATATTTGTGAGTTTCGACGGTTTGCTTCCACAAACATTTTCTATCTAGCCGACCGGTCTGTGTAGCGGGCACGGAACTGTCCTTGCTTCAGAAAGGTTCTGGGTTCGAATCCTGGGCAAGGCATGGATGTTTCTTTCTCTTTATCTGTGTTCTATGTCCTTTCTCCTTTGTGTGTGAATGTGACCCGCGCTATAAACGGGTTGCGGTAGTGTGACGTGGGCGACGCTGCTCCACCGCCGTGGCTTCACCACATGTGCCCACTGGGTAACGAAAAGAGAGTTAGCACTTCTGGCACTTTCTGTGACCAATGGGCAGTAGTTCCAAGTGCCCGCCATTATTAAAAAAAAAGTATTTTCTTTTTGGAAATATTCCTAAGCAATAGCCGATTAGACATGGATAGAATGCGAGTTATTGATCTTAAAGATTATGATCCGTCACTTTTTAATATTTCTATTTTATGTTATTTTCTATTTTATTTATTTATTTGACAGGAGACACTAGTTTTCTTGCATTTAACTTATTCTAAAAAGAAAAGTTCGTTGCTTATACTGATACTACTTCATTTGTTTAGAGACAATGAGTAAAGAAGGCTCAATGTTTTTTTTTTTTTTTTTTTTTTTTTTTAAAAATTATGTGCACTATTACTTTAGATTTGAAAAATGCTTTAACTCATTTATTTAAGTCTGACAAACAATATTTTTGTCTTTATTTTTAAATAATTGTTATAATTTATTTGATGTAATCAAATTTCTTTTGTACAAAATTTTTTTTGTATTTAAGTTTTAATCAAAGAAATTATGCTTTGTTTATTTGAAATATAGTATGTATTACTACGACGAAGTGCGCTTGCGTTGAATTGAGCCCACGACGATTTTTTTTTTTTTTTTTTTGCGACGAATTGTGCCCACCATGAATTGTCGCTGCGAAGAATTGACCAACGATAAATTGTTACCATGATGAACTGCGCGCAAAAAATTTATGCAGAACCGGGTATTTTATGACCTTTTAATTCACTGTACATTTTACATTTGTCACTATAGTATCATTTTATTGAACATTATTCAATTCCACTTTATTTTAGATTTTTTTAAAACTAAATTTTAAAACAAGTTTTTAAATGAAATTTGGGATGACTATTCAGATGTAGAATAACTAACGTAAATCTTTGGTATGATTTAGAGACACCTGATAGTAGTGAATTTAATTGATTTTTCGTTAAGACTTCTTTTATGTTATTGTAGCTTCTGTTGAACTAAGGATATTTCATAATTGTTTTGATGTTATATAATATATCTTTTGGGGTTTAATTTTTAATCACCTGACAACCCGATAGCCGTAAATACATAATTTGAACAAAATTGATCCAAAGTAGAATAAAAAAAGTCGAATATTTCAAAAGTTGATTTCCCTGAAACTATTCGACCAATTGTATTCAAATTTTGTTCAACGGCGCTGAAAATTACACTCTTTAAAATGATGTAAAAATGTGAATACCTTATTCATCAAATTTTTTCCGACTATTAAAAAAAAAATAATAATAAATATATAATAAATAATTGTTAAAAATTATTTTCCGCATGGAATTATTTTTCGATAAATAAATTTCCTAATTGTGAACAAAAATTTTTCGATACGCTTACTAAGTTTTCGAAATCAGGCGGAACACTAAAAAGAAAAATTCAAAAAGGGATCTCGGGCCACTTTTTCCTCATCAAACTATTGCGACATTATTTCCCAGATTACGGTTATCCCAGGTATTTGGAGGGAAAGGTGCAAGAAACGGTTATTCAGAGAATTGATCTTCTTTTGTCTGATCTAATGTCTGATTTCGTTACTTAAAATATCGACTACACTAGTTAACTAGTGTATTGGATTTCAAGAAATACCACTACTAGTGATACAACTTCATATGCTTTTGTTGGCAAACGTAAAATTTTTTTTTAAAAAAATCCGATTTTAATCAAATAAGTTAAATTTTTTTATTTAGTGATTTTTGAAAAAAAATTAAGATTTTGTCAACCTTGATATCAAGATTAAGTTTACTACTTGAAATAGAATCGTTAAATATAAAGTTACACTGAGCGTTCTTTTTTTTTTTATTATTTATTTATTTTTTTATTAGCGCTGTGCAAAATTTTTCCATGTAATTTTCAAAAGTAATTCAATTGACATTACAGAAAATTATAAAAAAAAAAACCTAAAAATGCTTAATTTTCAGTAAAACGTATCTTAAAAACTACCTTAATGTGTGTTAACAGTGATTTTTTAAAGTTTTTGCAGTGTAAATGTTAAATTCTTTTATCACTCCTGAATTTGTGAAGTTATCTAATAACATAAACTGCAAAACTCAAATCCTTATTCAAACAAAGCTCTTACAATCAAATTCGGTTATTCAAGTTAGACTTTTTATGTTCTTCTTATAGTTTTTTTTTAATCTTGCATAGTTACAAGAATAGCCAGAGAACAGTAAAGACGCCTAATAAATAATTTATTCGGCACAAAATTCTTACACGTTTTTCCATCTCATTCTTGCTTTGATAATTTTATTGTTAACTGCAGGCAGATCCTGTATATAATTTATTATATATTGTTCCATCACTTTAAATTCAGAACCTTTCTATAAATTTTTCCTAACTGACATCTAATTTTTTAGCAAGGAGGGAGGGAAAAAGTAATATTAATTCGGTAAATTTCATTTTCAATTTTATTGTGACTCTTGTTAGAGTTCAGAAGTACGCAATAAATAAAGTACCAAAAAATAGGTCCTACATTTTTTTCGATATTTTAAAAAAAAAGTTATATAACATGTAACATCGAAGCAATTTGTTCTGCTGGTATCAGATGTGTAAAGCTGACAATTATAAACAAAAATATTTGCCCGTGTTTACAGATTTAAAATAAAAAAGTTTAATTCATAAAACAGTGTTACTCAAATCATTATTACACATACCTTAAATATTATATTTTTTTCATTATTTATAACTTTTACAACAACTATCGCTTACAAAAGTATAATTGAATACTGTCATATTATAGCACATGTACTGTTCACAAGAAAGCAATATATACATATTTCCCAAGAAATTAAAATTATAAAAAAAATTCATTCTTTAATTTTTATTGGACAAGAACTAACAAATTAATTTAAGTTAAAATAGATTTTAACATTAAAATAACTTTTTCCTTAAAATTTCAAAACAATTTGATAATGTCGTAAAATGTACAATAGTTATCGAGATTTTTAAAAAAATATATTTTTTCGTAACTTTTATTACTATTTTTACAATAATATTTTAAATCCTTTAATTCGTGTGAAAAGTATAGAAACAAAATTTAAAAAACAAAAAGCAAGCACTATTAAAGTGTCTAAAGCTTTGGAGCTAAACTGTTGAGATACTATTTTCCTATTGCGGCTGTTTAAAAGTTTTGAGGTTCTATAATCTGAATTAGTCGTAAAAAGTGAGATTTTTCATATTTTAAACTAGTTCTTATGATACGAAAAAAGTGACTCATGATTGAGCATTTAAACCGGTGAATTCACAGCAAATTACAATAGTTTCCATATTTTGTCTAAGATCCTGAAGTTCGCCAACGAGAGAAAAGATTTAATAGACGAATAAAACTATTTATCGTAAACTAACAATAAAAGCAACGATGTGTTTCTGAAATTCAAAATTCTCAAACATCTGAATGCGAATGTGGAAAAATTGGAATTAATTTCCTTGCTTTTAAAATAAAGGGTTTAATGATGTAAGAAATGTCTTCAAACATTTAAGTTAAACTATCTTTATCATTACCTAAATTGACATTCGCATACATTAACTTTACAACTGCACGATAAATAACATAATTAAATGGGCTCATTATAAATTGTAAGTTCTGTTGAAAATGTCACTAAGGTTCAAATGCGAACGTTGCGGAATGGTTTTTTTCTTTTGCTTTATAAAGTAAAGGGTTAACGTTAGTAGGTAATTCGTCAACCTGTACGTTAAATGATTTTTATCACAATGAAAATTGATGACGTCTTCTCAGCAGTATACATTATATCAACTAGATGATAAATAGCTTAATTAAATATACTTTTAAAATTTTAGGACCTATTTAAAATGCCCAAAGATTTAAATACAGTTATTAAAAAGGTTGCTTCTCCTGCTGAATAGAGAAGAAGTTATATCGAGTTTTACACTTTATAAAGAACTTAAATTAACGTGTTTCAAGCGCTGAAAAATGAGTGTCTATTTTCAAGACCAGCCGAGCGAGAAAAAACAAGAGGGATTTGAAGTAAAGTTGCCAACGAAAAATGTAAAAATTAAGGGGAGAAATAAAACTAGAAAAAGCTGTGCACATCCGAGAGAAAGAGAGAGAGAAAAAAGATGAAAAACAGAACAAGAAAAACTATAGGGGCATATCAGGGTAAAATGCATTTTTACGCGCAATGGAGAGGTGATGAGAAACTAATGCCGTTAATAAAGGATCAGCATTCATGTGAATAAAACATGATTCAAGGGCATCAAGATGATCTGATGTGATGGAAATAATTTTGGCATTGTCAAAATTGAATTTATGCCCAAGATTCCAACAATGTGCGGCAATGGATGATTTCTCGTATTCTTGATAATGGCCATATCTATAGCGTTCCTTAAGTAAAATTTTAAAGCACATCTAGTTTGTTCGGCGTGGGCAATGAAATGTGGTTAAGGCTCAGCAATTATCAAAACTTGTAAGATCTTTAAGAAAGTTAAATTTAATTGTGTTAATTGGCCTAAAAATGAATTTGAAACCCCAATAGGAAGGGATATTAGCAATTTTATAATAAACGAGTGGAGGGAAAAATGGTAAAGTAACGAGTTTCCTGTAAGGATTAGAAAAAGTGGGGCGTTTAGGTCTAGTGAGTTTAGCAAGAGCTGAATTAACTATAGAAGGATTAACAGCAAGCGAGAGTAGAAAATGAAGTTGGGAGTATAAAGAAGAACAAAGGTTTAAAAAATGCAAAAATTTTCTGTCATTTAAGATTAACGCGTTTCTCCAACCAACGTTAAACCATCACGACTTTTTCTTCTCATTTTACAAACTTTCCCAAAGTTCAAATAGAAAACAGTGAAATTGTTTTTTTTTTCTGCTTTGAAGGTAAAGTGTTAACGGCAGTAGAAAAATGTTTGATTTGTAAGTTAAACCATCTTTACTACTAACAATGCCAGAGACTTTGTCTGCATCTTAATGTATACTGATGATGATATCACAAGTATGATATAAGTTAACTAATGGTAAATGTAATTAATTAGATTTAATTCAAGGATCTGTATGAAATTACAAACTTTCCCAAAGTTCAAATAGAAAACAGTGAAATTGTTTTTTTTTTCTGCTTTGAAGGTAAAGTGTTAACGGCAGTAGAAAAATGTTTGATTTGTAAGTTAAACCATCTTTACTACTAACAATGCCAGAGACTTTGTCTGCATCTTAATGTATACTGATGATGATATCACAAGTATGATATAAGTTAACTAATGGTAAATGTAATTAATTAGATTTAATTCAAGGATCTGTATGAAATTACAAACTTTCCCAAAGTTCAAATAGAAAACAGTGAAATTGTTTTTTTTTTTTCTGCTTTGAAGGTAAAGTGTTAACGGCAGTAGAAAAATGTTTGATTTGTAAGTTAAACCATCTTTACTACTAACAATGCCAGAGACTTTGTCTGCATCTTAATGTATACTGATGATGATATCACAAGTATGATATAAGTTAACTAATGGTAAATGTAATTAATTAGATTTAATTCAAGGATCTGTATGAAATTACAAACTTTCCCAAAGTTCAAATAGAAAACAGTGAAATTGTTTTTTTTTTCTGCTTTGAAGGTAAAGTGTTAACGGCAGTAGAAAAATGTTTGATTTGTAAGTTAAACCATCTTTACTACTAACAATGCCAGAGACTTTGTCTGCATCTTAATGTATACTGATGATGATATCACAAGTATGATATAAGTTAACTAATGGTAAATGTAATTAATTAGATTTAATTCAAGGATCTGTATGAAATTACAAACTTTCCCAAAGTTCAAATAGAAAACAGTGAAATTGTTTTTTTTTTTCTGCTTTGAAGGTAAAGTGTTAACGGCAGTAGAAAAATGTTTGATTTGTAAGTTAAACCATCTTTACTACTAACAATGCCAGAGACTTTGTCTGCATCTTAATGTATACTGATGATGATATCACAAGTATGATATAAGTTAACTAATGGTAAATGTAATTAATTAGATTTAATTCAAGGATCTGTATGAAATTACAAACTTTCCCAAAGTTCAAATAGAAAACAGTGAAATTGTTTTTTTTTTCTGCTTTGAAGGTAAAGTGTTAACGGCAGTAGAAAAATGTTTGATTTGTAAGTTAAACCATCTTTACTACTAACAATGCCAGAGACTTTGTCTGCATCTTAATGTATACTGATGATGATATCACAAGTATGATATAAGTTAACTAATGGTAAATGTAATTAATTAGATTTAATTCAAGGATCTGTATGAAATTACAAACTTTCCCAAAGTTCAAATAGAAAACAGTGAAATTGTTTTTTTTTTCTGCTTTGAAGGTAAAGTGTTAACGGCAGTAGAAAAATGTTTGATTTGTAAGTTAAACCATCTTTACTACTAACAATGCCAGAGACTTTGTCTGCATCTTAATGTATACTGATGATGATATCACAAGTATGATATAAGTTAACTAATGGTAAATGTAATTAATTAGATTTAATTCAAGGATCTGTATGAAATTACAAACTTTCCCAAAGTTCAAATAGAAAACAGTGAAATTGTTTTTTTTTTCTGCTTTGAAGGTAAAGTGTTAACGGCAGTAGAAAAATGTTTGATTTGTAAGTTAAACCATCTTTACTACTAACAATGCCAGAGACTTTGTCTGCATCTTAATGTATACTGATGATGATATCACAAGTATGATATAAGTTAACTAATGGTAAATGTAATTAATTAGATTTAATTCAAGGATCTGTATGAAATTACAAACTTTCCCAAAGTTCAAATAGAAAACAGTGAAATTGTTTTTTTTTTCTGCTTTGAAGGTAAAGTGTTAACGGCAGTAGAAAAATGTTTGATTTGTAAGTTAAACCATCTTTACTACTAACAATGCCAGAGACTTTGTCTGCATCTTAATGTATACTGATGATGATATCACAAGTATGATATAAGTTAACTAATGGTAAATGTAATTAATTAGATTTAATTCAAGGATCTGTATGAAATTACAAACTTTCCCAAAGTTCAAATAGAAAACAGTGAAATTGTTTTTTTTTTCTGCTTTGAAGGTAAAGTGTTAACGGCAGTAGAAAAATGTTTGATTTGTAAGTTAAACCATCTTTACTACTAACAATGCCAGAGACTTTGTCTGCATCTTAATGTATACTGATGATGATATCACAAGTATGATATAAGTTAACTAATGGTAAATGTAATTAATTAGATTTAATTCAAGGATCTGTATGAAATTACAAACTTTCCCAAAGTTCAAATAGAAAACAGTGAAATTGTTTTTTTTTTCTGCTTTGAAGGTAAAGTGTTAACGGCAGTAGAAAAATGTTTGATTTGTAAGTTAAACCATCTTTACTACTAACAATGCCAGAGACTTTGTCTGCATCTTAATGTATACTGATGATGATATCACAAGTATGATATAAGTTAACTAATGGTAAATGTAATTAATTAGATTTAATTCAAGGATCTGTATGAAATTACAAACTTTCCCAAAGTTCAAATAGAAAACAGTGAAATTGTTTTTTTTTTCTGCTTTGAAGGTAAAGTGTTAACGGCAGTAGAAAAATGTTTGATTTGTAAGTTAAACCATCTTTACTACTAACAATGCCAGAGACTTTGTCTGCATCTTAATGTATACTGATGATGATATCACAAGTATGATATAAGTTAACTAATGGTAAATGTAATTAATTAGATTTAATTCAAGGATCTGTATGAAATTACAAACTTTCCCAAAGTTCAAATAGAAAACAGTGAAATTGTTTTTTTTTTCTGCTTTGAAGGTAAAGTGTTAACGGCAGTAGAAAAATGTTTGATTTGTAAGTTAAACCATCTTTACTACTAACAATGCCAGAGACTTTGTCTGCATCTTAATGTATACTGATGATGATATCACAAGTATGATATAAGTTAACTAATGGTAAATGTAATTAATTAGATTTAATTCAAGGATCTGTATGAAATTACAAACTTTCCCAAAGTTCAAATAGAAAACAGTGAAATTGTTTTTTTTTTCTGCTTTGAAGGTAAAGTGTTAACGGCAGTAGAAAAATGTTTGATTTGTAAGTTAAACCATCTTTACTACTAACAATGCCAGAGACTTTGTCTGCATCTTAATGTATACTGATGATGATATCACAAGTATGATATAAGTTAACTAATGGTAAATGTAATTAATTAGATTTAATTCAAGGATCTGTATGAAATTACAAACTTTCCCAAAGTTCAAATAGAAAACAGTGAAATTGTTTTTTTTTTTCTGCTTTGAAGGTAAAGTGTTAACGGCAGTAGAAAAATGTTTGATTTGTAAGTTAAACCATCTTTACTACTAACAATGCCAGAGACTTTGTCTGCATCTTAATGTATACTGATGATGATATCACAAGTATGATATAAGTTAACTAATGGTAAATGTAATTAATTAGATTTAATTCAAGGATCTGTATGAAATTACAAACTTTCCCAAAGTTCAAATAGAAAACAGTGAAATTGTTTTTTTTTTCTGCTTTGAAGGTAAAGTGTTAACGGCAGTAGAAAAATGTTTGATTTGTAAGTTAAACCATCTTTACTACTAACAATGCCAGAGACTTTGTCTGCATCTTAATGTATACTGATGATGATATCACAAGTATGATATAAGTTAACTAATGGTAAATGTAATTAATTAGATTTAATTCAAGGATCTGTATGAAATTACAAACTTTCCCAAAGTTCAAATAGAAAACAGTGAAATTGTTTTTTTTTTCTGCTTTGAAGGTAAAGTGTTAACGGCAGTAGAAAAATGTTTGATTTGTAAGTTAAACCATCTTTACTACTAACAATGCCAGAGACTTTGTCTGCATCTTAATGTATACTGATGATGATATCACAAGTATGATATAAGTTAACTAATGGTAAATGTAATTAATTAGATTTAATTCAAGGATCTGTATGAAATTACAAACTTTCCCAAAGTTCAAATAGAAAACAGTGAAATTGTTTTTTTTTTCTGCTTTGAAGGTAAAGTGTTAACGGCAGTAGAAAAATGTTTGATTTGTAAGTTAAACCATCTTTACTACTAACAATGCCAGAGACTTTGTCTGCATCTTAATGTATACTGATGATGATATCACAAGTATGATATAAGTTAACTAATGGTAAATGTAATTAATTAGATTTAATTCAAGGATCTGTATGAAATTACAAACTTTCCCAAAGTTCAAATAGAAAACAGTGAAATTGTTTTTTTTTTCTGCTTTGAAGGTAAAGTGTTAACGGCAGTAGAAAAATGTTTGATTTGTAAGTTAAACCATCTTTACTACTAACAATGCCAGAGACTTTGTCTGCATCTTAATGTATACTGATGATGATATCACAAGTATGATATAAGTTAACTAATGGTAAATGTAATTAATTAGATTTAATTCAAGGATCTGTATGAAATTACAAACTTTCCCAAAGTTCAAATAGAAAACAGTGAAATTGTTTTTTTTTTCTGCTTTGAAGGTAAAGTGTTAACGGCAGTAGAAAAATGTTTGATTTGTAAGTTAAACCATCTTTACTACTAACAATGCCAGAGACTTTGTCTGCATCTTAATGTATACTGATGATGATATCACAAGTATGATATAAGTTAACTAATGGTAAATGTAATTAATTAGATTTAATTCAAGGATCTGTATGAAATTACAAACTTTCCCAAAGTTCAAATAGAAAACAGTGAAATTGTTTTTTTTTTCTGCTTTGAAGGTAAAGTGTTAACGGCAGTAGAAAAATGTTTGATTTGTAAGTTAAACCATCTTTACTACTAACAATGCCAGAGACTTTGTCTGCATCTTAATGTATACTGATGATGATATCACAAGTATGATATAAGTTAACTAATGGTAAATGTAATTAATTAGATTTAATTCAAGGATCTGTATGAAATTACAAACTTTCCCAAAGTTCAAATAGAAAACAGTGAAATTGTTTTTTTTTTTCTGCTTTGAAGGTAAAGTGTTAACGGCAGTAGAAAAATGTTTGATTTGTAAGTTAAACCATCTTTACTACTAACAATGCCAGAGACTTTGTCTGCATCTTAATGTATACTGATGATGATATCACAAGTATGATATAAGTTAACTAATGGTAAATGTAATTAATTAGATTTAATTCAAGGATCTGTATGAAATTACAAACTTTCCCAAAGTTCAAATAGAAAACAGTGAAATTGTTTTTTTTTTCTGCTTTGAAGGTAAAGTGTTAACGGCAGTAGAAAAATGTTTGATTTGTAAGTTAAACCATCTTTACTACTAACAATGCCAGAGACTTTGTCTGCATCTTAATGTATACTGATGATGATATCACAAGTATGATATAAGTTAACTAATGGTAAATGTAATTAATTAGATTTAATTCAAGGATCTGTATGAAATTACAAACTTTCCCAAAGTTCAAATAGAAAACAGTGAAATTGTTTTTTTTTTCTGCTTTGAAGGTAAAGTGTTAACGGCAGTAGAAAAATGTTTGATTTGTAAGTTAAACCATCTTTACTACTAACAATGCCAGAGACTTTGTCTGCATCTTAATGTATACTGATGATGATATCACAAGTATGATATAAGTTAACTAATGGTAAATGTAATTAATTAGATTTAATTCAAGGATCTGTATGAAATTACAAACTTTCCCAAAGTTCAAATAGAAAACAGTGAAATTGTTTTTTTTTTCTGCTTTGAAGGTAAAGTGTTAACGGCAGTAGAAAAATGTTTGATTTGTAAGTTAAACCATCTTTACTACTAACAATGCCAGAGACTTTGTCTGCATCTTAATGTATACTGATGATGATATCACAAGTATGATATAAGTTAACTAATGGTAAATGTAATTAATTAGATTTAATTCAAGGATCTGTATGAAATTACAAACTTTCCCAAAGTTCAAATAGAAAACAGTGAAATTGTTTTTTTTTTCTGCTTTGAAGGTAAAGTGTTAACGGCAGTAGAAAAATGTTTGATTTGTAAGTTAAACCATCTTTACTACTAACAATGCCAGAGACTTTGTCTGCATCTTAATGTATACTGATGATGATATCACAAGTATGATATAAGTTAACTAATGGTAAATGTAATTAATTAGATTTAATTCAAGGATCTGTATGAAATTACAAACTTTCCCAAAGTTCAAATAGAAAACAGTGAAATTGTTTTTTTTTTCTGCTTTGAAGGTAAAGTGTTAACGGCAGTAGAAAAATGTTTGATTTGTAAGTTAAACCATCTTTACTACTAACAATGCCAGAGACTTTGTCTGCATCTTAATGTATACTGATGATGATATCACAAGTATGATATAAGTTAACTAATGGTAAATGTAATTAATTAGATTTAATTCAAGGATCTGTATGAAATTACAAACTTTCCCAAAGTTCAAATAGAAAACAGTGAAATTGTTTTTTTTTTTCTGCTTTGAAGGTAAAGTGTTAACGGCAGTAGAAAAATGTTTGATTTGTAAGTTAAACCATCTTTACTACTAACAATGCCAGAGACTTTGTCTGCATCTTAATGTATACTGATGATGATATCACAAGTATGATATAAGTTAACTAATGGTAAATGTAATTAATTAGATTTAATTCAAGGATCTGTATGAAATTACAAACTTTCCCAAAGTTCAAATAGAAAACAGTGAAATTGTTTTTTTTTTTCTGCTTTGAAGGTAAAGTGTTAACGGCAGTAGAAAAATGTTTGATTTGTAAGTTAAACCATCTTTACTACTAACAATGCCAGAGACTTTGTCTGCATCTTAATGTATACTGATGATGATATCACAAGTATGATATAAGTTAACTAATGGTAAATGTAATTAATTAGATTTAATTCAAGGATCTGTATGAAATTACAAACTTTCCCAAAGTTCAAATAGAAAACAGTGAAATTGTTTTTTTTTTCTGCTTTGAAGGTAAAGTGTTAACGGCAGTAGAAAAATGTTTGATTTGTAAGTTAAACCATCTTTACTACTAACAATGCCAGAGACTTTGTCTGCATCTTAATGTATACTGATGATGATATCACAAGTATGATATAAGTTAACTAATGGTAAATGTAATTAATTAGATTTAATTCAAGGATCTGTATGAAATTACAAACTTTCCCAAAGTTCAAATAGAAAACAGTGAAATTGTTTTTTTTTCTGCTTTGAAGGTAAAGTGTTAACGGCAGTAGAAAAATGTTTGATTTGTAAGTTAAACCATCTTTACTACTAACAATGCCAGAGACTTTGTCTGCATCTTAATGTATACTGATGATGATATCACAAGTATGATATAAGTTAACTAATGGTAAATGTAATTAATTAGATTTAATTCAAGGATCTGTATGAAATTACAAACTTTCCCAAAGTTCAAATAGAAAACAGTGAAATTGTTTTTTTTTTTCTGCTTTGAAGGTAAAGTGTTAACGGCAGTAGAAAAATGTTTGATTTGTAAGTTAAACCATCTTTACTACTAACAATGCCAGAGACTTTGTCTGCATCTTAATGTATACTGATGATGATATCACAAGTATGATATAAGTTAACTAATGGTAAATGTAATTAATTAGATTTAATTCAAGGATCTGTATGAAATTACAAACTTTCCCAAAGTTCAAATAGAAAACAGTGAAATTGTTTTTTTTTCTGCTTTGAAGGTAAAGTGTTAACGGCAGTAGAAAAATGTTTGATTTGTAAGTTAAACCATCTTTACTACTAACAATGCCAGAGACTTTGTCTGCATCTTAATGTATACTGATGATGATATCACAAGTATGATATAAGTTAACTAATGGTAAATGTAATTAATTAGATTTAATTCAAGGATCTGTATGAAATTACAAACTTTCCCAAAGTTCAAATAGAAAACAGTGAAATTGTTTTTTTTTTCTGCTTTGAAGGTAAAGTGTTAACGGCAGTAGAAAAATGTTTGATTTGTAAGTTAAACCATCTTTACTTCTAACAATGCCAGAGACTTTGTCTGCATCTTAATGTATACTGATGATGATATCACAAGTATGATATAAGTTAACTAATGGTAAATGTAATTAATTAGATTTAATTCAAGGATCTGTATGAAATTACAAACTTTCCCAAAGTTCAAATAGAAAACAGTGAAATTGTTTTTTTTTCTGCTTTGAAGGTAAAGTGTTAACGGCAGTAGAAAAATGTTTGATTTGTAAGTTAAACCATCTTTACTACTAACAATGCCAGAGACTTTGTCTGCATCTTAATGTATACTGATGATGATATCACAAGTATGATATAAGTTAACTAATGGTAAATGTAATTAATTAGATTTAATTCAAGGATCTGTATGAAATTACAAACTTTCCCAAAGTTCAAATAGAAAACAGTGAAATTGTTTTTTTTTTTTCTGCTTTGAAGGTAAAGTGTTAACGGCAGTAGAAAAATGTTTGATTTGTAAGTTAAACCATCTTTACTACTAACAATGCCAGAGACTTTGTCTGCATCTTAATGTATACTGATGATGATATCACAAGTATGATATAAGTTAACTAATGGTAAATGTAATTAATTAGATTTAATTCAAGGATCTGTATGAAATTACAAACTTTCCCAAAGTTCAAATAGAAAACAGTGAAATTGTTTTTTTTTTTTCTGCTTTGAAGGTAAAGTGTTAACGGCAGTAGAAAAATGTTTGATTTGTAAGTTAAACCATCTTTACTACTAACAATGCCAGAGACTTTGTCTGCATCTTAATGTATACTGATGATGATATCACAAGTATGATATAAGTTAACTAATGGTAAATGTAATTAATTAGATTTAATTCAAGGATCTGTATGAAATTACAAACTTTCCCAAAGTTCAAATAGAAAACAGTGAAATTGTTTTTTTTTCTGCTTTGAAGGTAAAGTGTTAACGGCAGTAGAAAAATGTTTGATTTGTAAGTTAAACCATCTTTACTACTAACAATGCCAGAGACTTTGTCTGCATCTTAATGTATACTGATGATGATATCACAAGTATGATATAAGTTAACTAATGGTAAATGTAATTAATTAGATTTAATTCAAGGATCTGTATGAAATTACAAACTTTCCCAAAGTTCAAATAGAAAACAGTGAAATTGTTTTTTTTTTTTTCTGCTTTGAAGGTAAAGTGTTAACGGCAGTAGAAAAATGTTTGATTTGTAAGTTAAACCATCTTTACTACTAACAATGCCAGAGACTTTGTCTGCATCTTAATGTATACTGATGATGATATCACAAGTATGATATAAGTTAACTAATGGTAAATGTAATTAATTAGATTTAATTCAAGGATCTGTATGAAATTACAAACTTTCCCAAAGTTCAAATAGAAAACAGTGAAATTGTTTTTTTTTTCTGCTTTGAAGGTAAAGTGTTAACGGCAGTAGAAAAATGTTTGATTTGTAAGTTAAACCATCTTTACTACTAACAATGCCAGAGACTTTGTCTGCATCTTAATGTATACTGATGATGATATCACAAGTATGATATAAGTTAACTAATGGTAAATGTAATTAATTAGATTTAATTCAAGGATCTGTATGAAATTACAAACTTTCCCAAAGTTCAAATAGAAAACAGTGAAATTGTTTTTTTTTTTTCTGCTTTGAAGGTAAAGTGTTAACGGCAGTAGAAAAATGTTTGATTTGTAAGTTAAACCATCTTTACTACTAACAATGCCAGAGACTTTGTCTGCATCTTAATGTATACTGATGATGATATCACAAGTATGATATAAGTTAACTAATGGTAAATGTAATTAATTAGATTTAATTCAAGGATCTGTATGAAATTACAAACTTTCCCAAAGTTCAAATAGAAAACAGTGAAATTGTTTTTTTTTTCTGCTTTGAAGGTAAAGTGTTAACGGCAGTAGAAAAATGTTTGATTTGTAAGTTAAACCATCTTTACTACTAACAATGCCAGAGACTTTGTCTGCATCTTAATGTATACTGATGATGATATCACAAGTATGATATAAGTTAACTAATGGTAAATGTAATTAATTAGATTTAATTCAAGGATCTGTATGAAATTACAAACTTTCCCAAAGTTCAAATAGAAAACAGTGAAATTGTTTTTTTTTCTGCTTTGAAGGTAAAGTGTTAACGGCAGTAGAAAAATGTTTGATTTGTAAGTTAAACCATCTTTACTACTAACAATGCCAGAGACTTTGTCTGCATCTTAATGTATACTGATGATGATATCACAAGTATGATATAAGTTAACTAATGGTAAATGTAATTAATTAGATTTAATTCAAGGATCTGTATGAAATTACAAACTTTCCCAAAGTTCAAATAGAAAACAGTGAAATTGTTTTTTTTTCTGCTTTGAAGGTAAAGTGTTAACGGCAGTAGAAAAATGTTTGATTTGTAAGTTAAACCATCTTTACTACTAACAATGCCAGAGACTTTGTCTGCATCTTAATGTATACTGATGATGATATCACAAGTATGATATAAGTTAACTAATGGTAAATGTAATTAATTAGATTTAATTCAAGGATCTGTATGAAATTACAAACTTTCCCAAAGTTCAAATAGAAAACAGTGAAATTGTTTTTTTTTTTTCTGCTTTGAAGGTAAAGTGTTAACGGCAGTAGAAAAATGTTTGATTTGTAAGTTAAACCATCTTTACTACTAACAATGCCAGAGACTTTGTCTGCATCTTAATGTATACTGATGATGATATCACAAGTATGATATAAGTTAACTAATGGTAAATGTAATTAATTAGATTTAATTCAAGGATCTGTATGAAATTACAAACTTTCCCAAAGTTCAAATAGAAAACAGTGAAATTGTTTTTTTTTTTCTGCTTTGAAGGTAAAGTGTTAACGGCAGTAGAAAAATGTTTGATTTGTAAGTTAAACCATCTTTACTACTAACAATGCCAGAGACTTTGTCTGCATCTTAATGTATACTGATGATGATATCACAAGTATGATATAAGTTAACTAATGGTAAATGTAATTAATTAGATTTAATTCAAGGATCTGTATGAAATTACAAACTTTCCCAAAGTTCAAATAGAAAACAGTGAAATTGTTTTTTTTTCTGCTTTGAAGGTAAAGTGTTAACGGCAGTAGAAAAATGTTTGATTTGTAAGTTAAACCATCTTTACTACTAACAATGCCAGAGACTTTGTCTGCATCTTAATGTATACTGATGATGATATCACAAGTATGATATAAGTTAACTAATGGTAAATGTAATTAATTAGATTTAATTCAAGGATCTGTATGAAATTACAAACTTTCCCAAAGTTCAAATAGAAAACAGTGAAATTGTTTTTTTTTTCTGCTTTGAAGGTAAAGTGTTAACGGCAGTAGAAAAATGTTTGATTTGTAAGTTAAACCATCTTTACTTCTAACAATGCCAGAGACTTTGTCTGCATCTTAATGTATACTGATGATGATATCACAAGTATGATATAAGTTAACTAATGGTAAATGTAATTAATTAGATTTAATTCAAGGATCTGTATGAAATTACAAACTTTCCCAAAGTTCAAATAGAAAACAGTGAAATTGTTTTTTTTTCTGCTTTGAAGGTAAAGTGTTAACGGCAGTAGAAAAATGTTTGATTTGTAAGTTAAACCATCTTTACTACTAACAATGCCAGAGACTTTGTCTGCATCTTAATGTATACTGATGATGATATCACAAGTATGATATAAGTTAACTAATGGTAAATGTAATTAATTAGATTTAATTCAAGGATCTGTATGAAATTACAAACTTTCCCAAAGTTCAAATAGAAAACAGTGAAATTGTTTTTTTTTTTTTCTGCTTTGAAGGTAAAGTGTTAACGGCAGTAGAAAAATGTTTGATTTGTAAGTTAAACCATCTTTACTACTAACAATGCCAGAGACTTTGTCTGCATCTTAATGTATACTGATGATGATATCACAAGTATGATATAAGTTAACTACCCTGCAAAAAATGACCAATAGAAATCAATAAAAAAAAATGTATTGATCTGTACGGGGAAATGGAACACTGATATCAGTAGAGTAGATCAGTACAGTGGACTGGTCATGAAGTATTGATATCAGTAGAGTAGGCCAATATATTGTATTGATCTATATCAGTAGAATGGACTGATATCAGTAGAATGGACTGGTCTGTACGGGGAAATGGAACACTGATATCAGTAGAATGGACTGGTCTGTACGAGGAAATGGAACACTGATATCAGTAGAATGGACTGGTCTGTACGGGGAAATGGAACACTGATATCAGTAGAATGGACTGGTCTATACGGGGAAATGGAACACTGATATCAGTAGAATGGACTGGTCTGTACGGGGAAATGGAACATTGATATCAATAGAATGGACTGGTCTGTACGGGGAAATGGAACATTGATATCAGTAGAATAGACTGGTCTGTACGGGGAAATGGAACACTGATATCAGTAGAATAGACTGGTCTGTACAGGGAAATGGAACACTGATATCAGTTGAATGGACTGTTCTGTACTGGGAAATGAAACATGGATAACAGTAGAATGGACTGATCCGTTGAAGAAATGAGATACTGACATGAGAAAAATGAACTGGTCTAAATTACGGAAAACAACATTGATGTAAAAATATTAGATAGGTTTAAACAGGAAAATGCAACATTGTTTTGCATCTTTTATATGCAAGATTAAGTTTAAATTTGGCAGTACATGATCCAATACAAAGCAGATAATGACCATGATATAGTAAATTTTCTACTCGCTGCAGCCAGTGGAAAAGTGGAAGGAATAACAAATTATATTTTAAAAAACATTCTTCTTTAGACATACACTATGCTAGTTTTAAAGTTAACTTTAATTTCCTTTTTATATTCCTATGTAATTTTAAATATAAATTATTAAATAATATTTTATTGCTTCATATAACTATAAAAAGAAATTTAAAATGTGAATTCAAGAGGGTATCCCATTGAAAAAAAATCCTGGTACAAAAAATAAAAAAAATACCGGGGTATGAAACACCAGTTCCAGTATAATACTGGATCGGGAATTATACTAGACTCAGCGTTTTATCAGCCGGTATCATATTGGCTCTGGAATGATACAAAATCATATATCATACAGAAACATTATTTTATTGACCTGACCTGACTAAAATAACCAAAAACATGGCTAAAATAAACAAGCCAACTTATTGTCGTTTCAAGACCCCATTGTGTTGGGTATAGCATTTTGGTAGTAAAAAGTTTCAATATTTAAGAAAGAAAAAAAATGTCAGAAAACTCTTAAAGTATACCATAGGCTTTTAATCATTATACACACGAATGATATACCTATTTATTTGATTTTTTATCTATACATAGCTTGAGCTAAGCATTTGTCATTTAACCAAATACGATGAAACTGTAAATTTGGCAAAAAAATGGATATTTTGAAGAAAGTATTGGCGGATGCCATTTTCGAACAAAAAGAAAAATTTATTTTCTCCTCGATCCTGGGGGGAAAATGGTCAAAAGGAATATTTTTTATTCAGTTACAGTAAATAAGTGGTAGCAAGATGCAGACTATTTTGGCAGAAAATATATTTTCTTATGGCAATAACATATGCACTAATGTGATAACATGACATAGTGTTGATTCAGACTTATCTTTATATTACTGCACTAATCTAATAAGCAGGCAAAAATTAACCTCAACATACTCCTATTCCCCCCCCCCCTCAAACACGATAAAACATCTGCAATTTTCAATCTTTCCCCCATTCATTGCTCATTTTCCTCCCAAACAGCAAAATGACAATTTTTCAATGACAAATACATCAAATTTGTATTTTTATAAAATAACTCAATTTATAATAAATTTATATTTTGCTTAAAAGTTTCCTACTGAAAATAATGAATCATAAAAAATTGTTAAGAACTGCCGTTGGCTTAGAATTTTAAAATCTGGCTAATAATTTTAAATCTGTAGCATGGGCAATGAATATATAGATAGTAATATCACAATTAAAGGTCAGTAAAGAAAAAGAGCAGGTAAACAAAGAAAACACAACACCAGCAGCAAAATTATAATGGTAATCATTCCTAATACAATGGTAAATTAACCAGTAAGAATAACCTAAACCAAATTTAGAAAAATTATAGTTTAAAATGAAATAAAATTAGCAGTATAATGAGAAAATAATAAAACATCATAGTAAAAGGTGATAACATAGATAAATTTGCTACACACAGTGAAACGACTTTAAGTCCATTTTATTTGAAGAGATGGTAAGACTTGTTTAATGTAGGTATTTATAAAAAAAGTCCATATGTTTCGTAAAGAACTTCTAAATTAAAACATTTTTTTAATTTTGAAAAAACCAAATTCAACATTTTTGTAAAAATTTTTACTAGGTAACACTAGTTAACTAAAAAACTTGCTGGGGGAGGTACATGGGCAAGCATAACAAAGGAGGCCTGACCAAATCTTTCCCGCAGCATACACACCAGGCACATTCTTTATATTTTAGTCTATTTCTCTCCCAATGGTGGAGAAGATTTGGTTGTAGGGGAGAGTAAAAGCAAATGGATCAGCTTTATCATTTCCAGGAATGTCGCAATGGCTCAGGGAATAGAGAGTTGGGCTTTCAACGACATGAATCAGGTTTGAATCTTAACAATTGCTGGTAAATATGCATTCTCCATTCGGTTCGCTTTGACCAGAGTGCTAACGTAAAATACTCTCAGTGGTAGACGGATCATGGGTTTGAGTTCCTTTGATGCCAGACTAACCGTGACAGGTTTGAGTGGTTTTCTTCTCAATGTAACCCAAATGCTGGTTAGTTCCATCAAAATTTCTTCTAATACTTGGTCCAGGAGTTCCCTTGTCTACTGGATTAGGTTCAAAATTAGAAGGCTACGGAGTTGAGCATTAGAAGTTGTAAACCCAAAAAATTAGTCTGCTGTTCAACGATGGTTATAAAATAGACGCACTTGAAACCAAGGTGCCTTTGCCAATAGCTTGTCTAGGTTTAGATTCATTCGGCTTCCGTCTTTTTGTTTATTTACTGGCTTGGACTAAGTAGACATAAAATGTACTTAATTTACTCTAGTGATGATTAGTGTATCTAGCCTTCCATCACAAACTGTCAACTCCAAAATAAATGTTGCATTCCATCAAACTCAAAAGTTGGCCAGCGTAGTCTTGTCAAGTATTCAGCTCGGCTGGAAAATTTAAAACAGAACGTATCAATGTAAGAGTATTTTATTTGAATAAGTTGCTAAAAGTTTTCATCACAATGTACACAAATACATTCATGAAGATTTTATTACATTAAGAATAGGTTTAGCCAGAGTAATTTCTAAATTTAATATTATTGATAATCTTATTTAAAGAAACAAAAAAATTTAAATCCAGCTAAGCTTAAATACATAAGAAAGTGTAAGGATCTTCTTTAACACATAATAAAACTGGAGTAAACAAAGAAAATTTAAATGTATATAGAAAAGTAATTATTTATAAAAATAATTAGTTATTTATTAAAATAACTGATTATTTATAAAAATAATTAGTTATTTATAAAAATAACTACTTAGAAAAATAATTATTATTTGTAAAAATATCTAATACTTTCATTTACTTGAACACAGCAAACCAGAACGTACCAAAAAAACTATAAATCATTTAGTTATATTAATAATATAAATTTAAGATTACACGAACATTAAATTGTCTTTCAGAGAGTAGAAAAAAATAACACTAAATTAAGTTTTTACACATATCTTTACCTTAAAATCAATATTATTTTTTTCTAAATATTCTTAACAAAATTGCTTTACTTCATATTTTTTGGCTAGAGTTCAGGAAAAGCATTAGTTATAGATTAATAAAAGTTATTTGATAATGTGTAATGCTATGTAACACAGGTAAGGTAGCAATTACAATAAAATAAATAAGGGTTTCTTAAAAATTATTATCATTGACGCTGAATTAGAAAGTTTTACTAGGTAGCTTTTTGCAGCACGTAAACATGGAATATAAAGTGTAGAGCATTGAATATGTACATTGATAATATTGTGCTTGTATTGATAATATTGTGTACACTGATACATTGATAATATTGTATTGATAATTGTTAAAAGCATTGAATATAAGTACCAAATATTTCTTTTTTAAAGTATTCAGTATATATCGAGAAAGCATTAAGAATTTATCTTGAAAATGCCATTGGCGCAACAGCGATTCTGTATATCCAATCCATTCGTGATCAGATAAATGATATGCAAATAAATTTTTTATTTCTTATTTATAGTTATTGATAACAAAATTATGCGAATTATACTGCACTGGTTAGCAATACTATTTTCATTTAATATTTTTAAAAAGCTCAAGCTGTCAAGTATTTTTCATTATTATATTCTAAACATAGAGCAAGGTACTCATCACCGCCATCACTCAAACATGACCAAACATCCCATTTCTAGGGCTTTATTTTTTAACGGCCACCGTTGGAATGCCATGTAATTTTGATACCGGTCAGATAAAGTGGACTCCACTTAAGCTAGCTCTTTTCAATCTTCCGCACGATAACCAATGAAAGAACTTTCAGCCGTGGCAGACTTTATATGCACCTTGCTGCGTATACACGTCAGTTGTTTTGTACATTGCCAGGATCAAACTCATTACCCTTGTTCTCTAATAAGCACTGTGAAAGACATTTTAACCAGCTGTGCCACAAGAGCACCCTGGAGCAAGCTACTAACCCTTCTTAAAAATCAAATAAATTTTAGTTTGAAATGTTAAAATTTTTAAAAGGAAATTTTTCAGCTGTAAATAATTATATATCCCATGTTATCTATTTTCAATCATAAATTCAGAACTAAAATTAGAAAATTTAAACTTAAAACTGTAATGTTAGAATAAAACATTTTTTAACATTACTTCTACAGAATTAATAATTACTAATTCAAAATCTATAAATCATTAGAACATTGTTTTTTTCTTTCATGCGCACACCATATTTAACATATAAATAAAGCATAATCTTTTTTTTTTTTTCTTCAGGTTTATATCAACTGTAAGTTTAGAATGTCAATTGTTTTTTAAAATAGCTAGTGAATGAAAGTATACTTTTCATAATTATAATAAAATTTCGAAAACATTCTTTGTTGTTTTTAAATTATTCAATTATTCTCTGAGAGAATTTCTCTGATAGCTCTTGATTATAAACTAAGATAAACAAAAAAGCAAATTGGTTTATTCAAATAAAAATGATTTCTTATTCATACCAATCGCCACATTGAAAACCTCATACAAAAGTATGACAAACACTGCAGAACAAATAAAGAGCATTTTAAAAACATTCTTCTTAATATTATAATGCTAAAACATAAATGATACAACTACAACAGAAATGTAAACATCGTAATTAGGGTTAGCTCTCTCGCTTAAACATTTTTATAAGATTTGTAGCAGTAATAATTCATCAATAGTAATGGAAATATATTAATAAGAAAGATGCCATCGTTAATTGGGAATAAATATAAAAATAAGATATAAGCATAAGTTTTAAACTTACCGAATTCAAACATTTATAACATCACCCACGCTACATTAGGCCGGGATGTAAACAAAATTGCTTCAATCGGTGGAGTGGGTGGGTGGTAGGCGAGAGGACAGGAAACGGAAGCAGGGCTGCTGAGTCATAGCCTAAAAAATTCTGTTCAGAGGCTATTTCTTTGATTAAAAGGCTTGTTAATTTTCAGTAAGTGAATTAACTGTACGCTTAAAGCATTTGTGAACGAAAACGGTTCATACAGCTTTATAATGAGTAAAGATATAACATATGTACTTTAAAACGTAATTAATGAACAGAAATTTTAAAACTTCGTATAATTAAACTTGCTTTGTTAATGTGAATGCTACACGCAACTTTCACACCAATTAATGAAAAAATAAAACTAATAACTACTGTAAATATGTGATCGTTTTCTTAATCAGGTATATCAAATTAATATAAACTAAAAATTTGAATCTAGGAGAGTGAATTGGTTATGCATTCAACTTGGAAAAATTTCTAATCATTCAAATTTTAATAATGGGAGAGTTTTTGATTGATAAAAATTGATCTGATTGGTATATTGAATTCTTTAGATACCAGTTGATGTTTGACAAAAGCTGTAAAATGAAACATTTAAAATAGAAGTTAAACAAAACATTTTCTTTTCAATCTCATTATTTTGTATGTTTCGTGAAAGAACGAAAAAAAAAGAAAGGCAGAAAATCTTTAAAATATATACTTTTAATTGGAGAATTATTAAAATTCTCTTAGAAATAATAAGAAACTAAGATCTGATCATTAACGAAAATATCACAAGACGAATTTTGAGTGAACTGAAAAAAATCTTAAGAAATCTTTGTTTAAACTTAATTCACCTTAAAGATATTCAAAATGTTTTCAAAAATTCTTAATCTTAATTGAAAATCTTAAGATTATTTTTAGTAGGGTGGTGTCAAAAAAAAATCTGTTGATATCAGTTCATATATTGATAAAACAAGTAGAATACATAACTGATCAACATCTATTCATACAAGTACCCTACTGATGTCAGTAGACATCAGTTGAAGTGGGAAATACAGACAAGTACATACCAATAGAGTACCTACTGATCAATATCTATTGATACCAATACACTGCTGATATCAGTTGAAATATCAATAGAAGCAAATACAGGCCAATAAAATTCTATTGATCAATATATATTGATGCCAGTACACTACTGATATCAGTTGAAATGTCAATAGGAACAAGTACAGACCAATAGAATACCCTACTGTTCAACATCTATTGATACCAATACACTACTGATATCAGTTGACATCAGTTGAAATGTCAATTGAAACAAGTACAGACCAATAGGAATTTATTGATATCAATAAATGTTTTTATTGATTTCTATTGGTCATTTTTTGTAGGGTAATGGTAAATGTAATTAATTAGATTTAATTCAAGGATCTGTATGAAATTACAAACTTTCCCAAAGTTCAAATAGAAAACAGTGAAATTGTTGTTTTTTTCTGCTTTGAAGGTAAAGTGTTAACGGCAGTAGAAAAATGTTTGATTTGTAAGTTAAACCATCTTTACTACTAACAATGCCAGAGACTTTGTCTGCATCTTAATGTATACTGATGATGATATCACAAGTATGATATAAGTTAACTAATGGTAAATGTAATTAATTAGATTTAATTCAAGGATCTGTATGAAATTACAAACTTTCCCAAAGTTCAAATACGAACATTGGAAAATTGGAATTGTTTTTCCTACCATTAAAGTAAAGAGTTAATGTTACCTAGTAGAAAATTCTTCAACCTCGTAATTTAAGCAAGTTTAATCACAGTCAAAATAGTCTTTTCTTATCATTCGCATACGTTAATATTGTTATTAACTCGATTAAATAGCTGAATTAAACTAGTTACCGTAAATTTCAACTTAAAATTATTTTCATAAGTCTATATAAAATTTCCAAAGTGCAAAACAATTTTCATGTACGAATAAGCTATAAAAATGAAAAGATAGTTAAATACAAGTTATTTAATATGCAAAATATAATAACTTTCAGATGCGAGTATTGAAATATCAAAGTGTCAACCGAAGTAAAAAGTTCTTTCATTCTTGTAATCAAAGCTTAATCATCTTCATTATAATTGAAATTCAATCAAACTCGACTTTGTCTTCTAATTAGCATACCTGTCAATTTCATGATAAATAATTTAATAGTTGAAACAGTTTATCGTAAATTATGAACAAATACAACTTCGTCACATTCAAAATGCGAAAAAACTTTCAAATACAAGCATTGTAAAATCCAAGGGTGATCAAAACTGTAATCAGAGTCAAATCTTCTTCATCACTATAATTGAAATGCAATCAAAACTTCTCATCAGCATGTAAACCTGTCAACAACAAAATTTCCAATCAGTTTTTGATAGTTGAAGGAAATATAGATGATATTAAAAAACTGAATTGATGGATTTAATATGTCATTTAATCTTTGCCCACGTAGTACCATGTTCGATCACAGCGCCATCTCTCGTTCAATCCCATTTCACGAATTAAAAAAAATATATTGTTTTTTTTTAACGTAATTTTTCGGCTTACGATTATCTTTTATCAGTCTTATCTCTTTTTATTGGTGATGGCTATGATATTCCAGATTTTACTTAAAGATCTTTGTCTCCGACAGAAAAAAATAAAATAAATGAATAAAGTAAAATAAAACATTCTACCTTCAAGGGATGTGCTTTTAGCCTACTTTCTTTTTATTCCTTACCCCCTCCCCATTTTTTCCCAGTTTCATTCTAAAAGAAAAGAATGCGACCTTGTCAAAGTAGGCGATATTTGAACGAAGAAAGGATCACTTCTCATTATAGTTACTCCTGAGGGAAACATTCTTCTTTGTTTCCAACTCATCAAATGTAATTCTGGAATATTGGAGATCTTTCTCTCTCTCTTATTATTTTCTTTGAAGCTCTAATAAGTCATTGTTTAAGTGTCAGAGGAGAGATTTAATTGAAGAAAGCTTTTTGCTTAACCATGGAATAAGCTTAATAAAATGAAAATTCCGCCGATTCTACATTATGATTCCAAAATCTCTGTAACAAAATTATAAGCTCTGCACTTAATTCTGTATCTCACTTAGTGTCCCCAAATTAATTAAAATCGCTGAGAGCAGTAAGTTATTTCCTTTTTAATGATATAAATTCTCTTTACACAGCAAAGTAATCGTATTTCTCGGTTTTTTTTCCACGATTGAAAGCAGATTTATCGACGGAAAAATCTACGGAACATTCCTCGACGTATTTTACGATTTAAGGCCGCTCATTTATTTGTGGAAAATATTAATTTATCCGTGCAGCAAAGATTTTGTTTATAACTAATTTCAGTTGCAGAACCATCGCCATCCAACTTGATTTCATTACTAAGCAGTTTGAAATGTCATATAATATTCTTCTTTTGAATACAGTCCAAATTATTAGACACACTCTAAGATTCTGCAGCATTTTTTCTTTTGTTTTTGGCTCAATTCATCTTCTTCTTTATGCGTCGTTACGTTAGCTTCAGAAACCTTCGTGATATTTCCTGGTTTGAAAATATTTTAGCATTCACGCGGGCCTTTACTTCAGCTTTTTCACATAACGAAAGATCACCTTTTTTACCCATGATGAAAATGTTTCAATTGATTATTTATACACTCCACACAAAATAAACAAAAAACTGCGTAATATAAATTTGCGAAACAAATAAACACAGCGCATAAAAACAAAAAAACCCGCCCGCAAACGAAGCACGCGAGAACGCGACTGAAACCGGTTTGCACTTGTTTACTTTCATGTATAAATTGGTTAACACTGTAATGCAATAGGTTAAAAATAAATGCAAATAGGAAGTATATAAAAAAACCTCCTGAAGAAAAACCCATTAAAAGTATCTTTAAATATAAAAGTATTGCATATAAACTCGTGCAAAACATGTAATTATTAAAAAACTGCAGTGCGTCTAATAATTTGGAAACAATCGAGGAAATATGAGGACTTCAAGATAATGTGGACGTTTGGTTACATTAATTTAGAGACGAAATATCGATTAGACTTGTAAAATTGATACTGAAAACAGGTGATAAATCTTTACTTGAAAACAATAATTTCATTTCTAAATCTCAGAATCCCTGAATTTATTATTCTATTTATTGTTATTGCTTTTATTATTATTGTTGTTGGTTTAAGAAATTATGCACAGCTATTTCGGCTGCTTATAAACACTCTTTAGGATTTATCTAAGAGTCAAACCCGAATTTTGAGCAGTAAGACAACACTTTTTAATTGCTAATAATTGCTCGAGTGAATTTCAACTATTCTCGTAATTCTTTAATATCTATATCTTTCGTTAAATATTAACATTATTATTTAATTATTAATAATTATTCAAATAATTATTTTCATAGTCTAAACTTTTGAAATTTCTCGACTGCAATTAATAATATCTTTCTTTTTTTCAGCCGTGTTACGAATTTAAATGGCACTTATTGCCTTATTTGTTACGCTTCTTGGTATAATTTCATTTTTAAATTAATCATAAGAGAGGTTCAAATTCTCGTTGACTTATATAACAATATTAGCACGTGCTTTCTAATAGCTTTCAAAATTTCTCGACATTATACCTACTTAGAACGAAATTTATTCGCGTGATCTTTACTTGTGTTTTCGCGACTTGAAGAAGAAGAATTATTAATAAAGAACAATAAACGTTCGGGGAAACTCATTTTTAAGTAGATATATTGTATTGTTGATGTATCATTATTTTTTCACGGCCTCTTTCAGTTACAATACAACAGATACAACTGTAAACCTCGTTTTTAAACTACTAGAGAGTCAAAATAGTTTTGTGTAATGGTTTAGTTATCTCTCTCTGTGTGTATGTATATATATATAAGTATATATCAGGCACAAGGCTATTCTTAAATTATATTGAGTTTAGCATAATCATCAAAAATCAAAGTGCTTCAGATTTAAAAATTAGGAAAAATCTTTCAAAATAGTCCGGATAATACGTTAAGTCTGATGGGAAAAGAAAAACCTGAGTAAATAAAATGGTACAATTAAATAAGATCCAGGGGAAAATATGGTTCTCCTACTTAGTTGAGGGAAAACAGTAAAATGTTAATTCATGCATACTTTAACTAAAAATCGATTAAAAGACAGGGTATTAAAGAACCAGAAAGACTTTACTTTTGAATAATAAATTAAGAAGAATCAATAAATAACCTAAAAAGATTTTTATGTTGCATCCCTCATCTCCGAAAGTTTTAAATACAATCTAGAAATTTGAAAAAAAAAATTACTTGGAATACTTTCCTTACGCTAGAAGCACAAAAATGAAAATGCAAAAATTCCCAATATTAACATACGTGCAATGTATAAAGATAAAATGAAATGTAAAAAACAAAATTTTGTAAAAATGATAAAAAATAAACACATTGCTACTAGTTTAAGATGCAATTCGCTGTAGATAAATATTTTTAGGCCTACTTCAAAATTAAATGAATTTTTTTTAAAAATTTGAATAGTTTTTCAGACTCTTTGTCAAAATCAGTTGTATCAGTAGTTCAAAATCATTTGTTTATATTTCTTGAGGTAGTCTTTTATCAATTAATACAACGTTCAATTCTTTCATTCAAAATTTTAAATTTCTACAAGCACTTTAAAATGCAAAGATTCCAAAACATGAGATAAAAAAATTATGAAAATAGAAGTGGAAATTTTTCGTTATTTGAATTGAAAAATTTCTATCAAAGTTAAAGACAGTATTGTTTACCTTGTTTTAAAAAATGACACTTTGGTCGTTATTCAGAAGTTTAGACTTTCAGTATTTTTAAGATAATTTTTTCTGGAGCTGTAATCCTCAAAAGGAGAAAAACATTCCCAAATATTAACAATGTTTGGCTGGAAGATCCTATATTATAAAAAAAAAATTATCTATTTGTGGTGTTGTCTGCAAACGGAGAAAAAAACATCCATCACCCCATATCTTTGTGATATAATGAGGGTAAAGACTGAATTCAAAGAAATTTAGAAGGATCGGAACCTCCAGAAAAAAAGGACACAATATGTTCGTCCGAACAAAGTTTTTTGTCTGGTCATATTCGATATTTTTCAATTAATTTAATTTCATATTTAAAAATGAAAAACCATTAAAGCATTAAATTTAATAGAAAATATGCATAAACATTACATTTGAAACAAATTCTATCATTAAACCACGTTAGTATTTAAATTATTACATTTGTTTATTACTAATGAGATAATTTGAGATAGTCAATCTTCATACATTACAGTATCGTTAAGAGAAAATTCGATATGAGTGAATCTTGAATCGCAATAACTTGACTTTTTTCATGATAAAGCTTTGTTCTTTAACATCAATTTTTCTGGCATCTTTGATTGATTGATAAATTTCTTCTCATAAAGAACAGCGCATAAAATTAAATAAGCAGCTGGGAATTAGCTACCGGATGTGGTGTTAAATTATATTTTTCAGTTACTTTTTTGAATAATTTAGGCCAATGAATTTTTTTTAGAATAATTTTTTCATTTACTTCACATTTTAAACGCGTTACACTGGTTTGTCCTAAACGTTCAACTTTTCCATTAGTTTCCAGTCGATGAGCTGTAGTTAATAATTGTTTCATTTTACAATGTTTAAGAATTTTTTTTAAATGAGAAGAAGTAAATTTCGAAGCTGCATTTCGATCACTTAAAATACTTTTAGTAGTTTGAATTTGAAAAATTTGGTGCAAAAAGTTAATATAAGTTTCTATTGTTATTGATTTAGATGCAAAAGACCATACACATCGAGTTTAATGATCAATTATTAAAGTTAAATATTTTTTTCGAGTTATAATAACTAAAACTACCTATACTACCGATTGCAATTATTTCAAAAGGTTTATCAACTGGGTGTATTTCCTGAAGTAAACCAAATCGTTTTTGTCTAGGGTTCTTATTTATTTGACATTAAGGCCAATGTTTATTAAAATTTGTAATATCTAAAGTAATATTCTCCTTCAAATTATGTCTTAGAAAGTGGAACAACAATTTTGGTTACACCTTTTTTACGCAAACAAAAAACATGATCAATTTCAATAGCATTTCCAATTAAATTATTAATTTCTTGGCCTTTGCGAATTTCATCTAATTACAAAAGATTTTAAAAATAGTTTTCATTATTTATATCAATTTTATTATCATTATTGCTATTACTATTGCCAGGAATATCCTGAGACAACATGTCAGCTTCAAAGTTTAAAGGACCTTTTGAGTATTTTTTATCATAATCATACATTATTGATTCTAAAGAACAGCGGCCTTCCTTTTAAGTTTTTTACATTTTTTAGCCAAGCTAACACTGCATGGTCTGTATGTATGATAAATTTGTTGCCAAATAAATAATGATGAAATTTTTTGAATGCATCAACATTAGAAAGACATTCCATAATAATTTTTTTCGATAATGGAATGCTATTGGATGTTATGACACCCGAAACATCTTACTGTTTCAAAATTGCTCCAACACCACTTTGACTGGCATCAACAAAAATATGACATTGTAATTTAGAATTATATATCTTCGAAACAGCATTACAGGTTAAAGAATTTCTCAAACGTTCGAAAGTTACTTAAAACACCAAATTGTATCTTTCTTTAAGAGATTATTTAAAGATAGTACTGAAATTTTAGCATAATTATTTATAAATTTATTTAACATTTTTATTGAACCAAAGAAGCGTTGAAAAGATTTAACATTTGTTCATGGTTTTAAATTTTTAATTGATTCAATGTCGTTGTTATCAGGAGTTAGTATACCATTACATATTTCATAACCTGAAAATTGAATTTTAGTTCGTAAAAAACAGCTCTTAGAGGCTTTTAATTTTAAGTTTTCAGATCTATATATTTCAAAATTTTCTTTAAGCGGATTTAAATGTTCTTCAAAACTATTAGAAAAACTAATAATATCATCGAAATAATTAGCTGGAAAAAAACTCTTTATGTTTAGTGAGAATTCTGCCCATTGTTCTTTGAAAAATACTAGGAGCGTTCTTCCATCCAAATGGCAATCTTAAACCATTGGTATAACGCATTGTTAGTGACAAAAGTGGCACAAAAGCAAAGTGCTTCAGAAAAATTCCATATTTTTCGCATCAAGGGAAAAATATGGTTCTCACACTTAGTGAAGGGAAAATATTAATACGTTAATTAATGCATCATTAAAATATTAATTTAATTTTTCAGTAAAAAATATCACAATTTATGATTTTTTTAAAGTCAAAAACTCAAAAGAGCATGTTTTAGTTTAGAATGTGGAATGCTATTAAAGAAATCTTTGAATGTATTTAAAAATATATTAGGACTTTTATTAATTATAAACTTTTCAGTATTACATATTATTACCTTACGCAAATCTTGTTTTCGGTTCAATCAAAGGTACCAGGCAAACAAAATGCGGTTCTTTACTTCAGTATAAAGAATGGGACACTTAATTTCACAAAGATACCACTCGAAGTCAGCGGGAAGACTTTTACATCTAACAACAAAATAGCCAATGCATTTGTCCAACATTTCTCTGCTGCACAGCATAAATCTAGCTTGTGTAGAAAACAAACAAGGCTTACGAATAAAGGTATAAAGGACTTAAACAACTTAAACTTAAATTCAGAGCCCTTTAATCCCCACCTAATTTTCTCTGCTAGCATTACTTTCGATGAACTCCTCACTGCAATTAGCAGACTAAAGACCGAAAAATCCCCAGGCAAATACGGGATATTTGCCGAATTTCTACTTAACTTGGGGACTCAGACAACGCAGGCCATTCTAAAATATTTTAATTTAGTGTGGGATACAGGTAGCGTCCCCTCTGTATGGCGCAAATCAATCATTATCCCTATACACAAAAAGGGCAAAGATAAAGGTAACCTAAAAGGATATAGGCTAATCTCTTTAACGAGTATGCTAGCCAAATCCATGGAAACAATAATTTCAAAAAGACTGATATGGAAACATACAACATCCTAGCCAAAGAACAGGCAGGATTTAGACAGTACAGATCACCTAGCCAACATATCACCCTCCTGAGACAATATATAAAGGATCCTCTTGATAAAAAAAACATGTACTTACTGCTGTTTTAGTGGACCTAAGATCCGCTTACGATTTGGTTTGTAGGGAAAACCTTCTACTGAAACTTGCCAAAATAGGTGTTCATTAAAAAATGTTCGACTGGTTTCGAAGTTTTCTCTGCCAGAGAATCTGTAAGGTTCGCTATGAGAACTGCTTTTCCCGTTGCAAGATTCTCGAGACAGGTCTCTCCCAGGGAGCTGTTACCAGATGCTTACTGTTCAACATCTACATAAATGACGTTATTGCCGACCTTAAGAAAATTAATGGTATCAAATGCCTTCTCTACGCAAATGACTTAGTCATCTGGACCGAAACTCCCAAAAAAAGTGTTGAGCGACAGTCAGAACTAGCCCTTACTCAGGCTTTAAAGGAAGGAAGCAAATGGTGCCGCATAAATAACATGGAAGTCAACCTGGAAAAGACATGTTATCAGACCTTCTCCTTGACACATCAGCCTATCAAATTCTAGCTATTGTATGAGGACCTTCCCGTTTTGTATACAGGCTCTTCTTCATACTTAGGCATTGTTTTCGACCGAAAACTGACGTGGACAGAGCACGTGACCAAAGTTTTGGAGAGAGCCACCTCGAGACTCTCTCTATGAAAAGAATAGCCGGGTCAAAATGGGGCTGCTGTAGAAATACCCTCGACATGACATATAAAGCTTATATACTCCCCCTCATGACTTACTGCTGCGAGCCGCTGGCGGCGACCAGCAAAAAAGTTCTTGACTCGCTGGAAGGATTCCTTCGACTTCTAACAGGTTCTATTAAAACAACTCCGATCGATGCACTTTTATTATCTACCCACCATATGAACATCAAGACAAGTGTGGAAGAGAGGGCAGTTATTTTGTGGGGGAAAATTTTAAGACTACCAGATTGCCTCTCCCTATGGAGCACTCCACCGGCAAATATTGGTCGAACTTTGAAGACCCAGAACGGGTTCCTCCAAAGAGTCCTCGAAATAAAAGACCAACTAAATATCACTTGGAAGACAGAAGACCTTATTAGATCACAGTGCCCTATCGAAAAAGAGAGATACTCAATGGGCTTAAACCTATGTCAAGATGTTTCTGAGAGACACAAATGACCAAGTCTTAAAATCTATCGCCCTGGAGACTCTGCACTTACTGTACCCGGAGAACGAATGGCTACACATATTCACAGACTGTTCAAGATTGGCTGATGGCACTAATGCAGGAGCCGGAGTTTCATGCAACCTTTTTTCATTTTTCACCCTGATCTTTTCGTCTAGAACAGCCTTCGACGCAAGAGTATCGGCAATAAGCGTTCCTCTATCACAACTTCAGAATCACCTTGAGAAATTCAATAGCGTAGTCATCCTCTCTGACTCCAAAGCCGCACTCCAAGCTATTGCTTCCTCCGAAGCCCCCGCATCTGTTGACATTTTACATTGTCGTCAAGCCCTTCACAGGCTTGACCAACCCAACAAAAATGTCGCCATGCAATGGGTACCAGCGCACTGTGGACTTCAAGGTAACGAAACAGCAGATTTCTTGGCCAAAAAAGCCGCCAAGATTCTACAAATCTCTCTTTTTTTTAAATAACGGCAGGCACTGAACTTTCGTTTTTCGCCTAGAAGATGCCGGAAGTGTTGCTCATTTATCGTTACCCAGTGGGCACCAGTGAACCAAAGTCACGGAGGTGAGCAACATTACCCACGCCCCACTGTCACAAACCCGTTTATAGGGTGGGCCACATTCACACATTCACACCCGAAGTTAGAGAGAAATATCCATGTCCAGAGCGGGATTCGAACCCGCAGCCATTGGCTTCGCAGTCAGACACGCTAACCACTCGGCCACCTGGCCGGTTACAAATATCTCCCATGATCTAATAAGCCAGTTCCTCTCTACACCACAAAAAGGCTGATAAAAATCTCTCTTCGAACAACATTTGAGGCAAAACTGCAAGAAGCAAACAAAGATATGGACTGGCTAGAAGGAATTAAAGATATTCCGTCATGGCCAAGAGAAAAATCTGTGGCCCTTTTTCGTCTTGCCACTGGCCATAACTGTTTCTCAAAACACCTGTACAGAATCAAAATCTTTTCAAGCCCCTTTTGTCCATTATGAAACCTACAAGAAGAAATGGACGCTAACCATCTGAGACGTTGCCCTGGACTTCCTCCTGGGCCTTTGTGGGAACGTTATTGGTGGGCGAGATACATTATCAGAGACTTATAGATTTTCTTTTTGTAGCTCTTGTTTCCGTTTTCTGTTCTTTCTTTGTATTTTTCTCAGCTACAAATTTGTCTTTTATGTCTGCCATTGGAAATTAAAAAAAAAAAAAAAAAAGAAAGAAAGAAAGAAACAGAAAATTCAGTATAAAAGCGCTTTATAAAAATATCCCACTAGGCAGGGATGTGATTTCATTAACTAGCAAGTAGCAAATTGCTAGTTGATAAAAATAAAAGGCTAGTTTAAAAAATTAAAAAAAATTGCTAATAGCCTAATCGTGGTGGCTCATGGAATGAAGCTTCCGCCTTCCAATGACGTGGTTTGGGTTTGATTCTCAGCGATGGCTATTCGAAACGAATTCCTCACGCAGCTCGCACCGAACACAGTGTTGACGTAAAAGATCCTCAGTGGTGGACGAATCCCTTGATACCCTTGATACAAGGGTTACTGTGGCTGCATACAAGTCACGAGATAGCTGAGAAGCTGTAGCACCTCTGTTACGCTTCGCTATAATGAACAAATGGAGATTTTTTCTGGCCGTCGTGGCTCTTGGACCATCTGCCCAGGCTTTCTCCGGATGGATCTGGTATCCTAGAATTGTTTCCATAACGATCATTACACACGACGCTGGGCGTTAAATTGAACTCTCTACAAATCTGGACCTGAGATTGGCCTGTTTCTAGCCTCCACGTAATGCGCCAGCCCATTCCATCATCTAATCGTTGATGGTTACTCTTTTTTACTGTTACAATTTGAATTTAACCTATTGCTGCAAATAACAGCAAGAAATTCGCCGAGGTGTGCTAGCGAACGAAATACGTCTTAACTTATAAAACCTTTTTCTCTTAAGGCTCCGCCTACACACACATGTTGGCTTACGTATTTTATGTACAAAATTTGCATTTTTGTCTAGAATCAGTGGTTTACCTTCAGTTCAGTTCTTTTCATGAAATTCGATAAAATATGCAAATTCTCTTAATTTATTTTACCAAGGTATAAAATAATAACGTCTTTTTTTCCGCGGATTTTTTATTTTTCTTAATAAACATGATTTTAATAAGTTTTCATATTGTTATTACGCAATGCGAATTTCAAATCAGAAATATTACTTCTTTATGTTCTCCATTAATGACGATTACATTATAAATTCACATCATTATCCGATTAATTACGGCAGTTCGCTTATTCGGTCGTTTCCTAACGTTGTGTTTTTAAATCCCGATTTTTTAACACAGTGTTATCGCGATTCACGTGCGTTATTTACGACCATTCCATTGTCAAGCCTTGTAATTTTTCGACTATTTTCTCAACACTTATTTCTTTATATCACTTCAATGGTTTTTATGTAGTTCTTCGCATAACGATATTTTTAATACGTGATTAGAAACATGAATTTGCAATTTAAATAAATAATCACTTTTTTAAGTGTTCAGTTATTCTAAGCTCAATAAACAAGAAGTCTCCTTGGAGAAGAAATTACGCTTAACTCTTAGGTATTTACTAAATACTTATTAAATTCTTCTTTGTTTCAATGTCTTTTTTTTTTTAATTTTTTTTACATTTTAAACAATTAAGTGATAGAAATTGACTTATGTGAATCCTAGTGAAATACTTAAATTGATATAATGAAACATACATCTTGCAGCATAAAATAAAATAAAACAATGTTCTTTGAACTTTTATAAGAGCATAATTATTTAATATCAACAATTCGATAATCATTTTATTGCAGTATGTGAAACGGTAATGATTATATTGCATTTTCTGGATCACATATTATAGCAATGCCACATTAAAAAATGCTTGTATGACAGATCTTTTTGCTACTAGAGTTTTTAGCACTAGCGGACTTGTCGTTTTACGGGTTTAATCTATATTTTGCTTTTGTTTTACTAATGAAATATTTTAAAGAACTATTTTCGCGGATATAATCATGTGAGTTTATGACGAGTATATGTTTTTCCGTTGTTGATAAATTTTCTATATATATATATATATATATATATATATATATATATATATATATATGAAGAGAGAGAGAGAGAGAGAAACCTTGTAACCTAAATATCTAATAGAATGAAGCTATTTTTTAAACAATGAATCATACAATATGCAACATATTATTTCATTATCTTATTCTTAAACATAACATATTTCAATGCTTTTAAAATACCACTAAACATTCAGCCATTCCTTGAGTTATAGAAAAAAGAAATATCGTAAATTATAGAAAACCTTGTGAATGTGCGTTAGAATTACTATACAATATACATTTCATTTTTCAAGCTATTTTTTATCCTTCAAACTTTCTTGCCTAGAAGACTCGATTAAAGCTGCAAAAATGATTATCCCTAAAATTTTAAATATAGCCATAATAAGTTATGCTAATTTGATTTTAGTATGAAATCCTCGAATAAATATAGCAAAAACAACATAATATCAGATAAAAAGTTCATGTATTTAAATTCTAAAAACTTAGAAAATAGTAAATAATTTATAAATCGATTCAAATTTTCTCTTCAAAGGAGATTAAAATAAAAAAAAATTTTGCTTTTTTGACAGAAATCAGCTTAAAAATTGTAAAAAATCCATTTGCGCTGGCGACTTCTTTTGGCGGTTTTCTGGACTATCACCAAATATATAAACCTTTATTGCGACCCAATTTACGACCCAATTTTTTTAATATTTTATCTACCCCCCCCCCCCAATTCAAGTATCTGGATTCCAAATATGTAAAAAAAAAAAAAAAAAAAAATAGATGAAAAATAGAAAACTCAGAGAAAGTACGTTCTTGAGTCTGGTTTCGTAACTTAATTAATAGTTAGCTCTAATTAATTAGCATATTTAAGGTCACCCCCAGAAACCATTAAGATTGACACTTAGTTCGTGAAAATCCGATCACTAGAACGAAAGTTACTCAGGGTGATATATATATATATTTTTTTTTTGGGGGGGGTGACCTTAAATATGCAAATTATTTAGTGCTTACTATTAATTAAGTTATGAAATCAAACACAAAAACGTACTTTCTCTGAATAAACATATATATTTTTTCATATTTGGATTTTTAACCTTCAAAATATAGGGGGTAGCCGCAATCTGGGAAACATGGTCCCCATAGTCAGGGCTAAAGAGAATAGAAGGGCTGGTTCACTCCTTTGAAGAAACTCTCGCCGCGCCAATCCTCCGATTTTCTCTAGTGACGTCACTTTGGCGCACTTTTACTTCACTTTTTACTTCACTCGCACTTTTACTTCAAGAACAGTGCGTTCGGCCTTACTAGCTCTAACTAATATTAGAGCATTTCTTTTTGTGACTTATTCTAAGACATTTGTTATTTTCTATAATGACTTTCCTCAGTTTTTGCAGTGAATTTACAAAAATTTAAAACTATTAACGAAATGCCAGTTTGCGCGATTGCAACTTTCAAAACTTCTGATAGAAAAACAAAAGGAAAAAATATAATTTTCCGCGTGTTTCCTAAAGGAAATGAACAACTATGCAAAGAATGGATTCCGAAATGACATAGTTAATATCAAACAGCAATAAGTTTTTTCTATCGTTAAGAACTTTTATAAAAATTCGTTATCTAAATAGAAACCACCTCGTTACTTCAAAAAGAAAGGCAGGTGAACAAAATTAAAAAAATGAATAAAGTCAAAGAAAATTAAAACGTAAGTAAAAAGTATAAATAAAATATATAGTGTATTAGTTGAAATTCTCCTAATTTCATAACATATTTTTTAATGTAGTTATTCTAAATATTTATGATTTTTTTTAAAAATTATATTCTCTTATATTTAAATATCTATAAATTATATCATCTTAAATTTAAATATCTATAAACAATTGTAAAATTTCTAATGTCATTATGAACCTAAATTATTATTTTGTTTCAGTATTTAGCGTTTAAGGTTGATGTTTCCTAATGATTAAGTATGAACAAATTGCTATTAACGGCATATTTTAAAATCAGGTATTCTAAATTTAACTCAACTTATTGCTATAAAAGAATATGTAGATAAAAAAGTGTCGATATATGCTTTCATTTCTCTTAATAATTAAAGTTAAAACTGAACTTTTTAAAATAAAGTATTTATAGTGTCATTTTCGCCAACTAGTAAAATATTTTTATAAGTTTAAAATGGTATTTTTTTAATATAATGTCCAAGAAAGACTTTTTGAACTATGCTTATGAACGGAAATAATGTGTTAATTACGTAAAGTTTGAAAGCTAATAACCAAAAAAAGTCTAACTTATTTTTACAAAGAGAAAGATACAAAGTTATCATAATATCTTTGCTTGCGATCACCGAGATCTGTGGACACAGTGACGTCATGAGGAGGGAAATCGTAGCTTCAGCTCTAAGAGCGGAGTGAACTAGCCCTTCTATTCTCTTTAGCCCAGCCCCATAGTTTGGTCAGGAGAGCGAAGTTCGGACCCCTTAATGTTAATTTCACTTTTTCCGTTTTCAGTCATATTTTTAAAACTAATAATGCAATTCAAAAAAAAAATAATTTACCCACCAAAGATAATTTCATATAAAAATAATTTTTAATAGTTATTATTTTTTTTCATTTAATTTAATTGGTGATGAAAAAATTTTGAATTATGAGGTATGAATTTTTCTTATACCCTATTAATCTTCATACTTTTCTATTGAAAAATCGAAAGTTTTAACTGTTTTTATTAAGTAGAAGCTGAGAAAAATTAAAATTAATAATTTTTAAAAAAATAATTTGGCGACAATGAAGAAATATTTAAATGGGGCGATTAATAATTAAATATGGTTAACTTACGAGGAACTTGACTAAGTGCCAGTAGTGTAAAATTTCATTCATATATTTTTCGCTAGTAACCGACTGCTAATCTTCTTTTTTTATTTATTTTTTTATTTTAAAATATGATGTTTCCTGTTTAGTCGTCTAAAAATTTATCCGTAATTTAGTAAAGAAATTTGAATAAAACATTTTATTTAACGAATGACGAGTTTTATAAAAGCATGCTTCTGATAGAGCATGATTATACATCAGATTGTGCTTATATTTAATGTGATTATATTTAATTTTTTAGATTCCCTTTACAATAATTGATACAATGTCAATAATATACATACGTATGCATAGATTTGGATATTTCTTCAATATATATTTTATAATTATTAATACGAATAAGTACGAATACGTAGTCAACATTTTTAAGCATCTTAAAATTTCTCAACATCTTATTTATCGTCTTAATCTTCAAATAAATTTTTTAAACTTCTGCGCGTGTTTCCTAGAACTGTTTTACCAACTATTTAATTGAATTTTAAAATTTTTAAAAATCATATTCTTTACGCTATCACGTATATTATTTTTTAATTAATATACTAATACATTTTTTAATACTTTAATTTAGGTTTTCATTTAAATTAAGGTTCCTTTTTAAATTATTGTCTAGTTTTGATTAAAAGAAAACTTGCCTGCTAGCTAAGAATAAAATCTTATAAAGAAATTAAAAACATTCTGTTCTGCTGTTTAAAATTATTTGATACAAAACAGCTGACTATTTACTAAGTATACTATTTTTTCCAAAAATAAAAATAAATTATTGATTTTTTTTTCTTGGGGACTTCAACATAGATTATCTAAAATAGTATTGATGTTTTATAAGTCACTACAAGGAGTATAAAGATACCGAACAAGAAAAGCTGTCGAATATGTAGTCAAAATTTTTAAGCGTCTTAAAATATCTCAGTATCTCAAATGTCGTCCTAGCATCTTAATTGTGAAATTAAATTTTTAATGACCCGGGCGCTTATGATTCACAGAACTATTCAACTAATTATTTCATTATTTCTTTTACTTTTTCTTTATGCTACCACGTAAATTTTTTCCTTGATAATATACTAATCTATTTTGCTTAATTTTTATTGGTACATAGAGGTTTTCTTTAAATTATCCCTCGTTGTAAGTAATTTCTAAGTTTTTTATATGAGAACTATAGCTAGTTAGCTCATAAGATCTTAAAAACAATTTCTATGCTAAAATTATTCAGTGCAAAACATCTGTCTGATCGTAGTAAATAAATGCACACTTTTCTCTAAGATTGAACAAACAAATTATTTATTTATTTACTTTATTTTTTTTTTATTTCTTTGGTTTGTGAAAAGTAAAAATATCTTAGTGCAACTCAAAAAACCTCAACTGTTTGCTTTGTTTTTTAAGTAAACTAATCTAAACCACAATTTCTTTAGACGCTTAAACTTATACATTACACAGTTAATTTTAAGAAAGTTGCTCTTTTTAAAATATGTGTTGAAAAATTTTACTTCTGTTAAAATTATTTTTCAACTTTAGCATGATTCTCAAGATAGCATAATTTGTTATTAGGAAAATGCCTTATTTTGTTAAACAGTGAATACTAAAAATTGAAATTTGTTATAAGATTCCGAAGGCATGCCAATTTTAGAATCCGCATCTGATTTTAAAAAGTGCAATAAAAAAGAGGCGATTTTCAAAGTTATTGTGATAAAAAAAATAATAAATACGCGGAGAGAAGGTTAACATACTTTTTACAGAAACTGTGAAAACCAATTTTTCCTATATATTTTGTCATAAGAGGATATGAATGACATTGCTCCAAGAAACCTAATCTATAAATTTCTTTTTTTCCAGTATTCAAATCTGTTTTGCACGAAACATATTATTCCTTGAAAGCTAAAACGAGAAAAATTTAACTATCATTTATCTAAGCTTATTCCATTTATTTAATGATAGCGCTAACAAGGTTAAGGATATGCGATGGAAGCCCGTTTACTATTATACTATAAATGCATTAAATCATATAGCTTGAATAATTTATTTTAAGCAAATTATTTAATACTTTTAAGCAAATAAGGGTGTAAAAATAAACTCATTCGAAATACGCCTAAAGTATACTCTAAAACAGGGCTGTCCAACTGCAAGGAGCCCACGGGCCAGAATTCCGGTCACAGATCACCTGGCGGGCCGCAGTTTGAAAAAGTTGAACAATAACCTCTTACCTCTTATACAATAACAATTAATAGTTGAATTATTAATTATAAAACAATTGAACAGAAGGATTATAAAACAATTTGCTTACATTTTAATGGAAAAATTGAGGCCGATCAGCCTTCTTTACAAGGGCAGGAATGTCAACATCGATGTTTGTCGTTGCCAACCGAAGAGAGTTTAACAATGAACTGTCGGAGAGAGAGCTCCTGTGACGATTCTTGATAAGATTCATCGCCGAAAAAACACTTTCGCATAAATATGTGCTCCCAAACATGGAAGTTATTTTCAGTTCTAAGTTACGCAGATTTGGAAACCGTTCAGTTGGAAGCAACTTGAAGAACTCGGGCCCCCTTTTGGTTCTTGCTTGAAGGAACGGGTCAGCCTGGAGATCACAGAGCTCTAATTGTAGTTTGGCCGGTTGTTCTTAAAGGCTTGCTGTGACTGGATTACTAAACAGAGTCACGTCATTCTTGACGCTCTCAAAATCTAAAAATCTCGTGTTTAATTCATCAATAATTGTCTGCAACTCAGGGCATAATTCAGAAAAATCCAGCACTTCCTCACACTCTAACGCCAAACGACTGCAGTTGGCGAAGTGAGATAAGTTATTTTTTCCCACAGTTGCATGGAAAATTTTCAGCTTGTTTCTAAACCCATTGATGTGTGCCATTAGGTCAGACACCAGTTGGCCTCTTCCTTGTAGTTTTAAGTTCACATCGTTGAGGTGGCCAGTAATATCAGAAATGCCAGGAGACGTGAAATATCCATGCTTAAAAGTTCTTGTTCAAGGTTTTCTGATGGAGAAAACTGGTGAGGAAAAAGAGGGATTTATTTTCTCAACTCGAAAAATCTCTTGAGGCAGTTTCCGGCACTAAGCCACCTAACTTGATTGTACATAAGCAGGTCTCCGTATTCTGCTTCAATTTCCTCCAAAAAATTACGGAACTGCTGATGCATAAGAGCCTTGTTGCCGCCTCTGATCATGTTGATGACTTTCACAACTTTTTTGAGGGTTTTAGCTTGCTTCACCGATTTCCCGCATAAAGCATGCTGGTGAATGATGCAATGAAGTGCAGGGCATTTCATTCCAATTTCTCTCAAACATCCAATCAATCCTATCTTTGGTCCTACCACTGCCTTTGCACCGTCTGTAGCTAGGACGGAACACTTTTCAATACCTCCGACACTGTTGACCGCTTTCATCACTGCTTCAAATATGTCCCTACCTTTTGTTGTGGAGTGAAGAGAACACGTGGTAAGGAGCTCCTCTTTGATCTCAAAGTGTTCTTTAGCTGTGTGAATGAAAATCAAGAGTTGACTAACGTCCGACAGGTCTGTACTCTCGTCGATACACAAGGAGAAATAGCAGCATTTTTCAATCTTGCAGAACAATTTCCGTTGTATTTGGTCACCCATTTTGGCAACTCTTCGTTGGACAGTCTGATGAGAAGCTGGAACTGAATCAAAATGCCTGGAACACTCGATTCTCACTGTCTATCTTTCGCTTCTTACTCATCGTTGGAAGATGAAATATTCACAATCCAACAATAAAATTAGTTTTCACACGTTCCCAAAAAAATATACCTACGGTACAAGAAAGGTTTACTTCATATCCAAAATCTGCAAGCTTATCTGAGAACCTAACATTCGTCACAACCAGTCAGATCAAGATCATCAATGAAAAGGAGCGGAGAGTTGCCGAGCGCAAGCTCTCAATTTCTTTTTCGAAATCAACAAAGGCCGTAGCGTAAGTGAGGGGGGTCTTTATTTTTAACCAATTGCGAGCAGGTTTTGCTTATCTGAAATGTTTCTCTCTTCCCTCCCTGTCTCCCCCGCCTGGTATTGCCAACGGCTATATCAACCGATACCATAAAATTTCGAAAAAAGGAATATGCTGAATAAAGTTGGCGGGCCGCACAATATGTGTTGGCGGACCATATGCGGCCCGCGGGCCGCCAGTTGGACAGCCCTGCTCTAAAATATATGTAGAATAAACTTTGGAATCAGCTTAACAACAGAAATCAGCTTAAAAATTGTCTATTTACTAGAAATTTTGAAATATTTCCTATTAACTATATTTATATAAATCTCTGCGGCGTTGACTTCACTTGGCTGTTTTTAGGGACAATAAACAAATATATAAATCTTTATTGGGACCCAATTTACGACCCAAATTTTTCGAAATTTTGTCTCCCCCTCCCCTATTCCAAATGTCAGAATTCCAAATAAGTAAAAAGAATATATGTTTAACCAGAGAACGTACGTTTTTATGTCTGATTTCATAACTTAATTGATAGTTAGCACTAATTAATTAGCATATTTGAGAACACCCCCAGGGATCACCCTTAGTTCATGAAAATCCGATCATTAGAACAAAAGTTATGGTGATATCTTTTTTTTGCGGACTGTACAGGACTCTTACAAGAATAATCTAAAATACTTTCGTTATAAGATTGCTAGATTACAAACTATGAAAACAGAAGTGCAAATGGAGCTAAAAGAGTAAATAGAGGGATTTTTGTTTTATGGCGCGTTCTTACTTGGTATGTTTTATTTTGTTGCATTTTGAGTATTCCTCACACTCTTGTATTGATATATTTTACTTTAATTATTTTAGAAGTTTTTGGTTCGGGCGATTTTTCATACTTTGCAATAAGGGTTAAAGCTTTCAGAGGTTTTAGGCATCGACAATAATTTACAAAAGAAAACAAGTATTTTTTAACACCCTATGTCAGAAAATCGAAAAGCTTGTACCTTGTATGGATTACTTTAGTTGTTATTTTCAATGACTGCATAAATTTCATCATATTTTTGTACTTTAAACGATAAAGGTTTTATTCTTATTTAATTTTGTTCTCGCTGTTCAATCACTATAAAGTAGTGTAGTTAGCAATAATACGTAATAAAATCTGTGAAAACCCTTTGGTTATTTTGAGCTTTCTTTTAAAAAGTATGAAAACAACATAGGAAATTCTTTGAAACTTTTTACATTTTTAAGATGTTTAAATCAGATTATTTCCATTAGTTGCCTAATATGATGCACTACATATATTATGAATTTTCCGCACATGCTCAGTACAAAGGAACTACTTCAAATACTCATATTTTGAGCATATTTTTAGCAATTTCCTTTGAAATTTTGAACTATAATTTTATAAGTTATTTAAAATTGCTCCAAAAATTTTGTTTAATTTTATTGAATATTTTTAAAGCTATAGCAAAAAATCATAAGACAAAAAAAATTAGTTTTTCATAAAAAATGTTTATATCTGCATAAACATTTAAGCTAGATTTATTCAATTTAATGCAGTCATTGCAATTAAAAGTAGTCATTGCAATTACAAGTAATCGATACAAGTTACAAGCTTATTGCTTGATTTTCTTGCTTAATGCGTTCAAAAAACACTTGTTTTCTTTCTTAATTTACTGTCGGTCTCTCAAACCTCTGAAAGCTTTAAACTTATTTGAAAAGTATGAAAAATTGCATGAAATAAATACTTCTAAATTTACAAAATATTTCTCCAAGTTTTTCTTGAGAAATTCAAGAAATATCAAAAACTTAAAGCGTCTCTTCAACTATTGTAGGGTCATGTTTATATGTACATAAATATATACTTTTTCTTTTTTTTTTTTTTTTTAATATTTGGCATTTTTAAAGCATATTTTCAATCTAAAAAAAAATTATTCATCTTTATAAATTTCATATATACGGGTGGCTCTTGGCTCCAAAAAACCCCGTCAAATTTTCTTTCTGAGTTCATAATTCAAAAACGTTTCACCTTCGTTCCACCTTTATTTGGTTCTAACAAATCGTTTTACGGGTTTTGTAACACTTGGTAATGAATTTCTTACTCTGCAGGAACCCGCGTTAATACATGAAGGTTATCGCCCCCATACATTCAATTTATTATTCCTTTCCTTTTAAGTGTTCGTTAAAAAGTGGTATGTAAAACCAAATACCTACAAATGAAAGATACCTACAAAAGCATCAGCAAAATTAAACAACCATAATGGAAATCAAAACTTTCAATATTTCCTTGCTGGGAAACAAAAAAAAAATAACTATAATAAAAAATAAATTAAATAAAAAAGCTATTGAGAAATTGTTAAACTACTCGTTAAAATAGGATTTTTTTCAACTTTATAAATGGATAAGGAAAATATTTTGTATGCCGGTATTTTGAATAGGACAACATCCCATCACATTAAATTAGAGAGTGTTAAAAAATTTTTTTTTAAAAAAATTAAAAAAAAAAACATTTACAAATGTGCATATATATAATCATAAATAGTAAGACATTTACTAAGAAAAGTAGAAGTATTAAAAAAAGATTTAAAAAATTAAAAATAATTAGTTATTGTTTACATTGGAAGCTTCACTTTTAAAATAGTGTAATCCAGTAAGAACAATTTCGATTTCGATTAAGAAGAACGAAGAAGTAGACTTTTAAAAACAATTCCGGAAATAACTTTTAGCCACTGTGTCGAACAAGTACACCAAACATTTGGCCACTGGGGCAAATGTGGCCAAACTATTAGCTAACAGTTGGTTAAGCAACTGATAAACCGATAAGTATTATTTAAAAAAATAGATTATTTCATATATGTTTTCAAAATTTAACTCATTGTAAAACACTAAACCCATTCATTAACATTTTTGATCATGTGATTTTGTGTGGCCCTCCCTCTCTCTCTTAGTTTAATCAGACCGCTGCAAAACTAATTAGCTCTCTCTTTCATTCTCTCCAATCTTACATTTTCACTGATCTTTCCTTTCAAATCCTTGACTCTCAAATCGATAATCTCTCCTCAACTTTTTTCTCTTTCTAATTTCGAATTCTTCTTAATCTCTTTTTCTTTCTCTTTCAAGTCAGTTTCATTTAATATTTGTAAACCTAACCATTACTCTCTCTTTAGTCTGCCTCACTAACCTTTCTCATCCAAATCGTTCTCAAATCTTTAATATCTCACTCGTTCTATCTCTTACACTTAATAATCTTTAACTAAGTTTTAAACACACATCTCCTCTCTCTCTCTCTCTCTTAAATAAGTTTTTCTGTAAATCTCCATTGAGTATAAATTAAGAACGTCCATTTTTTATTATCTCAAATATCTATGTGGAAAATATGCTTTTAAAGTTACGATATGCGGGTAACAGTCTGAGCCATAATTACTGAAAAGTAACGAAAATGTTTCCTTGAAATGAAAATTGAGTTATCTACCAGCCATGTCAGATATTTTTATTCAGCAAAATTGTAATATTATTGAAACATAATCTTTTTTAACGCTTTTTTTTTTGTTGTTTAAATTTATTTTAAATTTTCAAAGTATCTATAATAATAAATGCAGAGATTCTGTGTCTGCCTAAAAAATCAAGAACCGTTTCATCTATCATTCTGAAATTTGGACAGTGTTTGCCTGAAAGGATCAATTTTAGTTACGATCCTAAAATGCATTCAAAATTTTCAATGAGTCCAGCAATCTGCAGAGCCATATGAAAAATTAAATTTTTTCATCGTCTTGAAAAAATAGGACTGCACAAGGTTCTCTTTGTTTCAAATATTTTAAAAATGATATCAGTGGTGTTTGTTAGCTTATAAACGCAATGATCATAATTTGATCAGCATGAACATTTGGCATAGGCAGATTACGTCACCAAATTAGTATTCCTAAAATTATTTAAAATCACATGTTTATGTTTTTTTACAATTATGCATTTGAAACGTGAATCAAAAGTACTAAAAAAGTTAATACAAACAGCCATTAAAAAAAAGAAGTTATAAAATTGAAAAGCAAAATTAGTGAAGATATATACATAATTCGTATCGAAGAAGCGTGAAAAAAACGCTGTACTATTATTTACGCCAACGATCCTTAATTGCATTTGGGAATAGATTTTAATTTAAATAAAAAAGATATGTTCTGAAAAGCAAAATAAATTGCATGAAGTCACTTATTCTTTTAAGGTAACCTTGAAGAAGCGCTCAGCTATTATTGTCCCCAATAAATCTTAATTCATTTTAGTGAAATATACAAATTGAAATAAAAAAATAAGCTGTGAACTAAAAAGAAAAATTAAAGGAGAAATGGAACTGATTCATTTAAGAGAAACATAAAAATATCTAACTATAATAGATGCCAATAATGCTTAGTTAGTTTTGGTAATAATAGAATGAAAAAAGAAATATTCTATGTAGTAATAAGGCAAAATTAATAGGCAAATGTTGCTAAATTATTTAGGAGAAACATAAAAATAGCTATAGATTATTATTGGTGCCATTGATATTTAATTAAGTTTGGAAATAATTCACTAATTAGAATTAGAAATAAGCTATGTTTAAAGCAATATTAATGAAGAAATGGTACTTATCCGTTTAAAAAAAACTTAGAAATCGCTAAACTGTTATTAACGTCAATAATTTTTAACTAATTTTGGTATTACGTAATAACTGAAATAAAAATAAAAAGTTTATTCTAAGAACTATAAAGCAAAATCAATAGAGAAATGGCACTCATTCGCATCAGAGAAATTTAAAAATTCGCCTTAACATTATTGACGCCAACCATGCTGAATTAATTTTGGTAATCGGAACTACTGGTATTATGGTAATAGGGGAAATTTTCATAGGAAATAATTGTATAAATAATGGGACAATGTATTATATTAGTATGTTTGATACTTATTAAAATTGAATTAAAATTGTACTAGGAAGATTTAATATAGATATCGTGAAAAATGCTCTTTTCTGTTCTTTAGTTTGAATGAATGACCTACTGAAAACGTAACGTTGCCTTATTTAATAACGGAAAGACACCGATAAGGACAAAATTATAATAATAAATTTATGTAATTTTGTTATTTTAGCTTAAATAATTATATTGGTAATTTAGTTTAGAGCAGGATTAGTTTTGAGCGTTGCTCATTATTAATATATTTATTGCTTACTTTTTTACATCCCGAGTACGAAGCGCAAGAAGTGGTATTTAGTTAGTTTATAACATAAATGAAGCTAAATAATTAACTTTTGATAACGGTAATATTATTGGTACTTTAACTAAGTTATTAATGCAACTATATTAAAACGTTAGAACGCTAACGTTTTATTAAAAATTAAATTTTCGATATAAAAACTAAACTTTTATTTTTAATTTTATTTCTTTTTTTAACTAAAAATTATAAATATAAAATTTTTCTTTTTCTTTTTTATTTATTTTTCTAATTTAAAATAAAATTTTTGATTAAACTTTAGCTTTCTTGGTATATAGTCATTTATTGTAGAAAATAATGTAAACGAAGTAAAAGTAACAAAATATTTTTGTGTTTACGATGCTGAATCAGTTAACCAACAATTTACGCCACTGCGATATAACCGACTCTGATATCATTCTGTTTTGTAGAATTGCAGCATAGTTTCCTATTTCATCATCTTGGATTTCAGGTATTTTAATTTACGCTGTATTTTTTTCCTTTTTTGAAGTGAAACTTCTAATGCGACTTCCAACAAGGTTGCGTTAAACGTTTAACGCTGCATTTTTATTGGCCGGAAAATCACGTGGTAGGATCCAGTTTTCCCTCATTCATTTCCATATTGTTTTGGTTCTCACTAGCATAAAATTAATAAAAGTCATAAAAGTATTCGTGATCGCAACGAACTCTAGGGGGCGTTGTTGTATGAGACGAATACCTGCGATTTCTATAAGAATAGTCACTCAGTTACTCAGGAGACGTCTTTAATGTAGCGCGTAGCAATGTAACGTTCCTTCTTTATCGAGACTTATTAAATTTAAAAAAGAAAAATGTTTAATATTCTTTCTTATGCAAACGTAAACAAAATGGTATCTCTCTTTTTTTAGAGAAGGAACATCCAAAACACATCGGAAAAGTATTTGTAAATAAACAGAAAAAAATATGCATATTCTTATAAGCGTTAAAACCAAATGCATACGAAATAGTTTTACTGAATTTAATGATATAACATGAAAGGCCTATTCAAACTTTACGCTCCATAGTTTTTAAGAATCATTTAACTTCAAAAATTAAAATAAACAAAAAGTAGGACATAAAGCCTCATTATTTTATAATATTTAAATTTGTAAACAGTTTTTTGACAACAATTTATATCAAAAAAATTTAAGTTTCAATAAAAATCATTATTTAGAAACTCAAAAACGTAAAAGAAAGAATGCTTACGAAACAAACAAAAAAAACAAAAAAACAATTCTTTTTTGACGCCATTTTTTAGTGCTACGAAAATGTGTCTTTGGGATTTGCCAAAATTAAAACAAGATGCAATTTTAATTTTTCAGGAGCGAAATATTTTATCGAAAAAAAAACGAAAATTTACCAATTCCCATGACATGAAACTTTATATTAGTAAACGTATGTTTTGGAAATGATCTTTCATTTGGAATCTTATTTATTAGAGTTCATACATAACCGGACTGGCGGTGACATTTTTTTCATATGGTGAAATCAGGTGAAAGAAAATAGAGATTGTTTTGTGTCAATGTTAAACTCCATATCGGCCCATTTTCCACCAAAATCCGATTGACTACTTTGATTTTAAATAAAGTGTTTTATTTTATGAATTGTCGCAAAAATTTTAGGTGTAAATTGGCGGCACTTAAAAACCGCCAAATCTGTAGCGGCGGTGGCGTTAATACATAAATACCGAATTTTTATTACATACTTTTCAGAATCATATTACTTCAAACATTAGAATATGCAAGAAGCATAAACACATAATGTTATACCATTTAATTTTTCAAAAACAGTATTCTGAGAACAATTTTAACAAAAAATTATAAGCTAAAAAACGTAAAATAAAGAATTCGTAATAAAAAAAACGATTTTAAAAATTCCTCATGTTGAAATAAAAACTTTCATATTGTTTCTTTTTTTTATTCTTATAGTTCTTAATCAGAGGTAAAAAACCATTCTGTAGAGAACGATCATCAAATAAGAAAAAAAAAATTATTTACAAGCAAATTTTTTATTATAAAAATCATAACACTCACCTGATTTATAAATCCAGAGAATTCCAAATGATATGTTCTTCGTTTGAAAATTTTATTTTCAAATAATATATGCATAGATTATTCCTTCGTTACTTTTAGATAACATACCACACATCAAAATTTTATAATTTGAAGATCTCAATATGAATTCGAATATGTAGCTTAAAAACAGAATAGTTGAATTCTAGTTAGAATTATTCTTTCAAAACTAAAAAAATACTTACCAAGAAAACGATACAAATATATCAATAATCAGCACAAATGAAACTATTTCAAGTAGTTCGGATAATTCTTTATTGTTGTTTTTCGAATAATATAGATTCAGAAATATATACTATTCTATAAAGAAGAATATTCAATAACTATTATACTGTTCCGTGTACGTTCTGAATTCAAACTTATTCATTGGAATGACGAAAGCAATGTTGACTTCACTTTAATTTGTAATGAATTTAAGACAGAAAAAATTATTTTACCGTAATATACACATCTGTAACAGCAAGTGATCATGAAATCGGAAAATATGTTGTTGGTAATAGAAAGGTAAAAATCTTTGAGAAATTGTTCTTCAAATGCTTGGCATGTTCTGGTTAGTTTTTTCCAAGTTCTTCTACCTTTTCCTTAGGGAAATTTTACTTCTAAGAAAATGGCGTCCGTCATTGCCAAAGGTTATGAGGGAACTAATGCCCGATATTTTCAGGCTCCCGCTAGAGGGCGTACTCGACCGTTGCGATCGCGAATTGTTTTTCTATAAATATTTTTGCATCCCTAATTTAATGTTATTTTCCTGTACCGCTACTATTACGCTTTTAATTCAAGAGTTTAAAACTAAGATAATTGTTTTTTTATTATTTTTTTATTATTATTATTGTAATGTAATTCTGCGCTACATTTTAAAATAAATTTATGAAGATAGGTGGTTGTAAGCAATGTTAATAAAATTTGTCTTAAAGAAACAATATGATTTCACTAAAAATCAATTTCTACCCCTTCCTATTTTCATTTACACATTACGAAGTTTATTATTATTATTGTAATGTAATTCTGCGCTACATTTTAAAATAAAGTTATGTAGTTAGGTGGTTGTCAGCAATGTTAATAAAGTTTGTCTTAAAGATACAATATGATTTCACTAAAAATCGATTTCTACCCCTTCCTATTTTCATTTCCTCATTACGAAGTTTCACTTCTTCCGCGCGGAGGGACTCCACGCACTATTTTTTTTAATTTATCTGTCCTTAACAAACTTTTAACAGAAAAATATCATTCGACAGCTTTGAAAAATAGGCTTAAAATGAAATACTTATTAAATAAGAAGAAGAACTTTTCAGACCCATTTTCTCAAAAATGTAAAGTGATAAAATAATGCAGTCAGTAATTTGCGATAGGTAGTTTAATGCTGCATATTTTTCCGCTTTTAGATATTTTACTGTTTACTTTTAATAGTGTTCTAAATGATTCAAACCGATTTCGATGACGCTAACAAATTCTCTTAACGTAAATTGCGTTAAAATAAAGGTGTTGTTAACATTCTAAATTTCGTAAGTATGAATACAAAACAACCTTTTAACAAATACTGTTTGCAGAATCGTATAATTTTGCCAAATTAAATAAATAATTAAATTTAAATCTTATATTAACCCCAGCAACATTTTTCCTAATCTAATTGGACATTTTATCTTACATTTTTGAAAAACTAATCAACTTGTTTTAAAATATAAATGAAGAGATAAAAGTTAAAGCATAATATCTTTGAAGATAGTAAACAGTTACATCTCAGAATGGCCGAAATCATTAGTCCATTGGCCTAATGTTTAGTTAGCTGAGGAAGGTTTAAGTACTGATCAAAATTTCTGTCGATGACAGCATTCTTGGGGGCATCCATGTTATTATTGACTTTCTCAACAAGGATCAGTTTATGACTTATTCCTTAAAAGAAATTTACCATCAGTTTATGACTCATACTTGAAAGAAAATTTACCAAAAGTTTCAAACACGAACACAGAAAAGAGAATCATTGCAAATCGTGTAGGTGGAAAATCCTCAAATACCTTTGTAGTTGTCATTTATACAAGATTTCGAAATAGTTACAATCCAAGGAAAAATAGTGTGGCAGTTGAAAACACTACAACCGCCACCTTTGTACGGAAAAAATGAAACAAAACAGATAAAATAAATAAATGAAAATGATCATGCCGGAAAGGAAGTCCGCATAAATTTTTCTTTCCCTTCAATTTTATCATCCCAAAAGATTCGGTTAGAATTTCGTTGGCAACGCCCTTATCAAACAGCGAGATTTGAATATTTTTCAATTTTCGATGTAGCAAGGCGTGTCCGCTCCTTATTCGAGTCCTCCCACAGTCCTGCAAACGGATTGATTTTGGAGTGATAAATCATTACCAATTGCTTTAATCATATATTTTTCAAAGTTCTTTTTTTTTAGTTTACGCAATTGGTCATAAACAGTTGAATTTGTGCTACCTTTAAAAATGCCATTTGACGTTTTTTCTTTTCTTCAAATTCATAAATATGACATAGACATAATAGATATTTTGGAGATTGCAACTGCCACTGAAAAACAAAATAGTAGCTGGCGCTATACGTTTGTCAACAAACTTTTCGCGTCAAATGATATTGAATTCATAATAATGTTAATTATAAATAGTTGAAATACTCTCTGCGCAAATAATTTTAGTTAAAAAGATGTCTATTTTATAGATCTTAGTTTACAGATCTTTTTAGCTAGAAAAATTTGTTCAGATGGATTTGTAAAATAGACAGAAACGCTTAATAGTAAGCAGAATTGCCTGGATCTGAGTTAAACAGATGTTTTTATATCATATACAGTAATTTAAAACTGGCAATTTTTTTTTTAGTTTTAAGAAATATTTTATTTGCGTTTTGTTAAGAAAAACTACATCGAGCGTACATTGCCCGGCTCTCGTTCTTGCGTAAATCGAAGAACACGCATCCTCTTGAGTTATACGATGAATTATATTAATTTTGTACCAGGTGTACTTTGCAAATTCATTTAAAATAATAAAAGAAAAAGATAAATGTATCCCTCTAACTAGTTTTAGACTTTTTACTATAACCGCTTTGGTGAGAATATTGCTGTTTTGTCAATCTTAGAATATGCTCTCGTCTCTTATTTATATGCTCCAGAATCCGAATGGAAACATTTCTGTGTGATAAGGCTTCTTACGAGATCTTATGATAGCAGAGGAGGAAAGATCATTACCCATTTTGGATAGATGTTTTAATGTCGTGGCTAATTTGACAACTTCTGCTGTCATCCTCTACAGCCAAAATTAACTAAACTACACTACTTGCCATTAAAATTGTTACACCTGGAAGGAATGCAAATAACAGAATGATATTTATTGGGCACATACATTGTAGTTGGAAGAACAAGTAATTAAATTTTCAGGATATTTGGATGTATAGATCCTGAGGACTCAGTACTCAGAGCAGAGTGCTGTCGAGTCAGTCGTTCTGCAACCATTGACCAGACGTTGAGAGATCAGGGGAACGTGCTCGCCAGGGCAACAGGTGAACATGCTCTGTGTCAATTAAGGTCAGGACGGTGCGGGCAACATGTGGTCGTGCATTGTCCTACTGAAACGTATCGTTATGGAGGCCTCGAAGATAACGCAGAGAAACTGGCTCTTGCTGTTCAAAATGCCGGCAACGTAAACAAGAGGTGATCGAGACGTGTATCCAATGGCACTCCATACCATTACTCTAGGTGATAGGCCAGTATGACGATTTCGAATGCAAGCTGCCAATGGGCAAGAACAACGATTAAATTCAATTTCTGTATGAGAATCTTACTGTCAAATATCCTCTTTTACACACATTGTTGGTGTTGCTACCGTCACCTGCTTTGCACGAATGCGCTGATAAGCTAATCATTTGCATAACACAACATGCTTTATCAGTCCTGCAAACTTCAAGTTCGTGGTGTGTCACCTTCCTGGTGTAGCAATTTTATTGGCCAGTAATGTAGATTCTGCAGCTAATTTCAATCCTTCTGATTTGAAGTCTGATAGAGTTGCTAAAACATACACGCACATCTCTCTACTTAGGAAGACGGAATTTAATTTAATATTCCAAACCACAATTTTTGATAGATTTAAATTCCCAATAACAATTCATTTCTTTATGGGGATACTATTGAATGAATCTTGAAAATTTAAAGGTAGCAATAAAATGTAAAATATGTTGATTATTTGTGATTCTCCATTCAAATCTTCCTTCAAAAAGTTTGGTAATATTTTTTTTAAACATTTAGGGAAAATAACTCATAAATTAGTTCAAAATATATAAGGACCAAAATAATAAATGAATAAAAAAAATTTCCCGCAATAGCTCTTTGTTAGCCAAGGATTCACGGAGATTGTGACTAATGAAGATGGCAATAATGTAAGCAATCACACTTAATACAAGGAGGAAAAAATTCTGGTAAAATTACCATACTCTATGGTAATGATATTTTTTCCAAGAAGATAAAAAACCTAATCTTGGTCAATAAAAACAAAATACATGGAACCATTCAATTTTTATATTCATATGGTAACGGTTAACTGGGAATTTCAAAATTTCCCCGAATAAAGTGTTTTTTAGGCTATGATAAAATTACCAAATTCTATCACATTTACCAAATTTTACGTTATATTATAAAACCACATTTTGTTGACCAAAGATTTCGATAAAAATTACCGATCTTTTAAATGTCCCCATAGAGACAGAAGCGCTGTAATTTTATCATATTCTGGTAGCATACTTTGTTTCTCACAGTATTATGAAATTTTCATTAAAAAATTTAAGAATATTTATATGTTAAAAAATTATTTACTGTCATATTTAATAATTGAAGGGCTTGTAACGATATAATATTAAGCCACATTTTTAAACTATTTTGGAGAGTGCTTTTGATAGAAAAAAACACTTCATGATTTCTAAGTAGTTATCAAAAGATATTTCTGTGTGTAGTACGATTTTTTAGTGGAAATTTCAAAAACATTCCTATACAAAAGCAATGCTGATAAAAACTTTGATTCAGATGGATACCTTTGGAAAACACTTTACAAAACATTACATAACCCCAATAATTCCGATTTGACGCTTATAGAAAGCTGAAATTCTGTTAAAAATAGTATTGTCATTTGATATTCATACTTTAGCCATTATTTTTATTTATAAGTTCAATATGAAATGTTTTACAAAAAATTCATTGCTATGTTTGTTTTTATCTAAGATAGTAATCCAAAGATTAATGATTAAAAGATTTTTAAATATATACTTTAGTGTTAGAACACGTAGTCGAATAGCTTTTATTATTTCTATTTTAAAATTCTTTAAGTATTCTTACAATTACCATTTCCAAGAAGGCCTTATGACAAAAAAAATCTAAGCATTTAAACAAGAATTATTAACGTCGTTAAGTAACGCTTTTAAAATTCTGGGGAAAATATTTTATTAGATTAAATTTATTAATTCTAAGTATTCTTCTACAATGCAGAAATTATCAGCAATATTTTTTTATGATATTCATTCAAAAATTCGATGTGTTTCTTCTTTTTAGAGTGAAAACATTTTAAAATTCTTCAAGTTATCCGGATTTTTACTGATATAAATTTCATGAAAAATATTTCTATCAACTGTATTAACGTTTTTTTTCCAACCAATTTATAATAAATTTCTAAGTAAGTTGTTAAGTTCGCAAAAACAACACAAAATAATAGAATTCTAAAAATAAAATTTTGAAACTAAATTACCAAAAAAAAATTTTTTATAGTTATTTTTTTGTTTGGAAAGTTTAAAAAAATGTCTGGCTTTTAACAAAATCAATGTAAACAGGCATGAAAAGAATTTTTAAATGAGAGTTAGAACAAGAAAAGCCTACGAAACAAAATCCTTAACATAGTGTTCCGTAATAACCACCTTAATTTATATTATTATAATAAGTAAAACAAAATGAATGTTATCAAAAATTAAGAAAAAAATAGAGTGACCTTCCCCGCATAATTTTAAAATCGTTACTTTAGTTCCTAACCTATAATCATTATTAAATAGTGAAACATTTACTGAATGTGCTGTTCCACACATAATTAAAATATGGTTCATTTTGAGTCACGACTCTAAAATCTTCAGCAAATAGTAATTCATTTACGGAATTTGTTGCTCCACACATAATTACAATATGGTTACATTTGAGTCACAACCCAAAAATCTGAGCGAAACAATGACGCATTTTCCGGATGTATTGTTCCATCTATAATTGGAACGTGTTGGTTTTATGGTTAAAGGGAAAATAATATTTGACTTAAAATAAATAAACTAAAAACTCTATACTTCTATTCGAATTTAGTTGTTCCACTCTTTTCGAAGCACCTTGTCGTTAAAAGAACTTTCAAATAGTTTTTGGGTTTATAATAAAGAACAGTTTTGGTTGTATTCCTTACAAATTTCAATACATGCATATATTAGGAACGAAAATAAAATAATAAAATTAAAAAATAACCTTGTTCTAAATCACCGTCCGACGAAAATACAGTTCCATGCAGAAGAATTAACATATAACAATAAAAAACCTTCATCTCTACAATTTTTGCAGTTTTAAATTGTTTTGATTACCAAGGTATGAAGCTTATCGCAATATGCTTAAGGATTTTAAATGACTAGTTGTATACCATCGGAGAAAATGAATTGAATACGCGCACACGGATTTGAATATTTGAAAAAATGTTGGTAAAAATATTAACACCTTCCCAGTCTCTTCTTTTTTTCTAAATTTCAACTTTTGTCGAATGCATCCATGCATAAAGATCAAACTATTACAAAACGAATGAAATACTTAATATAGCAAAAAAATTAGGATATATCAAAATAATAAAAACCTATGAGTAATCGAAGTATTGTGTTATTGCAGTTAAATATGATCAACATCTGAGAATTCGCAGTAATAGGGTTCAATATAGCTTTTTTTACGAAAATTATAAATTGGGATACAACTTCAGAACACGAAAAATATGAAATCTCGAGTCTGGCATAAAAATTGCGCGATTGCAGCGGATGAAAGCAAATTATTAATCTTAATATTATGATTTATTTCGTAATTTCACATTTATTTCGATGAAATAAATGTGAATAAAAATCATTTTTACCTTTTTAGTATGAAATAAATATTCAAATTATATTATATTTTTAATACGAATGGGCAGCTGATTCATCATAAATCTATATGGTTTTTTTATAAATTATTTGAATAGGTCCCTTCATTGTTTTTTGAATCTCGATATTTGTAATCGGATGTTAATGAGGCAAGCGACTTTCAAATCGTTCATTTAAAAATTTAAATTTTATCTCACACGCCGATTGAGTCGTAAATTCTCATTATTTTTTGAACCACCTCTTTGGCGGTTATATTCTATGATTTCTGCGTAATTTTTAAAATCTCGATATTTTTAAAATGAAACTATTGCGACTAATGACTCTCCGTTCGCACATGTGAGTAATCACCTATTGATTATCGACCATTTCTCTCGATTTTGCACCGATTTCCTCGTAAATCCATACGGTTTTTCAGAACAGATTTCTATATGGTATTTTGAAATCCCGATGAGCTTAATTGAATATCTCAATGGGGATTTCAAATCGCACTTTTGAATAATAAACTTTGACGCTCGATTTGCGCCAATTTCGTCGTTAGTTCACGTGTATTTTTTATTATTATTATTTATTTATTTGGTTATTTATTATTTTTTTTTCGTAAATTATTTAGCAATGCATTTCTAAATAATTTTAAAAAACCTGATATTTTTAAAATGGCACTACTACGTGAATTACTATTGTAATGGATCTCGAATCGCACCAATGAGTAACAACCTTTCGATTTCCGACCACGTTAGTTCGATTTTGCGCCGATTTAATCGTAAATCCAAAATATTTTTCATCCCAGTCCCGCTATCATTTCTATGGAATTTTAGAAACACGCGAAAGTTCGAAGATAATATAAAATCAGATTTTTTTTTTCTTTCATGATCTCTAAAAATATCGCTAGCTCTTGGTTCTCAAACCGATTTTTTTATAGTAATATTAAAATATAAAAATAATGTCAGATCATAATTGAAAAGTTAAAAACATTGTCACCCCTCAAAGTTTATGAATTTATTCAATATCAGAAAGTGTAAAAGGGAAAATTACTCTACAGTTTCATACCTCATCTTTATTTTTAAGCCCTTTATGAAGTAAAAAATCAGTTGCACTTGAAGTTATGATAAAACAAATTTTGTTTTTATTTTCGAAGAAATGTTTTTGTTTCTCAATAGTAAATGTGTTCTTATTTCTCATTTTTTTTTCTTATTAAAACCAAATTGCTACTTTCTTGTGCACTTAATTGGCTATTATTTGAATGCCACTTAGAATATTTGTAGGTTTTGTTTCTTACCTTCTTTGGTCTTACTATAAAATAAATGTCTTTTTAAGAACATTATTTTTCGGCAATTTTCAGAAATTTGTTTACAAAAGCAAAAATATCTGTTTCAATTTGAGTCATTTAACAACCCTAATGTTAAATCTGTCTTTAACTAACATTACTGTGCGAAACATACATAAGCTTTATATCACACAATAAACATATTTCAGAGTAAATTAGGGAAAGCACTCAGCCATCTGAGCGATGAATTTATCCTTTATAAAAGTAATTTACTTTTTTAATGCATTGGTCTATTTTTCGACTCGATAATTTTCCATTATGTTTTTCTCTAAAAATACACATTATATATATAAATTAATTTTATAATTTAAATGTATCAACCAAATGGATCAATCATAATGTTGATACAATCAATAGTGGATAATTTATGTGTACCAAGAAAAAAAAAGGATCAATCGTTTTCAATTATGATGCAACCTTTATAAATAATAACGGCCATTTCACATTTTAGTACTTTACTAAGTTATAAGTAAAAGTTTTGCGCATTTATATTAAAATAAGTTTTTGATTCATATACGAAAAATTTTTTAGTGTATGTAAAATAAAAATAATATTATATCTAATTTTATTAAATAAAAGTAGAAAAAATCACTAATTGCATATTTTTTTAAAATTTAACAACAATACACTATTAATGTACGTAATTTAGCACAACTCTGCTTTTGACATTTAATGTAAACATTTTTTGATGGATAGCCAATCATTATTATGTCATTGCATTCACTGAGAAATAGAATATGGTCAAAATTACCAGAATATGGTCAAGTTGAACATTCTGGCTCTAAGGGAACACCGAAAAACCAGGTAATCTTTACCAAAACACTTTGGTAATGAATTTTTGATAAAATTAACAATAAAATAAGGTTTTTATTACCATGCTATTTGGTAGCATATGGGGCAAAATTAGATAATTTTAAGCAAAAATCAATAATTTCAACAGTGCAGTATAAGCACTTGTAAACTTTGTTTTTCGTTGGTGGTTTTTTTCCCCATGTAAGCTGTAAGTTAACATCTAACAATTCAAAAAATTATAAGATATATGCATTTGTAGGTGTACAAATTCCTGAAAAAGGCTGAACTAAATCAGTAGCTTAATCGTTACTAAATAAATACTACATTAGGGTAAATAAAATCACTACGTCAGGGCTTTTCCAATGTCCTAAAATGGGAGAGTAGATATAGCAGGTTCAAATCCCACCACTGGATGCATCTATTTGTTTATATTTATTTATTGATTGTTGCGCTCGCATACGTGTGCTCATTACAAAGCTCAGCTAATATGCCCTTGTCAAGTCGGATAGCACAAGACATCTACAGCCTGGGGACACGGTGAGATTCGAACTAGATACCTCTTACGTTGCATAATTCTACGTTGCTACCTCCACGATGAAATAAGTCTGCTTTAATTCAATTTATTATAAGATCAAGAGTATAAATCCTGCTAGTGAAAAAAATATAAATAAAATGAAATATTAATATAAAATAAAATAAAATGTTATCGCTAAAAAGTTTAAAATTAAGCGAAAATTGAATGGTGATCCAACTTTTTTTTATAATTAATGTAAATATTTTCTTGTGGGGAACTTTAGAACCTCTCTAGAGTTAATAGTAGAATAAAAAAAGTTTACATCTTAGTTATAAGCAAATTTACTTACTTGGATACTTAAGAAAAAATTTATTTTTATTTGTCTATTTTTAGCAAACGAACATGAGAACAGCATTCAAAACTCTGATACTAATAAATGTATTATATTATGCAACATAAGTATTTAAAAATTAAATAAAAAAAAATCAATATTTTTGAAGTTATTTGATTTTTTTAATTATAAAAATAATAGTGACAATAATTTTTGTCATTAAGAAATACAAAATCCATATCAGATCAAATTTCCATAATGCAGAAGTAATAATAAATATCAAATGAAAATAACAGCATCTTTATGTTCGGAACAGTATGTAACTAAATATAATAAAATGAAAAGCGTTGTGAAAAAGGTTTTTAAACAATTTGAAAGTTTAGAAGATCTGAAGTTATGAAATCTAATTATTGTATAATAAAGAATTATATTTATATTGAGGATTGATAGCTAGGATAAAAAATAGTCACAAATAGCATTTTTTTAAAAATATATACATATATAAAATGAAATGCACACTAAAAAACATACCTAAAAGTAACATGTTTTTCACTTGTAAAATGTTGAGTTTATGACTGTTTGAAATACCTGTAAGAAATTGGTTCACAAAATTCACTGGATCAGAGGTTTCTGTGCTCAAGTAACCATAATAAAGCTCATTAAAATACATAGTATCTAAAGAAACGTAGAAAAAAGTTTTCTTGGTTTTATATATATAATAGTGCTTTTAATTGAACCGAAAATAGGTAGATAATTCTAAGTATCTATAGCTTAAACTATCTTTGCCTCTATACAATTCCATCATAATTTATTCAATATGCATGTTCAACTTTTATGATGTCTTGTGGCAAAATACCATTTTAAATTAAATTCAAAAATTTCCGGACTTTCAAGAGAAATTGGAACTGAGAGATTACTAATTTTTGATTTAAAAAGTTTTAAATTTTAAAGATGAAAGAAAAACTAGGTGTATTCCTTTAACCAAAGAATATGATAAATTTCTGCGACTACTAATGAAATTTGCAATAGATTTCTCAATGTGTTTTACTTCATTTTTTCGAGTATAACACGGTAATATGGGTCTAATAATGACTTTTTCTTTAACCGAAACAATAAATCTTCGATATTTTCACACATTCAGCGTTGACTGATATCGTACATAACTAACGTACATTTCGTATATTTTCTAACATACATATCTTTAATTTTTTGTTTTACTTGTTTTTGATTTTTAGTTTTTTATTTAAATTGTTTTACATAAGACAAATGTGGATTTACCTGCTTTTAGCGCTTTTTCATTTTGACTTCATATTTTAAAATTTTTATTTTAACATTTATTTAAATAAATTTCATACTTTGATTGGAATATGGATCTAATAATGACTTTTTCTTAAACCGAAACAATAAGTCTTCGATATGTTTATATTAGTCAAGCGTTGACTGATATCGTCACAGTGTAATAAGATGCCCAGCACTTATTCAAGGACATTTCTTGACCGAGTGGTCTCGCTATTCTATCAAACAATATGACATAGAGGTTGGAAATAAAAATACAGGCAACTTTTTTATGTTCCTTCACTAACTTGTGCTATTTTTTCTTTAACTTGAGAAATACTTCATAAATCATAATTTGTAATGAGAAAGCAAACCTGCTTATCCATGTATAACAATAAATGAATTAAAAGAAATCCTTAGAATAATAATGATTTTTTTTTACTATTTTTACATCAATCTTGTTTTTTCACCAAATGCAATATAAAATGCAGGTAGTAGGTTCGAATCAAAGCGTAACCATGGATGCGTAACAGAAAATAAATAAATTCGGTTAAGATACATATACATGATCATGCGCTTATTGCATATAATTGCTTGTCTCGTGTCAAAATGCAGAAAGAATAGCATAAAAATGAGATAAGCAGCACAAAAATATTTAACGCACTACCTTTACCTTTATCTGAGCGTTTAACAGAACGACAACACCTCCCGGTAATGGTGACCTCAAAAATGTATGGCTGTTTTACTTGAGCCCCATCGTGGTGTACTGCTATTCTACTAACCGCTCCGAAGCGTTTTTGTAGTGAGTTCGAATCCCGCCTTCGATGCATATTCTTGCTGCTTTTCATAACATATGGATAAAACAGTCACCATAGTATAATTTATCTGAGTTGAGTAGTTTTAAAACAATTTAATTAAACATTAGAAACCATCATAAAACATTAGTGCCCCATTAAATCTTGTTATAGTTGATAATTTATATTAGAACATGAAATATTAATAGTCATCTCTTATCAGCCATTTAAATAAACTGCATTTTAAATAAACCGTAGAAGTGGAAACAGATTATTTCGCTTTTGTTTCACAATGATATCAAAAAGTTAAAATTTTCAAATGAATGGTTAAATGATGTATAGTTCTGGTTCGGAGATACTTTAGAGCATGGCATAAAAATCATTTATTTAGTTACATTTACTTTTGAGATTCGTATATGTAATTCATTTTGTTGTAATAAGATCTAAAATTTTGGAAAGCAGAATTTCCGGTAAACAGCAGCGAACGGTAACATTATCATATAAATTGTTTAAATACCAAATATTTTGGTTTAATATTTAGAATTCTTTCACTAGAAATGTCTTCACCATCCAAGTATGATGATTTTTCAGAACTTTTTTCTCCGTGTTCAACTAATGCGTGTTTCATAATTTCTCGTAAGTTAGTATTAATTTTTCTTACCAAATGTCGAAAGACACTGCATAATAGAAGCAATTTAATTAACTCCACGAATTCACAGTTGACATTAAACTTTCAGACACCATTGATTCAAAATAAGATAGAGGCATTCAATTCATTAAATAATCTATATATATATAAAAATGAATGTGTCTCTGTCTGTTTGTTCTTTATAGACTCCTAAATCATCCGACAGAAAGCTTTGAAACTTGGCTAACAGATCGTTCAAAGCAAGAAGAAGGTTTCTGTCGACATTAGAACATTCTGCGACCAATCGTTCCAGCGGTATCAGCAAAAATCGAAATGGAATTTTGTAATTGGTTAAAAGTTAGCCATTGTTTTCAATTTTGCTATAAATGATTCAGTTTTCAAATATCTTGAAGATAACAACAGTGATATTTTCTATCTTATAGCTCTATTCCTTTAGAAAAGTAAATTACATATACTTTAATATTTTTAATTATAATTCGCGCAAGTTTCTTTATGTCAGGTGAGCACAAGCACGTAAAATCAACGAGAATTGATTTCGTAATGATTGGTCGTATCACGGATTTAGTATTGTGAAAACTGTTTAATAAAAATAAAATAAAATTTTATTCAAATTGCACGCTTTTAATAATTATTTATATTTAGTATGCAATTTTAGGTTAGAACAATTAAATATAGTTTTTGAAGGTTTCATTGCTGACAGTTGTCATTTGAAAACTATTAGATTGTATATTATTTCAAAGTTTACGAATTCACATTCATTTTATTTTTTTCATTTAAAAAATAGATTTTTGTTTTAAATTTCATCATTATTATATTTCTTATTTAATTTATTTTATCTTTATTGCTTTTTTTATTATCTAAAATAAATATTTTACGTTATTTTTTATATTTTATTTTATAACCGTCGTTGAACAGCCGACCCAATTTCATGGGTTTACGACTGCTAATGTTCAACTCCGTAGCCTTGTAATTTTGAACTAATCCAGAAGCCAATGAAACTCCTGGATCAGTACCCCCAGAGGTATTGATTTGTTATGGGAACTTGGAGGACTTTGTGACTCGACAGATTTAACGTGCATCAGTCACCATTCACTACACGGGGAGTCTTCGGCCGGCGAGGATCAAACCCACGACCTCTTGGACATAGGCCCAGTGCCCCACCGACCAGGCTATCCCGGCCACTCCAAAATAAATATTTTATTTTATAACCGTCGTTGAACAGCCGACCCAATTTCATGGGTTTACGACTACTAATGTTCAACTCCGTAGCCTTGTAATTTTGAACCAATCCAGAAGACAAGGAAACTCCTGGATCAGTACCCCCAGAGGTATTGATTTGTTATGAGAACATGGAGGACTTTGAGACTCGACAGATTTAACGTGCATCAGTCACCATTTACTACACGGGGAGTCTTCGGCCGGCGAGGATCGAACCCACGACCTCTTGGACACGGGCCCAGCGCCCTACCGACCAGGCTATCCCGGCCCTCTAAAATAAATATTTAAATTTTCGATTTAGCAAATTTGCGACCACTGCAACTTTTACATTTCTTTTTGTTTGAAAGAGAACATTTGCAAAAATATGCCGCCTAAAGGAATCGCTCTTAAGGTCTGGTTTCTTAGGACAAGCGCTTTATCTGGGCGTCAGCGGGACGTTGACGTACCGCTGACGCCAACCTGTTCTAAGAAACCAGGCCCTAGTTAGCTCAGCGTGAGCAGTCGGTCTAAGACATAAGTGACTAGGGAGCGAACGATTCCATAATGTTAAATACTTAAGAGTTTCATAGGAAGAGTAAAAGTAGGGAAAGAGATAAATTACATTGAGAATATTAGGAATTTTTTTTCCCTTCCTTGGCGTATTGGCTAAATTTCAAAGGTTTCCTGTAACCGTTTGCCTTTGTTTATGTTTATTTTTTGCGACGTTTGCTGTCATTTTCAAAATCGTATAAAATATCTGATTTGTTGAATTTTTTGTTTTTGTTTTTGTTTTTATTATTGTTATCTGCTTTGCTTTCGTTGTTTTAATTTATTTTTACCTAAAAGTTAGTTACTTTGTTTTTATTTTTAATTTTGTTATTTGCGATCTGCAGTGTGTTAGATTGAAATCACTACGGGATAATGGATAAACAAACTTAAAAGTACATCAAAAAAATTACATAATGAAATATATAATATAATGAAATATATATATATATATATATATATATATATATATATATATATATATATATATATATATATATATATATATATATATATATATATATATATATATATATATATATATATATATATATATATATATGTATATATATATATTATTTAAGTAGTTTGAAGTAGAATGAAAAATAACTACAGTTTATTAATTAAAGTGGAGTGCATATTGATAGACATTTTAATCTTATGTTTTTTTTTCAAATTCACAAAGTCCTTTAATAAATTTATTATTAGCTAAATGAAGAAGAAGAATCTATATTTAATGTTAAAATCAAAATCTTGGCTGATTTCAATGCTCTGTTGGATGTTGTCCGCCATTGCTTCTGTCTTTAACGCTACGCTGTAATCCAACAGTAGTTGATTCGGACGTCAGTCGTCGTTCAAGCTGAGCGTTCGATGACGTGTGCTGTCTATCTCACAAATTGACCAATCAGGAGTTAACGCTGATTTCCAGCTGACATTGTGTAACGCCGACCTGTCCTAAGAAACCAGGCCTTTAGTGGATCAACATCTCAAGCACGCAAAAAGAGAACTACCCGTGTTTCAGAAACATCGAAGCAAAGGGAAAAAAGACTTGAAACTAATCGAGAATACATTGCTTTAGCCCGTTCCTCAGAAACGTCTGAGCAACAGGAAAGAAGACTGTTAACAAATCAACTACGCACTACTCAAGTCCGTTCGTCGGAAATATCAGAGCAACGGGAAGCAAGAATGAAATCCGATGGAGAACGCACTACCCAAGCCCGTTCGTCGGTAACATCAGAGCAACGGGATGCAAGAATGAAAATCAATCAAGAACGCACTTTGCTGTTCAGACGCTGCCAATGCTCTGATTTTATTCTCAGTGCATTTCACTATGATCCGACAACCGACTATAGTCTTTCACCCAAGCGTCATCATCGGAAAATGGATCGATTATGTATGTTTTGTAGTGCTCTCAAATTTAAGAATGAAACAGCTGGAATTTGCTGTTCTGGAGGCAAAGTGAAACCACCAGATTTAACGTCGCCATCCAAACCATTATCAATGTTGTTATCGAGTCAAGCAAATCAATAGAAACTTTTCTTGGCGAATATATATGTCAGTACATTCGTGTTTCCAAATGACTTAAATCGGTGTTACAAGTATCGGTGCGCATATGGGCAGCCAGAGTTATTTATTACATTCACATGCAATCCTGCTTGAGCAAAAATTAAGGAGCTTTTGTAACCTAGGCAAACATCATCAGATCTTCATGATGCATTACCGCACGTGAGTTAAAACAAATATTAAGCTCTATACTTGGTTTTATTGCGAAAAGTCATGTTTTTGGAGAGACACGGTGTTTGTTGTATTCTATTGAATGGCAAAAAAAGAGAATTGCCACATAATTTGGCTTATTGAAGAAACCACACCTTGACAAATTGGTCAGCTCATATCAGCAGAAATATTCATGTCGCTATTGTTACAGACTTTTTTCAGATCATCATCCAAAATATGTTTCATAGTCGGTGTGCATCACCATACATGTCTGTTTGAAAATGCACTAACGATATCCTAGAGAATTAACTGTTGAGACTATTACTGGTTATTTCACCATTAAATATAATTCTCATTTCAAATCATAATCGCAAATCTCATTTACACACTTAAATCAGGGCTCGAAAAACCACCCATCCGCCCGTCCTCGGCGGTCAAAAATTCCCCGTGGACAACAAATTTCTCAAATCCGACGTCCGCGCGGACGGCCATTTTCCCGTTAAAGTTCGTGATACATTTTCAATTTTTGTTATCTTACAAGAGTCTATCGCCTCACTTCTATAATAACCCTCTAATCTAGAAATACAGCAACATACTGCTCTTGGTGAAATTGATGTATTCTCTGTCTGGGAGTACTGCAGCGGTTGAAAGGAGCTTTTCGGTAATGAACTTACAAAAAAAAAAACATTACGTACTGGTCTTAACAAGAAGCGTTAAACGCAATTATGAACATCTACTTAAATGGAAAACCCCTTTCAGATTTCTGAGGTTCAGAGCACAAACCTCTGTAAATCATTAGATTGATTGTGGAACTGGCAAACATCATATTTGATTCACTTAAAAAACGCAGTACCCTCGGATAAATTGACATTCCAGATAACTTGACCTTTGTCATTTAAATTATTTCATATAAGAAATAAATTATTTCATAAAATAAATACTAGGTTACTATTAGAAACCTAGTTTTTATTTTATAACTGTATAATGTTATCCTAGTATTTGTAATCCTAATAACTACTAATTCATTGTGCAATTTATATGATAAATGTTTATAATAAATAAGAGAAAATTATATTTTTATTTATTTAGAAGTGACGGGTTAGTTTAAAAGGAGGATGGGTACATTGTTGGACAAGATGTCCTCGGGGACGGTTAAAATTTCCGAGTTTTTTCGAGCCACGACTTAAATACAAAATTTAAATTCAAACTGAAAGCGTTGCCACGCACGCTGGGTACAGCTAGTTATTGAATATATTTTTCGATGAAACATACTTTTTTTTTATTCTTGACTATTTCATACTAAATTAATAAACCAAAGCCAATATTCAGAAACCTATCTAAAGTTTAAGCACATGTTTATACTCAGCACGAAGGGGGGTAATGCCTGCCCCCTCCTCGTAGCGCCCGCTGGATACCCCTCACTGGGTAACTAAATAGCAAGCAAACAAAACATGATGAGTGATAGAACAGCTTTTGATACGGCATCATCCGTCGCGCCGGTTAACAAGGGATGCGTTCAGGAATTAGGCAGAGGTTCCTGATCGAAAAGTTCTTTACTGTCTCCAGGAGCACATGGTAACCCCTCGGATGAGCCCAGTGCTAATACCGCCGCTTTGCAGTCAACTTCTAAAGCCGGTGAGGCGTCCAAAAGCGCGGGCCCTTCCTCTGTTGGAGTCTCTGGTCCCCAGAGGCACTCAGGGGACAGTGTGTCTGGTGCCGCTGGAATGTCCAAGACCCGGAGAAGAAAGTTAAGGAAAATGAGGGACATGGCGGCGAGTGGAGGAGCTAAGAGATCTAGGTCTTCAGATGCAACTCGCTCTCCCAGTGTGCCAACCCAAAAAGGAAAGAAGCCCAGGGAGGATGTTGTTCCTGGGAGGAAAGCCCAATCCAGCGGAGTGGTTTCCCCCAGTGGGGATAGCCGAGCTGGAGAGGGGGATCCAACCGGGGGCCTCCAAACTGGTGTCTCTTTTGCATGTGCAACCAAGTCTGTCAAGATCGCTAGAGTCTTGGAGGTCTTTCCACCGGACAAACTTTCTCTAGCGGACTCTAATAACATCCTTAAAGAGATCTTAGAGCAGACTGACGCCATTCCTGGTGGCGAAAGAATGCCTGAGATCTATAGCAACCACCTCCAAAGAGGAGCGTTGGTATTGCTGTGCAATGAGTTCACTGTAGAGTGGATTAAAAGCCACTTCAACAACAAAGCCTTGGGAAACCTTATGCTCAAAGTCATTAGTGCCGATGAGCTACCCAAGTCCGTGAAGGTTGCTTTTAAAACCAAAGAGCAATTCTCTGATCAGAGCACCTTTTTGTGGCGTCTTCAGAGACTAAGCCCAGGGTTTAAGTCTTTGGGGTAGAGGGTTCTGCAAAGTGCTGCGGGACCGGGCACCTCTAGACGGATGTTTGAGGTGGAGCCTGAAGACGCGGAAGCGATTGCTAGGGCAAATTTTTGCGCACTGATTGGAGTGGATCGTGGTGTCTTTAAGATTATCCACGATCCTAACAAGAAAAAAAACAGTTGAAGCTCCAACAACATCGGAGCCCTCTGCAGAACCTGATGTTCAAGAGGACATGGAACAGGAGAATGAACATTGGCTGGCTAATTCCCCTGATTTCAAGGTAAGTTCAATTGAGGCTCCTGATTTTTCAGAGCTTGGGTTGGACTCGGGGTCAGACGTAACCTTACAACCTGACTCACCAGCTTCTATGCTTGGTATTGATGAAGCAATAGAGCTGTTAAAAGAAGATTTTTCTTCTAAAGATAACCAGGATAGATAGGAGCCATCCTGGTTTCACTCATACTGGTAAACAATGGCTTCAATCAAGGTTGGTCAAATTAATCTCCATCATAGCATTGCTGCCTCTAGCCTTATGGCTAAAAGGTTGAATGATGGAGAACTAGAAATTGCTCTTATACAAGAGGCTTGGACCCGCAAGGATAGAATAATGGGTCTCAATGTTAAAGGTTTTAATATCTTTTATGATACCCGTTGTGACCTTCCCAGGACCTGCATAGTGGCTAGGTCTAATCTAAATGCTCTTAAACTTGTTAACTTTCTTAACAGGGATTTAGTTGCTATAAAACTAAAATTCTATGACAATAAGACAATCTCTGACTTTGTCATAGTTTCAGCCTATCTCCCGTATGAGGAGAAGAACCCACTAGCTGACACTCTTAGGGCCCTAATTGCCCACCGTAGTTCAAGCTGTAGATTCATCTTCGGCTGTGATGCAAATGCTAACCACACAGTGTGGGGTAGCAGTAATTGTAACCAGCGGAGGGATGTACTTATGGAACATATCCTACATTTTAATTTGTATGTCCTTAATAAAGGCAATGAACATACCTTTGTTACCTGTAACAGAAGGGAAGTCATTGACCTTACTTTATGTAACTCTAGTTCAGTAGATTACGTTACTGATTGGAAGGTATCTGAAGCAGTTACTGCTTCAAATCACCAACTAATTACTTTTTTTATTAAAGGCCTCTCAGGACTGAAGGTCATAAGAAGGAACCCCAGAACAGCTGATTGGGGTTCCTTTAGAGCAGCTCTGGAGAGGAAGATGGGGAGCTTCTCTGGTAAGTAAAATGATGTTAATGATGCGGAGTGGACTGTTGACCAAGTGCAACAGATCATACTCGATTCGTATCATATTTCTTGTCAGGTTACATCAACTAGCTCCCCAAGGCGAGTTCCTTGGTGGTCTTCTGAGCTTAGTAAATTACGTAAGAAATGTAGGAAGTTATTTAACAGAGCAAAGAAATCTGGAGAATGGCAGTCCTACAGAAACGCTCTAACTGCCTATAACAAAGCGATCAGAGCATCTAAACGTCGCTCATGGCAGACTTTCTGCGATGGTATTAACACTACTTCTGCCACCGCAAAGATTGCAAAAATTCTTACTAAAGACTTTAATTGCAGTTTAAATGCCATCCGTCTTACAAACGGAAGATACAGTGAATGCGGGGAAGAGGCTTTTGGAGAACAACTTGGAGCACACTTCCCTGGATCTCATCCTGTGGAGAATGATAATCTACATATTATTACCACAACTACTTGTAATAGGAATGACTGGGAGGCCACCAAGATGGTGGTCTCCTATGAGAAGGTTGTATGGGCCATAAAGTCGTTTAAGCTCTACAAGTCACCAGGAATGGATGACATTATACCAATGATGCTTATTCAGGGGGTGAATACATAGGCCCCTACTCTATGTAGGATTTTTCGATCCTGTATAGCATACGGGTATATACCTCTCTCTTGGAGGAATACCAGGGTGATTTTCATACCAAAAACAGGTAAGGAGAATTACTTTGAGGCTAAATCATTCAGACCAATCAGCCTCAATTCCTGTCTGTTGAAAGCGATCGAAAAGCTAATTCACAGACACTTCAGAGACACTGTGCTCATAGAAAGGCCACTGTCCTCCACACAGCATGCCTATCAACCAGGCAAGTCCACAGACACTGCTCTGTATGAGCTCTCCTAACTGCTTGAGAAATCTATAACAGATAAGGAGATGGCTCTTGCGGTATTCGTTGATATTGACGGTGCATTTGATAAAGTCCCTCTTGAGACTATCATCAATGCACTTAGGAACAGAGGCATAAACTCAATTATTACCAGGTGGATAGCGAATTTGCTATCCTCTAGGTATGTTTGTTCCCCTCTATTGGGTGCAAGCATGAAAGTGCATGCAACAGCTGGATGCCCCCAGTGAGGGGTTCTGTCCCCTATCCTATGGTATATGGTAATGGACTCCTTGTTAGTTCGGTTAACTTCTCTTGGCATTCCCTGTATCAGGTACGCTGATGACGGTGTTATTGTTGTCAGAGGCAAACATGGAAAAACAGTCTCTGATATCATGAATAATGCACTTCTAGAAGTAGCTAGATGGTGCTCTGAATCAGGCTTATCTGTCAATCCATATAAGATAAGCTATGTAGCCTTCACACGAAAAAGGCAACTTGATCTGGGTAATGTATACTACCTGGACCATATATTGGAACTCAAGGAGAAAGTCAAGTTTCTCGGGGTTTACTTTGACTCCAAACTAAATTGGGGTCATTAACTTGAATACTGTACCAACAGGGCCAGAAAGATTTTCTGGTCCTGTAGAAATGCTATTGGTAGAACCTGGGGATTGTCCCCCAAAACAGTTTACTGGATATACTCAATGATTATTAGTCCTATCATCACTTATGGCGCAGTTGTCTGGTGGTCAAGGACTAGATTGAGTTCCGCAAGATCCGATCTTAACAGACTTCAAAGAATGGTCTGTGTAGCCCTGTCAGGCTGTCTCAGGACCACTCCTACAGCTGCTCTAGAGAGCTTTCTTGTGCTTCTTCCATTGAACTTACTCATTGAGGTTGAAGCTCAGACAGGCGTAAAGCGTCTTATGTACCTTGGCCTATGGAAAGAGTATTCCAAGCACTTGTCATGGGGACATCTTGTTTCACAAGCGATGGATTTACCCTCTTTTATTATGCCTAGTGACTATTTGTCACTAAGATACGCTTTTCACAAGCCCTTCAAGATCCATTTTCTTACTAGAGATGAATGGTTTAATTCTCCTCGGTGGCTTAAAGTCAAATGCCTAACATGGTACACTGATGGTTCAAAGATTGGTGCCAAATCAGGAGCAGGAATTTATTGCTCCAATGACGGTACCAAACTTCACTTTCCCTTGGGAAACTATGCCACCGTTTTTCAGGCTGAGGTCAAAGTCATTATCTTGTGCTGCAAGTTATGCTTAGACAAGGGATATCAAAATACGACTGTCCGCATCTGTTCTCACAGTCAGGCTGCTCTCCTATCACTGTCAAGGTGTTAATTCACCTCTTTGTTAGTGTGGGAATGCTTCTCGATCCTCTGTGACCTGTCCGCTCATAACAAGGTATCCCTGCATTGGGTACCTGGACATATGGGTATTGGTGGAAATGAGCTAGCTGATGAAGCAGCACGGGCTGGCTCTAATGCAATTTTCTGGGACCCTGAACCTGAGCTGGGAATTTCTCCCTCCTCATTTAGGGCAACCATTTTCAAGCTCTACGGCAAGATTGCACATGAGCAATGGCGCGCTACTGACGGTCAGAGACAAGCTAAGGAGCTGAATCGAGACTGTCCTAGTGTACTTCAAAAGGAGCTCTTAAAACTTAATTGAAATAGTTTAAGGAAGATCATAGGTCTTCTTACTGGTCACTGTATCCTCAGGAGACACCTATACATTATGGGAATTGAATCCAATTCTTTTTGTCGGGGTTGTCATCTAGAAGAGGAGACATCACGACACATACTTTGTGATTGTGATGTCTATTCAGCTCAAAGGTTTGAGCATTTAGGGCAGCACTGCGTCAATGCCTGGGAACTGCAAGATGTTCCTATAAGGTGTCTGCTGAACTTCATTTCAGCTATAGGGCTTTCTTGCTAATCACGACTAGGGTTTGGGTACAATAGATCTGTGGTCGATGACTCATACTCAGCACGAATGCTGGCTAAAGGGTTGCCATACTTATTCATTTGCTAATTCAGGTTAAGCGTGTATCGATGAATATTATCTGTCTTTATATATCGATTGAAAAATTGTACGAAATGATTATGAAATTTCACGACGGGATGATAAATAATACAATTCAACTATCATTTTTCAATGGATACATTTTTATGCAGCAAAACTATTATAAACTGTAATGCATTATTTTCTTCTTTTTCAATAAGTTATTCTTACTTTCAAGTTGTTTTTTTATTATATTCAAAAACTGCGAATTTTTGAATGCGATTGTTTTTATTATACTTTTTTTTCTTTACAAAACTGTGTAAAGTTTTTTCTTTTTCCTATTTTTCATTATTAAAAGATTGCAATTATATATTTTTTAAGAAATTTCATTTCAGAAATTTTAAAATTATTAATTGAAAGATAATCATGCTTTAAACACGAGTTACGTTTCTATTAGATATTGTTTAAACAACGATTCTATTTAACAATCAAAAGCAATTTTACTAGTTTATTTATAAAAAATAAATAAATAAATAAACCTTTTTAATAATATTAAAAATTTGCTTTGACAAATTACCCTTTTATTCTCATTAGTTTTGAACAATAAAACGAAATATTTCTACACATATAAACAATTTGCATTGATAAAAAAGCATTAATTTTTTTTAAAAATCGAAATCAATATGTTTTTTTTTTATATTTCATTTTTGTTTAAAAATAAAGAAAATATACTTTACAAAATTTAATAAAATTTTCTATTCGTGACCTATTTTTGATGATATTTTGGAAAATAAAATTTATTCAAAATGGGCTGTAATTATACAGGCTAAGTATATTTCCAATATTTGAAAGAAACACATGTAACAGTTTGAGTTCTTTTCGTAAACCGCAAAAATAAACTTTAAAAAATTTTTTGGCTTTGACAAACAGGTTGTGGGGAAACATTTCTTTGACGTGGGGCTTACCGCTGGAGGTTTTCGTGAATCTTCTCTCCGTATCCGAATCTTCTCTCCGTGTTTTGACTATAACTAATTTTTTTTTCTTCAATGCCCACCTGGATAATGACCTAGTTCATACAGGCACCTGAAGGACAGATTTGTTGGTCACTCTTTCAAGGGCACCATATTAGGTGGGCCAACGTTGCTCCCACTGCAAGGACAGATAGTACAGAGAAGTAAAGAACATCCATGCCTTGACGGGGACTCGAACCCAGAACCTTTCTGATGCAAGGGCAGTTCCCTAACCCCTACACGGGCCGGTCTGCACTATTATTGTATAAAATAATAAAAGATTATCAATATTCACTAAGAGCTACATTTTGAGTGGAATTATCTTTGGATAAACGAATTTTATAATAAATTGTGTGAAAACAATTTTCCATTAAAAAGTAGTATTGACTTTATGGGGTTTACACTTTGGGCAACTCTTTTGACCAAACTATATGGACCATAATTCCCGAATTGCGGTTACCGACTATATATTGGGGGTTAGAAATCCGAATCCGTAAGAACAAAGGTAAAAAGACACTTTTCAGCAAAAGAATTTTTTTTTTTTTTTTTTTTTTGTCTGATTTTGTAACTTAAAATATCATCTGAACTAATTAATTACCATATATGATGTCATTATGTATTTTCATTATCTTTGATAAATTTTCGGTTTTGTATTTTAATTATCGTTGAGTTCTCATGTTTTTATAGCTTGTGTAGGGTCCACCAATTGCAACATGGCCTACAGCTTTTGCTGTTCACCACGTTGCTGTAACGGAATCCTATACTTGTTTTGTTCAGATGCATGTATTTTTGTTGCAGACTGCTGACTAGTTACAATAACTTTTATTATATTTTTATCTCATAAGCCAGTTTCATGTTTTTTAAGATTTTTCTAGGATTAATCTCTTTCTAAAACAGTTGAATGTGTAGTCTGACATTACTTTTCGAATAAAATCTACCTAAGAAATTAGTTTTCAATGCTTAAAATGCTGTATTCAAGTTTATAACAATCTGTTTTGATAAATAATATTAGTTAGATCTTTAATCATCTTGAAAATACTTTGGTGCTCATTGTTATTAATTTTTAAGCATGATTGCACTTTTTCAACTTCAGTATGGAATACGGATATAAGATTAAGCTCATGTTTATTGTTATTGTTGTCGTATGCCATTAAAGCAAATGGGTTGCACTTCTTCTTTTTTTCTAGTGGCGCCATCTAGGACCAAGAATTCAACTTCTGCCACACACTTACGCCACAGCCCGTTTAGAGGGTAGACCCTTTCATACATTCATCCATTCATCCTCAGATTGTAATTTTGACCTAAACTAGAGAATGATCCAAATCCCCCAGAGACATGATTTTGTTATGGGAACCTGGAGGACTTTGTGAACCGGCAGATTTGCCAATTCTTACATGGGGAGCCTTCGGCAAGCGGGGATCAAACTCGCGACTTTTTGGACTTGGGTTCAATGCCCTACCCATCAGACTACCCAGGCCTCGCATGCTTATTCTATTCTCGATTAGCAAGCTTTCTAAATACGGGGCACATCACTTCATTGATATAACTTTCTTATACTCTTAAATTCTTGAAAAAAAATCTTAAACAGAGATTTTAATATTAGTTTTTATTAGAACATAAATTTCTCAAAAATTGTTTTAAAATATTCTCTTCTTCCACATTTTATTAAAGGTCTCTTTTGTCAATAATATGGTTTATAGTCGTTTTTATTTACAAGTATATTTTCAGCTTCAAAGCAGACATGGTAGAAAAAGGTTATATTTTCTATAAAATTGCAAAAATAAATAAATAAAAAATAAAAAAATACAGAAATATTAAACATTATTCTGAAGAAATCTTGTATTTTTTCCAATGAAATTCGATAGTTTATCTTCATATAAAATGTTGTAAAAACTTAGTTCAGTGTAAATTTTTTCAACAATCTTTTTTTTTCAAAAAAACTTAATTAAAAAACGTGCATTTTTGAATAAATTTCCGAATTGATATACATATTTTAATAAATGTTACGTTTATATAGAGTAATAATTTGTGATCACGATGTGAATTTTATTTAAAAAGTGTAAAAATCATTTTTCAAATACAAACTCTAACATGTAGTAGTTAAAGTCAACTCAAAGACATGTTATTTAAATCAAGTAAACAAGCCTTTAAATGCATTTTAAGAAGACATATATTCATATATTACAACTGCTATTAGTAAAATAATAATTCATAGGCTAGTAACATTTTGAACAAAAAAGAAAATTCGTAAAATTAATGAAAATGCAAGTTTTTTAAAATTTCTCATTGCACAAAAATAAATAGTTTAATAAATAAAAGTGTAAAACATCAAATGAAAATTGTAAATATATTAATAATTTTATATTAATTTAGTCAATAAATACTCTAATAATTAATACTTTAGTAATTAACCTTATATGTTCACAGTTCCACGGAGTTGTTAGTTCACTTAAGCCTATTAGTTATTCATTGAAAATGCTAATGAAAAATTACTAAAATAGTCAAATTATTAATTTAAAAAATTAAATATTATTTTAAAATATTCAGTATAACAATTAAGTATTCTGTCATGTGACTGCGTATGAAAGCTCATAAGAGATTTGGTAATCTGCCAAAATTTTGAGCGAAATTTTCGGTTAAGGAACAAAACAAAATTATTTCAAGTGTTAACATCAGTCCCACGTCCATACTATCTCCTCTTTCCCTTTCTTGTGTAACGAAGCTTATTTCTAGTCGTTTATTTTTAGTCATTGTAGAAAAAAAAGAAGGGGTTACTGGCTTGAATAAACAAAAATTTCCTGATTTCCTAGTATTGAACAAATACCTTTCAAACTATTATCCTGCACTTTATTTAAACTCCTGAACAACATCTGAAGTAATAGTCCAATACAAAACAATACCACCCTCCTCCCTAGTTCAGCAAAACAACAGAAATGCCTACCGGCGAACAACATAGTCACATCAGACCTGAGAAATAAGTGAAATTTGCAGTAATTTTTTTTTAATTTTTTATCTTTATCTTTTTTTTCAACGCATAGACAGAAGAAAAACAAGAACCCAAGAAAATAAGGAAAAAAACAGATCCTTGAAAAACAACAATAAGGTAAGATCCTAGTTCACTTTCCCAAGACCATAAAAAGCAAATAAATATAAGCGGAAGATATGTCTCGTGGTAGAGTACGGGGGAAGGGGGGAATTTAGCCCTCCTCCAAAGCACCCCCATACTATTCAAAATACCAAATGCAAAAGATTTTTATCGGCAGATAAACTAAGGTCTCACTCACTTGCAGGTAAGGAATTTATCTTCATTAGGTAAGACCCAGGAAGACCCTGACGTTATTGGGAAGAAAACTGTAACGAGGTATCCGCCCTATTTGACCTCTTAGTATCTCTTGACCCCTAAATGGAGAGGGTTGTGGAAAATAAAAGCAGAGATAGAAAAGGGATGCGTTGCAACGTTATTTCAGCTGGTTTGTTCTTCTTTCAAACGAAAGAGTCCTTTAATTTAAACATGTCTATCCGGCATGGAGATATTATTGCTATTATTTAAAAATCTTTCTGCAATTGAGAGCTTTTTTTCGAGTTCACTACTTCGGGTATCGCCATTTATGCCTGGTTTTGAACGTAATAATATTCTACCTCATATTTTATTATTATTATTATTATTACTTTTTTTTTTTTTGGTATTGTACAAAGAATTAAAAAAATTTGAAGTCAGCAAAAAAAAAAAAAAAAAAAAAAAAAAAATTCATTTTTTCATTTAAGAATATGTTTCAAAAAGAAAAAAAGGCAACAACTATAAAAATAACCACTATAACACTGAGAAGTGAAGTTCTTAGTGAACTTGATATTGTATAAACCAAGCAAAAACCAGAGTCTTTATTTATTTTTAGTTAAATAAAAACTGAGCATTACATAAAGAGAATTAAATTACATGCAGAATAAGAATATTAAATCAATCAACCACTTATAAAAGAATGGAGAATAAAAAATTTGAGTATAGCCGCAAGAAAATATATTTCGTAACTGACTATACTCGCTACAAATTAATGCTTTTGGAGCCGATTCATTTATTTATTTTTATCTTACCTAAATATAATAAACAAACGAAAGAAGTTAAATATAAACTATAAAGAAATTTTAAATGAAAATTTGAATTAAAACTGATTCAGCAAAAATTATCTAAATAATGAAAAAAAAAATAGTCACAAGATAATAATTAAATATACACACTGTTAAATTGTTTCTTCTGAGACTTCACTGTACTTTTTGTCTTGGTTGAAGGGAAAGTTCCGCTCTAGATGGAACTTTACATGGCATCATTTACACCGCTGACTATTGAAAAAGTATCTTCGTTTCATATTACTTTTTCAGAGAATATTAAATTAATTAAACAATGAGGAAATAATTTAAAATCTTTCGCGAAGTTTTTCCATCGATCTTGATAAGGAAGATATTCGAGGAAATGTACAGGCGTAGACAGTCTCGGTAAGTAAATATTCAGTGCGCATACACAATGATTATATCGTTTTAATTCCATATTGAAAATAAATTTGCTTTAGTACTCAATTTTAGCTCCCTTTTATTATGCGTTTTTTAACAAAGTTGAATTGGCCTTTTTCATGCATTTGAAATGAAGGTATTTCATTCTTGCAAACTACTTATATATTCGTGTTAAGTGAAAATTTCATTGTTTATTTTGATCATTTTTTTTAAAAACTAAAATAGTTAACTCTGAAAATACCTACTACATATAAATTTCATAAGTTTGTAGCATTAATATTGTAGTATATTATTTACTTAGAAACATGGTTGGCAAAAATCCTTATTTTAAAGTTTGCAGATTAGGTTTTGAGTGATTTTTTATAGCAATTAAAATCTATTTTTTGGTTAAAATTTTCTAAGAAAATTTTGCAAGTGAGTTTTAAATGAGCAATAATTAAACAATTATTCATTATTTTATCTCTCCCTGTCCGATATCAGAGCTGGTTAAAGAAAATTAAGTACAAATATGAAGTTGACTTGTTTATGTTACTCAGTCAATAATGGCAGGCTTAAAGAATAAATACAGGGTTATTCATAATTCCCTCCGGGGTTTCGTAGCGTTATAGTAAAAAAAAACGAAGACCAATATGGCAAAAAAGAACAAAAGAAATTATTCCGAAAGTATTCAAGTTTTAATTTAAGCAGTTGCGGGTCGATGGCAGTAAAATGTACCACTGAAGCCAGTTGTAGTAAATATAAGGTTGTATTAAACAGAGGGAATTATGAATGACCCTGTATAACTATACAAATAATAATTAAACTTAAACAATATTTAGATTAAAACTTATTTTATTCAAAACTATAAGTAAATATTTTATTGTAAATTGCTATCCAAATTCTTATAAAATGATACAGTACTTAAAAAATAAGGCTTTGTAATTTATTCCGTCCAATTTTTAGTGTTATTTTATAATTGGATTTTATATGACAGCTAATGGCATAACTGACATTTATAAATATCTTTCATATAGCATAGAAAATAAATCCGATTTAAAATATTTATTTATTTTGGTTTAGCATATTCTTTCTGAAATAAATATTCAGCTGCTTACAAATACGGACATTATTTTTTTTATTTTTTTTAAATCAAGACTGAAGAGTATGCAATCCCAGAATTAAAGACTGGTGAAGAGAAAGATTGAAGGTTTTCCACTCAAATTGTTAAGAACAGTTTTGACCAGACTGAATTGATTATTTTATATTAATTCTTGGGGCTCTTACTATTCAGTGTACTTTATTGTGAACCACTATTATCTTGTTTCGATATACATGTTTCAATATTTCTTAAGTGTAAATGTATGTATTTTGTTTATATCTGTACGGATATTTATCTTCGACAAATATAGCAAGAACCTTACATATATTATTTAATCACTTTGTCATATTTACTGACCTTAAGTAAAAAATGCATCCTTTTATAAATTTTATGAAAACTGTAGAACTTCAAAATTAATTGAAAATTTATTTTTCAATACAACAAAACTATCAAAACAAGATGGCATTAATATCCTTAAGAGAATGATAGTTGTTGGATGGTGAAATAATAGATCTGTATAAACTGAGGAATTTCCATAATTGTATTGTAACATTTGCATACATTAAATCCGTATGACTTAAAAAAGAAGCATTTTATTTAATTGATAACTACAAATAACTATTGATTTCAAGTACACTTATTCTAATTTTTAAAGATCCTAGATAAAAATGTGTCTAAAATAAAAAAAAAAATAAAAAAACAATTGTTATTATAGACGTAACACATGTGTTATACGACTGCAACGATAAATATTTTAAAATATTTGAAAACTGGTAAAAATTGGTGTAAATGATTAAAAAATGCATCAAAACAGTTTGACTTTTACTTAAACTAATATGCATTTAGGTCTGAAAATGTTACTTGTATAATATATAATTACTTGTATAATATATAATTATAATATATAATATAATGTAAATGATATAATTTCCTAGCTGTAATATCAAAATAATATTAGTTTACAAAGGGAAATAATTTGTTCTTTAAACAAAAATATCTATATTAAAAACGAAAAACATCAGTCTTTAGAATAGAAAATATCCATATTCAAAGCGAAAAACACTAGTTTGTAAAACGGAAAATATCTGTATTGAAAACGGAAAACATCACTTTCGTCAAATGACCGAAAAATCTTGGCAACTCTGCTGCCATTACATTCTCTGTTTTATTTATTTATTTATTTATTTTTTTTTTTTTTCCTTTGTGAGAGAGAGAGAGAAAGAGAGGTAAGTTTAAAATTTGCATCATGAAATATTGCAAATATACTGTATATTTTATTTTTCCTATCCTTCTCTCGAACCAATTTTTAATTTGAAACTGCAAAAAACAATAATTATATAAAATGAAAAGCAATAAAGTCGACGAATAGATTTGCAAAATATTGATTTAAAGCATTTTCTCTAAAACTTTTTCAGTTTTTAAAACGGAAAAATATCTGTAGTAAAAATGAAGAATATCAGTTTGTAAAACGGAAAATTTCCGTAAGCTGGTTATATATATATTTTTTTAAATGACCAAACAACTTCTATTTGAACTTATTTAAAAAATTACGCTAAAAAATCATAAAGTAATAATGGAATTCAAATTAAAATAAATCTCCTTTCTTTTCCTATGGCAGGCACTGAACATCATTCTTCACCTCGGAAGATGCTGGATTTAACGTTATTAACGTTACCTTATTTAACGATGCCTTATGAAACGTTACCCAGTGGGCAACTGTGAACCTACGTCACGGAAGAGAACCCATGCCACACTGTCCAGGGCCGCGTTGAAAGAAGGAGGAGTTACAGTTCAGGGGGCGCACTCGTTTTGTGACGTCACGCATTACGATCCAGCTACGTTTCTTCACTTTCTCTTTAGTAGTTTGAATGTTGTCCAAAAGAGATAGCTTTATTCATAAAATTTCAAGCTCTGCTAGAAAGGGAATCTTTGTTTTAACGAAAACATTGTATTTCCTTAGTAATAATTTCAAAAGAATATTAATTTAGTTATTTTTATGTGAAGTAGTGCAGAGAAATAACTTTTTCATCTATTTGCATATTTATAGGTTATATTGTTCTAATTAAACATAATTTATTTTTTGCATGTATACCAGTTTCTTTTGCATCTTAAATTACCAAACCTTTAACCTCATAAAATTTAGTGCAAATGAAATTATCATCCATAAGAAAAGTTGAATCTGAATGTATAGAGAGATAACTAGTCAATTTAATAAATGTTATGAGTTCCGTCAAAATATTTTAATTACAGATGGTAAATATTTCTTCTCCAAATTACCTTTTTTTAAATTCAAAAAAATAAAAATGTGATTTAGCTATGATGTTGCTTAACAATTATTTATTGCAAATTATATTTTAAATCCACATAAGTTGAACAACCTACTACACTTTTTATGATTCAACTAAATCTTTATTCAATCAATTGATATTTACTAATAAGAAGTTTTGAATCAAATAATTGGAATACTTTCAGGTAGGAGACTAGTCAAATAAAAAAATTTGTTTCATAAGAATTAATTCTTATATTGCGAAAATATTTCATGTTGAGTATTTAACAAAACAAGTCTATTAAAATGGTGTTTAAAAGGCATAAGATTCATATTTTATAAGATACTAAAGAATAAATTTAAGAGGATAAAAAAATGCATATAACGAAATTAAAACTTAAAAAATATTTTTTTAATTAATATAAGAAAAAAAGCAGACATTTCGTCAAATGTGTAGGTGAATTTAAATTAGTTATATAAACTTTACAGAATACAATAAAAATTTTTCATTCATTCTTCATACAAACAATACTTTTTCATGAATAACAATAATATAATTATTTTTTACATTTACATTATGTATCAAGATATAAATACAAGAGATTGTCACATAAATCTTAATTATAGAAATGTAGAGGGGAAATGTTAACATTGTTACTAAAAGATAAAATTATTTTCTTAATGCAATCATACAAAAAAAAAAATAATAAATAAATAAAAATACAAACAATGAAGAATTAAAATAACTGGCGGTGAATCATTTGTTCTTATAAATACTATCTTGCAATAATTTTTGTTTAACTAGCAAAACAAAAGAAACTATTCAAAAGAAAACTTAAACCAGTCATGGTTAAAAACAAATATATAGAATAACAAAAGAAACGTATTAGAAACATATTTTAAGTATTGCACTATTAATAAAATGAGCAAAATTATTATGTGCTAGTATTATGTAGCCAATTTCATGGGTAACTTCACTATTTAAAAATATTTCTTTCTCCCCTAATTGTATAAAAAATACAGTGAATTCTCCCACCAAAAGCTTAAAAACTATTTACCAATACCTAAATTAAATCAGTAAAGTGACTTTTGACGACGATATTAGGAGATATTTATAACACGCTATAAAATCAACACAGCATACAACACAAACCAGCTGAAACATGGATCGTGATGCGTGACGTCAGAGCTGAAGATCATTTTCAGTGCCGAGGCCCCCTCTTCAACTATAACTCCTCCTTCTTTCCAGGCGGCCCTGCAGTGTTGCAGATACCAGTTTGCAGGGTGGGCCACATTCACACATCACACAATAAAAAAGCAACACACAGGGGGAAACCTCTATGCTCTGAGCCGGATTCGAACCCACAACTATTGACTACACAGTAAGGCACGCTGTCCGGCTATTAAAATAGAAATAGAATAGAATTAAAAGTAAATATAGATAAAGAAATTATGAAAATTTAGCAGGCCAAATTATTTCTGAAAAAATACGCATAAGTGATTTCCATTTCGTATTATGTAAAAACTATTTCTGGGATTAGAAACTCTTTTTCACGAAATTTCGAGCGTTGGGTGACGCTCTCTTTTAAATTCATCTTCCAAGTAAAAATTTTTTTTAACTAATATTGAAAAAAGGAAAATAATTATTTAAACTTGAGTACAAAAACTAATGCTTGAAAATGCAAAATGTTAAAATAAATATCAATACTTTCAACATTTAGTAATTTCAATATACTTTTCCTCCAAGTCAAATAGATTTTGCTGGAAGCATTCGAAAAATAAAAATTTTTATGACATAAAAAAAACCATTTCTACATACATGAAAGGGATATGCGTGGGAGAAAATCAATGTATATAAAAACAAAAATAAATATTAAAGCAAAATTACATAATGGATATAATTCTTATTTGAAAAAAAAAAAAAAAAAAAAAAAAAAAAAAAAACATTATTTAACTATAAAATACACTGATTCTTCTGTGGGAAAATTATATATTTAAAAATGACCTTGGAACTATAAAATGAATTTACATATAATTACAGTTTTTAAATCTAGTGAACATGAGATCTGATCTTTTATTTTTTATTTCTTTTCTATAGAACAAAACATATAGTTTTTAAGAATTCATAATAAAATGTATTTTTTATCCAGTAATATTTTAATTTCTCAGACATTATCCCTTTAAAAAAAAAATATTATGCTCAGAAGAAGAAATTTGTCTTACTTTTTTTAAAAAAAAATTAAGCTATAGAACCAGTTATTTTACATGATCTACGCATCAAAAAATATTATTTTGAGAAGAATTTGTTTTAGAAGTTTCATTAAACCGTGAAACTAAAATAAAAAGTTGCGTGTTCATAAGTCTGTGTAGAATAAGTCATTCATGGCGCCAAAAAAAAAAAAATTTAAAAAGTTTTTTTTCTCTTTTACCAAGTGGAAATCTATAATTTTGTAGTGAAACTTATCTTATTGTTCGAATGCTCTAAACGTTGATAAGCTAAAAATGTAAGTAAAAAGGTTATGAAATAACAAACTATAAGAAATGAAAACTTTTCGTTGAATTTTATCAAAATTTGTGTAGATTTATTATCTGGCGCGATTTCTCGGGCAACATAGATAGAATGACTGTTAATATAAATACCACGTGTATTTCAGAACTACTTTCGTAATTGTTCTTCAAATATATATATATATAGTGCATCCTCTCGCATTTCCTGCATAAATTTCGAGCCGAGTCTTTTATTTAATCATAATAGATGAAAGTTAATTTTCTAACAGTTGTTCTTCTGATTATTAATTTGCAGTTATTTTTTGAAAGGATAAATCCATACTTTTTATGAATCATTTATTGAGAAAAATAGTTGCGAAAAATCTATTTACAAATTATATACATGGAGCAGAGCTCCTGGACACAAGTTTACAGTATCATTTCCAGTATCATTACAGTATCATTTCCTTTCGCTTTCGAGAGGCGGCGAAGTTTACTCGCCGCGAAGAGGGATCTCTATAGGTGCAGCGAAGTTCATCATCGGATCTCCATCGGACTTCAGGGGCGCAATAGGAAACAAATTTCCATGCAGCAGACTTTCCGTTCCAAAGGGGCCGATAACGGGAGTTCATCAGTCTCTTAAAATTGCATTTCTTAATTCCACTTCTTTTGTTTAAAACAAAAATCTTTGCAATAATTTTTAAATTCACGTTTGATGTAGTGCTCCTCCTCGTGTTTTCTGCTAAACTATTGAGCCGTGACCTTTATTTTATCATAATATTGCAGTCTATAATATTTGAAGTCATATTTTAATATCCTTTTTTATAAGGATGACAATATACTAATTTTTCTAGGCTTTTATTGAGGAAAGAATAAAGAAATCTATTTACAAATTATGTACAGTTCGCAAAAAAAAAAAAAAAAAAAAAAAAAAAAAAAGATATCACCCTGAATATGCTAATTAATTAGTACTAACTATTAATTAAGTTACGAAATCAGACACAAAAACGTAGTTTCTCTGAGTAAACATATTTTTTTTTTGCATATTTGGATTCCTTATCTTCAAAATATAGGGGGTAGCCGCAATCTGGAAAATGTGGTCCCCATAGTTTGGTCAGGAGAGCGATTCAAAGTTTGAACCCCTTAATGTTAATTTCGCTTTTTGCGTTTTCAGTCATATTTTAAAAACTAATGAAGCAATTCAAAAAAAAAAAAAAAATTGCATCCACTCATAAAACTTATTTACCCAAAGATAATTTCATGAAAAAAATAATTTTTAATAATTATTTATTATTTTTTATTATTTAATTAAAGTGAGGATGAAAAAATGTTGAATTATAAGGTATGGATTTTTTTTATACCGTTTTAATCTACACATTTTTCAATTGAAGAATCTGGAAGTTTCAACTGTTTTTATTTATTAGAAGATGAGAAAAATTCAAATTAACTTTTTTAAAAAAATAATTTGGAGACAATGAAGAAATAATTAAATGGGGCGATTAATATTAAAATGTGATAAACTTGCGAAGAACTTGACTTAGCGCGCGTAGCGTAAAATTTCATTGATGTTTTTTTTGCTAATAATCGTTTGCCAATCTTTTTCTTTTTTTAAAACTATAAAATACGATGTTTCTTTATTAGTCCTCTAAAAATCTATTTGAAATGTAGTAAAGAAATTTGAATAAAAAACATTTTATTCAACGAATGTCGAGTTTTATAAAAGCATGCTTCTGATAGAATATGATTATACACCAGATTGTGTTTATTTAATGCGATTATTTTTTATTTTTTATTTTTTTTTCTCAATAACTGATACAATTACAATAATATACATACGTATGAATAGATTTGGAATAAAATATTTATCAGTTTCTTGAATATATTTTTATGAATATTAATGAAAATACGATATTTAAGCATATCTCACATCATCGCAAATTTCTCAACATCTTATATATCGTCTTAATCTTAAAAGTAATTTTTTAATCACAGTGTGTGCAAGTGTTTCTCAGAACTATTTTACCAACTATTTAATTAAATTTTAACATTTTTAAAAATCTTATTCTTTACCATACTACGTATATTATTTCTTCATTAATATACCAATCAATTTTTCAGTACTTTAATTTATGTGTTCCTTAAAGTATAGTTCCTTATTAAATTATAGTCAAGTTTTTTTTAAAAAAGAATTATTGTCTGCTAGCTAAGAATAAAACCTTGTTAAGATATTAAAAACATTCTGCTGTATAAAACTATTTGATGCAAAACAGCTAATTATTTACAAAGCATACTATTTTTTTTCGAAAAAAGAATATAAATCATTGATTGTCATTTTTTTTTTTTTTTTTTTTTTTTTTTTTTTTATTATTCTTTTTTTTTGGTTTCTTGTGACTTCAACATAGATTATCTAAAAAAGTATTGATGTTTTATAAGTCACTACAAAGAGTATAAAGATACCGAACATAAAAAGCTGTCGATTACGTAGCCAAAATTTTTAAGCGTCTTAAAATATCTCAGTATCTTAAATGTCGTCCTAACATCTTAGTTGTGAAATTAAATTTTTAATTATCTGACCACGTGTGATTCACTAATTAATTCATTATATCTTTCACTCTTTCTTTATGATTCCATGTAGATTTTTTTCCAGATAATATACTAAACTATTTTGTTTAATTTTTTTACTTTAGCGCGATTCCCAAGATATTATTGCAGTATAATTTGTTATCAGGAAAAATGCCTTATTCTGTTAAGCAGGAGATACTAAAAATTGAAATTTGTAAGATGATTCCGAAGCTGTGCGAACTTCAGAATCATCTGATTTTAAAAAATGCAATAAAAAATACGCAATTTCCAGACTTATTTTGATTAAAAATAAATAAAAATAAATAAATAAAAAAAACGTGGAAAGAAGGCTAACATACTTTTTACAGAAACTGTTAAAACCAATCTTTTCTATATTTCGTCAAAAGAGCATAAGAATAATATTGCTCCAAGGGACCTACTCAAAAATTTCACTATTTCCAGAATGAAATCTGTTTGATCATAACATATTTGCTTGAAAATTAAAACGAGGGATAAATTAATTTTTATTACATATCTAAGCTTATTCCATTTTTTTAATGATAGCGGTATCGAGGTTAAGGATATGCGATGGAAACCCCGTTTACTATTATACTATAAATGCATTAAATCATGTAGCTTGAATAATTTATTTTAAGCATATTACTTAATAATTTTAAGCAAATAAGGGTCTAAAAATGATCTCGATCAAAATACTCCGAAAGTATACCCTAAATATATGTAGAATAAACTTTGGAATCGATACATAAAAAATATCTTTTTAAACAACTTCGAGTTGGACGGAAACGCTAACTTGTTTGAAATAGTTGTTCTTGTAACTGTTTAATTTCGATTCCTGGTTCTAGGGGACATTCCATTTTCACATTCGACTTTTGAAATTTCAATTGTAAACGGAATTTTTTTATGTCCTTAAATTAAAATGTTAAGGCTTGCAGCAAAAAAAAAAAAAATAAAAAAATAAAAATAAAAAAAATAAAAATTGTACTGCATTGATTTTTTTACAAAGTAGTGAATTATTATTCTTTCAATCTAAGAACCTGTACTTTATAACTTATGTAAAACTTATTTTAATATCGAGTGAAATAATTTAATATGTTGTGTAACTAAATAGATCATCCCAAGAAACTAAATCGAAAATATATTAACTTCATTGATTTAAAAAATAATAGATGATAATAAAAATAGACATGTTTTGAGCGTCCAATAATAAAAGTCACAAGTCATTCAAGCTTGACAAGTTTTGAGAATGGGCGATTATACTTGAACGCTCGAAACATGTCGACTTTTACTTCCCTCTTCAATTTTTTTAAACCAGTTGAGTTTTTATCATCAATTATACTGTTTTACATTTGGGTCTTGATCATTATTTCGATAAGGATTTTACACTGGTTAAAGTAAACATATGCATTTTCATATCTTAACAGGATTTATGTGGTCTTTAAAAACGTAAGAGCATCAATATTGTAAAAGTTATATTTAACTTTAAAATCAAAATTTCTAGACCAGATATTTTTGGTTAATGAAATTAAATATTTTATCTTTTAAGTTTTCGTGCCCCCATTTCAGTATCTTAAGGACCTTACAAGCTCTGTTTAAAAAGAGAGTATCATATCAGATACTCTCTTTTTATCTGATCAGATACAGAAAAAAGAGTATCTTATCAGATACTCTTTTTCTTATAAATAAGAAAACAAAAATAATAATAGTATCAGTATTTGGTAGTAAATGTAGCTTATCGTAATTGAAGAATATGCTGTGCGATATCTTATGGTGAATTTGCGAGCGAAAGTTTCTGAATGTATCGAAGCAAGAGGAAGCTATTTGCTAATCATCTTTATCCAAAGAAAACTTTGTAATCTAAATATCTAGCAGAATGAAGCGATTTTTTAAACAATGAATCATGCAATATGCAACATATTATTTCAATATCTTATTCTTAAACATAACATATTTCAATGTTTTTAAAATACCACTAAACATTCAGCTATTCCTTGAGCTATAGAAAAAAGAAATATCGTAAATTATAGAAAAACTTGTGAATGTGCATTAGAATTGCTATACAATATACATTTTATTTTTCAAGCACTATTTTTTCCTTCAAACTTTCTTATCTAGAAGACTCGATTAAAGCTGTAAAAATGATTATCCCTAAAATTTTGTATATAGCCATAATAAGTTATGATAATTTGATTTTAGTATGAAATCCTCGAATAAATATAGCAAAAACAACATAATCTAAATAATATCAGATAAAAAGTTCATGTATTTAAATTCTAAAAACTAAAATAATTTATAAATCGATTCAAATTTTCTCTTCAAAGGAGATTAAAATATTAAAAAAAATGCTTTTTGGACAGAAATCAGCTTAAAAATTTTCTATTGCCTAGAAACTTCGAGATATTTTCTATTAACTATTAATTAAACCTCTCCAAGCAATCACAGAACATTATTTATTGGTTTTTATTGGTACAACATACATTTGCAGGCTTGTGTGCTCAATTAAGGCTTATAAACCTTTGTCAAGTAGAAGAACAGATAGCACAATAGAGAAGGACATCACAAAGAATACATCCAGGGTTACGGCGGGATTCGAACCCGCCACCTCCACGCTTAACAGAGCGTTTGGCGAGCGATAACGCTCGGCCAGGGAGGCCCACAGAACATTATTTAAATTTTTTTTTTTCAATCAGACCTAGGTTGCTTAGCAACCTAGTAAAATTAAGCATTCTTCTTTTGAATCAGTCATAGGTTATCTTAAATTATTCATTTGCGCTGGCGACTTTTCTTGGCGGTTTTCTGGACTATTGCCAAATATATAAACCTTTATTGCGACCCTATTTACCACCCAATTTTTTCAAAATTTTGTCTACCCCCCCCTTCCTAATTCAAGTGTCTGGATTTCAAATATGTAAAAAAAAAATATATATATATGTTTATTCAGAGAAAGTACGCTTTTGTGTCTGATTTCGTAACTTAATTTATAGTCAGTACTAATTAATTAGCATATTTGAAGTCACCCCCAGGAACCATTAAGATTGACACTTAGTTCGTGAAAATCCAATCATTAGAACGAAAGTTATTCAGGAATATATATATATATATATATATATATATATATATATATATATATTTTTTTTTCCTTTTTGCGGACCGTACATGTGGAGCAGAGCTCCGGGACACAACTTTACCGTATCATTTCCAAAAGATAAGTCCACTTTTGTAAGTGTTCCATATAATTATTCGTTCATGTCATGTGATAAAATCCAGACTTTTTTTCTAGAAGCGGCGCCGTAAGATCTTAAGAACAGATGGAGATGAATTAATATCTCAATTTAGTTCTTGATTTTAATGGGAATTTGGCTTCATTAAGATATTTTACTGAGCGGTATGGACTCATATTTATAAATAAAAATCTCATCGCCATTCAATGAAACTTAAGATATACGCGAAGATCTAAGTTAAGTATGTGAAGGAGATTATTTAATGTTCTCATAAACCAGATACGCTTATCTGCAGATAAGATATAATTCTTTTTAAGTTTAGTCTCAAAAGATCCTTTTAATTTTATTTAGCTAGTATTTTAGATGTAATATATATATATATATATATATATATATATATATATATATATATATATATATATATATATATATATATATATATATATATATATATGTATATATATATAATTTGCTATTTTTAATTTAACAAAGAAAAACATTTTTGATTTACACACATTTTTATTTCGAACAATAACCAGGTTAGAAAAAAAAAATTCTGCATTTATATCACTTGAAAAATCATAACTTTAAAGAAAAAGTGATCAATTCAATATCGTAAATTTTGAACACTTAGTCAAGTTATTGGTACAAAAAAAAAAAGTCACGCTTGAATAATTTATTTTGAGTTACATGTATTTAATTTTATATTTTATATTGGATATTTTTTTATCAAATAAATAATGAGATATTGAAAGCAGGACATATTTTTATCAAAATTAATAACACTTGAACATAATATTTAAAAAACAGCCAATTCAATCTCATCTCTTACAAAGTTTTCAGTTTAAAAAAAATCAAGTTTGAAAAAAGGATAATTTCAAGTAAGATATTTTATTCGAATTATCTTATTTTGTTTATTTTTTTTTATAAACTAAATTTAAGAAAATTAAATTTTATGTAAAAAATTTTATTTAATACAAATAATAATAAAATCAAGATAAATCTTTACTTTAGCAATATAATTTCTAAGAAATTTTTATAAAAAAAAAATTTAGTATGTTTTGAATATCAATTCTTTTTTTTAATTGATTTAAAAATTATTGTAACTACTCAGAAACTTAATCAATTTTCTTTTGTACAAACTTTAAAGGGAGAATTTTTAAGATTTATTTTGTTAACAACGTTAATATAAATTAAAAGAGATACTATGAACAACAAATTCCTGCCATAGAAAATAATAATAATATGAATTTTCTATCAGCCTCTCCCCATTTGTAGCACTACTTGTCACATTTTTCGCACCATCTTCCCTCAAGCGAATGCGTCATTGATATTTTTTTTTTTTTTAATTTTTTTTTTTCAAAAAGACCCCCATTAACAAAAATATCTCTGTGAAAGTAAAATGATATCGTGTACCAATGCACACTGTAAAAAATTTCGGATGTTATTACGGTATAAAGTACCGAGACTTTGGTTGCATCATTCATAAAATCTATTTGAGCGGAAAATCCATTTTTTCTGTAAAGTATTATACCGTTATTCTTACTGTAACATACAGTCCCAGGTCAAATTATTCGACGCACTATAAAATTTAAGTAAAATCTAATTATCAGGTGATTCTTTATAGCTTTATTGTTTTTACGTGACTGAAACCGGTTTGTTCGTTACGTTCGTGTATCAATTGGTTAAATTCGACGATATATAATATAAATTTGACGATTGGATAAATTGGACGTTATATTATATGAATATAGAATATTTATTATATCAGGTATTATGCTTGTATATTATAATAATTAGAACAAGTTAGACGCGCTGTAGTTTCTTAATATTTACATGTTTTGCACAAGTTTATAAGCAATATATTTATATTTAAAAAAATATGTAATGGGTTTTTCTTCGGGAGATTTTTTATATACTTCCTATTTTTATTTATTTTTAATGAAATTGCATTATAATCTGAACCAGCTGATACTCGAACGTAAACAAGTGCAATCAGGTTTCAGTCTCGTAAAGCCAATAAAGCTGTGATGATTAAGACTTTACATAGAATTTTATAGTACTTCTAACAATTTGGCCAAGGACTGTATATTTAAGTAGAGCGATTCAATGACTTTACTGTAATTCTTAATGTAAAAACTACAGTATGTCAAATTTTTTAATCTATAACATTTTCCGGTAAAAATCCGGAAATTTTTTTCATAGTTCTCAGTGGTCTGAAGTTTACCAAAAGTCTAAGCTTTTTGATCAACTTATGTAATTCTTAGGGTTTTGGAGGGTCACTCATTGCGATTTCAGATTTTCAAAATTTATTGTTGTTAATTCTATGAAAAATGATTCTATTGACGATAAGTTACAAACTATTATCGTAACACATTGAATAACTGAGTATCCATTTATTTTCGGGATTCATGATTGCTAATGTAATGTCAACTTACAAAAATTTAAATACAGATATAAAAGTTTTTATTGTTAGTTAAAATGAATTTTCACTGAAATAAATTAAGAAAATTTTATATTGTGAAAATAATTGGGATCGGAAATTATATTATATAATTTTAGAGAAAATGGTTTAAATACTGAGCAAAAACAAAGCGTATCATATTAAATTAGTATTCAATCTATTTTATCTCATCATTATTTTATAATTAGTATTTAATCTCTATTATAGATATGTTCTTGAAGCGTCGTTGTGTTAAGAGACTTGCTATTATTGATGAGAGGGCAGCTAAGGTCAGGAAGACAAAATAAAAAGATTTCTTTAAAAATATCCCTTGAAAATTTTGCGCTTTGCATTTGCGTCTACAGAGGTGACGAGGCCGTCACTTCCCTCAATACTCACGTATCCACTAGAGGGTGCAGAATTTTTTTTTTTTTTCTTTTTTTTAAAATTTGTTTCAGAAGGTAGTTGATGGTTTGCTTCCCCATAACAAAATGCTCTAGTGCTGATCTCGAATCAGAGAAAATAGGTATATTCCTTCTGTTGGGTCTTCAGAATAGCGTAAGGCGTAGAATGAAAGAGTTTCTTTTTCTGCGATTAGTTCACCGGGGAACTTCGAAACTATTTGTGAAGTGGAATTTTAACTTTCACCTGAAGGTTAGAGTAATAAGGATACCAGCAACATCGTTATTAAAATTGTTTTTAGACGAACAATCTGTATAGATTATTTCTTTTTTTGCTAGAGAAATGAGTGCCTTTCTGTAAAAGAGCCTGATTGGGTTCTTTCTTTGAGCAGAGAGGTAGAAAGTTTAAAAGAACCTTGGTATGAAGAAACGGTTTTATGGAAGGAAAAAAATGCTCTGGAAGGATATTTATCGAGGAATGTCCGAGAACGATAATATAGTTAAATTGCTTCCCTTTTCCTTTTGTAAAGACTTGGTTAAACCGGGTGATCCACAGTTTCTCCAATTTCTTTGAAGGAGTGTTTGAATTTAAGCAGGACTATAAAAAGGGTTGATGCACGATTTTAGTTCGAGTTCCAATATGATCACTAATTAATCAGGATCAATTCTTCTGCTCATAGTTAAGAAAGTGTGCTTATGGTGTCTAGACCGAAGGAAGCAAATTCTGGTACAATCTGGCTGAGCCCCCACCTTTGGCTCGGAGATAATCTGATTATTATTTTTCCCACGATAAGCAGAAAGTCGGGACTATAAGTCTCTCGACTACAAAACGAAGTACTAATTTTAAAATGGTGTGATCTGCATGCACAAGAGTTTTTTTTCTTCTTCCTTTTTATCCTGTTCACTGAATGTTTGTGTAACAGCATTTGTTACGGTCTTTCTAAGATTCAATATGAGAAGAGTAGTGTGTTAACGTTTTCTTTTCTGTTTTTGAAAGGATTCGATACACACAGAAGGATTTGCTTTCCTTTTTCTAGAAAAAAAAGTACCGAAAATGATAGGCAAGACAAGTTAGTAAATTATAAAAATAAACTTAATTCCTCAATGAAAGTGTGTTAGAGGTAGAGAAGGATTCATTTGTGAAAAAAACAAAATCTCACCTTGTAAAATAAAACTTTTTGATTAATAGCATGCTATTTTTATAATGGTTTTAAGTTTGTACGAGCATATCATCTAGCAGTTTGAGATTGTATGCATTAATCCTTATCCAGCATCATCAATGCCAATGATGAAAATAGTGTAAAACGTGTCGGTGATATGAATTGTAAAAATAAAAAGCGTTTGGATTGTGATTTTTTTATTTTAATATTTGAACGCATACTGCTACTTCGCTTTATATGAAATCAAAATAATATACAAAAATTGAGAATAATCCATCATTTATCATCAAAGTAGAAAAATCTCCCAAAATTGGTGATATTTTTATAAGTTTAATAATGTTTTGAGTATTTATTATATTTGGGTGTTTTATAATCTAATCAATTCTATTAAGCAAGACTGGAGCACATTGTTAAAATTTAATCATTGTTTAAAATTTAATAAAGCAATTTTTATTTTCCTCAAATTAAAGCATTTTTATTTTCCTCGGCGAAATAATTTTGAGGAACAACCATACAAAATTCCTCATTTTTTAAGTGTTTTGCCTGAAAATATTTTGACATGTTTGGTCACAAGTTTTCATATTAAATCCTTTTCTAACTTCCATTTTAGAAAAAATTTCGCATTCATAAAACGCTTTAAATAGCAACTATTAATATAATTGTTATATTCTTGACTTGAAGACCATTTTCTCTGACTTTTCTACTCAAAACTTAATGGAAACTGATAGTTAACGCAGAAAACTCGAATAGTTCTACGGAATATTATGCATTGCCCTATATTTATTTGCTGCTTTCTATTTGTAACATTAATGAATATTAATTCTTTGTTGTTTTAAAAAAGAGTTTTTATGCTTTTATTTCAATCAAAATTATTGAATTAAGATTAGATTACGTGGATTTAAGTTTGTGATTTTAATTTTTTACATATTATGCATTTGTGTAAAAATATAAATAATTTTATAAACAATTCTTTTACTTTAGATTATAATTCGAAAGTCATTATTTTCTACTTTTATTTACTCCACATTCATTGTTCCATTCGTTAAAAAGGATTATTAGTGCATGTCATCCTTATTAATGCGTATTATATTCAACACTGAAATAAACGTAGGAACAAGAAAATTGAGGAGAAATTAAAATATTTAAAATTAATCGTAATTTACTTCACTGTTGACAAGAAATATACGCTACATCTTTAAAGAATTAACATCTATGTATTTCATAAAAGTAAAAAAAATTATAATCAAACGACTACACCAATTACAGGCCGTTTTTATAATCGAAGAAAGTAATTCATTTTGTACTGATTCTGCATTACGACTTGTTTCACACAATCAATAACAGCTAACAATAAGAACTAATAACATTCAACACTTATATGTGTCTCTTTATTAGGTGGTAATTCGCTACGCATTTACAAATGTATTATATGATAATAAACGTTAGAAAATTGAAAAGTGCCTGTGCGAATCCCTTTACTTATGCGAAATATCTATATCATTATCAAAAATACCAATTAAAACGAAAAAGCTACTATATCTTTTAAAAACTAATATTTCCTACGTTTTCATTCCATTAAGTATCTCTATGAAAAATGTTACGAGGAAATCTAATTACGATTTCATTTTTATCAAACGATTTTCATTGTAATTTATTTTTCTTCTAATCACTGCATTTCCTCAAAGTGTATCCATCTAACATGCTCTAAGTATATGGCTATATTAGTACAATTTTAAAAAGCACTTTTTTACGGATATAATGCGAGCTGACGACGAGATTATTCTCTTCTCCTTACTATGTTTTTCAACTGTTTGATTTTTCGATTTATATATATATATATATATATATATATATATATATATATATATATATATATATATATATATATATATATATATATATATATAGAGAGAGAGAGAGAGAGAGAGAGAGAGAGAGAAAGAGAGTTTTATTAAGTTTTATATTAACTGCACATAAGTTGCAAATAGTCCATACCCATTCTATCAGATAAAAACACAAAGAAAATGCGAAAACAAAGCAAAAAGAAAGGGGAAAATTTTTTAATTAAAATAAAAAATTATCAAAAACTTACAAATTAAAAATATTTTTAAGACAATTTAGTTCAAAATAGAACAATTTACGAAAAGATGTAATCTTGTCATCAGATCATAGAATTATATCCATAAAAATAGTGCTTATCATCAAAATCAAAAATCATCAGTTTATATGATTATACCACAAACATATGTATACAATAGTATGAAGAGCATAAAAATAAACGGATTCGTAAACATAATTTTATCAAGTAAAAATATCACAAAAATTCAAGATAAAGCACAAACAGTATAAAAGGCAAGAAGGGAAAAAATGTCATGCACATGAGGATTGAAATAATTAATGTTCTACTTTGGAATGGTCATGAAAGGAAAACCACAGGACCAAAAGTTATCAAACTTGGTAACAGATTAAAGGAAAGAATGGGAATTTATTTAAAATGCGTTTAATCGTTTCTGAAACGTGTTGCAAAGTAGGTGGCGCTCACCATTTTCCGAAAGCAAGTTGAATCGTATTACTGCATTCTCTACAGTAGCTCTTAGCATATCAGGAATAATGTTACGGTCGTGTCGGTGTATTGTATCTTCAAATTTCACCCAATTGTTTACAAATTTATCACCGTAAACAGTGCTTTTGAGATAGCCCATTAGTCACAGGAGTTGAGGTCTAGTAAACGGGATGATCAAGAAGTAGTTTAATCGTTTCATTCATGAAATAGTAACTATTTGACAACTACTTTAGTAACTATTAGTACTTTAGTAACTATTAGTACTTTAGTAACTAATAGTAACTACTTTACTAACTATTTGACACTTGTACCATTGAAGGGTGGGTCCCCGTTTTGGATAAAATCTTCGTAAATACCACATTTTTGAGGTATCACGAAACATCTTAACAATGACACTAAGCGAGCTGCAGTCATAGTGCATGTAACATGTCCAGTTATCAACCGCTCTTCAGAGTTAAATTGTCAATTCATGAAACTAGTTGTCCCACTACACAAAACATTCACTTTAGGAGAATGCAATGCAACTGGGTCGATAACATGAGGAATTTGTTTGGCAAAAGTCCTTCAGTTATGGGTGCTGACATCTATGTATGGGCTTCATCTGTCCAAAAAATGCTCCATGGTTGATGTTCGTCCATGACTATCCGGGCATGAAATTCCAATGCAAAAGATAATCTTGCAACACAATCGTTTCGTTGACGTTGAAGTTCCTAAGCATGTTTTATTTTGTATGGGTAGAACTGAAGCACTTAACAGACAATTTTGTACACCGTACTCCAAGATACGTTCATTCGATATGTGACCGTATGTACCGTTTGATGTCCATTGTTGCTTCCTCCAGCTACTGCAACAACCTCCTCGGTTTCCACAGAATCAAGTTTCCTTCCCCTCCCAGTCGTAACGAGATGGTGAGTTAGATTCCGAAGGTAGTTTCGTTTAACAATATTGCATATAGTGCCCTTTCCCCCGGGTGGGGAGTTTTTGAAACTTTTTTTCTTATTTATTTAGTTTTTTTTTTTTTTTTTTTTTTTGCTAAAAATAAATTTCCATGACGCCCTTACTTCCTTTAAACCATTGCCATGGTCGATAACATTTAATCCGGTAGTTTCCCTTTATAGATATTTTAAAGTTTGACTTTAATTATAATCACCCTGTACTCACAATAGTTTGCAAAAATATCTTCGTAACTAAATTGCCAGATTAACAAAATATGAAATTGAAGCTTAAATAGAGGGTAGTGAGATATATTTTTAGGGCGCGTTTATATTGAAATTAAGAAAGGCGTTTGATTTGTTCATTACCTTGGACTGGTCGTAAAACTGGATTTGAGCAAGATAATAATATATTATACTGGATAAATCAAAATTTATAATATTAAATTTTTAATTCTATAATTATTATAGAATTTGTTAGTCGAGGAGTATTAATTATTTCATTGAATAATGGATGTTGGCTTGTGATAAAATTTTTAACCACGGATTTTCCCGCATTGTATTTGTAATTGCAAAAATATCACTCTAGATAACTTTTTCATGTTAATGCCCCAATATCTCATTAATTTTGGATATCAGCTGTTTTTCATCAAAATTTTGGAAAAGTTAATCTATTTGTTTTTTGAAGAAATAAATAATTACTACAAATGTTTTAATTCTATTTATGTAATTAAGAATAATATTTGATATCTTTTTTAATACTTAAATCCAAAGAAATTGAAATTAATATGATCTTCATGATTTTGAAGCATTATTCCTTTTTTGAAGATTACTCCTATTTTGAAGATTACTCCTATTATTTCCTATTTTGAAGATTACTCCTTTAAATCTGTTTTTTGTTTCTTAATTTGTAGCTAATCATTATTTCCATGAAAAGCTTTGTCGATAAGTCAGAATAATAAAAAGTGTATGTGTGTGTTTTACACCTTAATCTACGTTTTGGAATACAAATTTTACTACATTTTGCATGACTTGTTATTGTTTCCTCGAGAAATCATCATTATTTCATCATAAGATCTAAAATTCATTACGTATTTGAATTAGATTTCTCCTTTGTCTATGACAGTTTTCTTTCTTTCTTTTTTTTTTTTTTTTTTTTGTGTCATTGTTTGAATTTGTAACTAATCATTATTCCCATGGGAAGCTTTGTGAATAATTCACAATAAGAAAAATTTTGCTTATTTTACTTATTGCTTGTTATTATATGCTTATTTTTCTTTCTAATCTAATTTCTGAAACAGAAACCTCTCTACATTTTATGTGACTTGTTATTGCTCCCACTAGAATTTTTTTTAACTCACCAAAAGATTTTCAATTTATTAAAAAATATGTAAAATTATTATTGTTTTTGACTGTATATTTCTTGTATATTTTTCTAGTATATTGTTTAATTTTGTAATTTGTCATTGTCCCTACATGAAGTTTGTCATTAATTCAAAATAAGTCATTCAATTCATTAAACATTTGAAATAGATTTCTTCTTTAACAATGATAGTTTAAGCAAATCTTCATCCAATAACATGAAGGTCAGCGACAATTTAAATATCTCTGCTGTACCCTTAGCACCAAGTTATCTCATATAGCCTCTTTAAGGAGCCGAAATACTGTTTTTTGCTGTCAAATTTTGTTTTTACCTTGAAAAATTGACCTTAGCCTTTCCCCTAGAAAGCAATCCATCTTCTAACGTGTACCGTATCGAAAGATGGCAAAGAGCCAAAAAATTGCCGCTGGATTGTCATAACTTAAATGCATCAAATGAGGAAAGCGAGATTTGTGAGTGGATTATGCTTTCTACTTCAATGTTTACGTGTTATGTATACAAAAATGGAATTGTGTCCAGAATAAAAAAAAATGTCCCCAACGGATGTCTACGCGTATTTTCAAGCGTAATTTTATTAAAACTTATGTGAAATGTCAGTGACAGTTTTCTAAAAATACGGAAAAATAAAGAAATGAAGGACAGCTTCAAAAAGATTCAACGTTAGAGAAAACCTCATAGTTCAAACAAATAACTTAAACAATGCGTATATACAAAATATACAATATAAAGAAGCAAACCCAAATCTATACAAAAATACATCGATCGAAGTATGGTAAATACTCTGAAACTCTGAATATTATGGGAATTAATTTTTATATATTTTTTAAATTGTATATGAGCATTTCTACAAATAAACACCAATTAGGCGGCCAAAAAAAAAATCTTTTTTTTGGGAGGGCACACTATTTCTACATGAATTTTCTTCTTTTTTACACCCTAAAAAGGCTAGAAAAAATCGTGAACATGAAATTTTTTCTTTGTGACATACTTTAAATGTGACATACTCTTTCTGACATACTCAGATAAATCTGAGTCATTTATTCAGATAAAACGATTTTTACATAAATATAATATTATTATAATGTCTCTCTAAAATGTATTTATAGAGATTTCATACTATAAGATTATATTTTAGTACAAAAATTGGCGTTTATATGTAGAATTGCTCAGATGAGCAATTCGTCGCTTTGAAACTAAACCTTGGTAATTCAAAAAAGCAAGTTTTTCAGGAGAGCGATTTCTAACTTTCCGCGCTAATGCGAATCGCGCCAATGCGATAACGATTTATCTTGCTCTCTAAATTAATTTTATCGAACTATGAAGATAACACGTTGTTTCTCTAAAAGGGTGACTTTTTTTACACAAAATGACCCAAATATCTCATTTTTCGATTTTTTTTTTTTTTTGAGTTACTACGGTTTAGTTTCAAAGCAACGAATTCTACAAATAAACGCAAATTAGGCAGACAAACAAAAATAATTTTTTTTTTGGGGGGGGGAGGGCACGCTATTTCTACATGAATTTTCTTTTTTTACACCCTAAAAAAGTAAGAGAAAATACTGAACATGAAATTTTTTCTTTGTGACATACTTTGAATGACAAAATACCAATTTTAAACTTTTTCCGATTTTTTTTTTTCAATTTGCGAACTTTGATTAAATTTTTTTATTTTTGTTTTTTATACTAAAATTTAATCTTATAGTATGAAATCTCTATCAATACATTTTAGAGAGACATAATAATATTATATTTATGTAAAAATCGTTTTATCTGAATAAATGGCTCAGATTTATCTGAGTATGTCAGAATGAGTATGTCACATTTAAAGTATGTCACAAAGAAAAAATTTCATGTTCACGATTTTTTCTTGCCTTTTTAGGGTGTAAAAAAGAAGAAAACTCATGTAGAAATAGTGTGCCCTCCCAAAAAAAATTTATTTTTTTTGGCCACCTAATTGGTGTTTGTTTGTAGAATTGCTCATATAAGAAAGTTTGTAGCTTAAAAATGATTTTTTTAAAAAAAACGCAATGGTGAAGTAATTAGAATTAATAACATGTTGAGTTCGCGAACTCCGAGTTGTAGGCAGAGTTGTATAAAACTAAAAACAAACACAGGTGTTGTATCAAGAGCACGAATCTCTAAAAACGGTTGATCTATACGAATTCTGCAACCGGCTTGCACCGACCAGCGCTAGTGTGTTAATCTGTTCAGTGATAGACGACTTAGAATTCCTTTGATATCAGACTAGCCGTTCCCGGTTTTCCTCTTTTCTTAAAGCAAAGGCGAGTTAATTTTCTGGAAAATCGATGAAGAAGATTCGTTCATCCCAATGCATATTCTAGGAGTTCTCTTGTTTTCTGGGGTGTGTTCAAAATTACAAGGCTACAGAGTTGAATGGTGATAATCTTACGCTCAAAAATGGGTTTACTGTTCAATGTCGGTTATAAAATAAAAACAACTTAAACGGAAAAATTTTTAGCGCCAAACATTATTTAAGTAACGCATTACTACATTTTGTAAAGTATTTGCACTGTTCCAGAAAGAAATTAAAAGTTTAAAAAAAGAGAAAGAAAAAAAAACAAGTAAGAAAAGGTTTTTATTCCTTTACAAAGGAGGATTTTCATTTTCTTTAAAGAAAAGATTTTTTTTAAAAAATCTGCAAAACCTTGGGTTTTTCTATGCTGCACAGTGTGTGTGTTGTCGATTTGTACCAACGTATGTTTTTAATTTATTCTTTAAAATACATGCTTTTGGAATTTACATAAACTGATTCCTTTCGGTTGGATTGTAGAGAGGTACAATGAAAAAACTTAAATTCATTTAGTCAAAAGATATAAAATGTTAATTAGAATTAGAACATTCTAGTATGCCGTTATGAATGAGTAAACAAGCATTTAATTTGTTTGTAATAAATTCATGTGTTGTAACAAAAATTAACACGACTCGACATGATATAAAATGGGATAGCCAGTTTTATACCGATTCTGCTAATTCCAATTCCAATTACAATAATATGATATAATATACCAATAACAATTAAAGTAAACAATCAAAGTTTCCTTAAATTGCTCTATCGAAATATATAATTTCTTATATTATTTTTCGATTAAGTAGCAACAAAACATGTCATCTAGCAAAAAAATTTGAAATCATTTACCTGATAAAACTTTGGAATGCTTATTTAACAATGGAGGAAAAAGGTGACTCAATCAAGTTTCCACTCCCTAAAGAAAAAGATGCTACTTTCAAGTCATTGCCTACATATTATCTAAACTATAGCGTATTTATATACTAGTCCGTTTTTGGTCCATAGAAATCAGTTAATTAAATGATAATTTGATACTAATCAGAAAATGAAACATGACTTATATCATTTGAATAATGTGAAAGTTGTGTTTTTAATTCATGAATGGGCATAAAAGCGAAACTTGATCATCACGCAAAACGTAGATTTTTACTTCATAGTTTTGAAGCTTTATGTGGCTACTAGAAATAACAAGGGAAGAAAATTATGTTATGATTCTTATCAGAATATTAATAATTCTTTTTTTCTTCCTATTTGTGGTTTAGAAATGTTGTAATAAATGTTGTTGAAATTTTCGTACAAAATTTTGTTTGCATGTTTTATATTAACATCACCCAAATTACGTTTAAGGATAATTATTTCTAATTCAAATTTATATAAGATATTGAAATAAAACATATAAACAGTATTTAATTAAAATAATTAAAAAAGAAAGACATGTGCTTGTTATGGGAATTTGATGAGGACCCATCCCCCCCCCCCCAGAAGTATAACAAAAAACTAAGAAAGGTAATTATTGACTTTCCAATGCCGCACAAATACAAAATAGTTTCAAGCGAAGCTTTGTTTGCCCGCTTAACATCTTTGGTATCAATTATGGGGGCTCATGACTCAATATTTTAGGAACACTTTTGTAGGTACGCAAAAAAATCTTAGTTGAAATAAAAAACCTGTTGGAGAATGACAGTCTCCACCTGCCTATGACACTAGGAATTTATGGGTTATAAAATGTGCGTCATAGTCTTCGTAGGCTTCAGGCGTGGGACGTCAGAAATAATTCAATTATACCCAAAAAAAGATGTAAATACTTTTAGACATTTAAGTATGTCTTGGAGGTACAATGACATCTGGTATTGTGGTCTATATTTTATTAAACAAAGTCGTGAAGAATTTTTTGTATTGCTGAATCTTCCGATGTGGACAGCTATCTCCGGGATTGTCCTCGTATCTTATGTACACTGGCAGTTATTTAGTCTTTGTGAGATATATTTTAGATTTTTCATAAGGGGTCACAACCGCATTCTAATCACAGCAAAATTATGATATTACCTTCCTCATTACATTGCATATCCTTTGGGAGATTTTAATAAATTTTAATACGTACGGTTCTTGTTACATTTCATGACATTTTGAAATTCCTAAAAAAATTATTTTTCACAGTTATTATAATAATTTTTATTTATTTATTTTTAATTACTTAATGTGCTTTGTTATTTTTAAATAATTTTTAATTACAATAATTTCTTTTCAAAAATAATGATCTGATACAAATTTACTTATTACATATTGCACCTGGAATATATGGGTTATAAATTATTCATATTTCTCAGGAATTGATTTAAGAAATGATTCATCAGTCTTTTGAAAAAAAGATGAGAATACTTTTAGGCATGAAATAGGTATTCTTATGTCTTTTACATTGTCGATGTTCAATGAAAAAATACGAACAGTACAGTGTCATTTTCCAATTTATATAAACACCATTTAGTATAAATTTTCATTTAATTTAAAATGCCTTCGAAAATCACATTAAATTAACAAACCGCATAGCTTAGTAATATTTTAGGAAGACTTCTTTACATATATTTATGTAAGGAATTTTGAAGAAGGCTCAGAATTGCAAAAGCTAAAATTAAAACAAAACTGCTGTTTTTCAATTTAAATGCTAGGAACTTCTTAAACATGCTTTTTGAAGCTCTTTAACCAAACACATAATAATGATATATATATATATATGTAATATTCTGTTAAACTTGTAATAATCCTGTTAAACTTGTAATAAAAGAGTTAAAATCCCTTTTATTTTGTATATAGATAGCTTAAATAATGCAGTCGTAAGCCATGTTACACACAAAAAATCTTTATTAATGGTAGTAGGCTGGTATCGATAACACTTCACATCCACACTCCGCAAGGGAGGGGGTGGACAAGACTTTGGACAATTCCGGAACAACTTATTCTGGATCAGAACATGATGAAAAAGCCATGCGAAAAGCATTGCTCTCGCTTTTATACTAACACATTTTGTAGTAAAAAGGCACTGTCTCTGACATTCTTGTATCCTTACGCATTAAGGAAAATCATTTCATGCTTCCTTATATGGAAGTGAAAGGGGGAGAGATTCTAAAAATAACTCAATCGTATGTTTATCAGCCTTGAATTTCCAAAATAGAATCTCTCTACGCTTATTCTTTAACAAAGACATTTTATTAAAACGAAAGAGATTTAATTCTTTTGTTAATACAAAAGTATTAATTTTTGTATTACATCCCCCCCAAAGAAAAATTTTGGTAAGCCAAAATAAAAATAATTTAGACTCTTTTTTTTTTTTTTTTTTTTGAATTAAAAAAAATTTAGGTTGGTACGACTGTTCCTTTTCACTACTACAAATCAAATAACATTTTTTCAATTATCTGTAAAAAAAAACAACTATATACAATGATAACAATAAAAACATGATAATCCAATTTATCTGTTTAGGCAACTAAACAGAAAGAAAAATGAAACATATTTTTATAACTAATCTACTAAAATTTTCAAAAATTTTTCGCACAAAAATATACATAATTTTTATGGAAACGACTGGACAACAAGTGTCTTTAATCAGAATTTAAGATTCTGTATGGTTAAAAGGGTTATTTACTTTATGAAAATTTGTATTCCCCGTTAAAATGGAGGAAAATAGAATTTCATGAAGCACAGTGATATTGAGAGATCCAGACGGGTCAACTTTCAAAAAAGTTCAACTTTCATCGCCCTCACATCCAATTGATGTTGAGGTATATCTCCACACGCGATTCGGATCTCCCAAAAAAAATATAGGGTGTACTTCTTCCATTTAAGAAAGTAACATATTTTGTTTTGTTTTGTACACTATTCATGATTTAATTTCAACATTTGTGGGTTGTTATATTTCCTAAGATTTGATACATGTACTATTTCAAAATTTTGTTTACTTAAACAATTCTTTTTATTTATTTTGTAATTAGCTTCTGAAATTTTTTGAAGAATTTTATACGGTCCACTAAAAGGAGGTGACAACTTCCTCGTATTAGGATAAGTAAATTCTTCAAACATAACTAATTCGTCAGTTTTAAAGTCTATATCTAAAAATCGAGCATCATAGTAAATTTTATTTCTTTCATGATATTCTTTAGTTCTTTGAATTGCTATTTTTTTAGCTTCCTCAACAGGTGGATAGATTTCTTCATTTAAAGGATTTTCATAGGAGAGTCTACCATGCATGAGGTATGCAGGTGGAAATTTTGTCACAGAATGGGGAGTTAAGTTATAAGTATTGACTATATCTTTTAACAAAGTAGGCCATGGAGTTTTAGTAGGTTTCTCATTGATTTTACACTTTAAACGTGTAATTATTGTTTGACCAAGGTGTTCTACCTTGCCATTTGACTGCGGATGATGTGCAGTTGTCAATAATTGTTGAATCTTATTACGTTTCAAAAATTTTTTAAAATGAGAAGACGTAAAGGCGGCGTTTCGATCACTCAACAAGGATTTAGGTATTTGATTTTGAAAAATTTGATGTAAAACATTAGTATATGTTTCTGAACTAATGGATTTTGACGCAAAAGCCCAAATGTATCTTGTTAGGTGGTCAATAATTAAAGTTAAATATTTTTTTGTTGAATTATAATAATTCAATCCACCAACACTATCTATTGCTATTAAGTCAAAAGACTGATTCACAGGGGGTAAGGATTGTAATAATCCAAATCTTTTTTGTCGCGGTTTTTTATTTAATTGGCACGTATGACAATGTTTACAAAATTTTGTTATATCTGATGTTATGTTATTCTAATAATAAACAGGGGTTATTAAGTTAATCATTTTCTGCACTCCTGTATGGTTAAATTTATCATGAGTAATTTGCAGAAGTTTTAATCTCAACGAAAATGGAACAACTATTTTAGTAAAATTTTTCTTACGTATACATAAAACATCATTGATATCAACAAAATTACCTTGTAAGTTATCTTTCCTTTGAGCTTCAATTATTTCATTCAATTTTAACAAATGTGAAACATGAACATTATTTTTACTATTACATTTGACAAGTGAATGTGTTGCATCTCTTGAAAGCCAATCTGCTTCAAAATTAGTAGAACCTTTTGTGTATTTAATATCATATTCATACATACTTAACAATAATGACCATCTAAACATTCTACCTTTTAAATTTTTAACATTTTTTAGCCAAACCAAAGCAGCATGGTCAGTATGTATGGTGAATTTCTGGCCAAACAGGTAATGATGTAATTTATTTAGAGAATCGACTATAGCAAGACATTCAAGTTCTGTAATTGCATAATTTTTTTCATAGTCTCTTAAGGAGCGAGAATGAAAAGCTACAGGATGCAATACACCACATTCATCTGTCTGTTTTAACACAGCTCCAATTCCAATTAACGATGCATCAACAAAAAGATGACATTCATGAATAGGATTAAAAATTTTCAAAATTGTTTTACTAATAATAGCATTTTTTAACAGTTCAAAAGATTGTTGACATTTTTCTGACCACACCCATTTTACATCTTTCTTTAACAAGTTGTTTAAAGGATGTCGAATATTTGCATAACCATCAATAAATTTATTGTAAACATTTATTGATCCAAGAAATCTTTGCAATGATTTTACATTTTTAGGGGGCATTAATTTTTTAATCACCTCAATATTATGGTTATCGGGTGATACAATCCCATTGCTTATTTCATATCCTAAAAATTCTATTTGTTTTTGCAAAAATGAACATTTTGAAAGTTTTAATTTCAAATTTTCTTGTTTACAAATATCGAAAATCTTCTTAAGATGGGTTAAATGTTCATCATAAGAATTAGAAAATATAATAATATCATCAAAATAGTTCGTAGCAAATTTAATTTTATGTTTATTTAAAATTCTACGAATTGTACGTTGAAAAATGCTTGGTGCATTCTTCCAGCCAAAAGGTAATCTTAAGTATTCAAATAGACCGTTGTGAGTAGCGAATGCTAATTTCTCAGTGTCATCAGGATGAATACGAACATGATGATATCCCTGTGATAAATCTATTTTAGAAAAATAACTACTATTAGACAATTTTTCAATTAAAGACTGTATTAAAGGTAGAGGTTCAGAATCTGTTTTTGTAATTTGGTTTAATTTTCTAAAGTCAATACATAAACGACTCTTTTTATTTTCATCTTTTTTAAAGACTAAAGTTACAGGGGCAGCATAAGGGGATGAACTTTCTTTTATAATGTTATTTTTTAACAATTCCTCTATTTGCAAATCAATTTCCTGTTGTTGTTTAGGGGATGTTTTGTACGGCCTTAGAGATATAGGTAAATCTGAGGTTAACCTGACTCTTTGTAGTTCCATTCTGATTTCTCCCACGTCGTGTTTATGCTTTGCAAAAATATCATCATAACTTTTTAAAATTTCTTTTAAGTCCACATTTTGTATTTTGTTCTCATTTTTTATTCTTTCGTCGATATTGACCTGATAATGTGTGCACTCATTACCTAGTACTATCTTCGAATCATTTGAAATTTTTGGACCTTCTTTCCTTTTCCTATTTTTCCTTTTCTTTTTATTTTTGTTATCCTTAACATTATCTTTTTCAATGTTTACTTTTACTGAAACATCTTTAACTTTTATTTTTTCAAAATGTTTACTTTTATTGAAACATCTTAAACTTCTATTTTTTTCAAAATGTTTAACCCTAACACTTTGAGAATTTTGCTGTCTAATGTGCAAAGATAAGTTGTCACTATTAGAATTAGCAGAGGTGATCAATCTCTTACCAAATTGAGTAACAACTGGCCCGACACAGTCAATAGACAAACAAAAATCCTTGCAAGTCTGCAACCCTAGTAAAGCATATGGTAAATCAGTATCAATTATAAAAAACTTAGCTGATTTAATAATTTCGCCTATCTTAAGGGGAAACTCACAAATTTTGTTAAGTGTTAATTGTCCTTTCGTTTGGATAACATTTAATTCCTCACATTTTTTAATAGGAATTTTTAGTTTTGACACAAGGTCTTTTGGTATTATATTCAATGTTGACCCGGTATCAACATTCAATAATATCTCTTTTTTTACATTTTCATTTTGTTTTGGTTTTGGACGTCCATTTAAGTATTTATTTTCCACTTTATATCCATTTATGTATTTATTTTCGACTTGATATCCATTTAGGTATTTATTTTCCACTTGATATCCGGATATTATTAATTGCTATTGTTTATTTGTCATATTTTGAACGTTCATTTCAACAACATTAGGGTTGTTTACACACGAGGAGCCCATGTGAAACTGATTCAATAGTCCTTTCTTCGAACAGTATTTACACTGATTTATTGGGATCTCCTGTGTATGATGTATTTTGGGTTTTGTCACATTCGGGGTTACACTTTTATTTTTAGGACAAGCCGGAGCTTTATGTCCTGGTGCATTACATTTAAAGCACCTAATGTCATATTTTGGGTTTTCCATTTTCTTCATGTATGGTCCCTTGTTATTTTGAAATTTATTTTTATCTAAGTCACTTTTAATTTTTTCATAGATTTTAAGTTTTTGTTTAAATTCAAAAAGATTATTGGCTCCATAAAGAATTGTTTTATTATTTGTTTGGTCTGGTATTCCTTGAATTATATAAGTGATTAGAGCTAAGTCATCAATATCCCTTTGAGTGGCAATTTCTTTCATTTTAAGGAAATACTCTTGAAGAGTTTCATTATATCTTTGCTTTCTTTTTTGCAACATTGCATGTATTTCTGCACTATTACAATCAAATCCAAACTCTTCAAGCAAAAGATTTTTTAATTTTTCATATGAATTTAAACAACTTTCACTTCTTATTAATGTTAAGGCATTACCCTTTAAACATCTTTTCGCAAATAAAAATTTTTGCATATCAGATAATTTAAATAAATTGGCATGAGTTTCAAAATTTTCAAACCAAGAATTAATATTTTCGTGTTTTTCTCCTTTAAACATAGGAGTAACTGCCTCAATATCCGAAAAATTTACAATTAATTTAGTTTCTGTTTCTCTATTCTTTATATCCTTGCTAGAATTTTGACTATAGGATGCCATATCTTTATCAGTATAAACATGAGTTTGTATTTCTTTATCAACATATATTTTAGTATTTAAACTAACTTGTGTAAATTGACTTATACAAGTTTTAATTGGTAAATGTGATTCAAAATCAGTTTGAGTTTGTTTACATTGAAACTGATTAGTTTCATCCTCATCATCAGAGAGATTTTCCATTACTATCGAATTTTTTAATTTATCAAAATCACATAAACAAGTTAAAATGTGCTTTGCAATTTCATCTTTATTTCCTTCACTGGAAATATTTAAAATGTCTGAAATTTTAACTAATTCCGAAAAATTGAAAGTATTACAAATTTCTTGTAATTTGTTTGAAAATTCTTCATCGTTAGGTTCAAAAGAAAATTCTGAAAAATCCAGAATTTTGTTACGGTTTAATCTAGAAAAATTATTAGGAAACAAAAGTTTAAATAATAACTTAATTTTGTTTGCCGTCACTAATTTAATTGACGTTTGAATCACATTTATTTCTTTCAAAAACATTTTAAATGCACGATAAAAAACAATATTATATCATCATTTTAAAGAAAAGCAATATAAATACAAGAAATGCAATCTAACTATTCATAATAAAATATACTCAGTTATTCATAATGAAAATTTTAAAACACTACTCATCTCCGATATCGATAAACTATTCATTCATGCTAGTGAGAAAGAAGCATAAGAGGATAAAAAAAATATATCTACAGTACTTTCTTTCCATTTTCCACACTGTTCTTTGACCTTCATGACTTTTTATGTTGAAGAGAAACAAAAATATTCTCATTTTTTTGTTTTTAACGCGCACATATCACTTTTGTTTTCACAATCTGAGCACTACGGAACTGTAGGGTCATCGGTCATTTCCAGATTGGACACTGTAGGGTCATCTCGATCAACACTATGGGTTTCAGAGAGGCATGTGACGAGCTCGAGCCAACGTCAGCATTCTCATAGCGATGAAGGTACGGGTAGTTAAATCAATCCTTCCTTCCTTCATTCTTTTTTTTTCACTGCAGAATAGACAACTTTCTTCTTTCGTCCTTCGTCCCCCGGAATGAGATTTTATCAACGTTGTAGTCAGCCGGAAAATAGATAACAATGGTTTCCTCAGCAAGTAACCATCCTGGCGTCTTGTAATACCCTGTTAAACTTGTAATAATCCTGTTAAACTTGTAATAAAAGAGTTAAAATCCCTTTTATTTTGTATATAGATAACTTAAATAATGCAGTCGTAAGCCATGTTACACACAAAAAATCTTTATTAATGGTAGTAGGCTGGTATCGATAACACTTCACATCCACACTCCGCAAGGGAGGGGGTGGACAAGACTTTGGACAATTCCGGAACAACTTATTCTGGATCAGAACATGATGAAAAAGCCATGCGAAAAGCATTGCTCTCGCTTTTATACTAACACATTTTGTAGTAAAAAGGCACTGTCTCTGACATTCTAGTATCCTTACGCATTAAGGAAAATCATTTCATGCTTCCTTATATGGAAGTGAAAGGGGGAGAGATTCTAAAAATAATTCAATCGTATGTTTATCAGCCTTGCATTCCCAAAATAGAATCTCTCTACGCTTATTCTTTAACAAAGACATTTTATTAAAACGAAAGAGATTTAATTCTTTTATTAATACAAAAGTATTAATTTTTGTATTTTATTAAATCTCTTTCGTTTTAATAAAATGTCTTTGTTAAAGAATAAGCGTAGAGAGATTCTATTTTGGGAATTCAAGGCTGATAAACATATGATTGAGTTATTTTTAGAATCTCTCCCCCTTTCACTTCCATATAAGGAAGCATGAAATGATTTTCCTTAATGCGTAAGGATACAAGAATGTCAGAGACAGTGCCTTTTTACTACAAAATGTGTTAGTATAAAAGCGAGAGCAATGCTTTTCGCATGGCTTTTTCATCATATTCTGATCCTGAATAAGTTGTTCCGGAATTGTCCAAAGTCTTGTCCACTCTCTCCCTTGCGGAGTGTGGATGTGAATTGTTATCGATACCAGCCTACTACCATTAATAAAGATTTTTGTGTGTAACATGGCTTACGACTGCATTATTTAAGCTATCTATATACAAAATAAAAGGGATTTTAACCCTTTTATTACAAGTTTAACAGGATTATTACACCTTATATGGAAGTGAAAGGGGGAGAGATTCTAAAAATAACTCAATCGTATGTTTATCAGCCTTGAATTCCCAAAATAGAATCTCTCTACGCTTATTCTTTAACAAAGACATTTTATTAAAACGAAAGAGATTTAATTCTTTTATTAATACAAAAGTATTAATTTTTGTATTACATATATATATATATATATATATATATATATATATATATATATATATATATATATATATATATATGCAGCACAATCTTTAAACCTTTGTTTCTAATATTTCTAGGAGCATCTATTTAAATACTACTTTTAATGAATTTAATAGAATTAAAAGAACATGTAGTAATATTTATTTATCCAAAAAACAAATCGATAAAATCTTTCAAAATTTGATAAAAAGCAATAGATACCCTACTAAAGTAATAAAATTCTATATAAAATCATTGAGTTAATCGCATATTTTGTAAATATATTTACTAAAAATATTCTTTGTTAATTTATACAATTTTTCCATGTGCAAATCTATTTCGGGTAAATCCGTGGCCAAAAAAATTTTTTTACTAAAACTTTCTTCGTTAATTTGTATAATTTTTCCTTGTGCAAATCCATTTCGGGCAAATCCTTGGTCAAAATTATTTACTAAAAAATTCCTTTGTTAATTCATAATATTTTTCCATGTGCAAATCCATTTCGGGCAAATCCGTGGCTAAAATTATTTACTAAAATAAGTTGTTTTTATTTTTTTTATTTTTTCTTTGTTAATTTATATAATTTTTCCATGTGCAAATTCGTGGGTAAAATTATTTACTAATAAATTTCTTTGTTAAATTATACAATTTTCCCATGTACAAATCCATTTCGGGCAAATCCGTGGCTAAAATTATATACTAAAAAGATTTCTTTGTCAATTTATATAATTTTTTCATGTGCAAATCCATTTCGGGCAAATCCGTGGCTAAAATTATGTGCAAAACAGGCAATTCATGTTTCCTTCTCTTTTCTAATTAAATTTTTTTCTTAAATAAATATTTATTTTCTAAAACTATTTTTAGTCAACTTCTTTAAATTATCCAGTATAATATTACCTTGCACACATCCATTTTCTGGCCTATCCTTGGTAACTAACAAATCAAACGCACTTCAGAAATGCAGCAAGAACGCACTAACTCCTCTAGTTACACTCAATTTGCGCTTTTACTTTCATATATTGCAATCTGGCACAATTTTGTTACAAAAATATTTTAAATCATTCTTGAAAAATTTCCCGTTCATGTAAGTTAATTTTAATTCGCTACTCGCTTTATAGATTTTGTTTTATTCTGTTCTTTCTTTATATTTTATTTTCTGTTTTTACGTGCTATTATTACTTTTTGTGTTTAATTCTTTTTGTCGTAATTTTTGTAAAAAATTTTTTGAGTGCTCCTCACACTATTGTATTGATATATTTTGCTTTGGCTATATTCATACAATATTAGAAAGCACTCTTTTTTACGGATATAATCGTGTGGGCTGATGAAAAGATTATATCTTTTATTTTCCGGATTTTTAAAAAAAACTTTATCCTTTTTTTCTTTTTATTTTTTTTTATTTTAAATTAATTATTTTTCTTTCCCCAGTTGTTTTTTTTTTTATTTTTTTTTATTTTTCTTTTTCCCCCTTCTTTCTTTTGTCTGTAATTTACCTTTGTTTTTTCTTCATTTTGAATTTATCTTATGAGTTCTATTTACTTGAAGCTTATGCGCAATAAATGAATCTTATTGTTTTTCTTAATTTTTCTGGGATAATTATCTGGGATACAAAATGGACAAATAACGTGAATATTTTAACACTAAAAAAAGAAAAAAAAAAGAAGAAAAAACACCTATTTGGCTATATTTTTTCCAAGTAGATGAAAATTACCGAAATTTGCCATAATCAGTGAATAATTCTCCATCTTTGCTACGCTAACTTTTATATAGTAATTTTCTAAATACTGAAAAAATAGATAATAAAAGCTTTCACAAAACAGACACTCCGTATTGACATTGATGTCTTCATATTGACTCCCTTTTCAAAATTAGCATTGAGGGCTAATGATAAGCGAAACTTGACTGAATAGTTGTTGAAATCATACAGGGTTTATGAAAATAGCTTTTGTGACAAAGCCTTTGAAAATGTCATACAACCTCAATAAAAAGGATGAATTGTAGCAGAAATGCAAAGTCAAATCAATAACACCAAGAAATTGTTTTTCTTGCCTTTATGTTACGCAAATTGTGTCGTTTTAATGAAATATTCGTATTTAAATTAGTACATAGTTTCATGACGTTTAATAAATGACTTAAGAAACTTTATATTTTTTTTCAATCAATATTCGTGAGAATCCTAGCTCACAGAGAAAATAAATTTAAAGAAATATACTTCATACAATCAGTGCAACAAGGTCTCCTGAACTTTTCTGAAGAAAATGTTATTTTAATGTTAAATAAAATATAGTGAAGATTAACGCAGTGTAGAAGTAAAAAAGATTATTAAATACAGAAAATAATTGTTTTTTTTAAAAATCAAGTGGTCATAATCCGGATTTAATTGTTTGATTTTTATGTTCTACTAATTAGATTCAAACTGTTCACACCCTGTGAATGATTATATGTATACAAAATCAAATAATAATCAATATTCATCACGGAAAATCAATGCTTGAAACATGCTTATGTCTTAATAAAAAATAAATGCAATAACCGCAGTTCCTCTTTATAAATGCCTCAACTTAATTTTACACAAAACGTGGGGAGACAGAATGATAGTTTACAAACGACAGATATTTACGAAACTTAGTTTTCTAGTACTTATGAATTATCTTAATGGAGACAATAAAACCCGTAAATGCAATAACAGTAAATAATAAGATCATAAAAGCTTTTACGGCAGTCTCACCGTCCTACAATGAGCTGCAGTATTTGATAGCAGTTCCGCTTTCACCATTTAATTAAACTGAGAAAAGTGGTTTTGTCAATCGACATTAAATTTTAATTGCTAAAACGCAACTTTGTCACAAACAACTTTGGTATTTTTTAATGGTATTTGGTATTTTTATGGGGGGAATCATTTGGGGACCAGAACATAAAAATTATTAACATTTTAGGAATTCGTTTTACGTTTTTTTTTTTTTTTTTTTTTTTTTTTTTTTTGCAAGGTGAAAAAAAACTAGGTTTATTTTTGAATTAGAATGTTAAATGGACTTAGTTTTTTTTCTAATTTAACTTCACTATTGCTTGTTTTTACATAATAATAATCGTTATTTTATTTTAATTAATATTCATATCTGTTTGTTACAAATTCAACTAACTTTGACGAATTACGATTAATGAATCACGATTTGTATTTATATTGAAATTTACATGTAAGTAACTTCCGATTCATATTCACAAAATAAAGGACTTGTTACATCATGTGTTTTTTCGAATCGTAATCACTCCGCCCGATTTGTGAATTGCAAATTAATATTGTATAATGTAAAAGACGTAATATAACGTAACGTTGTATTATGTAACATATAATTCATTGTAATATGCTATTAACTCTTACATCACGTTTCGTGGCATCGTGATTTGTATTCACACAATTTAAAAATCACCGAATGTAATCCGTTTTCGCCTGATTCAAACATCAAAACCCATCATTTAATTACAAATAATGCGTCGAAATTTAAAATCATGATACCTATTCCTGTGATTAAAAAAATAGGACATTTTGTTTCGATATATTTCATAACATTAAGAATATTTAACCTACTGATAATGTAATAAGAGCCTGCCTAATTATAATTTAAAATATATTTTTAACACTTAAAATCAGGATTCATATAAATAATGATTGTAAAAAATTATTGTCTGATTTTTTTTATCTATTTCAACAAGCTTTACCCTTTTTATATTATTAATTTCAAGTATGTGTTAAGAATTATGGTATATGTGGGTATTTTTATTTATTTAATTAATTTAGCTTGCAATTTCGATGTTTTTTAGTTATTTTAACTTTAAGATGTTATTAAAGTTTTATTGTTAATGAATTATATAAATTATAGTTAATGAAATATATAAATTTCTCATTTATGCAATTTGGAATTAATAATTTTTTAAATGTTGGCCACAATCAATAAATATATATTCCCTCCCTTAAATACTTTTCTTGTAGTAATAGTCCCATTAATATGTGTAGTAATCACATGTAAAAAGTTTCGATTTAATTTCTCTTTTAGTTTAACTCATCTCTGTGAAAAGTAATTGCTATGTATTTGGATATTTTATTTTATTTTATAGCTCTTTATCCTCCCTTCTTATTAAAATAGCTCTCAAATAACTGCGACGTTATGCGAATAAAGCGGAAGCTTTCCTCAAAATAAATAAATAAAAATAAAATAAATTTTATTTTTATAATTAAAAACACTATTAAAATTATGCTTTTATCTATTAAACTACAATACTTTTTGACAGATTAAGTTTTTGATATTTTTTATACAGTGAGTGTCATTTAATATTTTTCCATTCTATTAATGATTAAGCAATAATGAATGAAAAAATGGTACAAGCGAGAAGAAAAGAAACAAATCAATGAATAAAATTAAGTGAAAAAGCGAAACAGATTATAAATAAATAAGAATGTTAATTGTTAAAAGAAAATGCAAAGGCTTGGTGAGGTAAAGGTAATTGATGGTACGGTATCGACCATGGACTGGATATTTTTTTCTTTGTTTTTTAATTACTACTTTTTTCCTATTTTTTTAAATAAAACTTTTATTTATAGTTTAGTTTTTAAATAAACAAAAAAAAAAAAAAAAAAAAAAAAAATGGAAAGACCTCTTAACATATCCAATTAAAAATACAAAAATTACTATATATTGAATCAGAGTTTATCCAATCACAATATTGCAGCATTTATTCCAAACAAAATGCGCCTTAATCATATTCCGAAGTGCAAAGAATCCATTTTTTTTTTTTTTTTTTTGCTTTTCAAGCGCTTAAAAAATAGATAAACTTTTAAATTATGGTTATTAATTTTTAAATTTATCGTTAAAAATTAGCCTTTATAATTACATTTAATAACAAAAGCAATTTATATTCATTATAAATGTATTATTTATGTGTGCTATTTTTCATTTTTAAATAACGGAAAAAAGAAATACACTCAATCTTTAAATTGGTTTTATTGGCTGGTTCAACTTACAAATAAAATCCATGGTTTATTCTATTGACTTCAGTAATTCATTTACATCAACTTCTTTTGTGTTGCCGTTTCTTGTTTACTAAATTTTACAACACGGTTTCACAAAAAACTATTTTGTTTTACGGTGCAAAAGCTATATATTTTACTTAGCAACTCAAAAAATCCCTGTGACATCTTGTCTTGAATACTAAATAAGTACGTCAGGCCAACAGAGGCTAGATTACTTGAAGGCAATCCAAACAGTCAAAACCCATCATTTCACTGTTTGATGTCGTATATTAATGACGCACGTCAAAACTGAGATTTTTCTACATTTCATTAAAGTAATTCGATGTTTGAATCATCTCTCGAACATAACAGGAAAAAAAAGTTTGTGCCATGTTTTTCACATATCTCAACTTGTCTGCGTTACCTAAACATCCGATGCACATCATTTTTGTTCTTTTCTGAAAAAAAAAACGATCTGTCAGGCGATTGTTTTGCCAAAGAATATATCGTTTAATATTTTTGAGCTTCTTACTGGATGTCATGGTGACGAAAGTTAAAAATAAGGCTAATTTATTACACACTTTGTCGTTGACGAGAAACTCATTCAATAGCATTCTTGAATAAGAATCGTTGCATGTTTTTTATTTAATCATTAAAATCTTGTCAGTTTTTTATCAAAAACAATTGAATTTTAGTTAAAAGATGACTTTTATAATAATTTAGATTTTTTTTTCGGAGGGTCATGTCAAGAAACATTTGTTGAAAGGACATCAAATGCACGTAGACTACATATTTTGTCACTTTCGTCCTCATGAAATGACATTGTTCTATGAGAGTTTTGATGGCTGTATTTATCTTAGTTAATATTCATGATCTTGCCATTCAGAATTAACAAGTAATGTTTGGTGAAATAAAATTTTCAAGGCAATTAAAAAGATCATATCAAGTACCACGTAATGAAATTTATGAAATCTCACAGTTAGTGGAAATCAAAAGTAATACCGTCTTATTCAGACATATTTTTCTCACTGACATTTTCGTCCTCAAGACTGGGCATTGTTTAATAGGAGATTTCATGACTGCATTTAATATTTAATCGATCATTGTCAAAATCTAATTATATATATATCACAAATGTACCTAAATATTTTGTTGAAAATAGAGTTTTTATGGCACTTAAAAAAATCAATTCTAGAAATAATTACAAAAATTGTTATGAAATAAGGAAATGATGATACACGTGCTTTCTTTTTACAATGTATATAATTTCATCCTCATTGTTAAATAGGATGTACAGCTGTGATGTTTGTCTTTAACCGATCTTAGTTTATATTTGTCTTCAACGTCCTTATTTTAGAAATTTTCACATAATAAGTCAAAAGAGATTTTCGTGGTAATTTAGCCATAAAAATCTCACTGAAATTATAATAGACTTCGTGATAGACTGACTGAAATTATAATAGAGTTTATAATATCAATAAAAGAGCATATATATGCAGTTCTTGTCTTTTAGATTTAACCCTTCTAATTCAATTTTCGTTATGAAATTTTTTTTATTTCATTTTATTTTCGGAAAGGTAGCAGCAGCTTAAATGCATATTATTCAGTTCACAAAAATTAAGTAGCATTTACATTCATTCTAATTTTTTGTAACTTTGAGAAGTTTAAAAAATTTAAAAAAGTTAAAAACTGGGTGTTACGAACGTAACATACAGAGAAAAAAAAGCATTGTCAAAACAACCAAAACATGGTCAAATTTACAGTATTTCTGGCTCAATGGGAACACCAAAAATCAAGGTAATTTATACCGAAGCTTTTTGGTTATTACTTTTTGGTTAATTTAACAAGAAAATATTTTTTTATTATCATGCTGTTTGAGAGTAAATGTGGCAAAATTAGGTAATTTTCAGCAAAAATAGTGTAGTAAACACTTGTTAACTTTGTTGTTCGTCGGCGGAATTTTTTCCTATGTAAGCTGTAAGTTTTCATTTATCAACATTTAAAATTATAAAAAATATACATTTGTAAATGTACAAATGCCTAGACAAGGCTGTACTAAATCAATATACTACATCGGGCTAAATAAAATTACTACATCGGGCTAAATAAAATTACTACATCAGGGCTGTCCAAACACCCTAAAATGGAAGCGTAGAGTAGCCGGTTCAAATCCCACAGTAACCCTAGATGCATCTATTTATTTATATTAATTTATTTATTGCTTCGCACACATGCGTTGACTTGTATGCGCATGACAAAGCTCTGTTAATCTGCCCTTGTCAAGTCGATATATAGCTAACACAATTACACCCTGGGGCACTATTGGATTCAAACTAGCTACCTCCACGTTGCAATCTTTGTAATGTTTTTCTCTAATTTGATTCGATTCATTGAGATTTTTATTCGATTTATTGTAAGGCCAAAAGAAGAAATTATCTTAGCATATAAATAAATATTATTGCAAAAAATTTGTTAGAAAAAAATTGAAAATGGTAATCCAATTTTTGTAATAATCAATGCAAATATTTTTTTGCAGGGTACTTAAGAATATCTCTGCAGTTAGAATTAAAATCAAAAACTTTTACATCTTAGTTATAAGCAGATTTACTTGTAAGAATAGTTATGAAAAAAACTAGTTTTATGTGTCTATTTTCAGCAAGAGAACATCAGAACAGCATACAAAACGTTAATGATACTGTTTTTTTATGTTAATAAATGTAAATTAAGCATGTTAGTAATTTAAGCAACATAAGAAATTTAAATTAAATTTTTAGGAAATCAATATTTTTGAAGTTATTGATTTTTTTTAATTTAAAATTTAACAGTGACAGTTTTTACCATTAAAAAATACAGAGACACACAATTTAAATCAAATTTCCTTTTATTGTAAATTATTCAAAAATGCATAAGTAATAACAGCAACTGAAAAGGACAGCATTTGCATGTTCAAAACAGTATATAACAAATAATTTATTTTTTTGTATTTTTTTTTTAAATGGCGGGCACTTGGGATGTATTGTCCCATTGGCCAGGAGTGCCAGAACTGCTACTCTCTTCTCGTTACCCAGTGGGCACCTGTGGCGAAGCCACGGCGGTGAAGCAGCGTCGCCCACGTCACACAACCACAAACCCGTTTATAGGGCGGGTCACATTCACACAATCACACAAAGGAGAAAGGACATAGAACACAGAGAGAAAGAAACATCCATGCCCTGAGCGGGATTCGAACCCGCAACCATCGGCTCCGTAGTCAGGCATGCTAACCACTTGGCCACCTGGTCGGCATATAACTAATAATAATATAATGAAAAGCACACATATTAAAAAAAGATATTCAAATAATTTAAAAGTTGGAAGATCTGAAGTTATAAATTTTTATATTAATAATTCGTGCTATTAATGTTTAAGAAATAATTATTTCTTCGTGAAACTGATAAATATATTTATAACGAAAATTAATAGCACGAATAAAAAATAGTCCCAAATTTTTTCTTAAAAAAAATTTATAAAATTAAACACATAATAAAAACCATACTTATAAATAACATATTGTTCACCTGTAAATATTGAGTTTATGACTGTTGGAAATGCATGTAACAAAATGGTTAGTTTCACAAAAATCACTGCATCAGAGGTCAACAACACGTAACCATCATAATGTTCATTAAAATACTCAGTATCTGAGAAAAGAGGAATATTGGTTTTATATACTACAATGCTACAATTTAATTAAACTGAAAATCGGTTGAAAATCGCTTATTGTCTATAACTAAAACCATTTTTACCTATATACAATTCCATTGTAATTTTTCCGACATAAATTTTCAATTTCTGTAATGTCTTGTGGCAAAATATTACTCCAGTTGAATCTAAAAATTTCTGGATTTTAAAGAAAAATATGAACTAAGAGGTTACTTTTAACTTTTTGCTTAAAATTTTTTTTAAAATTTTAACGATGAAAAGAAATCTAGCTTTATTCTTTTAACCGAAGAATATGTTAAATTTCTGCGAAATATATTTCCTAATGAGATGTTTTTTTATTTATTTTTCCGAGTATAACACGGTATGTAAATAAATAAATAAATCCCACTACCACAAAAGAGATGGATAAAATAGTCACACTATTATAATATATTTAGTTTAGTGCCTTTAAAACAATTTAATTAAACATTTGGAGCCATTTATTCTTGTCCCTTTAACCCTTGTAATAATTGAGAAAAGGAAAGAAATAGATAAAAGTCATCTAACTACTATCAACATTTAAATAAACTGCTGTTTTAAATAAACCGTAAGTGTAAACAGATTATTACCCTTCTTTTTGGTAAGAGACAGAGGCATCAAATGGTTAAAATTACCAAATGATCTTAAAATGAATGATAGTCCTGGATATCATTTTGGTAATTTTTTGTGATCAGTTCAATTACTGGCATATGCCGATGACATCGATGTCATAGAAAGGTCAAAGAGAGCTGTGAGAGAGGCCTTTCTGGCTCTTGAAACTTCTGCCACAAATATGGGCCTTACCATCAATGGAGATAAAACTAAATTTATGGAATCTCCAGCCACAACTGTAAATCACGATCTTTTTTTAATAAATGGTTACACCTTTGAAAAGGTTAATGAATTCAAATACCTTGGAACAATGATCAATGGCCAAAACAGCATAAAAACAGAAGTAGACAACAGAATTAAAATGGCAAACGAGTGTTTCTTTGGACTAAGAAAGCAATTAATATCAAGCCTAATCAGTCGAAAAACTAAAATCAAAATTTATAAGACTCTTATTCTACCTGTATTGCTCTATGCAAGTGAAACATGGACACTAAACGGAGACACTCAGCGTATTCTTGGTGTTTCTGAAAGGAAAAATCTCAGAAATATTTTTGGCCGAGTACAGGAAAGAGGCTGTTGGCGAATCAGATACAACTTTGAATTATATAGACTCTATGGACAGCCACATATAGTACAGGTTATCCGAAGCAATAGATTAAGATGGCTTGGCCATATCTGGAGAGGTCCAGAAAATAGTGCAGTCCGAATCGCCACCTTCAAAAATATTTCGGGATCTGGGGCTAGAGGAAGACCTCCAACTAGATGGCTGGATGACATCTAAGATCTAAAAGTGTTAAAGATAAACAACTGGGAAAAAGTCGCCATGGACAGGAGGCGTTGGGGGCTACGTGTGGTTGAGGCAGCCAAGGCCTGTAAGGGGCTGTCGTGCTGAAGAAGAAGAAGAAGGAGAAGAAGAATTTTTTGTGATACTTAAGAGCATGGCCTAAAAACCATTTATTTGCTTATGTTTACTTTTGAAATTCATATTTATTATTAAATGTATTGTAATAAGAGCTATAATTTTGGAAAATAGAATTTCCAGTAAACAGTAGCAACAGCGAAAAGTAAAATTACTATATATATAGTTTAAATACCGTATACTTTGGTTTAATTTTTAGAATTGTGGTCTCTTTCACTAGAACTTTCTTTACCCAATTAGATGATTTTGCTAGAATTTTTTTCTGCGTGCACAATACACAATATGCCTTGTCCTGACCAGCCAATTTAAAATTTTTGAAGCAATTTTAACCTTCTAAATGTTAATGAAAATTGGAATTAGCATAAATGATGCTAAGAATTTCTTTAACAAATTTATTTGAACTGCTTGATTTTTTTTAACTCAGTTAGTCAGAAAACGTGAAATTTTGAAATCGGGAAACTAAATATTTTTTCTTTTTTTTTTATTATTGCTCACTGGCACATTTATCCTTATTAATTTAATTACAAACTTGAAACTAGATACAAAAATTCGTGTTTAAATTCTTTTCCGTTTCAAAATACATGTCATTTACTTTAAAAATTAATTTTTGGTATGTTCTTTTCGTAGTATGTATTGTTTGTTACACAGCCAGTTTGGACAATAAACGGAAATCCAGATATAAGTGCTTATTGCATAATTTATAAATATGAGGTAAAGAGTTTTCATTCCACACAAGAAAATATAGTTATTCATGCGTTTTTTGTAAATTTTCCCCCTTTTGCTTCATAATTTTTTTTTTCGGATCATTGATAGCTCTGAAGATATCACATGACTTCTTAAAAAAATTTTTGGTTGGAAAAAAATACCATTTTGAAATAACGAAAGCATTTTTGTATAAGGAAAAGAAGTTTACATTAGGCGTAAAATATAATAAGATTTCACTTAACTCTCCCGTTTTTGGCTGATTCATGGAATGAAATGGAAAATGTCTTTAAGTTTTAAAATTAAATCTGCCGAACAGATCTCAAATGAAAAGTCAAATTAATCGACTGATAAACCAAAATTGTCTGTTAAACAATGATTTAATACAACATTTCTATAACTAATTATCCCCACATTAATAGATAACTAATTTTCCTAACGTTTCTATACTATACCTTCTATATGAACGTAACTATTTATTTTTAGATATGGAATGGTTAGTTGTATAGAAGAAATTAATATCAATTAGTAATCTCTTCCGACTAGCAATCCAAATTTTTACTAAAATTAGAAAAAAATTTATTTTTCTGAATGTGCAATATAGTTTTTAATTTCCACAAAAAAAATTCTAGAATTTTGTAAATTATTCTGTTGACAGATATCTTTGTAACATTTGTTTTTAAATTTATTTTCTAATTTAAAATATTGTTTAATAATATAAATAAAAAAGTCTAATAATTTTAGAGAGTTATTTCCTCAAAATACACTTAGTATGGATACTTCAAAAATATCTTATTTGAATTGCTGTAATAAACTAAAGCAAAATTAACATTTTTCTTAATAAGAAGGGTTTCTTTTAAGGGAAAATAAAAATGTTTTCTCGAGACTATCTTTTATTAGTTGTTTTATTTTTTAAAGAGAAAATCTCTTTACTATATATTATGACCCTCCCCCCCCCCCATTTCATTCCGTTAGTAAAATAGTTATTGGAAAATTTTATGATTGGGGGAGATTTATAATTTAGAGCATTTACTGTATTTTTTTAACTTCGCGTACGTTAATTTTTTGTTTATGTCATTAAAATATCTACTAATTTATTCTCAGTCATTTTCCTATAAAAATCAACAAACAAAAGCAAAATGTCAAAAAACTCAGAGAGTAATAAGTGTTTAGAAAACCTTTATTGTCGTATTTAAAACATATTTAAACCATTTTCTCATAAAAGTGGTAGTTGTATAAAAACTAATCATTTCCTTATTTTCTTCTAATTATTGTGATATAAAAATGTTATTTTTAATCATTTATTGGTGTTTTTTTAAAATGTCTCGAAACTTTCTCCTTATATTAAATTCTAAAATTTCGTATTGTATCCATTTGTCAAGTTTAATTCAAATTGGGTTTTAATTAATCTAGTTTTTAGTCTTGACTCACTTTTATCAGTCGGGAGAGGTATTTTACAATCAAGATCAATAAGCTCCATTTTTCTAACGCTATTAAGGCGTTTTAGAAGAAAATGGTATTCCCATTAATAATGCATGAATAATAATGCATCAACTTATTTTCAAAGTATTGAATTAAAACTATTCTTTTCTTTACATTGTTTTTTTAATGTGATAAAGTAACCGGTACTACTCTCATGTTCGATTTTCATCAAATTTGCTATTTCTTGATTTCGTTCTTTCATTGAGAAGGTGCAGAGTAACACCCAATATCTTCCAGTGGGTCTAATCATTTTAAGAGCGATTATTTCAGGGCATTCTTAAAGTTTGTTAAAACAACCGTATTTGGTGAATAAAATATTACCAAAATCAACTGTTTACGCTTTGGTATCAAATTAACTTTAACGAGAATCACAGAATTAGTATGAATCTATTTTCTCATCGTACTATCAATATAATCTGATATAATATTTATGCAAATTTCGAAGAGGGTTTAATAGCTGTTAAGGTAAAACATAAATTTAATACGCAGTAAAAATTCATTTATTTCTTTGAGATATGTAAGGGAAAAAAAAATTTTCTTGCGTCTTAGGTAATATTTGAATCAAGATTATTAGTCCGGATTCAGTTAAATAACTGTTATTATTTTATTCAAATGCGCAGGATATTGAAAACAAATTAAAATTGCATTGTTTTGTAAGTGTGACGAAATGGTTTGGTAAAACGTCGATTATGATTTTTTTTTTTTTTTTTTGCCAGGGGAAAAATGCAGTTTCTTTTTCGTACCATTAAAGATTTGTATGGATATTTTGATTATCATTCAATAATATCTACTTTTGCAACAACTTTGTTTCGGGGGGCCGTAAAAACTCTGATATGTGAATCCTTATGTTGATTAATTAATACATTAGTTAGGCATAAAATTTTTAATAGCTGCTGACATTTAAAAAAATGGTAGTTTTTATGCGTTCTTTTTCGCACAAATTCACACAATTGCGTAATTATTGACGGCCCTCAAACGAAGTAGGGCCAAAATTTTTATTTCTTTTCATATTAACGTTTTTTTTTTTTTTTTTTTTTTTTTTTGTAATTTAAGTCATAAAAATTAATTAATTATTTAAACAAGTGGTTGATCACTTTATAAATTAGAGTATACATAAGTTCAGGAAAATACAGTGATAAGTCATACATTTTCACAAGGTGACATTTTTTCATTCATTCGTTTCATTGTTTCCAGATAGGTGTTTCAAAACTTTCAGAAATTTCAATGAGAAAACAGCACAATAAACAGAAGCAGCTCATTGTCTGAGCTGAAATAATTGGAAACGTTCTTATTATGCGCCCTTCTAAACAATTTAAATATTGGTTTATCATTTTACAGCCATTCATGTGTTATAAGAAGTGTAACGTACAAAGTACTTAAGCAAAGGGCTGACCTATTAAAAATTATAACATTTTGCGATAATGTTATTATAGTCGTCAACTAAAAAAATGCCTATTTCTCTCTCACACTCTCTCTGTATATATATATATATATATATCATGCTCTACCCGGTACGGAGAGCCTAAATCAGAGGGGACCTTCGGATCGACATCCTGCTACTCTGAAAACAAAAGCGAAAGCAAAAGATTTTTTGAATTGCATTCTACTCCCGATACTTTACCGTCTTATAAAGCGTGTGGTGATGAAAGATGCAAAACTTGCCCTAATATTGACAAAAAACATACATTTCATTATAACGATAGCTCCAAATCTTTTTGTAAAATCAAAAATGTTATTTATATGTTAACCTGTGGCTTCTGTGATATGAAATATGTTGGGCAAACCAGTAACTCACTTAACATTCGAATTAATCAACACCGTTCTGATATAAACAGTAATAAGACTATCAATAACCTGGAATTGAATCATTTTAGAGTACATAAATTTAACAGTGTCAAAATTAATACTTTAGATATTGTAGTAGATTTAGATTTAAGACTACAAAAAGAAAATTACTACATGCTTTTATACAAAACAATTTTGCCGTATGGGCTAAACGATACCTTCCAACATACACAGATTAACTTTAATAACTCCTCAACTTATTCACTTTTTCATATTAAAGATAAGCGTACAAATCGTGGTGAACGGGGATCAAGAAGTAATAGAAACTCTCTTAATAGTGACAAATTAAATATAAATTTTCTTTCTAATATGGAAAAAGATTTTAATAAACATTATAATATTAAACCTATTAAAGATTTTGTTTTCTCCCTTAAGAATTATGATGTATATCAGCTATACCATCTTATTAATAACTTTTCTTTTATTAATTTACATTTCAAAATTCTTTGTTTCGATCTTATAAAAGTTAAAATGAGTGAAATTTTGCCAAATAAAAAGAAAAATTTAGCTAATTTATTTTTGGTTATTAACTTTCAAAATCCTATTTTCGATAAGATCAAATTTAATAATATTTTTGAAATTTTAAAACTTTATTTCCATTAAAAGATTTTAGCATTATTAAAAGCTTTAAATATAATAAATCTCTTGGTAGAACTATATTTAATTATAATGATTTAAACAAAAATTTAGGGAGCATAAACATATCCGATCTCGAATGTCACTGTGAGGAAGAGAAATATTTTGATTTTGTTGATAAACATCATAAACATATTATAACTGGTAATTTAAATATTATAGAAAACTTAGAACTTAGGAATTTAATGATAAAAGGCACAAAATTTAGACCCATTTACCATATATAAATCAATAAAATTCAAAAATACTTTGTTAATGATCTCAATAGTTTTTGTTTAAAGATATCAAATAGATTCTCTTTTCCTTTAAGTATGCTAACAGAATGGAAATGGGGTGTTTATTATTACTTTAAAAGCTTTATTCTCAATAATAAGGATAATTTAAATAACAGTCACAATCCAACATTTTTTTCTAATATTGTTCAATCAATTAAGCAACTTCAAAAAAAATTTTTAATTACTCCCATAGACAAAGCTAACAATAATTATGCAATCTTCTGTAAAAAATTCTATGTTCAACTTTTAAATACGGAATTAAAAAATAGTAAATATTTTAAACTTAGTAATTTGAATAATAATATAGTCATTAAAAAAATTTTAGCTTTATATAAGAGATTAAAAATTAAAATTAGCAATATACAATTTCCTTACTTAATTATCAGTCCGAAATTTCATAAAATTCCTGTTAAATTTAGAATTATCACATGTGGTTCTAATACTTATCTAACTAAACCTGACACAATTTTCTCTAACTACTTAAATAAAATTATTAACAGTATTTGTAAAGAAGGTTTCTCTTGGATTATCACTAATAATCAACCGATTTTAGATTTTATTAAACATAATAAAATTAATTCTATTGCAACTTTTGATTTCCAGGATCTTTTCAATAGCATTCCCCTTTATAAATTAAAAGATGTCCTTTTGAATTATTACTATGATTTCAAAAATATCCTTTGTAGCGATTTTGATTATTGGGAAATTCTGATTAATTTTTGTCTTTTTAATAATTATCTTTACAATGGAAGGGATATTTTTCTTCAAATTGATGGAATACCACGAGGTTCTAATTATTCATCTCTCTTAGCTAACTTATTTTTGCATTATTATGAAAAAAATTACACTCTTAGTATTAAATTTGTTTTTAGATATATTGATGACTTAATTATCTTTAATTTTCAAGACTATACTATTTTATTAAATGATATTTACCCCGAGGAATTAATCTTGCTTCGTAATCATGATGATAATATTAATTTCAATTTTTTGGATTTGGGTATTATAAAAGAAGAAAATATCTGCTTTGCTGTTTTATACGATAAAAGAAATGATTTTAATTTTAATATAAATAAACTAATTACTTGGAATTCTAATATTTCTAGGAGCATCTATTTAAATACTACTTTTAATGAAATTAATAGAATTAAAAGAATATGTAGTAATATTTATTTATCCTAAAATCAAATCGATAAACTCTTTCAAAATTTGATAAAAAACAATAGATACCCAACTAAAGTAATAAAATGCTATATAAAATCATTGAGTTAATCGCATATTTTGTAAATATATTTACTAAAAATTTTCTTTGTTAATTTATACAATTTTCTCATGTGCAAATCCATGGCAAAAAAAAAAAAATTACTAATAATTTCTTCCTTAATTTGTATAATTTTTCCTTGTGCAAATCCGTTTCGGGCAAATCCGTGGGTATAATTATTTACTAATAAATTTCTTTGTTAAATTATACAATTTTTCCATGTGCAAATCCATTTCGGGCAAATCCGTGGCTAAAATTATTTACTAAAAAGTTCTCTTTGTCAATTTATATAATTTTTCCATGTGCAAATCTATTTCGAGCAAATCCGTGGCTAAAATTATGTGCAAAACAGACAATTCATGCTTTTTTCTCTTTTCTAGTTTATAATTTTTTCTTAAATAAATATTTATTTTCTAAAATTATTTATGGTCAACTTTTTTAAATTATCCAGTATAATATTACCTCGCGCACATCCGTTTTCTGGCCCATCCTTGGTAACTAACAAATCAAACGCACTTCAGTAACGCGGCAAGAACGCACTTTAAACTCCTCTAGTTACACTCAATTTGCGCTTTTGTTTTTATAGTTTTCATATTTTCCAATCTGGCAATTTTGTTACGTAAACATTTTAAATCATTCTTGAAAAATTTCCCGTTCATGTAAGTCCATTATAGTTCACTGCTCGCTTTATAGGTTTTGTTTTATTCTGCTCTTCCTTTATATTTTATTTTCTGTTTTTACGTGTTATTTTTACTTATTGTGTTTTATTTTATTTGTCGTAATTTTTGTAAAAAAATTTTTTGAGTGCTCCTCACACTATTGTATTGATATATTTTGCTTTGGCTATATTGATGCAATATTAGAAAGCACTCTTTTTCGGATATAATCGTGTGGGCTGATCAAAAGATTATATCTTTTATTTTCCGGTTTTTTAAAAAAAATTTATTCTCTTTTTTTTTTTTTTTTAAATTAATTCTTTTTCTTTCCCCACCCAGTTGTTTGTTATGATTATTATTATTTCCCCCCCCCCTTTTTTTTATTTATCTGTATATATATATATATATATATATATATATATATATATATATATATATATATATATATATATATATATATATATATATATATATATATATATATATATATATATATATATATATATATATATATATATATATATATATATATACACGACGCCCGGTGGCTGAGTGGTAGCGCTTCGCGCTTCTATGCCACAGGTCTTAGGTTCGATCCTCGGGCCGGGCAAGGTAGACTCAGCCTTTCATCCCTTCAGTGGGTCAATAAATGAGTACCAAGCATGCTTGGGAACTAAGCACTGGGGAGTTCGCGTTCGGCTGACCACCTAACCGGAACATCTGCTCCTGCACCCCAGAGCCCATTGTCAAGAAAACTGAGATGGACACAGTAGGCCTTGGCCCTCTGAGTTTAGTTTATATATATGTATATATTAAATCCTTACCGACGCCCTTTGCTTTAAATTACCGATTTTTTTTTTTTGTGGTTGTTCCCATGTACCATATTCCGGTAGTTTTGACTTAATTTTTTTCCTCGGTGCAGAAATTCACCTTTAATGACATTTTCTTATTTAATTTAAATAAACCAATCGTTTTTGTTTAATCTATTCTACTCCGTAATATTTTCCGAAACACATAAAATACTATTAATTAATCACGATGTTAAAATTTTTTCCGCAGAATTTTTCAAACTATAATACTGTTTAATTCTAAAAAAGGTCATTAAAAAATGTCTAGTTCTGTCTAAAAAATGTTCTTGGTTCATTCTAGAAAAAAACATTGATTTAACGGAAAAATTCAGTTAGCTATCTTGCCAGTTATCCGCTGTAACTTGCACAGAAAAAGAAATCTTTTAAATTAATACAGACTTTTTCTGTATGCAACAGAATTTCTCCGTAGTATGACCCGAGAAAACATGTTACCTGGTTCAGATTTTCTCTTTACCATAGAAAGAAAAGTCGTGTTAACTATTACGGACTTACTCCATAAAAAATAAATAAATAAATAAAATAAAACAAAAGAAAACAGAATTTCTCTGTAGTAAATCCAGAGGAATCCTGTAAAACATAACACACTTTTTCTGTGAAGAGAAAAAAAAAACAGAATTTCTCTGTAATAGAGCAGATGAATCCTGTTTAGCGATGTAGACCTTTTCCATAAAAAAATTTAAAAACAGAATTTCTCTGAAGCACTATAAAAGAAATCCTGTTAACCGGTACCATCTTTTTCTGAAGAAAGAAAACCTTCTCTATAGTACAGACAGGGAATTGTTAATTAATTCTAACTTTCTTTGTATGCATCTCAATCTTTTCGTAATACACCAGTTGAAATGCAATTAAAAAAAACTCTGAAATTCTTTATTCTATCAACCTCTAAACCAAATATTAATCACTGGGTAGAATGCCATTTATGCATTAGATAAGGCTCTAACAAAGAATGAATTTTTTTTTTTTTTTTTTTTTGCTTATTTTTTAATGAAAATGTTTCAATGTAATTCAGGGGAAATTTATTCGAATTTATCAAAAAATAAAATTTCAAAATACCATCAGGTAAATTGAAGCTATGTAGTTAGTATGAATAATAAAAATAGTATTCTATAAACACTTTAATAAATTGTCCCTTTTACACTTAAAATGAGAGTTCTTTAATGCGCTTTTACTCAATTACATCATATTTCGCTATATTTCTTGTTTTTACAAAAATAAGTAACACACAAAATTTTTTTTTATCAGAATCTTACTTAAATGAATGAGGGATAAATGACAATTGCAAGTCATTTTGAAATTAACAGAATAAAAAAAAAATCAGTGTCTTTTATTGCCGTCAGACAGATAGTTAGAGAAATCCTGATTAATTTATATGCTTTCTTTGTAGTAGAGACAGGGAAATTCTGCTAAAATGATGGAATATCTTATGAAAGGTTTACCCTGTAAAACTGAAAAAAAGATTATTCTAACAAAATAAAAATATGATTTTATGTTATGTCAAAAAACAAATTTATGAACTATTTTGTTTATCCATTGTAAAATCCTCTTTATAAGAAAAAAAACTTAAAACTGAAACTAAATAAATAACAATTATAGCATTAAATTTTGTATAATTGATTATTTGATGAATAATAAGAAAATATACTGACAACTTCATCAAAATTACACTGATATATTTTATGAGTGTTTCAAATAATAAGTCCAAAAAATCAAAATAAAAGTGTTATTATTTATTAATTCGGGAGTGTAATTACAAAATGAACACACTAGTTCAAAATATGAAATTTTATGTATGATTCACCTGATCAGTACTTTCAATCCGATGGAACTAACGGAAATTACATGAATCTATTATACCAAATTTTTAAAAAAAAAAAAAAAAAAAAAAAAAAAAAATCCCTTAAGATATTACTCACTAAAGTACGACTCAAGTTTCATATATTATTAATATTATATCTTTCTATTTATTTATTTTTGTAAATCATGAATAAAAAATTGCATTTTAAATCTCTGTATTTGATCATTTAGCTAGTATTTTTAATATAAAATACATAATTTATTATTAGTCATATATTTATTATTAGTTTATATTATTAGTCAGAATTGAGCAACATAGCTCAAAACACATCTTAAATAATGTTTAGGTATTTTAAGAATTTTGATATCAAAGTAAAGATAATGGTCACTTGTGGAGGTTATATTTTTTCAAATTTAATCTAAGTTTTAAAATAAAAAATATATGACAAAATGTCATAAAAAATGTATGGTACAATGCATATAACAGTATAAAATTAGGATTCTGTATGACAAAATTTAAACAAATTTACAAAATATTAAAAATTTAAAGAATTATAAGCAGAAAGAGCCATGGCAAAAGTTTGTATGCTTGAAAACCTATTGCGAAATTAATCAAATTGAATAAAATCAAACAATTATAAACAATATAAAATTATTTAAAATAATAGACAAAATATTATTAAGTACTTGATTTACTAAAAAATTCACCAAAATTCGGGTAATTTAGGTACAGGCGTGAAAGAAACACTGAAAGAATTGCAATAGCTTAGGACCTAAAATCCGAGTTATTACTTAAAAAAAACTTAATGAAAGCTATTTAAATGTACACATCGCTTACATACAAATTTTCTCAAAGGATATCAATAAATTGTTATTGATAAATTGCATTTTTGGTGTTAAATCTATAACTTTTGAACCAGTGAAGTTTAATAAATTTTACCTGTACTTGGAAATTGAAGAAACTGATTAAAAAATGAAATATAGTATATCTTATATTAAAAAAAAATACTAAAAAAATAAACGCACCCCCAAAATGAGCTATAAAACATCACATTTTGAAATAATAGAATTGGAATTCAATGAAACAAATTTTTACATTTTTTTTTCATCAAATATGAAATAGTTAGTTCAAGTGATTCTAGATGTAAAAAAATATAAAAATTGGGATGAACTTAAATTTCATTTTTTATCGATTTTTCAAAAAACTAATGTAGTGCAAAAATGACAAATTTTCAAATTATAAAAAAAAATCAACAAATTAAGATATTGCTTAGCTGAAGACACCAACGCAAAGATATTTTATAATTCAAAGCTGAGAAGTTTAAAAAATACTGGAAAAGACTCACCAGAGCTGCTGTTGCTCGTATATCCAATTTGGCGGAAATTAAGAACAAATTTACATTTGTATGCAATGGGATATGCATTGATAGTCTAAATTTTACAGTAAATAAAACTTCTTGCATACTTCATACGATAGTAAAAATCTTGTAAAAACAAAATAAATAAACATACCACATTGGAAAGTTCATACGATAGAGAATATCTGTCCGATACTATAGAGATCAGCAGAGATCCGAATTGTAGAGATCCAGCAATAGCTAAAAGGAAAGAACTATGCACGCTTCCGGACAAGGGATGATTATGATTACCCTGGTTTAGAATCAGAAAAATGAAGGGGGAAAAAAAAATGCTGTCAAAGGTTCCGCAAAATTTTTGTTAAAACAACAGTTTTTTTTTCCCCTTTTTTTTTTGTGTACTTTCGGTTAATTAGTATTTTCACAATTATTAAATTATTATAGCCTTAGACTTATATCTATCAAATTTCATATCAAAATTGATATCAATATCTTCTATTATTATTAATGTCTATTTTATCCTGCAATTACAAAAGCTGTTTCAGTACTTGAAGTATTAATTTATCTAGGTTTTAATAGCCATTTCAGCAAGTCTCAACTATTTTTTCCCCATATTTAACTTATACCCAAGCCCAATAGGAACATTTTTCGTCTTTCATTCTCAGTATTTATCGCCAAAGTGCTTAAGTTTTACTCCCAGCTGAAATTCAAAATACAAATAGCTTAAACAATTTTTTAAAACTCCTAAAATTTTTACTTTTTCTCCATTTAATGTTGAAGATATTTTTTTTATCATTCTCAGTATTTATCGCCAAAGTGCTTAAGTTTTACTCCCAGCTGAAATTCAAAATACAAATAGCTTAAACAATGTTTTAAAACTCCTAAAATTTTTACTTTTTCTCTATTTAATATTGAAGATATTTTATCATAGTAATTCTTAACACACTTCATCTGTATTGTGTCAATCTTTTTTTTAAAGTTATATATTTGGAATTTATGACTAATTTAACTCGCTTTAAACCTGACACTCCTGCTTGCCACTCTAGAAGCTTCGAATTTTATATTTGTATTTTCTTAACTCTTTTGTGTTTCCTTTAATTTTCTTGAATGTTTTTTTATCTTATGATTATTTATCAAAATATACAAACTCAATTCTGTAAACATTGATCTGGAAAGGCTAAAGTGACTGATTTATTCTGTGTTTTTTCGTTTCTCTTTTATTTTATCACTAGCTGAATCCCCGTTCTTCGTACGAAAAAAAAGAAGCATCACTAAATCAGTAAGGAACAGCACAACAAAGCCATGCGCAAAACGGTAAAACCAACACGAATAATAAATAAGAATAATGAATAATAAGTAAGCTAAAATAATTCCAATATTTTTTGTTTATCATTTTTTACCCTTTTCGGTTGCTTCCCACCCATTTAGATTAAGCAAAACACGTATTTTGTAGTTCATGCTATCAAAATGAAGATAACAGTATTCAGTATCATCTAGCAGAATATTGTTGCTCAAGGTACTACAATCAAGCTACTTTCTCCTGTATCTTCGAGAGGCACTAAGACATCTGGGCATAAAATTGTGAAGTATTGATGCTGCAGTAATCTCCACATTTGCTCGTAAAACACTTTTTAACTGTAAAAGAGAGAGTGTATTTGATATCGATAAAAACGACACCAATTACCATGATAGCGTCTATTATAAAAACTAAGGATCATTCGTGTTAATAATAGTGGGGCGACTTTTTATTCTGTCTAAAGCGAATCGCATTCTCCATTCATTTGCCTTTTAGTACATAGCTTATTTTTTACTTCAATTAGTAACTATTACCAAAATTAATTATCATTGACGTTAAAAAAAATATCGACGTTTTATTACGATTCTTTTCAACGAATGAGTACCATTCTCCCTCAAATGTACTTTTCAGTCTAAACCTTTCATTTTTTTTTTTTTTTATTTTTTTTTTTTTTATTAAATTTCAGTTACCGTTTGAAATACATAGCATATTTTTAAAGCATACCTATTAAAAAAAATAAATACGTGGTTTCATATAACCTTCGAAATATTAATCTGGTGCTGTAGTACGCTTATGCTATGACGAGCACGTTGATCATTGAGATAATTTTTTAAAAGTCTCTGAATATTAAATATAATAAACAAAAATCGAAAATCGGGATTTGTCACTTGCTTACAATCGTACATATTTAACTTCACGTTAAATGTCGTATTTTTATAGCTTATGGACTACCCGCAATATATCGTAACAATTATTAAAGCTTAAATAAAACGACAATATTTTTTCATTTTTTTTTTTTCTGCACTTCTAGGTTATTTCACATTATTAGATTGAGCATAGTTCGTATTCAGCAGTTCATCTCATCGAAATGTAGTCGATACGAATTCCGCATCCGGCTTGCACCGACCACAGTGCTGACGTGAAATATCCTCAGCGGTAGACGGATCATGGGTTAGAGTCTCCTTGCCGTCAGGCTAACCGTGGGAGTTTCTCGTGGTCTATCTCTCCGTGTAACGCAAATGCGGGTTAGCTCCATCAAAAAGTCCTCCACGAAAGCAAATTTCTCCCAATACTCGATCCGGGAGTTCCTTTGTCTTCTGGATTGGGTTCAAAATTACAAGGCTACGGAGTTGAGCATTAGTAGTCGTGAATCCATAAAATTGGGTCGGCTGTTCGACGACGGTTATAAAATAAAATGAATAATTATAAGTTTATATTGGTTTGTATTTAATACATAAAAATTCAAAATGTTTAGGAAAATTTTAATTTTAATTTTAATTTGAAAATTGAAATAACCAAGTTTCATTGCAATTTAAATCTTTACAGATAAAAGCAGGGATTTGAGTCATCAAATTAAGTGATTTGGATTACGTCACCCATTCGAATCAATTTCAAGATGATGTTTCCGTGATTCAAATGATCGCCAGCTCTAGATTTTATTGTGTGTTTCTGTTCTAAGGAAATGTCACCAGCACTTTGTAATACCCCAAGCAAATATCAAAAGTCTACAATCTGGTGTCTAATCTGCCGGATTTTTTTTTTTTTTTCAGGTTTATTACATTCTGCGTTAGCTTAGATATCCCCTGCCTGATTAGGAAATCAGCGAATAATTACTCAATCAGGCTGAATTTTCTTAGGTTAATTACAATAACCGCTTAAAAAGGCAGTTTTTTCTTCAATTTCCCTACTAGGCTTGAAATAAATCAGGATAATTGAGCAAAAATTATGCATTTTTTAAATTGTCTGAAAGTATATCGACTCACGACAATAAGCCAAAAGGCGTCAGGCTGATTCGAAAATGTTGGAGAATTTCCAAATTAATCTGTTACATTTCAAAACGGTGGCAGCTGTTTGCATCAATTAGGAACCATACACTTTATCAAAGCAATTCATCATTTATTATTCAATACTTTGGTTACATGTTAAAGGAAGAGCTTTTTAATGCTTTTAAACTACAATTTCAACTGACTTGCGTAAAGCAAAATTCATAAAGACTATTCTTGATATGAAGTGTTTTTTTATAGTCTTTCTATTAAATTTTTTGAAAATCTAATTTGTTATCTCACTCCGGTTCATATGCTCATAATTGCTAGTAAACTTTATTTGTCCACTAAAAGAAAAAATTATGATTCCGTAGCTGGAAAAAAAATTGGGAACAGCTTATTTGGAGACTATTGAGGCTAATTCATACCTCATTTAATCTAACAAAATAAAAGGTATTTTTAATGCTTATTTTAATTTTTACCACACTGATAATCCCAGCGTTATAAGTAATTTTTTTTTTTTTTTGATAAAAAGAAAACACAAAAATAATCTTAATTCCAAAATCACATTTATTTGTTCAAAGATTTAAAATAAAAAGAGACAATATACAAGGTGGGTGAACCCACTATTCGACTAGATAAATATAAGCATAAAAATGTATGCTTCTACAATATCAAAAAATATAAAACCAATGAATTTAACAAAAATATATTACAGACATAATTTAAAATAAAGATAATAATTTATCAACACTTTGCTGAGTGGATCACTTTCTCATTTCAATACCTTCAAAAAATTTATTCATTTTTACAAATTTGCACTCTCTTAATTTGCTTTCAGTTGAAAAATGTTAAAGAAAATTACACATCCAAGCTGAATTTCAATAGTCAAATTTAAATGAAATTCTTGACCATTCCTGAAAAAAAGAAAACTGGTTCGTCCGTGATTGCATTTGTAAAAATAGACTAACTTATAAAATGGTTTTTTCCACTTGAGTAAACAATTTCTGAGAAAGTTATTGAATTGAATATAAAAAAATCTTTAATTCTAAAAGAGTTTTTAGATAAATAAAATCAAAAATAGAACATTCTGATAAACGATATTCATCGAAATTTAATGTATTAACAGTTAAAAGTAAATTGATATTTGTAAAGAAATAAAAACATATATTATAAAAGAAAAAGCATATTAGACTAATCATACTCATAATTTTGAAACATATTTCATTAACGCTATACAAGTTTTAATTGTATAATAAATTCTTAGAAACATTTAAAGTTTAAGAGGGTTTTCTTTTTTTCTTTCTTTACTTGATTGTAATAACAGATTTAAATTTTTTTTAATATGATTTTTTTCTAATGCAGACCGAAAAATGTACATTTGGAGTGAAGCTAAATCCCATTTTGTAAAGTAAAACAGTGGCTGAATTAAAAAAATATATATTATTCAACCAAATGTTACTATTGTTATAACGGTATTTAAAGTAGAGAGAGAGAACTTATTTATATGATGTTAATTTGTCACAGTAAAAAAAAAATAGAGACACGCTTTTGTCTATTATTAAAGATATTTTTAAACTATTTATTCTGTTTTTTAAGAAAAATATGTATAGTTACGAAAAATTTATTTTTTATCATTTTTTAAAGTAATCAAATAAAAACAGACAGCTATTTAGTGAAGAATTAATTTAGCAAATGATATTCTAAAAACATAAACAAAAATTATTAAAGACAATATAATATTTTTATAGCATTTTTCATTTTTTTTTTTTTAATATATAACTTATTTTATTAATTGAAATGCAATCTATAATATACTTTTAAAAATACAATGCGGGAAATTTTTTTAATTTATACCGTTTAACTTTGATTTATATATAGGAGAGGGGGATTAGTGATTTGTCAAAAAGAAAAAAAGAAAAAAAAGAAAAAAAAAAAAAAAAAACATTATTAAATATAATTTTCAACTCAAGATGTAATTTTTTTCAACAATAATTTAAACGTTTTACTGCATTTTTGTTTATTTATGGATTTAAAAAGTTGTTTAATTTTTAAATTAATTTTTTTAAAAGAAATTTTTTTGTTGTTATCACTGCACAGGGTTAGTGTGGGCAATCTTGATAATTTACTAAGTTGTCATTTGTTACGATTCAGAAAGGTGTATCTAATGCCAAGATTAAATCAATTTCAATTTAAGTCTTATAGTGAATAATATTGACAGATAATAACTAAAATACTAATTTGTAATAGATCATTTCCATATAGTAAGAAAGACATTTATAACTTTTTAAGAAATTATTTTAAAAAGTGTGATACGGTATGTTATCCATAAATCTTCAGTCATTTATTGTAGGTCTCTGTTTTTCTTATTATCCAATATTTCATTATAAATACACAATATTCTACAATCTATGCGAAAATTTTAAAGTTAAACGAATATCTAACAAAAACAATAGTTATTTCAATGAATATATTAATAGTTATTAATTTCATACGTGTAGTTCTTAAAACAGAAAATTTTTTGGCAGTATTTAACAACTTGAAAACTATACTATATTCTTGAAAACTATATTTAGACTGGAAACTGAAAACCTTCTAAAGATAATAGTAGATATTACATTATTCAAGGTAATAAGTAAAATGAAGGCAAATTATATTTAATGCTTGACTCGATTGATTTCAAAATCTGCTCAATAATATCAAGTAAAATTAAATATTTCTAACTACTTAAACCTCTGGATTTTTGCTTTCTATCAAAATCAACTGCGATAAAGTGCACTCATTTACCTGATTAAAACCTATTCAATTAAAAAAATGTGTTCCTTTCAAATTAAATAAAAACTAAACTTTATTTATTTATTTATTTATTTATTTATTTTTGCTTCCTAAAATTCATGTACCTGGGTTCATGAAATATGGAATAAAAAGATTTCGTGAATATAGAAATGGCTGTATTTCTTTAAAAAGGACACCAACTTAATTCTCTTAACTTCTCTCAACTTAATTCCTTTAATTTTGTTTACCACAAAAATTCTCCCAGAACTATATCAACCATTTTCTGCTTAAAATGTTTTTGAAAGTTTGCTAAAATGACAATATTAGTAACTGGTTAATAAAATAGCAGAAAATATTTCATTCTAACTATTTATTACCGATTGAACAAATCATAAGATATAGTCTGCCAAAAAGAAAAAAAAAAAAAAAAAACCTAAATAACTTTTGATCTAATGATCGGATATTCACGTTCTAGTACTAAATCTTAATGGTTCGAGGGGGTAACTTCAAATATGTTAATTAATAAGCGCAAATGATACTTTAAAATACAAAATCAGACACAAAAACGTTCTTTCTCTGAATAAACATAGCTGCTTTTTAACGGGTTTTATTTCTGACCTCTAAAATATAGGGGGTAGCCGCAATCTAAGAAATACTGTCCCAATAGTTTGGATCACTTAATGTTGATTTTACTTTTCGCGTATTTTGCTATATCTCGAGAACTTTTTAGCAGAATTGGAAATTTTTTGCGCACAATCATAAAATTCGTTTATTCAAAGATTAATTCATGCAAAAATAACTTTTAATAAATATTTATTAGTTTTATTATCTTATTTAATAATGGTCGAAAAAAATTTGAATAACATGGTACATAAATTTTTTACATCATTTTAAAGAATATAATTTTACATGGCAAAATACAAAATTTTAGAAAATTCGGTTGAATAGTTTCATGAGAAAATAAATTTCAAAACTTCCAGATATTTAAAATTCAATTTCTTAGTAACTATTTGACCAATTGTGCTCAAATTTTGTGTTTTGCTTTGTAAAATTATATTCTTTAAAATTGCGCGGAAAAAATTGTCTACCTTACAATTTAAAAATTTTTCGACCATTAGTAAATAAAATATATAAATATTTACTAAAGCAAGGAATTATTTTTGAATAAATGAATTTTCTAATTTCTGTGTAAGAATTTTTCAACTCTGTCAAAAATTTCTTGAGATATAGCGAAATACGCTGGAAAAGAAAATTAGCATCCTAACATCTCCTGACCTAACTATAGGGATATCCATCTAACTATATACGAGGGTTGCTATTTATATTTCTGGCCTTGGCAACAGTAAGTGTTGCTAGGCGAACGCAGACGATTTTAATCGAAAGTTTGATATTTTTAAACATAAATTCAGCAGACGATTTACCATTATAGCTTCATTTGTGTTGTTGACAGTAAATTGAAAAGTTCTTCTCTTTCAAAAAATGGAATTGAATCGTGAACATTTTCGTGCCATTATTTTTCATAACTTTCGACGTGGATTGTCAAGACAAGAGTGCTTCGATGAACTTAATTCTTTATTCAGCGATAAAGCGCCATCCTACAGCACTGTAAAAAATTGGTATAACGAATTTAATCGTGGTCGATGTTCGATCCAGGACGAATCCCGTGCAGGTCGTCCAAAATCCGTTGTTGTGCCAGAAAAGATCGATGCTGTGCGTGAACTGATAAAGCAAGATCGTCATGTGAAATACCGTGAGATAGAGGTGTCTTTGGACATTAGTATGACTAGCATCAATAAAATATTGCATGAACATTTGAGCGTAAAAAAAAATTTGTTCGCGTTGGATCCCGCGTAATCTGACAAACGCTCAAAAAAAGGCTCGTGTCGATTGGTTCAAGGAAATGTTGGAAAAATACGTTCAAGGTACATCAAAGGCTGTGTATAACATCTACACAGGTGACGAATCATGGATCTATACATATGAGCCGGAAACAAAACAGAACTGTATGGGTCTTCAAAGACGAGGTAAAACCAACCAAAGTTGTTCGAGGAAGAAGCACATCGAAACAAATGATTGCCTGTTTCTTCGGCATTAACGGTCATGTGGCAACAGTGGCGTTAGAGCAGCGCAGGACGGTCAATTCTGAATGGTACACGACCATTTGTTTGCCAGAAGTCATCGGAGAAATTCGAAAGAAGCAGAAGAACAGGCGAATCATTCTTCATCATGACAATGCGAGCTCTCACACATCGACTCAAACAAAGGCATTTCTGACGGAACGAAAGATCGAACTGATGGGTCATCCACCGTACAGCCCTGATTTGGCACCCAATGACTTCTTCTTATTCACACACATCAAAAATAAATTACGTGGACAACGATTTTCGACCCTCGAAGAAGCGGTTGATGCATTCAAAACGCATGTTTTGGAGTTACCTCAATCGGACTGGAAAAAGTGCTTTGAAAATTGGTTCAAACGCATGCAAAAGTGCATTGATCATCATGGAGAATATTTTGAAAAACAATAAAACCAATTTCGATCCTACATATTTGTTTTTTCATTATTAGGCCAGAAATATAAATAGCAACCCTCGTATCCATCTAACTATAGGGACCCCGAGTGCGGCTGGTGACAAAGTGAAACACCCTGAAAATTTTATTTGCAAAAATCAATATCAATTTATATAACATACCGTCTTTAACATAATTTTTTGCAATAAGATTAATAATTAAATTACCTACAAAGGAAGAATCACGTTCTTACAAGAATCACAATTTTTGATTTTAAAATCACTTGTATATGAACCGTGATATTGGACATTAATATTGCATGAATTGAAATCGCAGCATTGGATTTTAAAAACGAGAGAATACGAATCGCATTTCATGATTTTCAGATTGCGTGAATACGAATCGCAATGAGTAGCATTTAAATTACGTATCAACTCGAAAGCGATGTTTTATATTCCAAACATGTTAATACAAATCACAACATTGGATTTTAAAATTGCTTGAATCTAAAACGCGAAACTGATTTTAAAAACGCGTAAGCACCAATCGCGATACTGAGTTTTTAAAAACGCGTAAGCACCAATCGCGATACTGAATTTTTAAATCGCGTTAATACGAATCTTGATTGTACGATTTTCTAATCACAAGAATACGAATCGGAACGTGTGACTTCTAAATTCGGTTAATACGAAAATCAATGTTTGATATTAAAATCACGTGAATCCGACCCAGTTCCAAATATTCCAAATGGCGAAAATCCACCAAACCACCAAAATCACATGTATGTAAACGTCTCGTTAACGGAATTTAGCGAAATTTTTAGATTGCGGAATCCGGTGAAAATTTCGTATAATTATAAGTTTTTGATTAGCTGAAGTCCGAGAACCAACGGTCAAGCAAAAACGCTGAATTCCGCGATATTCACTGAAAAATCATTTGCCTTGCTCTTAATTTTTATACTCAGAAGATTCTCAAACGAATACCCTTGAATTCCGGGGTACACCGGGAATACAATCACCCTTGTGCTACCTCCTATATTTTGGAGGTCGGAAATCAGAATCTGTTAAAAAAAACAGGTATGTTTAGTCAAAGAAAATACTTTTTGTGTCTGAATTTGTAACTTAAAATATCGTCTGAACTTATTAAATGCAATTTATTTTCCATTTTCTGTTATCTACTCAACAAACTGCAATTTATATCGTCACAAAACTACTTCATGTGGAGGTTCCGTGGTAAAGACTACGAAGTCCAAAGGTTCGATCAACGTGATCTCATCAACGTGACAATGTTGTTAAAATGTTTACTTTACGAGCTAAGGTCAAATTAATCATTATTGCGTGCCAATTTTAAAAACCAAATGGTTGTAGCAAAGGAGGTTATAAAGTCACCATCATTTTTGCGTATAAATTTTTTTTAAAAGAAATATGAGCATTTAATATAAATTTAAAAGGAGTTCTTAATCGTAAAATTCAAAATCATAAAAAATTACTATAAATTTAAAAGTAGTAAAAAAAAAACTTCATAGTAAAGATAAGAAATTGAAAGTGCTCATATAAAATAATTATCAAACCTTTAATAAAGTTTGAGTATCTATATAATGATAACCATAAAAATCATGTTAAATTAATATCTTCAAAATGATTTTTTTTTTTTTAAATTCTGTCAAAAAAAAATTTTTTTTAATAAAACTATTTTTAAATTTTTTAATAGTTTCACTTATTTATTAAATTAGCTATATAAAGAATGCAATATTATAAATAAATATAGAAAATAAAAAGTGTTAAACACATATTAAGCCAACTACATCTCATATCTATTTAAAAAAGACTGCTGGATTTCCTTATACAAACTTCAAGAACTGTAGACCATGCTGCTGAACCTTAGACTATTAACTGGAACATGAGAATACAAAATATGAAGAACATTTTAAACATAACAGACTCCGAAATCATATCAGAACCAACTTCTTCCAGATCACAAGGGTTGTTGCAAAGGAAGTTCCTGAGCGAATGGAAATCTAATAATTAAAAATTTATTGAATAGAGGATATAGTCTAGCTGGTATTTTTATCATAAATGGCCGATAAATTTAAAAGTCAAAAGGTTTTTTTTCATGAGATGGGATAAAAATAAAAGTGAAAAAAGAAAATTTAAATGAAATATAAAAGTGAAAAAATAAAGACGACAAAAAAAATAAATTAAAAAAAAATTTAAAAAATAAATAAATCTCAAATCCAAAAAAATAAAAATTTAAATTAAAACGCAAGATTATATACATTATTTACAGTGTTCACTAATACTACAGCATCAAAAGCCATTCTTCCAAATCATTGGATTGAAAATGGTGCATCATAAATGATTTAATGGGTCGGTTATGGTTTTCGAATTATGAACGGTGTAACCTCAAGAAAGTAAATAGAAATCTGAAATTGAATTGAGCTAAGAAGTGATGAATGAAATTAATTGAAAAATTATTACAAATAAGTTTAGTTTTAAAATTTTCAACTTCCTACGTAAAGTTGATTGTATTGCTGTTCAAATCAAATTACATGAGAAATAATTAATGCGCCTGAGCACAACTGAAATAGTTTTGCAGACCTCAAATTTGAGGTGCTCACCCAAAAAGATTAAGCGTAAGTTGAAAATTTTGAAGTTAAACTTATTCCTAATAATTTCTTGGCTCAATTTGAATTTTAGGTTTGCATTTATCCTTTAATAGTGTAAACCTCAAAAAAAAAAAAAAAAAAAAAAAAAATACACTAAACCATAAATCCTTTATGTCCTCACCATCTTCAATCTAATAATTTAGAAGGATGGCAGTTGTTAATGTGGTATTATTGTTGAGCGCCCTTCAAAGACATCGATTTTGCTATTATATTTAAAATGTTCATCATATTTTGTACTCTCAAGTTTCAATTAATAGTCATAGCAAAATAGCCTACAGCTTTTGCTGTTCGCCGCTTTGTTAAAGCGAAACCCAGCAATTCTTTAAAGAAGTATGTGGTGTAGTTAGTTGCTGATGAGTTATCACACTTTTTTATTTTTTGAATAGATTTATTTATAATATTGCATTCTATATCTTACATTTTAGATCATACATGCTCTAATTTTCGTCGACAATTTAGGCTGCGTATGTTTAGAGTTTAATAGCTTTATTTATTTTAAGTGTTTAAATAAATTATTCATTATATATATATATATATATATAAGGGGTTTCAAAATGGCGGCCCGGTGGCCGCATCCGGCTCGCGAAACCTTTTTTTATGGCCCCTCGAACTAAAATATATTAGTAGTCATTTTATGTGGTTAATTTTCGTAAAAAAAACTATATGGTAAAAACTCTACTTTTCTCGTTAATATAAACCTAATTTCTTCGTTTCTGTGAAATTTAACATATCAGCGGTGCAAAAAAATTTATTTCTCAGGTTTTGCATCCAAGAAAATATTTATTCAAATATAAAAATAATCGTGTATGTTGCTCTTTTTTATTTTGTTGTTTTGTATTTTGTGAATATAATTTAGCATGTGCGTATCAGAAATTTTCTCGAAGAAATACTCCGATTTGACTTTTTGGAACCACTCATTTTGGACGAAAATATTTACGCACACATTTGTAAATTTAAAATGTAAATATCTATTCATTGGTGGTTGCAGCAGACAAACCTCAATTTTCTAGTTGAATATTTTGTGTGCTACTATGTAAGTTTTAATACCAACTTTTTTAAAGTTTTATATCTAAACAATTAGATATCTGTTGCACATTAAATGTTTAATGCATAGGTTCACATTAAAGTTATTGTAGCCCGAATTTTTATTATTTATTTAATATTTTTAAAAACATTATTAATAACAATTAAATATTTTTTAAAAATTTACTTCTTATTTTAATTTGTAATTCAATATTTTTGTTTTGTACAACCTGGTAAAAATTTGACAGTTATATTTAATATTCCTTCAAACATAAAAGAGTCCTGCATAAAATTTTGATAAAGTTGCGGCCCGCCATTTGATTTGTGTTTTTAATTGTAGACCCCGGCCTCATGCAAGTTGGAAAACCCTGATATATATAATCTTGAATTATTATATTAATGTAAGATGAAACAAATAGTGATGAAATTAAAATATCAGAATACGAAAACACTCAAATAATGAATTTCTTTAGCTTGTTCTAAAGGGCAAAATTTAACTTCCTGATAGGCCCTTTATTTAAAGAATATAGTATATTTTTAAAGTTACATAATACATTCAGTTTAGCATGAACTCAAAAATCCGGGATGTTTATGTTAAGAAAAATGTTTAAGATACCCGAAACATTTGTTTGTGCTTGTTTTTAATACAGCATACGATTTGTTTTCTAAAAAAAAAAAAGAAGAAGAAAAAGGAAATTAAAAATTTAAACAACAAGGTTTTCACTCTGAAAAAAACTACGCCAAACATGCCAAATGCGCAGTGTAAACTGTGAACGCGAGATCACTGGCAAACTTTCATAAACAATTTTACATCAAGCTTAATATTTTGTAAGTATTAAATCTAAAACTGTATTTAAAATAAAAGATTGAAATTCAACTAATATTTTAAAATTACTAGATGAAGAATATTCATTTAAATATAACTATTAATTTAAAGAAATGGAAAATCAGAAAATTATATGTAAATGCACTAAGAAATAAAGTATGGCCGAAACTACCAGAATACAGTAAAATTTACCGCACTCATGGCTCTATGGGAAATCTGAAAAAGAAAAAAAAAAAAACTCGCAAAAAAAACCATTTGTTTGGTTAATCTCACTTTTGATATTTGCATTTTTTTCTAAATGTGTGATAATATAACTATAAATTTAATAACCAAACTCTCTGGTAAATGGTTTAAATACCGTATGGTTTGTTTTATTAACCAGAGTTATGTTTTATTACCCAGAGTTTTGACATAGAAATTTAAATTTAACATAGAAAAAAATAATAAAATAATGACAGTATTCAATTTTTGATTTAAAAAATTGGTTAAAATTCTAAAATTACGAGAAGTTTGCAATAAAGTTTAGTTTTAAAAATATTAATTCACTTCTTTTAGTAATTAAAAATTGCTAGTACCTACAGTTTGATCAATTCAATGATTAACTGTGGCCAATAGCAACAATTTGGTCTTTTTAGTAGTTGTCAATGGCCAGTACCGACAATTTGATCCTTATAGAGAATGGAGTTAATCTTATTAATGGTATTTAACTAGATTGTTCTAATAAAACAGTAATTAAAATTCACAAATTAATATACTTCAGTAGTTTAAAATTGTACAGCAATTTTAAAGTATTTAAATATATTTATTTACGAATTTTAGCGTTGCTCTTTATCTGCTACATAAAGTTTTTTTATCCTTACATTTTTTACCCTTCCAGCATATTTAGTAAAACTTTTATTATCCAAAACTGAGCCGCAAAATCAAAATTTAAATTTATTTTTTCGATATTACCCATTGCAATGTATTTTTTTAATTGTTAAATCTGTTTAGGTTGAGCATTATAAATTTTAGAATAATTTATAAGTACAAATATTAAAATTTTTAAGTACAAAAAATACAAATATTTTTAAATCATTTATTTACATTTCGAACAGTTTTCGATGATAATTAAAATTTTTTCTAATATGTTCCGAATTAAAAAATAAGAGTAAATCAACAAAGGACAGATAATAGAGGTTTCCATCATTGGTTTTGATTTTGGATGTCAAATTAAATCAAATAAGTAAAATCAATTACTGTTATCAATTGATTTAAGAATAGCTTATTCATTGATTACCCTTAAGGTTTTGAAATGATTAGTTAGTGGCAGCAAGAAATCATTTTTTTCGAAAATAATAAAATATTTCACTTTTTAGTACAAAGCAATTTTATATAAAATGCTAATTTACTAAAAAACAAGCAAAACTGCAATTTTTTTTAAAAACATACATAAATAATGATAAAACTTGCAAATGATAGATAGGTATTGAGAGTTTTTCCTAAAATTTATATTTGTATTTCATTTTAACATTTAATAATATGATAAAAATTTTTGGCCAGTAAATATAAAAATATCGCATTTTTGAACCTAAAAGTTACACAATGAGAAAAAAAAATAGTCAAAACTACCTGAATATGGTAAAATGTAGCGTGTTTTTGTCTCTATGGGAACACCAAAAATCTCGGTAATTTTGACGAAACAATTATGTAATGATTTTGATAAAGTTAGAAATACAATAAAGTTTTATAATATCAAATAAAATTTGGTAAATGCAGTAGAATTTGGTAATTTTATCATGATAACTTGAATCATGGCATAAAAAAACCTTTATTCGATTAAATTTACTTTTCAAATTTGTATTTTTTACTAAATGTGTGGTAATAAGAACTATAATTTTGAAAACCATAACTTCTGTTAAATCGTTACCATATAAAAGAAAATAATTGCCTAATGAATGGTTCAAGTAGCATAGATTTTCGTTTTACTGACCAAACTTTTTATTTATTTATTTTTTTACCAAAAATGTCATTGTTAGGTAATTTTAAACGAATTTTTTTTTTACGTGTATTGAAGCTATGAATTTAGTAAGGTATTTTCAGTAGTATTATGATTCAAACAAATGGATTGTAATTCTTTGTGTACCATTTGTATAATCTTCTACTGAAAAAATGTAGAAAGGGCCAAAAAGTTAGTAATTCAATTTTGTACTTCTGCTACAATTGGGTTGATTTCATAAGAATGTAAATTTAAATATGCTTAAATTTCGATAAATAAAATTATCTAATAGTAATTAGATAATTTTATTTATCGAAACTTGAAAAATAATCAGTGCTTATCTCTTAACCCAGAAAAATTTAATTTAGGAAATAGATTTAAAACAAAGAAACAAATTTATATTCTATTTGTTTTTATCAAAAAAAAAAAAAAACATGATTTTTCAACACAATTATTAAAAATGTAATAAGAGCAGTAAGTCAGGTAAAATTTTGAGAAATTACCATTACATTTACGAAGAAGAAAAAACAAGAATTGCTTACAAAGCAGCAATACACATTTTTTTTTTTTTTTTTTTTTTTTTTTTTTTGCTCAAAACTGGAGAAATATGGCAGAAAAATTTTAAAAATTGGGAAACTTTATAAATGTATCATCAATACCATTTTTGTTTAATACTCACATTATTGCTACTTTATTATATTTTATTAAAAGTTTTGCTTGTTGTTTTTCTCAAAATATAAATACACAATCAATTGTGTTTTTCCCTATGCAGCATTTAAAATATTTAATTTCATTTTATCATACATTTCATGCACTTATATTACATTAATAATGCATTATAAATATAAAATTTTTAAGAAATTGTATTAAGGAATTTTGAAACCTTAGATTTGTGTACGTAGTTTGTTTACTCTGTTCATCACTTAGAAAATATGTTTGAAACACATTAAATAAAAAACAGCAGATTAAGACTTTGTAAATATTTTTTCTCTTACTTGAATAACATTAAAAACGTTCTTCTTATAATTAAACAAAAATAAAATTTTTAAATAGAGAAGCAGTTTTAAATAATAAAAAATTTCAAAATAAATACAAAACATAGAAAAGTTTCGTTAACGCTTAAAAATGTTTCAAACCATAATATTATATTTCTTTTATTTAATATTTTTTTTTAGCATTTAAAATCAAAATTTAAAGTGTATAACGTTGAAATATTTTACAGAGTTTAACAAAAATGTGCAATATTCACAAGAAAAAAAGGAGGAAAAAGAAGGAAAGAAAAGAAAAGCAATGTTAGTGAAATTTTGGAAAGTGTGATAGGGTTTACTAAAATTCAGTAAAAAAGTTTCTTCCTGACACAAGCCTAGAAAACTAAATTGAATCATTAAAAAGCATAACATTTGACTCATTATCAATTCGGTAAACTTAGAAAATTTTCAATAAATTTTATTCATGGTCTGAATTCTAGAAAAATTTTAGTTTTAGAAGCTTTTAAAATTCAACTGTTTAAACAATTCGGTGTACCGATAAAAAATATATACTTTCATACATTTTTAATTTAGAATTTAGTTGTTTGAATTTCTTGTTTTCAGATAATCCACAAACATTGCATAAAAAAAATATTAATGTATTAAATTTAAATTAGGGAATCGTGTATATTAACAACAAAGAATTGCCATACAGAAATTGGCTTTATATGTTTGAGTCCTTTGGTAAATTATAAATTTCTACAACATTACAATATATACAAATTAATTATATAACTATCGATTTATGTTATCAAAACTGTATTTGCAAGTCCTAAAATGCTCACGAACATAACGTAATCTCTCTTTAAGAGTTTTTAAACTTCTTTCTGGTAAGAAAGGTAACCAATCAGACATACCTGGATCTCTCTCCCCAAATGATGTTTGTAGCAGCTTCTCTAAGTTACCTTCATGGAGTCTATCAACAGCTTCAATAGTTTCTTTTTTAAATATACACAGGCTGTCTAAAAGTGATTTGTGAAACTGGTCATATTTTTCGAGCAGTCTGTATCCATGCAATAGACCTGACTCGTTGTCCAAGAACAGCAGAAGACCATCAGGAGTCTGGAACAAATTGTGCGTGGGCTGATTCATCATCTCAGGATTCCAACGCTCGTTGTACATATTGTTCACAACTCTGTCCAAATTACCGGTCAGGTAATCGAACACAATCAAATCTGACCACTGTACAAGCATAGAGATGTCTTTCGCGGTTAGATTGAAGACGTCTTCGGTGATAGGATGAAGACGTCGCGTTTCTGTCAAGCGAAAATGCCTAGGTATAAAGGCAGGTTGGAGATCTTCCACAAATTGAGTTAGCACAACTGGTCTTTCATAGTTCCACTGTGCTAGTGCTATTTGAGAAGCAGCTGATGACCACCTTTTTGTCCGACCGTCCACTAAAGCCAGTGCAGAAGGTGCCAAATTCCTGATGCCCAAAAGGCGGCCTAAATAAAACGAGAAAATCTCTCCCTGGATTTGGTCGTTATTGTGTCGATAACGACAGCATGACTTACCACCTTCAGCAAGAGTCACGAGTCTGTTTTGCATCCTTCCACATCCTTCTTCAATTTTAAGGACTTCAGTAGAATTAAGGAACCGTTTCCATAATTTGGTGTCATAATCATCAAATCCTTTTGGTACGAATCGCTCAGAAAGAGGAGTCCAAAACACACCATCCACCGCATCTTCAAGAGAATAAACTTTGGATGTTTTTTCCAGCGAATTTTTTCGACGTCTGTTATTAAAAAACAAATCAATTGTAGGCTCTATTTTTCTAATGGGTTTGACAAGTAAACTAGAAAACATTGGTAGATCTTTCACCGTCGAATGTTTGGAAATTTTATTCCTTGGAGAACTGGGACCGGATTTTTCAGTTATAGTCTGCAGAGATTTTGACGGCCCGGCGGGGTGCCTGAGTAGGGAGGAGGTAGCCTCCGATGTTAAGCTGCCTCCGGCGACAATCATAGTTTTGATGCCGGCGAACTGTTGCCCTCGCCCTGCAACCAACGGGCGGCGCGCCGATAAATCTGGGGTGTCATTTGGCACATAACCTTTTCCATCATTTATCAAAGAGCTTAGGGTTCGTTCTGGAATGTTATTATGGAATGACGAATCAACGAAAATTGGAAGGAACAAAAAACTATATGTGATCGGTATTCCCATTAAAAACCCAGCAATAAATGATACGGAAATGATATAAGTTCTATCAATTTTTTTAAGACTTCCTGAACTCGGAACAATTGTTGAAACTTTCATTTTTAAAGGAGGGATAATCTCGATCTGGCCTGAGTTTTTTTTTGACAAATAATCCATGATTCTAAAACATAAAAAAAATTTGCATCATCTGAGACAATCTCTCACCGAAGTTTTAACAAATGCATCAATAGTTTCTCGTCGAATTTAATAAATGTGCCGGTCACGAAATCCAATGAAATTTAAATGCAACATTTCTACTGTTGGTAAATATCACGATGGTTATTCTAGGAAAATAATTCAACTATAAATCCTTTAAAGAAAGAACATCGAATCATAATTAAGAATAAATTCCAAACAGACGATAAACACGCAGACGAATTCCACAATGCTCCTCTCTTCTCGAGAGTTTGCCACGGAATGATGCCTGGTTGATCTGTCATTTCTTGAAATCACGTGCCTCCTCTCGTCAGTTTCCGTTTAGGGGATGGGGGAGAAAAGATAGAATCTTTTTCAGAATGAGAAACGAAGAAGGGGTGTCGAGTGGGAGGTACAGAATCCACCGCACCTGTGATGTTTACAATAACTCCCTCCACAACTCTGGAATTCTCAGGTGATGGGAAAGTGTTTAAAATATTTCATTCAAACGACTTTTTAACTCTGTCATTCTGCGTTTGGGATTGAAGCAACTTATTGTTATCTTAATGCAAACGATTTTTAAATCCAACAATAGAAATCAAATTACTTAAGAAAACTTTTTCTCACTTTTATCAAATAAAAGTTCCATTTTTTCTGATTTCCTCATTTAAAACCAAAATCACGGAGCAATTTATCAAAGGTAACCTGGAATAACGACGAAGAAAATCGAGAGAAAAAAATTTTCCTTTTATCAGTCCTTCTACGTCGAGACACGGTTGAATTACTTGTTACCAGATAAGCGACAAACTGAAGACTAGTTAGCACTGACAGCTCTTTCCTCAGTTTTGGAGCGAGTATTCTTGTTATAGGGTTTTACTTCTCTTTCATCTCTTGATTTTTCTCTACCTGGCGCCAAAAGTTCGCCAAATTTGGTGATTAATATCATCGGCGCCAAATAAGATTGCGGTTTGTCTGTCTATCTGTTCTGATAAAGATAGATCGTGTTGACTTTTGTTTTATTTGCCAAATTTTTTTCCCCTTCGATTTTCGAGGAGGGGTAAAAAATGAGGCAGGCAAAAGAAAAAATGTTCTTTAAACGTCTATTGAAAGGTTTTAATGGAATTTGAAATATGAAAATATGATGAATTGCAAATTTGAGCTGACTGAAGAAGGTCGAATGGCTTTTAAGAGCTAAAATTTATCAGCTGTATTAATTTTTCTTCTTCTTTTGTCTCATTAATAATTGTGCCAGTTTTTCTTTTTTATATCGAAACTTCATATGAAACTTCATTCTTTCAAATAATCATTCTTTTTTATTTCTATTGTTTTTGTTGGAATCACACATTGCTTCCAAAGGAATGACTGTTTTAAACAATAACTATTATTAATATAGCTATTATTAAACGCTACATCAACATTTTAGCGTTAATTGTTTTAAATATTTTAGGTATTAAACTACGACTCTATTACTGATTTCAATCTTAGATCCATATTTATTTATTATTTATCATTTGTTTTATTTATTTACTAGCTGAATACCCGTCCTTCGCACGGGGAGGTTAAAAAAATAAATAAATCAGTATAGTGAAACACTACGAAATCATGCTCGATCCAATTAAAGAACTTGGTGGAAGAGCAAGGTAAATGAAATTTTTAGGGGAAATTATGAATCGGAGAAAATAGAAAAGTGGTTGTATCAATACGGATATGCTTAATGTTACAGAACTGTTTTTGCCGTCACTCAAATTTTAACATAACTAATTACATCAGTAATCAGTATGCTTGCATGATTTTTATTTCAAATCATGCAGGTGTAAATAAATAAAAACAAAGAAATATTTTCCCCTCTTTTTAATATATTGGTAATAAAATAGTTCAGATGTAACTTTTTTTTAGTTCTGAAAATGTGACTTACCTGGTTCTTCCACTAAGTTTTTCAATTAGGATAGCTAAAATAATTTAAAAAAAATTTATTTAATATTATTTGTTGCCCTTTTTGGTGGCTTTGCGTTGTTGAAGTAAGCAAAACCCGTTTTAAGTAGTTTATCCCATTAGAACAAAGGTAAAATGTATTTAGTAGCACTTCATGATGCTATTGCACTATCAAGTAATTTTCTAAGGTATATATCTCTTTCAAGGACCGTAAAAAGCTTATTTCCAAAGTATTAGTATGCACTACTAAGTATTAGTGCTGTCTTAATAATACCTAATATATCCATATGATATTTAATACCTTTATAAGTATATTTGGTTTTGGAACATAACCCTTCAACATTTAACTTTTGTGAAAAATACATTTATCAGTGACAGCCAACAAAAGCCGATTTTTTTTTTTTTTTTAAAATATAGCTCTTATTAGAATTTGATAAGATTTTTGGAGAGTGGGCATTTCTCGATCTGACCTTTAATTTACTATTAAAATACTTATCAGTTGAAAAGAAACAAAGTTCTTTATATTCTAATCCATTAAAATATTAATACACTATCTTTGCTACCACTGAAAAAAATAATTTCTGAAATTACGAAAAACCCGTTGTAGATTTGTTATCAAAACTGCACCAATTACAAACAGTGCACAATAAGTAAGCGTCATCCGTAAATGGCGATTTTCTACGGTTTTCCTAAACGAATTTCCTATTAACCTTTTTTTCCTTTAAATTCGCTTTTTAGCACATAGCTTGTTTTGTTTTATTTAAATTAATTCGTATTATCAGTAGTAATTAAGCATGACTGTCAATAATAATATCGTGCTTTTTTACGGCCCCCCAAAATAAATAAGTATATAGTCTCCATTATTTTTACTTTTTAGTACGTAAGTTTTTTTAAATATCAATTGACATATTACTAACATTAATTAAGCATCATTATCGTTAATGATAGTATGACGATTTCTTACGGTTCTTCAAGATCTAGGCAAATAAATACCTTTACTCCATTTATTTTGCATTCTAGTATATTGCTTATAATTTTATTTCAATGTGCATATCACCTTAATTAATTAATATATTGCCTTAATTAATTAATTAATATATTACCTTAATTAATTAATCATGATTGACGTAATTAATCCTCATTGGCGCTAATTTCTTATGTTTCTCCTAAACGAATTAGTACCACTTTCCCATTAATTTTTGCTTTTCATTACATAAATATTTTGTTTCTATTCAATTACCGTTGGTTTTAAATAAGTCATTTTTTAGAAACACGTTTAAAAGAATTAATATAAATAAAATAAAAATACGTGGTATCAGACAAAGTTTAAATTTCGTGACGTAGACAACGTGTGCTACCACATAATGTTCATTAAATTCATCTGACATAGCAAATATAAAATAATTAAACATTTAAATACGTGCAAGAAACTATTTTTTGATCTAATAGAGCTATAAGCTAACAATTATCACTGATGTATCTTTAAAATATGTGAAAATTGATTCGTTAAATTTAAAACAATGGCTAACACTTAACCAATCAGAAAATTCCATTTCGTTTTTCTCTCATCCTATTAGAACGATTAGTCGTAGAATGTTCTAATGTCGTCAATGACCTTTCTCGTGCTTGAAACTATCTGTATGCCAAATTTCATAACTTTCGGTATTAACACTCGGCATTTAAATATTAAGTTTTAAAATTATGAATCTCTCCCAAGTTCTGCTTGCTGCCTCACCGTGGCGGGTGGAATCCCCCTGGACGGGATGGGCGAAGTACGTCGGGAGTTTTTCTCCTGGTAGAGCCACCCTAGGCGTGAAGGCCATCCCATTATGTCCAGCTAAAGCATGCAGGCACAATGAGGGAACGTCAGACTTCAGCCCATGCGGTTCCTCTGCTCCCATCGCCATGGATCAGTCGTTTGCTGATGCGACATGATCTTCTGGACTTGGTCTAGGGTTCTAGACCAAGAGGATAAGCAGCAAAAACATCAGAATTATGAATTTTTCGTGTTTGAGGCTTTTCGTTTTTGATTTTGGTTGGTAGAAAAAATTCGAAAGACAAATTAAGACATGATATCATTTATCAAAAATAGATAAAAATTTTCAGAAAAACTTTTACCTATGCTTAACTTAGGCTTTAATTGTCCTTTGAGTTATGTTAAAAATCAGATGTTACGCGATTAAAAACGAAAGAAATTGTTTTATTTTATTTTATTTATGTATTTGTTTATTTATTTATTATATGTATTCATTTTAAAGAAAATTTCTGAATCGAGCATAAAAATCTTCTTTTCGAATCCTACAAATATGTTATAAGCTTGTGGTTTAGTAATAGTAATTGAAAAAAATAAAACTCGCGTGTGAATAACAATGAATATTTCTTCTTCAAATGCACTACAGGCTAAACCAACTCAATAAGCTTCCTCCAATCCAAAGGATGGTCAGCAAAGAATATTGGCCTATAATGTCATAAGGCCGATTCCATCCCGTAAAAAACTTTTGGTTGGAGATCTTAAAAGCAAAGAATATTTATTAAAATTAAAGAGATTTTTCTTATTTTTTGTCGATATGGAGAAAGAATAAGTAATGCTTTTACCAAGAATAAAAATTTACCTTTTATCATACAACAGAATCGTTTGTAAATTAACTTTAATAGAACATTGCTGGAAAATGTATCTTCGAGGTGCACTTCTTTTCTTAAAGATATTACAGAGTGACTGTCTGGGGAGACTTTTTGTTAAAAACCCGTTCCAAGCTTAGCTGGGTATATAGTAGCTAAGTTAAGATACAATGTTTGGTGCTGAAAATAATGGAATCCGAGAGCAAATCAGGAATCAACCAATTATCACTTGGAATAGAATTTAGATCGATTGTGTCCATCCCGGTCCAAAAGGTTTACATCTTATTATTCAAGATATATCATTGGATTTCAGTTAAATACCGTTGCAATTTTAAACCCCAGCCACAAAATCTCAGTTCTTAAAGTATTGAACTGGCATTCAGAAGAACTGGAAATCGATATCCGGTGGCTGCTTTAAGCTCATCCTGCTTTAGATTCATGAGTACCAGCTTGTCTGGAAAATAAAAGCGTTCGGTGCGCCATACTGCCATCGTCATACCGTTGGTCACGAATTAATGAAGCCTAAACCTCCATCATTCCCCTGTGTCACAACGGGGGATTGTTACGAGAATACTTTACTAATTTAAAACCAAACCAGCAGGGGTGTTACGGAGCCGCAACGGTGTTCAAGGACCTTTTAACTACCGGAATGCCGTTCCGAAACTATAGTTCGAGTATAACGCATTATTTTCTTTATTTTCCTCTATAGAAGGCTATGTCGGCCAAGGAGTTAAGAAGTATTCGTGATTTCTCTTTCCTTAAATAGTTCAAACATCTAGCTACACCATTTTAATTAAAATAAAATATCATTAGGAAATCTTGAAAGACCACCGCTTGACAGGACTCAAACATTTCCTGTCATTTGAGCGGTCTACATCGGGGGGGGAGGGGGGGTCGCATGACCAGGACAAAAACAAAAAATTTATTTCTTAAAAAGTGCTCCCCTTTGTTTGTTACAAAAATGTGAAGCTCCCTTGTTGAAAAGAGGGAGCAACCAGAACTGCTCTGAATGTGAAGAAAACATTCAAACCTTTCCAAGAAAAATTTTAGCAAATAGGTTGTTCAGAACAAATTATTTTTATTTAGATTAATTTCAAAAATTTTAAACCTCGATAATATTTTACATTTTCGTACTTAATTGCAGTAAAATAATTAAAAATTTATTTATTATAAATCTTACTTTTGAAATATGAGTATTTTAATATGATGCAACTATTTGCTTTACATCACAATGGGCCTGTATAAAAATTAAGAATACAAGTTAGCTTTTTATATTACGTGATTATTTTTATTTCCTTTACTATTTACTAAAAATAAGTACTTGAAGTTAACTTCTTAACTAATTTCGTATTTAAAAAATTAATACTTTCAGTCGTCTATTCGGTGTCAATTCACCACTATGAATTATGAAAATAAAAAAAGAAACTATATTTTTCAAAATAAGGCATAAAACAATCTAAATAGCATCTGTTCTATAATGAACGAGTTTTTAAGTAAAATGTTGCGATCTTCATAAGTCAAGGGGTTAAAATATGCTAAATAATTACTCTTAATTAAATGATGAAATCTGATACAAAAGCACAACTTTTGAAAAAGGTTATTTCAATGCTAGTTATAGCTAGTTCAATGCTAGACTAACATTTAATAATTTTTGTGTTATTCATATTATTAGTGTTTTACATATTGTGAGACAACTCTTATGTTAATTATGCAAATATAAAAGTTTTTGCAACAACACACAACATTATAAAATTTATTGTCAATTTATACCTAATTTCATTCCAAATAAAAATTCAATAACGAGTTATTATTATTAATATTTTTTTCAAATTTAATTTTAATCCAGTTATATTTTCGAAACGTTCATTTCATTTTATTTGCCATTTTAAATAAGTCAATTGAATGACTGGTTCGTTATAAATCACTTATTTAAAAAATCATTTATTTTTAAAAAAAAAAAAAATTCTTTATAGCGTTATACTAAACTCTTTAAATTTAATGTTATAGTAAGTAAGATTTTTCCATCAAGTATTACAATGAATTGGATATTAATTTTTAAGATTTTTGTCTGATTTATCAATAGAAAAATTTACTTAATAATCTTCTAAGTGATGCTAATGTATATACAGTGCGCAAAATAAAATACGGACCACCCTGAATAACTTTTGAATCAATGATCGGATTTTCACTTTCGAGAACTCCTTCTCAATGGTTCGAAGGGGTGACCTCAAGTATATTAAATAATAAATGCAACCGATATTTTAAATTACGAAATCAGACAAAAAAAACTTGTTTTCTCTGAATAAACATATATTTTTTTTTTCCCCACGGTTTCGGATTTCTGATCCCCAAAATATAGAGAGTAGCCTCAATCTGGGAAATATTGTCCTAATTGTTCTGTCAGGAGAGCAGTCTTAAGTTTGAACCTTTTACTATTTGCGTATTCCGCTATTTCTCGAGAACTTTTTAAGCGACATGAAAAAATATTGTGTACAATTATAAAATTCGTTTATCCAAACATAATTCCATGCAAAAGAATAAATAAATAAATAAAAATTTTTTAAACATTTACAATTTTTTATTATTTTATTTAATAATGGTCGAAAAAATGTTGAAGGTATATAAAAATTTTCACATAATTTTGAAATTTTAATTTTACATGATAAAATACAAAATTTGAGCAAAATTAGCTGAATAGTTCCTGAGAAATTGAATTTCAAAGATGCCAGATGTTTAAAATTTGATTTCTCAGGAACTATTCAACCGAATTTGTTGAAAGTTTGCATTTTGCCATGTAAAATTAAATTCTTTAAGCTAATGTAAAAAATTGTATACAGTACAATTCAAAACTTTTTCGGCTAATGCCAAATAAAATAGTAAAAAATTCCATGCAAAAAAAAAACTTTTAATAAATATTTATTAAAAGTTTTCTTTGCATGGAATTATCTTTGAATAAGCGCAATTATAATTCTGTTAAAAAAAATTTCAATTTCTCGAGATATATCAAAATACGCAAAAAGTAATTAACATTAAGGGGTCCAAACTTATGACCGCTCTCCTGACCAAGCTATTAAGTCCATATTTTCCAGATTGCAGCTACCCCTTATATTTTGGGGGTCAAAAATCTGGATCCGTCGAAAAGAAAGGTATTTTTGTTTAGAGAAAGTATAGAGATATTTGAGATCACCCTTTCAAAATATTAAGATTGAGTCCTAGAATGTGGAAATCCAATTATTTGATCAAAAGTTATTCATAGTGGTCAGTTTTTTTTTAATTTGCGCGCTGTACAGCATATTGTCGTCTAAAAAGTTTAAAACTATAAAATATTTTTTTCTACTGGAAATTTTTTTAATATATAACAGTTATGTACTTACACTAGCTAAAGGTAAATTATAATGGCTGGAACATCAAATTAAATTTGATTTGAATTTCAAAGTGTTTTAATCTAGTTCGATCTTTTTTCCTATTTTCGCCGACAATCAAGCTTGTTTTGGTGCTCTCTCTATCATGATATATTGGATTTTTATAGCGTTCCTTCCTTGCTTATATATCAACCCAAGCGTAAGAGAGAAATAATAATTAAAAATTTCATAGAATTTTGGTTTTATTTTTGATAATTATTCTATAGATATGTAAAATTTTCTAAATTTGCACTACAGTTACGTACATTTGATTTTTTTCCTCCATTTATCATTCTGCACTTCAGTAACAGTATAATTCCTTCCAATTGCTGAATGTCGACATTCGATTGAGTAAAAGAGAAATAATGGTATATAATAAATAATTCCGAATGTACAATAAGTGAATACTGACACTCACAGAAGGATGTGGACAGTCAGAATTTTCGGACTTTCATAATACCATTTATACCTTTTGTTTTCCTTGAAAAAGTAATAGTTCCCCAAAAGAAAATAATTATCTCATAACACAGCGGTAATTCAAAACATAGTCGCCAAGCCACTGCAAACATCGCCAAATCAAAACCAATTAACCCGCTGACTCGTCCCAGTAGTGAATCAACGCTCGTCCACATAGCACATAAACGCATGCTACGCGTTGAACCAGCTCCTAGATTCTCAGTGGGGGCGTTGCTTTCCCCCACGCACCAACCAATGAGAGAAGAAGAAACTTCAGCTCTATCTCAGCATGCATACTCTCACCTGCTGAGATCAGTCGCGGGAATCTTCTCCAAAAACAATTTTTATATGATTTCACACGTATTATTTTCATTAGGAAGGTTGTCAAGGACATGAGGTTAAATACATGTACCTCACAGTGTCTGTCTGGCTATACTTTTTTATTAATTAGCAAGAATTTTAATTTAATTTATAAACAAAATACAATTCTTTTTTCCTTGGGCATCTCAGGCGTTCAATTTTTGAGGGGGACGAAATTAAGATGCTAAGTTTTACAACAGCTCATAAAATTTCTCATTAAAAAAAATTTTGATAATTTTTTTTCTTTTTGCTATATATGTGCAAAATGATTGATTTAGCAAAAACAATCATTTTGCTATAGCAGAAAAATTGATAGAATTTTTTTCCGGGGCCGTTTAAATCATAACTGAGCATATATAGATTCTGCTCTGTCAGAAAAATTTATCAGATAACAAACTCCTCCCATACTAACTGCCTCCCCCCTTCCCTTTTAACTATGATTTTTATTGTTTTCAAAATAAAATTTCGTTTTAATTCATGTTGTAAAATTTCGATTTGAATACTATTGCAGAACCTTTTCTTTTTTTTCTTCTTCTTTTTTTGTGTTCAAAACCATTGATATTTAAAACTCTGCTAAGAAATTTTCTTCTTTTTTTTCCCCCGTGTTTAACTTTTATTGAAAATTGGATATTTTTCCAAGTTTTAATTTTTTCGTTAAATTTTTTTCGTGCCTTTCGAAAAAATAACGGAAACAAGGGGATTTCTTGCCGAATTTCTTTTTATTTATCGAAAGCAAAAGGGGTGAAAATTCGTGAGATTTCTAATTATTGAGTGGAACATATACACTGTAAAAAATCTCGGTAAATGTTTATCCAATACTTGGTGCAAAGTTTCTAATTGCACCATAAATTGGATAAATCAAAAATTATTTTACCTAGGTTGCACCATAAATTGGAAAATATGATCAAGAAATGCGTTTATGGCGCAATCGATTGCACCAAACTTTCGTACTATGATTTGTAGCTGTTGACAAGATGGCCGATTTTGTTGTTGAAGCTTGCAATCATGTCATGCAAGTTGTCTTTGAAATTGTCAATTTCTTTTGAAGGTAAGTAAACTTTTCTTAATTATTTGCATTAATTACAGTTCATTTCTTTCGTATCAACTTTAAAAATTGTGTTGTCTGTTCTGAAAGTGTTAGCTTCAAATTTCTTCTAGGAAACTGTATTCGTTGTTAAATATTTTAAAATCTACATTAGCTCTTTTTCAGTAAATAAAGCGATACAACGATTTTATGTGCACAGAAAGTGCATTTACAGTGTATTTGGCTAAAAGAGCATAGCTTTCAGCCAAATTTACTTCCGGTGAAAATGTTCTAGATTTGTGTTTTTATTTCATTCTACCGAACAAAAAAAATTCGTATGTGCTTTCTGTAAGGATTAAAAAATTTTATCAATATCTATGCTTTTGTTTTGATTTTCATGCTATTTTGCTCATTTTCGTTTGTAATCTCACATAATTGCACGAATTTTGGTCTACACTTTCTAAAGTGCTTTTGCTGTACAAATTTCAATGCGAATTATTCACCTCAAATTAATACTAACCGTTGTCATGGAAACGAGATTTCTCTTTACGTTCGTTGAGCGCACGGGGTAGGAGAAAAATATAGTGGGTAATATTTGCGTTTAAGAAAACAAAGCGATATTTTTTTGAAATCGAACGTTTTCATAGATCCTCAAAAATGTCATACGTATTCTGTATAATATTTACAGTTGTTTTTTTTAAAGTAATTTTTTTTTTTGAAAAGTTTCATTTTAATTATGAAAGTAAAATGTTTTTATTTTGAAATATATCTGCTTCTATGAAACAAAAGACCTTTAGTTAAAAAGGCAATCCTCACAAATAGAATACTTGTGGAGTTATAATACTATCCACATGAATACTCCTTGTGTGTTAATCAGCAGCCAGATTCCACCCTCTTAGACTCAACACGAACTCTTTTATCTATACAAGTGATGATCAATTTGTTCATTTATTATTTTAACTGTTAACAGTTCCTTCAGCAAATTTTTTACTGGGACGCTCTGCATAAAAATGAATTTACAATTTCTCAAGTGGAGAAATTCTATTTTGGTGCTTTAGCGCATTTTAACAAAAATAATAATAATATTTTAAAATATCAATATCTTTCTTTCCTTTCCGGGATCTTTGTGGGTGAAAGGAGGCTTAAGATAAAAATCCCCCCCCCCCCCTGTATAAATACTTGGTCTCGAAATTTTTTTTAGGTAGCGAAATGTTTTAAAATTTTTTTACATGAGAACTACAATTACTCAATTTTTTTATATTGTATTTTATAAATAGTAATTAAAATATGACTTGCTTTGATTTATCTTTCTATGTTTTAAAAATGTAATGACTCAAATTTTGTTTCTTCTGTACATTTTATTAGCATAAATTACATTATTTTTAATCTTCTTTCATTAGCACAAAGGCACCAACAATTTCAATGATTTTAATTGCGAAAGAGACACAGGAAAAAATATTGCTATACCCAGTGCCGAACCTGTTGATAAAAATACTTATTCTGCTAGAATTCCAGAAGGTTATAAACAGTTTCTTCACACTTGAAAAGTACTAGTTTCAAGAACAGCTTACAAACTAGGAATGTGTATAGTTTTAAGTTTTGAGAATGAAGAACCTGTGTTTGGAAAAACAATTATTCTTTTGTAAATAGGCTCCAAAATTTTATTTGTGTGGAATCTTTTTGAATCTTGTTGTGTTTTTTACAATCACTGAAAAATGCTATATAGTTAAAGCAATAGCACCAGAAAATCTATAATAGTGAATATGTAATAAAAATATTGTTCTTTCTCAAATACTCACAATCGTTTACTAATTCGTAAAAAAAATTACAGTATTTTTTTCCAAACTGTGTGAAATTTTACTCTTTTTATCAAGTAGTAAATTATGCTTGTAAAAAAGTAATTTAGCTATATTGTAGATTCTAATTCAGATGAGGTTGAATATATCAATAAATTTAGTATCTTATTAAAATATAGAAAATTATTTTCAGATGATCCCAAATTTCAAAACTCTAAACATGACGTAATTTTTATTTTAAATTACTGTAAATTTAAAATAAGTTTGAATTGAATGCTCTCTCTTAGTAACAAAAACATATTATCTATCATATTTTTGAGTGAATATTTTGTATTTTTTAAATGAATGCTGTGATATGTATAAAAAGTATAATATATTTAAATTTTAAGATTTTGCTTCAAAATTATTACATTCTGTCTATGTATACAAATATCAAAGTGATTGTAAATGAATAAATTATGTTTAAATATTGATCTGTATATTTTTTGTTAATAATTCCGAGATATTTCATTATTTTTACATTTCTTAATTTACTTCAAATTTAATATTTCCATACGTCAGTGTTTCCCAAACTTATGACTTTTGTGTACCCCTTCCAAATTTTTCGTAACGCTGTGTACCCCTAATAAAAAAAATGAGTGCATTTTTTTAAAAATATGTTTATTTTTATTTTTTGGTGCAAAATTTTGCTAATAAGTTTATTTGCATCGGTAAGAAGGATGATATATTGTTTTTGCTCTGATAACTGTTCATCATAATTCGGTTCTCTAGTGATTAATTTTAGTTTGAGATGTGATTCCACGTCCAATAATCTATTTTTTTTTTTTTTTCGAATTAATGTCCAGGAATGATGAAAAAGCGACTTTGCATAAATATGAAGTTGGAAAAAGGCAAAATATATTTCACAATTTTTTCTGTTAAAACTGGATACATATTTTGCATTTACAGCCAGAATGATGTTAAAGTACAGTTCATGTTTATATTTCAAGAAGGATAAAAATTATATTTTATAAAAATAATCAAAATAAGTAGATTTTATTACAAACTTTTACTATAAAAAAATTGCACAAAAGTTAAAAATCACAACTGGCTGTTAACACTACTAATTATTAACTGTTAACTCTGCAAAAAATAGCCAATAGAAAAATACATAATCGTAAATTTTCATGGCTAGCTTTATTTTTAAATAAATTTCTTTGAAATTTTCGTTTGCTGCAAGATATTTCGCATAAGAACGCGTACCCCCGCTAAACTGTTCCCGTATCCCTGGGGGTACGCGTACCACACTTTGGGAAACACTGCCATACGTCAATGTAATTAATATTTGAATGTTTCCTTAATTAGAGATTGGGGGTTGACCAATACAATATTTGTCTACTTTTTTATATAAATTTTTATTTGTGAAAGTAATATTTTCATTTTTAAAGAATAAAATAATTTCAAAATACATAGTAATAAGAATTTGATTCAGCCTAAAACTAAAATTCTTTTTTATTTTCTCTTTAAAACATTAGCAGTATTAACTCTATAGCATCTGATCGTGCTTTAAATAAATGTAAAAAATAATTCAAATTTTTCATATATCAATTTGAAGAAAGAAAAAGTTTTTAGATGAAGGAAAATAATTTTAAAGCGCTGAAAAGCAGATAAAGTTTGCATCATTAATAAATATTTATAAAAAAAGAGAAAATAATTTAAATCAAATTATAATTGAATTAATTAAATATATAAAAATTAAAAAATCTATTTCTATTTTAGATGTATTATTTAATATATATATATATATATATATATATATATATATATATATATATATATATATATATATATATATATATATATATATATTACATAACACATCTAAAATGAAAATAGTTTTCTTAATTTTTATAGATTTTAATTAAATTATAATTTGATTTAAATTATCTTCTCCTTTTTTAATAAATATTTAATAATAATGCTATCTTTCTCTGCTTTTTGCGCTTTAAAAATGTTTAATAATGGTGCAACCTTACCCTGCATTTTAGCACTTTAAAAATACCTAATAATGGTGCAACCTTCCTCCATTTTTAGTTCCCTTCAAAAAACTTATTTTTGGTGCAACCCTTCGCCGCTTTTATGCTCTTTCAAAATTCCGATTTTTGGTGCAACCTTCTCTCGTTGTTCGGAGCTAGTGAAAGTATCAATATATGGTAAAACAGAGCACGACTTTATGTAGCCAGCAAATGAATACCAATGTTTGGGGCAACATAGCTCGAAATTTTTTACAGTGTACCCACCGCCCACCTTTTCAACAATGCTCATGACTTTTTCGCCCCTTCTTTTTTCAATGGCGAAAATATACTACAATTAACTATAATATATTTTCGGGTATTACGGCTTCTTCTACGGTATTGTTTACAGGACATTTTTAAACCTTGTTTAGGAGGAAACTTAATTTTTAACAGAAAAGATGGCAATTTATATTGTAAAATATGAATGCAAAATTAAATTACTAATACGAGTTAATGGTAATCAACTATGAAATTGAGTTCCTATGGAAGTTCTGAAAGAAAATTCTCATACTTATTCAAAATCATTATTTTTAATGATTAATCTATCCTTAACAAAAAAGCTATTAACTTGAAGAGTTCAAATAATTTTTATGATAAATATTTTTTACTCTCTCCCATTATCTTCTTTTTTTTCAAACTAATAAAAATTGAAAAATAAGAATACAACATCGTGAAATTCAAATGCCACAGAAACATTATGTGATATTATTTTCACTCTTTTTTCGTGCTTTTTAACTACATTCACATATTAACTCTTTCTCCGTTTAGATAAATTCTCTTTCGTTCTTTATCACTTTTTAGAAATTTAATACTCTCATTTAACGCTAACCACGCCAGAATTCAAAACATCGATTATTTATTATTTGTTTAGTGTGATTACTTTAAATCAGCGCTTTTTTATTATTTATATAGTAGGAGCACCTCAAAAAAACACTCGATTATTAAAACTTTAAATATGAGTATTTCAAAATTTTCAAACAAAAATTTTTACAAATAAAAGGAAATGGAACTAAAAATTTGACTTAGAGTCAAAAAATGATGCGAATGCAGGACATAGAATGATAGTTTCCCACGGAAAAAAAAAAATGTAAAAAATTGCTATTTTGTTGTCATACATTCTAGCCTAGATCTTTTTTTTTTTTTTTTTACTTCCTTTTTTATTATTATTATCTGCTTTGTTGAAAACACTTAAGAAACGGAGTATGTTGAAACCTATTATGATTGTTCAAATGTGCTCTGATACTAAAGAGTTATTCTTAAAAAAGAAAGAATCAATTTAACCCTTACGGTTTCAGCAAATAATTTGCTCCCTAACTCTGAGATGTCAAAATTTAAATTTTTTACATTTTCGAAGAAAATTTGTAATCGGATCCCTGAGCTATTGAAATGAAAGGATTTTTATTTTATTTAGAAGAGATAATTTAAATAAATGAGAAAAAGGGAGGAAAAAAAACGCCATGTTGTAAAAATATGAATAGAAGTTTTTGAAAACTTGCTTTCGTGCAGTTAATTAAGCATACATTAATATCTTTTATATCATTCTTTGAAGAGAAAGGATTTTTTTTTTCATATAATTTAATTAATTTTATGTTGTTTATGAATAATTGTTTAATTTTTGCTTGGTTTCTTGTGCATATTTAAGATACTTTATGTGCGAAGTTCCATAAAATATCAAAACTCTACTTCGATATTAATTAATATAATTGCTTAAGTACACGTAATTGAAAATATCCTAGCATAAACTTTTATTTTTTTTAACAATTTTGGAGCATAGAAATTAAATTTTTGTATAAAATATAAATCAAATCCTACAAGAAATGATTTCAAGATTTATAATTTAAAATACAACATCGAGGAAAGTTTAAAGAAGTAGATTATCATTTTCGACAAGACTAAAGAAAATTACGTTTCTAGGATCTTCACATATTGTAATTAAATTTAAAAAAAAAAATTTCTTTTTAAAAAATGGTCATTTTAAATATTTTTTAAGTAGAATACACTTTATATAAAAATTTAGTCATTAAACTTTGATAGAAATATTATGCCTATAAATTTATTCGTATAAAAGTGTTATTTTCAGATTGTTTTAACCCCGACGTTTGATATTTCTCACGTTCCGTAGTTATTTAAATTAGATCTCGCTGCCCACAAGCATAGTACGTTTTAATAACAAGACATCGCCAAGAAAAAAAGAGCATTAAAATAAAGAAAGAAAACTTTGATTTAAATCCCTTTGGCAGTATGTTTACCACACATCTGACCCAACGTGGAAGATATTATCCAGTCAGTATACAAAGAAACATTTCTTTTTCGGTTTTTAATTCTTTTAATATTTACTCCCTTCTCTTTTCAAACTACTAATCTGATGGGTGGTAAAGGAACGTCTTATAAAAAAAGAAAAGAAAAAGGAAGAAGGAAAGAACATTTTGAAGAGTTAAGAAGAAAAGCAAGTTGTCTTCAAGGGTATAAACGAAGATCGGTGTCAGGCAGCTTAATGAAGATGTCAGTCAAATAGGAGAGCAGTTCAAGTGCCTGATAGCATGCCTTACAATCAGATTTTATGTGTATGTAATGGTTGCTTGCTAGTAAGGCTGGTTACTTATGCTCAACACACAGCAAACAATATGTTGAAACTTTTGCCTGATAGCCAGTTACAAATGTATATTTATTTGTTCCTTTGGAGCTATATAATTTTTAAGTCCTTCTCAAAGAGTGGCAAGAATGATGAAATTCAAAAATGCCGTTTCATCCAGCAAACATCTGTAATTGGATTAGGATATCATTTGTTAATAAAAATATATATATATATATTCAGATATGTAAGGGTGTCCAACAATCCACATAAGAATTAATTAAATTGATTTATAAAGTATATTCCATTGAGTTCTGTAATACATAACAGAAGTTTTCAAAAAACTTTCAGTGTAATCTAAGGATAGTGTGAAATGATCGAAAAAATTCCGAGAGTTAGAGCTTTAAAAGAAAAGAAAAAAAGGAAAGAAAACATTAAAGATGTTCGAAATCTGTAATTATATTTATAAAAAATTTTACAAAAAATGTATTCTGTTATTGAAATAAAAAATTTTTTTTTTATCAAAAGCAATGTATTGAAGAAACTATGAAAAGGATGTGTATTCGTAAAAAATTGCATGAGTATTTCTTATCGAACTTTTCAAATAAACTAAAGAATTTATCGCACTTTTTAAACCAAATTCGTGAATAAAGAATATTTCTCTGAAAATTAAAACCATAATTCTGGTCATTTTATTTACTTTTTAACAACTTTACTCTAAAAACAAATTCAGAACACTAGATGCAGAATTTAACCGCCTGAGATAAAATTTAATTTTAAGAATATTATTGATAAAATTACGTAGAAATTCATTCATTGCAATAATTAGCAGTCTTTAGATGGTTCATAAATTCATAGTTAGTAATAATTATTTATTTATTTTTTTTTTTTTGTTGAGATCGGTGTACCGCCGGAAAAATAAGTCAATAATTTAAGGTTCCAATGAGGAATGTAGAGAATAACATAACCATTGTGGTTTTGCTGGTACATACCCTCTTTTTAAGTACATACGTATGTTCTTTTTACAGGTACATGGCTAGATTTCGTTGGTACAGTGTTGAGTTTCTTTTTCAAGTTGGGGATGGTTATGGGCTTGTAAGGAAAAATATATAGGGAAAAAAAAGGACGTATTAAATCACATGATTTACATCACATGATGATCACTAAAACGGGAAATTGCACGACCAAAGACTGACTCAATAATATTCAAAATAACAATAAAACAGCGTTTTTCTTCCTTGAAGCACACCAGTTTTAATAACCCAAAACTATTATCTTATCGTATTCTTTGACGCAATCGTCACAAAATTCAAATCCTGAGAATCACCTTTAAATTCGTATCTGTAAATATTAACTAAGCATCTTGAGTAAAAATATTTTTTCTTCAGCAATTTTGACTAAGTTGACAATAAGTCATTCAAGTATTTATTAGATTTATTTCATTATTATTAATTTTTATTTATTTTTTTAGTCATCTTTACCTTTTTTATAGAATTATCATTTTCAACGACTCTAAATATTTAGAGCAGCGCAAAATTCGCTCATTACTTCAAAATAAATAAATAAATATAAATAAATAATAATAATTTGATTATTATCGTACAATGGTTTAAATGCTTTAATTTAAGGAAATGAATCGGAAATCTTTTAGGGAATTTATTGAGTTTTAGTGATAGGTTTATAAACCAAAGTCAATCTGCAAAAAAAGGGTTGGTCCTATAATAGTTCACGTTTTTTAATAATTTTTTAATGATTTGCGTTTAATGATTTTACTGTTTTACTGTTTCTAATTTGAATTTGTGCTTAGACAAATGAATAAGAGATGAAAGTAAGCTAATTAATGAACCAGAGAATCAGCGAATCAAAAATTGACGTACCATTATAAACCTATATTTTGTTGCATGGCTGTAGACAATTACAATCATAATACTGTTTTTCTTTTCTACATTTTTACTATATTTGAATCCATCCTTTTTTGAATTAAAATAATATTTTTGTCATCAGTAAGAAAAGCATCTCTTAAAGTCGAAAAAGTCACTGTTATCTTATTTTCAAAAATTAAATATTAATCTCCCTTTTTGTAAAACCCTTGAAAATAAATTATTTGAAAATTTTAAAAATCATTTATCATCTGAAAATTAAAATCTATTTCTTTTTTTACCCTGGTTAATCATTCAGGAAAAACAATTATTTATTTATTTATTTATTTATTATTATTTTTTCTTTTTTTGCTACTTTTTTATTAATTCTGCATCTTTTCAGCAAAAGGTAAAACTGGCAGTTGAAATATTGACCTTTTTCCAACTAGCTCAGAGTACTCAAATCTTTATCGGAGCTCTTTACTTGAACTCAAAGAAAGTTTTAGTTATTTGTTGATAACTAAAAGCAGAATTTATTTAAAATTTAACTGAATCTTATTAGAAGCAAAATTAGTCGTCAATAAAAATTCAGACTACTTTTTCAAAAACTAAGGAGCTTAAATCTCAACTGGAACTCTGTTCTGAATGAAAATACAAATTTTTATATATTTTTTACCTCTGTTAGCAAAATATGTCGCCAATCTAAATTTCTATCACTTTATGACGTAAAAAAGCTAACAGATACAAAATAAGACGAACAAAATATTAAAACTACATTGTTTAAAGAGACTCAGAAGAAAAAATACTTTATTTTTACCGGCCTAAAACAAAAAAACCTACTCACCACTCAACACTTTCGAAATCAAATTCGTTCATCACCTAATGTTTCCCCTATCTTTCAAAATTGATGCACCTTACAATTTTTCATTTTCGAAGAAAATAATTTTTTTAAATTTTTTTTCCGAGAGTGAAATATGCAATTTTCAAAATTTTTATTTCCTTTCTCATTTTTTAAAAAATTTACTTGTACCAGATTTACGAAAATCTCATGTTTAAAAGAAACATGCATTACAAAGTCAAATGATTGTATAGTAAGATTTTTTACACCATTTAATACCATTGTTCGGAATGCTCTTGTCTTAAGAATTTTTTATTTTTACTTTTAAATGTCATTGAAATTAATTTAAGTCTTTTTTTCGCACGCTTCCCTTCCAATTGCACTGGCTACGCGAGGCGTAGGCATAAATTTTTTCATTCCCTTTTTTGAAGTTTGGGAAGATAAGAAAATAGCTTTTATTTTTCGTTGTTCCTTTTTTACTAGTTACAGAGCCATAAATCACAGCCTTTAAGAAAAAGCTGATGGATGTAAAGCATCAAGCATTGTTGTTTATTTTCTCAAAACTGGTTAGCATTTTTTTCAACGAGATAAAAACTGTAAAGCATCTTGACAGTTGCATTTTATGTACGTTTACCCCTGAAGCAAATTAAATGTGTCATTCGGGAATGTAAATAAAATAAATGAGTTCAATAGATTTTTATCAGTGAAAGTGTTTTGGAACCTGATAAAAATTATATTCCAGTTCTTGCCTTTCAGCCTGTTGAAAAAAGAGCAAATATTTTCGTTAACGCTTTTTTTTTTAATTTCCTTATTGTGCAAGATAAAGTGCAAGATAATTACTTAACATTTCTTTCTTTCTTATCTTCAATAATCTATATTATATAAAACGCTAATACGTAAGTATGTATCAATAAAACTGATGATATTGCTTTTCTCGCGTTGGCAACAGTTTTCATTTTTAATTGTAGGCGTTTTGTTTTTAATTGTAGACGTTTTGTACAAATCTCTAAACTTTTTTTCGTATTTATCCACATAATTAAGAAGTTGTGAACTCATTACATAAACACAATAGCATTTGCCTTCGTATCTCACCGAATTCTTGGTTGGTTTTGAGTTCTGAAATAGTTCCTTTTCATTGGCAGAAATGAGAAGTGTTATGCTATTTGAAGTACTTTGTACAACTAAATAAGATTCTTTTCACAACACTTAAATATTTACTCTATTTTCTTCATATATAGAGAGAACAGTCGGCAAAGAATTCTGTTAGGTTAAAAACATTTCGCTAAAAACAAAAAAAAAAAACGAATTCTAAAAGAAATAAAAATAAACAACTTAAAAAATTAAAATGCTGTTGCCAGCCACTGAAAATTTTGAAAGTTAACTTAGCAACATGAATCAAAATGACATACAAGTGCAGCTAGATCAAAATTATGAAACCTGAGCGCTTGACGTAAAACTATTCGCGATCGCAACACTCGATACGCCATCTAGCGGGAGACTGTAAATATCGTGCATTAGTTCCCACATAACCATTGGCAATGACGGACGCCATTTTCTTAGCATAAAAAAAGAAGCAAAATTTCCCTAAAGAAAAGGTAAAACTTCTTGAAAAAACTAATCAGAACATGCCAAACATTGAAGCAGAACACGCCAAGCATTTGAAGAACAACTTCTCAATAATTTTTACCTTTCTATTACCAACAACATAACATGATTTCATGATCACTTGCTGTTACAGATGTGTGTATTACGGTAAAATAATTTTTCTGTCTTCAATTCATTACAAGTTAAAATGCAATCAACATTGCTTTCGTCATTCCAATGAATAAATGTGTTCCAATGAATTCCATACAGAACTGTAATAGTTATAGAATATTCTTCTTCTTCATAGAATAGTATATATTTCTGTATCTACATAATTCAGAAAACAACAATAAAGAATAATCCGAATTACTTGAAAAAGTATCTTTTGTGCTGATTATAAATAAATTTTTTATCGTTTTCTTGGTAAGTGTTTTTTAGTTTTGAAAGAATTTCAACTAGAATTCAGCTATTCTGTTTTTAAGCTACATATTAAACTTCATATCGAGATCTTACAATTATAAAATTTTGATGTGTGGTATGTTACCTAAAAGTAATGAAGGGATAAACTATGTATATATTATTTGAGAATAAAGTTTTCAAGCAAAGAACATATCATTTTGCAATTCTCCGGACTTATAAATCAGGTAAGTGTTATGATTTTTATAATAAAAAATTTGCTTGTAAACAATTTTTTTTCTTACTTGATGATCGTTCTCTACAAAATGGTTTTTTTACGTCTGATTAAATACTATAAGAATTAAAAAAAAGAAACAATACGAAAGTTTTTATTGAAAAATGAGGAATTTTTAAAATCGTTTTTATCCTAAGATTTCTTTATTTCACGTTTTTTAGTTTATAATTTTTCGATAAAGTTGTTGTCACAATACTTTTTTTGAAAAATTAAATGGTATTAAATTATGTGTTTATGTATACTTCTCGCATATTCTAATATTTGAAGTAATATGATTCAGAAAAGTATGGAAGAAAAATTCGGTACTTACGTCTTAACCACAGCTACTGATTTGGCAGATTTTTAAGTGCCGCCAATCTACACTTAAAATTTTTGGAAAAAATCTTAAAATGAAACACTTTGTTTAAAATTAAAGTAGTCAAACGGATTTTGGTGGAAAATGGGCCGATATAGAGTTTAGCATAGATTCAAAACAAACTTTTCTCTCACCTGATTCTATAGCCATTATGAACTCTAATAAATAAGATTCAAAATAAAATAACATTTCAAAAACGGACGTTTACTAAGATAAAGTTTCATGTTATGGACATTGGTACATTTTCGTTATATTTCACTCCATAAAATATTTCGCTCCAAAAAAAATAAAATTGCATCTTGTTTTGTTTTTGGCAAGTCCCAAAGACGCATTTTCATAACACTAAAAAATGGCGACAAAAAAAGAATAGTTCTTTTTTTTTTGTTTCGTAAGCATTCTTTATTTTACATTAAAATTTAAATGGGCCTTTCATGTTATACCATCAAATTTAGTAAAACTATTTCTCAGGCATTAGGTTTGAACTCTTATAAGAATATACCTATTTTTTTCTCTTTATTTACAAATATTTTTCCGATGTGTTCTGGATGTTCCTTCTCTAAAAAAAAAAGAGATACCATTTTGTTTTCGTTTGAATAAGAAAGAAAACAAGCATTTTTCTTTTTTAAATTTAATCAGCCACAATAAATATGGAACGATACAATGCTACATTAAAGACGTCTCCAGTGTAACTGAATGACTGTTCATATGGAAATCGCAGGGATTCGGCACATACAACAACGCCCCCTATAGTTCGTTGCGATCGCGAATTGCTATTTTATTTTTAGTTGAGCGCTTTACTATTCCTCGTTTTGTTACTCGCGATCGCAACGAACTATAGGGGACGTTGTTGTATGTGCCGAATCCCTGCGATTTCCATATGAACAGTCATTCAGTTACACTGGAGACGTCTTTAATGTAGCATGTAGCATTGTAACGTTCCATCTTTATTGTGGCTGATTAAATTTAAAAAAGAAAAATGTTTGTTTTCTTTCTTATGCAAACGAAAACAAAATGGTGTCTCTTTTTTTTTAGAGAAGGAACATCCAGAACACATCGGAAAAATATTTGTAAATAAAGAGAAAAAAATGGGTATATTCTTATAAGAGTTCAAACCTAATGCCTGAGAAATAGTTTTACTAAATTTAATGGTATAACATGAAAGGCCCATTTAAATTTTAACGTAAAATAAAGAATGCTTACGAAACAAAAAAAAAGAACCATTCTTTTTTTGTCGCCATTTTTTAGTGTTACGAAAATGCGTCTTTGGGACTTGCCAAAAACAAAACAAGATGCAATTTTATTTTTTTAGGAGCGAAATATTTTATGGAGTGAAATATAACAATAATGTACCAATGTCCATAACATGAAACTTTATCTTAGTAAACGTCCGTTTTGGAAATGTTATTTCATTTTGAATCTTATTTATTAGAGTTCATAATGGCTAATCAGGTGAGAGAAAAGTTTGTTTTGAATCTATGCTAAACTCTATATCGTCCCATTTTCCACCGAAATCCGATTGACTACTTTGATTTTAAACGAAGTGTTTCATTTTAAGATTTTTTCCAAAAATTTTAAGTGTAGATTGGCGGCACTTAAAAATCTGCCAAATCTGTAGCTGTGGTTAATACGTAAGTACCGAATTTTTCTTCCATACTTTTCTGAATCATATTACTTCAAATATTAGAATATGCAAGAAGTATACATAAACACATAATTTAATACCATTTAATTTTTCAAAAAAAGTATTTTGACAACAATTTTATCAAAAAATTATAAACTAAAAAACGTAAAATAAAAACGATTCTAAAAATTCCTCATTTTTCAATAAAAACTTTCGTATTGTTTCTTTTTTTTAATTCTTATAGTATTTAATCAGACGTAAAAAAAAACATTTTGTAGAGAACGATCATCAAGTAAGAAAAAAAAAATTTTACAAGCAAATTTTTTATTATAAAAATCATAACACTTACCTGATTTATAAGTCCGGAGAATTCCAAAATGATATGTTCCTTGTTTGAAAACATTATTCTCAAATAATATATACATAGTTCATCCCTTCATTACTTTTAGGTAACATACCACACATCAAAATTTTATAATTGTAAGATCTCGATATGAATTTTAATATGTAGCTTAAAAACAGAATAGCTGAATTCTAGTTGAAATTGTTTCAAAACTAAAAAAAAATTACCAAGAAAACGATAAAAAATTTATTTATAATCAGCACAAAAGATACTTTTTCAAATAATTCGGATTATTCTTTATTGTTGTTTTCTGAATTATGTAGATACAGAAATATATACTATTCTATGAAGAAGAAGAATATTCTATAACTATTACAGTTCTGTATGGAATTCATTGGAACACATTTATTCATTGAAATGACGAAAGCAATGCTGACTTCATTTTAACTTGTAATGAATTGAAGACAGAAAAATTATTTTACAGCAATACACACATCTGTAACAGCAAGTGATCATGAAATCATGTTATGTTGTTGGTAATAGAAAGGTAAAAATTATTGAGAAGTTGTTCTTCAAATGCTTGGCATGTTCTGCTTCAATGTTTGGCATGTTCTGATTATTTTTTTCAAGAAATTTTACCTTTTCTTTAGGGAAATTTTGCTTCTTTTTTGATGCTAAGAAAATGGCGTCCATCATTGCCAATGGTTATGTGGGAACTAATGCCCGATATTTACAGTCTCCCGCTAGATGGCGTATCGAGTGTTGCGATCGCGAATAGCGTTTTCTTTTTAATTGAAAGCGTTTTGAACAAATCTCTAAACTTTTTTTCGTATTTTTCCACATAATTAAGAAGTTGTGAAATCATTACATAAACACAATAGCATTTATCTTCGATTCTAACCGAATATGGGTGTGCCACATCTCCGATTGTCACCGAGAAAAAAACGGTTGGTTGCTTTTGAGTTCTGAAATAGTTCCTTTTCATTGGCAGAAATGAGAAGTGTTATGCTATTGCTGTTTTATTTTGAGTTGAGCGCTTTACTATTCCACGTTTTGTTATATTATTAGTTATGAGTTAAATGCTGTTTTATTATTTCATATTTTAAGTTAATATTTTGTTTTATTTTAAGTTAAATTTTATTAGAGTTAAATTATGAATCTTAATAATCTACGTACGGTATATAACAATCTACGAAGAAGAGAGAGCCGCTCTAATGAAACTCCAAAAGAGCAATATCAGCGGAAAACAATTAGAAATGCTACAGAACGAGCACGACGTTCTAATGAAACAATTGTAGAACAACATCAACAAAATTAAGGTTTAGAATTGCCTCGGAGAAATTTGAATTGTTAACAATGACTTAAACAAAAAGTTTTATTTTAACTGACAAATACTATATTATAATTTTAACTTTTTCAATGACTATACTCATTTTCTTACTATTTTCTTTGTTTTTTATACATTTTATATTTTTGTGATAAAATAAAAAACTTATAGTTGTTCTGCTTCTGAACACTGATGATAACGCAAAATGATGGGCTTCATCAACAATCAAAAATATATACATTTATTTTACAAATTCCATATTATTAGGGTGGCGCCCTTCAGAAAATTAAAAATACAAAATTGTCTTCATCGAAGTCGATGCTTTACATCCGGCGTTCAGTGGCAGACTACTATTTCATATTGTTTTACAACACATGGCTTTAGCCCTCTGGAGTGAAAGACTTAAAAACAAAACTTACAACAGTTACTTTTCTCAACAACTGAAATTTAGAATAGTGTGATTAAGAAAAATATGTGAACTGTTTGCAATTTCAAATTAATATTGAAATGTACAGGTTTAGAATTTTCTACAGTGAAAAGTTTTTGGAACTTCAGTGTTCAAAAAAGTAAGAACGTATCCAATGAGTGAGTAGAGCGAGAATCGGATTGCGAAGCAATCCGAAATGAACTGCGAAAACAGTTCCGGGGGTTGGCGAGCGCCAGCGAGCAGGGGGCGAAGTCTCCTAGTTTATAGTATTTTGATTGAAATTGTTGACTGAGTACTATTTTATATGTAAATAAAATAAATGCTTTTTAATACTGAAAAAAATTATTTATCTAAAGCATATTACATGTATTTTTGACAGTTTAATGAATTGAAAAAACTTTGCCCTGCAACTAAAAACGTTTACCATGAAAAGTCGTGCTGAAGAATATACTTTTTTTCTTTCTTTAAAGGATATTCTTTTTTTCCACCCGATTGACACTCGTCAATCAGGTATTAGTAGAACAGATTTTTTGGCCACTCTTTCAGGGGCATCATATTAGGTGGGCCAACGTTGCTCCCACAGTAAGAACAGATATTACAGAGAATGAAAGAACATCTATGTCTTGTCCGATCCCAGGACCTTTTTGATGTGAGGTCAGCTCCCTGATCACTACATAGTACAGTCTGCGTATATATAATGTTAAATAGTTGTGCAATAAATAATCCAAAGAAGCCGAAGCTTTAAGATATTATTCGATTAAAAACTTCATTGAACACAGTAAATTGGACTTCATTTAGACACTGAGGAAGATTCTTGTTTATAGAACTGAAACTATAGCATGTAAATTTACGTAGTTTCATTTGTGATTTTTTTTTCTTGCTCTTTATTATTTTAAACTACACAGCACAAAATATTACCCTTTCCTTTGTTGAACTATATGCGCTTGAATTGAGGAAAATGAATTATCATGTTACAAAATTCTTTTTAAACTTCTATCATCAAATAAATTTTTTAAAATCTAAAAGCAAATTTATCCTAAAATGCTTAAATATATTGCTATAGTTTTTACAGAAAAATTCTGATCTCTTTACTACTTCCTCATAATCTTGCATATTATTGAAGAAATGACTCTCCCAATATAAACTAAAGCACACCATTATCCGAAATGTTCGTAACCAACAACACGTGAGTATTTGGATGATAGTACATCCTTTCCATCATAATACGACAGTTCATCGAAGAATCTTTTTTACCTTAAAACGGCTTTCTCAAAAGCTGAAGTTATAAAGCAGTTGAACGTTAAAATTGTTGACAATATATTTTATTTTTTCTTTGCCTTATTCATTTTTTACTTATTTGATATTGAAGTGATAATTATTCAATGTTCAATAATTTTAGCCAATCAATTTTGAATAATTCATTCCACAAAATAAATTTCTTCGAAAATATATGAATAATACCAATAATTATAATAGATATGAGTGGATGTTTCCCCATTTTGCAATAAGCTGCTTCCTTTTTCATAATCGTATTTCATGGAATCATTATTTAACCATATACTTTTAGATTCCTTAAACCAAGTTGTTTTAAGTATCAAAACTAAACCACCCGCATCTTAAACCCCTGCTCAATAATCACCACCTTTTGGCAAACGTTTAGGTGTGTTCCTAATTCAAATCAGCGTGAATCCTGAATTTTTAAGAAAAACAATTCACTAGTACATCACAACAAATGGACATTTTAATGCCAATTGGCGAGAGAATTAAAGGTATCTACTTGACATTGTTTTCACTGAATGAAAGAGGAGTCAGTATGTTTACCCAACCATCATTCATTCACTCACGCCTTGGCGAGAACACACATGGCGATTTCGCTCCATCAATCATTGTTGACAAACATGAAGCACAAAGAGTTTCCATTAATCGGGAAGCAATTTTCTAATAACAAACTTCACCTGAAAATCAATCAGCTCATTGCATCACAGACGATGTCATTCAATGACTTGTGGAACTTTAATTGGTAGGCGGTGATCCATCTTGGCGATGCTTTCATGTCATTACTGTATTCTTCTTTCAAAAATATTGCAGAGATAAAAAGTCCTTTCTTAGTCTAATATTTATTGGTTACGAAATACTAAGATCTTTTTTGCATCAGAATTCTTATGGTATGGAGATTAGTTTAGACTTATTGAAAGTTTCACATACAGAGCAGATAGTGGTATAATTTGTTCAGATTAATTATATCTTGTTTTTGTTTTTTATTCCGATATTTAAGCTTTTGTTTGTCACGGAATGCTAAAACTTGTTTAAATACTTGCTTTTGTTATAGAATTATTAATATTAAACTAAAAATTACTAATTGTTGCCTCAGGCAATCAAACTGGTTTTGATGTTTGCCTTCTTCAGTAATGATTCGTTAGATTTTAGTAATGTTTTTGTTTCAACTTTTGTGCTTATAATTTAATTTTTTGTGGCTTGTGTGAATGTTTTTTATTTCCTTTTTCAAAAGGACTTCAAAAATATATAGGCGGCAATTAATGATCCCCATAAAAGAAGAATGCAATATTTATTAAACTGAGATGATACGTTAGTTTGATCTCTGATATTGATAGCAGCTCCATAGCGAATGGGATATAAGCGTGGTATAAAAACATCTTCGTATAGTCTCTAAACATTAAAGTAGTTGTTAACACGTCTCTCCACAGCATAAATACTTTTCATTGCTCTTAAGTTTTTCTCGTATCCTCTCTTAACGCACATTTCTAGTTTTTGTATTAAGCGGTAATACTGCAGCAGTAGTCGCACTGTTGGAAGTTGGTGAGTCCAGCCGACTAAACAACCAGCAAGCAAGCTAATTCTAAAGAGGCTAAAAGTCCTCTCAGAAGGGTACCAGTTAAGGCGCTGCCTACGTCGTTTGACCGAGGTCAAAATTTTGTGACATTCCAACTATGGCTAGTAAAAGATAGAACCCTCTATAATGAGCTTACTCATAACTGGCTGATGTGTAAAATATTCGAAATAACGTTTCTTTTCTTTTCTTTTTTTTTTTTTTTTTTTTTTAAGTATTTTAATAATATTTTTTCTCCTCTTTTCATTAATCTTTATTATATTATTTTCCACGTTTTCTCTATATTTTTTGAACTAATATATATATATATATATATATATATGCCGATCTCCAAATGCTTGTTTTTACTTACATTAGATAACACTCAAAAATAAATAATTATTAAAGAACGTCCTGTTAATAACTCGCAGTAAAACAAGCTCAAAAGCTTGTAAAAATATGAAACACATTCAATAACGTGTAAAATTCAATAAATAGAACTGTAAACTAGTTTAATTAGAGACCCTGATTGGTATTAATGTAAATAATCATACTCCGCTGAACATCCCCCATTGATTTCTTAGCAATAATTTTTGTTTTTCAGCTCATAAAACTGTTTAAAATTATTCTTTTTGTACTAAGGGATAAGGTATGATAAAAATACCAGATTATCTTCATAATTACTTATAAATTTAGAATATCTGATAAAATTTGGAGGCAATTTTATCATGATTACTTGGAGCATGGTATAAAAACCATATGGTCGGTTACATTTACTCTTGCATTTTCTCTCTCTCTAAATGTGTAGTTATACGAACTATAATTTTTAAAATCAGAATTTCCAGTTAGCCGTTACCATAGAAACGGAAAAATTATCATAAGAATGGTTTAAAAATACCTTTTATTTTTATTAACCAGAATCACATTTTTTTCATTCTTTTTTTATTTTTTTATATCTAAAATGTCATCACATACAAATATTTTTTCTCCGTTCTGCTTACGCTCCCTATTCTCAAAAATTTTTCTAATGAGTTTGTTCGTATCAATTTTTGAACATAAATCATCAGTTTATTAAAAGGAAAGTTTTATTGTAATGCATTTGAAGGATTCCATTTACCAGACATATTTGATGCATCATTTTGCGCATGAAGCTGATAGTTAAGTTATCTAACGACATTTTTTAACTTTTATTTATAAAAATAAGTAAATAAATAAGGTGTGGAATCATGATTAGGAAATAATTTTTGATTTCTGAAACACCGTCATTATAATAGTCTTTGATTTCATTGAAGTCACTTTTAAATTACTTTCTTTTAAGGTTATGTGCTTGGTTTTAGGTTTATTTTTATAGATATTGGTTTATTTTTAAATCCCCATATAAAAGATAGGTCCCCGCTTGTAAACTATTACCAAAAATATAATAATGTAATTTACTTTATAAATCTCATAAGTTTAAGTACCGATATAAATATTTTTACCATGCAATGCTGCGTAGTAAGATAAAAATCACATGATGTTAAAATAAACACTACTTTTAGCTTTTCATTCGTAATAGAATCCAATACATACTTATAGCGGAAAGAAATTTTAAAGACTTTGAAATTAGGGATACAAAGTTATTTTATAGTTCTTTGTAACTTGTATTATTGTTTGGTTGGTGTCAGCCAAAGAACTTTTGAAATTCACGTACGATTTTCTGACAACAAAATGGAAAGTAAAACATTGCGTTCTCGAGATGAAGTGGGGGGGGGGGGATTGTCTGAATTTTAAATTGCAACAATGCCTATGCAAGAAAAAAAATTGCGTTGTTTTCTTAAACCAGCTACCTAACACCAGGGTCCAAATAGGACGCACAGGGTCCGGTCAGATTAAAAAACGCCATGCTTTAAAAAAATAAGAAGAACCTGCATTAATTTTTAAAATACTACCTTTTTCTGCAACTAAGATATTCTAAACTAAGAATCTTGTATAGAATATTAATAGTATTTTTTAAAAAATAGGTAAGAACATCTAATTCTTTTAAATATAGCGTAACAACTGAAGTGTTCTAAAGTAATTTATAACAAATCAAACTACAAAACTGCTTTACAAAAAGTAGAATTATGCATATTAAATAATGATGTTAAAAATGAATATTAATAAAAAACATTTCGTGCCTAAGTTAGACATAAAACGGAACGTTTCCGGAGTTGTGAGAAAGATCGGCGCATCTATTCTTTATATTATTTATTTGGTTATTTATTTGTATTTTTCGTATTCTAGTTATTTTATATTCCTGATTAATTTATATTTTTACTTAATTTCTTGTAGTTAACTTTACAATAAGTATTTCATATACCCTACAAATAATGGAAGAGACACTTGACATTTTGTATTATTAAACAAGATAATGGCATCATGGGGCCCCCATAAAAGTATGTTTTCTTTTTCTATACCCTCAAAGTTTAGTCTCCAGTAAGGTATTATCATTTGTTATTAAATTTTGTCTTATATGATACAAAATAAAATTTGTGAAAAGCCCCTGATCGTTTTGGGCTTTCTTTTAAAAAGTACAAAAACTACTTAGAAAATTGCTTGAAATTTTTTAAAATTTTTAAGATATTCATATGAAGCTTTTATCATAAGTTGCCAAATACGATTCCCTACAAAATTAAGAAAATTAATTTGTTTTAAATGTTTTTCTGCCTATGCGCAGTATAAAACAACTACCTTAAATACATATATATTGTGCAATTTTCCACGAATTTTTTAAAATTTTAAGTCAACAATTTTATAATTAATTTTTAATTTCTTCAAAAATTTCGTTTAATTCCATTGAATATTTATGCAGTTATAGCAAAAAAACGTAATGCGAAAAGTTTTTTATTGTTTTTTTATAAAAATATCCGCATCTCTATTCACTCTTGGTTTACGGAACTTTACGCAGTTATTAAAAATAACAACTAAAGTAATCTATTCAAGTTACAAGTTTTTTGCTTGGTTAACTGGCATAGGATGTTCGAAAATAGTTGTTTTCTTTCGTAATTTATTGCACGTCTCTCAAATTTCTGAAAGTTTTAAAATTTATCACCAGATAGGAAAAATCGCATGTACTAAATATCTCTTAAGTTACAAAATAATCCTTTAAGTATTTCTTGAGAAATTTAATAAACGTAAAAAACTGAAAGGGTCTCGTCCATTATTATAGCGTAATTACAGCCAAGAATCAAGACATTTTACGAAAACCTGAAATCGTTAAATATACATTACAAATTACTCGAAATTATAATGGCAGATTTTTAAAACCCTATTCTAAGCAATATTTTCATAAATTTATAATTAAGCAAAAACTGTGACAATTTTTAAAATGACCATTGGTTATAAAAAAAGCGTATTTAACTTCCGGAAATTTTTATCGAATTTTCAATGCATTCTACACGTTTATTTAAAAACTGATTATTTAAAGAGAAAACGAAAAAAAGTTATAAATAAAAATATATTAATTTAGCTTTACCAAGAAATTAAGGTTAATGAATCGGCCATTTTTTTGCCGTCTTAAAAAGAATTTTCGTTTTTGAATTTTATGAAGAAGAATTTAATGACCTTTTTAACTGAGAAAACGAAACCATTTAGATGAAGAAAATTTAAACTATTAGCCTCCATGAAAAAAAACTTTTTTAAGAAGTTTCGTTTTTGTAATTAAGTTTAACGAACTTTCTAGAAACGATTAATTCACGGTGCAAAAAAGCTTACTTTCATCGCTAAAATAAGACACTCATTTCTACAGAATTTTCAAATTTGAATCCAAATAGTCTATTAAATATAATTAGTTTATTCATATTGAAAAATAAAATTCGTCGGCAAAATCGCGTTTAGGTCAAGTATCCCAATTTACGTTTGGGATTATTATTTTAACAAGGTAACGAAATTTATTTTTGTCCTTCAATACAATTTGCCACGAATAAAAAGAATTATTTTTTTTCTTTGAATGATCTTTCAAAAAATTTCTTGACCAAAAACAATATTTGTTGACACTTTACAGCAGATGTAACTTTTATTATCCTATTTTTTGTATGTTTCAAAAAAAATTATAATTTATTTTTATCACATACTGCAAACAGCAACTTAATTTATATATTTTTTTATTCAGTCTTTCATTCATTTTCATTTATTTATCGTAAATTTCATCATTGTATGAAACATTAGCGATTGCGATAATCTGAAAAATAGGTTTAATACAATATTAATAAAAAAAATAATAACTACGTCAAAGAAAATCGTAACCTGCAAAATTTTTAAGAAAGTTATTTAAAAAAGTTGGTATTTTTGCACATTCAATAATATTTTACTATAAGTATAAAATGAATATCATACAACTCACGAGAATACAAAATTATAATATACTACTGGGCAGACACTCTAATATGATTTGATTTGCGAACCGGTTAAAAAATTTCAGAAATAAAACAATATTTATACCTTGTATAACGATGTGTCTCATATTCATTCTTTTAATGTTACGTCTTTTTAACCGTTATCAATGCTTTCTCCAGCACTTTTTATTATACTTAAAAAGCGTTACAGCACGACTAATACTCATTTTTTAATAAATAACTATGAATAAATTTATTATTATTGAACCTACATAAGCATAATTAAAAAGTAACATAGAACACTTTGTTTGTTGATAAGAATTGTTCTCTTTGAACTTTTCAATTCTAACTAATTTATAGCTCAGATTGCTTCAGCTTTTCGTTGTCCACGTAAGAAAAAAGTTTTCACCCAGAATTTTGTTAAAAGAAGAATTAATTCATTAATTCTTGTTTTAAAAGAAAAATTAAGAATTAATGAATTAATTCTTTCCAGAAATTAATTCATTTAAATTATGAGTTTCAAAAGTATGACAATTTAAAACCATTCAATTATATATATGTTACCGTTAAAGTGTGAAATCCGTTATTTAATAGAGTAACTAACTGTTTTATGAAATAACTAGACATATCAGTTAAAGCGGATAAAATAATTGAACTCTACGATTTAACTAGGTATTCTACAGAATAACGATTACTACATAATACGGCCAGGGACCGATCAAGACAAATTCAGGCACAAGGCCCACAAAAGTTTCCGGGCCCCAAACAAAATATTTTGAAATTAAATTTCTGAAGAGTAGTCCTAACAATAAAGAGAATCTATTAAACTGAAGATAAACATTCTAAAATTATTTGATTGGTGCAATGTTTACAGGAGTTTGGTTTATCACAATATAAAGAAAATTTGAAATAAAAAAAATGCCTTTTTTGTGAAAAACTGTTTCTTTCAGTATTTAAAAAAAAGTAACATTGTGGACTTTTTACTAATTTTTGAGGCCCTCAGAAGTGTGGGCCCTAGGCTCGTGCCTATTGGGCCTAGGCGATAATCAGGCCCTGAATACGGCACTTGAAAGTTCTTTGAACCGGTTCTAGGTGCTTTTAGTTAGTTTTGAACCGCTCATAGCTGCTTTGCAATGATGTGTGTGTATACACTTTATTTTGTTGCTTTTTAACGTAGCTATTGATATGAGCAATAATAATTTATATCATCTGCTTTTTCTTATTAATTACACAGGCCTGCGATGAAAAAAATACAAAGGGTCTGATAGCTGAACTTAATATATTTTTTGGTGCTGAAACAGAAAATAATAATGAAAAATTTCTAGCACGTCACGTTTTTTAGAAAAATTCAATTTTACTGGAATTTTTATGAACATTTACCATAAAAAAATAAAGTTTTTGAAATTCTTCCCTTCTTGACTGACCAGCATTCTACTTTGGTTAAATCTACAAAAGTACGCATCTATTACTACTTCCTGTCACCGACCCTTTCTCTGTCGTGAGAATCCTTATCTAGGTTCGCTGACCTCTCAGAAACACTAGCAAACGTAATAGGGAGTCATTTTAAAGTCTGCTTTTTTCGGTGCGTTTCGTGAAGCATGGCTTCGAGTTCGAGACATTGTGAAAATTTCCCAGATGACTTTTGTTATATATGCGGCGAATATTATGTTGTTAAAAATCGCATGAGGAACATTACAGACTATGTAAGACAACTTTATCTCGCATATTTTGGCATGAAACTCGGAGATCAGGACAAATCTTGGGCACCTCATAAAGTTTGTGTGCAGTGCCTCAATGATCTACCCTTATGGCATCAAGGAAAGAAGACTGCTTTACGATTTGGAATTCCTATGACGTGGAGGGAGCCCCAAAACCACTTTGACGATTGTTATTTTTGTTCCTGCCATGTTCGTGGGTATAGCCGGAAAAATCAAAGACTAATATCTTATCCTGATAACATTTCATCGGCCATACGCCCCATTCCTCATGGACATGATGTGCCTGTGCCTTTGCCTCCAACTGAATTGCCAATCATCTCTTCAGATTCGGAACATCCAAAAGTTCAAAGCTCCGATATCGAATATAAGCCTTCTGCAGTCGGTTCTCCTCAGCCCTTCTCTCAGGTTGAGCTTAATGATCTGACTAGAGATCTTGACCTTTCGAAAGAGGCAGCTGAATTGTTAGGCTCCAGACTGAAAGAAAAAACTTATTGGCCAAAGGAACATCTTTTTATTGGTACAGGAATCGTGAAAAGGAATTTATTAAGTACTTTGATGAAGAGGAGAACTTGGTCTATTGATCTGATATTCCTGGATTGATGAGCAAATTTAATGTCATCTACGATAAAGATGAGTGGAGGCTGTTTATAGATTCATCTAAAGGAAGCCTCAAAGCTGTTCTTCTTCCTCATGGGAGCCAGTATGCATCAGTACCAGTTGGACACTCAGTATATTTAAAAGAATGCTACGAAAACTTGGCTCTCGTCCTGAACAATATCAAATATATCGACCAGAGTTGGACTATTTGAGGTGATTTGAAAGTTATCTCCATGCTTCTTGGTCAAAAAGGGGGATTTACAAAGTACTCATGTTTCATTTGTGAGTGGGACAATCGTGACAAGACTCAACATTGGGTCAAAAAAGAATCGCCAAAAAGACAAAATCTTGACCCAGGCACAAAGAACGTTATTAGAAACATCTTAGTTGATCCGAAAAAAGTATTGTTACCTCCTCTACATATAAAATTAGGAGTAATGAAGCAGTTTGTCAAGGCTATTCCAAAAGATGGCAATTGTTTCAAATATCTGTGCAAAACGTTTCCAGGTTTAGCCCAAGCTAAGTTGAAAGAAGGAATATTTGTTGGTCCAGATATCCGCAAACTCATGAAGAATAAAGAATTTGAGACTAACATGACAGAAACAGAAAAAGAAGCTTGGGTTACTTTCAAAGATGTCGTTAGTAAATTTCTGGGTAACTACAAGGATCCTGATTACAAGGAAATTGTAACGAAAATGCTGGACAAAATTTAAAACGTTAGGTTGCTCCATGAGTGCAAAAATGCATTTCCTTCTCTCACACGTGGACTTTTTCCCTGAAAATTTAGGAGCAGTCAGCGAAGAACAAGGGGAAAGGATCCATCAAGATATCAGAGATATGGAGCGTAAATATCAAGGAAGATGGGACAAGAGCATGCTCGCTGACTACTGATGGCTGATAGCTCGGGATAAACCTGAGATTAAGCATAAAAGAAGATCATCAAAAATAAGTTTCAGAGGAAAACGAGTATGTACTTAAATAGAAACTTTTCTCTTTTGTTTTTTGCTTGCTTTGTTTTTTGTTTGTTTTGTTTTTTGTTTCAAACTTTCATATACACATACGCAATATTTGTCATTCTTAGTCAATTGGCAATTTTACGTAAGTTATCTCAATAAAAACAAATTAAAATGGTATGTTGGTGATTTTCTTCTAGAAACTGGTGTAAAAAGTTTGAACACAAGGAACTTATTGTTTTTCTCTCGAAAAGAGGTGACTTGTGCGGTCTGGTAACAGTATTGTTTATTCATTTTAACCTATAAAAAATTAGCTGATAGCTCAAAAATCAATTTTCGTTCACAAGATAAAATTTTGCATAGATCAAAATGAATGAAGAGAACAGTTACCGGATAGTACATGCAAAATTGTTTCAGAGAATTCCTTTCCAAATAGGATTTTAGTAAAAACATTAATATCGATTTTATAAAAAAATCCTAATGTGAATGAGAAAAATGAAGGTCATTTTCGAAATCAGCACATCAAATAACATATAAATCAATAATAACTTCTCTTGTATTTTTCAAAAAGTTCAATTTCGCAGGCTTGTGTTATCAATTAAGCATCCGTAATAGGGAAAGAAATGTATTTTTCGATATATTTTAGCTATTTATGATCAATTATTTTATGAAATAACTTTGAAATCATTTATTTTTCACTTTAACGGTCTGCTATTAGTTATTTCACAGAATAACTACGTATTTCATAGAATAACTAGGTAAAGTAGGAAATTTTTCATCTATTATATACTTTAATTGACTTGTCTAGTTATTTCATAAAATACCTAGTTATTCTATGAAATAGCTGAATTATTCACTTTAACGGTGACATATATATATATATATATATATATATATATATATATACTAGGGGGCCAAGCCCCCTGCTCACTGCCGCTCACCAACCCTGATATTTGCTTCGCAATTATTGTCGTTTCTTGGCAGAACACAATTTTTCCACTAAAGTTAAAATTATTCACTTAGCATATTTGTAGTAAAGGAAATTCCGTTTGATTACGCTTGTGCCTCTTTCCCACGTCCAGATATTATTATCTATTACTATTATAAATATTTAGATCTATTAGTAAGCAGAAGTAATTTTTCTAAGCAATAATTTTTAAAAAAACAATTATACGGTTATAACAATATATAGAGTTATAACAATATACTGTTCAAACAAATTTGATGAGTTCACAACCGTAATTTAAAATTTTCGCTTTCCTAATGGGCGGATATATTAAATACTATTTTTGCTTGCATCTACCACTACTAAAATAATAGAACTTAAATTTTAAATTAGGGATACAAAAATCTTTATAGAAAAACAATACCTTTACGACTTTTATTAGTTTTATTCTCATGACAATCAAAACAATATTGAAATGAATGAGAAAAAATTGGATCCAACCATGTGATTTACTGGCCATAAGCATGGACAACAATGTAAAACTGGTACACCATCATTAGACATACTCAAAACAAAATAAAAATTTCAACAAACTTTAGTTGGTAAGTTTAGTTGTAACAGTTCAGCAGTCAGCATTATTGAAAATTATTACTTTTTCACGCTCATGCGTTCTCAATTTTGCTTGGCTGTTTTGTGCGTTACTAAACCGCAAGTCTTCCGTGATTGGCTATGTGTTATCATTTCACTCTCTTGTTATATTATATATATATATATATATATATATATATATATATATATATATATATATATATATATATATATATCTTTTAATTAGATTTTTTTATACGATATGCTGCTGTTGTGTTAACAGTTTCATTACAAGTTTTTTTTATACTTTTTTTTCCGTTTTTTTGGTACCGATGATTTTTTTTTTTTTTTTCATGATTCCCACGAACTCCCAATTTATTTCTTAACTCAAAAAAAGGAGCTGTATACGTATTTTATGTTTATATATATATATATATATATATATATATATATATATATATATATATATATATATATATATATATATTGTATATACACTCTCTCAGAAATTAAATTCTGCAAAAAAATAAATAAAATAAAAATTTATGCTTTAATCCTGAACGAAACGTCTTTACCTTTCTGAAAGTTATTCAGTTGAATGAATACTTTGGGGGAGGTCAAAAATCTCAACCGAGTCCTTTCATTTGCTTTCATACATCATGACAACGTGACATGTCAAATAATCCCCTCTCCTTTTAAGTGACCGCTTCTTACACCCCTGACCGGAAAATAAGCAATCCTTGGAATGGGTCTTGAATAATAGGGTAAAAGTCATCCGGTGATAGGGTTGCTGCCTGATGGAAGCCATGTTTTCTCATAGTTCATTATATGTTGATAGACAGTCTCTTTTAAAAAATGCACATGTGATGTTGAAAACCGTCAAAAACCATGATTTTTGTTGATGTTTCCTATATAAAATGGGAGGCACATATAGGCTCAATTTTGAATTGAGACGGAATCTTTTCACTGTTTATTCACCTACTAGAATAATATCGACCCAAATTATTTCTAGAGGCAAAAGTGCAAAAAATTTACGTCCTCATCCGAGAACTCACTTATACGAATAAAATTTACTGGAACCGAATCATTTTATATGAAACTAATCTTAAATTCCCCCGTTTAAATCGATGTTTGTTGCTTCCAATCCTCACTTAATTGCATGAAGAAGAGGTACTGAAATGAAATATCTGTTTATTTTTAAAGAAATATTTCAGAAACATAATAAAAAAAGAACTTTTTTTTTCGGAAGTTTACTTTTTTCCGTGAGCATTGACAACAAACTCTTGCCAGCTCACTTCAAAATTGTAAACAAACTACTCGCGATATCGCATTGCTATTCATTACTTGCCAACATTAGTGTTTTCGGAAGATGAAAATAATTCTCGAGAAGTGTAAAAGCATGTGAGTTTGGTGCTTAGATTTATATTGTAGGTGAAAGATCGATTTGGTGCTAACTCGGAATAAAGTGTTTCTTCACACAGGTTGTTCATCATATTCGGAGAACGCGGTTTCTACAGTGGATAGAAATAAAGTGTCTTGCAGATTATCAAAATTTTCTCAGAGAAAGATGCCATGGATACCAATAATTTTAATAATTATGATTAGAAAATAGCTTTAATAATTCGTACATCAGTATTACTTGCAGCAATTTTTATCGCTACAAAAACATTTGAAATTTTTATAAGCAATTATGCTTGATACATCTAATTTATAGGCAGATTAATGTCATTTTGCAAATTCATTTACTTTATTTTGAAATCTTTTCTTTTAATAATTTTTTTTTTTTTATTCTTTAACAATTTGGGAAGTTATTTACTACACATTTTTCACTACATCTTTCTTATGATTAATCTTTTTTTTAAGGGTAAATTAAAAATAACTTTCATACTTTTGAAACTCATAATTTAAATGAAACTTCTTAGTATAGCTTCGAAGTTTTCGACTTTTACTTTATTTTATTTATTTATTTTTAACATGATTTAATATCACTGACTAGCTAGCAATCGCAATCTATGAAACTATTTTGTAGTTAACACTTTAAATATACAATGTAGAGATTACTTGAAATTCAGTAAAAGTTTGAGCAATATTTGAAAGAATTTCGTGATCAAATGTATTTTGAAGTTAAATTTTTTTTATTTATTTATAAAGTATTCATTAAAAAGATTAATTGTTTAAAATTTGAGATTAATTTATTAAATATAATAAATATATTAAAAAGTGATAGAAAGATTTAATAAAGAGATTAATTAATTTAAGATTTGAGTTTCAACAAAGTTTGAAACAATATCTTCTAAAGATTTCGTGACTTAAGAATTTATTTTTAAGTTTACATTGTTTATCAAGTATTCATTATAGAGATTAATAAATCAACAAAGATTTGAGTTGTGGACATGAAAAAATTATCAAGAGAAAAAAAAAGTTTAACAAAAAGAATTGAACTTAAAGCAACTTAACGTAAAAAAAAATTTTCGCAATGTCATTGTTACTTTTTTAACATTTCCTGATCCTTTCTTGAAGACACATGATCAACCAATCTATTTACGAACAATGTAAGAAGTTCGTCAAATGACTTTTTCAATGTAGGGAGATGACAACCAACTTCCTGAGAATTTTCTCTCATCGCCAAAAAGTCGGGAGGGAGCCAAATGGAATGAGCATTTGAGTGAAATATGGCATATTTGTCATGCTTAGGTATGTGAAATATGCCAAAGCAGAAGGAAGAAAAACAAGTGGGGGAACCGGGATGTCCAGGGAAAAAAAACAAATTGTTTCTGCCAAACCAGAAGAATACGTAATAGGAATTGGAATTTGGTTGAAGTTTTTTGTTATTTTCACTTAAATGGAGCCCTCTTTCCCTTTCACATATCTCAAAATGCTGTTTATAAAGGATTTTTGATATGAAAGACGTAAACCTCCTTCAATTGACTGAAAAGCTTTATAACAGTGACAAATTCCTTGTTAGTTAAATTGATTAAAATGCTTTTTTAAATGACCCAATATTAATAATTTTTACTTTATTTTTTATTTGATTTGTTTCATTTTTCTCCATTTATCTTTATGATATAGGACAGGGGCTTTATACACCAACGTGCATTTTTTCTAAAAAATTTTTTTAATTATGTAATAGTGCCTCAAATAATTTTGACTTCGTGATTATTGGGAAAATAATAATACTAAATACTATCAACTCAAAACTCTTTATTTACTATGAAGAAAAATACATTTTGCAATGTCTCAGTTATACGCGTAATTCAACTTAAAGTAACATCAGTGTGACTTCTGTTGCTGCAGATTAGATGACAAATAACTTATATTAGGTTGTAAGATGTTAGTTTAAGCAAGACTGTTTTTTTTTTTTTTTTTTTTTTTTTTTTTTTTTTTTTTTTGCTAGTTACTCTTTGCAAACTTGTTTTTTATGGTTATTAATTGTTTTTTTAGCATTAATTGTTAATTTTTTTATTAATAATTGTTTATTATTTTGTTTGTTTTTGTGAATTTTAATTTAATTGTTGCATATGCTTCCTAGTGTAATAACATTTGTGTAATAAAAATTCATAGTGCAATAACAATTGCGATCGGTGGCGTGCCCAAAATATTGTGTAACGTGCCTCAAATGGCACGCGTGCTATTGGCTCGCCATCCCTGGTATAGGATAAAGGGTTGAGGGTCCCTTCGTTAACATTGAATGATATCATATGTGGCTGATATTTGACTCAATTTTCGAAAGATGGGAAAAAGAAGTAGCTAGAAAAAAACAACCTGCAAAAGAAAGCTCTGGTAAAAAATCACGTTAGTAATTATATACAATTAACAATAGATTAATTTCAGGCCGTTGAGCCAGAATTTAAGGTAATAAAATATTTAATCGAATGAAATAAGGTATTTCTTTAAAAAAATTAATTAATATACAAAAGATTAATTTAAAGTTTAAAGAAAGTAATTTTCCTCTGGTTAAACTATTTCACAAAATGATTAAGATTTGTAAACAGGTTTTCTATCTCGTTTTCAGCTTAAATAGCTATACTTATCGTATTGCGATGCAATAATAAACACATAATACTTTTTCAACATTGTTACATACATTTATATATTTACATACATACATTGAAATATACATTGTTACATGTTTAAAAATTATATTAAATTAAATTAAAATATTTTATTATTTTTGTTGGTATTTTTAGCTTATCAAAAGATTAATCTCCTGAGAGACTACTCTTCATTGATTCAATATTTACAACAATACTAATTATATAGATAATTATATAGATGTAATTGCATTTACAATTAAAAATATATAAATTATTAAAAGATCCTTTCTGTCAACTTCAAATTAAGCCTTATATGTTAATTGAAATGTTCGAAAATATTTAAATATGTTCGAACAACTATTTAATTAAATTTATTTCGTGTTTAGCAGCCCAAATAGAAACGGTCGTGAAATTTATGTTAGGGTGAGTAGGATATGACCAATTAATGGGCTGAGTATTGGGCCAATTAATGGGTATCTCTATTATGTTAAAACTAGTTTTGTTTTCTTAATTCTCGGCCTCCGTTTTGGTATGACAATTCTCTAATGTTCTTTTTTTTTTAAAGCTAGTCTTATTTATTGGTCGTTACAATTTCAAAAATTATTTTTGGTACATGCCCTTACAGACAGAAAGGATTTAATCCAACAGCACTGTTATGTTACGTTTCGATAGCCTCTGCTCTAAAGGTAAAATCAGGTACTCCCTGATTTTGCGAAACTCTTGTAGTAAGTCTATGCTAGGCTAACGAAAGCTGCAAGTGTCGTAGACGAAGAAGATAACTGCATCTATAAAGAAGGTTTTACGGGCAAAGAACAAAATATACAGTTACAGTGGACCTCTTCCTAAAAGTACAAAAAGCCCTATTTTAATATTTTGAACACAAGTACTTAAAAGAATATTAATTATTTACTGGTATATAATTAATATTTTTAAGTCCCTTTTATATAAAATTTAAGTTTTTCTATAGATATAAAGAAATTCTCTGTAATGTTTTTTTTTTTTTTTTTTTTTTAAAAAACTTATTAATAAGCACTATGTTTTCAGTAATAAATTTTAGTCGGGCCCTCAGCCAGTCCCGGGACAATTACCCCTCTCATCTCATGTAAATTACATGCATAATTTTCTTATATTGTTCGATGAAATATCAACGTCTTCTAATTTTTCAATGAAATTCTAGTATTTCTAAATTTATTAACATGTGCTTCCGATGTGATCCCTACTAGTGGTGTATTTAGACTAAAAAATTTAACTTTCTCATGAAAAAAAAAAAAAAATTATAATAATAATAAATAAATAAATAAAAATAAAGAACTAGTTTATATATGACTTATTAACAATGATATATTTTTCACAGTCAAACAATGAATACTTTGATTAAATCTAACAGTTTCCAGGTCGAACAAATTAGCCCTAACAGGCCCTCAAATTTTAGCTACCCTATCTTACCCCATTTTCCCTTAATAGTTAATGACGCGCTTTTTCATTCAAGATCTCCCCCCTCCTGGTTTCTTTTTCTTTTTTTTTTTTTCATTTTTTTTTTTTTCATGACTCACCAGAATAATGAGTCCTATCCCAATGTTAAACTGAAACGCGAATGAGGAACTTGCATGCTTTTTTTTTGTGTTTTAAAATGAAACATCATGCCATTTTATAAAACTAGACACCAATTTCAGACCGGTGCGATAACTAGTTATTTTGTTATTAATAGTTAAAATCGCTGGATTAGCCCCGTCTCCTAAATCGCTGCTAGGTTTCCCATCCGCTTTGATGACGTCAATATATAGTACAGTCACGACTCCCATCATGTTTTGAAACGTCGAAAGCATATGCTGCGCCAAGTATAAATTCTGAAAAATGGCTCCAAGCAAAAACTATAAGTGTTGCATTGTACCATGTGCAATAGTTCTAAGTTAAACACGCCAAATAAAAATTTTTTTAGTGTACCAAAGGAGAAAAAAAAACAAATTTGGGGCAAAAAAAAAAAAAAAAAAACTCGCAAATTGTTTGCAACTACTGCATTATACTGTTGCTAAGACCATTTTACAGTAACTAACTTAATTATAATTTAATTCTTTAAGATTGTTTTTCTGATTGATAAGCTTCTCTGATTGAATAATTCATTAAACTGAATTAAAATGTTTATAAAATGTTGTTCAGATCACTTTTTTTCCTTTTTTTTTTTCTTTTCTTTTATTCTTTAAAATGAAAGGATTTTATTCTTGGAGAACAGTGGTGTACAGGTTTTTTTTTCTTAAAATTAAAAAATAATTTTATCTAGAAGAAAAAATTAAGTTAAAATAAAAAATAGGGGTTTACTATTATTTACATTTCTTCAAAAAAAAAATTAAATAAATAAATAAATAAAAATAAAAATAAAATATTTTAGATATTAATAATAAAAAAGAATTTCTTAAAAAAATTTTATTTACCTAAAAACTTATAATTTCAGGTCATATATCATTCATTCCATTCCCTCTAATTGAGATCAACTCATTCAATAAAAACAGTTCAGACTTTTATATATAGACAAATATAAATAAAAATGAATCAGTATAAATAAAGAAAAACGAATTTATTTCAAAAGTTATTAAAAAAAATAGTTACGACATTTATTTTTTCATTCATCAATTTTATTTCATTATGCTGAAGGGTTTGGAGTTAAAAAATAATTCATTAATTTTACCTAGAGAGAAAAAATTATGAAAGTTAAAATATAAAATATTATGGGTTTAACATTATTAACATTTTTTAAAAAAAAATTATAATAATAGTAATAATAATTCAAAAAATTATTTTTGAAGTTGATAATGAAAAAGTTTTTAAAAAATTTTATTTACCTAAAAACTTATAATTCCAGGTCATATACCATTCATTCCATTCCCTCTAATTGGGATCAACTTATTAAATAAATATTTCAAAACAGTTCAGACTTTTATACATAAACAAATCTAAATAAAAATGAATCAGTATAAATAAAGAAAAATTAATTTATTTCAAAAGTTATTGAAGAAAAAGTAGTTTTGACATTTATTATTTCCTACTTCAATTTTATTTCATTGTGCTAAAGGGTTTTGAGTTAAAAAATATATTTAATTAATTTTATCTAGGAGAAAAAAGTATCAAAGTTAAAATAAAAAATGATAGGGGTTTAGCATTATTTACATTTCTTTAAAATAAAAAAATCAAGAAAATAATTTAGAAGTTAATAATAAAAAAGAATTTTTTTAAATATTTTATTTTCCTAAAACTTATAATACCAGGTCATATATCATTCATTCCATTCCCTCTAATTGGAATCAACTCATTAAATATAAACTTTCAAACAGTTCAGAATTTTATATATAGACAAATATAAATAAAAATGAATAAGTATGAATAAAGAAAAATGAATTCATTTCGAAATTTTATTATTTTTTCATTCCTTAATTTTATTTCATTATGCTGAATGGTGCCCACAAAAGTTTTCTCAAGGGGGAGGATGCAACTGATATACACTACATGTATATTTAAACTATATATATGACATAAACATGAAAGAAAAACGATTTTCAAAAATGCAATTCAAATTAAAACGCCTTTGTAACACTTTTTCTCGATAGAAAACTTTGGTTTAACTCCTCCCGTTCGCTGAGTTACTATACTTTGACGTCATAGCAAACCCCGCCACATTTTGTGTCACGTGAAGTTAGTTTCGTTTTAGGCTAATTTTAAGTTAAGTTTTTTTTAAAATTCGGGTCATTTTTTTAAATTCTGAATTGATTTTAGGGAGTTTTAAGATATATCTATTTAAAATAATCAACATTCTGCGATTACCCGACGCAGCAGGTTCCTCATTGATATTGCGTTGTTCGTTTCAAAAAATTATATGAATTAAACAATCGATTTCATTTGGATTCTCGAGTCCGAATTAAATGTAATTGAATACTTATTCTGATGTAATTAAATATTTTTAGAAGTTGATAAATATGGTAAAAATATTAATAACTACAAACGATTAATGTATGCAATTTTACAAGATTAACACCCCCCCCCCCCAACAAAAAAAATATATTGACGTATAGGTGTTTTTCCCTTATGCAACATGCACTATAGAAATGGAACTAATGCAAAGGTAATTAGAAAGGCCTTTCAGATGGGGGATAAATAGAAATATAAGATCATAAACAAAAACATGAAAAAAAGAACTGGAAAAAAAGTACATTAAAAATTATATGAATTCAATGACAGATTTGATTCGGGCGGAATATAATTAAATACATCTAATTATAATTCACGAATAGAATTAGATGCATTTTAAAAATTAATAAGTTACAAAGTTTAATTTGAAGTTAGTGAAAATCAACTTTCAATATTATTTATAGTTTTTTAAGTGCATGTAATATAACTAAACATGCTATTTAAAAGTCTTATTACATAGCTGTGACAATTAACAATAGTCTCTCAGCTGGTCAACTTAGTCATAAGACGAAAAATATAGACAAAAACCGTGAATTTTTCAAATTTAATACACTTTCTTTAAAAATATTATTTGTGTATTATTATATCATAATACAATAAGTGTAATTATTGGAGTTATGAAAAATTTTAAATCTACTAATGAAGTTTCTATAATTTATTAAGTAGAAAATCAGTTTAGTCAGTTTTAACCTTATTTGTTATTTATTTTTTAAAAAACGTTTAATTAAATTAGTATAAATATTTCATTCATTAAATACTTATTCGATTCGAAGATGCATCGAGCCCAAATCGAATCGTAAGTTACTTTTATATAATTGCCAAAAGAGATGCTTTTTCTTTTGCTTTTCTTGCTCGTTTTTTTTTTGGGGGGGGAGGGGGACTTTATAACGTACTGTTCTTTTCGGTGCTCTTTTATCAATTTCTCATGGGAAACTACCATTATTATTTTATATAAGACAAAAAATTATTTCATACATTTATTTTAAACTTAATATAGAAAATAATTATAGGGCCTTAAAATTGAAAAAAAAAAAAAAAATGGTGAATATATAAAAATTATTTTCTTCCTCTACCCGTAAATAACGGAAACAATTGTAAGCAATTTACATATTTTCATGCAAGATTTATAAGCGCAATATTCAGCATAATAAACAATGCAGACTGTATAATTTAAAATTACATATTCTAAAAAATATCATGAACCAGGAACTAGGACATGGGCATGAAATAAATACAAAGGGCATTTTGGGGCATTTACGAGTCTTCTCTTGGATATCTGGGAAACCGCCATCTAGATCAGCAGATTACTCACAAAACTCATTTATCAATGTCGGTCTCCCTCTCTCCCCACACCTCACTTTTTCATTTGTTGTTATGTTTTTATATGCGCTGTCTGTCCGACAGCAATAGTAATAGCTGATGTCAAACCTGGAGGGTTATTCTAAGAATCATATAATAATAATCATGAAAATAAAAAACTTTGTTCTTAATCCGTCCCTGTGATGAATCTTGAGTAGAAAATGATTCGTTTGCGATTTTGATTGTAATTTTTAACTTTATTTACTTATTTATTTTTTTAAAAAAAGAAAGAAAAATAATGCGAGAATGAAAATTTCTTGTTTCTCGGAGTTTTCCATTAAGTTGGGTATGACAAATTAAAGTTGAAAATAATAACTACTAACAGGGTGAAATTACAAAATTTTATTTACTTCTTTTCAAATCTTTCAGATACAATACTTTTAGAAAAATAAAATGAATGAATTCTGCTCATTGCAATTTGAGTAAAAGAGAGCGAGAAGATTAAAAATATGGGAAAGAAAGGGTTGAACTGCATAATTTTACATATTTGCCAAAAAAGCATCCTTCTAAACATACCTGGAGTTCCTTCTTTCTTTATTTATTTATTTTATTATTTTCTTTTACTTAATTTATTTATTTCATTTAACTTCTTTATTTTAAATGGTACATAAGTTGATTTGAAACATATAATGTTTTAACAATCTTTTCATATTTCTTTTTTCCTTCTTTTCCTTTCTTTTTCTTCTTTCGCCTTTTCTTTTTTTTATTCCTCCTTTTACTTTCTTTTTCTCATTCCTCCTTTTACTTTCCTTTTTGTCTTTGTTTACACCATCTCCATGACATGAGGATGGAACGAACAAGTCATAAAATCTGTTATTAACTTTAAAATCAAAGTTTGACAAATTTTATTCAAAAAGTGCATTCGTAACAATGTTTATTTTAACTAATGTTGAGCCTCATGAGTAATTTTTACTTGACGCGTTAACACAATGAATTAAATAATGATTATTTATCAACAGAATGTTGATAAATGATTAGACGTTAATGATTCAAAAAAGTTTAAAAAAGAAAAAAATTAAATCCAACTTATTATTAGCTGAAAATTAAAGACTAAAATGTTTAACACTATCTAATTCTACCCTACATCTCAGCAGACGAATATCGGCTTCTGCATTGTTTGGTTCAAGTAATTAAGGTAGTCATGAATTGTGGAGGAATCTATACCTTGAAGCCACGATGGAAAGTAAAGCTGAAAGTTGGTCGGTTCAAAATATAGGCCATGAGTTAGTGTAATGTTTTTTTAAAAGTGACCTATCTCTATAAAACAACTTTTTGTCATTTGCTCTAAATGTTATCAAGTGTTATTATTATTCATTTAGTTATTATTTTTTATTTGATTTATTGTTTTATTTTTTATTTTAAATTAGAGATCAGATTTGCTAATACCTAAATTCTAATTTTCAGAGCCATTTCTGGATATTTAAGGTCTCCTATAGTTATTAAAGCAACATTATCCATACTTTAAAAGTATGTATTTCTAATTTCTTGGGATAATTTTTTGATATATCAGACTTTATATAAGGAGTTTTTAATATTTAGTATCATTTCTTGATATCTAAGAATTGACATGAGATATATATTTCGAAAATCAAACATTACAATTCATTATTCAATTTGTTTCGTTATTTTTGGGATCATTTTTTGATATTAAAACATGAGAAATGAAATATAATTTTTAAATTCTGCTACTTTCCATTTATTTCTGCTTTTGAAACAAAATTTCGATCTTTAGAGATTATTGATGAAATGTGACGAAAATTAAAAGTTACAATTCACTCTTCAATTTATTTATATTTTTTTAAAGTCAATTCTTGATAGTTAAAATATCCTGAGGGAAATGAAATCCCATTAAAATCCAACATTTTCCCCTTTAATATATTTCTACTCTTTGAAGCCAAGTCTTGATATTTAAGAATTTCAGGGGAAAATAAAATTCCACGACATCACAGTTCACCATTCAATTCATAAAATAAACAAAAAATTAAATTAAACATATGACGGTCAAGTGTAATTTCTCTAATGATATGAACATTAACAGTTGTAGATGGAACAAGATAATCAGCAAAATTAATTCCTCTCTTTAAGATGGATGCTCATCAAAGGAACCGATAACGTATCACTGTTGTCAACATTTATTTAAACATGAACGAGATAAGATTGCATGTTACTTCGTGACCCCATTAATTAACGCATATTTTAGGATTTCCACTCTCTGCTCCCCGAGTTCTATAAACGGAGTTGGTTGGTTGGCTCTTATGTATGCATAGCCATTTGGAGATATGATTGAGAGGGCGATTTACATTCCACGTAACCTCGGGTTAGAGAAGCTCGAAACGTGATGTAGCCCGAATGATAGTTGTTGTTGCTTTTTTCTGTTATTATTGCGAGAATAAGATAACCCATTTATGATTGGCCTTTATTCTAAATATAAAATTAAGTAACTCTGATAAGCATTTGAGTTTATTTTATTGTACTTTTTATTTCATGAAACCGACTTTTATTCACCGTTTCAAAGTCTTTTAATCATGATGAATAATGAGATTCATCAAAAAATACTATTTAATGACAACACTTGAAATTCTTCACATCCCTTCGATAGTAATAGCTATTTTTTGTTGATATTAGTATCGATAAGTTCATTACATTACACGACGAAATAGAAAGAAAAAACGGTACACCTTTATTACCTTTGATCTAATGATCGGATCTAATGAGCCACAATCTTAATATTTCGAAGAGTTTAAAGTACTTGTGCAGACATTACATTTCGAAACCAGACAAAAACACTTACGATTTTGAAATGGAATTTTTTTCCCCCTCTTCTTTGCTTAGGTCTAAAACTTCTCAAGCAATTCAAAAAAGAAAAGAAAAGAAAAAAAAAAAAAATAATAATAATAATGCAAGCAATTAAAAAATTTTTTTTATCTAAAGATATTAAAAATAATATTTTATAATTATTTATTATTTTTTTATTATACAATTTAATAATGATTGAAAAAAATTTACAACATCAAAGTACACAAATTTTTATATTATTTTAAAAAGTTTAGCATTAATAATTATTTTGAATGCCTTTTATTTTTTATATTTTATGAAAATAATTTTTTCAAAGAGATGGCAATACATTTCTTTTAATCAACCGAGCTACTTTCTAATTTAATAGTAAAAAGAGAACACCTGAATAACTTCCAATTTCTTGACTAAACTTTCATGTACTACAGTGTTTCCCAAAGTGTGGTACGCGTACCCCTAGGGGTACGGGAACAGTTTAGCGGGGGTACGCGTTCTTATGCGAAATATCTTGCAACAAACGAAAATTTCAAAAAAAATTTATTTAAAAACAAAGCTTGCAATGAAAATTTACGATTACGTATTTTTCTATTAGCTATTTTTTGCAGAGTTAACAATTAATAATTTGTGGTGTCAACAGCCAGTTGTGATTTTTAACTTTCGTAAAATTTTTTATAGTAAAAAAACATTAATTTTTTTATTAGTGGTACACGGCGCTATGAAAAATTTAGAAGGGGTACACCAAAGTCATAAGTTTGGGAAACACTGATGTACTACGATGAAATTTTTAGAGGTCTCTCTTCTGCGATCGAACTTAACCGCCATTGGGGAGATTTTAAATTAGCTTTTATGCTCATTACTTCAATTTTCGAATATAAACTAATGTTAGGTGTATAATCTATTTGGTCATCCAAGGTCAACTCCTGAATCGAATGAGAAAAATAAAGATAGCATTATTCTAGAATTTTATTTAATTTTACCTGACAAAATTGTGCCAATATAATTCCGTAATCGTCTTTTTGTTAAGATCGTTTTTCTTTAAATTTATTTATTTATTTATTTTTTTTAATAATCACTAAGTGCGTTATAGTAGTGTTTTTAATTATCTAAATTAATTTTTATAAATATCTTTTCCTTTGTGCGCTTTATGTTCAGAGATTTTTTCAGGATAATTAAAATTAGTTTTCTTCACTTTAAACAAAAATGAAAAATAAATCTTTAAAAAAATTCAAAATCAGAAAATTTTTTAGTATTGAATAACTTATCCAAAATAACCATCCACATACATTTATTCCAGTTCATTTTTGGAAAAAAAAAGTAATAAATAAATAAATCTGCCGTAGTTCTAAAAAATATCGAATACTATTTTCCGTTACCTTTGATTTCGCACTTTTTTTAAAATATATAGTACTGTCGAATGGTACTTAATCTTTAAAAGAAGAAGGAGAAAAAAGAAAGAAAAAATCAAGAAAAACAAAAATTTAACCAAAAGTCCAAGAGGGTGCTCGGAGAAGCCTTTTACTGATTCGAGAGGATAACTGACCTTAAATATCCTAACTATTTAGTGCAGATGATATTTTATGTTTTAAAATCAGATCCAAAGATTTATTCTCTATGAATAATTTTTTTTCCTCCGATAGATTCAAATTTTTTGAACTTTTTCCTTTAAGAGAAAACCGACATCCGGATCCTACCACCAAAATTTGCTAACTGTGGTACCCAAAATATAGTGAGAAGTTTCACCCCCTTCATAATTTCACTTAATGTATATTTCACCCTATCTTTGTAAATTAATGAAATAGAAGAACAATTTGTTCACAGTTTAATAAAACTCGTTTATCTAAAGATATCTGCATGTAAAAAGAAACATTTTTTCTAGAATTATTTATGATTAGCAATAAGATTAAAATTTAATATCCATTAAAAAGGTAATTTTAGATAAACAAATTCAAAATTTGAACCGTGAGAGAAACTTTTCATGAGAAGTCACAGTATTTTAAAGTTAAGTGAGACGTGAGAGTCAAGTTTCAAATGCTGGAAACAATGTTTTTTCAAAATAGTAAAATGCAAACAAATTATTGACGTAACTGAAGTTTGCAAATTTAGAACGTAATTTTGCAATAATTAGTTTGCTTTTTGATATTTTGGAGAAAGACAAAAACAACTTGTGAAAATGACTCTATGTTTACCTGAACTCACTTTTCTCTTTCCTTTTAATTTTAAATGATCAATGGAATGGAAACATAATTTATCATGTAAAGTTTCTCAGCCGTATAGCTTCCTCTTAATAGTATGACACACAGTAAAAAATCAAGATCTTTGATAACACTGCAGCAATCTATAGGTGTCTTTGTGGGTAAACCTCACAAGGACATGACGCACCTGCAATTCAAAAGCAATCAATACCTTCTTATTCTTACAAATTCTCCACAGTTAACTGTACAACCCCTCTTGGATTGCACCTGTATCACCTAAAGGTAAAAGCCACCCACAACAAAGCAAAAAAGAGAACTTTTTGAAAAGAATAATGGAAACTTTTAACAGCACGTGTTCTGTTACTCCCCTACCACAGTCTTTTCAGGAACCCGATGGCAGATCTAAGCACGTGACACGTGGCGAGAAGGCGTCAAGCTGTCTGCTTCGGCTCGTTTAGCTTGTTAAGATTAATCATGTTACAGGATAAAGTTAAATGCAAGCTGGTCACATAAAAATTTTGTTACTAATATTTGCTTAGATGGTTTAAATTGTATGTTTTTTGTCGTCAAAGTGTCATAAAAACTTATAAAGCAAAAAAGAATTTACCATAATTATTTTGCATTACTACTGTACTTCAAAAAAACACGATTTTATTTCGTGGTGTATAAAAATTCAAAATTATTCGGCGTCAAAACAACATGTATGGCTAATTTACTGTATATATGCCACGGCGGGTTTTCACAGTTACAGTAGCACCCGAAAACGTACTGAAAAATATAAAATAAAAATACTTAAGGATTTTGTGAATATACGAAAAAAAAAAAAAAAAAAAAAAAAAAAAAAACATACCCATACTTTAATGAAAAAAACAACGTCAGAAAACAGCTCTGCTATTCATTAATTTTTTTGAATTAAATATTTCAAGTCAAGCATTCTTGTTTTATGCATAACCTAACTGAGCCTTGAAAAATATTTATTTGCAAATTAACAATTAAATCTATGTTTTTAATTAACAATAAATCTATCTTTTTTTTCAATTCATTAAATATATGTGTTTTATTCATTTGTATCTTTTTGTACAGTAAAATTTATGAATATCTCCATTTCGAGAAAAATTTCTTTTAACGCATGATTAACCAATAAATAATATTTTTTCTCTTTGTATGTATATTTTTTAGTATATTGAAAAGAAGGTTTAATTTTTCCATTTCAGATAGTGACCCAAAAAAGGTTTATATCCGGAAAAAAAACGATATAACCTCTTTATCAGCTCACGCGGTTTTATCCGCAAAAAGTAATGCTTTCTAATATAGTATCAAAATAGCCAAGGCAAAATATAACAATACAATAGTGTAAAGAACACTAAAAAAATTTTTTGAAACAAAATAGAATAGGACAAAAAATATAAATTGTAAAAAAAATTTCAAGAATGATTTAAAATATTTTCTTAATAAAATTGCCAGATTACAAAATATGAAAACAGAAGTGCAAATTGAGGTAAAAGCGTAAATAGAGATATTTTGTTTTATAACGCGTTCTTACTGCAGTACTGAAGTGCGTTTGATTTGTTAGTTACCAAGGATAGACCGGAAAATGGATGTGCTCAAAGTAATATTATTTTGGATAATTTAAAGAAGTTCATCATTAATAAAGTTGATATTTAATTAAACAATTTTAATGATTCTCGAAAACTAACTTTAATTTAAGAAGAAAATAGAGAAAGAGGGAGGGAGAGAAAAAGAAGCGTGAATTGCCTGTTCTGCAAATATTTTTAACCTCGTATTTGCAGGTGGTAAAAATTATATAAATTCGCAAAGAAGTTTTAAGTAAATTGATTTACAATAACATACAATTGACTCAATGATTTTATATTGAATTTATTTACTTTAGATGGATATCCATTTTTTTATTTATTTTTTTTATTTTTTTATTATAAAATTTTGAAAGAGTTTGTCTATTTGTTTTCTTTGGATAAATTAACATTACTATATATTCTTTTAATTGAATTCATTTGATTAAAAATTGTATTTAAATAGATATTTTTAGAAACATTAGAACTCCAAGTACTTAGTTTATTTATTTTAAAATAAAAGTCATATCTTTATCGCATAAATCAACAAAGCAGATATTTTATAATACCCAAATCATCAAAAAGTCTAAAAACAATTTTAATATTAAAAGTATAATTTTTTTCATAATAGTGCAAAAATAAATTAGCTAAGACAGATGAAAAATTAGATCCTTGTGGTATTCCATCAGTTAGAAGAAATATATATTTTCTATTGCATAGATAATTATTAAGAAGACGAAAATTCATCAGAATTTGCCAATAATCAAAATCGCAATTCAGGATATTTTTAAAATCATAGTAATAATTCAAAAGGACATCTTTTAGTTTAGAAAGGGGAATGCTATTGAAAAACTCTTGTAAATCAGAAGGCGTAATAGAAATAATTTTATTATGTTTAATAAATTCTAAAATCAGTTGATTATTAGTGATAATCCCAGAATCCTTCTTTAATAATATTGTTAATAATTTAAAGAGTTAGAGAAAATGGTACCAGGTTTAGTTAAGTAAGTATTAGAACCACATGTGATTGTTTTAAATTTTATAGGAATTTTATGAAATTTAGGTCTGATAATTAACTAAGGAAATTGTATATTGCCAATTTTAATTTTTAACCTCTTATATAAAGCTGAAATTTTTTTAATGACAATATTATTATAATTTAAATTACTAAGCTTAAAATTTATACTATTCTTTAACTTCGTATTTAAAAGTTCAACATCGAATTTTTTACAGAAGACTGCATAATTATTATTAGCTTTGTCTATGGAGGTAATTAAAAAATATTTTTTTGTAGTTCCTTAATTGATTGAACATTTTTAGAAAAAGTTATTGAATTTTTACTGTTATTTAAATTTTCCTTACGGATGGTGTTTTCAGTAGAAATGTAAACAATAACAATCTCGAGCTGCATGCCTGCTCTAGTTCTGGTGAGAAAGTTTGAAGCTGCTTACTACATGTTATTCTGCGAGGCCATATTTTCAAACGGATAATTTTGTTTTCAATAAATAATTAAATTAGATAATTTCTGAACTCAAATCTGCCGTATTTCATAAGATATTAATGTTATTATGTAATTTTGGTGAGTTTGAAGTGAAAAATTGTTTTAGTTATTTAGAGATATATTGTTAAAAAAGGTGATATGGTTGCTAGATTTTGAATATCTCGCTTTTTTGGCAGTCTTGATTAGGCCTCTTTCCATTTGTTTATTACTGTTTGTTCGTGTTGCAAGCTGTGCACCATCTTATGTTAGAGTTAGCATATTGTTTGAAGAGCAAGATTAAATTTAGTAATAAGTATTCAAATACCACGTTTGCAAGAATCTTAAAACACAATGATCACGTTGTGAGCCAAATGGCTTTAAAATACACCGGAAATAGTAACCCGGAAGTATAAACGGCATACAGCTTGCAGCGCTCCCTTGTGTCGAAAACACCATCCATTGTTGAAATCACAGTGACATTCATAATCAGATTCATTAATCCTCCCTAAATTTTTGCAAATATTATTATAATTAAATATGATAAATTTAAGCCAAGAGATTTATTAGATTTTAAGCTTTTAATTATGTTGAAATCTTTTAATGTAAAATTTGTTTATCCAAAGTCAATTTCAAGCAAAAAAAAAATCTTAGTAAATATTTATTATTTTTTATTATTTTATTTCATAATATTCGAAAACATTTTCTGAAATCGTAACACCATTTTAACACCATTGTACACCATTTTAAAGTATGTAATTTTACATGACAAAATGCAAAACTTTTGCGAAATTGGTAGAATTGTTCTGAGAAATCGAATTTAAAAAAAGTCGTTTATTTAAACTAATTATTTACGTACATTTATAGTTGTATTTATTTATGTTATTTTAAAAGAAAACTCTGAATGGTAATAGGGTTTCCACAAATTTTATTTTCTACTATTAAAGAACATTTATTAAAAATGACAATAGCATCATGGTGGACCATCCCCTAATAAAGTTTTATTTCACATGTTTTCTTTCCTTATACTTTATACCATTTTTTTTTGTGTGTCCATCATTGTAGGATATTATCGTTTGTTGTTAAATTTTGTTTTATAATACAAAATGAAATTTGAGGTAAACCCCTCTTAATCTTGAGTTTTCTTTAAAATTGTCAAAAAAAGCTACTTAGAAAATTGGAAACTTTTTACATTTCCAAGATCTTCAAATCGGTTATCAAATATGATTCTCAGCAAAATTATGAAATTTTTTATACATTTCCTGTGCATGCGCACCATGAATGACTTTAAATGCTCATATATTGCGCAATTTTTAACTAATTGTTTCTTAAAAAAATTAGTTATTAATTAAGAAATCCCACCAAATGAATAATTCTGCAGAAATAATTAATTTCTTATAAAAATATCCGTAAATATTTAAGACTAGCCGCTTAAGGCGGCCAGCTGTCCGCCAGAGTTTTCCTTGTCTTGCCACAAATGCAATCGAGCTTTGGATGTTGAAGCACGATTTTCTTCTAGTCTTCTTCGACGTTCCTGGGATGTTTCTCGGGTCCTTGCATTTCTGGTTGAGACACGATTATTTTCTAATCTTCTTCCGCGTTCTTCAGATGTTTCTTGGACCCTAGCACTGCTAGTAGAGACACGATCCTCTCCCAATCTTCTTTGTCAGCATGCATTTATAAGAGTGGAGAAAAGTATATGCATTTTTTAATAGTTTTTTGAATATGGCTCTTTGAAGACGAAAAAGCATAGATTTTCTTACAAAATGACTGATAACTAAAAAACTAATCCAAATTTTTGAAAAAGAAAAAAAAAATACTTCTTCATTATGTCAAAACACAATTATGTGCCGAGTTTTGTGCCTGGGAGAGGCTTCTGGGGCGATATATTGTGATTACAGGCTCACACACAGCCGCGTTTATTATTATGTATAGATAGGATTTTGTGTAGTTATTGCATATAAGATCTAAAGTATCTGGTAAAAGCTTTTTAACTGTCATGAGATGGTCTTGATCAAATGATTTCAGTTGATTTTTATTTTTATTGGATGAAAATGTTAATCTATTGTTATACGTATAGCTAATTAGCTAACTTAAACCTAATATTAACTGTGTAGGTCGTAGTTTTGCGCTTAATTTTGTTGATTAGAGCTGTTTTGGTCGATTATTGAAATTTTTGACTTTTCCGTAAACCTGACTACAATAAATTAAAATTTCCACCAAATTTCTGGAAAGAATTATTTGTTACGAAATCATCTTTTGTAATTTTTTTGTAATGTACTTAATATTATTTAACTGTTAATTTGATTAATATTCAGTTATTCTAATATTCCTGGACTAATAAAAATCTTTATTCTCCACTCAGTTTTATAATCGATTAGATAAGCAGATTTATATTACTCTATGGTTATATGCAATACAAATACATCCGATATTATATCGAGTTTCACTCACAGTACCAAATTTACAAAAAGGAGAAAATATTGGGAAAAAATAAGATTTTTCTTAAAGCAACTAAAACACTCGATGAGAATCCCAAGGGAAAGAAGTATACAATAAAAAATTCTTTAAAAAAACCCATAAGAAAAAAACAACTTTTACATGGTTTTGCTCAAAAATTAAAATATAAAGTAATGAATGTAACTTTTTAACTTATGAGAATCGAATTGATATTGACTCAGTTAATTCTCCAAAGATTATGTTCATTTTATATAGATTTTATCTTAATTATATGCGAGAATTCTTACAATTTTTTTAAAGAAATAAAAGTTGGTGATTTATTTGATATTGTTATTATTATTCGAATCAAGTTAATAAGAAATTCTTGCAACTTTGCATTTAAAGAAAAAAAAATTTTAAAATACACATATCGCATAAAGGAACTGATACTATCTCAACTCGATTTTTATAAGTTAGAAAGTTACCCTCAATATTTTAATTTTTTTTCCAAGCAAAACCATATTTTTATTTATATATTTATGTATAATTATTATTATTACTTTTTTTTTTTTGTAAAATTTTTAAAAACAATTTTATTCTTACTCTTAAGCAATCTCGTGAATGAAACTGTTTCCCAATTTTAATTACCAAACAATGCGTACTACATTTGTGAAAATAATGCGTTTGAACGTGTATTAATCAAACATTTTTATCCACAATAAATCTAAGTTGAAAAAAAAAGAAAGATAATACAACGTTGTAAAATAGATAATTTCACCCATTCTTTTATTCCAAAATTGATAACTCAGCACATTTGTAAAATTCAATTACCCATAAAGATAATAAAAATCTAATGAAAGATGCAATACTATCAGTAAATGCATTATATTCTAGTTGTAAGTCTAATCTTGACTACAACATCTCAATTTTAATTCCGGCATAACTTATCATAATATATTTTGATATGTTATTCTAGGCCAGGTAGGAATTTTTTTGCCAAAACAGTGCTTGATTTTTATCACATGTCAATGAGAAGAGATCTGGAATCCTGTTAGGAGTTATAATTGAGGCAATTGCTGTCCACCCCTTCAAGTTCTGCTTGCATCGGCTAGAAGACAATTGGAGCTAGCATTTTTTATTTTTTTTTTTTTTGGCATTGTAATCCAGTTGAACTTTTTGCATTCTAGCTAATTCCTACGGGTGAGGAATTCTATTTGGCTATAAAATGATGATGAATTCTATTTACGTAACACTTAAAAAAGAATTGTAACATTGTAATAGACACATAGCACCAGTTGAAATCCGATTAATTTAACTACTTGCAAAAAAATGTCATCACACACACAAATGCAAAGTAAAACAAAGTTAAGAAAAAAAAAAGGAAAGGAAAAAAAAAGGAGGGGGGGGGGGGAAGATCGCTATGATAAAAGTAAGAATTGTTCATCGATTTTTTTTCCTTCCAAAGTGCAATAGACATTTCTATTACAGTGCACAGTGTTCTATTATAGTGTCAAAGGTTACTATGTAACTGAGTCTGTTGTGTAAAACTCAAAATGCAACTAGAATTAAGATTTTTTAGCTATCGAAATTTTGATATATGTCTTGCTCATTTTCGGATTTTTGATGCATCTTAATAGGGATATGATTAGCTATATACAATGATTAGAACATTTTATTTTTCAAAACAGCACTGGCATTTAAACAATCTTATTCTTTCCAATTGTAGACTTTGTTACTCTTAGCAGTATTACTCACGATATATGTCGTATTCTAATTGAAAAAACAGGCTTTTTGCAAACGCCATCAGCATTCTGCAATTAAAAAAGTTTAATTGGGAAACATTCCAGGTTAGTTAAAAAAGTCTTCAGTATTTTTTAATATACTTGGTTTTATTTTAGGCTTATTACAAATAGCCTATTTTCCCTAAAGCTAAACAGAAAATGCATAAAGAATTATTTTCTTTGACTGAATTTGCTTTTGACTTTCCGTCTTAAACCTCCAATAGTCTTTACAATACACCGTAGATTCTGTGGGCTTATTTCAAGTGGCTGATTCAGGTATAAGCTAATTGAACAATGAATGATACATTTTGTTATTAGCGTAAGGGTATTGGACTCACTGCAATAAGATAAAAGTGTCAGATTGATTAGAATACACTGGATTCTTTTCTAATTAGCATTGAGGCATTGAAAAATGATGTTTGCAAAATAATAATAATAATAATAATAATAAAAATCGGATTATTCAATTAGTCTTGCGCATTGCAAAATGATATTTAGAAAGAACTGGATAATTCAATTAGCCCTATAGACCCTCGCAAAAAAAATCTCCGTGAATTCTTACGAAAACTTCGATAATTTTGTTATTTTGATTTTACATCGTAAATGTGCGATCGGCAATTACTCTTGGTTCAATGACCAATTCTGAAAAGAATACAATAAAATAAAACCCTTACAAAAAGCGATTTTAAATATGGAAGAAAAACCATCCATCATTCTATAAAAAATAAAAAAATAAAATACTCAAGTAAAAGAAATAGCTTAAAATTTAAAGCCACTTGTCTATTGTAGATAATTTTAATGGCTTCAAATAAATCTATTTTGATCTGGTTTAAATGTTGAATAAAACTGAAATAGACATTAGAAGACTGATCTATTTTACAGCCGAAGAATTTTACCATTATTTAGTTAAATTATTTTTTAATTAAGATTGAAAATACTCATTTCCTCACGATATTAAAGTTTTTTCTTTGTTGTTCAGAAGCAGATTTAATATGTTTCATATTGTTTTTATATGGTGGGAATTGATGAAAATAAAGATGAAACTGATAATTACAAGGTAAATATCAAAATCATGATGAATGTAGATGGATTTTATGCTTATGATGAGTATTACTTTCGAACTCATGGCTTTCAACCCGTTATAAATTAAAAAATATTTTTACTAAGATGACATTTTACAAACTTCTGAATAATAATGACTGTTATTATATTTACTACCATAGGTATTGAGGGTAATACTACTTATTATACTGAGAAATTTTAAAAACATTTTTAAAATATTTATTACGTATTTCGATAGTGTGAACATAAAAGTATAAGTAAAACTTAATAGTATGAGCTCACTGTAAAAAAAAAAAAAAAAAAAAAAAAAAAATAATAATAATATATAGTTACCATCATTTTTGACGTTGAAGTAAACTAAATACATTTTTAAGTACAGAACTATAGTTATAGCAAAAAAAAAATATATGACATTAACAAAATAACAATAGTTTAAAAAGCGCAAATATATTACTAAAAATGCTCTTGTTTTTGAAACGAAAGCAGTTAAATTGATTGTAATGTGCATAAAAATATGTGTTGTTAGTAAACAAATAAACAAAAATGAATATATAATTAAATAAAACTATGAAAGTGAAAAAGTAAATATAAAATGCTACTACGTGAGCTGTAAATTGTTTTAATTTACCTCAATAGCAAAAGATGGCAGCAACTATACATCAATTTTCTTTTACAGAGTGCAGAAACTAGAAAGATGAGGTGCATTTTTTGACTAAAACGGAATAAATGTTATGAAGTTCAAAAGGTCTGTAATTGTTTTTATCTAAGTGAGAAGTTATTTAGTTTTTCTTGTATTTATTTAAAACTCTTTGATGGTATACAAATTGATAACATTCATGTAATACATAATTGACATACAAAATGTATTAAATATAAGGCATTGAACTGTCATTGTGAAGGACTGAGGTTCGATACTCAAACGCGGTTTTATCGATGGATACAAGCTTGTCTGAAAAGTGAGGGCGCTATGTTGATCTCACCTCATTACCATAATCACGCCGTTGGTCTCGAAATTGTAGTACCTTAACCTATGTGACCCCCTGGCCCACAATGGGCTGTTGCAGAAATATTTTTAATTTCCAGTATTGATCTCTTAATATTCAGAAACTTCATATACAAAAAATATATATATATATATATACAATGAGCGGAAACCCTTGTACATTGACCTTAAGTTTACCGAAAATAAATTGAAAAGGAACATTAGTTTCAGGGCGTGACACATTGAATCGACAAAATAACTTTATCTGGTAGAATCACTAGAATTATAGAAATGTATTATTTTTTCTTGCCTTTAAGTTTAATCTAAATCATAAAACGTGTATGCTGAATTAATAATAACGATATATTGGGAGAAATATTTAGATTAAAAAAATTATATGGAAGCTGCTCAGTACTTTTTTCAAGTTATATATTTTATTATATAGTAGAAAAAGCTATTATATTTTTGTTGATAAAACAGTAGTTTTCTATTCAAAGTTATCTCAAGTAGAAAATTACGTAAAAAAGTCTAAAAAATAAAATTGTATTTTTATATTTCAAAGGCTAAATCAGATAATCAATAATTCACGCAACTTTTGCATAGTTATGTGCCCATTGGCTTTGGTTGGTAAAAAACGAAATATAGCTCAATATGAATCACAATAATCTGAATACTTTAAAACGGCTTGTAACTATTACACTGCCGACTACTGCTGACTAGAGGAGCACAACCTCCGGCCCGAGGGCCACATTCTGCCCACTTACTGTAATGTGCGGCCTGCGGAGCTTCAGAAAACAATGAAAAATGTTTATTTTTATCTTTTTTCTTTTGAAAAATAAAACAGTTTTGAAAATTTTGAATCGCACATTTGAGTTATCACTTTTTGACGCGCTCAATTTGCACAATCTATAGTGTTCCTATTGAAAATCTATAGTGTTCCTCGGTCGCTTTTTCAGCGGTTATTATTATGGAATTTTGCATGAGTTTAAAAAACCCAATAAATGGCACGATATTACGATATACTAATTTCAAATTTCTGTAATTACTTTTTGACTCACTTCATTTTTACCGATCATTTTCATTTTCATCACAAATCCAAGTAATGTTTCGATCGTTTATTTTCGAAGTTGAATAAAACTTTAATAATTCATTTAAATAATCACTTTTTAAGTCACTTTCTTTACCTATTTCTGCGTAAATCTAAATTGTTTTTTTTAACCACTTATTTTACGCTTTAAACGAGATTTTGAAAATCCTGTTTTTTTTTTACTACGATATTATTACGACACCCAAGTTTCAAATCGTATATTGAAATTATCACTTCTAAACAGACTTTATTTGCGCCAATTTCGACGTAAATTAAAATTATTTTTCAACCTCTTGGTCCACTTTTTGCACTTTGTTTTAAAAATTCCGATATTGTTATTACAACAAGCGAGTTTTAATTTGAGCATTTAAATAATTGTTTATTGACGTGGTGATTTATTTTTGCTGATTTCAATGATTTTTAAAAATTATTTCTATGGTTTCAAGCGTAATTTGAATGATAACGTTATTTTAAGAACGATGTTATTACAGCTTGCGAGTTTCTAAACGCATATTTAAATAATCACATTTTAATACAATTTATTTTGGAAAATTTCAATGTAAATCCAACTTTTCAGTACTTTTTCAATAGTTTTTTCAGCAATTAGCACCGTGCATTTCAGCGAGGTAAGAAGAATTCAGATATTTTAAAGCAATGTTATTGTGTCCGTTGTATTATCGTGGGTGTTGTGTAGTCCATTATGGAAAGTCATTCTAGTACAAAAATTAAACATCTAAGCATACCAATGTTTACCCAACATTATAAGTCTATAAAGGCCTTACACAGATATAAATCGTGGTTCATTATGGAAAGCCATTCTGAGACCAATATTGAAGAATCTAGATATACCAATGTTTATCCAACATTATAAGTCTATGAGGGCCCTACATAGAAAATAAGAGTGATCCATTATTGAAAGTTATTCTAGAACCAATATTGAAGAATCTAGACATCCCAATGTTTACCCAGCATTAAAAGTCTATGAGGGACCTAGATAGAAAATAATATTTATCCATTATTGAAAGCCATTCTAGGTCCATTAAAGAAAGTTCTATCACCAAAATTGAAAAGTATAGACATTCCAATGTTTGAACAACATTAAGAGTCTATGAAGGACCTAGATAGAAATGAATTGTATTCCATTATTGAAAGTCATTCTAATTCATACAAATATTGAAAAATCTAGATATTTACCTAACATTATAAGCCTAAGAGGGTCCTATGTAGAAATAAATGTTTGTCTAGAATATAAAGTCATTCTAGGATTTATTGTTTCAAAACGTATGTTTTGTCTTTGAAAGACAAAGAGTCCTAGTAAGACTGAGATTCCTAGTAAAACCGAGATTGAGGTGTGAAATTATATACCTCAATCGAATTCATTTTTGGACCATTATATAGAAATATGTAGAACCATTACAGATTTTAATATAGGATCTGTTTTGTATTTACATATTAAATTTTTTTATGAAATAATAGAAAATCTTTACTATTATAGATTTTCTATCTTCTCATTACTCAACAGAATATTTGGTAATCAAGAAGTATATTACCAAATATTCTGTTTTAATTTTTGGTTTTTGTTTAAACTGTATAAATTTTTTTTTATTAAAATATTATATTACTCATTAAAATATGTATTTAATTTTTTTATGCTTTCATTCTTTGAGCATGAGTTTCTCAAAAATTATTAATGAGCTAAGAAGCAGAACTAAAGAAATGACATCTATTTAAAAAAATAAATGCTTTTAATGATGACTTGTAATTAAAATAGAGGTTTCTTATTTTATTAGTAGAAATAATTTATTGTACAATTTAGTTCATAAATATAAACAAGAAATATAAAAATAAATTTTAAAGTCAATTCCACTTAGGTCAGCAAAGAAAAAGTTTATTTTAAGTACTTTTGATTAAATAATTAAAACGTTTTATCCCATATAAAACTAAAAGGAATTAATTAAATTTAATTAATGAATTGATATTTCAAAAAACTGTATGAACATTAAGTGTCATCCACTACAAATTTAAAAAAATGCATTTGAGCTTGAATGGATGAACAAAAAGTATTTTGTTAACGATTGAAAATCTTTACAAGATATATAAATTTATATAAGAAAAGTGTAAACTAATAGTAGGAATTGGAAGAAAAAAAAGGCGCTTGGTATCAAACAACTATAAAAGTATAAATTTGGTGACGTGAACCACACGTGCTACCAAGTAATGTCCCTTATTGAATTTATCTGACACAGCGAATCTAAAATAATTAAATATTTAAATGTGAGCAATAAACTATTTTTTTTGTTTTGTTCAAATAGAGCTATAAGTTAGAAATTATCACGAATGTTATTTTTAAAGTATGTGAAAAACTGAATCGCTTATAGTAAAATTCAAAACAATGACTAACGCTTTACCAATCACGAAATTCCATTTAGTTTTTCGCTCATCCCTATTTCATTAATGAATTAATATTTGTAAAAACTATATTAACATCAAGTGTCACCCACTACAAGTTCAGAAAAATGTATTTGAACTAGACTGGATGAATAAAATTATTTTATTAACGATTGAAAATTTTAACAAGATATAGGGAGAATGTGAACTAATAGTAGGAAATTAAAAAAATGTTTTTATGCAGAATTTCTTTATGACCAAAAGGAATTAGATACACTATTGGTTGTTATGAGACTGTTATATAATCTTGTTCCATGAATAACAGAAAATTTCTTAAAATAAATTTTTATTTTATAAACAAATTGAGATCTTAATGGAAAAATATTTAGACAGATAATTTTGAACTGATATTGCAAAATTGCTGAATGAAAACATTTTAATAAATTAGTTTAGGATTTTTATTAAACAGCTAATATTCTACATCCCATATTGTGATTCCATAGCTAAGTATTTTATAACCGTCGCTGAACAGCCGACCCAATTTTGGGTTTGTTCAACTCCATAGCTTTGTAATTGTGAACAGAAGTCAAGGGAACTGTTGGATCACGTATTGGGAGAAATTTGCTTTCGTGGATCCCGCATTTGCGTTACATGGAGAGGAAGACCACGGTTAGCCTCACGTCAAGGGGATATATATATCCCCTTGATTAAGGGGATTAAACTCAATACTTAGCTATAGCTAAGTATTGAGTTTACCCATTCATGATATATGTTTTTCTTCTTCTTTTTTTTCATTATTTATTTTTTTTTTTTTTAAATAAAAAAGACGTTTTTCTTTAAATGATAAAGTTTAACGAAAATAAATCTCTCCAAATAACCAACTTCCATTTTTGGTTATATATGGACAACTGGGATAGATAAAACTGATTCGAAGAGAACAAATGAGTGGCTCAAAATATTATTAGTAGAGATGCATTTGATTTTATTATTACAAGATTCAAATCTAGTGCTTCATTTATAATTTTTTGCATTTCAGGAATAACCGTGTTGTCAATAGTTTTAGATTGTAAAAGTGGTTTATATTATGAAAAGTAGCGGTGCGATCCCGTAATTAATTTTACTATGAAGAGCTTCGAATAACATTCCGTAGCATCAAATTTGAAGCTATCAAGATAGACTAGTGATCAAGCTCTTTTTATTACATATAGGACAAATTCGGTTCTTCATAATAGAGATTATCTTTGACAGGTGGTCAACTTAACAAGTTTTATAGCGTAGAGTGAGACTTGTAAAACTAATTTAATGATAATAAATTTAGTATCTAGTGAAAATTACTTCTGAGTTTTACGAAAGAAAATGGATAATTAAATTACACTGTTAATAATTGAATTAGTTTGAAAATTACTTTTGAGAGTTAGAAAGAGAAAATAGATAATTATATTATTCTTTTAGTAATCGAATTAATTTTGAGAGTTACAAGAAATAAATGATTATATTATTCTGTTAGTAATCAAATTAGTTTTATTTCTCATAACATAAAGAGACAATGATCTAAAATAAAATATTTCTTCATAGTTTTCGATGCATTCATATTAGCCGGGGAAAAAAAAAAAAAAAAACATTGTAAAATTTTTTATTAACATAAAAGATATGAGGTGTTTTTGCTCAAATAATTAGTTTAAAATTAATAAAAGTTATAAATAACAATATTTACCTGTACTCTGTTAATTTATCGCTTAGTTGCAAGATTTTTATTCAGTTATATTGATATTACGAAGGTATCTAATGGCTCGAAACTAAAAACGGTAGATCATTTATTTTATGCTAAATTACTTATTTATCTAATAATCGATTTTATGATAAATTATTTATATTTGATCATTTATTTTATCACAATACGACTTTGTTACGCAACATTTTATGATAATAATATTTAGTGGCTGGTTGGCGCAGCTGGTTTGTCGTCGGAAATCTGAGCCCAAGTCTGCAGGTTCGATCCCCGGCCCAGACACCGGATTTTCGGGATGCAGAAAATCCTCAGCGGCCATGTCGTATGATTATGCGGCATGTAAAAGATCCCTGGAGTGCCTTATTGGCTCTTGGCATTTCCGGCAAAATTAAATTCCTAGTGCATTTCAGCATCCAAATAGAGTCTCGGTGCTGCCATCTAGTGTGGCAGAAACTAGACTTTCAAATTAACATGGCCAACGGTATCTCACCCATTGTGGTGGTCCTGGAAAAAGTGGATACCACTTCTGGAGAACGCACTAGGTCTGCTCATCGAGAAGACTGATTGTGCAGCTCATAGGGAATAAAAATATTTATTCACCGTTTTCTTAATAATTATAAAACGATAAATAAATCATATTTCCTTTTTAAGAAGTTATATTTACTTTTGAAAGTAAATATACAAAACTGGGTTTAGTCACAGTATGCAATTAAATCAAAAATAAATATAGATTTTAAAATTCTTAAGCAAATATTAAAAATTAATCTTTTACCCTAAATAATTTCATAACTGAAAGCATTTACCGAGTTTTGAAATTACCAAAAAATTAATAAGAATTTCAAAAACAAGTTGATGGATGAAGTTGCTATGGTAACTGATAAAACCAGTCTAATATGAGGCAATAAAATTTTTTGAGAACTTTCAATCTAATAATTCTTAATTTTGATGACGTAATACTCTCTTTAAAGAAATAAAACTGATTGTGTAGCAATCGTGGGTTAAGCGGGTGAAGCAAGCACGGAAAAAACCTCCAAGTACTATAAAGATATCTAATAAAGAGCAATATAAGCATTTCACTCACCTGCTTTTCAAAAACTAATCAATCAGTAACTAGTAGCAACCAACTGAAATCATTTTTAAAGTTAAATAGTGTAAACAACTTTATCAACAATAATGTTACGGTGCTCGAATAAATTGATATAGATTGATTGAATAGTTCAGCCTCTTGCTTGGATATCTCTATAACATATAATTTTAGCTAACTAGTTTTAAAATTTTTGACTCTCTCTCTCTCTCTCTCTCTGGAACAGAAAAAAATAATAACAAAAGAAACGTTAATTTAAAGTATTTTATACTTTTACACGAGCAATTCATTTAAGTTTTATCGTAAAAATTACTTATAAAGCAACTCTATCAAATTTAATTCACTCTTCTAGAAATACAGAAACAAATTGAAAAGTGAAAGGTGTTTGAAATTAACCTGATTCTAAATCAATTAGCGATTAACCTCGAGTCAATCAACGCCACAACCATTTTAGGAAAGCACAATAACTCGCTCACTTAATCAAGTAATTGGAAAGGGGGTTTGAATCCGAAATGATTAACACCAAAATAATAGTTCATAACAAAATAATCGTTCTCCTTTACAACGTAATAACGGGTTTTAGAAGAGTGACTTGAAAGGAAATAAATAAATAAATAAAACAAGGCAGAAAATCGTTTGGCGCTAGTTGTATTAAAATTTCGACGTTGAAAATTACCTAGTTCGTAATCTTTCGACGAGCGCAGGTGATAACCCTCAATTACTGACTTTTCATTTTCAGCTGGTGGTAATCAATCTTTTCTGATCATGTGATCAGTAGGGTGGTTTTTATTATTTTTTTTTTTCCTTCACCCCTTTTCCCCTTTCTTTACCATAAATTGATGACTTCAGTTGATCCCTCTCAAATTTGCAGTTAAATCGGATTCATTAACAAGCATTTTTTTTTCTTGTCATCTAAACATTTAAAAAGCAATTATTTATTTTTGATAAAATGGTTAGGGAAAAAAGAAGAAGAAAAAAAAAAAAAAAATGTTTGGTTTTGCTTTGTAAAGAAGAGATTTTGTTATTGTCGTGGTATTTCTACGAATTCATTTCTTTTAGTTATAATAACGAGAAGAAAAATTTTTATAATCGATGAGGTTATCAAATTTAATATTTATTGAAATTACCTTTATATGCGGATTTTATAGCAGGATAAATTATGTTATTTAAGAGCTGGGAAAATTCAAAGAAGAAAACAAATATGATTTTTTTTCTGTCAACATAATAAAAATAATAATTGAGTTAACATCTTGAAGAATATCATAAAACACACTAAAAATTTGCATACTTAATAATATCTGAAAAAGAAATTGATTATATGCATACCTTTATCTTACACTTAAGCAATAAATAAATAAGTTAGACTGTTTGAATCGGTGTCTTGGGGTATTGGTCCACTTTTAGATGCACCTGAATTTCAGCCCCCACTCCTCTTAGAAGCTTTTTACTTGCGAAAGGGACACCCCTTCGGTTTCGTGTCCGTAGGGGTGACGCGCCAGTAATTAAGAGGATGAACTGAGGATCTGTGATTATATTTTTAGTTCCGAGAAATTTAAAAAATGAAATTTTCTCATTGGTGTAGCGAAAGCCACTATTTTAAAGTAAACTATAAACGATTCAGCTTTGTTAATTATTATTGATGCCAATTATTAATTGAAGTAAAATAATAAGCTTTGTATAGAATGCAAAATTAATATAGACATTGCACTAATTCGTTTTAGAGTGCGTAACAAATCAGCAAACTATTATTAACGCCAATGATACTAAATTTTGGTAGTATATACTTATGGCATAATGGAGATTGATGCAATTTTAATGAGTACCAAATACTCTTACATAAGTACAGAGTATTTTATGAACAAATATAGTGCTTATACAATGATGCCTATATAATAATATAGTTAGTCCTTATTTTGCGGACATGAGTGACTCTAAGAAAGTGTTTTGCTTAATCCAATAACATAAAGCCACCATCAAAAAGGGCAACAATTAATAGTTAAAGGGAAAAATCAAATTATTTTAGTTTATTATTTCTCTATTTCTCTTAAAGTTTCAAAAATTATTTTATTGCGCTGTTCAATACTGATTTATGGATTTTTTTTGCTATTTTTTTCAGCTTCTTAATAATGTATGAATATTTGCGTTGTTAAAATCGCGAAAGGAAAAAATATCAATTTTAAAATCAAAAGTATTAACAATTAAGATAAGGAATGATTGCGCGATATTTTTAAACTTCTCAGCATGATTAACACGTTTTATATATTTCTCTAATTTATTTAAAATCCTTCCTTATCCAAATGCTTTTTTTATAAGTTCCAAAAAATATGTTATTAATTGCCAATAATGTTTAATTTTTTTTCCTTTTTCAAATGAAGCTTCTTCAGAATTTGTGGAGAAAATTTTATCATTTTATTTAATTTTTTATTTAATTAACATAAATTTATTTAATTTTAATTACACATAAGGTATTAGTGAAAAATAATCTATTTAAATGAATCCTTTTGTTTTAGAATATATCTGAATAACGAAATAAAGCGATTGAATTAAAAGAAAAAGAAAAGGAAAAAAAAAAAAAAAAAAAGAAAGAAAGAACTATAGAAAGGAAACTTTGGTACTAAGTCAGGTAAGCGAAGAATCACTTTAATTAGCTAGTTTAACCTTCCAACAGAAACAGAAACCAGCATCCAAACAGAAATCGGAACTCTTCTGCTACATTTTTCACTCAGGATTTAAAAAAAGAAGTAATAATAATAATAAAACAATTGGTTTTGTTGAGAATGATCTTGTAAAGGCGATAAAGAATCATGCCTAGTTCACACTCAGAGCATTCAGGATTCTTTCAAAACGATCACTCAGAGACGAATAACAGGGCCTTCGATATTCGACGGGTAAGGAAGGGGGTATGAAATTCACATAGGAGGAAAGATGGACCAATACCCCAAGGAACCGTTTGAATCAGATTTTTAACAGATTAATTTATTTTTTTACTAGCTGAATAAAGAAAATCAAATAATTAATAAATCGGTGTTTAACAACACTACGAATTATGCAGAAAACTGAAAAGCAACATTATAAAGTTAAAATGTTTTGTTATTTTATTTATTATTATTCGTGGTTCTTCTCAATGGTTTTACGTTATTAGATTAAGCAAAATTCGTTTTTGGAAGCTAAAATAAAGATGATTTATTTGGCGTAACGAAACCATCTCCTGATAATTCATATTTATCACAATCAAGCAATTTTTATCGTTGTTTATTTCTTCCGTGAAACCGTAAAAAGAATATTACACCAATACCGGTAGCATCTATTTCCAAAAATAATTAAATACCATTGGAGTCAATAGAAGCACGGTGATTTCTTACGGTTCTTCGAAATGATCTTTCATACATTAATTTTACTATTTATTTACATAACTGCTATTTATTTTTAATTCAATTACTGTCGATTTAAATTATTTTAGTCTTATAAAACACATTTCAAACGCTATAAACAACATAAGCACATGGTTTCAGGTAACTTTACAAATACAATGTAACGTAGTTGTCATATGCAAACAAGTTCATGTGGATCCAAGAAGTTACCTGACTGAACAAATAACAAAAATAATTAATAATTCAAAAACGCTCCATAAACTCCTTTTTTAATAAAATAGAGCTGTAAGCTAGCAATTTTAGCTAGCTGATGTTACCTTTAAAATATTTTTGGGGGAAAAAAAGAAATCAGAATTGTCTAAATACCTTAATTTAAAACGGTTATGCGTCAATTCGTCACGCACATAATTTGTCGTAAGGTAATTTGTTGTGAGAGCAATTCGTCGGAGCGACAATTAATTAATTCATCGTGAGCATAACTCGTCGAGCATAACTCGGCAATTCGTCGTTGGCAAAATTCATCGCTAGCAGAATTAGCCTCAAGTCGTTGCAGCGGCAATTTGTTGAGAGCATAATTTCTTGCGGTTTTAAGGAAATGCATCCTAGACCTGCAATTATAGAGATCAAAAATAGTTTTCTGGCAGATGTTATGTCATTATAAATAATACCTCTCCTCTTTCGTTGAGGGGAAAAAAATGCCCAAAATTGGCAATGTTTCCGAAGTATTTATTTTTACCGTGGAATGAAAAAAACCAATATAGTTTAAAAGTTATGTGGCCTTTTGAATAAAAAAAAGGTACAAATTTGTACCTATTTACGCATTTGGCAAAGCTATCTAAACAAGTGAGGCATTGTTACCTATGTAGTTGACGTTGAATCAAATGAGACTATACAAGAGTATATAAAATGAATAATTTAAACGTCAAATGCACTTTAATGTATAAAATGTATTTCTATTAACTTGTACTTATGTACACTTTTTAGATTGCTATCTAGAGGCTACCTGAACACGAAAGTTGCATTTTCCAATGTAATTTTGCAATCAATAAGATAAAAATCAAGTAGATAGGATAAATTGCTTTTAAATTGTAAAGAATTTCTTCTTCCTTCTTCTTAATAAGTACAATTCAAAAAATAGGACTTTTTATGTGAAAAAAAAATATTGCAACTTTTGAAATAGTAGTCTTTTTTTCTTTTTCTTTTTGTTATAACAAGTTTTCAAGTGATTGTATAATTCATTTACCTCCTGCATCGATTAATGAGCTCAATTTAAAGTGTGCCTTTTGAATAATCAATATAACACCGTGGTGCGTAAAACTCCGCTCTTTCGATCAAAAAATATTTAGAACACTGTGTTTTTCATTTTGTTTAAAACTTTTACTGATCTCATATCCTTAAAACTCTCGAATAAACGCCCTCTGCTGTAAAAGTCTTCCTATGTTGTAGCTAAATTTAGTAACTTCTTTTTTCTTTGGAATTAAAAAAAATATCGCTGTGAAAACTGGAATTAAATTAAGGAAAGAAAAAAAGATAGTTTTTTTGAAAAAATATGTTTCAATGATAAATAAATCTACTATTCAAAAAATATGTTTTATTTGTATTATTAAGCTTTAAAAAATAAATTTGGGCAATATTTTTAACAACAAGGGTGACTGGTAGAATATTATAATTCTTGTGTAAAATATGTTAAGACTAATACAAATATTTTGTTTAACCAATTTAAATGTTAATTTTACAACCAATATAATATCTTTTTCACCAAATTAGTATGCTGGACGCTAAGAACACAGTCACAACAATCATTTTCAATTTAGTGTCTTACGCAAGCATACGCTTCCTCCCCCTTGTAAATAACATTAAACAAACCAGAAAAACTTTCCCTTTTTTGAGTCTTGAACGTTTATAAACTAAATATTCGGTTCATTTTTGTAGGCAATACAAGAGTCGTGTTTTTGAAAACAATGCAAGAGACGAATTGTACTCGCTACGAATTGACACCATTTAAAACAGAGGATATTGCTTAACCACTAAGAAAAATTCAGTTTTCGAAAGTCTATTCCGAGCGAAATAATTGAAAATTTCAAATGATTTATAGGAGGGGTGACTAAAATTCCTATTTTCAAGCACTGTCCAAATTTCAGGAGCATAACAAAGCTGGTTCTTGAGTTGGGACTCACTCATAAACTCTTCCTTTTCTCATTCTAGATATACTATTGTGATCAAAAAGTACTCCGAATGGTGGTAGTATGAAACCAAAGGTGTCAATTTATTAGTCAAAATTTATTTCGTACCCATCAAAATTCTCTTCTAGAACTTCTGCTAACATCACCAAAACAAGCCTTGAAATCGTTATTTTACAGATTTGTTTTGAATGCCAGAATAACTGCAGTGTAAAATGGTGAGTCATTATGAAACCACGAGTTTTCGCACTACATTTCCAGCGGATCGTTTTTTAAAGAATCGCTTTGCGCAAATACGGCACAAAACAGTAACATAGAGCCGCAGTGAGTTCGCCTCCTAATGATGTGACCCAAGATCGAATCCCAGAGATGTACGAATTCTGTTCCCGGCACCCACTGACTACAATGTTGACGTCTTTATTGGTTGGCGGATCATAGGTCAGAGTGCCCTTGCTGTCAGGCTTATCGTGGGATGTTTTCGTGGATTTATTTTCCACGAATGCAGATGCTTCCATTAAAATGTTCTCTACGAAGGCAAGTTTTCCTAATACTTGACCATGGACTCCCTTGTCTTCTGGGTTGGGTTTAGAATTAGAAGGTTACGGAGTAGCATATTAATAAACGTAAACGTAAAAGCTGGCTATAAAATAAAATAAAGTCAAATAGGCCTCTTTTGGCAAGCTGGCCGTAATTCTGCACGTACAATATAATTTCTGTCTATCTTCACCTTTTAAGAGCCATTCTCTAGACTATTGGTGGATGATATGTACATAACCATTTAAGATTGCTGTTTAACCATTCAATATTCCGTTACAAATAAATAATGTACGATTAACTTGTGAAATTATTAACTCGAACTTTTTCTTAAATTTATGAAAAGCATAATTAGATGTATGCCAGGAAAAAATCATCTAAAAAAAATTAAGAGATCAAAAAATGTACTATAGTAAATGTATACGCTACAAAAAATATTCACTGCGTAATATTATTTTTAAACTATTATCTATGCATTTTCCTTCGTCTTAATATTAAGAGTTCATAAGAGATCTGGTAAAAACTATAATTTATAACGTTTTCTTCGATTTATTTAATTTAAATTTAGTTTGTCCTCTTTACTTAATTAAATATAAGAAAATATATTAAATATAAGAAATTAAAAATATAGAGAAAACACGGACAAAATCACAGAATAATGAAAAGATAAGAAGAAAAACTATTGAAATAAAAAAAATTAAATTAAAAAATAAAAATAAAAGACCAGGGATAAAAAAGATATAATCTCTTCATCAGCTCACACGATTATTTCTACAAAAAGGAGTGCTTAATGTTAATTTTTTGGATGTTTTTTCTTTACATTTTGTTTTCTGTTTTTAACGTGAAATTTATTACTTAATATTTCCTATTCTGTTTAAAAAAAAAAATACAAATTTGAGTGCTCCTCACACTATTTTATTGATATATTTTGCTTTGGCTATATTGATACAATTTTAGAAAGCGCTCCTTTTTGCGTATATAATCGTGTGAGCTGATGAAGAGATTATATCTTCTTTATCCCAAATTTTTATTTATATTTTTTAATTTTTTTAATGCCATTTTATTTATTTTTTCAATTTCATAATTTTTCTTCTTATCTTTTCATTATTATGTTTTTATTCCATATTTTCTCTACATATTGAACTTATTTCATGAGTTCTATATACTTGCAGCTTATGCGCAGTAATTAAAACTTATTAATTTTCTTCGTATTTCTCTTCTTTTTTATTTATCTTTTTTGTACTTATTTATTGCGCTATATATATATATATATATATATGCATGCTGGTGTGTCTGTGGGTAGGTGGGTGTGCGTGCGTGTTTATGTTTGCGAGCGAGTGCGTGTGTTTTATGAACCGATTTAAATGTGGAGAATAATTTGAATCCGTGGAAAAAGCTCCATTCTAAAAAATGCGCTCTGTGAATATTAATGACCTCAGAATTAACTTTGAGGTTCAAAAATTAAAAAACCTCATTATTTAAGAGAACGCTTCTAAAAGTTTAAGTGCCAACATTGTCCTCCACTCCTATTTTTTTTTTTTTTTTTTTTTTTTTTTTTGTGTGTGTGAAAATTTGTTTGAGATTAGTTAAAAAATGTGTAAAATATAGAAAGATGGTTAGAAACTATTTTGGAAAAAAGATGAAAGAAATATTTTATTGCTGATTACATACTGGCAACAAACGAGCTATGGAATTTGATGCGTTCAAACAAAAGTTAATTTTTATTTATTATTTTATATTTAATTCATGTCAACTTGTCTACTTTTAGCAAAATCTCAGTAATGAACGAAATTCAGAAATTTCTCGATTTTAAGCAATTTACAGAACTTTTGATGAAGCACTCAATATTTTTTGCATATCTACGTACATATTTTATATATATATATATATATATATATATATATATATATATATATATATATATATATATATATATATATATATATATATATATATTCTCTTCTCCTTGCATCAGACCATTTTAATAACTTTTTAGTTTGGGCAGCGTTACAGTATACTAGTTATAGATAAATGAAGGGTATTACTTTGTTAAAAATGTATAAAAATATTGATCCAGGCATGGCGTTATAAACTTTCCAATTGCATTTAAAACTAGTAAAAGAAATTTTTAAAAACTTTTCATTAAAAAGATGCTGTAGTAAATAACAAACAAAAATATTCCTTAGATACATTACGCGTATTATTCCTACGCATATTTTATTGTAAAAATGCCATATTTTACTTAATAGGAATATTACTTTGATAACAATTAAATTTTCTAACATTTTAAATAAAAGAACGACAGTAAAAAAGTATTCTTTCCTGTAACAGACCAACACCTGGAAAAACAAATTTGTATCAAATTTTCTTATTAAATATTCTAATTTTTGTCATTTAGAATCTTGGTAACTTGACCAATAAAATCTTTAGTTGGAAATGAATTTTAAAATGGAAATCTGATGATTAAAGTGACAGAAATAAAGTAAATGAAGTGGTTGGTACCATTGGTATAATTTTTTCTTCGATTTGTTAAGCCAATGTTTAATAACTAAACTAAAACTAGTTTTTAAAACCAGTTTTTTCTTTTCTTTTTTACGGGTATTGAGAGTTATGATTTGCATAAAAATAATGTTTTTCTTGATAATAACTTTTTTTTAAAGTTTTAGGTTTAAATTTATTTAGTTTTCCTTTAATCTAAAAGTTTAACGTAAGATAAAAAATAAAATAAAATAATAAAACATCATTGCATCAAATCATTTTAAGCAACCTTTGCTTTGATGTGTTCAAATAGTAGTTAGAAGAATTTTTATTTTTTACCTCTATTGAAATATTTTGATTTAAGACTTTTTATAAAAAAGTCACAACTTTAATATAATATGGAAATGACCCCTTCATAAAGTGTGGTCTTGACATTAGTGTTTATGGTTGAATTAGAGGGCGTGGCTTTCTTCGCCTGACGAAAAGCTTATTACTGCTGTATGACAGATGGTAAAATATCTGGTCCCTTACGCGTCAATTTTTTAAATTTTTTTTCACCTACCACTTGTTTAACTTTTTTTTTTTATTATTATTTTCGTTAGAGTTTTCATTTCGGACTTAGGTGCTGATTAATTAATTATTTTTCCAACGGCGAAAAAAATATCCAGAACTTTTTCTTCGAATTATTTACACTTCAGGTTGACGACCCAGTCTTAGTTTTGCCTGAGATTAAAGTAGAGGAAAGGGGAGGGGAGATAGAGAGTGTAAAATGATGATAAATGCTTTTTATTTATTTATTTTTTTTTAAAAAATAAAAGAAAGAAGCATTTATTTTAATAATATTTTTTTTTATTGTGGTCAATTTTGCTTGCGTCTAATTCAATTAATTATCAGAACTTGTGACGTGGCTTATCAATTTTTATTCGACCTTCGAACTTCAATCAATTTTTTATTGTTAAGGACAACCAGGATGGATATGTTTCTCAACCCCCTCCTACCTCGGTAGTTAGAAACGTGTACTGAAATTTAAATCTTTCGAATGAAAATTAATCAGTATTATTTTATTTTATTTTTTTCTTTGGTATAACGTGGAGTTGCGCCAGATATTTGATTTTATTTCTTCTTTGTTATATTTATAGTTAAAAAATATTTCTTGCATTTTGACTAGTTTTTAAACAATATATTCAAATTGGATCGAAGGAATGACATGACATATATATATATATATATATATATATATATATATATATATATATATATATATATATATATATATATATATATATATATATATATATATATATATACATATATATATATATGTATATGTAATACAAAAAATATAAATACTTTTGTAACATTAAAACTCTTTCGTTTTCATAAAATGTCTTTGGTAAAGAATAGGCGTAGAAATTTTATTTTGGGACTTCAAGGCTGAAAACATACCTTTGAATTATAATTAGATTTATATTTCAAAGGAGGAGTTATTTTTAGAATCTTGTTCCTCTGTCACTTCCATATTAGGAAGCATTAAATGATTTTCATTAATGCGTAAAGATACAAAGTATGCAAAGACTGAGCCTTTTCACCTATCTTTGTGTTAATATTTAATGCGGGAGCAATTGTTTTTGCGTGTCTTTTGCTGTATGATGTTGCCAATCTAACCTTCGCCGCTACTGTCTTGATATTGGTTCGCCCCCCTCCAGCTGGGACAGTGGGTGAAACTTCTGTTTACACCATACTCCAGTAAATAAAGCCTGTTAAAATCTTTCGGTTGATGATTTCTGCAAATGTAAATTAAAAATACGACAAACAATAATGGGGTTGTTGACTTGTTATTACACACACCCACAACACACGCACATATATATATATATATATATATATATATATATATATATATATATATATATATATATATATATATATATATATATATATATATATATATATATATGCCGGCTGGCCTGTGTAGGGGCAGGGAGCTGTCCTTGCATCAGAAAGGTTCTGGGTTCGAATCCCGGGCAAGGCATGGATGTTTCTTTCCCTCTATCTGAGTTCTATGTACTTTCTCTTTTGTGTGTGAATGCGATCCGCCCTATAAACGGGTAGTGGGACGTGGGCGACGCTGCTCCACCGCCGTGCCTTCGCCACAGGTGCCCACTGGGTAACGAAAAGAGAGTTAGCAGTTCTGGCACTTTCTGTGGCCAATTGAAAATAGTTCTAAGTGCCCGCCATTAAAAAAATTATATATATATATATATATATATATATATATATAAAATGAGACTATTTGGGAAAGAATAAATTAATCTAGATAAATCTTAAGCTTTTGTTATAGTTTAACGATGGTCGTCAATATTCATAGTAAACAAAATCGAATCACGAAAAAAAGTTATTGGGGAGAAGAAAAAAAAAATTAATGTGACAAAAATGCGTGGTATAAAATATGGTATAATAAAGCATTTTCCGTTTATAACAAAATAAATAAAAAATCGTGTTGTTCTAAATGTTTTTTGATCCAATGATACAATTAGCAATGTTAATGATTCATAGGTCAAATTTTTTTATTTGCGAATTAATTTGGAAATAATCATTAGTCAAATCAGACATGAAAACGAGGATTATATGTATAAAATGACATGTTTTTTTCTTCTTCTACAAATGTAACTTCTGTGACCATTTATATGAAATAAAAACGTTGCTGCTCACAACATTGAATTATAAAATATAGATACCCACAAAACATCTTATAGGCACAAATAATTAAGTTATAAAGCACATTACGAAGATCGTTTTCTTCAGAAAGTAATTATCCGTTATTTAATTATTTATTTTAATTATGAAACATTTCTGATTTATGAAAACAGCTCCTGAGATATGGTGTAAAACACAGAAAGACAGATTAAATTTTAGGGGCATTGATATTACTCTACGTAATTATTACTGTATTTATTTATTTTGCTGTGTATTAGTGATCATATTTAATGCAGCTTTAGCGCTTAATATTATCTACTATTAACTTTCTTTCGTTTTCTTTCTGTTTTCGTTTTGATTTCCTTTTTCTTATTTTCTTATTTCCCGTCTTTAGGACGTTACGTGTGTTTAGGACGTTGCTCTATGAGCTTTTTTTATGGATTTAAACAATTATAACAATTTAGCGCCTGGTAAAAAATGTGTTCAATATTTAAATTATTCTTCATGTTGTACCCGGAACGGAGAGCCTAAATCAGAGGGGACCTTCGGATCGACATCCTGCTACTCTGAAAGCAAAAGCGAAAGCAAAAGATTTTTTGAATTGCATTCTATTCCCGAAACTTTACCGTCTTATAAAGCGTGTGGTGATAAAAGATGCAAAACTTGCCCTAATATTGACAAAAAACATACATTTCTTTATAACGATAGCTCCAAATCTTTTTGTAAAATTAAAAATGTTATTTATATGTTAACCTGTGGCTTCTGTGATATGAAATATGTTGGACAAACCAGTAACTCACTTAACATTCGAATTAATTAACACCGTTCTGATATAAACAGTAATAAGACTATCAATAATCTGGAATTGAATCATTTTAGAGTACATAAATTTAACAGTGTCAAAATTAATATTTTAGATATTGTAGAAGATTTAGATTTAAGACTACAAAAAGAAAATTACTACATGCTTTTATACAAAACAATTTTGCCGTATGGGCTAAACGATACCTTCCAACATACACAGATTAACTTTAATAACTCCTCAACTTATTCACTTTTTCATATTAAAGATAAGCTTACAAATCGAGGTAAACGGGGATCAAGAAGTAATAAAAACTCTCTTAATAATGATATAATAATAGTAAATAATTTTGACCAAGTATTTGCACAAGGAAAAATTATACAAATTAACGAAGAAAGTTTTAGTAAAAAATGTTTGGCCAGGGATTTACCCGAAATGGATTTGTACATGGGGAAATTGTATAAATAAATAAAGAAAGTTTTTAGTAAATATATTTACAAAAAATGCGATTAACTCAATGATTTAATATAGAATTTTATTACTTTAGTTGGGTATCTATTGTTTTTTATCAAATTTTGGAAGAGTTTATCGATTTGTTTTTTGGATAAATAAATATTACTACATATTCTTTTAATTCTATTAATTTCATTAAAAGTAGTATTTAAATAGATGCTCCTAGAAACATTACAATTCCAAGTAATTAGTTTATTTATATTAAAATTAAAATCATTTCTTTTATCGTGTAAATCAACAAAGCAGATATTTTCTTCTTTTATAATACCCAAATCCAAAAAATTGAAATTAATATTATCATCATGATTACGAAGCAAGATTAATTCTTCGAGGTAAATATCATTTAATAAAATAGTATAGTCTTGAAAATTAAAGATAATTAAGTCATCAATATATCTAAAAACAAACTTAATACTAAGAGTGTAATTTTTTTTATAATAATGCAAAAATAAGTTAGCTAAGAGAGATGAATAATTAGAACCTTGTGGTATTCCATCAATTTGAAGAAAAATATCCCTTCCATTGTAAAAATAATTATTAAAAAGACAAAAATTAATCTGAATTTTCCAATAATCAAAATCGCAACAAAGGATATTTTTGAAATCATAGTAATAATTCAAAAGGACATCTTTTAGTTTAGAAAGGGGAATGTTATTGAAAAGATCCTGGAAATCAAAAGTTTCAATTGAATTAATTTTATTATGTTTAATGAAATCTAAAATCGGTTGATTATTAGTGATAATCCAAGAGAAACCTTCTTTAGAAATACTGTTAATAATTTTATTTAAGTAGTTAGAGAAAATGCTGCCAGGTTTAGTTAGATAAGTATTAGATCCACATGTGATAGTTCTAAATTTAACAGGAATTTTATGAAATTTCGGACTGATAATTAAGTAAGGAAATTGTATATAGCTAATTTTAATTTTTAATCTCTTATATAAAGCTAAAAATTTTTTAATGACAATATTATTATTCAAATTACTAAGTTTAAAATTTTTACTATTTTTTAATTCCGTATTTAAAAGTTCAACATAGAATTTTTTACAGAAGATTGCATAATTATTGTTGGTTTTGTCTATGGGAGTAATTACAAAATTTTTTTGAAGATGCTTAATTGATTGAACAATATTAGAAAAATTTGTTGGATTGTTACTGTTATTTAAATTATCCTTATTATTGAGAATAAAGCTTTTAAAGTAATAATAAACACCCCATTTCCATTTTGTTAGCATACCTAAAGGTAAAGAGAATCTATTTGATATCTTTAAACAAAAACTATTGAGATCATTAAGAAAGTATTTTAGAATTTTATTGATTGATATATGGTAAATGGGTCTAAATTTTGTGCCTTTTATCATTAAATTCCTAAGTTCTAAGTTTTCTATAATAATTAAATTACCAGTAATAATATGTTTATGATGTTTATCAACAAAATCAAAATATTTCTCTTCCTCACAGTGACATTCAAAATCGGATATGTTAATGCTCCCTAAAATTTTGCTTAAATCATTATAATTAAATATAGTTCTACCAAGAGATTTATTATATTTAAAGCTTTTATTAATGTTAAGATCTTTTAATGGAAATAAAGTTTTAAAATTTTCAAAAATATTATGAAACTTAATCTTATCGAAAATAGGATTTTGAAAGTTGATAACGAAATATAAATTATCTAAATTTTTCTTTTTATTTGGCAAAATTTTACTCATTTTAGCTTTTAAAAGATCGAAACAAAGAATTTTGAAATGTAAATTAGTAAAAGAAAAGTTATTAATAAGATCGTATAGCTTATATACGTCATAATTTTTAAGGGAGAAAACAAAATCTTTAATAGGTTTAAAATTATAATGTTTATTAAAATCTTTTTCCATATTAGAAAGAAAAGTTATATTTAATTTGTCACTATTAAGAGAGTTTCTATTACTTCTTGATCCCCGTTTACCTCGATTTGTACGCTTATCTTTAATATGAAAAAGTGAATAAGTTGAGGAGTTATTAAAGTTAATCTGTGTATGTTGGAAGGTATCGTTTAGCCCATACGGCAAAATTGATTTGTATAAAAGCATGTAGTAATTTTCTTTTTGTAGTCTTAAATCTAAATCTTCTACAATATCTAAAATATTAATTTTGACACTGTTAAATTTATGTACTCTAAAATGATTCAATTCCAGGTTATTGATAGTCTTATTACTGTTTATATCAGAACGGTGTTAATTAATTCGAATGTTAAGTGAGTTACTGGTTTGTCCAACATATTTCATATCACAGAAGCCACAGGTTAACATATAAATAACATTTTTAATTTTACAAAAAGATTTGGAGCTATCTTTATAAAGAAATATATGTTTTTTGTCAATATTAGGGCAAGTTTTGCATCTTTTATCACCACACGCTTTATAAGACGGTAAAGTATCGGGAATAGAATGCAATTCAAAAAATCTTTTGCTTTCGCTTTTGCTTTCGCTTTTGCTTTCAGAGTAGCAGGATGTCGATCCGAAGGTCCCCTCTGATCTAGGCTCTCCGTACCGGGTACAACATGAAGAATAATTTAAATATTGAACACATTTTTTACCAGGCGCTAAATTGTTATAATTGTTTAAATTCATAAAAAAAGCTCAAAGAGCAACGTCCTAAACACACGTAACGTCCTAAAGACAGGAAATAAGAAAATAAGAAAAAGGAAATCAAAACGAAAACAGAAAGAAAACGAAAGAAAGTTAATAGTAGATAATATTAAGCGCTAAAGCTGCATTAAATATGATCACTAATACACAGCAAAATAAATAAATACAAAAAAACCAGAAAAGAAAAAAAAAAAATAAGTATCATTTATTGCGCATAAGCTGCAAGTAAATAGAACTCATAAAATAAGTTCAAAATGAAGATAAAACAAAGGTAAATTACAGACAAATGAAAAAATGGGGGCGAATAATAATAATAATAAACAACTGGGGAAAGAAAAAAAGAATTAGTTTAAAAAAAAAATTAAAAAAAATGAGGAAAAAGTTTTTTTAAAAAACCAGAAAATAAAAGATATAATCTTTTCATCAGCCCACACGATTATATCCGAAAAAGAGTGCTTTCTAATATTGTATCAATAGAGACAAAGCAAAATATATCAATACAATAGTGTGAGTAGCACTCAATAAAAAAAGTTTTTACAAAAATTACGACAAATAAAATAAAACACAATAAGTAAAAATAACACGTAAAAACAGAAAATGAAATGAAAAGGAAGAGCAGACATGAGCAACTTACATGAACGGGAAATTTTTCAAGAATGATTTAAAGTGGTTACGTAACAAGATTGCCAGATTGCAAAATATGAAAACTATGAAAACAGGAGCGCAAATTGAGTGTAACTAGAGGAGTTTAAAGTGCGTTCTTGCCGCGTTACTGAAGTGCGTTTGGTTTGTTAGTTACCAAGGATGGGCCAGAAAACAGATGTGCGCGAGGTAATATTATACTGGATAATTTAAAGAAGTTGACTGTAATTAATTTTAGAAAATAAATATTTATTTAAGAAAAAATATAAAATAGAAAAGAGAAAGAAACATGAATTGCCAGTTTTGCACATAATTTTAGCCACGGATTTGCCCGAAATGGATTTGCACATGGAAAAATTATATAAATTGACAAAGAAATCTTTTTATTAAATAATTCTAGCCACGGATTTGCCTGAAATGGATTTGCACGTGGAAAAATTTTATAATTCAACAAAGAAATTTATTAGTAAATAATTTTTGCCATGGATTCGCCCGAAATGGATTTGCACATGGAAAAATTATATAAATTAACAAAGAAAAAAGAAGAAAAGAAAAACAACTTATTTTGGTAAATAATTTTAGCCACGGATTTGCCCGAAATGGATTTGCACATGGAAAAATTGTATAAATTAATAAAGAAATTTTTTAAGTAAATAATTTTAGCCACGGATTTGCCCTAAATGGATTTGCACATGGGAAAATTGTGTAAATTAACAAAGAAAGTTTTTAGTAAATATATACAAAATATGCGATTAACTCAATGATTTTATATAGCATTTTATTACTTTAGTTGGGTATCTATTGTTTTTTATCAAATTTTGAAAGAGTTTATCGATTTGTTTTTAGGATAAATAAATATTACTCCATATTCTTTTAATTCTATTAATTTCATTACAAGTAGTATTTAAATAGATGCTCCTAGAAATATTAGAATTCCAAGTAATTAGTTTATTTATATTAAAATTTAAATCATTTCTTTTATCGTATAAAACAACAAAGCAGAAATTTTCTTCTTTTATAATTCCCAAATCCAAAAAATTGAAATTAATATTATTATCATGATTACGAAGCAAGATTAATTCCTCGGGGTAAATATCATTTAATAAAATAGTATAGTCTTGAAAATTAAAGATAATTAATTCATCAATATATCTAAAAACAAATTTAATACTAAGAGTGTAATTTTTTTCATAATAATGCAAAAATAAGTTAGCTAAGAAAGATGAATAATTAGAACCTTGTGGTATTCCATCAATTTGAAGAAAAATATCCCTTCCATTGTAAAGATAATTATTAAAAAGACAAAAATTAATCAGAATTTCCCAATAATCAAAATCGCAACAAAGGATATTTTTGAAATCATAGTAATAATTCATAAGGATGTCTTTTAGTTTAGAAAGGGGAATGCTATTTAAAAGATCCTGGAAATGAAAAGTTGCAATAGAATTAATTTTATTATGTTTAATGAAATCTAAAATCGGTTGATTATTAGTGATAATCCAAGAGAACCTTCTTTAGAAATACTGTTAATAATTTTATTTAAATAGTTAGAGAAAATGGTGCCAGGTTTAGTTAGATAAGTATTAGAACCACATGTGATAGTTCTAAATTTAACAGGAATTTTATGAAATTTCGGACTGATAATTAAGTAAGGAAATTGTTTATTGCTAATTTTAATTTTTAATTTCTTATATAAAGCTAAAATTTTTTTAATGACAATATTATTATTCAAATTACTAAGTTTAAAATATTTACTATTTTTTAATTCCGTATTTAAAAGTTCTTATTGTTATGATACTTATTCTTTTTCCTAATTTTTTTCTGTTTTTTTTGTATTTATTTATTTTGCTGTGTATATATATATATATATATATATATATATATATATATATATATATATATATATATATATATATATATATATATATATATATATATATATATATATATATATATATATATATATATATATTTAAATCTTATGAAAAATAATTTAGACAAATATTTCTAATCATGTAAACAAAAATATTACTCAAATGAATAAGATGACAACTACTTGATTTATCACATATTTAATTTATCCCATTTGAAAGGTTTTGAGCCAAACTTTAACCGAACTATTGAAATCATTAACTCAAAAAATTATTGAAACTATCGAAAATTCGAGGCTAATAATTTAATTATTAAAAAGAAAATAATATGTGAAACAATTTAATATCTATATCATTTGTTATTGCTTTCCAGTAAATGAATATTCATTTTAAAAAAAAATTCCTAAATTTTTACATGTGTGCGTGTGAGATACTGATAAGTAAATCTTTTCTTGTTATGGTGTGGCACAATTTCAATATTTTGTACAAATATGCTTCTTATATAATACGAAGCTCTTATATAAGCTCTTATATAATACGAAATGTAATTTCAAATAAAGTGCATTTTACTTCAATCGCGTATAAAAAAATACATAATTTGAAATTAACAAATAATAATAATATTCTATTTTCCTGAAATTCGGTGGAAATTTTAATTGAGTGCACGACGGAGTTGTCGTCGAAGTTGAGTTCTCAGGAAAATTCGGATTTAGGATCACCTATTCTACTGCTCTGTTGCTCTATTTACAGACGATACCAAATGTGTATAACTTCCTTCATAAACAAAAACAAAAACAAAGAAATTAACGCTTTTCCTTCTGTTATAATGAATTCAGAAAATATTAAATGAATATTTTTGGCAGTTTTTACTTCCAAATTTTTTTATACTAAGAACTCGAGAAGAAAAAATATTTACTTGAAAAGAAAAAGTTAATGGGCAGGAGCCGTTTAAAAATACGCCCTCATAATTCTCCACAAATCTCATGAATTTATTCATAAAGAAGAGTTTCTAACATTCAGTATCAAATTGCATCTGGCAGAATCATAGTCTGCATTTATTTTCTTTTTCAATTCTTGAATGAAGCAAATAATTTAATCGTAGTCCTTGAAAAATGTCAGCCGTATTGAATTGAATGAGACCGAAATCCTAAACTAACTTTGTCTTTTCTGAGTTATTTGAAATGCAATTCCATTTCTTGATGAGTTTCGTGATTAATTTATTATTTTATTTTCTTCTATCTCAAACAACGAGAAATAATATTTAAAGAGACAGTAAGTTAATGAGATTTTGATGTAGATTGATTTCACTTCATGTAATAAAGTTGTAAATGCGATATGTTATACTGTGTATATTACATCTGAAAAAGATACAGGATAGATTACAAGTATTCTTTCTGATTCAAAATATTCTTATTTAAGCTTATTTACTTTTCAGTTATTTCAATAATAACACTTAGGTGGATCAAATATAAATGAGACATTTCTTAATAACAGCAGATGAATTTTATTCTCTTTGTCATGGTAACAATATAAATTTATCTTGGGTCTAAATAATTAATTACATTTTGTTTTAGTAGCTAGAATTATGAGTGTGCTTAACGGTTCTAATGCAGTTACACAACTCATAATAATTCCATTTTCAGGAGATTTTTGGACGAGAATCTTAATTTATGATGAATCTTGGTTGCATAACTAGACCCATGAAACAACAGTATGGAATACCGAAGGGAAAATATCGATATCTGCTGAGATTGTAGCATCACAAGCACTTTCTAAGACTCAAGAGATATGGTAAATATTAATTAAATACTGTAAATATTGCAAAAATACAGTACTCACAGTAGATATTAAAATTAAATTATATTAAACACAGTAGATTAAATATAGTACTCACAGTAAATATTAATTAAGAAAATTACTTGTAATTTTCAAAATTACCTAAGTTTGTTAACTAATATTATTTATCCAAACATGCGGTTCCAAAATTGATTGAGAGCAACGGATATTGATTACAACTGTAATTAACTCTGGGTAATTGTGATTCCAAGCAATCACAACAAAAAGAATTAAGGGAAATTATGATTACAAGTAATCGAAATATGTATTAAATAAAAATATGCTATACTAATCAAAATATGCTATTATAAGTAATTACAATTTCTTACTATTTGTAAATACGTAAATACGGTATGTAAGTATTTACATAAGTAGAATGTACTTACGCTTGTAAATAGAATTTGTATACGTATGCAATGTATTTCACATATATATGTAGACGTATATATAGTTAGTATACGTATGAACATACATAGATACATTTTGCACTCGTTCAATACTCGTACGCAGGTACATAATGTTTGTATGTGAGCATGCATGTATGCAAACGCAATGTTTTTTGCATACGTATACGCAGACAACATATGCACGCATTTTCATGTAATGTATATACGCATACATGCATTTTTACGTGTATGCATTTATTCATTAGATACGCAAGTATATACATTGTATGAATGTATGCTAATAGGATGTATATACAATGTACGTATGTATATACAGTGCATGAATTTAAGTTAAATATATATGTAAGAACGCTGTTTTATACGTTCACTATTTATGCATGGTGGTTTAAATAAAATGCATGTTTGTACGTTTGCATATGCATACATAAATGCTTTGTGCATGGAATGTATGTACAGTCCTCAAAAAAAATAATAAATAAATAAAAAACGAATCACCCTGAATAACTTTCGTTCTAATGATCGGATTTTCACGAACTAAGTGTCAATCTTAATGGTTCCTGGGGGTGATTTCAAACATGCTAATTATTTAGTGCTAACTATTATATAAGTTACGAAATCAGGCACAAAAACGTACTTTCTCTGAATAAACATATTTTTTTTTTACATATTTAGAATTCTGACCCTTGAAATAGGGGGGGGGGAGACAAAATTTGGAAAAATTTGGGTCGTAAATTGGGTCGCAATAAAGATTTATATATTTGGCGATAGTCCCTGAAAACAGCAAAGTAAAGTCGCCACCGCAAATGAATATTTTAAGACAAATGTGGAATACTTAATTTTACTTGGTTGCTAAGCAACCAATTTTAATGTTTTGTGATGAAATAAGGTTCTGTGATAGCTCTGAGAGGTTTAATTAATTATAGTTAATAGAATATATCTCGAAATTTCTAGGCAATAGAAAATGTTTTAATTGATTTCTGTCCAAAAAACAAAGATTTATTTTCTTTTTTATCACCTTTGAAAAGAAAATTTGAGTAGATGTATAAATTATTTATGATTTTCTAAGCTTCTAGAATTTGAATACATGAACTTTTAATCTGACATTATTTGGGTTTTTTATGTTGTTTTTACTTTATTTATACTAGGATTTCAGGATTTCCCACTGAAATCAAATTTAGATAACTTATTATAACTAAATACAAAATTTTAGGGATAATCATTTTCACTATTTTAATCGAGTCTTCCAGGCAAGAAAGTTTGAAGAAACAAAAAAACAAAAAAAGTAACTGAAAAATAAAATGTAGATTGTATAGTAATTGTAATGCACATTCACAAGGTTTTATATAATTTACGATATTTCTTTTTTCTACAACTGAAGGAATTGCTGAATGTTTAGTGGCATTTTAAAAACAGCGAAATATGCTATGTTTAAGAGTAACATATTGAAATATGTTGCATATTGTATGAGTAATTGTTTAAAAAATCGCTTCATTCTGCCAGATATTTAGGTTACATATTGTTTTCTTTGGATAAAGATGATTCGCAAATAGCATCCTGAAATTTCGATACATTTTGAAATTTATTTTCGCAAATTCACCATAAAATGTCGCACAACATGTTCTTCAATTACGATAAGCTTCATTCATCACCAAATACCGCTACTATGATTTCTTTGTTTTCTTATAAATATATCTGATATGGTACTCTCTGTTTAAACAGAATTCGTAAGGTTCTTTAGATACTGAAATGGAGGCACAAAAACTTAAAAGATAAAATATTCAATTTCTTTAACTCAAAATATCTGATCACAAAATTTTAAGTTTAAAGTTAAAGATAACTTTTATAGTTACAATATGGATGCTACGATTCTCTTACATTTTTAGAGACCACATGAATCATACTAAAATATTAAAATGCACATGTTTACTTTTACGAGCATAAAATCCTTATCAAAATAATGATCAAGATGTAATGTAATCTAATAACAAAGAATAATGTAAAACAGTATAATTGATGAAAAAAACTTCACTAGATTCAAAATATATGAAGAGGGAAATAAAAGTTGACATATTTCAAGCGTTCAAATGTAAGCGTCCATTCTGAAGACTCGTCAGGTGTGAATGACTTGTGACTTTAGTTATTGAACTCTCAAAACATGTCTATTTTTATTATCATCAATTAATTTTTATATCAATGAAGTTTTTATCTTTTCGATTCAGTTTCTTGGGATTATTTATTTAGTAACACAGTATATTAAATTACTTCACTCCATATTAAAATAAGTTTTATGTAAGATATAGGCATAGGTTCTTAGATTGATAAAATAATAATTGGTCACCACTTTCTAAAAAAATCAATGGCGTACTTTTTTTTTTTTTAGTTTGGAATTTTTTTTTGAAGTTGTTTAAAAAGGTATTTTTTATTTATCGAGTTCAAAGTTTATTCTTCATAAAATTTAGGATATACTTTAGGCGTATTTCAAACGAGTTTATTTTTACACTCTTATTTGCTTAAAAGTAATTTGTCTAAAATAAATTATTCAAGCTATATGATTTAATGTATTTATAGTATAATAGTAAACGGGGCTTCCATCGCATATCCTCCACCTTGTTACCACTATCATTAAATGATTGGAATAAGCTTAGATAATAAATAATAGTTAAAAAAAATTCTCGCTTTAATTTTCATAGAATAATATGTTTCGTCCAAACAGATTCTGGAATTTCAATTGTGGAAAAAACGAAATTTATTGTATTTATTGAGTAGGATTCTTGGAAAAAATGTTATTCTTATCCTCTTATGACAAAATATATAAGAAAAATTGGTTTTCACAGTTACTGTAAAAAGTATTCTATCCTTCTCTCCGCGTATTTATTATTATTTTTTTTTTATCCAAATAATTTTGAAAATCGCGTATTTCTTATTGCATTTTTTTTAAAACACAGATGATGATTCTAAAATTTGCATGCTTTCGGAATACTTTTATAAATTTCAATAATTAGTATTCGCTGTTTAACAAAATAAGGCATTTTTTTAATAACAAATTATGCTATAATAATATCTTGGGAATCGAGCTTAAGTTGAAAAATAATTTTAACAGAAATAAATTTTTTCTACATATTTTTTTAAAAGAGCAACTTTCTTAACATTTACTGCGTAATATATAAGTTTAAACGTCAAAGAAAAAGTGCCGTCCAAATTTGTTTACTTAAAGAACAAAGCAAACAGTTGTGGTTTTTGGAGTTGCACTAATATGTATTTACTTTTTACAAACCAAACAAATAAGAAAAAATAAAGTAAATAATTTGTTTGTTCAATCTTAAAGAAAAGCGTGCACTTATTTACTACGATCAGTCAGACGTTTTGGGGAAACTAGGGAAGTGTGACTCGCCAATTTTGAAATAAACTAGTGGTATATATGCCTCACGAGGAATAATTTTAGGGCGCAACATTCGTTTCGGCCCATAGAAGGCCCTATGAGAGATAAAAAATAATTCAATATATGGAAAAATCGGTATTTTATTACTTCAATGCAGATTATTAGTTATTGTAATTATCTCATACACCAATTAATTTTGTGGTACTTTCACGTACTATATAATGCATGTTTATTGTCAAAATTAGTTTCGAAAATTTTGTATATCTGTAGTTTTTCAGAAAAACCTGTTAGGTTAATTTAAAAAATAAAAAAAATTGGCATCAAATTTTTTTTTTAAATTTTCTAATATAAAAACAAGTGAACAGTAATAAATTTCATTTATATGAGAGTCGAAATATAAGAAAACATTTTTGAAAAAATCAAAGTCTTAAAAAAAGTGTATTTTCCAGAAGTCAATGTTTAATATGATGGCAAGATGTTCCTTTTTTAAACAGTATTTTGGCAATACTTGAAAAATACGTTTTGTTCTAATGAGACAGAAGTTATTGTATAATTATTTTTTAAGGTAGATCTTCGTTCATAAAAAAAGTGTATTAAAGACAAAAAAATTTTTGGAATGAATAAATATACAAGAGTTTCTTCTTCAGAGTTTCAATAAAAAAATTAACATTTTTTGCTATATAATAATAACATTTATTTAAAGAACGTGACTCTAAACATATTATAAATAAATAAATAACAATTTCTGATTTTCAAAGAATATTTAAATTGCAACTATAAGTGTATTATTAATGAGTTATCATAAAGATAGTCTTATATATGTCATATAATTCAAAATTTAATTATTTTGCAACTAATTCATTTTTCATCTGATTAAAGATAAAAAGTAACGTACTTCACAAAATTTATAATGTAGAATACATTATTCTTCGAAGTTTTTACAATAGTATTATTTTTATATCTGATATCCTAGCTAATTTTTGAAATATTCAACTTTTAAAGTTGGCATTCTCCAATCTCGACGCATCGGTTAGAGTAGCGCCGCCATATAGAATAGCGCGGACCAAAAAAGTGTAGTCTCTTTTTATATGGCGGCGCTACTCTAACTTATGTTTCAAGATAGGAGGATGCCAACTTTTGAAGTTAAATATTTCAAAAATTAGCTAGGATATCAGATATAAAAATAATTGTAGGAATAATATTATAAAAATAGCAATGTTGTGTCGAAATATTGAACTACTCACAGGACATAGGTATCAACGGATTTTAAACCTTAAGTGGCAAATCACCTTAAGTTTTGTGTATACAATACCGTTGATCTTTTATGAAAAAAATCGAATTGAAATATTAAACATTTTTTAAGTTCAAATTTCCGACCAAAAATTTTTTGAAAATATTTTTAAAATGCAATTTAATTTTATGCAATCACATAAATTATTTAAGATTTTTTTGCAAGATCTAACAATATGAAAAAAAATTATTTTTTATAAATCACATTTTTGGATGTTGCATAAGCTATACTCACAAAAAATTCCATCAGTTTGGGAAAATGCGTATTATATTTCGACTCTCATATAAATGAAATTTATTACTGTTCACTTGTTTTTAAAGTGGAAAATGTTTTGAAAAAAAAAATTATAATAAAATTTGATGCCAATTTTTTTTAAAATTAACCTAAGAGGTTTTTCTGAAAAACTACAGATATACAAAATTTTCGAAATCAATTTTGACAATAAATATGCATTATATAGTACGTGAAAGTACCACAAAATTAATTGGAGTATGAGATAATTACAATAACTAATAATCTGCATTGAAGTAATAAAATACAGATTTTTCTATATAAATTGAATTATTTTTTATCTCTCATAGGACCTTCTATGGGCCGAAACGAATGTTGCCCCCTAAAATTATTCCTCATAAGGCATACATTCCACTAGTTTATTTCAAAATTGGCGAGTCACACTTCCCTAGTTTCCCTTGTGAGTAATTTTAACATAAAAATTGTTTTTAAAATCTTATCAGCTAACTGGCTACAGTTCTGATATAAGAAAAATATATATAAAAAAAATTAGCAATTACTTACAACGAGTATTAAATTAAAGAAAACCTCTAAGTACCAATAAAAATTAAACAAAATAGTTTAGTATATTATCAAGGAAAATATCTACGTGGTCGCAAAAAGAAAAAGTAAAAGATATAATGAAATAATTATTTGGATAGTTCTGTGAATCACACGCGGCCAGGTAATTAAAAATTTAATTTCACAATTAAGATTTTAGGACAACATTTAAGTAGTTGGAAAAGGGGCTACCTAGACCAGGATTTCGGGGAATTTCGGGGATTCCGCTGGCGTACTCTTGAGCTACTATAGTTGTGGGTGGGTTTTTTTTTTTGTAATTATATTTTTATTCTTTATTCTGTAATTAAATCTTTTTAATTTAATTTTTAATTAGTACTTTTTGTTTTAATTTTTAATTGTTACTTTTTAATTATGAATTATTATCTAGTAAATTTTTTTAATAATTTTTTTTTTCTAATACGAATGATATTTGAAGAAGGACACAAAAATGAAACCCGATGTCATACGATCAGGATTTAACATGAATGGCTTTATTAATAATCAGTCTGTAAAATGAAAGTAATCTTGCAAGATAAGACATGCTTCCGTAGGGTGGAGTGATGTCATTTCTTCGATTCAATCAAAACAGGAATACGTGATGTCATACAATCAAGATTTAACATGAATATGGGCCACGCGATGTAGGGGATGGAAGTGACGTCATCATGGAAAGTCAAGGGGTCTTATTTCTGCCCGAGTGGAGAACGAAAATTTGACGTAAACCGGAAGTCAGCTTATTTCTGCCCGTGTGCTTATTTCTGCCCACCTGTAGTTTTTAGTTTCGGTTTCTGTTTTTAATATAGTTTCTTTTTTTGATATTTCTTTTCATTTATTACTTTTTTGAGGTTGGCAACACTTATTAATATTATTTTACTTGTTTAGGGAGGCAATACTTATAAGCTTTGTTATTTGGGGTAGAAATCGTATATTATGAAGTAATGACGTCATCTTTTATTACATAATAAATAAATGATATCATGCACATGCTTTCACTCTAGCGGACCCATCTAGTGATTGAAATATTTATTAATATTTTTTTCCAAGGAAATTAGAAAATGTTTACAAGTTATATATGAATAAATAAATGTTTATATTTAATTCGGGGGTCGAAATCACTACCTCAGAACAAAAATGCTTTCACAGTATACTAGTTTTTGGTTTCGCTAACCAGCATCCTGTGAATGCACAGAGCAGAGGAAAACTTAAGGTTTTAATAAAATTGTTATTTGTGGAATGATCTATCTTCCTTTTTCTTGAACAAGACGGTGTGTGAATGGATCGGATATGATTGAGTAAATCATCTTTTAACTTAAAAGATTCACTACACGAAATAAATTTATGCGAAACTAAATGAGTCAGTAAGTGTCTCTTTAAATTATCATTTTTCGAAAAAAGGTCTTTTTACATTCTTCGCATTCAAAAGTTTCTCGATTTTTCATAAGTTTTTAAATATCTATTCAAGTTACACTTTCGATTAAACATTTTATCACATAAACGGCACTTAAAATCTTTTTTCATTAGAATGAATTTTCAAATGTTGAACCATATTCTTTTTATGCGTGAATATTTTCCACATATTTCACATATCAACAAAGTAAAATAAACGCTATTTGAATATCACTCTACATTAACTCACTGAATTGTTATAAAAAAAGTATTCTACAGAAAATGATTTTTTTTTTTTTTAAATTGCTAAGTTCTGAAAGTCAATATCGATTTTTTCCTTTGTTCTCTATTATTACTTACAACAAAATAAATATATGATCTTTCTTTCAAAAATCAATTTTATATCACAAATAGTAATAATTTAACTATATATGCATATTGAAATCATCATAAGTTTTCAAAAATCCTCGATACATAAATATTCAACAAGTAGTTTAAAGATATACAAAATTTAACTAATGAAATTTTTTAAAATTAAATTTGCTATTTTTAACAAAATGTAAAAATATTTTCTTAAAAGAGAAATTTTTTTTTTGTAAAAACACGAATATTTTCTGATAAAATAGAAATTTTTGTTGAAAAGTTTGAAATATTTTTACTTAAAAAAATTTTCTCTTTTAAGAAAATATTTTTGCTTTTTGTTAAAAATTTGCTGGTTTTATAAAAATATTTCAAACTTCTTAACAAAATTTTCTATTTTATCAGAAAATATTCATGTTTTTACAAAAAATTTCTCTTTTAAGAAAATATTTTTACTTTTTGTTAAAAATTTGCTAGTTTTATAAAAATATTTGAAACTTTTTAACAAAATTTTCTATTTCATCAGAAAATATTCATGTTTTTGCAAAAAAATATCTCTTTTAAGAAAATATTTTTATTTTTTGTTAAAAATTTGCTAGTTTTGTAAAATAATTTTAAACGTTTTAACAAAATTTTCTAGTTTTTCAGAAAATATTTTTATTATTGAGAGAAACTTTCTAATATTTCAGAAATTTTTTATATTTTTGTAAAAAATCTGCTAGATTTGTAAAAATATTTCAAACTTTTTAGCAAAATTTTCTAGTTTTTCAGAAAATATTTTTGTTTTTGTAAAAATTTTCTCTTTAAGAAAATATTTTTGGTTTTTGTAAAAAGTCTGCTAGTTTTGTAAAAATATTTAAAAATTTTAAACAATATTTTTATTATTGAGGGAAACTTTTTAATATTTCAGAAAATTCTATATATTTTTCTGAAACTTATTGTATTAATTATTAAAGGGTGTAATTTTTTCTTGATAATATAAACTTTTTAACCTGTAATAAATAAAGACATAATATATTTTAATCAAGAAAGATAAAATATATTTTAATAAAATAAATAACATTTTTTTCACAGTTTCACCCAAGCACTTCTGCAAGCATACATCATAGGTTTCTTAACAATTTTATTTTTACTATACAATTTTTTATTAACATCTAAATGTGCTGGTAATTGAATTGAATTTCATGAGAAATAGTTCTATTCCCACGTTCTATAATAAGTATGAAGCACTATGTTATACTTTATATTATGACTAGTTGATAAAACGTGGATAAACCCCAAACGTCCAGGACAGAAATAATCGTCGTAAAATTTTGTGAGAAATAGATATCAGGATCATGTTCTGTAATCAGTATCATTCAAATAGATACTTTCAAATAGAAAAGCTATAGATACTTTTAAATTAAATCATAATTTGAAAATAAAGTAAGTTATTTGCATTATTATAATATTAAACAATAATAAAAGGAATATGTTTTGAATATAAATGAATTTGGAGCGGCAAAAATTCCCATTATATGTTTCTTAGATTTAAAATAATTCATTTGAAATTTTAAAGAAATTTAATATATAATTGATAATATAATGGAAATATGTCGTTATTCATTTTCTAATAGAAAATAAAATTAATTCAAAAATTTTTTCATGAGATTAAAAAAATAAGTATTTTAATATAATAATTAAATTATATTTGTTGATAAATTATAAGTTTCAAGATGAAACAAGTTTATTATTGTATTTGAAAATATGAATGAATAAACACCGTAGATGTACTGTTATATATTAGTTTTTAAATTAGATAATAATGTTTTTTTCATTAAAAAAATATAAAATTAATGAAATTTATATTTCTTAAATATCTATATTAATACGTATTGGAGCTCTTGCAAAACTTAAAATTAGATGCAACCAAAGCCATCTGCCCAGTTTTCACGAAACCAAGTTCCCTACTTGTCGTCGGACAAAGCACAGGAGGTTTTCGTGGTTTTCCTCTTCATATAACGTCACTCACAAAGTCCTCTTCGAAGACACGTTTTGTCTCAAGATCTAGGAGTTCCCTTGTCTTTTGGGTTCAAAAATGACAAGACTACATTGATAGCCGTAAATCCGAACGATGGTGATAAAATAAAATCTACAATTGATAAATATCTAATCTTATAAAATAATATTCATTGACTTAAAATTAATATACCTTTAATTCTAATACTTTTTAATACTCACAGTAGTAATAAATACAATTTTTAATATTGAATCAATTTATTTAAAATGTATTAATTGATATTTATTAGGTTAATAACAATTACATTCAATTATATCAACTATATTTATGTTAAAAAATAACTGAAATGAAGAGTTATTAATATATTCTCATTAAGTATAGATGGAGCCATTAGAATACACACTGTATTTCTTAAAATGATTAAATTTATGTTATTAAAACCTTAAGTTTTCCTCTGATCTCTGTGCATTCACAGCATACTGGTTAGCGAAACCAAAACCTAGTATCCTAATATACGATTTCTCCCCCAAATAACAAAGCTTATATGTATTGCCACCCTAAACAAGTAAAATAATATTAATGTGTGTTGCCACCCTCAAAAAAGTAATAAATGAATATAATATAAAAAAAAAGAAACTATATTAAAAACAGAAACCGAAACTAAAGACCACAGGTGGGCAGAAATAAGTAAGCGGACAGAAATAAGCTGACTTCCGGTTAACGACAAATTTTCGTTCTCCACCCTGGCAGAAATAAGACCCCTTGACTTTCCATGATGACTTTCCAAGAAGAATTTTGACCCATCCGGAAAACAGTGACTACCAGTCATTCCCAAGAAACTGCGGCTAGAAATTCTTCGCCATTTTCATGATGAACCTACACCTGGACACCTGGGACTGACAAGAACATATGATCGTCTCCGAAAGAGATTCTTCTGGCCGGGGATTTTCCGAACCGTGCGCCACTACGTAACACATTGCAAAGAGTGCCAACGTCGAAAAGCTATTCCGCTGAAGCCACCCGTCTAATTGATCCCCATACCTCCAGCCGAAGTCCCATTTCAGCGTATAGGTATGGACTTGCTTGGACGTTTTTCAAAATCACAGGATGGAAATAAATGGGTAATCGTATGCACCGACTATCTTACACGATACGCTGTGACAAAAGCTATTCCCAATGCAGAAGCTCCAGAAGTAGCAAAATTCTTTGTTGAAGAGATTCTTCTAAAACACGGAGCTCCTAGAACCATCATAATGGATCGTGGTCAAGTTTTTCAGTCGAGACTCATTGCCAAGATCAACCAGCAGTGCAGCGTAGTTCATCGTATGACGATCGCATGTCACCCTCAGACGAATGGACTCACAGAGCGTTTTAACAAAACGTTAGCAGACATGCTATCCATGTACATAGACGTGGAACACAAGACCTGGGATCTGATTTTGCCATTCGTGACGTTTGCTTATACCACAGCTAAGCAAGATACCACTAAGCATAATCCATTCTTCTTGACGTTTGGACGAGATGCTGAAACCACATTAGATACCATGTTCCAGTACCCCATCGAGGATTCGGAAACAGACTTCATCGCGAGGTTGAAGACCCGTGCAGAGGAATCTCACCAGTTGGCTCGGATCCGCACTTTGGAAGAGCAAGAGAAAGACCGACGTCGCTATGATTCCAAGCATCGCGCAGTGTTCTATCAGCCTGGTGACTTGGTGTGGATTTTTATTCCTGTGCGCAAGGTAGGTCGCTCCGAAAAACTTCTCAAAAAGTATTTCGGCCCGTATCAAGTTTTGCGTCGCATTTCGGATGTCACATATGAAGTTCAAGATTTTGACCCTACATCCAGAAGACGTAAACCAAAGGACATCGTTCATGTACTCAGGATGAAACCCTACTACGCACCAGAGGCACAAGAGGACTTGTTTCCAGGCACAACGAGTACAGACCAAAACATGCAGGTCGCCAGAGTTCAAAATCAAAATGCAAGAACTGATGTCTCCAAGGCGACTACGGCCTATACCGGACCAATAACAAGATCACGCAAGAACCTATAACAGCGAGACGCTGTTCTTTTAAGATGGGAGTAATGTCGAGTCTCAGTAGCTCAGCGGTAGAATTCGCTTCTATAAAGCAGAAGGTCCAGGGTTCGATACGGCAAGCGGACACTAACTTTTCTTATTTAATTTATGAACATTCCAGAAGCTTCTGGAATGTTCAGATTATGTCATTTCCTCTTTCGTTATTCCTAGGAAGTTTCTAGAACATTCTATGCTAGTATAAAAGCGATCCCGTGATTATAAAGAGGGGTTCTGCTTGGTGCAGACTGGTTCCTGGCGTTTGTAATTTCTTGACGTTAATAAATTGATTATCAAAACATCATCTTGTATTCTGCACTAACACTAAATCTAAACACTTTAACGTGACAATATATATATATATATATATATATATATATATATATATATATATATATATATATATATATATATATATATATATATGATGTAGCATAAAAAGCTTCTTTAAATTTTTTATGTTATTTCTTTGCTTTAAAACAACTCCTAATTAATTATTCCAAATCGAAACACTTTCTCAAACTTTTAAAAAGCCACAACCAGTTCTTAAATCTATTTTTGGCTAAGTACGCATAATTAAAAGTGAAGACATTTTTCTCTTTACTCTTCGTGGGAATTACTCGACCCCATTTCATAAACCAATAGTAATTTCTAAGATTTCCTTCTTTTCCCTAAATAGAGATATTTTCGGATTTTTTGCAAGGTTTTCCCTACCAGAGAGACTGATCGTCGATGGAGTTAACTTCACTTTTCGTTCGTAATCCATTTAAAAATGATCTAGTAAAATTCTTTTGCTTTGATTAAAATCCTGTGTCTGTTTTCCTGCTCAGACCGACTGCATCATTTTACATATATATATATATATATATATATATATATATATATATATATATATATATATATATATATATATATATATATATATATATATATATATATATATTATATATATATATATATATATATATATTATATATATATATATATATATATATATATATATATATTATATATATATATATAATTTTCATCGATAAAGCGCCATCCTACAGCACTGTAAAAATTTGGTATAACGAATTTAATCGTGGTCGATGTTCGATCCAGGACGAATACCGTGCAGGTCGTCCAAAATCCGTTGTTGTGCCAGAAAAGATCGATGCTGTGCGTGTACTGATAAAGAAAGATCGTCATGTGACATACCGTGAGAGAGAGGCGTCTTTGGACATTAGTATGACTAGCATCAATGAAATATTGCATGAACATTTGAGCGTAAAAAAAATTTGTTCGCGTTGGATCCCGCATAATCTGACAAATGCTAAAAAAAAGGCTCGTGTCGATTGGTGCAAGGAAATGGTGGAAAAATACGTTCAAGGTACATCAAAGGCTGTGTATAACATCTACACAGGTGACGAATCATGGATCTATGCATATGAGCCGGAAACAAAACAGCAATCAACTGTATGGGTCTTCCAAGACGAGGTAAAACCAACAAAAGTTGTTCGAGGAAGAAGCACATCGAAACAAATGATTGCCTGTTTCTTCGGCATTAACGGTCATGTGGCAACAGTGGCGTTAGAGCAGCGCAGGACGGTCAATTCTGAATGGTACACGACCATTTGTTTGCCAGAAGTCATCGGAGAAATTCGAAAAAAGCAGAAGAACAGGCGAATCATTCTTTATCATGACAATGCGAGCTCTCACACATCGACTCAAACAAAGGCATTTCTGACGGAGCGAAGATCGAACTGATGGGTCATCCACCGTACAGCCCTGATTTGGCACCCAATGACTTCTTCTTATTCCCACACATCAAAAATAAATTACGTGGACAACGATTTTCAACCTCCGAAGAAGCGGTTGATGCATTCAAAACGCATGTTTTGGAGTTACCTCAATCGGAATCATCATGGAGAATATTTTGAAAAACAATAAAACCAATTTCGATCCTACATATTTGTTTTTCCATTATTAGGCCAGAAATATAAATAGCAACCCTCGTATATATATATATATATATATATATATATATATATATATATATATATATATATATATATATATATATATATATATATATATATATATATATATATATCCCTACCAGAGAAATCCAAAAAAGGGTATATTTATTCAGAGAAAGTACGTGTAGAGTCTGATTTCCTAACTAAAATTATCGACTACTCTAATTAATAAGCATATTGGAAGACATCCCTTGACCCATTAAGATTGAGTCCTAGAACGTGAAGATCCAATCATAAGATCAAAAGTAAATTAGTGTCGTCCGTATATTTTTTGGAAGCCATTGAACAAATATACTTATGCAGGTACCTAATATAGATATGGTGGTAATCGTGGTAATAGGCTCTTTAAGAGTACCCTAAACGTATAGGTACCATATTTCATTCATTAGTACTTAACATAATTTTATCTTCACGTTCCAGGTCTAAATCTTAATAGTTCGAGGGAGTGACCATAAATATTCCAATTAATTAGTGCAGACGATATTTTAAGTTACGAAATCAAACAGGTCAACGTACTTTTTCTGAATAAACATAGCCCGTTTTTTGCAACAGATTTCGGATCCCCAAAATATAGGGGGTAGCCGGGTATAAGTGGTCCCAATGGTTCGGTCAGGAGAGGAGAAAGTTTGGAATGTTAACTTCACTTTTTGCGTATTGTGCCATATTTAGAAATATATATTTAAGCGAATTGAAAATGACACGATTAAAAAATTCATTTTTCCAAAGATAATTCCATGCTAAAAATAACTTTTAATATATATTTATTATTTTTTATTATTTTATTTTGTATTAACTAAAATTTTTTTAGTAGTAAGGTATGCAATTTTTTACATCATTTAGTAAAGTATATAATTTTGAATGGTAAAATATAAAATTTGTGCGAAATCGGTCAATATTTTAGCACTTTTTGCCATTTGTGCATATAAATGCATAAAAAGGTATATTTGCTCTTATAAATGCATATTTTCAGCATTTTATGGCTTTTCTCTCCTAAAACCATATCACTATTCTTTTTATGTTAGCATAAGGAACGCTTTAAATTTTGTTAATTTCTTAATCGGTCGTAAAGGACTTTACGACCGATGGCGAAATAGTATTTTGTGTGATTTGTCAAAAACACATTTCCTGTGAAAAAAAAGTACCAAATCGATCAACATATAAAGACTAATGCTCACTCCGCAAAGAAAAAGCAGAATACAAAAGGATTTGTTCAAAGTTTATTAACTATTCCTGTTCAAGCAGCTAAAAAGGAAAGTGATTTTTCTAGTGATTTATGCAAAGCCTTAGTAAGCAGCAATATTCCTTTAAAAAAGTTAAATAATCCAAACTTGAGACAGTTTTTAAAAAAATATTGTACCAATCAGATCATTCCCGATGAATCGACTTTAAGAAAGAACTACTTTCAGCCGATATATAATGAAGTACTGGATGATATTCGTAGAGATATTGGAGATGGCCCTATATGGATTGAAGTCGATGAGACGACAGTTAAGTGCGGTCGCTATATTGCTCATTTTATTTGTGGAAAAATGAATAATATTCCTACTCGACCACATCTTCTAGCAAACAAAGCCTTTGAAAAAGTCAGTCATTCAACCATAGCAAGGTTTGTCAATGATTCTATCAAATTATTATGGCCTGATAGAGATGGTTCTGAAGATGTTTTGATTTTTGTCAGTGATGCCGCTCCGTATATGGTCAAATCTGCAGCAGCACTGGAAATTTCTTATCCCAGAATGCTTCATATTACATGTTTGGCTCATGCTGTTCACAGACTGGCTGAGACTGTTCGAGAAGTATTCTCCTCTGTGATGATTTAATTTCTAGTATCAAGAAAGTTTTTCTCAAGGCACCTGTGCGCATAAAATTGTATAAAGAAATGTATCCTGATTTGCCCTTACCTCCACAGCCTGTGGTAACTAGGTGGGGTACATGGATTGAAGCTGCACGTTTTTACGCTAATAATTTTGATGCAATAAAGTCAGTTGTAGATGCAATTGACAGTTCCTGTGCTTCTTCAGTTTATGTCACAAAAGAATTACTACAGGATATCTCTTTGCAGAAGGACTCGGCCATAATTGACTCTCACTTTTCTTTCTTAAGTGGAGCAATAACAAAGCTCGAAACACAAGGTCTTCCCCTGGCTGAGGCCATATCCGAAATTGAAAAAATTCAACAGTGCATCAATGCTCTTCCAGACTTAGTTGGGAAGAAAGTAAAAGAAAAATGGGGTGTTTCGTTCAAAACAAAAATTCGGGTTTTGCAGCAGTGAAGAAGATAAATGATTTTCTTAATGGAAACGGAACTGAACTTCCAGAGAAAGTAAAACCAATGAGTACGAAATTGTACCAGTTTTGTCCAATAACATCGGCTGACGTGGAGAGGTCATTTTCTGCTTTCAAAATGATCTTTGATGACCGACGACATCAATTCACCCTTGAAAATTTGGAAAAACACTTAGCTGTGTATTGCAACAAAAATTATAAAATCTTTCCGGAAAATGCGATGATTTTTCTTCTCTCATTTATCATACTTCAGTTTTAGGCTTTTTCTTCAGAAATGTGTAGATTCAAGAAGAAATATTTTGATTTTCTTCCTTTTAACAAAAAAATGTTTTAGCTGTGTTTGTTGGAAAAAGTAAGTAGTAGTATTTAAATAAGTTGAACTTTTAATTTCTATTTTAAATGCATATTTCTAGTTTTAAGAGCATATATTCAAGTTTTTTAGTACATATTTGCATGCATATTTTGTTCGTTTTTTAGTGCATATAATCCGCTGTCTATGTTACATATGATAACCAAAGTAATTGATATAAGTTACAAGCTTATTCTTTGTTGTAGAGGGTTCAGAAACATATTTTTTTGATTCGTAATTTATTGCCGATCTCTCAATCTTCTACAACTTTATAGACATGTTCGAGAATTTGCATAACCCAATTACAATGAAAGTTATAAAATAAGTATTTCTTGAGAAATCAGAAGAAATGTGATAGTATGAAATTATTTCAATAATCCCTGTATCTATACATTTTATTGACATTACATCAACCTCAGGTGAATGCATAAAAAATTTTTAAAATAAAAATTATCTAAATTGAAAATCGACATGACCGTAGGAGGAGTTTTCCCGTACTAATTCCCCACTCATTCATTGCATGATTCCAACTTATTTCAAATACTGTTATTTTTCATGGGGTTTATTACTGTTATGATTATTTTTTATTGTAGAAATTTTTTTACTATAGATTACATTTATGTTTAGATTTTATTATAGATTATTTTTTATTCCAGAAAAATAAGAATGTTTTTCATCAGGCCTAAAAGAGATTCCTTTTTTCGATTGAGGGACTTTCGTTGGATTTGGTGGCCACCCACTGGCTTGAGGAATATTGGGGACATTTAAAACGACTCTAATCCGGATGTTTTCTTGAGGAATCCCCCATTCTGAGAAGTTTCAATTTTATTCATATTCCAATTGCTGTTCCACATCTGTTTTCTTTTCTAGATTTCGGTCTCTCTCTGATTGACAGTTTTTTTTCCATCCTAAAAAGGAACACCATTTTTCAAAATATCGATTTTTATTTCATTGGCTGAAAAATTTCCCATGTAAATGAATGAAAATAGAGACTTAGATGATCAGAATCAGCGCTGAAGAGTTCGACTCATTTAAAATTTCAGCCCAGAAAGAGTATTACTATTAAATAAATTGTTGATTTTAATATTTGTTTTTGCACGGTTAAAATAAAGTTCTCTTTTTAAAAAAAAAAAAATTATGTTATGGTACTGAAGACAGAAATTTTAACACTCATATTTATACAAAATGTTGAACTTGAACAAAACTATTAAAAGAAAAGTTATAAATCTTAAACGCACTCATATACACATATTTATGACAAAGGAATGATATATTGAGAATATTTATCAACTAGGAAACTATTTTTAATAAGGCATTAGATTCTTTCGCCTATTATTATTATTTTTTAAGACAATTTAGTGAAATATATTTGGTTTTGGAATTTATAAATAAAAATACAAATAATTAATTTATTAATAGGAATTTTTCAATAGTCTCAACAATTTCTTACATTGCTTGATTAAAAAACTTCGCTTTAAATATATAAAAAATAGAAATAGCAGTCATCAAGTTTCAAACCCTCAAACGTAGACTTTTTTATTTTTCTTTTCTTTTGGAACACTTGAAATATACTCACTGCTATTTCTAATTCATATATTATTGAAGTGAATGAAGTTTTATAGTAATATATTCCCTTCAGTTTCTTGGTATTATTTATTTAACTTCTTGTATACTTTTACAATAGTTTAGTCCAACATAGGTTTCGAACGGGATTAATTAATTCGTGATAATTCAAATAATTGTAATAATATTCAATCGAGTAATACTTTTATTAACACAATTATATAAATTTGTCTAAAAAAAAATTTAGAGTTGTTTTTTTTTTTTTTTCCTTTTCTCTTCTTCTTTTTTTTCTTTTTTACATTTTTTAACCTATAGGACTCAATTTTTAGCTCAAGACAATTTTTCTGGATTTTAGACCTGTTCCAGTAAAATTTTCTTCAACTCCTCCACAGCCCTGGTTGGAATATGCTTCCGCAGATTTTAAATGTCGTTTTAAACATAACGATTTTTATACACGTGGTTCGAATATTCTCTTTCCTTTTTAATTTTTTTCTGCTAAAAAATTGAACAACATGAATATTTCTAACTGCAAATTTTAAGTGTCATTTTCAACACAACTAATTCTTAGTGGACATATTTGACCAGAATAATTTCATTAACTTTTCAAAAAATTATCTTAAAATTTAATAACATGATTATTACGAATAGAAAATATTTAAGCGGCTTTTTTCGTTCTTAACGATCAAATGAGAGGAAGTATTTAAAAAAAAGGTTGAGGATCATTTTTATTTATTTTCAGCAAATAAACTTACTCTGCTTTCTTTTCGGCTGTCTGTAATAGGAACGTTAAAGTATGTGAACTGATTCATTTTTAAAATATCCATTTTTTTGGAACAGATTCTTTTATTTGACGATAAAAATTTGATTACAACAAAAATAAGGGGGAAAAAAGAAAAAGAGTAAATAATTTGCCTTAGGTATATAAATTGCACTGATTTTACACCGAAATTTCAAAATAATCATCTATTTCATTACTTTTGGTACAGCACCACATTTTTGCGAAAGGTTATCCCATATTATTAATAAATAAACATTTATTTATGAAAGAAAACAATAAATTAAGTATTACTTAAAATATCATTTTTGGCCACTTCAAACTTATGTCAGAAAACACAATATTAGCAGAAATAAGCTGTTTCCGCCAGTGGAATTGTTGAGTTGTAACTTCCTTTGGAATGGGAATGTTTACATCGCCGCCACCATTGATCGTGATAATCAGCTAGAATGACATTTTTAACTTCAAAGGTATTTATAATTTAGTAATTTTTAGTAAACTTTATAAGTTTAAATGATAGATACATAAAACTTTAAAGTAGTATTGTAGGTAGTGTTTTTTCTGTAGAAACATTCAGAGTACTTAATAATCTTGACCGCTTCTTCAAAACAATCAAGAATTAATTTAATGATTTAATAAATCTCTTATTAAATATTATGATTGTGCTCATTTTTAATAATGTTTGCTTGTAGTAGTTGACTACTCTGTTAAAACGTATTGTCCGACTATAAATTACAAGTATTGTAGTTAGTTTAGAATAGGCTAGTAAAAACAATGTTTACATGGTAATTCGCATCTGACAGAATTTCACTGCAACAATGATAAAGATAAAAAATAATATTTCGTAAAGAAGTTTGCCATGTTAAAATAATTATTAATTAAACGGCTACTTTTTAGTTAAAACCATTAGGTACATTTTAGAATGTTTGAAATTTTATTCACAAGAAGAACACTATTGTTACATTAATTAAAGATTCCTGTTTAATATATTGTAAAATAATGAGTTAAACTTTTTGATTTTCATTTCTTGAGTATAGACAGATTTGCATGTTTTTGATACATGATTAATTATATGAATTTATAAATGATAGCAAATGGTTAAAAAATTAGCAACAATATGGTTTATTCAAAGTTGTGTTTACGTTAAATGAAGAGCAGTGCTGAAAAGGTGTTAAAATTTTTATTTAGGAAGTTCTTAATAAAAATGTGAATATTTCCTATTGGCTCTATCAGCTTATACAATGTACAAAAACATTTTGATAGTTAAGTATCATTGTACTTTATCTTTAAAGAAAAGAAAAAAAGCATTGAATTTGATAAATTTTTGTATCTGTATATATACTTGAATATTCACTTCAGTTAAAAAGAACTTAAGGGTTTTGAACTATAATTTCTTCTTTTTTTAAAATAAAAAATAATTAAGAATGAATAAAATTATTACTTGAGAGCGGTTATAAATGAAATGTTTTTCGATTCTTGTACAGTGATACTAAGATTTTTGGTGCAAGTATTGTACTGAAATCTACCTATTAAATTTTAGACCTATTAAAATTTAGACCTATTAAAATTTATTTTAAATGATTTAAGTTTTAAAGAAATATTCAATGCTTAATAGTTTTAAATTTACTAATTTAATGTTTTCAAAGTAGTAAAGTAAAGTAGAGTTTTAAATTTAGTGTTTTCAATGTAAAGTTTAACTCTTCTTCTCTTATAATTTTAGCTTCGTCTGAGGCTGCTGGATAATGCAAATGGAGAATGACATACTGGTAGAAGACGAGGGCCCATAAGTTCGATCCTGACAGAAAACAAAACAACTGCTGTGTATATGCTGTTCGATTCTCTTTAAATCTGCCGGAGCTGAAATTCCTCTTGTTGTTGTGTAGAAGTTTGTCGAAAGGTGTATCTCTGTGTGATTCATCCCTGCTGTGTATTTTGCACGTTGTTTACTGTTGCTGACAATTTTATAAAATCTTTCACTAAAGCTACGATTCATCAGTTTATTGCTCTGAAATATTGTTGCACATAAGCAAAAAATTGCAAGTGAAGGGAAAAGAACTTTGAACTGCATGAAATAAATGACTGTAAAGTTTTGGAATTCTTTCTATTTAAAAATAATAATTAAAATGATAACACATAGTCAAATTGTTGCTTTTCGCATTAAAAAAAAATTATTTTATTTAATGACAAATATGTGTTCTTAAAGATTATGTTTATATTAAACAATGACGGTAAGAATATATTGCTTCTATAGTTGAGTGAAGTTTATATTGTGTTTTGTTTTAAAATAATATAATTAAATTGTGAAATAATGTTTGTCATGATTTGGTTTGATTAATTTCTTTTTTATTCTTAACTACTGCATTGTGTAATTTATACTGCATCTTTGTAATAAATCTTCGAAATTTTAGAAAATGGGATAGGCAGATATGTGTTCATTAATAAAACTTAATAAGATATAATGTTGGAAATTTTTTTATAGTCATGATAGTAATGTTTAAGCATTTTGAAATTAGAGGTAGATAAAATTTTGTTTCTCTTAAATTTTCAAAACATCGGAGACAATTTTATTTTAACATCATTGTTAAACAGTAACTCTAGCTTATGGGAATTTATACTACTAGCATTGTATTTTTACTTTAATTTTGAATTATTTAGTTCAAATTTGAGATAAGAAGTGTATATATATATTTTTATGATGTTTAAAATAATGATAATAGTAAAAATTTCTTTGGCTTAATATTAAAAATTTAGCTGGACATTTATTTACATTATTGTTAAAGCAAAAAATTTAAACCAACATAGGGTAGAATCTTGTTTAAGTTTTCATCAGTAAGGTTCTTTGCAAAGCAGGTTTTTAAATACATAATATATATTTTTTTTTATGGCTAATTGATCAATACCAAAAAATTGACTCTAGCGTCTGCTTAATTTTTTAAAATTTATTTTCTGAAAAGCTCTGTTTAAAATGTTTACATATTACACCTGCTTTTTTCTAAACCTATTTATGTCATAACACATAATCTATAATCAGCGAAATGAAAGAAATGGAATTGTTTTAAACAAAAAACGTTATTTTTATAGCAACGTTCTCAAAAGAGTAATAGATTGTAGTCAAATTTTAATTATTCATACCAAAGGCAACTTTTAAAAGATACTGTTAAAAATGTTATTATTTTTTCGTCTCGTTCTTGATTGCTATTATATGTTTGTGCAAATTTAATTTAGATTAAACATAATATTTACTGACAGTTTTGAAAATAAAATATTATGTAAATTGTTTGCAAAGATTGTTGGTTTAGTACATAACACCTTTAAATAATTATCGAATTGATGATAATTTCTGATGTGCCCCTAAAAGTAGTTTTTACATTACAAAAAATAATAGCAATCTTCATAATATTAGTTACTTTCCTGGTTTCACTCTCTTTCCACTTTGTGTTTGGGTTTTGTTTTAGGTGTTTTGTTCAATAAAATTTTTAAATACTTAAAGAATAAAGCTACGTAAGTATTTCTCCATTTAATTTCTGTGATGATATCAGAAGTGATTTTTTTTTAATGCTGATTTTAAAGTATAACTCAAACTCTTGAGGATTTTCATTATCAACATTGTGTTTATTATTTTAATTTTGGAAACTTTCACATAATTATTCATTTAAAATTTGAGACAAAAATTTCTGCTTTTTTATTTTTATCATGTTTAAAATAATATAATTGTAAAATAATTATAATCGTAAAAAGTTCTTTTGACTGAATAACATTTATATTATGATAAAAATTCCTGATCGATTTAGAAAAGAATATTGCTTATATTATAAAGAATATTATTAAAGAATATTTTGTGATAGCAAGGTTTTTCAAAAGTAACTGATGATGGTAGTCAAATTTGGATCAATATAAAAGCAACTTATAGTAAAAAAGTATTATGTTTTTTCGTCTCATTCTTGTATGAATTTAAATGTTTGTGCAAATTTAATTTGATAAAAAACAATATTTAAAATTTTTTTTTGGTTTTGACATTTAAATGCTATCTAAACTTTAAGTAAATAAAAGTACATAGTACTTTAACTAATTATTGAATTGCTAAAAATTTCTGATGTCCCAATGTAAAATTATTTTTACATTACAAAAAATAATTGCACATTTTTTTAAAAGAAATTCATAAAGGCTTTTTTTGTTTCCACTCCCTGAAAATATTTCCACAGGTGCCTTTAGATTTTGTTTCAAGTGTTTTGCAAGTAAAATTTCAGATTATAAAAGGATAAAGTTACGTAAGTAGTTCTCTCTTTAATTTCAGTGATAGAAGTGAAATAATTTATGCAAGTAAGTAATTTGATTTTTTTTTCAAATTTTCTTTATTGTTTCAGTTATTACAAAAAATAACAGTTTAAAAATTCGAGATATAATTTTATTGTAATATTTTTGGAAATGAATGACTTAGTTATTTTATGACTTAGTTTATATAGTAGAAAAAAAAGTTAAGCTAAATTTTCGACTCAATTCAAATGTAAATTTAACTTAGCAATTATGTGGTGTTGTTTTCTTAATTTACAATTTCAGAATATAAATAATGAATGATAATTGTGAAATTTCAAATGGCTTAAGTTACACATTTGAAAAAAAAATATGTATATATATTACAAACTAACAAATTCAATTGAGACTTTGTTAAAATAAGCTCATTTTTTTAAAAAAAAAATTAAGAGTACATTTTAAAATTAAAAACTTGAAAATTATTAATGATATAAAATTTGTCAGAAAACCCATTGCATGAAGAAAGGAAAAAAATATCAATAAAAGTTGTGATATAGTATTATTTCTTAAATAAATTTGAAATATTCAGAAAAATCAGCTGAACATAAGATATATTTTGGAGTAAGAGGGAGGAAAATGGATGGTAGCAGAGTTCGCTAAAATAGTTTTATTTAGTATTTCTGCATTGCTGTGTAATAATGCATGGAATGACATTATAAAACTATTGTTCTATGTTTTACTGCTTCACAGCAATACAGAAAATTAAATAAAATTATATCGCCGAATTGTTCTACTACCACCCAAATCCTCCTCTTGCTTACTCCAAAAATAAAGAGCAAAGCAAGATAATATCAGAAAATACAAAACCTAATATTATAAAGCGTTAAAACTAATGCAAAATAATACTATGGTGAACGCTAGATAATCTTAGTTTGCATTTAATCTAATATTATACGATGCTGAGCAAACAGCGACCTCTTGTATTTTTCTAATCTTAGAACTTGTGCAGGATAACGTTAGATTTTGCCGATTTTCTGGTAATATCTAATATCAGGTGCTACTTGGGTAATGAAAAATAAGTTTTAATAGATATATTTCTATAAGATAAAAAAATTAAAGGCTTATTATAGTTTTAACAAAACGCTGAATTCATATATTATATATTTATTTCAGTATAACTGTCGAAAAATATGCTTAAAATGTTGACTCTTTTTAATAAGCTTCAAAACACATTATATGTTCAAAGTGTATTTCTTTTTTTTTTTTTTTTCGTAAAAATCTAAATATAGAGTTTCTTTAATATGTTTAAAGTAAACTAAAAAGATAACATACTCTACTTGAATTTTTTAACTTTTTAGAATATCCAGAGTATATTGAGCACTTCTAACAACCTACCACAGGATAATTATATAAAATACATGCATATTTAATGAAATTTCTAATTTAAATATTCTTAAAATAAAAAAGATATTAAATTTTTTTTATATAATTAGAAAAGTAGAAAGAAACAGCTTGTCCCTAAAAGTAGTAGGTTAGACTAAGATTAAAAAATATAAAAAAAATTTAATTTGTTAATATCATAAAATATTTATGGTGTTAAACCAAGAACATTTCTCTATTTTTTAAAAAAGAAAAAGCTATGAAAAAAGATTTCCTTTTAACTGTAAATAAATTTGAAAATTTTTAGAATCATGATTGAATTCAAGAATAAAGAAGTTAGATATACTTTTTAATATAGTATTGTTATCAAAATATATTCAGTATAATCAAATCAAAAACTACATCCCAATCATTCAACAGAGGCACCAATACTATTTCCTTAAAGTAGCAAGAAACTGATATTTTGCCTGATTTTCAAGGTTTGCCATATCTAGACAAGCTTAAAATTTGCGGGAAATCAAGCTCTATATAAGCTATATAGCCCTGAAAAGGGAGGCCCTTGAAAGAATGAAATATCCATAATTTTTTGAAAATACTTATAAAGCGTTACTGATTTTGCTTATTAACTTGTTTTGCAAGAATAATATAAGAAATTTTAAACATTCTTTATTGAGCTAAATATTTTATGTTTAAATTAAAGCACCTACTTTTCAGTCGACACAGATTATTTTAGAATTTATTGTAAAAACATTTAAAAAGTAGTTTTGTTAGATATATATTTAATTATTATCAATAAAATATAAGACAGGAAACTAGTTTGTTCTGTTTCCAAAAATATTTTTTATTTTTTCCAAACCCTAGACTGTCGAAACAGTTACAACGTAATATTAACTAGTGTGACCCAAAAGATTTCTTAACACGTTTTGTTTTTACTCAATCAATATTTAAATTTCCTGAAACAAAAATTTTTATCATAAATTTTTCACCGAGAGGTGTACTTCAACTTTTGATTTTTAAGAAAAATGTTGACAATAAAACCAATGATATTCAAATCAGCAAAAAATATTTATATATAACTTATTTATATATAATAATAAAATATTTATATATAATAATATATATAACTGTTATGAGCAATTATGTAACTAATTTTCATTACATAACCAATTTGAAATTGGCAAAAATCAGTTGATTTAGTCAACTTATTTCCTTATTTCGAGTTGTTGCAGGAATTTATGAAGCCACAATAATCAAATACATTATTTAGCTGCACAGAATCATTGCCTATAAGTCCAGGTAAAGGAAGATAAATCTGTGGGGGGAACCAAAAGAATGTTGTCTTAAATAAATACGTCCTCTCTGAGCACTTTGTGTGAAAAAATTTAGTTTTTTCTATTAAAGTTTGACCTAAACGTTTCTAAAATTTGATCTAATCAGTTAAGCAATTTTCTAGGGGGTCCTCAATTCCGAGAAACACATTGGAAACTCCTTTCTCTTTGAAAAGGTGTTATAATTACCTTGACATTGCTCAAAACCAGTGGTCGGAAAAATTACATTATTTATGTAGTTTTCTACAACTACTTTGTTACTACAAATGTAGTCAACGACAACTACTTTTTCTTAAATGTAGTGATTACAAACTACTTTGGAATTTAGTAACTACTTTAAGGAGACGAACTTACACTAAATGTAAGGGAATAATTAAGAAATATTCATTCATGCTTGTAGGAGCCAATTTATTATTCCAAAAAAAAATTTTCGAATTTGTTCATTTGATCTTGAACTTTTTCTGCCTTTCTCGACAGTTAATATTTATTTAAAAAATGCGAAATGATTAAATACTAGAAATTTTTTAATTATTTTATGCCCTTTAATTTCCTCTAAAAATTAAGTCCGTCGAAAATACCTTCCTTTTGAATAATACCAATGTTTCACAAGTGTACATTCACGTGACCAAAGTGATTCATTATCTATTTTTCATATTGGCTAGTTTAAATATTAGTTATGTGGGATACAACGACAGTTTCATTGAACGGATACTCATCAAATTTACTTTAAAAGTAGTTTCCAGGAATCGCGATAAACTACTATTTTCTTATTTATTTTTTTGTATCGCATTACTCACTAAACTACCTTTTTTAAAAATAAAAAAAAGTAGCTCACTACACTACAAACTACGATAAAAAGTAGCGACTATTGTAGTTTCACTACTTGTAATGCACTACTTTTTACCACTGTCGAAACGAACAAAGGAGAAATGGGAAGAAAAGAATTACAAAATAATTTATTACTGTGATTTTTACCGATTTTAATTAGATTTGATTAAAGATTATAAAATCTGTTAGCTTTAATATATTTGGGGAAAACAACATCCCCTGAATTGCGTGAAATTGACGGTGAATTAAGCAATTTTTTTTTCCGAAGGAATTTAAGCTTATCAATTTCACGCAAATTAGTGCTGATCCTCTTGACATGTTTCATCATTGCGAAGCTGAAATATCATTTTGAGTGGAAATATTTGTCGTTTCTTTTTTCTCCTATTTTGACAGGGAACTGATTTGTTAAGGGTCCCTTGGTCTCAAAATTTTGTAATTGGGGCCCCGGTTGGTACACTCAAAAGTTAGTAAACTCAGAATGTTTCGCACATGGATTAGGCTGAAGATGCAGTTCCTATTATTATTTAAATTGGGACGCATTTAGGTAGCGTTAGACGTATTCATTACATAAAATTCTAAATAAATATTTTATTCATTATGTCAATAATAAAACAAATTATGGCAAAGTATGTTTTAATGCTATATTGATTCTTTTAAACTGCAATTTTTTTTTTTTTTTTTTTTTTTAAAGAACACGGGTTCAGAGAGGCCCACCTTTAAAGAAGGCCTGCCACTTCGGCTGAGGCCCGGTGGGTATGATGAGGGTCCAATTAAGTGTTTAGTGTAAGTAGCATCATTGAAGTATTATGCATATTTTTGGTGGTTCGAGATACATCTGAAATTGTTATGAAGAAGGGATATTTACACCAGAAAAATGAACAAATTTATCTGAGAAAAACTGATTTATTATTTAGAGAATATGACCATACTTGGAAATAATAAAAAGGAAGTCTCTCAACGGGACAAAGAGAATCATTCTCTTAATATCAAGAATTTTTGTAAAGATAAAATAATCAACGATTGGAGCTGAGAGGCCGAAGCCCCCCAGTCTGACCCCGAGAATTCCATAACCGAGTAACTGAAACATTTTTGGGGTAAGAAATAAAGAGTTATAAATATATTTTATTTTTGATTTAGCCTCGACAGAGAATTAATTAGCTTTACATTTGTAATGAAATAAAAAATGAGCCGTAACATTGATTGTTAAGAAAAGAATGAAATATTTATATTAACTTTTTATAAAATATAATAAAAATTAAATAATTGGTTTAATTTAATTAAAATTCTATTACGAATGATTAAAAAAAATTAGCAAAAATTAAAGAAATTTTAAAAGCTAGGAGATATGTAATGCCTATTGTGGTATCAGGTCTATGGCCACCGAAAGTATTTATTCCGAGGTGGAGCTGTAGTGAGACTTCAGTGAGCTCTAGATTAACCTAACATAAAGTTAAATTCAGATATGTTGGGTCACATTTTTATAAACAGCTTATATAATTATCCCATAATTATTCCTGTATTCAATTTCTTAGGTAGTAAAAAAATGTTAAGCCCATAAGATTGATTTTGTTTCTGGTGGCTTCTTTTCCATTTCATACTTGTCTAGTTTTGGTGAAGGCGGCTACTGATCTTTGAAAGTTTTTCAGTTTCTTGCAACTTTAAGGTCAATTTTAAGGGTAGGCCAAATATACACGACACGTATGTATATTTTTTTAGGTACTACTCACTGTTATGTATTTACAGAAATAAATACCTTTGCGGTTATTGTTGGCACTATTAGATTTTGACGGTCTAAGAAAATAGCCTTTTTTCGAAAATTTTTGCATGACTCTTGACCAGTCCATTAAAGAGTCCTTATGTTTGTTTACATTATTAACTTGCTGATCATTATCCGTACAGAAAACAGCACAACCGGTTTGGAAATGCTACCGGTGCACTTAAAATTCGTCGGAGATGAGAGTTCTCTTACTGGTTGTTGTGTAGAAGTATGAAAAAAGTTGCATTCCTCTGTGATTCATCTCTACTGTGTGTTTACATTATTAACTTGCTGATCATTACGAAACTCTTTCAAAAAAGCATTTAAAGATTCTCGGGTTTATTGCTCTGAAATATTTTTTTTCTCCAATGGCAGGCATTGAATATGAATCTTTTGCCTATACTATGCCAGAATTGTTGCTCATTCCGCGTTACCCAGTGGACACCTGTGATCCAAAGTAACGGAGACGAGCAACATTGCCTACGCCACACTGCCACAAACCCGTTTATAGGGTGGGCCACATTCACACATCATACACACACAACAGAGGACAGTACAAAGAGAGAGAGAAACATCCATGCCCAGAGCGGGATTCGAACCCGCAGCCAATGGCTTCGCAGTCAGACACGCTAACCGCTCGGCCACCCGGCCGGCTTGCTCTGAAATATAGTTGCACATAAACGAAAAATTGCAATTGAAGGTAAACAAAACTTTAAACTGCATGAAATGACTGTAAAGTTTTGTAATTTTTTTTATTTAAAAATAATAATTAAAATGATAACCAACTGTTGCTTTTTGGAATAAAATTTATTTTATTTAATGACAAATTTGTGTTCTTAAATTGTATTTTACTAAAGGATTATCGGGGAGAATATATTGCTGACGGTGAGATTATATTGCGTTTTTAGTTGAATGAAGTTTATATTTATATTGTGTTTTGTTTTAAAATAAAATAATTAAGTTGTGAAATAATGTTTGTCATGATTAGATTTGATTTATTTTTTTTTATTCTTAACTACTGCATTGTGCAATTTTGAAATAAATCTTCGGAATTTTAGAAAATGGGGTTGGCAGATATGTGTTCATTAATGAGACTTAATTAGATATAATGTTAGAAATTTTTTTATAGTCATTATAGTAATGTTTAAGTATTATTAAAACAGATATAGTTAAAATTCGGTTTCTTTTAAATTTTCCAGATATCGGAAGCAATTTTATTTTAACATTGTTAAACATTGACTATAACTTATAAGCATTTATACTACTAGCATTGTATTTATTACTCTAATTTTGAATTATTCAGTTTAAATTTGAAATACGAAGTGTATTTATGTATTTTTATGAAACAATGATAGTGAAAATTTCTTTGGCTTAATATTTAAAATTTAGCTGAACATTTGTTTACATTATTGTAAAGGCAAAAACTTTTAACCAATGTAGAGAAGACTCTTGTTTAAATTTTGATCTATAAAGTTCTTCGAGAAAACAAGTTTTTTAAATGCATAATATAGATTTTTTTATGGCTAATTCATCAATAGCAGAAACTTGACTCCCATGTCTGCTTAATTTTTAAAATCTTATTTTCTGAAAAGCTCTAAAATGTTTACATATTACACCTGCTTTTTTTTAAACCAATTTATGTCATAATACATAATCTATAATCAGCGAAATACAAGCAATGGAATTGTTTTAAACAAAAGTCTATTTTGTTATATACCAACGATCTCAAAAGAGTAATGGATTGTAGTCAAATTTTGATCATTCATACTAAAGGCAACTTTTTAAAGATAATGTAAAAAAAAAAAAAAAATTTTATTTATCGTCTCATTCTTGTTTGCAATTATATATTTGTGCAAATTTAATTTAGATAAAACATAATATTTACTGACAGTTTTGAAGTTAGAATGTTACGTAAATTGTTTGCAAAGATTGTTGGTTTAGTACAGTGTTTCCCAAAGTGTGGTACGCGTACCCCCAGGGGTACGGGAACAGTTTAGCCGGGGTACGCGTTCTTATGCGAAATATCTGGCAACAAACTAAAATTTCAAAAAATTTTCTTTAAAAACAAAGCTAGCCATGAAAATTTACGATTACGTATTTTTCTATTGCCTATTTTTTGCAGAGTTAATGGTTAATAATTAGTGGTCACAACAGTCAGTTGTGATTTTTAACTTTTGTGCAATTTTTTTATAGTAAAAAATACATTCATTTTTTTATTAGTGGTACACAGCGTTATGAAAAATTTAGACAGGGTACACGAAAGTCATAAGTTTGGGAAACACTGGTTTAGTTCATAACACCTTTAAATAATTATCGAATTGATGAAAATTTCTGATGTGCCCATAAAAATTATTTTTGCATTGAAAAAAAATATTAGCAATTTTCATAATATGAGTAAGGATAATATGAGTAATGGAGTAAGAAGGAAGAAAATGGATGGTTAGCAAAAAACCGCTGATATAATTTTATTTAGTATTTCTGTATTGCTAAGTAAATAATGCATGGAATGACATTACAAAACTATTGTTTTATGCATTCACAGCAATACAGAAAATTAAGTAAAATTATATTGCCGAATTATTCTACTACCATCCATATCTTCCTCTTGCTTACTCCCAAAAATAAAATCAACGCAAAATAATATCAGAAAATATAAAATCTCATATTATAGCATCAAAACTAATGCAAGATAATATTATGGCGAACGCTAGATAATATTAGTTTGCATGAAATCTAATATTATATAATGCTGAGCAAACAGCGACCTCTTGTATCTTTCTAATATTAGAAGTTGTGCAAGATAGCGTTAGATTTTACCGATTTTCTGATGTTATCTAATATTTGGTGCTACTTGGGTCTCTTCAAAATCCGAGGAAGCTGTCAAACCCGTGTGGAGGCTTTTTAGTTCTATAAGCGAAAGGTAAGAATGCTCCAAGAACTGCTACGTCGAGTTCTGGGGAAATCTACCATCGATTACGAAGAACTCAAAACGATATTGTGTGACTGTGAGTCAGTAATAAATTCAAGGCCACTCACATACATACAAGATAATTCAAATGAATTAGTACCGTTGACACCCGAAATGTTTATTCACGGGGGCGGTAGCAGCGAAACACCAGATCTAGATAATGTAGACTGATCTTGCCTCATAAAACGAATAAAGTATTTACAGAAGCTACGTGAAAATCTCAGACAAAGATTTAGAAATGAATATCTTGCTCTTTTAGCCCACAAAGGTGTAAGAAGAAATAATGTTTTAGACGTTGGTGATGTTGTGCTGACAGGACATGGCTAATAGGCCGTCGTATCGATTGACTAAATACACTAAAAGGTATAACATTGCCTTTCCATTGAAAAGGCATTTGAATAACACTAAAAAGCGTCCGCAAAATTTATTTGTTCTCTGCAATTTTCAAATGCTACTAATTCGTTGAGGAGAAACGTAACAAAACAACAATATTATTCATGACGTCTATGATTATTAATTCGGGAAATAATTACTAATTCAAGTAAAAACTAATCTATGCACTACAAGGCAAAAGTTATAAGAAAATTTAACCAATTCGTTAAAGCGAACGTTAAAAATAGGTAAACTATTATTGATATCAATGATGCTTAATTAAATTTGGAGTAAGTACCAAATGAAATAAAAAAATAAGCTATGAACTAAAAATTAAAATTAATAAATCTTTAATTTGATAGGATGGACTGCTAAAAATGTGTTTTCACTTTATCCAGTAAGCGATTTTCCCTAATGTCGACTCCCGGGCACCTCCACTCGCCGCGGTTTTATTAAACAACTGTTTCATCGCCTTATAAAAAAATTTTGCATTTGCACGTATAAAAAATTTTTAGTAAATGAAAATTGCATAATTGACCAAAAATTGGAGAAACACTAATTGACACCCCCCCCCCTTCTTGCACACTTGCATCTGACGAACTTTTGACGAGAAAATATTTTACTGCATGACGGTTACAAGGGCTTTTTGAGTGCAGTTCCTTTCTAAAGGGACGATAAGATGTTATCAGCGCAGTCCACTAGGTTTTAGAAAACCATTAGAGCAATCCGCTATCACCGTGACGATCCGATCTTTAAATCCAAAATTATTCAGGGTGGCCCTCTTCTTTGGCGCACTGTGGCTTCTGCATTTGATAAGATACTAATTTTTTATTAAAAAGTAATCTACATATCAATATCTTGGGATTATTAGATGAAATCTATACTACACAAATGAATATAAGTAGTTAAATTTTAAAGTATTTTTAATTTTAAAGGTTTAAATTTGTGCGTAAAAGACGGTTATCAATCTTGTTCTTTTTCCGCTTTATTGACGAGTGGAGAGAAAGCAGGTGGACCCACAAAGTACTGAGTTTGTGTTGTCGGCCTGATTACATTTCATTTCCCGCAGTGGGCTGATCGTTAAGACACGGTTCTCAGCAGATCACCGAAGTCAAGCATCACTGGCTGCGGTCAGTGTGCGGGTGGGTCACCACTTGGATCAGTCTGCGTAGGGACCGAGGGTGTGCGGTATTGGTCCTCGTTAAACTGTGCTACCGTAAAGTGCTCGACTTCGCGTGCAGGTCGTTGGGCTACCGAAGCAGGGGTGCCATCCCTTCTGCAGAGGATCAAAATTGTGATGGCATGTCTTCAGATCATCCTCAGGGATGTTTCCCAGACCGTCGCCAATAGCCCATTGTGCAGCTCTAGTGCGACGTAAATGAACTACAACAACAACAGCATTTCATTAATAAATTATCTTAAGGAACCCCGAAGCATCGAGTTCGTGCTCTATTCCCTTTGCCTGTATAATATTTTAGGGAACTTCAAAGCGGCTACTTCATGAAAAGTTTCTACGGCTTCAGTTTGCAATTAAAATATTAATGCCGTGTATTCAGAGAACAATGCTGCCGAAGGCAACATGTTCCAACGTGGAAGTGAGGAGTGGCAATTTCAAATGGCCATGTGTGCTTAAATGATTTCTAATCAACGGATTTCAATCTATGATGTTTAGATAACTGATTAAAAGTTATGCTGCTGAAAGCTACTGGTGCCAACTTAGAATCGTAAAGTGTTTGTTACATGAAAGTGGTTTAAACAACCATTGCTTCATTATTGTTTCGTTTGCGCTTCTGTTTTAGGCTCGCATTCCAGCTTGCAACTTATCGACTTATCATATTATTCTTAGTTATAACACTTAAATCATGTTATTTCTTATCGCATATAGTGAAATTGCAAATTTTTCAGTATTTTAATTGCCATTGTGTTTTTGTGAGATCCAGTGCTCATATCTTTTGTAGAATAGTGCAATGGCGATGTAAACCCGCCTGGAGTGCTGCGTTACTATTCTTTAGTGACTTTCCTTCAGATAAAATCAAAATGGGCCATTCAATCAAATAACCAACTTTAAAAATGGGTAAATGCAGTAAATTCAAATGGGTTTATGATGATATTCCTATCGAGATAAGAATATTATGCCCCCCCCCCCCTATGTGTGATGTAACCAAGATGGACGTCAACGCCTTAAAAGATGCGAAATTCCATTATGATCAAGAAGCGAAATCCATCAGATGCTGGCAAACTACAATATTCCGAAAAACTGATGAAGTTTCAAAATGACAGAGCGGCATAGACGATATAGAAATACTGGAAATTACAACAAAACTTGTCAAGCGCAATGCAAAGTTTATTTACCTTGACTATAAGTCAAAATTGTGATACTGTCTTTAACGTTAACCATCTCCTTTATGTAAAAACACCCTCGGATAACTCAGATATGCACGATATCAATGAATGTGCTAATTATGATAACTCATTTGAATATGACACAGATGATTCATGCAACGAAGCTCTTGTCTTAAGCAGAGGCGAGACTAATAGAAATTTTGTTGAGGAAACTATTAAAAGTGTTCTGTATACATATAATAATAGAAACAGCTAACCCCAACTTCCTTGACGTACCGACAAAATATGGCAATGCTGAAGCCCCCGAAAAGGAAAATAAAGAAAAGGTGAACTCTAAACCTAGCTTAAAAACTAAATCTATCGATACCGCTAAAAAGTGCAAGTCTAAAAAAATCAAAAAAGAAAAACAAAGTCGAAAAATTCCGCCAGCTGTTACTCAAACCATTTCCAGCTCTGAGTCAGAGAACGAAATGGATATGACTAACAATGATTACAAAGAACACGAATTCAGCATGGGTCCAATGGTAACCAAAAAAGTTCTGGGGCCCAGAACAGATACCTAGAAAATAGGTGAAAACTTCTTCGAAAACAAAAGGACCGAGAGAGTAGCCGTCCTTAACCCCCCTCAACAATCCCACTACTTATGCAAATGACAAAACAGACCCAGTGATACTTAAAACTAATACAAACATTAGAACACTTTGGACTGCCATCTACAAGGTGGTCAATAAGGACTAAATTCAGTTCAAAGTGTCAGGCTATGACATAAAAGCTTATGTAAAAACCATAGAGCACCATAGAATATTAACAAAGTTCTTAACTGAAAACAAAATTGATTATGTGCTGATTCCGCAATTCAATGAGAGACCATTTAAAGTGGTCGTCAATGTGTTCCTATAAACACCGTCCTCCCTGGAAGACTTAACTAACCTCAACTTTGTTGGTTAATCAACTTAGGTCGTTAATCACTTTAATTATTAATTATGAACTTAAGTTGGTTAGTGAATTAAATCAATTTCAACTTTGTTAGTCAGATCCTCAGATCAATCTCCCCTACCTCCCTTCCAGAGACATATTGATAAAACAGAAAACATGGAGAATATATATAAATAAAGTAACTGAACTATGTTGTGTTTAAGTTACAGTTGTTCAAAGCAAGGGATAAACTCCAACAGTGTTACATTTGTCAGAGCTGGAACCACAGCTTTGCCAATTGCCATGTATAAACAAGGTGCGTAAAATGTGCAGGCTAACACACCACAAAAGACTGCATAAAAAGTTATGAAGAACCAACCAAGTGTGCTAACTGTGGTGGCCCGCACACAGCAAATTACTCTAAATGTCCAAGAGACTGAACAAACAACCAGCTAAAAATAATAAAATCATCAATAAGCCAAAACAGTTCTTCGCTAAAATGACAAACCCCTCTCAATTAGCTCTGACAGCAGTAGGACTCCCATAAGACACCCTCATCATAAAAGAAACAAATAGTAAATACTAAGTGAAGAGCAAAGCAATAAAGCCTTAGAGCAAATATCCGAATTAGTAAGGTTTGTTAAAAACCCTGAAAATATATTCAATCAAGACTTAAAAACCATAAATTATAAAATAGAAAAAAGCAGAAAATCTCCTCAACCAGTTATTCTCCATAATGAATCAAATTTTTCAGACTAAGTAATCAAGTAAACCAAATAAACGATAAGGATACAGCAAAACTTGCGGAATAACCTAACTATATGCCACAGGAATGCTGATGGCATCAAATTAAAATTAATGTTATAAAATTTTTTTCTCAACATTAGAGGCATGAAATTATTTTAATGCAAGAAGCAAAACTTAAGATTAATGATTCAATTAAAATTGGCAATTGTTATTTTTATCATACCCTCTGAAACCGTTGCAAAAGAGGACAATAAGACGGTACCGGTATGTTTATTAAAAACTTCATTCCAAACAGGAGTTTCACCCCTCCCTTACTCAGGCAGTGCGACGCCACTGCAATTGAAATTAATTTAAACTACCTCATAACTTCAATTTATATAAACCCAAATGCCGATATCACGTTAACATTAGATTTAGAAAAACTTTTAAGTCTCAATAGCAATATTCTAAGAGCCGGTAACTACAACTTCAAGCACCGTGACTGGTATTGTCCATTAGCAAACAGAAATGATAAAACATTCCATGACTTTATAGCCAAAGTAAAGCTTGACATGGTTTATCTTGTTACCCCAACCAGGTTTGGTTCAAATCTAGCAGACACCATTGATTTCAGAATCCATAGAAATCTAAATTTAAAAATCCATTCAAAAGCAATTAATGAACTAGCATCTGACCAGTCATAATACACTCATAATACACTTTCACGTCATAATACACTTTCAACTTCTGCCCGAAAATAAAAATATAACGAACTGGAAAAACTTCCAGGAAATCCTAATTAATACAGAAATAAATTTTAACCCTATGAAAACAACAGAAGAAATTGATAGCAAAGTAAAAGATTTCGCCGCAATTAATGATGCCCACCCTAAATACTCAAAAGAAATTAGTAATGCAAGAAACAGACTCACACCGAAAGAAATAACAACTATAATTTTAAAAAAAGCAGAGCCCGGAAAAATAGGCATTATTAATAAAATCGACATCAAAAATAGGAATAATAGGCATAAAAAATCAGAATAATAGGCATCAAAAATAGGCAGCGCACCCGGTGCCCGGAAGACCCGAAGAACCTTCAGCGCACTCAACAGCAAAGTAATAACAGAAATTAATAAATTACAGCAGGAAAAATGGAAAGAATTTATCAAAACCCTCAACGCAGAAGACGGGTCAATATGGCGAGCTTTTAATACATTTAAGAAAAGGAAAAGCTATTTACCCCCACTAATAGAACAAAAGCGTAATAAATAACCAAATCATCTATCAAGACAAGGTGAACTTTATTGCAGATAACTTAATAGATCAACTAAGTAAGAATAAAGAAGGGACACAGATGACTAACTCTGTAGTCCAAATAACCAATGAACTTATTACTAATACCCCCCACTGATCACCCGCCCGATGATATAATGCCCAACGGCATTATAATGACTATTAAAAAATTAAAAATTAAAAAGTTCCCGAAAAAAGACGCAAATTACAATAATATGGTTAAGAAACTCCCGTTAGTTTCATTTTCCTCCCTACGCGTATATTATTTCCTCCCTATGCACCTTTTATTTTTTTTATAACCGTCGTTGAACAGCAGACCGAATTTTTCAGTTTGCGACTACCAAGGTTCAACTCCATATCCTTGTAATTTTGAGCAGAATCCAGAAGATCCAAGGAAACTCTTGGACCAAGTATTGGGAGAACTTGCCTTCGTGGAGGCACTTCATGAAGGAACTAAGCCGCCTTTGCGTTACTTGGAGAGGAAAACCACGGAAATCTCCCACGGATCGCCTGATGGCAAAGGGACACTAACCGCTACCACTGAGGATATTTTGCGTCAGCACTGCGAGCCGGGTCTTGCGAGCCGGGTGCGAAATTCGTATCGACCTGCCATCACTGAGATTCGAACCCGGTTCACCTCATTGGAAAGCGAACGCTCTATCTCCTGAGCCCCCACGGCTCCCACATCTTTAATTTAATTTTATATTTTATGACCATCGTTACGACTCCGTAGCCTTGTAAATTTGAACCTAATCCAGAAGACAAGGGAGCTCTTGGATCAGGTATTGGGAGAAATCCTGGATCTGGTATTGGAAGAAATTTGCCTTTATGGAGGACTTTTTGATGTAACTAACCCGTATTTGCGTTACATGGTGAGGAAAACCACGAGAACCTCCCACGGTAAGCCTGGTGTCAAAGAGACTCTAACCCCTGATCCGTCTACCACTGAGGATATTTTACGTCAGCACTGTGGTCAGTGCAAGCCAGATGCGGGTTTGTATCGACCAGCCATTGCCTTGATTCGAACCCCGTTCATCTCTTTGGAAGACGAACTCTCTATCCCCGGAACCATCACGGCTTTCACGCCTTTTATTAAACTTATTTAAACTTATTCAACTTTGTGAAGGTCGATAATTTCTCGTCAAATACCAATAATATAAAAAGCTGCGTGGCACAAGGCAGCAAGTTAGGACCAGTACTCTTTTTATTTATGATGTTCCCAAGCATCAAAACGTAATATTGGCTTTTCCCCCTGACGATACTGCTGTACTCGCACAAGATCATAACAAGATCAGTAATCAATACTTTAAATTCTTATCTATTAGATATCATAATTCATAGACTGGATATTATCAGTCAACATAGATAAAACAGAAGCCATGATGTTCTCTAAAAGCACGCCCCCTCCCTTTGATCAAGTTACACTCGACAACGCGAAAACTACATCGAAGGATAGCATACCTTGATACGAAACTGGATAAAAGATTATATCTGAACTCCCAAATATTATATCTTAACTTTTAAGAAACATATCTTAAATATAACTAAAAAATATATAAAGCCGACAGAGCAATTTTATACCTTTTTTTAAAAAAGGATCAAAATTAAGTGTCAAAAACAAACTTCTCCATTACAAAATGATTTTAAGACCAATAGTTAGTTACGCAAGCCCGATTTATGTTGGTGTAGCAAAAACTCTCCAAACTATGCAAAACACCAATTAAAAAATATTGTGAACGCTACATGGTATTATCAGAATGTATACATAAGCAGAGACCTCAAAATTAAAAGCATTAATACATTTTTTCAAAAACTTTCCCTATAATAACTAAATCTACATGAATAATATTAAAATTCAAAACCTATCGAAATATGACAATTATAGCAGCAATAATAAATACAGAACAATTATAAGAAATGACAACAAATAAGTTGGACAATCTTAATAACAATTTTTTCATTGTCTTTTGCTATAAAATATTGATAATATTTATACGTTTTTTTGCTTCAAGCAGGGACCGATCAAGACAAATTCGGGCCCAAGGCCCACCAAATTTTCCGGGCCCCTTACAAAATATTTTTAAAATTAAATTACTGAAGAGTAGTCCTAACAATAAAAGAGAATCTATTGAACAGCATGATTTAAGAGACATTCAAAGATATTTGAATGTCTCTTAAATCAACATTCAAAGATATTTTGAAAGCAGACAATTGAAGATTATTTTTCTAAGATAAAGTTTGCGCATCCATAAATGAAAGCAAAATATAAAGCAATAAAACAATTGTACGCCAAAATAAAAATAGTTTAGTGACCACTAACAATAAAAATTATTGGTTTTTGCTAAAAGTCACTGATTAGCTGAATTTTTTTTTATTGTAAGCGGTAATTATTTTTTATTTAGTACTTAAACCAACACAAATCTAGCCTATCTTTCATTAGATTTAAAGATAAGTTCAGTATGTATGCTAACATATTAAAGTTATTATAATTTTTATTAAAAAATGCATTTCAACACAGAAAAATATTCAAAAGAGCAAAAATTATGTCTACTTATAGAAAATTAAATAATTTATTTAGATTATAACACATCTTAAAAAATTAAAAGAAAAACGGTTTCTTTCAGTATTTTAAAGAAACAGTACTATTTTTGAGGCCCCTCAGAAATTGTGGGCCCTAGGCCCATGCCTATTGGGCCTAGGCGATAATCAGGCCCTGGCTTCAAGCATGGTTCTCAAGAAGACTATCAACTAACTTCTTGAGTCTCAAGAAAGTTTTATTTCGTTTTATTTTTAAATTTTTTTATTTTGTTTCTAATCTTCGTTTCTCTTTCAATAGATTAAACATCATCTAGAATCCATTCCTAACTGAAGACAGAATTACAAATTATAAATTAAATCCATCAGGTGAAAACACTTTCTGGCTACATTTTTGAAAGAAACAGAATTGTTAAAAGAAACCTTTGCCCACTAGATGGAAGCACTATACGCTTCCAATTCCTGAACAGAAAAAAAAAAACTTTTGCTGAATGAATAATTAACCGCTAGATGACAGCACTATTTAGCTTATTGTTCTGAGGAAAAATAGTAAGTTTCTGATAAAGAAAAAGTAAGATGAGTTCTTTAACGAGAAATGCTATTTGAACTTTTTTTGAACTACCATCATGTTTACATGTTTTTCAAGGAAATACGTGTTAATCTTTTTTTATTCTTATTTTCTTCATAAGTAATTTTTTAATATAAATATCCCCTTGTAAAAATTCTCATATAAACCTTTTATGTTAATACTCACATGTAAATATTCCCCAGTAAATTTACCTTGTTAATTTACTTTTGTAAATAACCCATGTAAATGTTCCCTTCCTCAATTGCAAATAAACCGTGGGCGAATCAGGCATTAACCTACCTAACTTATGGCCAGATAGTTCGACCAGGATCTTTTAACTTATTTCTTTTTTTTTTTTTTTTTTTTTTTTTTTTTACGTAATTACTTAGAATGAGAGTTAGCTTTATCTTTCTTTTTATCTCGCCAATCATCATGTGAACTTCCTACTTCAGGTATTTTATATTTTTGGGCAATAACAACTTTTCTACCGGAGATAAGTACCCCGGTGCAGGTGCCCCATAAACAATGTAGTTCCAGTTACAGCCACTGCAAATAAAAAAGTTTGCCACAAATTTCAAATTCACCGGTTACTTATGCTGTGAATTAAAATAGGGAACAGAGGAGGTGCTAAAATGAAAGCCGTGAGTTTGTGCACGTAAAGGAACTAGGTTAAGCAGCGACGCAATGATTACGTTTAGGAGGATTAGCAAGTCGCCGCAGGTGTCCAGTAACGTGTGTGTCTAGGGTCCGTGCGCTAGATAGTTAGTATTCATGCATGTATGGGTGTCCTTAGAGTTGATTTCAGAGATTTAAAGGAACAATTATCGCTTTAATTAAGTAAAGTGTTTAACAATTCCAAAAGTTTAATAAGAAAATCAATTACACTTAAAAAAAAAAAAAAATGATTTGTGTAATTCACTCCTTAGTAAGCATATGATTTCCCTTTCGTAATCATTTTTAGTTTAGATATTTAAAAAGTAATATTTTTTCAAAGTATGATTAATTTGAATTCGTCGTATCATTCACTTCTGTTTTTAAAGTTTTCAACTTAAAATTCTTTCTAAGTTACATTTTTTAATTCCTTTTTTACAAAAATCTGTTGACGCCGATTCCTTTTTTGATAATAAATGTCGCAGTGAAAAACATCTACTCAAATGATGACTTGAAAATATCGATACATTTTCTTATTTTTCCTGTGATTCGTTCCCGCACTTTTTATTTTTTTTTATAAATATATTTTTCTTTAATTTTCCTTTCATTGGTGGCGGGAAGTTTCAGTCTCTTTTTCAAGCTGGTGGAGAGAGGCGATATTTTAAAAGGTAATTTTTCTATTCCTGGAATTTAAATAAAATTTGAATGAGATTTTTTTATCTAAACTTATTTTTTTTGTTTTGTTTTCTGTATTTGATAACAAATGTTTGTTTTCTATTTCACTTTATTTTTTAGTTCTATTTTTGGTAATCAGCACACAGTGCGTAGAGTTTTTAAAAGGTGCTTATTTTCGATTTCTGTTTTTTAAAAGCCCTTAAAGGTGCTTTTTACAATGGATGTTTTATTAAAGTGCTTAATTTTCCCTTTTCCAAAATAATATATTTTTTCTTTACCGTGTTGATTTTCGCTACGAATTATGCAAGAAGACATTGTCCTATTCAACGTTTTCACAATTAATTCAACCCCAATTTATTTCAGCGTACCGTTGTTCCGTAGTGTATGTTTGATGAAATACTTGCGCATGCACGTATACTGAGCTGGATTCGGTGGGAAGGTTGTTTGCCCTCTCGTGTGCAAATCTGCTGAAATTCGCAAGATATTCTCAATTTGATCTTCAATTTCCACCCTCTGCAATTTAGCCGTAAAAATCTCCCTATTTTTAGCTGTATTCGGAGACCAACTAAACATTTTCAAATTTTTTTCCCTCATAGCGATAGAAAATTTTATTTCTATTTTTAATTTTATCGTTGATCACTAGCCTTCATCTTCGTCATTTGCAAGCTTTGGCCTTCTCGCAATATTCTATTTATAGTTCAGTACCATTACCTTTGAACTTGGGGATTATTCACTTATTACGTATTTCCATGTCTGTCTCCTGAGCAGCAAAAAATCCCGAAGCATCATCACCTCAAAATTTCCATCTTTCTTTTATTCATAAAATTTAAGAATTTTGTGAGAATTTTAAGATTAATATTTTTACCTGAGGGACCGATTGCAGAAAGCTTTTATAAATTTTTATTGTACTTAATTACTTTTTATTAATTATGGTATTATTACTTTTAAAATTTTCAGTACTCATAAGTTGTTTTATGATTTGCAAGATTTTAAAAAGTATGAAGTAATATTTTAAATGCAGTAAAAAATCTTATATTCAGTTATGTAAAAAAAAAAAAAAAAAAAAAAAAATCAGATTTGTCATTCTAAAAAACTTTAATTAATCTCTTAATTTTTTTTATTCGTAAACACTTGAAATCAAAAAACTCAATTATCTCAGATTTGTTAAATATTATGAATGTAGGGACCATGTAATAATAATTTACTTCTGATAAAAATATTTAGCTTCCAAATCCTCTGTATTTACATTTCAAAATTTTTAATAAAAATCATTTCATTAAAGAGATATTGAACCAAGTAAAAAATAGTAATAATAATAATAATAATAAAGATTTCAGGGACCATTTACTAATTTACATTTGTAATAAGAGTTTTCTTAACTTGCTTAATTCTTTATATATCTTTATAAATTTTGTATGACCAATAATATTAATCTTGTTACTGTTTTGTTGAATATGCTTTTATAAATAAATTTTATTTAAATCTGAAAAATACACTCGATGACCTTTTTAAATTTTCGATAACCTTTTTATAATTTTTAATTAATTTTTTTCACATAATTAAATAAAGTAATTATTAATTAAATTTAAAAATAGAATGAGCCACTTTGTATTGAATATATTTAAAATTGTGCATAAATTGTTTTTGTGATGATTAATATAATCAAGAAAAGAGTTCTTTGTCAGGCACTAGTTATTTTATCAGGATCATGCAGTATTTGGAAATTATTTTGCTTTTTGTTAATGTTTTTATGACAAATTTTCAACAAAAAGAAGAAGAAAAATTACTTAATAGTGCGCATGTCCTAATGACAGGGTTGGAATTTGACGTCTAAAATTGGCTTTTGATTAGGCACGGGAAAATTCTGTCGAAAAGTGTCAGAAATTGTCGAAATCTGACAAAACACTGGGACAAGCTTCTTTGTTAACATTGGGGACATTTTATTCGACATTAAATCATGCAAAATACTTGCATTCTACTATAATTAACGTTTATATTATATAATGAAAATTTTTATTATATATCATTTTTTAAAAAATAACCAAAATCGTTAAATTATTAATTCGGTTTTCCAAAAACATGGTACTCTTTAATATATAAGTAATAACTATGAATTGCTAATTATTATCAATATAAATATTGATTTGAATTGTTTTATTACACAATTTTGGCAGATTTTTAAGACTAAGTAAAACTAAAGTAGACGCCAATAATTGTCTAATCTCAATTTATTAAAAAAAAAATTTTTTTTCTTGATTCTTAATGTTTGTTGTTATGTGCAGGTTAGAAGAATTTGTCTAATCATGCGAACGGGGTTTTGAGGGAAATTCAAGAAATACTTTTCGGTCAAGAAATACTTTTAAATACTCAAAGAATACTTTTCGGTCCTAAAAAAGTTCTTACAAGATTTTTTATTGTTAAAAAATATGTCCCTTTGCAAATTTTTCCTTGTTAAAAAATATTAAATGCCAATTTGTGTATTTATTAGTTTGAATTCCTATTAGTTTATGAGTGGGACGTTTAATTTAATAAACTACTACTGTTTCAATATATTTTGATTTCTAATAATTTTTAACACATGCCCGTTTATTCAAGAATTGTGTAAAATCAAGCGAATTTCTTTTCTTGTATAAATTTTGCTTTCCAAAAATATTTATAAAAAGTTATTGTACAAAGGGAAGAGAAATATTAAAATTTTTAAACTAATTATAATTTACAAAATATATAATTGTTATGCAAAATGAGTTAATCATTTATTAAGTCAATCAATTTAAGGGTTTAGTTCAGTTACTATCAATATTTTTGTACAGTTATTAAAATTAATTTCATAATTATAGTTATAAAAGATTAGTAGCTCAACATTCTCGTCTATACAGCTGAACATCAATTAAAAGAACAGTCTCGATATTATTCACATAAAACTGAAAAATGAACTTGGAGTACAGTAGGCTTCAAAAAAATTTCTTTTTTTTGTAATCGTTTGCTTTGGGGGAAGAGTTAAAATGAAAATAAATGAAAACTGATTTTACGTATTAAGAATACGATGATTGTTATGTGTTTTTATAAGGTAATTGCTTTTGTATTTTTATTTTCAATAGTTAAGCAAATTGACGGCTTGGCTAAATTGCAGTTTGACACATTTTTATTTCTAATTAATCATGTTATTTTTTATTTTTAACACCACAATTTGGGTTTTTGGCTGCAATTTTCTATACAAAATAGCTTTATTTTAAAATAACTCAAGAACATAATTGATGAAACACTTGTAATTTTACGTGTATGGTAATTTAAAAATACTTCATATTTATAATAGCCAATAATTATCCTTACGCAAAATGTTGAGTTTTTGACATTTGTCAAAAACTATGTGAGAAGGGTTTTTTAATATGACGGTTAAAACCAGATAAAACCATCAATCGTCAAAAACTAAATCCCTCTAAAACTAACTCATTTAAGACTAATAACGATAATTTTTTTTAAGTGCTAAAAAATATTTTTCAGTTTTTAAAAGGTGCTTACTCTTTGTTGAAAAATTTGACTACGCACCCTGTCAGCATTAATAAAAAGTGCAAGTGTGTATCATTTTTAGTTTCATTTCTTTGCATTATTAACTTTTTTTTGGAATTGTACTAAAATCACTATCCTTTCCAAAAATAGCATATGTATTCATATCAAAATATTATCGAGTTTCAAATGCTCTTTTGTATAATTTTATTTCATCGCAGTATTTTAATTTTGTTGAAACTCATTCATATTTTAATAATAGTAATGAGTTTCCAGCTTTCTACAGTAGTATTTCAGTAATTAAGTTTAGTAATTAGTATTTCATATGTGAACAAATCAAATTGCCAAAGAGTTTAAATTTTTCATATTTTTTTTATTCACGTGCGCATTCTTTTTAGTTTCGTTTTGTTATTTACAGATCTTGGCTCTGTTGAAAGTGACTTTAATTCAGGTACTTAACCATTTTTAATGTAATTAAATCATAACGCAATTCATTAGCTTTGAAAACGTAAATATATCGAAATAAATGCACTTGAATTTCAATTTCAATCTAAATAAACATGGACATCTTTATTTAGATTTGTTTAAACATACTACGTATTGCTCGAAAAAAATATACTACGGAATAACAATCAAAATTCTTATTTTTCTGCCTAGTGTTCATTTTTTTTTTTTTTTTTTTTTTTTTTTTTTGGAGTGGAAACGGAAGTCCTTTTTAGTAATAACTTAATAGTAATAACTACTAATAAACTCATTTTTGTTTTAACAAATAGTTGTGAATTTTTTTTTTTTTTTTTTTTTTTTTTTTAATTTTTCTCACAAACACTTAATTTTACTAAACATGGATTAAACGCGATAAGTTTTGATCCTTTTCATGAAAAGAAAATTATCATAAATTATTTTAGAAAATTGCTTTCAAATAAAATAAAAAAAAAAGCAACTGTTATCAAATGTAATAAAAATATCTGTTCTTTTTTAGCGTTCTTTCCTGGATCATCTAAGATGATGTACTCTTTCATATTGTATTTACTGAATTCATCAGAAATTTTTATGGGTGAGTTTTATTAATATATAATGTTGTTTTTTGTCACTTTGATATTTTTTGCGTAAATTTTTTAAGAAACTGTAATGTATACATATGCTAAACGGAAAGATAGATCTATAACATTTTATTACTTTTAGCTCCTATTTCCACTTTTTCTTCTTACTTTGGAATGTTATGAAGTGAAATTAACATTCCTTAAAATAAACCTATTTCTTAGTGAGAAAATTTTCACGGGTTCATTCAAATATTATGTAAGCACGTAAAGGTAGAATCAGGTTCGAGTCCCAGCGATGGCTGGTCGATACGAATTCCGCACCTGGCTCGCACCGACCACATTGCTGACTTAAAATATCCTTAGTGGTAGACGAATCATGGGTTAGAGTCCGTTTGCCGCCAGGCTTATCGTGGGAGGTTTTTGTGCTTCTCCTCTCCATATCATGCAAATGCGGGTAAGTTCCACCAGGAAGCCGCCCACAAAGGCGAATTTCTCCCAATAGTTATCCAGGAGTTCTCTCGTCTTCTGGATTAGGATCAAAATTACAAGGCTGCCAAGTTGAATATGAGCTGTCGAAAACCCAAAAATTGGGTCAATTGTTCAACGATGGTTATAAAATAAAAAATAAAAAAATTAACAAAAAACAAATGTGAATGACCAATGCAGACCCCACTTCCAATTTTTTCAATTCAATAAAATTATGTCTAACAAAATTATTTCAAAATTTTACAATTTGGAATATTTCAAATTTGAAATGAAAGTTAACTTTAGAAAAAGAAAGATTTTCTTCGATGAATCTCACAATTTTGTAAAATGAATTAAAAGTAAAATTTTGTTTTATGCAAAATTGAATATTTTATTTAATCTTAAAATTAGTGAATTTCAGAATAAGTTTAAGTAACGGAAAGAGTGTTTAGTAGGACAGGGCGATGTAAGAAATTTTATACCATGATACATCGTTTGTTAGACATCGCGATACAGCGATGTAACAAGATTTAACATATGTTCGAAAATTATGAATTAGAAATCTTTAAATCAATTAAAAATAAATAATTAAGGAATAAATCCATCACAAAAGAAAATGCTAATTCTACAAAAAATGCTTCTATAACATCAATAGCATTGTTAAATTTTTTGACTAAAATAATAAAGATGGATTGGCTTAAAAATAATAATAGAACTATAACAAAATGTTTTACATACAGGCATTTAAAATTTAAAAATAAATGAATAAATAATGTAAAAACCAAACCAAAGAAATGTTCCCTTTAGTAAAACATTTTTTAAATTTTTTGTTCAAAAATAAGCGGGCTTTTGAAACACCGCTAGACCTTTAATTTATTTATTTAAATTAATAAAGTTATATTGACTAATGGTCAAATTGGTCAATTCATTTTTACATTAATAAATGTAAAAATGAATGTAAGTTTTTATTTATTTATTTATTTTTTTTCTTCTGAAAATAAAATCGACTAAAGAGTTTTTGGTTTAAAAATGATACTGATTATCTAGCAAATTATGAAACTAACACGTATAGAAAAAATTTTAAGGTAAAAAAATACTGTAACTATTATTGTTAAATTATTAGAAAGCGTCGAAATATTGTTTAACTTTTTATTTCATAAAAAAAAATTAGTCGTTATAACTAGTTGTCAAATTTTTTTAAGAACAATAACGTAAACTTCATTTTAATTTTCTAAAAAATAAAAGCAAATTAAATAAATGTGGGCTTTGTTTTGATTTTTTTATAATTAAAAACGACAGACGATTTATTGGTCTAAAAATAATTAAATTCTATCTAATTATTTTTAAAAAAATTAACTTTTAAATTAACATTAAATTAATTTTTTAAAAAAATTAACTTTTTATAAGATTACTTAATTATTACTTCAAAACAAAATACTCCTATTGAATTGTGTCGCTTGGAATCAGAGTTAGCAAGTTTTTGACAGTTTTATTCGGTTTTATCCGTCATGTCAAAAACCCTCTTTGAAATTGTTTTTGAGAAGTGACAGAAACCCAAAATTTTAGTGTGAGGAAAATTATGAGCTACTATAAATAAAAGTTGTTCATTAATAAACATACGTATTAAATTATAAATGATCAATCAATTATGCTCAGTTATCGATAATTTTGATATGAAACTCTCCTTTTGCCTATTACTGTCAATAACCCAAATTTTTGTGTTGAAAATATTAGATGATTATAATAAAAAATGTGTAAAATTGAATTTTATCTAATCTGTTCATTTGTAAAATTATTTGAAATTAAAATACATAAGCAATCAGCTTAATTAAAAAAAAAACACTTAACCATCTTATTGATTATATCTAAAATCATTTTCATTTCCAGCCTTGGACGTCACGAGGGAAGGATCAGCTGTTTTCTGTGTGTTGTGCGGGTTCCGCAAGAAGCGATCCGGTATCCTCTTCCTCTTATCCTCTTCTTGTTTATTTTTTTTAGTATTCTCCTCTGGTTAAGTATTGGCTGACACGTGTTGGAAACTTAAAAACCAAATTACTACCCGGTGTCAAAAAAGCCACGTTTGTTTCCTTCTGGACGGGACCGCGGTTTGCTTGACTCCTGTTAGGTACTGCTAGGCTCCTCTTTCTTCGTTATCCGTTTCCTTTTTTTTTCCCGATAACTACTGACTTGTTTGTCTTATAATCGATTTTTCAGTCTCGATTTTTCACTACGATTAATTCACTGATTTTTAATTTTTTATTATCAAAGTTTAACCCCGTCCCGCCCCCGTCAGGGGGCATCCAGAGAAATTCTATTAATTTTTTATTATGTCAGACATCGCTTATAACGATTATTATCAGGATATTTCTGATTTCGAAATGAGTCGAAACCTAGATCTAAAGCACCTTCATATCGCTTTTTAATAATTGTTTAAATTTTATCGCAACTCAATTAAATTCAACAAATCATTACGCTTAGTCAAAATTTAAACTTTCTAACTGGGTTACTTGACAGCACCGGCTCAAGAGATGACGAATCAGATATGTTGAAACGTTCAACACTCACATGCTACATTCAACTCCTTTTGTAAAGATTACGACTATCAGTTGGACAGAGATTACTGCTGTAAACGATCGCAATCCAAGTCTCTCAGTAGATAGAGATATTGAACAATTCAATTCCACATTCTCTGACAAACAGGCTGTGGTCAGCCCACCCCCTCAAGGTTTTTTTGCATAAGGATGAAGATATGGACAATGATAATGGATTTCAGCTGGCTAATAAAGTGCCCCCTATCATTATTAAAAACAATGACACCTTTTCATGGAAAAATCTAAACGAAATACTTAAAGAAAAAAATATATTTTCGGATACACTGGTTAATTCAGGGCCATCGGAGATGTCTTTATTGTTAGAGAAAAGACTCCATGAACCATCCGAAAAGCTAATGTAATTGACTACCACACTTACTCTCTTTGTGATGAAAGACAGGTTGTCTGTGAGGAGTTAAAATAGCTCAACTTGAGTGAAACTTCACTTATTCATCAGGAAAAAAGGAGCCTCCTCATCTTGAGTTAAATTCACTCAAGTCAAAGAGTCAACTGAAATAACTCGTTGAGAATTTTAAATGGAACTTGAGTGAATTTCAATCATTTTTGATTGACTATCGGTATCATTTCATTGGATAATTTTAACTCGAACTTGAGTGAATTTCAATCATTTTTCATTCCTAATTAGCATCATTTAAGTGAATTTATTTGAATATTACTTGTGTTTTTTTCGATCATTTTGGATTCTTTTCGCTAGAATGTCTTTTAAACCACAGTTAAAAGCTTCATAATTTATAATTGTAAGTTCATTAATAATTTAAAATATAACTAAAATTTTGTGTTATTTCTAGTGAAATGTTTAATTTTTATTATAAGTGTTTAATTTTTATTTTAAGATCTAAAATATTTATTTTCTTTTGCAGTTAAACTTGTGTTGTGGTCTTTAATAAGCATAAACTTAAACATCTCGTCTGCAAAAAGATAATCAAGGTATTTAGTATATTTTATTATTAAGTATGAAAAGTTATTAAAATATTTCATTAACATTAAAATCACAACCCATGGATATTATTTTTTTTTCAAAATGGTAAACTTAAATTTCATTGTGTAATTTATCTAGTATCTCAGTCATCTCAGCATCATAAAGATGTGGTTTTAAAATTTTGTGGTGATTAAAAATTGAAACTTAGTATTTTTGTCAATTTGACATCTAATATTTATGGACTACTATTTTTTATAAACTATTATAAAAAAAGTAAAAAAAAAATTCGATTCTGTAGTCTAACATTCAATTGTTGTATTAAGAAACTAAATCCAATAAAAAATACGGTTGAATAGAATTACTAAATAATATAAAATAATATCATTGTAAATAGATAAAGGATTAAATCAATCAATGAACTCCGATTATTCAAACGCTGATTTACCGGATTGCCCACTTTTCCGAATCGTACAAGGACCATATATTTTCACACCTTCACCACATTGTTAGAAATTTTTCGAAAAACTGGTTAATTAATAATTTATGTAATTGTTGTTTAACCAAACCATATTCAAGCAAAACCGTCAAATAACCATAAATAAGATGGTATTCAAACTGTTAACTGTGAATAAAACCGTTTATGAGCTACTTTCGCCTAATACGGTTAAGCAACCAGAATTTCATCGCACCAACTAACTCCAATTAATAATGCCACTCAGTTCCTTGCAGATGGGTAATTATTATAGCCGAGAGGGCTAATCTGTCAATCTGATGTTCCAGTCCCAGATTTGATAACACAATATTTCTTCTATTCTTTTCAGTGCTTAGAGTTCCCCGTGTCTTGCACTCCCCAATTCGTGACCCTGGGCTGTCAGAATACGAATCAGCTGTCAGAATAATCTCCCTGAAATGGCAGCACCATAAAGCTGCTAACTTATCTCTAATGTCCAGTTAAATTTCTTATTTATGGTTTCGAAACTATGCTACTTGTAAAAAGATTTTTTTTAAAAAACTTATAATTTTGTATTCATGGCTTCTTAACCATACTTGTTGTCAACGGAAAAAAACTTACCGAAGATTATATTAATTCTCTATTTAACAATCATCTAAACACCGTTTTACTGGGCGACTTCAATTCCAAGCAGAAGGACTGGAGATGTAGACGCAGCTACACAGAGAGCATCACTCTACGAAATTATTTAAAAAAAATATAACTGACTGTTTTTAACCCCAAGAACATACCTACGTACCCTATCAAACGACACACCAATCGGATATTCTTGATCTTATGAACACACCTTTTTTCTTTGATGTTATCAATGACCTCTCAAGCTACCATCTCTCTATTTTAGCTATACTACCCTCCAAGGTCTCAATATAACTACTTATAAATTCATCACTGACTGGACACTGTACGAAAATGGGCTCACTATTAATCCTCCCAACAATTCCCCTCCAACTTCCATTAACGATGCCGAAAACTAGATTTCCAGTATTACCAATGGTATGACCCTGGCCAAGAATAATGTTCCCAAAAAGAGCATAGAGCATGAACTCAATGAAGGAATAGAATTCAGCTTGCTTTATTGTAGATGACATTAAGAACAAAGTGAATCAATGGCTGTTAAAAAGCAAGAGCCTACATCAATAATCACCTTGTCCAGAGCCATTGTGGCTTAGGGGATAAAGCTCTCGCCTTCCAATGATTCCACCGATGGTTGACGATTCGAATACCGCACCCGGCTCAGACCAAACACTATGTTGACGTGAAATAACGTCAGAGGTAGACAGATCATGGGTTAAAGTCTCCTTGTCGTCAGTCTAACTGTGGGAGATTTTCGTAGTTTTTCTCTCCATCGGGTTAGTTCATCATGGAGTCCTCCACGTAGACAAATTTCTCCCTATACTTGATTCAGGAGTTTCTTTGTCTTCTGAATTGGGTTCAAAATTCCAAGTGTACGGAGTTAACATTAATAGTCGTAAATCCAAATTTGGATAGGCTGTTCAATGACGGTTATAAAGTCACTTTGTCCAATATGGAAAAACTTTAAGTCTTGCGTTCTCCTGTCCAATTCACAGATGAAAAACATCTGTGGAATGCCCATTTTACTGAATTTTTTTTTCAAAATTAATATCTTCTTGGAAAAAAAAATCATTACTAAGACCAGATTTCTAATTAGAATGTTACTTAAACAAGAACCATAAAATTTACATACATTTGGACGGGTACAGGTTAGCTTACGATTTAAAATAGACTCCAGTTTTGTAGAACTGTTATATATACATTTGAAATCATAAATATGTCATAAAATTCAAATGCATTCCTTAGTTTGCAGTTTTCTACTAAAAAACTGTTTTGGGGTTTAAATCAATAAAAAAAATCTTTAATTTGAAAAACAGAAATGTAATAATTATGTTAAAATGAATAATATTGTTTTAAATGTTAGTCTTTTAAAAAGTAGTGTTAAAAATAAAAAAAATTCGTTGCAAGGCAACTAGGCGTCCAGCTATATTGGGATAGATTTTATCAAATCCACAACTTTGTAAACTACTTGGATGAATTACAAATCCATACTTTATTATATTTTTTAATTTAGTTAGTTATTAAATACTCTAAGCAGTAAAAATTAAATACGTATATTCCAAATATATTTAAGAGAACATGTAATAATTTAAAAACTCTCAAAGTACTAATTTCCACTTTTTTTTTTTTTCTGAAATGATAAATTTGTAATAAAATGCATATAAAACATCTTATTATGTAGATTTAAATGGATGAATCTTGCAAATACAAACTTTTCATAAATTAAAGACAAGAAACTTAGTTTATATATAGTAATATAAACAACAGCAAGTCTGCATAAAAATCAATTATTTCGAAAATAATTTTTTATATAAAAAAAAAAAAAGATTCTTGAATGATGTAAAATCAATTTTTCAAAAACGTCTTGTACTAAAATGTGTTAATCCACCCAAAAACATAGGGACACTGATATAAATTCATTATATTAAAATAAAATAATGAAAATTTTAAGCTTTAATTAATGAGCTTTAAAAGAAATCGCAGAAAACTTTACAGATCTAATTTATTAACACATACTTCAACAAAGATTCCGTCGCGGAACCAGATTTTTAAACATATCATAATCATCCACATCTAATACTTTCAATCTTAATAAATTTATCTTGAAAAAGAAATTAAATGACTAATATTTTAAATAAAAACGCTGATAACAGCTGATTTAAATTTATAGTGTATATAGCAAACTGTAAATCATAGTATTTTAAAAATAAGAACAACACTATATAACCAAAAAGTAAAATGGCGTCTTCACCAGAAATTCTACTCCTAATAAAATGATCTTTTAATTCTTATTTATTCAAAAAATTATGAAAGACATAACAGCTATTGGAAAATTTGTTCCACCATATCGTCATAAAAAAACATAAATCCACGTCGGTTTCTTTTTAAAATAAAACAATACAAATTCCAAACAATACAAATCGCTTAAATATCTGCCACTCAAGTTCGATTTATCGCAAAACAAGTATTTCACTCAAACATAGGTGTATTCAACTCAAGTTGAGTTTTAAAAAAGCCCACTTTTTTGAGTGAAGAATTCACTCTTTCATTTTAAGAGAGTAGAAGAAGCTAAGATCATCATCAAAGAAGCACGAAACAATACCACTACACTTGTAAAATCCTTAAATGAGCACTTACTATTCACCCTCCTGAAAGATCAGGCAGACAGAAATCTCAATATGTTAATGCAACCTATCTTCTTCCCAATTAAAATCATAATGTGAAACAGCAATGGAATTATCAACAAACCTACCGAATTCAAAGACTTTGTCGGAAGACACGAGCCTGATATCATAACTCTGACGGAAACGGATACTAAACCCTATGATAAACTAAGAATTACCAATTACAATACTTTTAAATGCAACTGAATTGACAGAAGAGGCGGCGATAGTGCCATAAACATCAATAGCAAATACAAAGCCTCACTTTTTAAATCTGCCACCCACAATAAAGCAGAAGAAGCCTTCATCCTTCAATTAAACAACATTAATATCAAGATCATCTCACTTTATAGCCCCTCCCCCGCAAAAAAGAATTACCTTACTTGTATAGTAATGATATTTCTGGTAAATAATAATTTTGGTGATAAAAACAAAGTTACGGTATTTAAGCCATTCATCTGCTAATTTTTCCGATTTTTAAAATTATAGTTCTTATTACCACACATTTACTAAAAGTACAAAAAATATATATATATATTAAACCGAATAATTGTTTTTATGCCATGCTCTAAGGAGACATCATAAAATTATCCAAATTTTTACCACATTTAATATAAAACAGCATGATATTAAAATTATTTATTGTTAACTTAACAACAAGTCATTACCAAAGCTCTTAGGTAAAAACTACCTCTACAACCAGAAACACGATAAATTTTACCCAATTCTGGTAGCCCTATCCTATTTCTGGCTATACTTTTTTCAGTTTAGTAATTGCAAGATAAATTTTTATAACACAACTAGGATTCTTTGTTATTACTTTTACTTAATGAAAATTCTTAATAAAAATCTTAAATTGTTTCCCTTTTTAATTTATATAATATATTTAATAATATTTGATTTTATATGTGATCATTAAAACATTTATGTATGCATATTTTTTTGCTTCATAATTTATAATTGTAAGTTCATTAATAATTTAAAATATAACTAAAATTTTGTGTTTTGAAGATCTAAAATATTTATTTTCTTTTGCAGTTAAACTTGTGTTGTGGTCTTTAATAAGCATAAACTTAAACATCTCGTCTGCAAAAAGATAATCAAGGTATTTAGTATATTTTATTATTAAGTATGAAAAGTTATTAAAATATTTCAATAACATTAAAATCACAACCCATGGATATTATTTTTTCTTCAAAATGGTAAATTTAAATTTCATTGTGTAATTTATCTAGTATCTCAGTCATCTCAGCATCATAAAGATGTGGTTTTAAAATTTTGTGGTGATTAAAAATTGAAACTTAGTATTTTTGTCAATTTGACATCTAATATTTATGGACTACTATTTTTTATAAACTATTATAAAAAAAGTAAAAAAAAAATTCGATTCTGTAGTCTAACATTCAATTGTTGTATTAAGAAACTAAATCCAATAAAAAATACGGTTGAATAGAATTACTAAATAATATAAAATAATATCATTGTAAATAGATAAAGGATTAAATCAATCAATGAACTCCGATTATTCAAACGCTGATTTACCGGATTGCCCACTTTTCCGAATCGTACAAGGACCATATATTTTCACACCTTCACCACATTGTTAGAAATTTTTCGAAAAACTGGTTAATTAATAATTTATGTAATTGTTGTTTAACCAAACCATATTCAAGCAAAACCGTCAAATAACCATAAATAAGATGGTATTCAAACTGTTAACTGTGAATAAAACCGTTTATGAGCTACTTTCGCCTAATACGGTTAAGCAACCAGAATTTCATCGCACCAACTAACTCCAATTAATAATGCCACTCAGTTCCTTGCAGATGGGTAATTATTATAGCCGAGAGGGCTAATCTGTCAATCTGATGTTCCAGTCCCAGATTTGATAACACAATATTTCTTCTATTCTTTTCAGTGCTTAGAGTTCCCCGTGTCTTGCACTCCCCAATTCGTGACCCTGGGCTGTCAGAATACGAATCAGCTGTCAGAATAATCTCCCTGAAATGGCAGCACCATAAAGCTGCTAACTTATCTCTAATGTCCAGTTAAATTTCTTATTTATGGTTTCGAAACTATGCTACTTGTAAAAAGATTTTTTTTAAAAAACTTATAATTTTGTATTCATGGCTTCTTAACCATACTTGTTGTCAACGGAAAAAAACTTACCGAAGATTATATTAATTCTCTATTTAACAATCATCTAAACACCGTTTTACTGGGCGACTTCAATTCCAAGCAGAAGGACTGGAGATGTAGACGCAGCTACACAGAGAGCATCACTCTACGAAATTATTTAAAAAAAATATAACTGACTGTTTTTAACCCCAAGAACATACCTACGTACCCTATCAAACGACACACCAATCGGATATTCTTGATCTTATGAACACACCTTTTTTCTTTGATGTTATCAATGACCTCTCAAGCTACCATCTCTCTATTTTAGCTATACTACCCTCCAAGGTCTCAATATAACTACTTATAAATTCATCACTGACTGGACACTGTACGAAAATGGGCTCACTATTAATCCTCCCAACAATTCCCCTCCAACTTCCATTAACGATGCCGAAAACTAGATTTCCAGTATTACCAATGGTATGACCCTGGCCAAGAATAATGTTCCCAAAAAGAGCATAGAGCATGAACTCAATGAAGGAATAGAATTCAGCTTGCTTTATTGTAGATGACATTAAGAACAAAGTGAATCAATGGCTGTTAAAAAGCAAGAGCCTACATCAATAATCACCTTGTCCAGAGCCATTGTGGCTTAGGGGATAAAGCTCTCGCCTTCCAATGATTCCACCGATGGTTGACGATTCGAATACCGCACCCGGCTCAGACCAAACACTATGTTGACGTGAAATAACGTCAGAGGTAGACAGATCATGGGTTAAAGTCTCCTTGTCGTCAGTCTAACTGTGGGAGATTTTCGTAGTTTTTCTCTCCATCGGGTTAGTTCATCATGGAGTCCTCCACGTAGACAAATTTCTCCCTATACTTGATTCAGGAGTTTCTTTGTCTTCTGAATTGGGTTCAAAATTCCAAGTGTACGGAGTTAACATCAATAGTCGTAAATCCAAATTTGGATAGGCTGTTCAATGACGGTTATAAAGTCACTTTGTCCAATATGGAAAAACTTTAAGTCTTGCGTTCTCCTGTCCAATTCACAGATGAAAAACATCTGTGGAATGCCCATTTTACTGAATTTTTTTTTCAAAATTAATATCTTCTTGGAAAAAAAAATCATTACTAAGACCAGATTTCTAATTAGAATGTTACTTAAACAAGAACCATAAAATTTACATACATTTGGACGGGTACAGGTTAGCTTACGATTTAAAATAGACTCCAGTTTTGTAGAACTGTTATATATACATTTGAAATCATAAATATGTCATAAAATTCAAATGCATTCCTTAGTTTGCAGTTTTCTACTAAAAAACTGTTTTGGGGTTTAAACCAATAAAAAAAATCTTTAATTTGAAAAACAGAAATGTAATAATTATGTTAAAATGAATAATATTGTTTTAAATGTTAGTCTTTTAAAAAGTAGTGTTAAAAATAAAAAAAATTCGTTGCAAGGCAACTAGGAGTCCAGCTATATTGGGATAGATTTTATCAAATCCACAACTTTGTAAACTACTTGGATGAATTACAAATCCATACTTTATTATATTTTTTAATTTAGTTAGTTATTAAATACTCTAAGCAGTAAAAATTAAATACGTATATTCCAAATATATTTAAGAGAACATGTAATAATTTAAAAACTCTCAAAGTACTAATTTCCACTTTTTTTTTTTTTTCTGAAATGATAAATTTGTAATAAAATGCATATAAAACATCTTATTATGTAGATTTAAATGGATGAATCTTGCAAATACAAACTTTTCATAAATTAAAGACAAGAAACTTAGTTTATATATAGTAATATAAATAACAGCAAGTCTGCATAAAAATCAATTATTTCGAAAATAATTTTTTATATAAAAAAAAAAAAAGATTCTTGAATGATGTAAAATCAATTTTTCAAAAACGTCTTGTACTAAAATGTGTTAATCCACCCAAAAACATAGGGACACTGATATAAATCCATTATATTAAAATAAAATAATGAAAATTTTAAGCTTTAATTAATGAGCTTTAAAAGAAATTGCAAAAAACTTTACAGATCTAATTTATTAACACATACTTCAACAAAGATTCCGTCGCGGAACCAGATTTTTAAACATATCATAATCATCCACATCTAATACTTTCAATCTTAATAAATTTATCTTGAAAAAGAAATTAAATGACTAATATTTTATATAAAAACGCTGATAACAGCTGATTTAAATTTATAGTGTATATAGCAAATTGTAAATCATAGTATTTTAAAAGTAAGAACAACACTATATAACCAAAAAGTAAAATAGCGTCTTCACCAGAAATTCTACTCCTAATAAAATAATCTTTTAATTCTTATTTATTCAAAAAATTATGAAAGACATAACAGCTATTGGAAAATTTGTTCCACCATATCGTCATAAAAAAACAGAAATCCACGTCGGTTTCTTTTTAAAATAAAACAATACGAATTCCAAACAATACAAATCGCTTAAATATCTGCCACTCAAGTTCGATTTATCGCAAAACAAGTATTTCACTCAAACATAGGTGTATTCAACTCAAGTTGAGTTTTAAAAAAGCCCACTTTTTTGAGTGAAGAATTCACTCTTTCATTTTAAGAGAGTAGAAGAAGCTAAGATCATCATCAAAGAAGCACGAAACAATACCACTACACTTGTAAAATCCTTAAATGAGCACTTACTATTCACCCTCCTGAAAGATCAGGCAGACAGAAATCTCAATATGTTAATGCAACCTATCTTCTTCCCAATTAAAATCATAATGTGAAACAGCAATGGAATTATCAACAAACCTACCGAATTCAAAGACTTTGTCGGAAGACAAGAGCCTGATATCATAACTCTGACGGAAACGGATACTAAACCCTATGATAAACTAAGAATTACCAATTACAATACTTTTAAATGCAACTGAATTGACAGAAGAGGCGGCGATAGTGCCATAAACATTAATAGCAAATACAAAGCCTCACTTTTTAAATCTGCCACCCACAATAAAGCAGAAGAAGCCTTCATCCTTCAATTAAACAACATTAATATCAAGATCATCTCTCTTTATAGCCCCTCCCCCGCAAAAAAGAATTACCTTACTTGTATAGTAATGATATTTCTGGTAAATAATAATTTTGGTGATAAAAACAAAGTTACGGTATTTAAGCCATTCATCTGCTAATTTTTTCGATTTTTAAAATTATAGTTCTTATTACCACACATTTACTAAAAGTACAAAAAAATATATATATATTAAACCGAATAATTGTTTTTATGCCATGCTCTAAGGAGACATCATAAAATTATCCAAATTTTTACCACATTCAATATAAAACAGCATGATATTAAAATTATTTATTGTTAACTTAACAACAAGTCATTACCAAAGCTCTTTGGTAAAAACTACCTCTACAACCAGAGACACGATAAATTTTACCCTATTCTGGTAGCCCTATCCTATTTCTGGCTATACTTTTTTCAGTTTAGTGATTCAAGATAAATTTTTATAACACAACTAGGATTCTTTGTTATTACTTTTACTTAATGAAAATTCTTAATAGATATCTTAAATTGTTTCCCTTTTTAATTTATATAATATATTTAATAATATTTGATTTTATATCTGATCATTGAAACATTTATGTATGCATATTTTTTGCTTCATAATTTATAATTGTAAGTTCATTAATAATTTAAAATATAACTAAAATTTTGTGTTATTTCTAGTGAAATGTTTAATTTTTATTATAAGTGTTTAATTTTTATTTTAAGATCTAAAATATTTATTTTCTTTTGCAGTTAAACTTGTGTTGTGGTCTTTAATAAGCATAAACTTAAACATCTCGTCTGCAAAAAGATAATCAAGGTATTTAGTATATTTTATTATTAAGTATGAAAAGTTATTAAAATATTTCATTAACATTAAAATCACAACCCATGGATATTTTTTTTTCTTCAAAATGGTAAATTTGAATTTCATTGTGTAATTTATCTAGTATCTCAGTCATCTCAGCATCATAAAGATGTGGTTTTAAAATTTTGTGGTGATTAAAAATTGAAACTTAGTATTTTTGTCAATTTGACATCTAATATTTATGGACTACTATTTTTTATAAACTATTATAAAAAAAGTAAAAAAAAAATTCGATTCTGTAGTCTAACATTCAATTAATGTATTAAGAAACTAAATCCAATAAAAAATACGGTTGAATAGAATTACTAAATAATAAAAAATAATATCATTGTAAATAGATAAAGGATAAAATCAATCAATAAACTCCGATTATTCAAACGCTGATTTACCGGATTGCCCACTTTTCCGAATCGTACAAGGACCATGTATTTTCACACCTTCACCACATTGTTAGAAATTTTTCGAAAAACTGGTTAATTAATAATTTATGTAATTGTTGTTTAACCATACCATTTTCAAGCAAAACCGTCAAATGACCATAAATAAGATGGTATTCAAACTGTTAACTGTGAATAAAACCGTTTATGAGCTACTTTCGCCTAATACGGTTAAGCAACCAGAATTTCATCGCACCAACTAAGTCCAATTAATAATGCCACTCAGTTCCTTGCAGATGGGTAATTATTATAGCCGAGAGGGCTAATCTGTCAATCTGATGTTCCAGTCCCAGATTTGATAACACAATATTTCTTCTATTCTTTTCAGTGCTTAGAGTTCCCCGTGTCTTGCACACCCCAATTCGTGACCCTGGGCTGTCAGAATACGAATCAGCTGTCAGAATCATCTCCCTGAAATGGCAGCACCATAAAGCTGCTAACTTATCTCTAATGTCCAGTTAAATTTCTTATTTATGGTTTCGAAACTATGCTACTTGTAAAAAGATTGTTTTTTAAAAACTTATAATTTTGTATTCATGGCTTCTTAACCATACTTGTTGTCAACGGAAAAAAACTTACCGAAGATTATATTAATTCTCTATTTAACAATCATCTAAACGCCGTTTTACTGGGCGACTTCAATTCCAAGCAGAAGGACTGGAGATGTAGACGCAGCTACACAGAGAGCATCACTCTACGAAATTTTTTTAAAAAAATATAACTGACTGTTTTTAACCCCAAGAACATACCTACGTACCCTATCAAACGACACACCAATCGGATATTCTTGATCTTATGAACACACCTTTTTTCTTTGATGTTATCAATGACCTCTCAAGCTACCATCTCTCTATTTTAGCTATACTACCCTCCAAGGTCTCAATATAACTACTTATAAATTCATCACTGACTGGACACTGTACGAAAATGGGCTCACTATTAATCCTCCCAACAATTCCCCTCCAACTTTCATTAACGATGCCGAAAACTAGATTTCCAGTATTACCAATGGTATGACCCTGGCCAAGAATAATGTTCCCAAAAAAGCCACTGTTTCTAGCTGCAATCGCCTGCCTATGATCATCTGACTTACGATTAGAGAGAAAATAAAGCTTAGAAAAACTTGGAAGACCACCCTCAACTCTAATATTAAACAACGATTAAACAAACTCATAAAAAATATTAAAAGAGAATGTCATAAACTCAGAAAAGAACTATGGAACACCAAAGTCTCCGAGCTCGTAAGGACGACCAAATTTTTCTGGAGAATGACTAAGACACTGAGATCCAAGCATCTCTCAAATTTTTCTCTCAGCCTCCAAGGAAAAGTATGTCTTGATCATGATAAAGCTAAATTATTCGCCCACACCATGGAATTCTCCTTAAAAAAGACCCATTCAGCCAAGAAAACGACTTGATTGTTGACACTACTTGCAATGAAATAATCAACTCTACCTACTCGGAATGTGCCCTCTATTTTGCTGCTATTGTTGAGATATGTTATCATATATGTTACGGATATGTTTATCATTAATAATTCCTTCCCACCACAATATTATGAACATCTTCAACTTTTGTCCTTTTAACCACTACTTTCCTCAATTCTGGAAAAAATCTGACGTCATTATCTTCCCAAAACCAGGAAAAGACTCGGCTAATCCCAATAATTACAGACCGATCAGCCTGCTCCCATCACATATCAAAAGTACTCGAAAATTCCTCCAAGGAAAACTCCTCGAGCACGTGGACTTTCTTCCAAACCAGCTATATGGATTCTGCAAAAATCTTTGAACTGTTAAACAACTTGTTTGAATTACTGAATTTGTTGCTAAAAGGCTCTTCAAAAAAGAGGCTGCGGCTATGCTCATGCTCGATATAGCGAAAGCTTTCGACAGTGTATGGCATAAAGGTCTTGTTTATTAACTCAACTATTTCAACATTCCTCTTGACATCATCCTTATGATCGACTCGTATCTTAAAGATAGGTTATTCAGAATCAAGATCTCAGACTACATTCGTATCTTAATTGGCTCGGAGGGGCAGTAACCTTTCATTGAAGCAGCGGATAGCCGAGGGGGAGAAGGGTCCCTATGATAGACATCATGACTTTTTTCACATCTGTCATTTATTTACTTCCTCACTCTTGGATTTTTCGCCACTACACCCCGTTTAGTGTCCGCTTATATATACTATTATTTAATCAGATTTCATATTTTCTGATTTTTCATCTTATATTATCGTCATTGTATTGAGTCTGTTTTGTATATACTATAAACTAATTCGGATTTTTTATTGTATAATCATTCTTATCACCGTCTTTTACCATGTGTATAGCTCGTTTGCTGTATATATTATATTGTATTCGGATTTATTTTATTTCTTTTTTTTTTCATCTAAAGATCTTTAGCCTTGTGGATGCTTATACACACAACAATCGTGGAGGGGTCAACAACCTTTACGATCATGCTTTCCTTTTTTTCCTCGACTTTATTTTAATTATATTTTCTGTTTCGCCATCAACCCATCGACTTTTAACTCCGACGAAACGGTTGCTGCCGCCCTCGGCGGCAGACGCTGAGATCATTTAATTATCGAGAATCGTGGAAATAATTCTCATTTACTGTCTTTTTAACTCCTCCTTTCTCTAAAGCGTACAGCTACAAAAAAAGTTTTAAAGCTCTTTGAATTCCAAGTTCATTTTTCAGTTTTGTATGAATAAGACCAAAATTCGAAACTATTCTTTTGATTGATGCTGAGCTGCGTAGTCTATTAAGTAGAGGTACTAAAACTGTTATAACATAACAAAATAACATGTAACTAGGAAATTTATTTTAGTAAAAAAACTACATAGTGATTTCGTAAAATCATTGAATTGATTGATTAAAAAAAATATTAAGTCATTTAAACAGTAATATTTTTTTATAAATTTTAATTAGTTCATTATTTAGTGAACTAATTATAATAAAAATAACATTAGTTCACTAATATTTGAAACATTCATGTTAACATTCATTCATAAGCAAGAGTGCAGAAAATTCTCAGAGCCTAATATTCCCAATGAGCAAAATTTTTTTGTGGGGGGGAGAAACAAAATTTTCTCAAGAATTTTACCTCTTTTTTGTTTAAAAAAATATATTTTGAAATTTGAATAAATTCAAATTAAATAATTCTTGAATAAACAAGCATATGTATTATAAAATATATTGAAATAGTAATAATTTTTTCAATTAAATTTAAGGTCTCACTTATTAACTAAAGGAATTCAAACTAATAAATACACAAATTGACATATGTTTTTTTTTCAACAAGAAAACGTTTTGTTAAGCGACGCATTTTTTAACAAAAAATTTTGCAGGAATTTTAACAATAAACTGTCGAAATGATACACAACGAAACGATTGCTAAGTATCAAGAGTCTCACTGAAATTAATTTAGTAAAAACGCTAAACCCCGACAAATTAAAACGAACGGCAATCGCAAACTTCAAAAAACGTTAAATCCCTAAGACAAAAATGACGCATAAAGAAGCTATGCATCGCTTTTTTAATTTCAACACTGATCCTAGCACGAAACCGAGAGTTCTGATTCAATTCGCTCTTCGTCATTCAACATCGCAAAACTAACATCGTCATCGTAGCTTGACGAAAAGAAAATCTTCTTTGTCAGCTCTGTGACAAAATTGGCTTAAATAAAGATCCACTCATGTTAAATCGTTATTATCGTAAAACCACGAGCGTCATCTTGTACCGGCTGTTTAAATCAGATTTCTGATGCATCGTTTAAAAAGTCACTATATCGGCCTGCGTTAAACTATATTATGCGTTAAATCGATATTTCACGATACATCGATTTATCGCGCAGACCTAGTGTTGCTATTGTTATGTATTATTTTAATACTTATTAAATAAATGAGCATGATCTAGCATCTCACAAACACTAACGAGATAACCAAACTGAAACTAAACAAAGACAAACTGAAACTAAACATAGATAGTTAATAGACAGTCACAGTTAACCTAGCTGATGCCACATCTCCCCCCCCCCCTTTAAAGATTTAGTCTATTGGGAGCTTTCACAGTTCTCCCAGAGCGAGTCACAACAGTTTTTTGAGATACATCCTTCTTCAGAGTCACGACTGTAGGATCTGGATCTATTATTTTTGGTAAGTTCCCTCTGTTATCTCTTTCAGAAAGAGCTTCCTCTGAATCATCGTTCAGCGGTGGAATCTGTAGTTTAGTTCCTGGAATCAAATGTTTTCTATTCCGTCGAAGCACTTGTTTGCTTTCTTTAACAAAGTATGACCTTGGTGATTCAGCTTTTCTCTGTACAGTTCCAACAGCCTTCCTATCTATTCCTATATCCATACCTTTTCACCTGGATGTATTGGTTTCAACTCATAAGCATTGTGCCTCCGATCATAATTCTTTTTCTGTCTTTCGATTCTTTTCTCTTTTTTTTAATATCACCTTCTCAATTAGCTTTGGCTGAAGCAGTGAAATTGCTAAAGGTAAGGTTGATTGTAGTCGACGCCCCATCAACAATTCAGCAGGACTGTACCCATTCTTTAAAGGTGTCGTTCGATAACTCAATAAAGCTAAGTAAGGGTCTTTAGACTTTTTGAATCTTAATTTAATTATCTTCACTGCTGCTTCAACAAAACCGTTGCTTTGAGGATATCTTGGACTTGAAGTAATATGCTTAAAACCATATACTTTTGCAAAGTTTTGAAACTCAGCTGTTCCAGTAACATCAAACTGTGGTCCATTAACTGACCTTACAACATCCGGAATTCCATGTCTGGTGAAAATCGATTTGCAGTGTAAAATTACTTCTTTTGATGTTAAATTATCCAGTTTTGCCAATTCTGGATAACGTAAGTAAAAAGCTGTAACTAATAAATACCATTCTGCGTGAAGTTAAAATAAGTCCATAGCAACAATTTTCCATGGTCTCTGAGAAAAACTAGTTGGTTTCAAAGGTTCAGAGCAGTGTTCTGCTTTCTGTATACATGAAGGATAGTCCCGAATATAATATCTAAAAAGTGGTGTCAAAAAATGGAAAGTGGAGGGTGTTGCAGAAGCTCCCTGCCTCGCGCGTTGGCGATTCCTAATAGTCACTTCTGGTAGCTAGACTGGAGTGCAAAGGTAGGTACTACTCGATTAAAATGGTGTACGTCAACGGCCATACCGTGATGAAAGCACCGGTTCTCGTCCGATCACCGAAGTCAAGCATCATCGGGCGTGGTCAGTACTTGGGAGGGTGACCACCTGGGAACACCACGTGTCGTTGGCTACTTTTTTTTTTAAATTTCTACAAGCAAAACATACCAATTTAGCATCATAATATACTATTTTAATGCTTCAATTAGCTTCTTTTTCGAATTAGCAGTAGTAAAAAGTGGTGTCAAATCTGCCTTTTTTTCATAGTAATTTTAAGGTTAAGAAATTCTCTGCCACCACTTTTTGTTCTTTTTTTTTTTTTTTTTTTTTGTCGGGGGAGGGGGGGGGGGTGATAACTCAACCTAGTCGAGACATACTTTTGAATACTGTAGTATTGTTGAACAATGTAAAGGTCAATCAATTATAAAGTGTCATTGTTGGTTAATGAAATGCAATTTAAAAAATACATTGTTCGTTCACTTGCATAACTTTTCAAAGGTATTATTTTTAATGTATGCTTCTTTTTCGGTCTTCTCGTGGAGGAGTAGGAGAACGGCTTGGATGCAAAGCACCCTGCCTGGCGATATGACAGGTGAGTACTTACTTTCTTCGTTTCGAAAGGGCGCTATAAGGTTGGTCATCGGCGGTGTCCAATTGGCCCACTTTTTGTAAAGGGAAGGGGGGATATGTAGCATTCGCAAACGCGCTCTTCGGACGGTCGCTTAAGGGGGGGCCACGCTTCGATCCGGCCACTTCGGGCCGGATCGAGCAGGGTGTTGCAGAAGCTCCCTGCCTCGCGCGTTGGCGATTCCTAATAGTCACTTCTGGTAGCTAGACTGGAGTGCAAAGGTAGGTAGGTACTACTCGATTAAAATGGTGTACGTCAACGGCCATACCGTGATGAAAGCACCGGTTCTCGTCCGATCACCGAAGTCAAGCATCATCGGGCGTGGTCAGTACTTGGGAGGGTGACCACCTGGGAACACCACGTGTCGTTGGCTACTTTTTTTTTTAAATTTCTACAAGCAAAACATACCAATTTAGCATCATAATATACTATTTTAATGCTTCAATTAGCTTCTTTTTCGAATTAGCAGTAGTAAAAAGTGGTGTCAAATCTGCCTTTTTTTCATAGTAATTTTAAGGTTAAGAAATTCTCTGCCACCACTTTTTGTTCTTTTTTTTTTTTTTTTTTTTTTTGTCGGGGGAGGGGGGGGGGGGGTGATAACTCAACCTAGTCGAGACATACTTTTGAATACTGTAGTATTGTTGAACAATGTAAAGGTCAATCAATTATAAAGTGTCATTGTTGGTTAATGAAATGCAATTTAAAAAATACATTGTTCGTTCACATTGCATAACTTTTCAAAGGTATTATTTTTAATGTATGCTTCTTTTTCGGTCTTCTCGTGGAGGAGTAGGAGAACGGCTTGGATGCAAAGCACCCTGCCTGGCGATATGACAGGTGAGTACTTACTTTCTTCGTTTCGAAAGGGCGCTATAAGGTTGGTCATCGGCGGTGTCCAATTGGCCCACTTTTTGTAAAGGGAAGGGGGGATATGTAGCATTCGCAAACGCGCTCTTCGGACGGTCGCTTAAGGGGGGGCCACGCTTCGATCCGGCCACTTCGGGCCGGATCGAGCAGGGTGTTGCAGAAGCTCCCTGCCTCGCGCGTTGGCGATTCCTAATAGTCACTTCTGGTAGCTAGACTGGAGTGCAAAGGTAGGTAGGTACTACTCGATTAAAATGGTGTACGTCAACGGCCATACCGTGATGAAAGCACCGGTTCTCGTCCGATCACCGAAGTCAAGCATCATCGGGCGTGGTCAGTACTTGGGAGGGTGACCACCTGGGAACACCACGTGTCGTTGGCTACTTTTTTTTTTAAAATTTCTACAAGCAAAACATACCAATTTAGCATCATAATATACTATTTTAATGCTTCAATTAGCTTCTTTTTCGAATTAGCAGTAGTAAAAAGTGGTGTCAAATCTGCCTTTTTTTCATAGTAATTTTAAGGTTAAGAAATTCTCTGCCACCACTTTTTGTTCTTTTTTTTTTTTTTTTTTTTTTTGTCGGGGGAGGGGGGGGGGGGTGATAACTCAACCTAGTCGAGACATACTTTTGAATACTGTAGTATTGTTGAACAATGTAAAGGTCAATCAATTATAAAGTGTCATTGTTGGTTAATGAAATGCAATTTAAAAAATACATTGTTCGTTCACTTGCATAACTTTTCAAAGGTATTATTTTTAATGTATGCTTCTTTTTCGGTCTTCTCGTGGAGGAGTAGGAGAACGGCTTGGATGCAAAGCACCCTGCCTGGCGATATGACAGGTGAGTACTTACTTTCTTCGTTTCGAAAGGGCGCTATAAGGTTGGTCATCGGCGGTGTCCAATTGGCCCACTTTTTGTAAAGGGAAGGGGGGATATGTAGCATTCGCAAACGCGCTCTTCGGACGGTCGCTTAAGGGGGGGCCACGCTTCGATCCGGCCACTTCGGGCCGGATCGAGCAGGGTGTTGCAGAAGCTCCCTGCCTCGCGCGTTGGCGATTCCTAATAGTCACTTCTGGTAGCTAGACTGGAGTGCAAAGGTAGGTAGGTACTACTCGATTAAAATGGTGTACGTCAACGGCCATACCGTGATGAAAGCACCGGTTCTCGTCCGATCACCGAAGTCAAGCATCATCGGGCGTGGTCAGTACTTGGGAGGGTGACCACCTGGGAACACCACGTGTCGTTGGCTACTTTTTTTTTTAAAATTTCTACAAGCAAAACATACCAATTTAGCATCATAATATACTATTTTAATGCTTCAATTAGCTTCTTTTTCGAATTAGCAGTAGTAAAAAGTGGTGTCAAATCTGCCTTTTTTTCATAGTAATTTTAAGGTTAAGAAATTCTCTGCCACCACTTTTTGTTCTTTTTTTTTTTTTTTTTTTTTTTGTCGGGGGAGGGGGGGGGGGGTGATAACTCAACCTAGTCGAGACATACTTTTGAATACTGTAGTATTGTTGAACAATGTAAAGGTCAATCAATTATAAAGTGTCATTGTTGGTTAATGAAATGCAATTTAAAAAATACATTGTTCGTTCACTTGCATAACTTTTCAAAGGTATTATTTTTAATGTATGCTTCTTTTTCGGTCTTCTCGTGGAGGAGTAGGAGAACGGCTTGGATGCAAAGCACCCTGCCTGGCGATATGACAGGTGAGTACTTACTTTCTTCGTTTCGAAAGGGCGCTATAAGGTTGGTCATCGGCGGTGTCCAATTGGCCCACTTTTTGTAAAGGGAAGGGGGGATATGTAGCATTCGCAAACGCGCTCTTCGGACGGTCGCTTAAGGGGGGGCCACGCTTCGATCCGGCCACTTCGGGCCGGATCGAGCAGGGTGTTGCAGAAGCTCCCTGCCTCGCGCGTTGGCGATTCCTAATAGTCACTTCTGGTAGCTAGACTGGAGTGCAAAGGTAGGTAGGTACTACTCGATTAAAATGGTGTACGTCAACGGCCATACCGTGATGAAAGCACCGGTTCTCGTCCGATCACCGAAGTCAAGCATCATCGGGCGTGGTCAGTACTTGGGAGGGTGACCACCTGGGAACACCACGTGTCGTTGGCTACTTTTTTTTTTAAAATTTCTACAAGCAAAACATACCAATTTAGCATCATAATATACTATTTTAATGCTTCAATTAGCTTCTTTTTCGAATTAGCAGTAGTAAAAAGTGGTGTCAAATCTGCCTTTTTTTCATAGTAATTTTAAGGTTAAGAAATTCTCTGCCACCACTTTTTGTTCTTTTTTTTTTTTTTTTTTTTTTTGTCGGGGGAGGGGGGGGGGGGTGATAACTCAACCTAGTCGAGACATACTTTTGAATACTGTAGTATTGTTGAACAATGTAAAGGTCAATCAATTATAAAGTGTCATTGTTGGTTAATGAAATGCAATTTAAAAAATACATTGTTCGTTCACTTGCATAACTTTTCAAAGGTATTATTTTTAATGTATGCTTCTTTTTCGGTCTTCTCGTGGAGGAGTAGGAGAACGGCTTGGATGCAAAGCACCCTGCCTGGCGATATGACAGGTGAGTACTTACTTTCTTCGTTTCGAAAGGGCGCTATAAGGTTGGTCATCGGCGGTGTCCAATTGGCCCACTTTTTGTAAAGGGAAGGGGGGATATGTAGCATTCGCAAACGCGCTCTTCGGACGGTCGCTTAAGGGGGGGCCACGCTTCGATCCGGCCACTTCGGGCCGGATCGAGCAGGGTGTTGCAGAAGCTCCCTGCCTCGCGCGTTGGCGATTCCTAATAGTCACTTCTGGTAGCTAGACTGGAGTGCAAAGGTAGGTAGGTACTACTCGATTAAAATGGTGTACGTCAACGGCCATACCGTGATGAAAGCACCGGTTCTCGTCCGATCACCGAAGTCAAGCATCATCGGGCGTGGTCAGTACTTGGGAGGGTGACCACCTGGGAACACCACGTGTCGTTGGCTACTTTTTTTTTTAAAATTTCTACAAGCAAAACATACCAATTTAGCATCATAATATACTATTTTAATGCTTCAATTAGCTTCTTTTTCGAATTAGCAGTAGTAAAAAGTGGTGTCAAATCTGCCTTTTTTTCATAGTAATTTTAAGGTTAAGAAATTCTCTGCCACCACTTTTTGTTCTTTTTTTTTTTTTTTTTTTTTTTGTCGGGGGAGGGGGGGGGGGGTGATAACTCAACCTAGTCGAGACATACTTTTGAATACTGTAGTATTGTTGAACAATGTAAAGGTCAATCAATTATAAAGTGTCATTGTTGGTTAATGAAATGCAATTTAAAAAATACATTGTTCGTTCACTTGCATAACTTTTCAAAGGTATTATTTTTAATGTATGCTTCTTTTTCGGTCTTCTCGTGGAGGAGTAGGAGAACGGCTTGGATGCAAAGCACCCTGCCTGGCGATATGACAGGTGAGTACTTACTTTCTTCGTTTCGAAAGGGCGCTATAAGGTTGGTCATCGGCGGTGTCCAATTGGCCCACTTTTTGTAAAGGGAAGGGGGGATATGTAGCATTCGCAAACGCGCTCTTCGGACGGTCGCTTAAGGGGGGGCCACGCTTCGATCCGGCCACTTCGGGCCGGATCGAGCAGGGTGTTGCAGAAGCTCCCTGCCTCGCGCGTTGGCGATTCCTAATAGTCACTTCTGGTAGCTAGACTGGAGTGCAAAGGTAGGTAGGTACTACTCGATTAAAATGGTGTACGTCAACGGCCATACCGTGATGAAAGCACCGGTTCTCGTCCGATCACCGAAGTCAAGCATCATCGGGCGTGGTCAGTACTTGGGAGGGTGACCACCTGGGAACACCACGTGTCGTTGGCTACTTTTTTTTTTAAAATTTCTACAAGCAAAACATACCAATTTAGCATCATAATATACTATTTTAATGCTTCAATTAGCTTCTTTTTCGAATTAGCAGTAGTAAAAAGTGGTGTCAAATCTGCCTTTTTTTCATAGTAATTTTAAGGTTAAGAAATTCTCTGCCACCACTTTTTGTTCTTTTTTTTTTTTTTTTTTTTTTTGTCGGGGGAGGGGGGGGGGGGTGATAACTCAACCTAGTCGAGACATACTTTTGAATACTGTAGTATTGTTGAACAATGTAAAGGTCAATCAATTATAAAGTGTCATTGTTGGTTAATGAAATGCAATTTAAAAAATACATTGTTCGTTCACTTGCATAACTTTTCAAAGGTATTATTTTTAATGTATGCTTCTTTTTCGGTCTTCTCGTGGAGGAGTAGGAGAACGGCTTGGATGCAAAGCACCCTGCCTGGCGATATGACAGGTGAGTACTTACTTTCTTCGTTTCGAAAGGGCGCTATAAGGTTGGTCATCGGCGGTGTCCAATTGGCCCACTTTTTGTAAAGGGAAGGGGGGATATGTAGCATTCGCAAACGCGCTCTTCGGACGGTCGCTTAAGGGGGGGCCACGCTTCGATCCGGCCACTTCGGGCCGGATCGAGCAGGGTGTTGCAGAAGCTCCCTGCCTCGCGCGTTGGCGATTCCTAATAGTCACTTCTGGTAGCTAGACTGGAGTGCAAAGGTAGGTAGGTACTACTCGATTAAAATGGTGTACGTCAACGGCCATACCGTGATGAAAGCACCGGTTCTCGTCCGATCACCGAAGTCAAGCATCATCGGGCGTGGTCAGTACTTGGGAGGGTGACCACCTGGGAACACCACGTGTCGTTGGCTACTTTTTTTTTTAAAATTTCTACAAGCAAAACATACCAATTTAGCATCATAATATACTATTTTAATGCTTCAATTAGCTTCTTTTTCGAATTAGCAGTAGTAAAAAGTGGTGTCAAATCTGCCTTTTTTTCATAGTAATTTTAAGGTTAAGAAATTCTCTGCCACCACTTTTTGTTCTTTTTTTTTTTTTTTTTTTTTTTGTCGGGGGAGGGGGGGGGGGGTGATAACTCAACCTAGTCGAGACATACTTTTGAATACTGTAGTATTGTTGAACAATGTAAAGGTCAATCAATTATAAAGTGTCATTGTTGGTTAATGAAATGCAATTTAAAAAATACATTGTTCGTTCACTTGCATAACTTTTCAAAGGTATTATTTTTAATGTATGCTTCTTTTTCGGTCTTCTCGTGGAGGAGTAGGAGAACGGCTTGGATGCAAAGCACCCTGCCTGGCGATATGACAGGTGAGTACTTACTTTCTTCGTTTCGAAAGGGCGCTATAAGGTTGGTCATCGGCGGTGTCCAATTGGCCCACTTTTTGTAAAGGGAAGGGGGGATATGTAGCATTCGCAAACGCGCTCTTCGGACGGTCGCTTAAGGGGGGGCCACGCTTCGATCCGGCCACTTCGGGCCGGATCGAGCAGGGTGTTGCAGAAGCTCCCTGCCTCGCGCGTTGGCGATTCCTAATAGTCACTTCTGGTAGCTAGACTGGAGTGCAAAGGTAGGTAGGTACTACTCGATTAAAATGGTGTACGTCAACGGCCATACCGTGATGAAAGCACCGGTTCTCGTCCGATCACCGAAGTCAAGCATCATCGGGCGTGGTCAGTACTTGGGAGGGTGACCACCTGGGAACACCACGTGTCGTTGGCTACTTTTTTTTTTAAAATTTCTACAAGCAAAACATACCAATTTAGCATCATAATATACTATTTTAATGCTTCAATTAGCTTCTTTTTCGAATTAGCAGTAGTAAAAAGTGGTGTCAAATCTGCCTTTTTTTCATAGTAATTTTAAGGTTAAGAAATTCTCTGCCACCACTTTTTGTTCTTTTTTTTTTTTTTTTTTTTTTTGTCGGGGGAGGGGGGGGGGGGTGATAACTCAACCTAGTCGAGACATACTTTTGAATACTGTAGTATTGTTGAACAATGTAAAGGTCAATCAATTATAAAGTGTCATTGTTGGTTAATGAAATGCAATTTAAAAAATACATTGTTCGTTCACTTGCATAACTTTTCAAAGGTATTATTTTTAATGTATGCTTCTTTTTCGGTCTTCTCGTGGAGGAGTAGGAGAACGGCTTGGATGCAAAGCACCCTGCCTGGCGATATGACAGGTGAGTACTTACTTTCTTCGTTTCGAAAGGGCGCTATAAGGTTGGTCATCGGCGGTGTCCAATTGGCCCACTTTTTGTAAAGGGAAGGGGGGATATGTAGCATTCGCAAACGCGCTCTTCGGACGGTCGCTTAAGGGGGGGCCACGCTTCGATCCGGCCACTTCGGGCCGGATCGAGCAGGGTGTTGCAGAAGCTCCCTGCCTCGCGCGTTGGCGATTCCTAATAGTCACTTCTGGTAGCTAGACTGGAGTGCAAAGGTAGGTAGGTACTACTCGATTAAAATGGTGTACGTCAACGGCCATACCGTGATGAAAGCACCGGTTCTCGTCCGATCACCGAAGTCAAGCATCATCGGGCGTGGTCAGTACTTGGGAGGGTGACCACCTGGGAACACCACGTGTCGTTGGCTACTTTTTTTTTTAAAATTTCTACAAGCAAAACATACCAATTTAGCATCATAATATACTATTTTAATGCTTCAATTAGCTTCTTTTTCGAATTAGCAGTAGTAAAAAGTGGTGTCAAATCTGCCTTTTTTTCATAGTAATTTTAAGGTTAAGAAATTCTCTGCCACCACTTTTTGTTCTTTTTTTTTTTTTTTTTTTTTTTGTCGGGGGAGGGGGGGGGGGGTGATAACTCAACCTAGTCGAGACATACTTTTGAATACTGTAGTATTGTTGAACAATGTAAAGGTCAATCAATTATAAAGTGTCATTGTTGGTTAATGAAATGCAATTTAAAAAATACATTGTTCGTTCACTTGCATAACTTTTCAAAGGTATTATTTTTAATGTATGCTTCTTTTTCGGTCTTCTCGTGGAGGAGTAGGAGAACGGCTTGGATGCAAAGCACCCTGCCTGGCGATATGACAGGTGAGTACTTACTTTCTTCGTTTCGAAAGGGCGCTATAAGGTTGGTCATCGGCGGTGTCCAATTGGCCCACTTTTTGTAAAGGGAAGGGGGGATATGTAGCATTCGCAAACGCGCTCTTCGGACGGTCGCTTAAGGGGGGGCCACGCTTCGATCCGGCCACTTCGGGCCGGATCGAGCAGGGTGTTGCAGAAGCTCCCTGCCTCGCGCGTTGGCGATTCCTAATAGTCACTTCTGGTAGCTAGACTGGAGTGCAAAGGTAGGTAGGTACTACTCGATTAAAATGGTGTACGTCAACGGCCATACCGTGATGAAAGCACCGGTTCTCGTCCGATCACCGAAGTCAAGCATCATCGGGCGTGGTCAGTACTTGGGAGGGTGACCACCTGGGAACACCACGTGTCGTTGGCTACTTTTTTTTTTAAAATTTCTACAAGCAAAACATACCAATTTAGCATCATAATATACTATTTTAATGCTTCAATTAGCTTCTTTTTCGAATTAGCAGTAGTAAAAAGTGGTGTCAAATCTGCCTTTTTTTCATAGTAATTTTAAGGTTAAGAAATTCTCTGCCACCACTTTTTGTTCTTTTTTTTTTTTTTTTTTTTTTTGTCGGGGGAGGGGGGGGGGGGTGATAACTCAACCTAGTCGAGACATACTTTTGAATACTGTAGTATTGTTGAACAATGTAAAGGTCAATCAATTATAAAGTGTCATTGTTGGTTAATGAAATGCAATTTAAAAAATACATTGTTCGTTCACTTGCATAACTTTTCAAAGGTATTATTTTTAATGTATGCTTCTTTTTCGGTCTTCTCGTGGAGGAGTAGGAGAACGGCTTGGATGCAAAGCACCCTGCCTGGCGATATGACAGGTGAGTACTTACTTTCTTCGTTTCGAAAGGGCGCTATAAGGTTGGTCATCGGCGGTGTCCAATTGGCCCACTTTTTGTAAAGGGAAGGGGGGATATGTAGCATTCGCAAACGCGCTCTTCGGACGGTCGCTTAAGGGGGGGCCACGCTTCGATCCGGCCACTTCGGGCCGGATCGAGCAGGGTGTTGCAGAAGCTCCCTGCCTCGCGCGTTGGCGATTCCTAATAGTCACTTCTGGTAGCTAGACTGGAGTGCAAAGGTAGGTAGGTACTACTCGATTAAAATGGTGTACGTCAACGGCCATACCGTGATGAAAGCACCGGTTCTCGTCCGATCACCGAAGTCAAGCATCATCGGGCGTGGTCAGTACTTGGGAGGGTGACCACCTGGGAACACCACGTGTCGTTGGCTACTTTTTTTTTTAAAATTTCTACAAGCAAAACATACCAATTTAGCATCATAATATACTATTTTAATGCTTCAATTAGCTTCTTTTTCGAATTAGCAGTAGTAAAAAGTGGTGTCAAATCTGCCTTTTTTTCATAGTAATTTTAAGGTTAAGAAATTCTCTGCCACCACTTTTTGTTCTTTTTTTTTTTTTTTTTTTTTTTGTCGGGGGAGGGGGGGGGGGGTGATAACTCAACCTAGTCGAGACATACTTTTGAATACTGTAGTATTGTTGAACAATGTAAAGGTCAATCAATTATAAAGTGTCATTGTTGGTTAATGAAATGCAATTTAAAAAATACATTGTTCGTTCACTTGCATAACTTTTCAAAGGTATTATTTTTAATGTATGCTTCTTTTTCGGTCTTCTCGTGGAGGAGTAGGAGAACGGCTTGGATGCAAAGCACCCTGCCTGGCGATATGACAGGTGAGTACTTACTTTCTTCGTTTCGAAAGGGCGCTATAAGGTTGGTCATCGGCGGTGTCCAATTGGCCCACTTTTTGTAAAGGGAAGGGGGGATATGTAGCATTCGCAAACGCGCTCTTCGGACGGTCGCTTAAGGGGGGGCCACGCTTCGATCCGGCCACTTCGGGCCGGATCGAGCAGGGTGTTGCAGAAGCTCCCTGCCTCGCGCGTTGGCGATTCCTAATAGTCACTTCTGGTAGCTAGACTGGAGTGCAAAGGTAGGTAGGTACTACTCGATTAAAATGGTGTACGTCAACGGCCATACCGTGATGAAAGCACCGGTTCTCGTCCGATCACCGAAGTCAAGCATCATCGGGCGTGGTCAGTACTTGGGAGGGTGACCACCTGGGAACACCACGTGTCGTTGGCTACTTTTTTTTTTAAAATTTCTACAAGCAAAACATACCAATTTAGCATCATAATATACTATTTTAATGCTTCAATTAGCTTCTTTTTCGAATTAGCAGTAGTAAAAAGTGGTGTCAAATCTGCCTTTTTTTCATAGTAATTTTAAGGTTAAGAAATTCTCTGCCACCACTTTTTGTTCTTTTTTTTTTTTTTTTTTTTTTTGTCGGGGGAGGGGGGGGGGGGTGATAACTCAACCTAGTCGAGACATACTTTTGAATACTGTAGTATTGTTGAACAATGTAAAGGTCAATCAATTATAAAGTGTCATTGTTGGTTAATGAAATGCAATTTAAAAAATACATTGTTCGTTCACTTGCATAACTTTTCAAAGGTATTATTTTTAATGTATGCTTCTTTTTCGGTCTTCTCGTGGAGGAGTAGGAGAACGGCTTGGATGCAAAGCACCCTGCCTGGCGATATGACAGGTGAGTACTTACTTTCTTCGTTTCGAAAGGGCGCTATAAGGTTGGTCATCGGCGGTGTCCAATTGGCCCACTTTTTGTAAAGGGAAGGGGGGATATGTAGCATTCGCAAACGCGCTCTTCGGACGGTCGCTTAAGGGGGGGCCACGCTTCGATCCGGCCACTTCGGGCCGGATCGAGCAGGGTGTTGCAGAAGCTCCCTGCCTCGCGCGTTGGCGATTCCTAATAGTCACTTCTGGTAGCTAGACTGGAGTGCAAAGGTAGGTAGGTACTACTCGATTAAAATGGTGTACGTCAACGGCCATACCGTGATGAAAGCACCGGTTCTCGTCCGATCACCGAAGTCAAGCATCATCGGGCGTGGTCAGTACTTGGGAGGGTGACCACCTGGGAACACCACGTGTCGTTGGCTACTTTTTTTTTTAAAATTTCTACAAGCAAAACATACCAATTTAGCATCATAATATACTATTTTAATGCTTCAATTAGCTTCTTTTTCGAATTAGCAGTAGTAAAAAGTGGTGTCAAATCTGCCTTTTTTTCATAGTAATTTTAAGGTTAAGAAATTCTCTGCCACCACTTTTTGTTCTTTTTTTTTTTTTTTTTTTTTTTGTCGGGGGAGGGGGGGGGGGGTGATAACTCAACCTAGTCGAGACATACTTTTGAATACTGTAGTATTGTTGAACAATGTAAAGGTCAATCAATTATAAAGTGTCATTGTTGGTTAATGAAATGCAATTTAAAAAATACATTGTTCGTTCACTTGCATAACTTTTCAAAGGTATTATTTTTAATGTATGCTTCTTTTTCGGTCTTCTCGTGGAGGAGTAGGAGAACGGCTTGGATGCAAAGCACCCTGCCTGGCGATATGACAGGTGAGTACTTACTTTCTTCGTTTCGAAAGGGCGCTATAAGGTTGGTCATCGGCGGTGTCCAATTGGCCCACTTTTTGTAAAGGGAAGGGGGGATATGTAGCATTCGCAAACGCGCTCTTCGGACGGTCGCTTAAGGGGGGGCCACGCTTCGATCCGGCCACTTCGGGCCGGATCGAGCAGGGTGTTGCAGAAGCTCCCTGCCTCGCGCGTTGGCGATTCCTAATAGTCACTTCTGGTAGCTAGACTGGAGTGCAAAGGTAGGTAGGTACTACTCGATTAAAATGGTGTACGTCAACGGCCATACCGTGATGAAAGCACCGGTTCTCGTCCGATCACCGAAGTCAAGCATCATCGGGCGTGGTCAGTACTTGGGAGGGTGACCACCTGGGAACACCACGTGTCGTTGGCTACTTTTTTTTTTAAAATTTCTACAAGCAAAACATACCAATTTAGCATCATAATATACTATTTTAATGCTTCAATTAGCTTCTTTTTCGAATTAGCAGTAGTAAAAAGTGGTGTCAAATCTGCCTTTTTTTCATAGTAATTTTAAGGTTAAGAAATTCTCTGCCACCACTTTTTGTTCTTTTTTTTTTTTTTTTTTTTTTTGTCGGGGGAGGGGGGGGGGGGTGATAACTCAACCTAGTCGAGACATACTTTTGAATACTGTAGTATTGTTGAACAATGTAAAGGTCAATCAATTATAAAGTGTCATTGTTGGTTAATGAAATGCAATTTAAAAAATACATTGTTCGTTCACTTGCATAACTTTTCAAAGGTATTATTTTTAATGTATGCTTCTTTTTCGGTCTTCTCGTGGAGGAGTAGGAGAACGGCTTGGATGCAAAGCACCCTGCCTGGCGATATGACAGGTGAGTACTTACTTTCTTCGTTTCGAAAGGGCGCTATAAGGTTGGTCATCGGCGGTGTCCAATTGGCCCACTTTTTGTAAAGGGAAGGGGGGATATGTAGCATTCGCAAACGCGCTCTTCGGACGGTCGCTTAAGGGGGGGCCACGCTTCGATCCGGCCACTTCGGGCCGGATCGAGCAGGGTGTTGCAGAAGCTCCCTGCCTCGCGCGTTGGCGATTCCTAATAGTCACTTCTGGTAGCTAGACTGGAGTGCAAAGGTAGGTAGGTACTACTCGATTAAAATGGTGTACGTCAACGGCCATACCGTGATGAAAGCACCGGTTCTCGTCCGATCACCGAAGTCAAGCATCATCGGGCGTGGTCAGTACTTGGGAGGGTGACCACCTGGGAACACCACGTGTCGTTGGCTACTTTTTTTTTTAAAATTTCTACAAGCAAAACATACCAATTTAGCATCATAATATACTATTTTAATGCTTCAATTAGCTTCTTTTTCGAATTAGCAGTAGTAAAAAGTGGTGTCAAATCTGCCTTTTTTTCATAGTAATTTTAAGGTTAAGAAATTCTCTGCCACCACTTTTTGTTCTTTTTTTTTTTTTTTTTTTTTTTGTCGGGGGAGGGGGGGGGGGGTGATAACTCAACCTAGTCGAGACATACTTTTGAATACTGTAGTATTGTTGAACAATGTAAAGGTCAATCAATTATAAAGTGTCATTGTTGGTTAATGAAATGCAATTTAAAAAATACATTGTTCGTTCACTTGCATAACTTTTCAAAGGTATTATTTTTAATGTATGCTTCTTTTTCGGTCTTCTCGTGGAGGAGTAGGAGAACGGCTTGGATGCAAAGCACCCTGCCTGGCGATATGACAGGTGAGTACTTACTTTCTTCGTTTCGAAAGGGCGCTATAAGGTTGGTCATCGGCGGTGTCCAATTGGCCCACTTTTTGTAAAGGGAAGGGGGGATATGTAGCATTCGCAAACGCGCTCTTCGGACGGTCGCTTAAGGGGGGGCCACGCTTCGATCCGGCCACTTCGGGCCGGATCGAGCAGGGTGTTGCAGAAGCTCCCTGCCTCGCGCGTTGGCGATTCCTAATAGTCACTTCTGGTAGCTAGACTGGAGTGCAAAGGTAGGTAGGTACTACTCGATTAAAATGGTGTACGTCAACGGCCATACCGTGATGAAAGCACCGGTTCTCGTCCGATCACCGAAGTCAAGCATCATCGGGCGTGGTCAGTACTTGGGAGGGTGACCACCTGGGAACACCACGTGTCGTTGGCTACTTTTTTTTTTAAAATTTCTACAAGCAAAACATACCAATTTAGCATCATAATATACTATTTTAATGCTTCAATTAGCTTCTTTTTCGAATTAGCAGTAGTAAAAAGTGGTGTCAAATCTGCCTTTTTTTCATAGTAATTTTAAGGTTAAGAAATTCTCTGCCACCACTTTTTGTTCTTTTTTTTTTTTTTTTTTTTTTTGTCGGGGGAGGGGGGGGGGGGTGATAACTCAACCTAGTCGAGACATACTTTTGAATACTGTAGTATTGTTGAACAATGTAAAGGTCAATCAATTATAAAGTGTCATTGTTGGTTAATGAAATGCAATTTAAAAAATACATTGTTCGTTCACTTGCATAACTTTTCAAAGGTATTATTTTTAATGTATGCTTCTTTTTCGGTCTTCTCGTGGAGGAGTAGGAGAACGGCTTGGATGCAAAGCACCCTGCCTGGCGATATGACAGGTGAGTACTTACTTTCTTCGTTTCGAAAGGGCGCTATAAGGTTGGTCATCGGCGGTGTCCAATTGGCCCACTTTTTGTAAAGGGAAGGGGGGATATGTAGCATTCGCAAACGCGCTCTTCGGACGGTCGCTTAAGGGGGGGCCACGCTTCGATCCGGCCACTTCGGGCCGGATCGAGCAGGGTGTTGCAGAAGCTCCCTGCCTCGCGCGTTGGCGATTCCTAATAGTCACTTCTGGTAGCTAGACTGGAGTGCAAAGGTAGGTAGGTACTACTCGATTAAAATGGTGTACGTCAACGGCCATACCGTGATGAAAGCACCGGTTCTCGTCCGATCACCGAAGTCAAGCATCATCGGGCGTGGTCAGTACTTGGGAGGGTGACCACCTGGGAACACCACGTGTCGTTGGCTACTTTTTTTTTTAAAATTTCTACAAGCAAAACATACCAATTTAGCATCATAATATACTATTTTAATGCTTCAATTAGCTTCTTTTTCGAATTAGCAGTAGTAAAAAGTGGTGTCAAATCTGCCTTTTTTTCATAGTAATTTTAAGGTTAAGAAATTCTCTGCCACCACTTTTTGTTCTTTTTTTTTTTTTTTTTTTTTTTGTCGGGGGAGGGGGGGGGGGGTGATAACTCAACCTAGTCGAGACATACTTTTGAATACTGTAGTATTGTTGAACAATGTAAAGGTCAATCAATTATAAAGTGTCATTGTTGGTTAATGAAATGCAATTTAAAAAATACATTGTTCGTTCACTTGCATAACTTTTCAAAGGTATTATTTTTAATGTATGCTTCTTTTTCGGTCTTCTCGTGGAGGAGTAGGAGAACGGCTTGGATGCAAAGCACCCTGCCTGGCGATATGACAGGTGAGTACTTACTTTCTTCGTTTCGAAAGGGCGCTATAAGGTTGGTCATCGGCGGTGTCCAATTGGCCCACTTTTTGTAAAGGGAAGGGGGGATATGTAGCATTCGCAAACGCGCTCTTCGGACGGTCGCTTAAGGGGGGGCCACGCTTCGATCCGGCCACTTCGGGCCGGATCGAGCAGGGTGTTGCAGAAGCTCCCTGCCTCGCGCGTTGGCGATTCCTAATAGTCACTTCTGGTAGCTAGACTGGAGTGCAAAGGTAGGTAGGTACTACTCGATTAAAATGGTGTACGTCAACGGCCATACCGTGATGAAAGCACCGGTTCTCGTCCGATCACCGAAGTCAAGCATCATCGGGCGTGGTCAGTACTTGGGAGGGTGACCACCTGGGAACACCACGTGTCGTTGGCTACTTTTTTTTTTAAAATTTCTACAAGCAAAACATACCAATTTAGCATCATAATATACTATTTTAATGCTTCAATTAGCTTCTTTTTCGAATTAGCAGTAGTAAAAAGTGGTGTCAAATCTGCCTTTTTTTCATAGTAATTTTAAGGTTAAGAAATTCTCTGCCACCACTTTTTGTTCTTTTTTTTTTTTTTTTTTTTTTTGTCGGGGGAGGGGGGGGGGGGTGATAACTCAACCTAGTCGAGACATACTTTTGAATACTGTAGTATTGTTGAACAATGTAAAGGTCAATCAATTATAAAGTGTCATTGTTGGTTAATGAAATGCAATTTAAAAAATACATTGTTCGTTCACTTGCATAACTTTTCAAAGGTATTATTTTTAATGTATGCTTCTTTTTCGGTCTTCTCGTGGAGGAGTAGGAGAACGGCTTGGATGCAAAGCACCCTGCCTGGCGATATGACAGGTGAGTACTTACTTTCTTCGTTTCGAAAGGGCGCTATAAGGTTGGTCATCGGCGGTGTCCAATTGGCCCACTTTTTGTAAAGGGAAGGGGGGATATGTAGCATTCGCAAACGCGCTCTTCGGACGGTCGCTTAAGGGGGGGCCACGCTTCGATCCGGCCACTTCGGGCCGGATCGAGCAGGGTGTTGCAGAAGCTCCCTGCCTCGCGCGTTGGCGATTCCTAATAGTCACTTCTGGTAGCTAGACTGGAGTGCAAAGGTAGGTAGGTACTACTCGATTAAAATGGTGTACGTCAACGGCCATACCGTGATGAAAGCACCGGTTCTCGTCCGATCACCGAAGTCAAGCATCATCGGGCGTGGTCAGTACTTGGGAGGGTGACCACCTGGGAACACCACGTGTCGTTGGCTACTTTTTTTTTTAAAATTTCTACAAGCAAAACATACCAATTTAGCATCATAATATACTATTTTAATGCTTCAATTAGCTTCTTTTTCGAATTAGCAGTAGTAAAAAGTGGTGTCAAATCTGCCTTTTTTTCATAGTAATTTTAAGGTTAAGAAATTCTCTGCCACCACTTTTTGTTCTTTTTTTTTTTTTTTTTTTTTTTGTCGGGGGAGGGGGGGGGGGGTGATAACTCAACCTAGTCGAGACATACTTTTGAATACTGTAGTATTGTTGAACAATGTAAAGGTCAATCAATTATAAAGTGTCATTGTTGGTTAATGAAATGCAATTTAAAAAATACATTGTTCGTTCACTTGCATAACTTTTCAAAGGTATTATTTTTAATGTATGCTTCTTTTTCGGTCTTCTCGTGGAGGAGTAGGAGAACGGCTTGGATGCAAAGCACCCTGCCTGGCGATATGACAGGTGAGTACTTACTTTCTTCGTTTCGAAAGGGCGCTATAAGGTTGGTCATCGGCGGTGTCCAATTGGCCCACTTTTTGTAAAGGGAAGGGGGGATATGTAGCATTCGCAAACGCGCTCTTCGGACGGTCGCTTAAGGGGGGGCCACGCTTCGATCCGGCCACTTCGGGCCGGATCGAGCAGGGTGTTGCAGAAGCTCCCTGCCTCGCGCGTTGGCGATTCCTAATAGTCACTTCTGGTAGCTAGACTGGAGTGCAAAGGTAGGTAGGTACTACTCGATTAAAATGGTGTACGTCAACGGCCATACCGTGATGAAAGCACCGGTTCTCGTCCGATCACCGAAGTCAAGCATCATCGGGCGTGGTCAGTACTTGGGAGGGTGACCACCTGGGAACACCACGTGTCGTTGGCTACTTTTTTTTTTAAAATTTCTACAAGCAAAACATACCAATTTAGCATCATAATATACTATTTTAATGCTTCAATTAGCTTCTTTTTCGAATTAGCAGTAGTAAAAAGTGGTGTCAAATCTGCCTTTTTTTCATAGTAATTTTAAGGTTAAGAAATTCTCTGCCACCACTTTTTGTTCTTTTTTTTTTTTTTTTTTTTTTTGTCGGGGGAGGGGGGGGGGGGTGATAACTCAACCTAGTCGAGACATACTTTTGAATACTGTAGTATTGTTGAACAATGTAAAGGTCAATCAATTATAAAGTGTCATTGTTGGTTAATGAAATGCAATTTAAAAAATACATTGTTCGTTCACTTGCATAACTTTTCAAAGGTATTATTTTTAATGTATGCTTCTTTTTCGGTCTTCTCGTGGAGGAGTAGGAGAACGGCTTGGATGCAAAGCACCCTGCCTGGCGATATGACAGGTGAGTACTTACTTTCTTCGTTTCGAAAGGGCGCTATAAGGTTGGTCATCGGCGGTGTCCAATTGGCCCACTTTTTGTAAAGGGAAGGGGGGATATGTAGCATTCGCAAACGCGCTCTTCGGACGGTCGCTTAAGGGGGGGCCACGCTTCGATCCGGCCACTTCGGGCCGGATCGAGCAGGGTGTTGCAGAAGCTCCCTGCCTCGCGCGTTGGCGATTCCTAATAGTCACTTCTGGTAGCTAGACTGGAGTGCAAAGGTAGGTAGGTACTACTCGATTAAAATGGTGTACGTCAACGGCCATACCGTGATGAAAGCACCGGTTCTCGTCCGATCACCGAAGTCAAGCATCATCGGGCGTGGTCAGTACTTGGGAGGGTGACCACCTGGGAACACCACGTGTCGTTGGCTACTTTTTTTTTTAAAATTTCTACAAGCAAAACATACCAATTTAGCATCATAATATACTATTTTAATGCTTCAATTAGCTTCTTTTTCGAATTAGCAGTAGTAAAAAGTGGTGTCAAATCTGCCTTTTTTTCATAGTAATTTTAAGGTTAAGAAATTCTCTGCCACCACTTTTTGTTCTTTTTTTTTTTTTTTTTTTTTTTGTCGGGGGAGGGGGGGGGGGGTGATAACTCAACCTAGTCGAGACATACTTTTGAATACTGTAGTATTGTTGAACAATGTAAAGGTCAATCAATTATAAAGTGTCATTGTTGGTTAATGAAATGCAATTTAAAAAATACATTGTTCGTTCACTTGCATAACTTTTCAAAGGTATTATTTTTAATGTATGCTTCTTTTTCGGTCTTCTCGTGGAGGAGTAGGAGAACGGCTTGGATGCAAAGCACCCTGCCTGGCGATATGACAGGTGAGTACTTACTTTCTTCGTTTCGAAAGGGCGCTATAAGGTTGGTCATCGGCGGTGTCCAATTGGCCCACTTTTTGTAAAGGGAAGGGGGGATATGTAGCATTCGCAAACGCGCTCTTCGGACGGTCGCTTAAGGGGGGGCCACGCTTCGATCCGGCCACTTCGGGCCGGATCGAGCAGGGTGTTGCAGAAGCTCCCTGCCTCGCGCGTTGGCGATTCCTAATAGTCACTTCTGGTAGCTAGACTGGAGTGCAAAGGTAGGTAGGTACTACTCGATTAAAATGGTGTACGTCAACGGCCATACCGTGATGAAAGCACCGGTTCTCGTCCGATCACCGAAGTCAAGCATCATCGGGCGTGGTCAGTACTTGGGAGGGTGACCACCTGGGAACACCACGTGTCGTTGGCTACTTTTTTTTTTAAAATTTCTACAAGCAAAACATACCAATTTAGCATCATAATATACTATTTTAATGCTTCAATTAGCTTCTTTTTCGAATTAGCAGTAGTAAAAAGTGGTGTCAAATCTGCCTTTTTTTCATAGTAATTTTAAGGTTAAGAAATTCTCTGCCACCACTTTTTGTTCTTTTTTTTTTTTTTTTTTTTTTTGTCGGGGGAGGGGGGGGGGGGTGATAACTCAACCTAGTCGAGACATACTTTTGAATACTGTAGTATTGTTGAACAATGTAAAGGTCAATCAATTATAAAGTGTCATTGTTGGTTAATGAAATGCAATTTAAAAAATACATTGTTCGTTCACTTGCATAACTTTTCAAAGGTATTATTTTTAATGTATGCTTCTTTTTCGGTCTTCTCGTGGAGGAGTAGGAGAACGGCTTGGATGCAAAGCACCCTGCCTGGCGATATGACAGGTGAGTACTTACTTTCTTCGTTTCGAAAGGGCGCTATAAGGTTGGTCATCGGCGGTGTCCAATTGGCCCACTTTTTGTAAAGGGAAGGGGGGATATGTAGCATTCGCAAACGCGCTCTTCGGACGGTCGCTTAAGGGGGGGCCACGCTTCGATCCGGCCACTTCGGGCCGGATCGAGCAGGGTGTTGCAGAAGCTCCCTGCCTCGCGCGTTGGCGATTCCTAATAGTCACTTCTGGTAGCTAGACTGGAGTGCAAAGGTAGGTAGGTACTACTCGATTAAAATGGTGTACGTCAACGGCCATACCGTGATGAAAGCACCGGTTCTCGTCCGATCACCGAAGTCAAGCATCATCGGGCGTGGTCAGTACTTGGGAGGGTGACCACCTGGGAACACCACGTGTCGTTGGCTACTTTTTTTTTTAAAATTTCTACAAGCAAAACATACCAATTTAGCATCATAATATACTATTTTAATGCTTCAATTAGCTTCTTTTTCGAATTAGCAGTAGTAAAAAGTGGTGTCAAATCTGCCTTTTTTTCATAGTAATTTTAAGGTTAAGAAATTCTCTGCCACCACTTTTTGTTCTTTTTTTTTTTTTTTTTTTTTTTGTCGGGGGAGGGGGGGGGGGGTGATAACTCAACCTAGTCGAGACATACTTTTGAATACTGTAGTATTGTTGAACAATGTAAAGGTCAATCAATTATAAAGTGTCATTGTTGGTTAATGAAATGCAATTTAAAAAATACATTGTTCGTTCACTTGCATAACTTTTCAAAGGTATTATTTTTAATGTATGCTTCTTTTTCGGTCTTCTCGTGGAGGAGTAGGAGAACGGCTTGGATGCAAAGCACCCTGCCTGGCGATATGACAGGTGAGTACTTACTTTCTTCGTTTCGAAAGGGCGCTATAAGGTTGGTCATCGGCGGTGTCCAATTGGCCCACTTTTTGTAAAGGGAAGGGGGGATATGTAGCATTCGCAAACGCGCTCTTCGGACGGTCGCTTAAGGGGGGGCCACGCTTCGATCCGGCCACTTCGGGCCGGATCGAGCAGGGTGTTGCAGAAGCTCCCTGCCTCGCGCGTTGGCGATTCCTAATAGTCACTTCTGGTAGCTAGACTGGAGTGCAAAGGTAGGTAGGTACTACTCGATTAAAATGGTGTACGTCAACGGCCATACCGTGATGAAAGCACCGGTTCTCGTCCGATCACCGAAGTCAAGCATCATCGGGCGTGGTCAGTACTTGGGAGGGTGACCACCTGGGAACACCACGTGTCGTTGGCTACTTTTTTTTTTAAAATTTCTACAAGCAAAACATACCAATTTAGCATCATAATATACTATTTTAATGCTTCAATTAGCTTCTTTTTCGAATTAGCAGTAGTAAAAAGTGGTGTCAAATCTGCCTTTTTTTCATAGTAATTTTAAGGTTAAGAAATTCTCTGCCACCACTTTTTGTTCTTTTTTTTTTTTTTTTTTTTTTTGTCGGGGGAGGGGGGGGGGGGTGATAACTCAACCTAGTCGAGACATACTTTTGAATACTGTAGTATTGTTGAACAATGTAAAGGTCAATCAATTATAAAGTGTCATTGTTGGTTAATGAAATGCAATTTAAAAAATACATTGTTCGTTCACTTGCATAACTTTTCAAAGGTATTATTTTTAATGTATGCTTCTTTTTCGGTCTTCTCGTGGAGGAGTAGGAGAACGGCTTGGATGCAAAGCACCCTGCCTGGCGATATGACAGGTGAGTACTTACTTTCTTCGTTTCGAAAGGGCGCTATAAGGTTGGTCATCGGCGGTGTCCAATTGGCCCACTTTTTGTAAAGGGAAGGGGGGATATGTAGCATTCGCAAACGCGCTCTTCGGACGGTCGCTTAAGGGGGGGCCACGCTTCGATCCGGCCACTTCGGGCCGGATCGAGCAGGGTGTTGCAGAAGCTCCCTGCCTCGCGCGTTGGCGATTCCTAATAGTCACTTCTGGTAGCTAGACTGGAGTGCAAAGGTAGGTAGGTACTACTCGATTAAAATGGTGTACGTCAACGGCCATACCGTGATGAAAGCACCGGTTCTCGTCCGATCACCGAAGTCAAGCATCATCGGGCGTGGTCAGTACTTGGGAGGGTGACCACCTGGGAACACCACGTGTCGTTGGCTACTTTTTTTTTTAAAATTTCTACAAGCAAAACATACCAATTTAGCATCATAATATACTATTTTAATGCTTCAATTAGCTTCTTTTTCGAATTAGCAGTAGTAAAAAGTGGTGTCAAATCTGCCTTTTTTTCATAGTAATTTTAAGGTTAAGAAATTCTCTGCCACCACTTTTTGTTCTTTTTTTTTTTTTTTTTTTTTTTGTCGGGGGAGGGGGGGGGGGGTGATAACTCAACCTAGTCGAGACATACTTTTGAATACTGTAGTATTGTTGAACAATGTAAAGGTCAATCAATTATAAAGTGTCATTGTTGGTTAATGAAATGCAATTTAAAAAATACATTGTTCGTTCACTTGCATAACTTTTCAAAGGTATTATTTTTAATGTATGCTTCTTTTTCGGTCTTCTCGTGGAGGAGTAGGAGAACGGCTTGGATGCAAAGCACCCTGCCTGGCGATATGACAGGTGAGTACTTACTTTCTTCGTTTCGAAAGGGCGCTATAAGGTTGGTCATCGGCGGTGTCCAATTGGCCCACTTTTTGTAAAGGGAAGGGGGGATATGTAGCATTCGCAAACGCGCTCTTCGGACGGTCGCTTAAGGGGGGGCCACGCTTCGATCCGGCCACTTCGGGCCGGATCGAGCAGGGTGTTGCAGAAGCTCCCTGCCTCGCGCGTTGGCGATTCCTAATAGTCACTTCTGGTAGCTAGACTGGAGTGCAAAGGTAGGTAGGTACTACTCGATTAAAATGGTGTACGTCAACGGCCATACCGTGATGAAAGCACCGGTTCTCGTCCGATCACCGAAGTCAAGCATCATCGGGCGTGGTCAGTACTTGGGAGGGTGACCACCTGGGAACACCACGTGTCGTTGGCTACTTTTTTTTTTAAAATTTCTACAAGCAAAACATACCAATTTAGCATCATAATATACTATTTTAATGCTTCAATTAGCTTCTTTTTCGAATTAGCAGTAGTAAAAAGTGGGGTGTCAAATCTGCCTTTTTTTCATAGTAATTTTAAGGTTAAGAAATTCTCTGCCACCACTTTTTGTTCTTTTTTTTTTTTTTTTTTTTTTGTCGGGGGAGGGGGGGGGGGTGATAACTCAACCTAGTCGAGACATACTTTTGAATACTGTAGTATTGTTGAACAATGTAAAGGTCAATCAATTATAAAGTGTCATTGTTGGTTAATGAAATGCAATTTAAAAAATACATTGTTCGTTCACTTGCATAACTTTTCAAAGGTATTATTTTTAATGTATGCTTCTTTTTCGGTCTTCTCGTGGAGGAGTAGGAGAACGGCTTGGATGCAAAGCACCCTGCCTGGCGATATGACAGGTGAGTACTTACTTTCTTCGTTTCGAAAGGGCGCTATAAGGTTGGTCATCGGCGGTGTCCAATTGGCCCACTTTTTGTAAAGGGAAGGGGGGATATGTAGCATTCGCAAACGCGCTCTTCGGACGGTCGCTTAAGGGGGGGCCACGCTTCGATCCGGCCACTTCGGGCCGGATCGAGCAGGGTGTTGCAGAAGCTCCCTGCCTCGCGCGTTGGCGATTCCTAATAGTCACTTCTGGTAGCTAGACTGGAGTGCAAAGGTAGGTAGGTACTACTCGATTAAAATGGTGTACGTCAACGGCCATACCGTGATGAAAGCACCGGTTCTCGTCCGATCACCGAAGTCAAGCATCATCGGGCGTGGTCAGTACTTGGGAGGGTGACCACCTGGGAACACCACGTGTCGTTGGCTACTTTTTTTTTTAAAATTTCTACAAGCAAAACATACCAATTTAGCATCATAATATACTATTTTAATGCTTCAATTAGCTTCTTTTTCGAATTAGCAGTAGTAAAAAGTGGTGTCAAATCTGCCTTTTTTTCATAGTAATTTTAAGGTTAAGAAATTCTCTGCCACCACTTTTTGTTCTTTTTTTTTTTTTTTTTTTTTTTGTCGGGGGAGGGGGGGGGGGGTGATAACTCAACCTAGTCGAGACATACTTTTGAATACTGTAGTATTGTTGAACAATGTAAAGGTCAATCAATTATAAAGTGTCATTGTTGGTTAATGAAATGCAATTTAAAAAATACATTGTTCGTTCACTTGCATAACTTTTCAAAGGTATTATTTTTAATGTATGCTTCTTTTTCGGTCTTCTCGTGGAGGAGTAGGAGAACGGCTTGGATGCAAAGCACCCTGCCTGGCGATATGACAGGTGAGTACTTACTTTCTTCGTTTCGAAAGGGCGCTATAAGGTTGGTCATCGGCGGTGTCCAATTGGCCCACTTTTTGTAAAGGGAAGGGGGGATATGTAGCATTCGCAAACGCGCTCTTCGGACGGTCGCTTAAGGGGGGGCCACGCTTCGATCCGGCCACTTCGGGCCGGATCGAGCAGGGTGTTGCAGAAGCTCCCTGCCTCGCGCGTTGGCGATTCCTAATAGTCACTTCTGGTAGCTAGACTGGAGTGCAAAGGTAGGTAGGTACTACTCGATTAAAATGGTGTACGTCAACGGCCATACCGTGATGAAAGCACCGGTTCTCGTCCGATCACCGAAGTCAAGCATCATCGGGCGTGGTCAGTACTTGGGAGGGTGACCACCTGGGAACACCACGTGTCGTTGGCTACTTTTTTTTTTAAAATTTCTACAAGCAAAACATACCAATTTAGCATCATAATATACTATTTTAATGCTTCAATTAGCTTCTTTTTCGAATTAGCAGTAGTAAAAAGTGGTGTCAAATCTGCCTTTTTTTCATAGTAATTTTAAGGTTAAGAAATTCTCTGCCACCACTTTTTGTTCTTTTTTTTTTTTTTTTTTTTTTTGTCGGGGGAGGGGGGGGGGGGTGATAACTCAACCTAGTCGAGACATACTTTTGAATACTGTAGTATTGTTGAACAATGTAAAGGTCAATCAATTATAAAGTGTCATTGTTGGTTAATGAAATGCAATTTAAAAAATACATTGTTCGTTCACTTGCATAACTTTTCAAAGGTATTATTTTTAATGTATGCTTCTTTTTCGGTCTTCTCGTGGAGGAGTAGGAGAACGGCTTGGATGCAAAGCACCCTGCCTGGCGATATGACAGGTGAGTACTTACTTTCTTCGTTTCGAAAGGGCGCTATAAGGTTGGTCATCGGCGGTGTCCAATTGGCCCACTTTTTGTAAAGGGAAGGGGGGATATGTAGCATTCGCAAACGCGCTCTTCGGACGGTCGCTTAAGGGGGGGCCACGCTTCGATCCGGCCACTTCGGGCCGGATCGAGCAGGGTGTTGCAGAAGCTCCCTGCCTCGCGCGTTGGCGATTCCTAATAGTCACTTCTGGTAGCTAGACTGGAGTGCAAAGGTAGGTAGGTACTACTCGATTAAAATGGTGTACGTCAACGGCCATACCGTGATGAAAGCACCGGTTCTCGTCCGATCACCGAAGTCAAGCATCATCGGGCGTGGTCAGTACTTGGGAGGGTGACCACCTGGGAACACCACGTGTCGTTGGCTACTTTTTTTTTTAAAATTTCTACAAGCAAAACATACCAATTTAGCATCATAATATACTATTTTAATGCTTCAATTAGCTTCTTTTTCGAATTAGCAGTAGTAAAAAGTGGTGTCAAATCTGCCTTTTTTTCATAGTAATTTTAAGGTTAAGAAATTCTCTGCCACCACTTTTTGTTCTTTTTTTTTTTTTTTTTTTTTTTGTCGGGGGAGGGGGGGGGGGGTGATAACTCAACCTAGTCGAGACATACTTTTGAATACTGTAGTATTGTTGAACAATGTAAAGGTCAATCAATTATAAAGTGTCATTGTTGGTTAATGAAATGCAATTTAAAAAATACATTGTTCGTTCACTTGCATAACTTTTCAAAGGTATTATTTTTAATGTATGCTTCTTTTTCGGTCTTCTCGTGGAGGAGTAGGAGAACGGCTTGGATGCAAAGCACCCTGCCTGGCGATATGACAGGTGAGTACTTACTTTCTTCGTTTCGAAAGGGCGCTATAAGGTTGGTCATCGGCGGTGTCCAATTGGCCCACTTTTTGTAAAGGGAAGGGGGGATATGTAGCATTCGCAAACGCGCTCTTCGGACGGTCGCTTAAGGGGGGGCCACGCTTCGATCCGGCCACTTCGGGCCGGATCGAGCAGGGTGTTGCAGAAGCTCCCTGCCTCGCGCGTTGGCGATTCCTAATAGTCACTTCTGGTAGCTAGACTGGAGTGCAAAGGTAGGTAGGTACTACTCGATTAAAATGGTGTACGTCAACGGCCATACCGTGATGAAAGCACCGGTTCTCGTCCGATCACCGAAGTCAAGCATCATCGGGCGTGGTCAGTACTTGGGAGGGTGACCACCTGGGAACACCACGTGTCGTTGGCTACTTTTTTTTTTAAAATTTCTACAAGCAAAACATACCAATTTAGCATCATAATATACTATTTTAATGCTTCAATTAGCTTCTTTTTCGAATTAGCAGTAGTAAAAAGTGGTGTCAAATCTGCCTTTTTTTCATAGTAATTTTAAGGTTAAGAAATTCTCTGCCACCACTTTTTGTTCTTTTTTTTTTTTTTTTTTTTTTTGTCGGGGGAGGGGGGGGGGGGTGATAACTCAACCTAGTCGAGACATACTTTTGAATACTGTAGTATTGTTGAACAATGTAAAGGTCAATCAATTATAAAGTGTCATTGTTGGTTAATGAAATGCAATTTAAAAAATACATTGTTCGTTCACTTGCATAACTTTTCAAAGGTATTATTTTTAATGTATGCTTCTTTTTCGGTCTTCTCGTGGAGGAGTAGGAGAACGGCTTGGATGCAAAGCACCCTGCCTGGCGATATGACAGGTGAGTACTTACTTTCTTCGTTTCGAAAGGGCGCTATAAGGTTGGTCATCGGCGGTGTCCAATTGGCCCACTTTTTGTAAAGGGAAGGGGGGATATGTAGCATTCGCAAACGCGCTCTTCGGACGGTCGCTTAAGGGGGGGCCACGCTTCGATCCGGCCACTTCGGGCCGGATCGAGCAGGGTGTTGCAGAAGCTCCCTGCCTCGCGCGTTGGCGATTCCTAATAGTCACTTCTGGTAGCTAGACTGGAGTGCAAAGGTAGGTAGGTACTACTCGATTAAAATGGTGTACGTCAACGGCCATACCGTGATGAAAGCACCGGTTCTCGTCCGATCACCGAAGTCAAGCATCATCGGGCGTGGTCAGTACTTGGGAGGGTGACCACCTGGGAACACCACGTGTCGTTGGCTACTTTTTTTTTTAAAATTTCTACAAGCAAAACATACCAATTTAGCATCATAATATACTATTTTAATGCTTCAATTAGCTTCTTTTTCGAATTAGCAGTAGTAAAAAGTGGTGTCAAATCTGCCTTTTTTTCATAGTAATTTTAAGGTTAAGAAATTCTCTGCCACCACTTTTTGTTCTTTTTTTTTTTTTTTTTTTTTTTGTCGGGGGAGGGGGGGGGGGGTGATAACTCAACCTAGTCGAGACATACTTTTGAATACTGTAGTATTGTTGAACAATGTAAAGGTCAATCAATTATAAAGTGTCATTGTTGGTTAATGAAATGCAATTTAAAAAATACATTGTTCGTTCACTTGCATAACTTTTCAAAGGTATTATTTTTAATGTATGCTTCTTTTTCGGTCTTCTCGTGGAGGAGTAGGAGAACGGCTTGGATGCAAAGCACCCTGCCTGGCGATATGACAGGTGAGTACTTACTTTCTTCGTTTCGAAAGGGCGCTATAAGGTTGGTCATCGGCGGTGTCCAATTGGCCCACTTTTTGTAAAGGAAAGGGGGGATATGTAGCATTCGCAAACGCGCTCTTCGGACGGTCGCTTAAGGGGGGGCCACGCTTCGATCCGGCCACTTCGGGCCGGATCGAGCAGGGTGTTGCAGAAGCTCCCTGCCTCGCGCGTTGGCGATTCCTAATAGTCACTTCTGGTAGCTAGACTGGAGTGCAAAGGTAGGTAGGTACTACTCGATTAAAATGGTGTACGTCAACGGCCATACCGTGATGAAAGCACCGGTTCTCGTCCGATCACCGAAGTCAAGCATCATCGGGCGTGGTCAGTACTTGGGAGGGTGACCACCTGGGAACACCACGTGTCGTTGGCTACTTTTTTTTTTAAAATTTCTACAAGCAAAACATACCAATTTAGCATCATAATATACTATTTTAATGCTTCAATTAGCTTCTTTTTCGAATTAGCAGTAGTAAAAAGTGGTGTCAAATCTGCCTTTTTTTCATAGTAATTTTAAGGTTAAGAAATTCTCTGCCACCACTTTTTGTTCTTTTTTTTTTTTTTTTTTTTTTTGTCGGGGGAGGGGGGGGGGGTGATAACTCAACCTAGTCGAGACATACTTTTGAATACTGTAGTATTGTTGAACAATGTAAAGGTCAATCAATTATAAAGTGTCATTGTTGGTTAATGAAATGCAATTTAAAAAATACATTGTTCGTTCACTTGCATAACTTTTCAAAGGTATTATTTTTAATGTATGCTTCTTTTTCGGTCTTCTCGTGGAGGAGTAGGAGAACGGCTTGGATGCAAAGCACCCTGCCTGGCGATATGACAGGTGAGTACTTACTTTCTTCGTTTCGAAAGGGCGCTATAAGGTTGGTCATCGGCGGTGTCCAATTGGCCCACTTTTTGTAAAGGGAAGGGGGGATATGTAGCATTCGCAAACGCGCTCTTCGGACGGTCGCTTAAGGGGGGGCCACGCTTCGATCCGGCCACTTCGGGCCGGATCGAGCAGGGTGTTGCAGAAGCTCCCTGCCTCGCGCGTTGGCGATTCCTAATAGTCACTTCTGGTAGCTAGACTGGAGTGCAAAGGTAGGTAGGTACTACTCGATTAAAATGGTGTACGTCAACGGCCATACCGTGATGAAAGCACCGGTTCTCGTCCGATCACCGAAGTCAAGCATCATCGGGCGTGGTCAGTACTTGGGAGGGTGACCACCTGGGAACACCACGTGTCGTTGGCTACTTTTTTTTTTAAAATTTCTACAAGCAAAACATACCAATTTAGCATCATAATATACTATTTTAATGCTTCAATTAGCTTCTTTTTCGAATTAGCAGTAGTAAAAAGTGGTGTCAAATCTGCCTTTTTTTCATAGTAATTTTAAGGTTAAGAAATTCTCTGCCACCACTTTTTGTTCTTTTTTTTTTTTTTTTTTTTTTTGTCGGGGGAGGGGGGGGGGGTGATAACTCAACCTAGTCGAGACATACTTTTGAATACTGTAGTATTGTTGAACAATGTAAAGGTCAATCAATTATAAAGTGTCATTGTTGGTTAATGAAATGCAATTTAAAAAATACATTGTTCGTTCACTTGCATAACTTTTCAAAGGTATTATTTTTAATGTATGCTTCTTTTTCGGTCTTCTCGTGGAGGAGTAGGAGAACGGCTTGGATGCAAAGCACCCTGCCTGGCGATATGACAGGTGAGTACTTACTTTCTTCGTTTCGAAAGGGCGCTATAAGGTTGGTCATCGGCGGTGTCCAATTGGCCCACTTTTTGTAAAGGGAAGGGGGGATATGTAGCATTCGCAAACGCGCTCTTCGGACGGTCGCTTAAGGGGGGGCCACGCTTCGATCCGGCCACTTCGGGCCGGATCGAGCAGGGTGTTGCAGAAGCTCCCTGCCTCGCGCGTTGGCGATTCCTAATAGTCACTTCTGGTAGCTAGACTGGAGTGCAAAGGTAGGTAGGTACTACTCGATTAAAATGGTGTACGTCAACGGCCATACCGTGATGAAAGCACCGGTTCTCGTCCGATCACCGAAGTCAAGCATCATCGGGCGTGGTCAGTACTTGGGAGGGTGACCACCTGGGAACACCACGTGTCGTTGGCTACTTTTTTTTTTAAAATTTCTACAAGCAAAACATACCAATTTAGCATCATAATATACTATTTTAATGCTTCAATTAGCTTCTTTTTCGAATTAGCAGTAGTAAAAAGTGGTGTCAAATCTGCCTTTTTTTCATAGTAATTTTAAGGTTAAGAAATTCTCTGCCACCACTTTTTGTTCTTTTTTTTTTTTTTTTTTTTTTTGTCGGGGGAGGGGGGGGGGGGTGATAACTCAACCTAGTCGAGACATACTTTTGAATACTGTAGTATTGTTGAACAATGTAAAGGTCAATCAATTATAAAGTGTCATTGTTGGTTAATGAAATGCAATTTAAAAAATACATTGTTCGTTCACTTGCATAACTTTTCAAAGGTATTATTTTTAATGTATGCTTCTTTTTCGGTCTTCTCGTGGAGGAGTAGGAGAACGGCTTGGATGCAAAGCACCCTGCCTGGCGATATGACAGGTGAGTACTTACTTTCTTCGTTTCGAAAGGGCGCTATAAGGTTGGTCATCGGCGGTGTCCAATTGGCCCACTTTTTGTAAAGGGAAGGGGGGATATGTAGCATTCGCAAACGCGCTCTTCGGACGGTCGCTTAAGGGGGGGCCACGCTTCGATCCGGCCACTTCGGGCCGGATCGAGCAGGGTGTTGCAGAAGCTCCCTGCCTCGCGCGTTGGCGATTCCTAATAGTCACTTCTGGTAGCTAGACTGGAGTGCAAAGGTAGGTAGGTACTACTCGATTAAAATGGTGTACGTCAACGGCCATACCGTGATGAAAGCACCGGTTCTCGTCCGATCACCGAAGTCAAGCATCATCGGGCGTGGTCAGTACTTGGGAGGGTGACCACCTGGGAACACCACGTGTCGTTGGCTACTTTTTTTTTTAAAATTTCTACAAGCAAAACATACCAATTTAGCATCATAATATACTATTTTAATGCTTCAATTAGCTTCTTTTTCGAATTAGCAGTAGTAAAAAGTGGTGTCAAATCTGCCTTTTTTTCATAGTAATTTTAAGGTTAAGAAATTCTCTGCCACCACTTTTTGTTCTTTTTTTTTTTTTTTTTTTTTTTGTCGGGGGAGGGGGGGGGGGGTGATAACTCAACCTAGTCGAGACATACTTTTGAATACTGTAGTATTGTTGAACAATGTAAAGGTCAATCAATTATAAAGTGTCATTGTTGGTTAATGAAATGCAATTTAAAAAATACATTGTTCGTTCACTTGCATAACTTTTCAAAGGTATTATTTTTAATGTATGCTTCTTTTTCGGTCTTCTCGTGGAGGAGTAGGAGAACGGCTTGGATGCAAAGCACCCTGCCTGGCGATATGACAGGTGAGTACTTACTTTCTTCGTTTCGAAAGGGCGCTATAAGGTTGGTCATCGGCGGTGTCCAATTGGCCCACTTTTTGTAAAGGGAAGGGGGGATATGTAGCATTCGCAAACGCGCTCTTCGGACGGTCGCTTAAGGGGGGGCCACGCTTCGATCCGGCCACTTCGGGCCGGATCGAGCAGGGTGTTGCAGAAGCTCCCTGCCTCGCGCGTTGGCGATTCCTAATAGTCACTTCTGGTAGCTAGACTGGAGTGCAAAGGTAGGTAGGTACTACTCGATTAAAATGGTGTACGTCAACGGCCATACCGTGATGAAAGCACCGGTTCTCGTCCGATCACCGAAGTCAAGCATCATCGGGCGTGGTCAGTACTTGGGAGGGTGACCACCTGGGAACACCACGTGTCGTTGGCTACTTTTTTTTTTAAAATTTCTACAAGCAAAACATACCAATTTAGCATCATAATATACTATTTTAATGCTTCAATTAGCTTCTTTTTCGAATTAGCAGTAGTAAAAAGTGGTGTCAAATCTGCCTTTTTTTCATAGTAATTTTAAGGTTAAGAAATTCTCTGCCACCACTTTTTGTTCTTTTTTTTTTTTTTTTTTTTTTTGTCGGGGGAGGGGGGGGGGGGTGATAACTCAACCTAGTCGAGACATACTTTTGAATACTGTAGTATTGTTGAACAATGTAAAGGTCAATCAATTATAAAGTGTCATTGTTGGTTAATGAAATGCAATTTAAAAAATACATTGTTCGTTCACTTGCATAACTTTTCAAAGGTATTATTTTTAATGTATGCTTCTTTTTCGGTCTTCTCGTGGAGGAGTAGGAGAACGGCTTGGATGCAAAGCACCCTGCCTGGCGATATGACAGGTGAGTACTTACTTTCTTCGTTTCGAAAGGGCGCTATAAGGTTGGTCATCGGCGGTGTCCAATTGGCCCACTTTTTGTAAAGGGAAGGGGGGATATGTAGCATTCGCAAACGCGCTCTTCGGACGGTCGCTTAAGGGGGGGCCACGCTTCGATCCGGCCACTTCGGGCCGGATCGAGCAGGGTGTTGCAGAAGCTCCCTGCCTCGCGCGTTGGCGATTCCTAATAGTCACTTCTGGTAGCTAGACTGGAGTGCAAAGGTAGGTAGGTACTACTCGATTAAAATGGTGTACGTCAACGGCCATACCGTGATGAAAGCACCGGTTCTCGTCCGATCACCGAAGTCAAGCATCATCGGGCGTGGTCAGTACTTGGGAGGGTGACCACCTGGGAACACCACGTGTCGTTGGCTACTTTTTTTTTTAAAATTTCTACAAGCAAAACATACCAATTTAGCATCATAATATACTATTTTAATGCTTCAATTAGCTTCTTTTTCGAATTAGCAGTAGTAAAAAGTGGTGTCAAATCTGCCTTTTTTTCATAGTAATTTTAAGGTTAAGAAATTCTCTGCCACCACTTTTTGTTCTTTTTTTTTTTTTTTTTTTTTTTGTCGGGGGAGGGGGGGGGGGGTGATAACTCAACCTAGTCGAGACATACTTTTGAATACTGTAGTATTGTTGAACAATGTAAAGGTCAATCAATTATAAAGTGTCATTGTTGGTTAATGAAATGCAATTTAAAAAATACATTGTTCGTTCACTTGCATAACTTTTCAAAGGTATTATTTTTAATGTATGCTTCTTTTTCGGTCTTCTCGTGGAGGAGTAGGAGAACGGCTTGGATGCAAAGCACCCTGCCTGGCGATATGACAGGTGAGTACTTACTTTCTTCGTTTCGAAAGGGCGCTATAAGGTTGGTCATCGGCGGTGTCCAATTGGCCCACTTTTTGTAAAGGGAAGGGGGGATATGTAGCATTCGCAAACGCGCTCTTCGGACGGTCGCTTAAGGGGGGGCCACGCTTCGATCCGGCCACTTCGGGCCGGATCGAGCAGGGTGTTGCAGAAGCTCCCTGCCTCGCGCGTTGGCGATTCCTAATAGTCACTTCTGGTAGCTAGACTGGAGTGCAAAGGTAGGTAGGTACTACTCGATTAAAATGGTGTACGTCAACGGCCATACCGTGATGAAAGCACCGGTTCTCGTCCGATCACCGAAGTCAAGCATCATCGGGCGTGGTCAGTACTTGGGAGGGTGACCACCTGGGAACACCACGTGTCGTTGGCTACTTTTTTTTTTAAAATTTCTACAAGCAAAACATACCAATTTAGCATCATAATATACTATTTTAATGCTTCAATTAGCTTCTTTTTCGAATTAGCAGTAGTAAAAAGTGGTGTCAAATCTGCCTTTTTTTCATAGTAATTTTAAGGTTAAGAAATTCTCTGCCACCACTTTTTGTTCTTTTTTTTTTTTTTTTTTTTTTTGTCGGGGGAGGGGGGGGGGGGTGATAACTCAACCTAGTCGAGACATACTTTTGAATACTGTAGTATTGTTGAACAATGTAAAGGTCAATCAATTATAAAGTGTCATTGTTGGTTAATGAAATGCAATTTAAAAAATACATTGTTCGTTCACTTGCATAACTTTTCAAAGGTATTATTTTTAATGTATGCTTCTTTTTCGGTCTTCTCGTGGAGGAGTAGGAGAACGGCTTGGATGCAAAGCACCCTGCCTGGCGATATGACAGGTGAGTACTTACTTTCTTCGTTTCGAAAGGGCGCTATAAGGTTGGTCATCGGCGGTGTCCAATTGGCCCACTTTTTGTAAAGGGAAGGGGGGATATGTAGCATTCGCAAACGCGCTCTTCGGACGGTCGCTTAAGGGGGGGCCACGCTTCGATCCGGCCACTTCGGGCCGGATCGAGCAGGGTGTTGCAGAAGCTCCCTGCCTCGCGCGTTGGCGATTCCTAATAGTCACTTCTGGTAGCTAGACTGGAGTGCAAAGGTAGGTAGGTACTACTCGATTAAAATGGTGTACGTCAACGGCCATACCGTGATGAAAGCACCGGTTCTCGTCCGATCACCGAAGTCAAGCATCATCGGGCGTGGTCAGTACTTGGGAGGGTGACCACCTGGGAACACCACGTGTCGTTGGCTACTTTTTTTTTTAAAATTTCTACAAGCAAAACATACCAATTTAGCATCATAATATACTATTTTAATGCTTCAATTAGCTTCTTTTTCGAATTAGCAGTAGTAAAAAGTGGTGTCAAATCTGCCTTTTTTTCATAGTAATTTTAAGGTTAAGAAATTCTCTGCCACCACTTTTTGTTCTTTTTTTTTTTTTTTTTTTTTTTGTCGGGGGAGGGGGGGGGGGGTGATAACTCAACCTAGTCGAGACATACTTTTGAATACTGTAGTATTGTTGAACAATGTAAAGGTCAATCAATTATAAAGTGTCATTGTTGGTTAATGAAATGCAATTTAAAAAATACATTGTTCGTTCACTTGCATAACTTTTCAAAGGTATTATTTTTAATGTATGCTTCTTTTTCGGTCTTCTCGTGGAGGAGTAGGAGAACGGCTTGGATGCAAAGCACCCTGCCTGGCGATATGACAGGTGAGTACTTACTTTCTTCGTTTCGAAAGGGCGCTATAAGGTTGGTCATCGGCGGTGTCCAATTGGCCCACTTTTTGTAAAGGGAAGGGGGGATATGTAGCATTCGCAAACGCGCTCTTCGGACGGTCGCTTAAGGGGGGGCCACGCTTCGATCCGGCCACTTCGGGCCGGATCGAGCAGGGTGTTGCAGAAGCTCCCTGCCTCGCGCGTTGGCGATTCCTAATAGTCACTTCTGGTAGCTAGACTGGAGTGCAAAGGTAGGTAGGTACTACTCGATTAAAATGGTGTACGTCAACGGCCATACCGTGATGAAAGCACCGGTTCTCGTCCGATCACCGAAGTCAAGCATCATCGGGCGTGGTCAGTACTTGGGAGGGTGACCACCTGGGAACACCACGTGTCGTTGGCTACTTTTTTTTTTAAAATTTCTACAAGCAAAACATACCAATTTAGCATCATAATATACTATTTTAATGCTTCAATTAGCTTCTTTTTCGAATTAGCAGTAGTAAAAAGTGGTGTCAAATCTGCCTTTTTTTCATAGTAATTTTAAGGTTAAGAAATTCTCTGCCACCACTTTTTGTTCTTTTTTTTTTTTTTTTTTTTTTTGTCGGGGGAGGGGGGGGGGGGTGATAACTCAACCTAGTCGAGACATACTTTTGAATACTGTAGTATTGTTGAACAATGTAAAGGTCAATCAATTATAAAGTGTCATTGTTGGTTAATGAAATGCAATTTAAAAAATACATTGTTCGTTCACTTGCATAACTTTTCAAAGGTATTATTTTTAATGTATGCTTCTTTTTCGGTCTTCTCGTGGAGGAGTAGGAGAACGGCTTGGATGCAAAGCACCCTGCCTGGCGATATGACAGGTGAGTACTTACTTTCTTCGTTTCGAAAGGGCGCTATAAGGTTGGTCATCGGCGGTGTCCAATTGGCCCACTTTTTGTAAAGGGAAGGGGGGATATGTAGCATTCGCAAACGCGCTCTTCGGACGGTCGCTTAAGGGGGGGCCACGCTTCGATCCGGCCACTTCGGGCCGGATCGAGCAGGGTGTTGCAGAAGCTCCCTGCCTCGCGCGTTGGCGATTCCTAATAGTCACTTCTGGTAGCTAGACTGGAGTGCAAAGGTAGGTAGGTACTACTCGATTAAAATGGTGTACGTCAACGGCCATACCGTGATGAAAGCACCGGTTCTCGTCCGATCACCGAAGTCAAGCATCATCGGGCGTGGTCAGTACTTGGGAGGGTGACCACCTGGGAACACCACGTGTCGTTGGCTACTTTTTTTTTTAAAATTTCTACAAGCAAAACATACCAATTTAGCATCATAATATACTATTTTAATGCTTCAATTAGCTTCTTTTTCGAATTAGCAGTAGTAAAAAGTGGTGTCAAATCTGCCTTTTTTTCATAGTAATTTTAAGGTTAAGAAATTCTCTGCCACCACTTTTTGTTCTTTTTTTTTTTTTTTTTTTTTTTGTCGGGGGAGGGGGGGGGGGGTGATAACTCAACCTAGTCGAGACATACTTTTGAATACTGTAGTATTGTTGAACAATGTAAAGGTCAATCAATTATAAAGTGTCATTGTTGGTTAATGAAATGCAATTTAAAAAATACATTGTTCGTTCACTTGCATAACTTTTCAAAGGTATTATTTTTAATGTATGCTTCTTTTTCGGTCTTCTCGTGGAGGAGTAGGAGAACGGCTTGGATGCAAAGCACCCTGCCTGGCGATATGACAGGTGAGTACTTACTTTCTTCGTTTCGAAAGGGCGCTATAAGGTTGGTCATCGGCGGTGTCCAATTGGCCCACTTTTTGTAAAGGGAAGGGGGGATATGTAGCATTCGCAAACGCGCTCTTCGGACGGTCGCTTAAGGGGGGGCCACGCTTCGATCCGGCCACTTCGGGCCGGATCGAGCAGGGTGTTGCAGAAGCTCCCTGCCTCGCGCGTTGGCGATTCCTAATAGTCACTTCTGGTAGCTAGACTGGAGTGCAAAGGTAGGTAGGTACTACTCGATTAAAATGGTGTACGTCAACGGCCATACCGTGATGAAAGCACCGGTTCTCGTCCGATCACCGAAGTCAAGCATCATCGGGCGTGGTCAGTACTTGGGAGGGTGACCACCTGGGAACACCACGTGTCGTTGGCTACTTTTTTTTTAAAATTTCTACAAGCAAAACATACCAATTTAGCATCATAATATACTATTTTAATGCTTCAATTAGCTTCTTTTTCGAATTAGCAGTAGTAAAAAGTGGTGTCAAATCTGCCTTTTTTTCATAGTAATTTTAAGGTTAAGAAATTCTCTGCCACCACTTTTTGTTCTTTTTTTTTTTTTTTTTTTTTTGTCGGGGGAGGGGGGGGGGGGTGATAACTCAACCTAGTCGAGACATACTTTTGAATACTGTAGTATTGTTGAACAATGTAAAGGTCAATCAATTATAAAGTGTCATTGTTGGTTAATGAAATGCAATTTAAAAAATACATTGTTCGTTCACTTGCATAACTTTTCAAAGGTATTATTTTTAATGTATGCTTCTTTTTCGGTCTTCTCGTGG